>OZ024937.1:30892106-32294468 GCA_964017235.1 Sabellastarte sp. h YS-2021 | reverse complement strand
AAAGTGCTGTTTGTCATTAAACACTTTTAACTGATATCTGGGTGTGGTGACAATCAGTAATCTATTTGTTTACAATTATTTGATAAAATACATATAGTTACAGTAAAATATATCAAATACCGACCAGTTCTATAGAGAAAGTAAAAATTTGGTGTGTACAGGTCATTGTTCAGTGTCATTACCATTTCTGAGTCTGTGTAATCAATATGTGCATTCTCCTGTCTGGTTTTATGGCCAAAGTCACATGTAACTGGGTCATAAATGTGTACGTCCCTATTCTAACTTTGCGAATATAGACTATTCAAAGTAAATCAGATTTGTCAGTGAGGCAGTAGTTAGATTGAAACACCTTTGGACTGTATTTTTTCAACTTGTTCAGATAGGGGTTTTGTTTCACTACATTTTCACTAATAACAGAGATCTGTGCATCTGTGTCAATCAGGGCAGAGTAGTTCAGTCCACCTATCTGTATGTCAATGGTCCCTTCTTTAGTTTGGACAACTAATGGGGTTTTGTCAGGCAACGGTCTTTTCAATTGAATGTTACACCTTTTAAAAGCACTATGGTGAGGTTTGGTCCTCTCACAGATGTTACCCTTGCTGTCAGTACTAGTGGGGTTTTCAGACAAATGTTGGTTCTCAAATTGTATTTCACTCACTTCATTGATTTGTTACTGGGCCACACTTTGAATTATGACTCTCAGCAACACTACTTACAACAAATTTACCTTGCACCACTCTACAAAACATTTTAGCAAATTCATTTTCTGAAAAAGGATTATACTTTTTCTGAGACTTTTTAACAGAAACTTTTTTTTCTTTGTCTTCAAAACCATACTTTGAATGAACTTCTTTTTGTTCAAATGATTTGTTTGTATTATGATCACCTTTTTTGAACTGTAACCTGGTCATATGTCTTGAGGAAATGTGTCTCCCATACTAGTTTCCTCTTACTGTCCTGTGTTTTTTCTAGTTTAAATTTTGAATAGCACTGGAATTTTGAGGGGAAGTCAAGAGTGTGTCTTGTTTTTGTCTGGATAGAATTATTTTCTGTTTCTTTGCTCCAAGCACAGTTCCTCTGAATATGACCTGTTTTACTACATTTAAAATAAACAATATCAGAACTGACTGACCTATTGCTTCTGTATTGTCCCTGGTGTGTGCTGTCTGTTGTACTGTTGCTTGATACTCTGTTCTTTTGCTCCGCAGTTCTTTAGTAAATGTCCTTGTTTACCAAACAAGAATTCAGTAGAATTGTACTGTCACCAGCTTTGGTTAATGACTGAAGCGGATGAAATTCGAAAGGACTAACATTATGCTGGCTGACTGGCAATATTTTTGCAGATCCAGACCACCTTTCAGAAGGAAGAGCCGTGGTGAAGCCCCAACTTGTTAAAAATATAACCTAGATCCAATATACAGGTTATGACATGCACACAGGCAGATAGAGAGGCAAAGACGCAAAGTTATCACATGCCAAGTTTTCACCAGATGTCAGTAGTCAGCAGAAAATTCAATAAATTGCAAATTTAATAAGTAAATTAAATTCTTATAAGTTAATACCCTATCCAATGGACAATTGCTTATCAGGTCAATGCAGACCGGCCCGCCAAACGCCAGAAAAAGATGTCCTGTGTCTCCACTGGCCTGCCGGTCCCAGTACTCTGCAATCTCAAGGTGGCGCATCGTACTTCCTTCCTGTCTAGACTGAGTGACGTCATAGCATCTTTTTCGTTGTCTAAACATATTAGACCCCTAGTAAGCTGATAGCGGGGTCGGTGGGAGGGTCTTGTGTCCATTTTTAAAATTTGTAATTTTATTGCGTTAATACATCCTATCCAATGGACAATTGCTGAATAACTACCACTTGGTCGGCGGGTAAGTTACTAGGGACTTGTGTGAACTCACAATAGCAAATTTTAACCTAGTCTAGGCTGACCTTAAGGTCAGAAAACCCTGTAAGGCCATGGTCGGTTACCAGCAGCCGGTTACCTGGGGCTATACCGACGTCGCCCCCCCTTTTTTAGCAGACCTGCTCTGAGGCAGGGGAAGAGAGGAATGAGTTCAGTCCCAGAATGAAAATAAACCTCCCGAAGGAAGCACATCACAATTAATTTTTTTATACTATGTTCCTGTAGAACTGTTTACACTATGTACATATATACAAATCTCCTCAATCTAAGGGCCACTTGTGGATCTGCTGAGCAGCCAATACCGAGCCCAATTGGAAAAGCTCGGAGTCAGCCCAAGCCACACCCTTCAGATAAAACTGTGTGAAGGTATTATGTGACTTCATAAGCATCTTGCAATGGATGGGGGATCCAACCAGTCCAAATGCCACAACCAGGCGCAGACGCCGAGAATTATACTATATTTGGGCATTCCCTACACTCCACCCAGCAGGCATCAACATGTTTGTCTGAAGCTATGCCCTCTCATAGCACCCATTACCCAGGTGCCCCCCTTTTTCTACTTAATTATTATATTGGGCACTTCACACAAGGGCTGTCATACCAGGGCATAAAAGTGACATGAAAGACAATGACGTAAATGACCTTAAATGACGTCATATTACCATCATAGTCTCTCATCACTGTTACTTAGTAATCTGACTAAGTTCCTAGGTTACCCCTCACCTGTATTTTTAAAAGGGCTGAATTTAAATCACTTACCATCATGTCAGTGAGTTATACAGACGTGATTTACACTTTTTGTGAATAATATTGTGTTCATACCGGTTTCATATATGAAATTGACTATTTAACCCATACCAATAAAAATGTGGTTTACATGTTATATTTGCCATAAGACATATACTATGAAATGTAACTTAAGGCGCCATATGTACAATAATCATATGGATAAATCTTTTAATTGCAAGTACTGTGCCAAGAGTTTTAAAAGGAAAGATTACCTGAAAAGGCACATTTCTAAAAAACATGACAACAAGGATGTTTTTCAAGGATTAGGGATTGTATTAGCAGTGAGTGCTCACCTGATATACAACAGGATAATAACTGTTCCGCCTACAAATCATCAGAATATGATTCTGTAGATGAGTTTCTGGATACTATCAGCAAGGAATCATCTCAACAGTATGCAGAAGCCACCACTACTGACTTTTGCTCCTTCACACTACCTACTGTACAGACCAACCTTCAGTACAGTAGTACCATCACAGCAGACACCTTCCTGGACAGTCTAGTGGATATGAACTCCTCTCCTTCTCTTAGCTCATCAAAACTTTCTAAGAAGGTTGAGGACCCACCAACCTACACTGATACCAACCCAGTCATGATGCAAGGTTGGCTCCATAAACCAAAGAACAGTCTATTTACACAGGGAAGTCAAACAGAAATTTGCTCTCTCCCATCTACTAGACAACTGATCCACACAGGCAGTAACACTACACCGAAATTCACCAGGGACAGGAGCCTCCAGTTTGGAGTAATCACTACTGAAGCTTGCACATCACCACATGTCTTACAAGTTGATCACAAACCAATCCAAGGATGGGGCTCCCCAGTGGACAGTCCACCTCTTACTCCTGAAGGAGACATACCTAGTTACTTCACTAGTGCCTACCAGGCCAGAAGGCGCGAATTAAACCTCCCTGAAGGTGTTACTTAGCAAGGTGCTATTAACACTGATGATGGTGAAAACCCACTCCCTCCACACCTGGACAATTGCCCTAGAGCTTGGGGCAACACTCCCAAATTCAATGACACGCCAAAGTTCCAATTAATGGATTACCTTGAAGATTTGTGCACCCACATCACTCCACCCATTTAGGGAGAGGACTGCTCTAGACTGTATACTGTAACAGTCAAAACTTTATTTAACACAACAGTTATTAGGAAGGTATTTTATTCCTTTATGGTTAATAATTATTCATTAATTTATTTATTTATTTACTTATATGTGTAAATTGATTAATCTTGTAGGTATTACCCAATACCTACGTTACATATGTGTACATACATGTTAACACTTTTTATTCATTAAATGGCGATTGTAAAATGCCAAAGTTGAATATTTCATTTTTTTTCTTCAAGTACTTTTTTTTTCAAGATATCAACATGATTTTAACATCCCCTCATTTTAAAAAGGGCGATTGTTATGATATCCAATAATTAACCATATATGTTTAATATTTCACATCTTATTTTGAGATTTACCAAAAGCATATTTAGTAAGGAATTGGAGCTTTTGATGGAAAACTTACGTTTTTTCCACATTAATTCCAACCATTCAAATAAATATGCATAAATCTCACCCAAGTAGTACCAAAATTGACCTAATCAATCACTCCCCAAACAGTATACTGGTTTTGGTTGTTGTCAGTCATCACAAACTGATTTGAGACAACAAAGAGTTGACCAACACACACACAATCAGACAAGTGCCAACACACACGTCCCAATCCAATCATTATAATATGAAATGTCTGTTTTGGTGCATTGACTCCACATGTGTTGAGACAGTTGCAATCAGGTATTCAATTGTGCAGCCACCTTACTGTTCCTTTCTGTACCTATTGGTCATTTGTATTAATTAATGGAGCTACTATGCTCTTCATTCCCAATGTCCTTTGATTGTTGTAAAAACAAAATTATTCAAACATTCATAACCATAAATTATGAGTGTGGAACCAATACTTAATGCACAATGTGTTTTAACTATTATCTTTATTAACGAGCTATCCCAAGGATATCTCTGGGTTATTATGACTGAAAATACATTAAATAACCTAAAATAAATATATTATATGGGTTTCCCCTCAAAAAACACCAAAAAAACACCAAATCCTCATTTTAGAGGCTCTATTTGGCGGATTATCCGCTCAATTTAGCGGATAGAAGTCGATTAGTTTTTTGCACCTCAGGACCAAATGTGGGATGACTATTCAGCCTCTGATGAGAAAATTCATAATTTTTTCGAAATATTGCCAAACATTTTGGACAATATAAGGCAAGGTTATTCAGGGATAACTCTCACCTCACTGACACACAACATTTATATTCTTATTATGTGACTTCATTGGCAGGCTCACAAGATTGGATCTAAGGAGACTCCCGACTGGAAGACCTTAGGAGCAACAAAGGCCCTGACATCATGGGCTTTAGCCTGATGTAAAGAGTGGGCCTCCTGGTCAGAGAACTCATAACATAGGATCACAGTTTGTCTGATCCATGAGGAGATAGAGGCAGGTAAGATGTCTTTGTCGAAACCTTTCTTAAAGGAGACAAAAACCACCTCCTTATTCTGCCTGAGGTCCTGTCCAAATAGTAGCGCAATGCTCTGACTGGAAAGAGGCACCTAACTGTATTTCGAAACTATCTTTGGAATTTCTCATCAGAGGCTGAAGTCTTATGGCAACCCTCCCCCTGAAGTACTTTTTGAGAAGTGCAAATGCGCCTGTGCATTGCACCGGTGCACTGCACCTCTTTTTGCACCTGGTGCTGAAAGTGCAGTGTAAATAGTGTAAAAAGTATTTCGGGTATTTTAAGGGATTTTTTAGTCCAATAAAAGGGGGAAAATCCTTGTATATGATTCATATAACATTCAGACCCATTGCCTCCTAATGACTTAGGACGGTTAGGTATCACAGGGATTTATGTTCACTTCCTGTTGCCTTTAATGCAAGAAGCACAGAAGCCAACTGGGCCAACACTATTTGTCCCTGAATGCAGGAAGGTTAAATTGAGACTAACAGCCAAGCCAAGCACCTCTACCAAGTAATGACATTTCAAATAAAGTCAATTACTAAAACAAATTAAACAGCAGATTTAATTACCAAGAATGAAAGAAACTCAAATAAGTTTTTACATATTATTTTATTTATAAAAATATATTTATATATATAAAAATATATATACACATTTTTAAACAAAATATATACCGTATATTCAACAAATTACATGAAAATCATAGGGGGAAATAACTATTCCCTATGATATAAATAAATAAATACCATTAAAATATATATATATATTGTGTTTTAATGTGTTATAAAGCTAATAATCTTTTATAGAGCTTTAATCTAAAAGTATACCTTATTTTAAAAGGTTATGTTACATCTTTCTGAATATACTACAGGACATTACAATAATAAAGTCCAGTATTCAGAAAATGTGACTATTATAAAGCACATCCATAAATAGACACCTGATAACTTTACCATCTCCCCACCTACCGTATGGGCACATGGAGTAATATCTTCACTTAAAGCCATAAATATTACCTTAAGTTATCAAGTTATACTATTAATCAACACCCAACTACCAGACCTACAAAGAGTGTAAATAACACTAGGGTCACCCACTTCACAATTGGGACATAAATAAGTTGATCATTAAAGGCAACAGGAAGTGAACATAAATCCCTGTGATACCTAACCGTCCTAAGGAGACACCCTTTTTGACTGCTCTGAGGGGAGGAAGAGAGTAAGAGTTCAAGTCAATGATTCCCACGGTTAACCTGGAAGAGTAGGGAAAGTCCTATACCCAGAGGGTTACTCTGAAGTAAAAGACTTTGAGAAGCCAAGGCTTAGGCTAAAAGTGAGCCTACACCTAAAACTAACTAGTATGTACACTATATATAATTATATACAAAGAAGCTTAGGGGATTAGTGGTGGATCTGCTGGGCAGCCACCACAGGACCCAAGTGAAAAAGCTCCTTATCTGCCCAGGCAACATCCTTAAGGTAAAACTGTGTAAAGGTGTTGTGGGACTTCCAGTGGCATGCTGCTATAATCTGGTCCAGAGATATGCCACCTTGAAAGGCTTTGGAGGCCGCAAAGGCCCTAACATCATGGGCCTTAACCTGATGTAAGGTCAAGGAATCTTGGTCAGAGAGATCATAACACAACACTACTGTTTGTTTGATCCAGGAGGAGATAGTGGCAGGAGAGATGTCCTTGTTAAAACCTTGTTTGAATGAAACAAAAACTAACTCCTTTCCCGTTCTCAGGTCCTGCGTTTTGTCCAGGTAGTAGCGAAGGGCCCGAACGGGGCAAAGGGATCTGTCTTCCTTTAAAGACTTATCCAGAGTGGGGGCTAAGGCCGGGATGACCACAGGGGCCACGCCCTCTGGTCCCTCTTTTGCCAAGTGATTTTTCGCCAAGAAGCTTGGTGAAGGGTAGAGGGAAACTTTGGACCAATCAGCTTGGTGTCTGATATTTTTGTTTAACCAAGCGTGAATCTCACTCCTGCGTTTTCCTGAAGCCAGGGCTAGGAGAAAAACAGTTTTGAAAGTAAGGTGCTTCAGAGAAGCCTTTCTGAGTGGTTCAAAAGGCGCTTTTGTAAGCTGGTGTAAAACCAGGGAGAGGTTCCAAGCAGGAACCCCCCGGCGCCCTTTGGGTCTATCTCTGTGAAAACTGTCTAACAGTCTAGTCAAATTGTCATCCTTGCCGACATTAACCGAAGTATTTCCCAGTTTGTCTGCAATGGCTGACCTGTAACCATCAATAGTGCTGGGCTGGAGATTCTTCTCCTGGAAAAGATGCAGGAGGAAATCTGCTATTTGTTTTATAGATGGGTTCCTGAAGTCCACCTGACTTGTTTCGCACCATCTAACAAAAAGGGCCCACTTCGCTTCGTAGACTGCTCTGGTTGAACGTCTTTGAGGCGCCTCAATTCTTGACGCCACTGGGCTAGAGAACCCTTGCTCCCTGATTGTCTGGGCTCTAGGAGCCAGGCATGGAGATTTAGGCTTGCCAGATCCCTGTGACGTGCCTTGTTGAAAGGTTGGGTCACTTGATCTGGATGGTGTGGAAGACAAAGAGGAACCATCGCCGACAGCTCCACTAGGTCCCAAAACCAAGGCATGTTGGGCCATCCCGGAGCAATCAGGATTGCTCTGTGATACCAGTGATCTGACAGCTTGCTGACCACCTTGCCCAACAGAGACACTGGAGGGAAAAGGTACATGTCCAGGCCTTCCCAGGACATTGTCAGAGCGTCCACTGACCAGGCCTTTGGGTCTGGAATTGGGGACACAAATTGGACTAGCTTGCAGTTGTACCTTGTTGCAAACATGTCCACTTGGGGATAATGCCAAGTTCGACAAAGGATGTCGAAGATCTCCTGATGGAGGGACCACTCTGTCTGAATGACCTGTCCCTGGCGAGACAACTTGTCTGCAATTACATTCAGACGGCCCGGAATGTGTCTGGCCTTCAGTACTATTTGCCTGAGATTGCACCAACATAGGAGCCGCCAAAGAAGGGCACAGAGTGAACCTGACCTCATACCTCCCTCCTTGTTGATGTATGCCACAACTGTAGTGTTGTCTGTGGCAATCAGGACGACCTTTCCTTGCACTAATTGTTGGAATCTTTTTAGTGCTAACAACACGGCTTTTAGTTCTAAGAAGTTTATGTGCAACTTGCTTTCGGGCACTGACCAAGTACCGCTTGCTGTGAAGTCGCCTAAGTGAGCACCCCAGCCTTCTTTTGAGGCGTCTGTAAAGATTTGCACTGCGTGTCGTAGGGGGTGTAAGGGTTGACCCTTTAGGACATTTTTCTCCTGGGTCCACCACTGCAGGTGCTGATGGAGAGACCTCGGGATTGGGATCTCTTTTTCCAGAGATTCCGGGACTCTCCAGTGTTTCTTGAGGTGCCACTGAATAGGTCTCATGTGCAGTCTGCCTAGGGGCACCTGTTTCTCTGTCGCAGTGAGTAGACCTATAAGAGACATGAAGGTTCTCACTCGGCAAGATCTGTTCTGTAATAGCCCTGTTACTTTTTGTTGAAGGGCTTCCCAACGGTTTTGAGTAGGTCTGACCAATCCGTTGAGTAGGTCGTACTGGTATCCTACAAAATCGAAGACTTGTTGGGGTTCCAGTTCCGATTTTTGCATGTTTACCATCCAGCCCAACTCCTGGCAAAGGGCTAGGAGGGACTGGGTTCCCTGGTGGCAAGAATCTTCGGTAGGGGCTCGAATCAACCAGTCGTCTAGGTACTGGTGGATTCTTATACCCTGTGACTGAGCCATTAATTTGACCTCTTTGACCACAGCAGTGAACTCCATGGGAGCTGTTGACAGGCCAAAGGGAAGAGCCCGAAACTGGTACGACTGGTTCTGGAAGTGAAACCTGAGGAATTTTCGGGATGTGAAGTGAATTGGAATGTGGAAGTAGGCGTCGCTGAAGTCTATCGATGACACCCACTCCCCTTGTTGTAGAGAGGTCCGGATTGTCTCTGGAGTCTCCATTTTGAATGTTTTTACGCATAAAAACTGATTTAGAGTACTGAGATCCAAGATTGGCCGCCACTTTTGGTTCGGCTTTGGGACAATGAACAATCTGTTGAAAAAGGCTAGTGAGGTTCGAACCCTGACCCTCTCTACTGCCTTTTTCTTGATCAGAGCTTGTACAGCTTCTTGTAAGTGGGAGTCTCTGGTGGGGTTTGCATAGCCGCTTACTATCAGGGGTTCCCTTATTAAGGGAGGTCTGACTTTGAAGGGAAGCACATAGCCCTCTTTCAATATGGATACTACTTTTGGGTTTGCACCCTTGAGAGCCCATATTTTCCAAAAATTTTGTAGGCGTCCCCCCACTGATTGAACATTTGCAACACTGAGGACATTTGACACACTTGGGGCAAAAACACAGTGATTTACAAAAGAAGCATTTTTCACATACTTTATTGTATTTTGTGAGTTTAAGATTGGACTTATGCCTTTCTTTTGTGGCTGCCTGATGTTTTTTACAGAAGGTACATGATGAGCAACATTGTGACAATTTACAGAGTCTTTCACAAGCACAGGAAGATCTGTCTTTGTTACATTTACAACACCAAACTCCGGACAGGATGTTACTTCCGGAGAAACTTTGCATTGATTGTCATTTATACGCCTTAGCTTCCCTGGCAGGGTGCGAACCGCGACCGGGTTGACCTCCCCTGCCTCTGCCACGGGCTCTCCCGCGATTGCCAAAGGCCTTCCATGCAGGCATCTCTTTTCCGGGAGCCCCTGAGTTTCCGGAATCTTCCTGTTTCCATGTTGAATATGGCTGATAGCGGTGTTGTTTCTTTTGAGTACCGGCGAACCCACCACGGCCCGGACCGGGCTGGTTGGTACGCTTGTGTGACTCAAATGCTGCTATTTCATCTTCCGCCCTCCGGATAATGTCGTCCGGAAACAAAGCCTTGGTTTGTAGAGGGCAATTCCTGAGTGCGGAAAAGGTATCTGGCTTGACGCCAGCTTTCAGGTGTTCAAGATAAGAATCCCTCCTGACCAGAGTTAAATTAGCCATTTGTATAAAAGTAAAATCTGAGAGGTGTTGGAGGGATTTGCCGACTGCGAAACTCACATTTTGATTGAATGCAGACAGGAAATGTAACTCATCAAGTGCACCCTGAGCTTTCGCGGAAGATTTTCCTTTTCCCAACTCTGACTGAAGAATTTGTAATTGTTCTTGTACAGAATCTTGTATCTTTGTAATGCACCTATTGAAACCAGCTGACTGGTTACAAACATAACTGGTCTCTTTTGCTGCTTTTTCCCATTTCCGGAGCGTATCCTGAGCAATAGGGCGGGAAGTGGGTTGAGATGAAGCAAGAGAAGGTTTACCAATTCGGGCAAAGGCACTGTTCAATTTTGCGGCGTCATTGGGCCAAGTTGTTACATATTTGCCCGGCCTAGTGATGTCTTTATTTTCAGCTGGATGGATCCTGTACCACCTTGCCTGAGACTTGGGAGGGCGGAGATACTGATCAACATGAAGTCCACCCGGCTCCGCAGACTTGGAAGGGTACCCTTCTATGAGGACGAGGTTTAGATTTTCAAGTTTTTTACAAAGCCAGTCCTCTGGTGGTAAGTCAATAGAAACCTTGCCTACAGGTTGTGCCCGGTGGCCAATCCAGGGATTGTCTGACCTGGAACTTGGTGTGTATTCAAGATCGGGGATATGTGACCAGCCCATGAATGCACGTACTCCCCTAACAGTTTCTCTGTAGTTTTGTTCTTCGCTCACTGTTTTATCCAAGTCCGGAGATTCTTGATCAGGTTGGTCAGTGACGTCTTCTTGGTCAGATACCTCACCTTCCTCAAAGTGTTCCGGAGCTGACCTGAACAAGTTGGATTGTGGGGGAGGTTGAGGAAAAGCAGAGGCCACCGGGCCGGAAGAGCTCTGTTGAGAGAATACCGGTTCCGGGTCCTGTTCAGTGTAAAGGCCTTCTAGAGGAGACGTCATAGCTATTGAGCTGGTAGTTACAGTGGCACTAGGTTTAATCCTATCCGGGCCAGAAGCCGGACCGGCTTGGCCGGAAGGGACAGATGATAAGAGAAAAGGTGCCTGAGAGAGAGCTCCAGCGGGAGCTTGATGTGATACCGGTGCTTTGACTGGTGAGAATGAAGGTTGAGGTGAAGGACGCTGCCCCAATGTAATGAGTGCTTCCAGACGGGCCATACGTACTGACCACTTTTCGTCCAACTCTTTCAACTCTTGGCGGAAAATAGGTGGAGGTAAATCTGCATGGGCGCTCACTTAGACGAGCACACTGCAAGGGGACAGTGGTCCCTACCAGAGAGCAAGTTACACATAAACCACTTGGAGCTGAAAGCAGTATTTCTAGCTCTAAAAGATTTTCAAACCCTAGTCTTCAACAAGACAGTGTTGGTAGCTACAGACAACACAACAGTGGTTGCCTATATCAACAAAGAGGGGGGGATGAAATCGGGCTCTCTATGTGCCCTACTGTGGAGAATACTGTCCTGCTGCACCAGGCAGCAAGTAACCCTCAGGGCACGTCACATCCCCGGCCGGCTGAACGTGATAGCAGACAAGCTATCCAGAC
The DNA here is from genome assembly GCA_964017235.1 of Sabellastarte sp. h YS-2021. Taxonomy (NCBI): domain Eukaryota; kingdom Metazoa; phylum Annelida; class Polychaeta; order Sabellida; family Sabellidae; genus Sabellastarte; species Sabellastarte sp. h YS-2021. The sequence continues at coordinate 32,282,668 of OZ024937.1, read as the reverse complement.
TTGGCCAGACCATTCAAACAGAGTGGTCACTTCATCCAGCAGTATTCCAAGCTGTATGCGCAAGGTGGCATCAGCCACAAGTGGACCTGTTTGCCACCAGGTTCAACAACAAACTACCACAGTTTGTATCACCGGTTCCAGACCCCCAGGCTTGGGCAGTGGATGCACTCAGCCTCTCCTGGGAGGACCTGGACCCATACGCCTTCCCACCGGCAGCCATCTTGGGCAAAGTGGTGGAGAAGCTCCAGGACTACCCCTGCAACAGAATAATTCTGATTGCTCCAGGGTGGCCCAACATGCCCTGGTTTTGGGACCTGGTAGCAATGTCAAGCCAGATCCCACTGTGTCTGCCCAGCATACCCACCCTAGTGTCTCAGCCATTCAACCAGGTCCTTCACAGGAACCTGTCGAATCTGAACCTACATGCCTGGCTCCTAGAGCCTCAGTCAGCAATCAAGGAGCAAGGCTTCTCTGAAGCAGTGGCAGCACAAATTGAGGCTCCTCAAAGAAGATCAACCAGATCTGTCTATGAGGCAAAGTGGACCATTTTTACAAAGTGGTGCCTCAGTAATCAGGTGGACTTCAGGGCACCACCTCTGAAAGCCATTGCTGACTTCGTCCTGCACTTGTTTGAGAAGAAGTTACAACCAAGCACTATTGATGGCTACAGATCCGCCATTGCTGACAAACTGGGCAATTCCACCATTAATGTCAGCAAAGATGAGAATCTCACTCGTCTCCTGGATAGTTTCCATAGAGACAGACCTAAGGGCAGGAGGGGCTGACTCGGAGCTTTTCCACCTGGGACCTGTAGTGGCTGCCCAGCAGGTGCACCACCAGGCCCAGAATTGAGGAGATGTTGGATATATGTAGATATGTACATATTGTAAATATGTTAGATATGTACATAGTGTAAATATGTTGAATGTACATATATTTTCAAAAAAAAAACAAAAAAAAACAAAAAAACTGCGACTTGCTTCCCTTGGGAAGTTTATTTCTTCTGGGACTGAACTCAGCCCTCTCTCTCTCTCTATTTTTCCCTTCTCAAACTTACTCTGGAAGGGAAGAAAAAAGGGGGGGGGCAACGTCGGTAGACTCCCGGTTAACGGTGAGTTGGTGGCCGACCTTGACCGGTCAGGGTTCTCTGACCCTAGGTCAAATGGGCCTGTACTATTTTGTTTTTGTTATGAGTTCACAGAAGTCCCTAGCTGCTTACCCGCCGACCAAGCAGTAGTTATTCAGCAATTGTCCATTGGATAGGATGTATTAACGCAATAAAATTGCAAATTTAACCAAGCGGTAGTTATTCAGCAATTGTCCATTGGATAGGATGTATTAACGCAATAAAATTGCAAATTTAATAAGTAAATTAAATTTTTATAAGTTAATACCCTATCCAATGGACAGGCAAGGCCCACCCAACCGGCCCCGCTATCAGCTTACTAGGGGTCTTACTAGGATTAGACACGAAAAAGATGCTATGACGTCAAGAGGTAAACAGGAAATGAAGTATGATGCGCCACCTGGCGAATGCACACTCTGTGACCGGTCCTGCTGGTAGTATATACAGGACGTCTTTTTCTGGCGTTTGGCGGGACCGGTCGCGCTGACCGGTAAAGCATTTGTCCATTGGATAGGGTATTAACTTATAAAAATTTAATTTACTTATTAAATTTGCAATTTCATGGGGTACAGATGGATTCTTCTAAATTTGGTGTAACTTGTTTGAAAATTAAAGCCAGGAGAGAGTTTTTCTTATTTTTAATTGGGCTTTTACAGTGAAATCTGCTTCTCTTCTCACATATGTAAAAATCAATATTTTGCTTTCTGGTGATGTCATTACTTTATGATGTCACAATACAATTGTTATTGTGAGGTCACAAGCCTAGGGTGTGATACTTGTTGTCTTTAAGTAAAAATATTTCTTCCCGTTTTTTTGTCTTGAAATTGACATAAAGATAATAAAGAGGGGGTGGTATATTCATCATTTTTATTAATTATTATTTCTGTTTTTATGTTCTCTTTTTTCTTTCAATTCCTTGACAGGCCATCAAAAAAAACCAAAAAAAAAACCTAGAGGATCGCTCGCAAAAAAAAGATAATGTTTTTGCATAGCAAAAACAAAGCGTCCCGAAAAGGATATAAAGGTGAGTGCTAAAGTATTAAGAAAATGCTTCGTTTCTAGCCTTATACTGCTGTGGCAACCAAAGTTAGCGCAGTCTGCTCTATCTAGCACGGTTTTCAAGATATAAGCATTTTTGTGTTTTGCGAAAATTCGAAAATTCAAAATGTCCGCTATATTTGGCGAGACAAAAATATTTTGAAAATTGGCATGGCTACTCTGTAGAGATACCCAGCAGGTCAAAAATTTTGTTGAGTTCGCTCCATCTAGCACGGTTTTCGAGATATAAGCATTTTTTTGTTTTGATAAAACTTTGAAAATTCAAAATGGCCACCATTTTTGGGGAGACAAAAATTTTTGACAAGACCACTGCCGCGGTGTGTATCTCCCGCCGAGCATTAAAGGAGAAGAAATAGTTTTTCCGAGATATTCACAATTTTTCATTTTCGTGTGTGAAAGCTCTTCCAAAAGTAGGTGAATGAGTTATTTGAGAAAAATTGGCAATATGCAATACTTTTACAGATAATTCGCATTTACTCATTTTGAGTAGGTGAGTAATTAGCTATGGGTCTGGATCTTCACCAAGTGAAAGTTCTCCCAAAAGTAGATGAATGAGTTATTCTATAAAAATTGGGTATCCGCAATACTTTTAGAGATAATTCGCATTTACTCATTTTGAGTAGGTGAATAATTAGCTATGGGTCTGAAACTTCACCATGTGAAAGCTCTCCCACAAGTAGATGAATGAGTATTTGATAAAAATTGGGTATCCGCAATACTTTTATAGATAATTAGCATTTACTCATTTTGAGTAGGTGAATAATTAGCTATGGGTCTGAAACTTCACGGAGTGACAGCTCTCCCAAAAGTAGGTGAATGAGTTATTTGACAAAAATTGGCTATCTGCAATACTTTTAGAGATAGTTCGCATTTACTCATTTTGAGTAGGTGAGTAATTAGCTATGGGTCTGAAACTTCACCATGTGAAAGCTCTCCCACAAGTAGATGAATGAGTATTTGATAAAAATTGGGTATCCGCAATACTTTTATAGATAATTAGCATTTACTCATTTTGAGTAGGTGAATAATTAGCTATGGGTCTGAAACTTCACAGAGTGAAAGCTCTCCCAAAAGTAGGTGAATGAGTTATTTGACAAAAAATGGCTATCTGCAATACTTTTAAAGATAATTAGCATTTACTCATTTTGAGTAGGTGAGTAATTAGCTATGCCACCTGCCAAATATGAAAGAAATCTGAAAAGAAATGTGGACTGTAGGTCGCTAACAAGAAATCTCTGCGGACGATGATGAATCCATAGTATCCCCGCTTTGCGCTGGGGATACAAGCCTCTGCGATCAGCCGATTTTGCTGAGATGACAGGGCGGGTGTACTCAAAAAACTACTTTTTCATCATGTGACCTGGATAAAGATCAAAGGTCAAATTTAAGCATGTGGAAAAAATTTCCCATGCCTAAGGTATTTAACTGCCAAATATGCTTAGAAAGCTTCCAATAATAAGGGAGATATTCAAGGGAGATCATAACGCAGTGGCGGTGGCTGCGGCAGTGAGGAAACTGAAGCAAAAACAATAAAGTGCCCATTCTGGGACGCTTAATTATTGGAAATACTTGAACCAGAAGACTGTAGCATCCACTGGCTGTTCATAACCCTCACCTGGGTCTGAGGCTGGGTCCATGAGGGAGGAACTGACAGATATTTGTTTCAAAAATCACATTTGTAAATGGGGTAAGCTAGTACAATGTTATAGAAGGTAGATTCTTGTTTACTAACACAAGGAATTTCCTTACCTTTCTAAACAAGCAATCAGTGCCCGTGAACGGGCTCTGCGTCAGCTGTGTGTTTTGAGTTTCAGAGTAAAAGTGAATAAAGAAAAGGACACAAAAGTTATGCCCTGGAAATGGTATTTATAAGTAAAGTACAAAGTTGATTGTTAATTTGTAAAAAGTGGGTGACATTACTGTAAATGCAATAGTTTTCAAGTTACAACTGATTTACTCAACAGAAAGAATCTCAAAGCAGTTTTTCTCAACTATGCAATAAGCTACAGGTCCCCAATTTTATTACATTATAGCCGACCCAACAATAGGTGAATAACTTATTTAAAGAAAATTCTCTGAATGCAATAAATTTCAAGTTATAATTCCTGAAAGTAGCTATTGTGCAGCTATGCAATGAGCTACAGGTCTGCAATTTTTAATATGTTATACCTGACCCATAAGTAGGTGAATAATATGTTTAAACAAAATACTCTAAATGTAATAGTTTTCGAGGTACAACAGATTTACTCAACAGTGATAACCTGAAAGTAGCTTTTGCTCAGCTATGCAATTAGCTACAGATCTGCAATTTTACTATGTTATAGCTGTCAAAAAGTAGATGAATAATACATTTAAACAAAACACTCTAAATGCAATAGTTTTTAAGTTACTACTAATATACACAACAGTGATAACCTGAAAGAAGCTATTGCTCAGCTATGCCATGAGCTACAGGTCTGCAATTTTACTATGTTATAGCTGACCCAAAAGTAGATGAATAACATATTTAAAGAAAATACTCGAAATGCAATAGTTTTCAAGTTATAACTGATTTACTCAACAGTGATAACCTCAAATTAGCTAATCCTCAGCTTTGCATTGAGCTACAGGTATGCAATTTCACTATGCTATAGTTTTATGTGGGGACCTGTTTTTCGGTGGCAGTGAAAAGGCCTATCAGACATGAACTGCCTCACCGTACAACTTTCCGGTTTTTAAAGTTCCTAGTTTGGAAGTCAGGGCATCCCATCTTTTGGGGTTAGTTGTACTGGTAACCTATGAAGTTGAAGACTTGAGGGTCTAGTTCTGAGTTTTGTAGGTTCAGTACCCAGCATAGTTCCTGACAAAGGGCAAGGAGAGACTGGGTGTTTTAGTGACAGGTCTGTTTGTCCTTTGCTTGGATGAGCCAATCGTCCAGATACTGGTGAATCTGGATGTGATGGACTTTCAGCCATGAGGTTGACCTCTTTTACCACTATAGTGAACTCATTGGGAGCTGTGGAGAGACTCAAAGGCAAAGCTGTAAACTGGAAGGTTTTCACATTGGAACCTCAGATACTTTTAAGAATTCTGGCCTTTGGGGATTTGAAAGTAGGTGTCGCTCTAGAGGAGATCCTATTTGCAGTGATTTAGCCATATTGATTTTGGTGTTTACCATTTTGAAGATCTGGACCTTTAGGAATTTGTTCAGACAGCTGAGGTCCAGGATTAGCTGCCACTTGTTGTTCGGCTTGGTAACCAAAGAGAGGATTGAATCTTGACCATTTCTATGGACCATTTGTCAAAAACAGAATGCAAAGCCTACTGCAGATAGCTGTTCCAGAGGGGTTTGTATATCCACTTTTTTGACAATTGGGATTCTGGTTCAGGGAGGTGAAGGTAAGGTTGTAACCATTTTTCAGAATGAACAGTACTCTTGGGCTGGCTACCTTGTTGACCAATATTTGCGAGAAGTCCTTCAGACATCACCCCACAGGTTATTTGCGAGAAGTCCTTCAGACATCACCCCAAAGGTAGACATTGGACAACATTGCAGATATTTTCAAACACAAGTGATTTACAACAGAAGCATGATTTACAGACTTTATTCTGATCTTGTTCATTGTGGAGCTTACTGCTTTCTTTTGTGGATGCTCTGGAAAAACACAGGAAGTACAGGGGTTAGAACATGCAGTAATTTATAATGTTTGTCATTTTCCATCAAATCACCAGTCTTAACAGAATCTAATGTCTTAACACTTTCAGGCGGGGCAAAACAATCAAAATATGGTTTGTCAGAAAAATTGGGTGAGAAGACACCAGCTGGACAACAGTTTTAGGAGTTGAAAACAAATAACCTCGCAAGAGCAAAAGCCTCTAAGCCTCGGACCACTTGTCGTTCATTGCTACAAACTTTTCTGAAGTAACAAAGGACACTGGCTGAGAAGAGGAAGCAGGTGCGTGTGCAGATGGCTCTGCAGAAGACTGGGAAGACGCTTGAGGATGCTTGTTTCATCTCCCTCCACAGCAGAAATCACTGTAACATTCTTGGGTGATATCAGTGTGCCAGCTTTCTTCTCCTTCCTTATTTTATAAGAGGGAGTGGCTAACGTTTCTTTTTGCAAAACTCTAAAACCATCACATATTTGACACAATTCGCCTAGGACACTGGTCCTGTACAAGTTTCTTGATGCGGCCAAATGAACCTCTTCTCTGACCTTTTATATCTCCAGGTGAGGCCATATTGATAATAGTATTCCACAAACACAAAAACCCTTGAGATTTAACAACTTATTCCACAATAATATGTGAAATTCATCTCTAATTTTCACAAACGAGTAAACACTTTCGCGCCAAACAAAAAGAGGAAGTATGCATGGGCTCACACGTGAAGCAGAGGAGCGGGGGACTACACAGTCACCTGGCGAATGAGCGTTTGGTGAGACTGGCAGTTTGCCGGGCTATGCAATTGTCGAGTAGGTAAAATGTATTAACGCAACAAAATGATAAATTTGAGACCTGTGGCTGAACCAAAGGTACTTCCTTGATGCTGGGTGGATGGGGATATGGATATAGGTGTTCGACAGGTCCATCAAGACACCCAATCCCCTGGATCCAGAGGCCCTGATGGACTCGGGTGTTTCCGTCTTGAACTTTCTACTACAAGAAAGGTACTGAGCCTGCTGAGGTCTATGACCGGCCTCCATTTTTGATGGGGCTTGGGCACTAGAAACAGGCAACTGTAAAACCCAAGAGACTTTGTGTTTACCACCCTTTCGATTGTGTTCTTGCTCAGGAAAGACTGGATACAAGAGGCCAGAGCAAGGTCTTTCTGATGGGCCGAGAGTCCTGAGAGAATCAGGGGAAGTCTGGCCAAATTGGCTTCATGATGAATGGTAGAATGTAGCCATTTTTAATAATGTTAAACACGTTGTTTGAGCACTTTTCTTTTAGCCAGTCTCTCTTTACGAAACGGAAGCAACCTCCTACTGGTGGACTAATCGAGGCTAGGTAGTTATTGGGAGGAGGGGTTTCCATGTCCTCTGCCCCTGCAATGAGGTTGAAAATGATCTTTGTTGCCTCTGTTCTTCGAGTTTCTCCTGCCTGATTACTGCTTGGGATAGTGGACTTGACTAGTTGGATTGGAATAAAGGGGAAGGAGAGAAGGGTGAGCTCCTCTGTTGCTGACATCTGGTCTCTCAAAATTAGGTTGGACATGGGATATTTCTGCTTTTCGTCTAATGAGGACAGAGTTAGCGATGGTGTAAATTTCCTTCTAGGGCATGTAGGATAAGGCCTTACTTTGGCAGGCTAAAGGCCTCTGCTGGATATGGATCCCCTTGTCTAGGATCTCTAAGTAATCACAGGTTTTCTCAACCGTTTCTGGCTGCCCTTTCAGGATTGGCACCTTTTGGATCCGATTTTTAACCCTCTGGATATAGCCTTGAGGCTATCCCTACAACTTTCTACAATCAGGTTACACTTAGGGAGGACCTGATTGAAGGCAGCCGAAAAGTGGAGTGTACAAAAGGTTTTGCCTGGCCTGTTGCTCAAATTCCTTGATAACCTGTACAGAAATTTTACCAATACGGCTTGGGAGAGATACAGATACTAGCAAAATCTGTGTTGAGTTCTTGTAATTTTTCCTCCAAACAGGAGTTACCCAACTTAAACCACTTTGCAGTGAAGGGAGGTTGTATGATAAATCCCCCTTCTTGGAGATTGGAAGCTTCGAAATACTGTTCAATTTTTTTTCTAGGACCTTTAAAGTAGGACTAACTGGGAGCATGGCTGAAGGACCCTTAGGTGTAAGCTTGTGTTGTTGAGTCAGTTTATTTACATTCCACACTGAGGAAACTGGTATCTGTCCCAGGAGTCAGGGATATTGAGTACTTCCCTAAATGTTACAATATCCTCAATGTATTGTGAGGGCAAGTCTGATACATTCATCTCCCTAGAAGGATGGGCTCTGGGTTAAATTGGAATTTGGGCTCAGTCAAATCCTTTTGTTTGAGGTCCCCAAAGGTCATGGGCTTATGGGCCTACTTAGACTCACTTAGGCCTGCTTAGGCCTACTTAGGTTGTTCACCTGTGGATGATTTTTTAGCCTGAGGATGGAAGTCTGGTTCCTCTGAAGAGGAAACACATATTTAGAAGACTTATGTCTCCTTTTATCCGAGTGCTTTTAGGCCCGAGAGGGGGTCCGAGACTTGCCCTCAACTATAGTGAGGTGGATGTGGAGCCCCAACAAATTCAACTTCAATCGACTCCCTTGGCTCTTGAGTTCTCGAGAAAGTTGAGACCGTAAGGTACCGGGTTTAGGGCCAGATTCATTGTCACTGATCTGATCCACCACAAAATGTGAGGGAGTTTGACAGAAGCACTCAGCTGATTAATTTACTCTTTGAAAGACTTTTGCAGTTCATACAGCTTGTTAAAGACCTCTAAATGGGTGCCTGGAAAATCCCCATTCTTGTTTCAGTCGAAGCTGCATTTGTGAGCGGAGAGATTTTTCTATTTGTTGAGATGTTGGGGTACCAGGGTGTACATTAAATATTCATCTATTTTAAAAAGACCTTGCAAGTAAAATATTCAAATATTTTATATTTTCACGTGTATATCAAATGTATGTTTAATCTTTGTAAAAATGCACGAAAAAATGAATGACTTTAACTATTGCCAAACCAACCTACACCATACGGTTAGGCAAGCACCTACAGAGTCGTTCTCTCATTCTTTTGTCTATCAAAGAACGATGCACAAGTAAATATGATCTGCCAGTAAGGCTGAATACACATATCCCTTATACCTTCCTCTGCAGGTAAGGAATTAGGTGTATAATACAATGTATATATAAAATAAAAGAAGGGTAAATATAAGAAGGGTAAATAAACCTCCCGAAGGAAGCACATCAGAGATTTTTTTTTGGTCTTTTTTTTTATAACTATTTACATATGTACAACTATTTACATATGTACAAGTCTCCTCTATATCCTGGGCTACTGGTGGATCTGCTGAGCAGCCACTACTGGCCCCAGGTGGTAGAGCTCTGAATCAGCCCATGCCACATCCTTCAGATAAAACTGTGTGAAGGTGTTATGTGATTTCCAGTGGCAGGTTGACAGTATTTGTTCTAAGGAGATACCTGACTGGAAGGCCTTAGAAGCAGCAAAGGCCCTGACATCATGGGCTTTAACCTGATGTTAAGTGTGGGCCTCCTGGTCTGAAAGCTCATAACATAGGATCCAAGTCTGTTTGATCCATGAGGAGATAGTGGCAGGTGAGATGTTCTTATCAAAACCTTTCTTGAAGGAGACAAAGACTACCTCCTTATTCTGTCTGAGGTCTGAGATCCTGTCCACATAGTAGTGCAAAGCTCTGACCCGACAGAGAGACCTGTCAGACTTGAGGGATCTATCCAGAGTTGGGGCCAGGGCTGGTATTATCACTGGGACCACACTGTCTGGACCCTCTTTGGCCAGCTGATTCTTTGAATGAAAGCTGGGTGATGGGTACAGGGACACCTTTGACCAGTCAGATTGGTGTCTAATGTTTCTGTTTTGCCAAGCATGTATCTCACTTCCACGCTTGCCTTACCTGAGGGCTAAAAGGAAAACTGTCTTGAAGGTCAAATGCTTCAAGGAAGCCTCTTTAATTGGTTCAAATGGAGCCTTTGTCAGCTGGTGCAAGACCAGGGAAAAGTTCCAGGAGGGGATTCCCCTCAGGCCTTTGGGTCTGTCTCTGTGGAAACTATCCAGGAGACGAGTGAGATTTTCGTTCTTGCTGATATTAATGGGTGACTTTCCCAGTTTATCAGCAATGGCTGACCTGTAACCATCAATGGTGCTGGGTTGCAACTTCCTGTCCTGAAAAAGGTACATAAGGAAGTCAGAAACTGACTTTATAGGGGGTGCCCTGAAGTCCACCTGATTTGTGATGCACCACTTAGACTGACCTGGTTGATCCCCTTGGAGGAGCCTCGATTCTGGCTGCCCTGCTCCTTGATTGCGGAGGCTCTAGGAGCCTTGCATGGATATATAGATTTGTCAGATTTCTGTGAGGGATCTGATTGAAGGGCTGCGTCAGCAGGTTGGGCAGAATGGGTAGGCTCAGTGGGATTTGGCTGGACATGGCCACTAGATCCCAAAACTAAGGCATGTTGGGCCACCCTGGAGCAATCAGAATGATTCTGTTGCATGGGGAGTCCTATAACTTCTCCACCACTTTGCCCAAGATGGCCGCTGGTGGGAAGGCATATGCATCCAGATCCTCTCATGGCAAGCTGAGTGCGTCCACTGCTGTGGCCAGGGGATCCAGTGTGACACAAACAGAGGGTGACACAAACAGAGACAACTTGTTGTTGAACCTCATGGCACTAAGATCTAGTTGGGCCGGTGCTACCTGCTGCATATCGTCTGGAAGACCTCTGGAATGAGAGACCACTATATTTGAATGGTCTGGCCTAGCCTGGATAGTTTGTCTGCTACCACATTCAGCTGGCCTGGAATATGTCGGGCTTTGAGAGTTACTGGTTTCCTGGTACACCAAGTCAAGATTCTCCATAGTAGGGCACAAAGTGGACCCGACCACATGCCTCCTTCCTTGTTTATGTATGACACCACCATGGTGTTGTCGGTTGCTACAAGAACTATCTTGTTTGAACAGAGGTCCTGGAACTCTTTTAAAGGTAGAAAAACTGCTTTGAGTTCTAGGTAATTTATATGCAGCTTGTTTTCTGGAAGTGACCAGGTTCCTCTTGCAATGTGCTCGTTTAAGTGAGTGCCCCACCCTTCTTTTGATGCATCTGTAAACATTTGCAGAACATGTTTTATTGGGTGTAATGGTTGGCCTGTGCAGTGTTCGCTCTCGAGCGCGATTTCGCGAGTTTGTACACACTCTGGGGCGAGTTGTCGCAAAACCAACTCACCAACGCGTCTGTGCTGTCGCTACCAGGCGAAACACTCAAAACTGACGGAAGAAATTTGTCTATTATCGGAAGCGACGACGTACATATTTCCTCATAGAAATGTTTGCGAAAAGCATGAAAAGCAGTTTATTTTATCTTGTATATACAGCTAACAGTAATTCACGTGAGAATTCGGGTATTCTCGCAAGATTTCCGTGCTTTTTGTTGATTTTTAAACTCGTCTTCTGCTAATAGTGTCACAGTCGAAACAGTCAAAACAACTACTGACCAAAGAAATTCGTCTATTATCGGAAGCGACGACGTACATATTTCCTCACAGAAATAAGTGAGAAAGACATGAAAGTGAGTTTATTTTATTTGATACATCCAGCTCACAGTAATTCACGCGAGATTTCGGGTATTCTCACGAGATTTCCGTGCTTTATGTCTATTTTTTAACTCGTCTTCTGCATATTGTGTCGCAGGCGAAACAGTCGAAACAACTACTGACCAAAGAAATTCGTCTATTATCGGAAGAGACAAAATATATATTTCTTCAAAGAAAAGAGAAGAAATGCAATTTATTTATTTATTTGATGAATCCAGATAACAGTAATATAAAAAAAAATTAGAAAAAAAAAACAAAACAGTAACACCCAGCCATTAGGCCATTAAGATGTGGTTTAGAAGTGATATTTAAAAAAAAATAAAAGACAAAAACAGAATTAAATATTTTATTTATTTGAACTTTTAGTTTAGCATCTATTTCTTATTATTTAAATAAAGAAGATTTCATGCAGTCCCAAATTGGAACTAAATATTTCAAAATATCTTGATGTAAAACATGTCTCACATTTTTTCACAGTTGTCTCGCCTTTTCAAGTGAAGGGAGACAGTCTGTCTCGCATTCATTTTTGACAAGAGCGAACACTGCCTGTGAGTACATTGTCTTCTTCTAACCACCATTGAAGGTGGGGGTGCAGGGACCTGGGGATCACCTTGGGATTGGGATCACCTTTTCTAGTGATTCTGGAACCCTCCAGATGTTTTGAGATGCCACTGTATGGGTCTCATATGTAGTCGGCCTAGGTGAACTTTCTTTTCTGAGGCTGTTAGTAAACCTATCAAGGACATGAATTGCCAGACCGGATAAGCCGGTTGAGATAGCAGTTTCAGTAGTTTCTCTTGAAGGTTCTACCACCGGTCTGGTGTGGTTCAGACCCGACTGGACTTGAGGTCAATCTGGTAACCTACAAAGTTGAAAACCTGCTTGGGTTCCAGTTCTGATTTTTCACTAGCCAAAACAATTCCTGACACATTTTCACTAGATCCTGCGTATGCTGGAGACAAACCTGGTGGGATCCGTCTCTCACCAACCAGTCGTCTAGGTATTGGTGGATCCTTATACCCTTGTGTATGGCCATCAACTTGACTTTGTTTGCTATCACAGTGAACTCCATTGGTGCTGTGGGCAGAATGAAAGGCAGAGCCTTGAACTGTTAAGTCTGACCCTGGACATGAAATCTCAGATATTTCCTGGACTGTTCTGTATTGTTATGGAAGTAAGCATCCTTGAAGTCTATTGAGGTAACCCACTCCCCTTGTTGGAAGGATGTCCTGATGGTTTCCGGTGTCTCCATTTTGAATTTATCCACCTTGAATAAAAGATTTAATTTGCTCACATCTAGTACAGGCCTCCATTTGTTGTTGGGTTTTGGTACTAGAAATAGACGGTTGAAAAACCAAGTTGGGCCGGATCCGAAAGGGGGTATAACCCTCTTTGAGGATTTGAACCACTTTTGGACCGGCACCCAGATCCAGCCAAGTTTGCCAAAAGTTTTGAAGTCTTGCCCCAACAGGCAGATTTGGAGCAGCAGTTGTTAAATTTGTTACAGGTTTTACACAAGACAATTGAGTGACACAAGAAACACTTTTCACATATTTTAATTTGTGCTTTCTTTGAGAATAACAACCTGCTAACCCGGGACTTAGACCTCTCTTTTGGGGATGCCTGGGCGTAGTAGGTACAACTGTTACAACAGGTAAGTTTACATTTATAAAAGTGTCTATTGTCTGTCTTGGTGGAACGTCCTGGCCAGCAGTCATGGCTGTAACTTGTTTACACAGTAATTGTCATTTGTACGACTGCTGGCCCTTGGCTGGTCGGGACGAGTAAGTGTTGGAGCGACCCTTTCCTTTCCTGGAGTGTCTCTTGCCAATACTCTTCCATGCTGGCTTATCCGACCTTGAATCTCTGTTATTCAAACTCTTGTCCTGACGCTCATATGGGTGGTACCATTGGGCAATGTTCTCTTCTGCTCTCTTAATAGCAGAGTCTGGGAACAAAGTAGGGATGTGTAGAGGTGCTATCCCCAGGGCCGTCAGAGTATCCGGCTTGATACCAGTTCTAAGGTGACTCATGTAGGCATCCCTGCGGACTAGGGTGAGATTTCCCATTGAAATGAAGACAAACTCTGACAAGTGTTCCATTGTCTTTGCTGCCGCTTGTGTGATGCTTGAGTTAAAGTCCATTAAATATTGTAACTCGTCAGCTGAACTCAGGACACGTTGCTTGAACCTTTGCCCTTCCTTTCCACTCTCAGAACTTTCAACTGTTCTTGCATGTTCTGCTGCACTTTAAATAAGCACCGGTTGAAATTTGCTGCCTGATTTCTCCCATTTTTGCACTGTTTCCTGTGAAATAGGTCGCGATGCTGGTGGGGTAGATGACAGGCCAGAGTGTCTGGAAATCCAGCTCTAGCTGTTATTCAACTTCGATGCATCTGTTGTCCAAGCAGAGACGGCTACTTTGCTGGTCTCAGGAACACATCTTTCGACAGGCCACCGGCCTCAGAACCACGGGAGGGGTAGCCTTCAACCAGAGTTACATTCAACTTGCCCAACTTTCTGCACAGCCAATCTTCAGTTGGCATCTGTACTGACAATTTGCCGGGAGTTGTAGCCTTTGGACCAGTAAAGGGGTTATCTTCAGAAGTAGTGGTCGCACTGTCTATGTCTGGGATATGTGACCAACCCATAAATGGGCAAATACCTCACATTGTCTCTCTATATGTCTGTTCTTCGGATATGGGCTGGTCCTGGTCGGTGACAGTCTGATCTTGATCCTCTGATAATTCCCCTTCTTCAGCATACAAGTCCAGTTGGGGGTCGGCCGGACAGTTCATTACCGGCTTCGGAGCTCAAACTAGAGATGCTATCTTGTCTTGACCTGTGTAGAACAGGAGAGCCATTGTCGGTAGGATCACATGACATAGGTAGGTCGATAGCAGATGGATGGTCAGTGTGAGGTCGGTGAGAATCGAGCTTGCTGCTGGACTGGTGCTTGGGACAGAGGAGTCGGTACCAGTGTGATCTGCCGTTGTTGGTCGGCTGGTCTGAGTTTGACTGGTCGGCTGATGCTTCACAGCAGAGGAGCCAGTTCAAGGAAACTTTGTAGATGAGATCAATCGGCTGGTCTGAGTTTGACTGGTCGGCTGATGCTTAACAGCAGAGGAGCCAGATCCAGGAAACTTTGCAGAAAAGGTCGGTCGGTGGGTCATTGCTTTACTGGTTGGCTGATGCTTTGCAGCAGAGGAGCCAGATCCAGGAAGCTCTGCAGAGGTAGTCGGTCGAATAAAAGCTCGAATCACTCACCACCACCTTCAGTTGAGAAAGTAGGTTCAAAAGTTCTGGCCATCAAAAGTGCTTCCAGACGGTTGGGGGGGGGGAAGGAGACAGTGCCTTTATCGTCTACAGCCCCTTTGAAAGAAACAGTGGCAGGGTCGACAAGTGTTTCACTGTCCTTAGAAGGGGTAACCTCAAGTTTCTTCGCCTCCCGTTTCTCTTTCTTAATTTTATATGATGGAGTGACCAGTTGTTGACGTTGCTCGGGAGTGGAAGAGTTACAAATCTGGCAATCAGAAGAATCAGGGTTTTCAACACAAACGTCCTTACCCTTTTCCTTATCCCTGCAAACGTGCGCAGTGAGTATGAGAGTCAAAACTAGCCATAACGTCCACAGTTTCCACTTCTCTGGCCAACTGAGGACATGATGTGTCTGATATCCGTTTATATAGCAGAAATATTCCAATTCTTAAAATAATCACAGTATCTGATAAAAATTCTGGCAATAATGAAAATCTGTGTGCACAGAATCGCACCAAATGAAAAAGATGCTTTGACTTCACGCTGTCTAGACAGGAAGGAAGTACGATGCACCACCTGGCGATTGCACAGTACTGGGACCGGCCAGCCGGTGAAAATACAGGACATCTTTTTCTGACATTTGGCAGGCTGGTCTGTGCCGACCGGATAAGGAATTGTCCATTGGATAGGATGTATTAACGCAATAAAATGTTAATCTATGAAATATAATAAAAGAACTGATAGAATTTCAATATCCACCAATACGTATATCCACTAGAAAATAAGGAAAAACTTCCCAGCAAGTTTGTGTGTTTCAGCAATATGGCGACCAACGAGAAGAAGTCACATTCTTTGTCACATTTGGCTCAGTATGAAGTAGTGGTGGGAATCGGACTTGAAAATCCGAATCGATTAATTGGGAAAGCCCAGAGATGATTAATCGAGTCGAATCGATTTTTTGGTCATACAGGGAATTTTACAAAATTCCTTCCATAAAAAATACGGTCTGGGATACTGTCAGTGATGGATTTATAAATATTGATCTTGGTTTCCAGTAGAAATAACTGTTGTAATTTTCTTTGAAATATATCAATCTTTCCTGATATTTTATTGATATATATGTTGTACTGTGGTTCTATGTTATCTTAAATTCATTTACAATAATAGTTATAATATATATTATAATAATAGTTATTTTCTGGAATAAAATGAATGTAAGTTCTGTCAAATAGTTCTTCCAAATAGCACTAGTGGGTCCAGGAGGGTCAGGGGGTTCCAACCCTCCTTTGAAAAATAATGTAAAGATGTTCAACCCAAAGTACAAAATTATTTCTTGAGAGTGGTGTTACATTTACAGGAAATGTACTATATTTTCACCAAAAATATTTTTTTTTTGGTTAATAATATTTTATAAATTGATATGCTGGTTTAAGATGAAAACTATACAGTACTAGTACCTGGCTCATTAATATTAATGAGCAAATAAAAGGTCACGGCAGTTCTTTGAGGGGTTTCCTGACAATGTGATACAAATTGAAATACAGCTAATTAAACTGAACACAATGGTGAAAAAATTATAAAAATTGGACAAGAAATAAGGAAGTTATGGCTATTTAAACATACATTAAACATAAAAACGAAGTACCGCGACCGCATTAATTCCCCATTATCGCCCATTAAAATCAATTTAGTTACCGCTAATGCTTCTTAAACTGTACATTGTAGCCAGTAAGTTCGCCTTCATAATATAGCTATTCGTTGTAAAACCACGCTAGTCCTTCATTGTAGCTAGTATTTCTATTATCGTCCACTCAAAACGTCTTCCGTGGTTTCGTTTTTTTTCGTCGCCGACGTTTCCAATAGGGATCGATGTAGATGCTAAAACATGGAATCGAGTCTACGAATCGAGTTTTCGTCGAATCGTTCCACCACTAGTATGAAGGCATGACACAAGTATTATGCTTGTTTTTGTTGAATTGGCCGTGATTGCCTACAGCCATCCGAGATAGCATTTAGTTCCACATGGTAAGCTATTGTAGTGCAACAAAAGCAATACTTTTCGAATTATATTGACATGATTTCATAAATTTCAATGCATTAAAATGATTTTAAAAATTCATTAAAAAGAATTAAGAAAGACCCAGGCCTTGAGCTACTTGATGCTCGCATAAGGGAATCTACTTGTAACCTAGTACATATATACATATATGCAAGACAACAATTTTTTATCCCCAATAGATAAGGTATCTTTTAAAATAAACAGCATATCTCTGGGTTAATAAACTAAACAAACTTACAAAGAATTACTTTTAAGATTCTAACAAGTACCTGCAGATGACTAGAAGCATTTAAAATTTCGTGAAGACTGTCCAAATCTAGGTCCATATCTCCACTGTACAGAAAGTCAATGATGTGTTGCAATGCATTGGCTGACAGTCCCTGAGCAATGTATCAAATTTGAAAATTTTAATTACTTAAATGTAACTTTTATAAGCTACAAGCTTACCATGTGGGACTGATTGCTGTTCTCAGATGGCCGCCAGGCCCGGCCAATGTCTAAGAAAAAGACATTTATAGTTGGCCGTAGCCTCAGGTTGTCATCACGTGATACACTCCATTTGACTTCTCCTTTCTCGTTGAAATTTAGGGCCATACCCCCTCAGCTGTAATACAGTGGGGAGGCAGGGTGGGACTCTTCTCTGCCCCACATGGTAAGCTTGTAGCTTATAAAAGCTACATTTAAGTAATTAAAATTTTCAATTTTATTGCGCTACAATAGCTTACCATGTGGGACTGATTGCTGAATCCAACCGCATGGTGGAGGGATTACAGCTGAGACTGAAAGATATGTCTAGTTTTTCTTAGATTTTGAAGTAAGATGTTAGAATGAAAGTTAAAGAGTACCAGTCTGAGTCCCGTTTACATGGCCCCAATCCCAGAGACTGGGCCTGTAAAAAGCCAAAAACCTGAATGAAAGACCGACAGTGCTAAAATTGTCTGGGTGTTCTGACAGGAGGAGAGACGTGTAGCCTATGTACACCTTAGACGGAGTAAAGCCCCTAGGGCTACCACGATAGAAAATCTAAGCCCTAGGCTTGGAGATTCATAACTTATTGCCACCCTAGAAAAAGATTAATGACAACCTAAAAAGTCCTTAATACATTACACAATCAATACTAAAAATAAAAGAATATAAAGACCTTACCCAAACACCCTGACGAGGTAAACCTATACCTAGACCCTGGGATTAGACTCCTGAAGACTTGGTTACACCGGATGTGCCCACCCCCCCACCCCACCCCCTTTTCTTCCCGAGGATGACTGGACTGAGGGGAAGGGTCTAGGACTTGTTGTGCCGCTACTACTGGCCCCAGATACAAATTGTTGTCGTTGTCTGACCAAGTAAGGTCTTTTAGGTAAAAATTAGTAAAAGTGTTGTGAGCTTTCCAGTGACACGCTTGCATGATTTGGTCCACCGATACCCCACCGCAAAAGGCCTTAGAGGCCGCGAAGGCCCTAATGTCATGCACTTTAACTTGGACCAAGTCCAAGGCTTGTTGGTCTGCTTGTTTGTAACAAAGTAGAATGGCTTGTTTCAACCAAGAAGAGAGAGTAGCGGGTCTGATGTCTGAGGTATGTCATTTCTTGAAGGAGATGAAAAGGAGGGATCGAGACCCTCTCAGGTCTTTGGTTCGATCCAAATAGTACCTCAGGGCCCGCACAGGACACAGGGTCCTGTCTTCTTTGAACTGTCTATCTACAATGGTAGTCAAACCAGGAATAGTCACCGGAAACACACTTTGAGAACCTTCTCTTGCTAGTTGGTTTTTGGCTATGAAGTCAGAAGAAGGGAACAAGGCAACCTTTTCCCATTGGCCTAGATTAGATACTTTGTTTGCAACCCAGGTATGGATTTCGCGGGAAAGCTAGCAAGAAAGCAGTTTTGAGAGTAAGATGTTTGAGGTCTGTGTCTTTCATAGGCTCAAAGGTTGCTTTTGTGAGCTCATTGAGAACAACAGAAAGGTTCCATTTTCGAAGATTCCTGGAACTTTTTGGACGATCCCTGTGAAAACTGGAGAGTAACCTGTGAAGGTCTGAATTTTGTGCAATATGTTGGCCCGCTGGGCCCAAAGTGTCAACAATGGCTGTCTTGTAACCACTGATAGTCAAGGGGCGCCTATTTAGATCTTGGTACAGGTACATGAAAAAATCTGAGATTTCTTTCACAGATGGAGTGGAGAAATCCACCGAAATTTCTCTGCACCATTTCTCAAATAGGGCCCACTCTGACTTGTAGATGGTCCTTGTTGATGACCTCTGAGGGGCAGCCATTCTCTGCCACCTCCACAGAGAAGCCTTGTTCTTGGAGTTGTTCACTCCTAGACACCAGGCGTGGAGGTTGAGATGTTGAGATTGTTGTGGAACACATATTTGTGGGACTGTTTGAGGAGATTTGTTGACACCAGGAGTTGCAGTGGGATCTCTGTTGAGAGCTGCACTAGGTCCCAAAACCCAGGCATCCCTGGCCAGCCTGGGGCTATCACTATGATCAGGCATTGGCATTGCCCGATTTTTTGGATCACCCTGTGAAGGAGAGCCGTCAGAGGGTAAGCATTGGCAGTGAGACCCGTCCAGTTTATGTTCAGAGCATCTATGTCCCAAGCATTTGGGTCTGGGATTGGAGACACGTATAGTGGAAGTTTGTGGTTCAGATGAGTGGCAAATAGATCTACATGAGGTGTGAACCACTTTTGGCAGATCTGTTTGAACACCTGCAGATGCAGTGACCATTCTGTTGACTGAACTTGGTTGGACCTGGACAGAAGGTCGGCCATCACATTCAGACACCCTGGCATGTGTCTGGCTTTCAATGTGATGTGATAGTGATGGCACCATGTCATGATTTTCCACAGGAGCGTGCACATCTCTGCCAAGTGAGTTCCTCCTTGTTTGTTTATGTAGGCTACCACTGTTGAGTTGTCCGTTGCAACTAGCACTGTTTGGTTCTGACACTGGTCCTTGAAGCTTCAAAGGGCCAGTGAAACCGCCTTCAACTCTAGGACATTTATGTGCTGTGGTCTTTGGGATGAAGGTCTGCACCTATCATCATGTTTGTGGGGTTCTGCCACCAGTTTAGGTATGCAGAAATCGTTTCTGTCCAAGGAAGGAGGCTGTCCAGCGACTGAGGATATTTCCAGTGCTCCTTGAGATGAAACTGAAAGGGCCTCATGTGAAGGCGTCCCTCTGGGACCATTTTCTCTGTTGACGCAAGCAACCCAATTAGCGACATCAAATATCTTACAATCAAAACATGTTTTGACTTAAGTCGTAGGATCAAATCCTGAAGTTTGAGCCATCTCTCTTGAGTGGGTTTTACAAGGGCTGAATCTAGATGGTATTCGTAGCCCACAAATGAAAACACCTGAGTAGGTTTCAGTTCTGATTTTTCCTATTTATTATCCACCCCAAGGACTGGGTTAGGTCCTCCACTGCCCGAGTGTTCGGTTGGGCTTCCTCCTGAGACTGGGACCTGATCAGCCAGTTGTCCAGCTATTGGTGAAGTCTGAGTCCTCTGGAGAGGGCCATTAGCTTCACTTCTTTTACGATCATTGTAAAGACCTAGGGGGCTGTGGCTAGTCCGAAAGGAAAGGAGGTAAACTGGAACACCTGTGACCTGTGGCAAAACCTTAGGTATTTCCTTGAGTTGGTGTGGATGGGGATGTGAAGGTAAGCATCCGACAAATCTATCGACAATACCCATTCCCCTGGAATCAGGAGGTCCTGATGGACTCTGGAGTTTCCATTTTGAACTTTTCTACATGTAGAAAAGTGTTGAGCCTGCTTAGGTCTATTACTGGCCTCCACCTTTGGTAAGGCTTGGGGACTAGAAACAGGCGACTGTAAAACCCGAGAAATTTTACGTTTTCTACCCTTTCGATTGCGTTCTTTGACAGGAGAGACTGGATACAATCGGCAGAGGAATGGCAGTACATAGCCATTGGTGATAATGTTTAACACGTTTGATGAACATTTGTTTGTTTGCCAGTCTCTCCTGAAAGAACAGAGGAGACCTCCTATTGGTGGACTGAGGGAGGCTTTTAAGGAGTCATTGGGGGGAGGGGTTTCTATGCCCTCTTCCCCTATTGTGGGGTCGAAAACGACCCCTGGAGCCTCTGACATTCGGTTTCCCCCTGCCTGAGGAAAACGATTGGTTACTGCTTTGAGAGGAGTTGTCCCCATAGGGGCGTTTTCTGTAGGAGCCTCTTTTCTTGTGGGAACCATGAAAGGGTTTGTTCTGATACGGTCCAAAACCCTGAGAGTCTTTTGAGGTGCCTTTTTAAGGAGGAAGTCTTCACCTTCCTTCACTAATTGAGACTTGAACAAGGAAGACGGCCAAAAGGACGAATTCCTGAGTTCCTGGCGTCTCGTTTCCCCTAAATGTGGCTGTAAAAGGGTCATCTCGGCTTCGCGCCTTAGCAAGCCGGTGTTGCCCATGGAATATAACTCCCTCTGGAGTATATGGGCTAAGGATTTGCTGAGGCATGTCAAGGCTCTGTGTTGAATTAGAACAGTCTTGTTCCAAATGTTTAGGTATTCATAGGCTTGTTCATATCCACGTTTTGCTGCTTTCTCAGGGTCGGCACCTTTACAAATTTGAGACTTAACCTTTTTAAAAGTTGACTTCAGACTATATTGGCACTTCTCAAGAGTGGCATTGCAAGAAGAGGAAGTCTTGGCAAAGGTAGTAGCAAAATTGAGAGTGGAAATGTTTTGCCTCGCTTGGTGTTCCAATTCCTTAAGAATTGGTAGGGGAACCTTGCCCATAGGGGCCCCAGAGGGCTTAGGAGAAATACAGATCTTTGCGAAATCTGTATTTAATTCCTGGATTTTGTCTTCATAACAAGGCTGTCCCACCTTGTACTACTTGGCAGTGGAAGGAGGAGCTTTTATATATTTACCCTCAGGTAAATTTGCTGCCTGAAAGTCATGATCGAATTTATCAAAGGCATCTTTGATAATAGAATTGAGGGCCAGCATAGAGGAAGGGCCCCTTGGCCTGAGCTCCTGTCTACCTTTCTCGTCATCAAGACCCATTACTGCAGTGGAGGACCTAGGCATAGATTCCCTGGGGTCATGGAGTTTCAGGATACACCTGAAAGTATCTACCTCCTCTGCGTATTGAGAGGGAATGTCAGACAATGCTACTTCCCTATAGTAAGGTGGGTCTGGGTCATGTTGAGGTTGGTCTTGATCAGAATGGGTCTTCCTGGAAGGTTTTGGAGACCTGTGTCTGGATAAAGAGGACTGATCCTCCTCTGAAGAAGACGGAATATATATGGACCTGGTTTTGTGTTTAGTTTTGTGAGCATGCTTTTTGGGTCTACTAGATGCAGGCCGAGAGTCATCGGTCTGATCTGAGTATTGGTCCGAGCTTGGGACAACATCATGCTGTTTGTGAGAATGAGAGTGTTTTTACCTTCAGTCGAAGGCAACCTCAACGGCTCCTCGACTACATCTAAGTGATGATCCAAGGCATCATCGACGCGTCTAGAGGGATCAGCCCCGAGACGTGGAGGTAAGGAAGGACCATAGTCCACTTCCATCGACTCTACAGAATGAGAGGTAGGTCGAGGTCTCGGGGGGGATGGGTCCAGATGAACAGTATTAGATGGGCCAGGCTTAGAGGCCGAAGTGGAGGTCTGATCTACCTCCACTTGAGAAGACGTCTTTTGGATGGACTTTGAAAGTATTCCCAAAGCGACTTCATTGCCTCGAGCATATTAGCCTGAAAAATACCCATTTTCTGTTCCAAGTGGATGTCTAGACGAGACCCCAGAGATTGTTCAAGCTTCGATTCGATTTTCTGCTGTAAGGCAGTACATGGGGTGGGTGGGACAGATTTTACTGGAGTTTTTAATGACAAAGCCTCGAAGGCAAGGGGCTGAGGACGTGGAGGAGAGGTGAAAAGATGATCTGCAGCACTCTCAAGGTCTGCATGGGAACCCGAAAGAGATTCAACCTCCTGATCGCCCAACAGGTCCAATTCGTCATCATTTTTAGAGTGTTCGATTTCTGCTTTTTAATATACCTCTTCCTATGAGTGATTATTGTCATTTGTTCCTCAGTAAAGAAGCACAAATATTGCAGGGTGAAATAAAAGTGACACAGGGATCATCTCCCTTGCCAGCCTCCCTGCATGTTGGACAAAAATTATGTGTATCAAAGGAATGGCAGAAATGATGACATTTGAAAGCTCGGGGCTTATCTTTATTGCTTTGGTGAGAAGACATATTGAAAATGCAATAAAAAAACGTATCCCGATCAAATCAAGCCTGACTCGAGACGAAAGCCCAAAACACGCAAATAAGTAAAAATACTTTTCCAGCTGCAGTAAAACTTTCACAAAAATGAGGGATAATAATTTTTTTTAAATGGCTAAATATTTACATCCAACAATAAGTATAAACTGAGATATAGTAGAATAAACGGCTGTGAATTTCACAAGAGATTCCACTATGGCGGCGGCCAACGAGAAAGGAGAAGACAAATGGAGTGTATCACATGATGACAACCTGAGGCTACGGCCAACTATAAATGTCTGTTTTTCTTAGACGTTGGCCGGGCCTGGCAGCCATCTGTGAACAGCAATCAGTCCCACATGGTAAGCTATTGTAGCGCAATAAAATATGTTAATTATATCAGCAAAAGTAATGACTGCGTTAAACTTGTTTGAAATAACAATATTTTTCAACATGTCTCGTTCCAGTGAACAAAATCAACAATATGCAAACCAGAGTAATTTAATGATATGAGAAAGTTAAAGGAGGCTGGTGGGTTAAAGGCCAATATATGTCATAGATTTCAACTGAATCTATATTTATTGGCTTTAATGTTAATTGCAACGCAATGTACTAGTGAATTCACAATGGAGTTTTGGTGGTGGAGGACAGAAAAGTTTAATCTCAAACCCAAAATTAGTATCAGAGATGCCCGTACCCCACAGCCTGGGGAAATATTTTTCATCACCATGAGATATCGAAGTAGTGAAACAGTACAAAGATCGGGATACTTTCAAATCAGAGTCAGTTATATAATGGTCCAAATAATTTTTAGGTAGAGAAAATAACGTCTACGAGAAAGAAAATGTATGTAAAGATGAAGTATTAAAACAAGACAATTCAATAGCGAGATGACAGCATTATTCAGTAAACTAAAAATAGCATCAGAGATGCCTGTACCCCACAGCCTGGGGAAATAGTTTTCAACACCATGAGATGTAGAAGTAGTGAAATAGTACAAAGATCAGGATACTTTCAGAGCAGTGTCAGTTATCTACAGATCCAAATAATGGTTAAATAGAGAAAATAACATCTAAGAGAAAGAAAATGAAAGTAAAGATACAGTATTAAAACAAGACAAGTCAATAGCAAATGACAGCATTAATCCGTAAACTAAAAAATATGAAGCTGTAAAATTTATAAGTTGGAGAACAGCTGTCAATGGAAATGACACAATTATGTAAATGTGCATATAATAATCCGTTACAGCAATCCATATATTATATTATATCTTTATAAGAGAAAGATGTCTCAAATATGGCAAGTGAACACACTTTGGCAGAGCCTACGCCCCCTAACCAATGTCCCTACCAAGTGTCAACCTTCTACACCTTATGGAATCCAAGAAATTGTCCATACAAGATTATAAAACTCATGATCACAATGACAAGGTCAAAGGTCAAATCAAGGTCACACCATGACGTCGCACACCTACAACCCCTAACCAATGTCCCTACCATTTAGTAGCAACTTCCTACACCTTATGGTTTCCGAAATATATCCCAGACAAGATTTTATAGGTCAAGGTCTCTACGGCAAGGTCAAAGGTCAAATCAAGTTCACACCATGACGTTGCACACTTATAACGCCCAACCAATTCCCTACCAAGTATCAACTTCCTACACCTTACGGTTGCTGAGATATAATCCGGACAAGATTTTAAAGGTCAAGGTCACTACAGCAAGGTCAAAGGCCAAATCAAGGTCATACCATGACGCTGCACACCTACACCCTCTAACCAATCTCCCTACCCAGTATCAATTTCCTAAACCGTATAGTTTCAGAGATATAGCCCGGACAAGATTTTCAGACTTAAGGTCACTATGGCAAGGTTAAAGGTCAAATCAAGGTCACACCATGACGCTGCTCACCTACACCCCCTAATCAATGTCCCTAATCAGTATCAACTTCCTACACCTTACGGTTTCTGAGATATAGCCCGGACAAAGTTTATCCCACCTCTCGCCCACCCGAGGCTGTAAAATTTATTCACTGGAGAATAGATGTCAATGGAAATAGCACAATTGTGTAATCGTACATATAATAATCAGTTACAGCAGTCCATATATCTAAAACATGTCTCAAATCTGGCAGGTGAAAACACTTTGGCAGAGCCAAAGCCGAAGGTCACACCATGATACACACATACACCCCCTAACCAATGTCTCTACCAAGTGTCAACCTTCTACACCTTACAGAATTCAAGAGCCCAGTCAAGAATTTAAAACTCATGATCAATATGACAAGGTCAAAGGTCAAATCAAGATCACACTATAATGTTGCACACCTACAACCCCTAACCAATGTCTCTACCAAGTATCAACTTCCTACACCTTACACCTTTTTCCCACCGCCTGCCCACCCATCTGGATGCCATGGGTGAAAACAAACCCCAACAGCCCTTGAGGGATGTGGGGTAAAACCCTGACAGCCCTTAAAGGGCAAAAACACCTGACAGTTTTCTACAGAAAGAAACATTCTGATGCATGCAATTATCTCCCGCAGTATAAATTAGATGTACAAAAGATAGTGTCATATAGATTTTCTTGTGAGATGAAGCATATGTATAAGTGACAATAAGCAAGAGGCACTTTAATGTTTGACTGTAATACTTTTAAAGATAAAAGGCATTTACTCATATTAGTAGCTATTACTCTGTCATCCAAAGAACTACAGTTCTGCAACTTTACTATGTAGTGGATCACCCAAAAGTAGGTGAATGTCTTATTTAGGAAGGCTACCAAAATGGTGGGAAAACGATTTTGGCAAATAGTTGCAGATGACTCTGCATAAACCCTCTGTGTCAAAAATTTCTTCGAAATTGCTCTGTCTTATACCGTTTCCGACATAAATGCATTTTCGCATTTTACGCATAAATTCAATATGGCCGCCAAAGATGACGCGGAAATGATTATTGGCACAAAAGTTGCACAGGACTCTGTGTACACCTTGTGGGTCAAAGTTTCATCAAAATCCCTCTGTCTTGCACCATTTCTGAGATTTTTGCATTTTACACAAAACTTTAAGATGACCACCACAATTGGTAGAAAAAAAACTATTTTTGGCAAACAGTTGCACATGAGTCTACATGTACCCTACGGGTCAAAAATTTCGTCGAAATCGCTATATCTCACCATTTCTGAGATAAACATGTTTTTGCATTTTCATCACTGTAAAATTCAGAAAAAAGCCATTACTCACTTAGCTATTGAGGTACACCTGTAAAACAGGTACCATCTTATAGGAGGTAAAGAGAAAGTAGCTGAACAACATATTTTTGCGAAATGATGTAAATTTGAAAATTTTAATTTCTTAAATGTAGCTTTTATAAGCTAAAAGCTTACCATATGGGACTGAATGCTGTTCTCGGATGGCCGCAAGGCATGATGACAGGCAAACGTCTAAGAAAAATAGACATTTATAGTTGGCCGTGGCCTCAAGTTGTCCTCTCGTGGTACACTGTGAGATCTCGTCCTACTTACTCGTTGAAATTTTAAAACCTTACCTCTCAGCTGTAATACAACGGGGAGGCAGGGTGGGACTCTTCTCATTCCGACATGGTAAGCTTGTAGCTTATAAAAGCTACATTTAAGTAATCAAAATTTTACATTTTATAGCGCTACAATAGTTTACCATGTGGGACTGAATGCTGAATCCCACCGCACGGTGGAGGGATTACAGCTGAGACTGGAAGATATGTCAATTTTTCTTAGATTTTGAAGTAATAGATTAGATTGAATGTTTAAAAATACCAGTCTGAGTCCCGTTTACAGTGCCCCAATCCCGAAGACCGGGCCTGTAAAGAGCCAAAAACCTGAATGGAATGAATGACAGTGCTAAAAACTGTCGAGATGTTTTGATTGTAGGAGAGAAGTGTAGCCATACTCACTTTAGAAGCCTAAGGGCCCTTAGGGACCATCCACGAGTAAAAAACCAGCCCAATGGTTGGAATTCTCATACATTTTTGCCACTGAATATGAGATTAATGACAGCTTGATAAGTCCTTAATACATATATACTTGATAAATTAAAAATAAACTAAAGGATCGCTCACAAAAAAAAAGATAATGTTTTTGCATAGCAAAAACAAAGCGTCCCGAAAAGGATATAAAGGTGAGTGCTAAAGTATTAAGAAAATGCTTCGTTTCTAGCCTTATACTGTTGTGGCAACCAAAGTCAGCGCAGTCTGCTCTATCTAGCACGGTTTTCAAGATATAAGCATTTTTGTGTTTTGCAAAAAATTCGAAAATTCAAAATGTCCGCTATATTTGGCGAGACAAAAATATTTTGAAAATTGGCCTGGCTACTCTGCAGAGATACCCAGCAAGTCAAAAAAATTTTTGAGTTCGCTCCATCTAGCACGGTTTTCGAGATATAAGCATTTTTGTGTTTTGATAAAACTTTGAAAATTCAAAAAGGCCACCATTTTTGGGGAGACAAAAATTTTTGACAAGACCACTGCCGCGGTGTGTATCTCCCGCCGAGCATTAAAGGAGAAGAAATAGCTTTTCCCGAGATATTCACAATTTTTCATTTTCATGTGTGAAAGCTCTTCCAAAAGTAGATGAATGAGTATTTGATAAAAATTGGGTATCCGCAATACTTTTAGAGATAATTAGCATTTACTCATTTTGAGTAGGTGAATAATTAGCTATGGGTCTGAAACTTCACGGAGTGAAAGCTCTCCCAAAAGTAGGTGAATGAGTTATTTGAGAAGAATTGGCTATCTGCAATACTTTTAGAGATAATTCACATTTACTCATTTTGAGTAGGTGAGTAATTAGCTATGGGTCTGAAACTTCACCAAGTGAAAGCTCTCCCAAAAGTAGGTGAATGATTTATTTGAGAAAAATTGGCTATCTGCAATACTTTTAGAGATAATTCGCATTTACTCATTTTGAGTAGATGAGTAATTAGCTATGGGTCTGAAACTTCCCCATGTGAAAGCTCTTCCACAAGTAGATGAATGAGTTATTTGATAAAAATTGGGTATCCACAATACTTTTACAGATAATTAGCATTTACTCATTTTGAGTAAGTGAACAATTAGCTATGGGTATGAAACTTCACGGAGTGAAAGCTCTCCCAAAAGTAGGTGAATGAGTTATTTGAGAAAAATTGGCTATCTGCAATACTTTTAAGAGATAATTCGCATTTACTCATTTTGAGTAGGTGAGTAATTATCTACGGGTCTGAAACTTCACCATGTGAAAACTCTCCCAAAAGTAGATGAATGAGTTATTTGATAGAAATTGGGTATCCGCAATAGTTTTAGAGATAATTAGCATTTACTCATTTTGAGTAGGTGAATAATTAGCAACGGGTCTGAAACTTCACCGAGTGAAAGCTCTTTGGGACAGCTGCTCTGCAGAGATACCCTGAAGAACAAAAATTTCGTCGAAATCGCTCTATGTAGCACGGTTTTCGAGATATTAGCATTTTTGTGTTTTGCAATTTTTGCGCAAAAATTCGAAAATTCAAATGGCCGCCATTTTTGGCAAGACAAAATTTTTTTTGAAAACTGGCATGGCTACTCTGCAGAGATACCCTGTGGGTCAAAAATTTCGTCGAAACCGCTCTATCTAGCACGGTTTTCGAGATATAAGCATTTTTATGTTTTGCAATTTTGCGAAAAATTCGAAAATTCAAAATGGCCGCCATTTTTTGCGAGAAAATTTTTATTTGAAAATTGCCATGGCTACTCTGCAGAGATACCCTGCGGGTCAAAATATTTCGTCGAAATCGCTCTATCTAGTACGGTTTTCGAGATATAAGCATTTTTATGTTTTGCAATTTTTGCAAAAAATTCAAAAATTCAAAATGGCCGCCATTTTTGGCGAGACAAAAATTTTTTGAAAATTGGGATAACTACTCTGGAGATACCCTGGGGGTCAAAAATTTCGTTGAAATCGCTCTATCTAGCACGGTTTTTGAGATATAAGCATTTTTGTGTTTTCCTTATTTGGAAAATTCATAATGATTAATTAATCATTAATTACTCGGCCTTTTCTTAACCAATCAATGCCAAAATCTAATGATTTCCAGATTTTAATAGAATGAATGTATTTGCCAAGTTTCAGGTGAATTGATAAAATCCCTTTCAAGTTATCATCCGGACAGGCTTCCCCATCAAAAAAAGACATTTTTGGTCATGTGACCTCTCTGATTGGTTGAAATGTCACTGCAGCATATTCAAAAAAATTCCCCAAGGCTGCTGCCTAAACCTGCCATCTTTGAAAAGAATCCGTCTAACGGTTAGAGAGTTATAAAGAAAACAAAATGCGGATTAGACTCCTGAAGACTTGGTTGTAGCGGATGTGCCCCACCCCCCTTCTTTTCTTTCCGAGGATAACTGGTCTGAGGGGAAGGATCTAGCACTTGTTGTGCCGCCACCACTGGTCCCAGATACATATTGTTGTCGTTGTCTGACCAAGTAATATCTTGTAGCTAAAAATTTGTAAATGTGTTGTGAGTTTCCAGTGACACGCTTGCATGATTTGGTCCACCGATACCCCACCGTAAAAGGTCCGAAGGCCCGAATGTCATGCCCTTTAACTTGGACCAAGTCAAAGGTTTCTTGGTTTGCTTGTTTATAACAAAGTAGAATGGTTTGTTTCAACCAAGAAGAGAGAGTAGCGGGTCTGATGTCTGAGGCATGTCCTTTCTTGAAGGAGATGAAAAGGAGGGATCGAGACCCTCTCAAGTCTTTGGTTCGATCCAAATAGTACCTCAGGGCCCGCACTAGACACAAGGTCCTGTCTTCTTTGTCTATCTACAATGGTAGTCAAAGCAGGAATAGTCACCAGTGACACACTTTGAGGACCTTCTCTTGCTAGTTGGTTTTTGGTTATGAAGTCAGAAAGGAACAAGGCAACCTTTTCCCATTAGCCTAGATTAGATACTTTGTTTGCAACCCAGGCATGGATTTCACTGCGGCGCTTGCCGGAGGCCAAAGCTAGCAAGAAAGCAGTTTTGAGAGTAAGATGTTTGAGGTCTGTGTCTTTCATAGGCTCAAAGGGAGCTTTCGTAAGAACAACAGAAAGGTTCCATTTTGGAAGATTCCTGGAACTTTTTGGACGATCCCTGTGAAAACTGGAGAGTAACCTGTGAAGGTCTGAACTTTGTGCAATATGATGGCCTGCTGGGCCCAAAGTGTCAACAATGGCCGTCCTGTAACCATCAATGGTCGAGGGCACCTATTTAGATTTTGGTACAGGTACATGAAAAAATCTGAGATATGTGTTTCACAGATGGAGAGGAGAAATCCACCGAATTTTCTCTGCACCATTTCTCAAATAAGGCCCACTTTGACTTGTAGATGGTCCTTGTTGATGACCTCTGAGGGGCAGCAATTCTCTCTGCCACCTCCACAGAGAAGCCTTGTTCTTGGAGCTGTCCACTCCTAGACACCAGGCATAGAGGTTGAGTTGCTGTGGATTGCTGTGGAACACATAATTGTGGGACTGTTTGAGAAGAGTTGTTGACACTGGAAGTTGCAGTGGGATTTCTGTTGAGAGCTGCACTAGGTCCCAAAACCAGGGAATCCCTGGCCAGCTATCACTATGATCAGGCATTGGCATTGCCTGATTTTTTGGATCACCCTGTGAAGGAGAGCCTTCGGAGGGTAAGCATAGGCAGTGAGACCCGTCCAGTTTATGTTCAGAGCATCTATGTCCCAAGCATTTGGGTCTGGGACAGGAGATACGTACAGTGGAAGTTTGTGGTTCAGATGAGTGGCAAATAGGTCTACATGAGGTGTGAACCACTTTTGGCAGATCTGTTTGAACAACTGCGGATGCAGTGACCATTCTGTTGACTGAACTTGGTTGGACCTGGACAGAAGGTCAGCCATCACATTCAGACACCCTGGAATGTGTCACATGTCTCTGCTGAGTGGGTTCCTCCGTGTTTGTTTCTGTAGGCTACCACTGTTGAGCTGTCCGTTACAACTAGCACTGTTTGGTTCTGGCACTGGTCCTTGAAGCTTCGAAGGGCCAGGGAGACCGCCTTCAATTCTAGAACGTTTATGTGTAGCCTTTGTAGAACTTTGATCTAAGTGAGCGCCCCAACCTTCGTTAGAGGCGTCTGTAAAGAGTTGGATACTGTGGTCTTTGGGATGAAGGTCTGCACCTATCATCACGTTTGAGGGATTAGCAACAAACATCTTGCAGTCAAAACATGTTTTGACTTGAGTCGTAGGATCAAATCCTGAAGTTTGAGCCATCTCTCTTGAGTGGGTTTTACAAGGGCTGAATCTAGATGGTATTCGTAACCCACGAATGAAAACACCTGAGTAGATTTCAGTTCTGATTTTTCCTGATTTATTATCTAACCGAAGGAATGGGTTAGGTCTACCACTGCCTGAGTGTGCAGTTGGACTTCCTCCTGAGACTGGGACCTGATCAGCCAGTCGTCCAAGTATTGGTGAAGTCTTGAGTCCTCTGGGGAGGACCATTAGCTTCACTTCCTTTAAAATCATTGTAAAGACCTGGGGGGGGGGGGGCTGTGGCTAGTCTGAAAGGGAGGGAGGTAAACTGGAACACCTGGGACCTGTAGCAAAACCTTAGATATTTCCTTGAGTTTGGATGGATGGGGATGTGAAGGTAAGCGTCTGATAGGTCTATCGACGATACCCATTCCTCTGGAATCAGGGAGGTCCTGATGGACTCAGGAGTTTCCATTTTGAACTTTTCTACGTGTAGAACAGTGCTGAGCCTGCTTAGGTCTATGACCGGCTTCCACCTTTGGTGAGGCTTGGGTACTAGAAACAGGCGACTGTAAAACCCGAGAGATTTTACATTTTCCACCCTTTCGATTTCGTTCTTTGACAGAAGAGACTGGATACAATTGGCCAGAGCTTGGTCTTTTTGACGGGCCTTGTATTCTGACTGAATCAGAGGGAATCTGACCAGACTTGGTCTTGATAGGAATGGCAGTACGTAGCCATTGGTGATAATGTTTAACACGTTGGATGAAAATTTGTTTGTTTGCCAGTCTCTTCTGGAAGAACAGAGGCGACCTTCTACTGGTGGACTGAGGGAGGCTTTTAAGGAGTCATTGGGGGGAGGGGTTTCCATACCCTCGCCCTTTGTTGTGGGGTCGAAAACGACCCCTGGAGCCTCTGAAGTTCGGTTTCCCCCTACCTGAGGAAAACGATCGGTTACTGCTTTGTGAGGAGTTGCAAGGGCTTATAGGGTCCAAAACCCTGAATCTTGTAGAGGTGCCTTTTTTAAGGGAAGGAGGAAGTCTTCTCCCTCCTTTACAAGGTGAGACTTGAACAAAGGGCGAATTCCTGAGTTCTTGGCGTCTTGTTTCCCTTGAGACTTGAAAAAGGGCGAATTCCTGAGTTCTTGGCGTCTTGTTTCCCGTAGTTGTGGTTGTAAAAGGGTAATTTCGGCTTCACGCCTCAGCAAGCCGGTGTTACCCATGGTACATAGCTCCCTCTGGAGTATATGGGCCAAGGATTTGCTGAGGCAAGTGAGAGCCCTGTGTTGAATAAGAAAAGCCTTATTCCAGATGTCTAAGTACTCACAGGTTTGTTCATATCCATGTTTGGCTGCTTTCTCAGGATTGGCGCCTTTCTGAATTTGAGATTTGACTCTCTTGAAGGTTGACTTCAGGCTATGTTGGCACTTCTCAAGAGTGGCATTACAAAGAGTGAAGTCTCGGCAAAGGCAGCAGTAAAGTTGAGTGTCGATATGTTTTGCCTAGCTTGGTGTTCCAATTCCTTAAGAATTGGTAGGGGAACCTTGCCCATAGGAGCCCCAGGGGGTTTAGGAGTAATACAGATTTTTGCAAAATCTGTATTAGACTAGGCATAGACTCCCTGGGGTCAGGGAGGGAAAGGATGCACCTGAAAGTGTCCACCTCTTCAGCATATTGGGAGGAAACGTCAGACAGAGCTACTTCCCTATAATAAGGGGGGTCTGGATCATGTTGAGGTTGGTCTTGATCAGAGATAGCCCCAGAGGGCTTTGAAGACCTGTGTCTGGTTACAGAGGACTGATCCTCCTCTGAAGAAGACGACACGTATCTGGACCTCACCTTATGCTTACTCTTGTCAGCATGTTTTTTGGATTTAGAAGATGACATCTGAGGTTAATCGGATTCATCATTGTATTGATTCGAGGTAGGTCCAGATTTACAACAGCTTGAGAGGTTCCAGGCTTAGAAGTCAAGGTCTGATCCACCTCCACTTGCTTTTTAGAAGTTAATTCATCTCGGAGAGACTGGAAAGCTTCTAACATTGAAGCCTGAAAGGAACCCATTTGATGCTATAATGTTGAGTGCTGGATGTTAAGTGAATTACCCTGGGATCTTTCTAGATTTGCTTCAATTTTCTGCTGTAAGGCAGTACCTGGGGTGGGTGGGACAGTTTTTGCTGGCGTTTTGAGAGACAATGAACTGAAGGGTAGGGGTTGGGGACGTGGAGGTGAGGTAAATAAGTTGTCTGCAGCACTTTCAAGGTCTGTATTAGAACCAGCTAAAGAATCCCTGTCGCCCTGACCCAAAAGATCCAGTTCATCATCTTTTGGACTAGTAGTGTCCTTTTGTTTCTTTATATAGCGTTTCCTGTTGTTACGGTCACGGGCAAGCACGGTAGCAATTACCGGTTGTCTTTAAGTTGTAACAGAAAAAAAAAAGCTTAACTTAACAAATTTATTTAGCGATTAACAATAATGATTACAGTCAACTGGTATGCCCTTAACTAAGCACACTAATACAATAACAAGATCTAGCTGACCTGACCACTGAGATTAAGAATAAGTTTATCCGCCGTATCCCGCAATCTGTTCTGTAATCTGTCCTGTGGTATATTCTGTGATCTGTCCAATGTCCTGTGGTCTGTCCCGCACTCAACAACACAAAAGGTGCTTGTCCTGCTATCCTTTATATATCCAGTCACACAGAAGGTCTGTCTGGAGATTTTTAGAGAGTTAACACAATTGTACTGTCTGCTCCAAGATATGGACAATGTCCAAAATGCAGTAAATCCGCTCTCTGTTATATAACTGTACAATATCCAAAAATATCCAAAGTGCAATAAATCTGTCCAGACAATGTATCTAGTTCACTCCAGTAAAAGTTCACAGCAACACAAGTTATATTATATTCCAAAACACAATAGCTCTCCTTATAGCCAGCGAATACAAAGTTCACTTGTGGTCAGATGTACATTCCTTATATACATTCACAGATTTTCCCAGCCTTCTCAGGTCTTTTATTCAAGTTTGAGTCGGAAAAATACAGTGAGTGGGAGACACTGAGGAGGAAGTGGAGCAAAATTACCAGTTTTTGCAGAGGGTGTGGCAAAGAGAAAACATGACTACCTTCAGGGATTTTTTGATCTATTACAACAATTTAGATGTGGGACCTTTTGTGGAAGCCGTGGAAAAGATGCATGTCTTTTACCAGCCCATGGACATTGATTATCTGAAAGAAACCATTTCTATCCCGGGAATAGCCAGGAAGTTTCTCTTTAAGGACACCAAAGCTTACTTTAGTCTCTTTGGACAGGAGGACAAGGATCTGTACCACACGATCAAGAAAAACATTGTGGGTGGTCCTTCCATTATTTTCACACGTTATCACCAGGTCGGAGAAACTTTGGTCAGGGGTAAAAAGGTGTGTCAAAATATTGTGGGCTATGACTGTAATACTCTCTATTTATGGGCTATAGGAGAAGAGATGCCCACAGGCTATCTTGTGAGAAGGGAAGCTCCCCAAAGTGAACAGCAAGTATCTCCATATGTTTGCTTGGATGGACAGGGTATCAGTAGAGCAGGGAGTGCACATTGCTCATAAACTCAATGCAGGAAAAGAGCACAGGATAGGACCTTATTTTTGTGATGGGTATGATGCTGCAAATAAAACCGTGTACGAATATAATGGGTGTTCTTTCCATGGGCATCCGTGTCGACTCAGTTGGGGCTTGGAAGAAAGATGCCAGAGGGATGGAAAAGAGGCAGCAAAACACCAAAGACAAGTTAGAGTACCTGAATACACAGGGGTACAAGGTGGTTGTCATGCGAGAGTGTGATTATCAAAAGTCCATTTTAGATGCTTATCTGTCCTCTTACTATCAGCGCCACAAGAGTGGTTTGGGAGAAGCACAAATTTTAGAGGATGTGAGAAAAGGAAATCTTTATGGGATGGTTGAAGTGGATATTGAAGTACTTAAATGTTTATGGGAACACTTTTCTGAGATGAGTCCCCTGTTTTGTACATGTGCTGTTCCCTTTGAGGTGATTGGTGAGAAAATGCAAGCACATGTGGAGAAATATGACATGGACAAAAGACCCAGATGCCTGATGTGACCAAAATGTATCAGGTGATTGAGTTTTCTCCCCAAAGCTGTTTCCGGGAGTTCAGGGAAAGCATCTCAGATGCCAGAAGACAAGGGAATGAGAATTCCGAGAAACTGCTTCTGGGTGACACCATGAAATTGTTAGGTGAGATTATTTGAAATTGTGTTGTTTTTTTCCAAAGCAAATGTAGTTGTTATTATCTCCCGCCGGGCTTTAGCCCGGGAGGGAGATTATGAAATGATGTCTGTGTGTGCGTGTGTGCATGCGTGTGTGTGTTAGTTAGTCAC
Organism: Sabellastarte sp. h YS-2021; assembly: GCA_964017235.1. Classification (NCBI taxonomy): domain Eukaryota; kingdom Metazoa; phylum Annelida; class Polychaeta; order Sabellida; family Sabellidae; genus Sabellastarte; species Sabellastarte sp. h YS-2021. The sequence goes on along the minus strand of OZ024937.1, from coordinate 32,247,020 downwards.
GCAGATTTCTCCAAAACTGCTACAGCTACAGATTTTTTGTAAATTAATTGTCCCAATGAATTTTTATGCCCTTGAAAAAATTTTTGGTTTTATTGACTTAGGCCTAAAGATAAGTGAGTAATAGCAATCTTACCTACTTTGAGTAAAGGGCTCATAACTCAAAAACTATTGCAGTGACAACTTTTTCTTCAAATATGTTGTTCAGCTACTTTGTCCTTAGCTATAAGATGGTGCATAGTTTGGGGTCCCATTGCATGCCATAAGTGAGTAATAGCTATTTTCTCATTTGTAGCTAAATAACGGAAGAAGTAAATGTTAAATATCTTCAAAAGTATTGAAGTTGGGGAAATCTTTTCAAATATGTTGTCCATCTTCTTTTTGGTAAGTTATCACCTACTAAAGTTTCAGACCTGTTGCACCTTGGATAGCTGAGTAATAGCTACTTTGAAATTCTGACTGTTGAGTAAAGCGATTGTAACTCCAAAACTATTGCAGTTAGAGTATTTTCCTAAAATATGTTGTTCAGCTACTTTGTCCTTAGCTATAAGATGGTACATAGTTTGGGGTTCTATTGCATGCCATAAGTGAGTAATAGCTATTTTCTCATTTGTAGCTAAATAACAGAAGAAGTAAATGTCAAATATCTGCAAAAGTATTAAAGTTAGGGAAATCTTTTCAAATATGTTGTCCATCTACTTTTTGGTAAGCTATAACATAGTAAAGTTTCAGACCTGTTGCACCTTGGATAGCTGAGTAATAGCTACTTTGAAATTCTGACTGTTGAGTAAAGCTATTGTAACTAAAAAACTATTGCAGTTGCAGTATTTTCCTAAAATATGTTGTTCAGCTACTTTCATCTTAGCTATAAGATGGTACATAGTTTGGGGTTCGATTGCTTGCCATAAGTGAGTAATAGCTATTTTCTCATTTGTAGCTAAATAACAGAAGAAGTAAATGTCAAATATCTTCAAAAGTATTGAAGTTAGGGAAATCTTTTCAAATATGTTGTCCATCTACTTTTTGGTAAGCTATAACATAGTAAAGTTTCAGACCTGTTGCACCTTGGACAGCTGAGTTATAGCTACTTTGAAATTCTGAGTGTTGAGTAAAGCCATTGTAACTCCAAAACTATTGCAGTTAGAGTATTTTCCTAAAATATGTTGTTCAGCTACTTTGTCCTTAGCTATAAGATGGTACATAGTTTGGGGTTCTATTGCATGCCATAAGTGAGTAATAGCTATTTCGTTATTTGTAGCAAAATCATGACATAAGTAGATGTCAAATATCTTCAAAAGTACTAAAGTTAGGGAATTCTTTTCAAATATGTTATCCATCTACTTTTTCATAAGCTATCACATAGTAAAGTTTCGGATCTGTTGCACATTGGATAACAGAGTAATAACTACTTTGAAATTCTACAGTTGAGTAAATCCATTGTAACTCCAAAACTATTGCAGTTACAATATTTTCGTAAAATATGTTGTTCACCTACTTTGTCCTTAGCTATAAGCTGGCATGTAGTTTCGGGTTCTATTGCATGCAATAAGTGAGTAATAGCTATTTTCTTATTAGTAGCAAAATAATTACATAAGTAAATGTCAAATATCTTCACAAGTATTAAAGTTACGGAATTCTTTTCAAATATGTCATTCATCTACTTTTTTGTAAGCTATCACATAGTAAAGTTTCAGACCTGTTGCACATTGCATAGCTAAGTAATAGCTACTTTAAAATTGTGACTGTTGAGTAAATCCATTGTAACTCCAAAACTATTGCAGTTACAGCTTTTTCTTCAAATATGTTGTTCAGCTACTTTGTCCTTAACTATAAGATGGTATATATTTTGGGGTTGTATTGCATGCCATAAGTGAGTAATAGCTATTTTCTTATTTGTAGCAAAATAACAACATAAGTAAATGTCAAATATCTTCAAAAGTATTAAAGTTAGGGAAATATTTTCAAATATATTATTCATCTAGTTTTTGATAACCTATCACATAGTAAAGTTTCAGACCTGTTGCACATTGGATAGCCGAGTAATACGTACTTTGAAATTGTGACTGCAGGGTAAATGCATATAGTTTAGGGTTCTATTGCATGCCATAAGTGAGTAATAGCTATTTTCTTATTTGTGGCAAAATAATGACATAATTTTTCTCAAATAACTGCTTCATCTACTTTTGGGAGAGCTTTCACATGGTGAAGTTCCAGACCCGTAGCTAATTACTCACCTACTCAAAATGAGTAAATGTGAATTATCCCTAAAAGTATTGGGGATATCCAATTTTTCTTAAATAACTCATTCACCTACTTTTGGAAGAGCTTTCACTTGGTGAAGTTTCAGACCTGTAGCTAATTATTCACCTACTCAAAATGAGTAAATGTGAATTATCTCTAAAAGTATTGCAGATAGCCAATTTTTCTCAAATTACTCATTCACCTACTTTTGGGAGAGCTTTCACTTGGTGAATTTTCAGAGCCGTAGCTAAATATATTCACCTCCTCAAAATGAGTAAATGCTAATTATCTCTAAAAGTATTGCGGGTATCCAATTTTTATCAAATTACTCGTTCATCTACTTTTGGGAGAGCTTTCACATGGTGAAGTTCCAGACCCGTAGCTAATTACTCACCTACTCAAAATGAGTAAATGCGAATTATCTCTACAAGTATTGCAGATAGCCAGTATTTCTGAAATAACTCATTCACATACATTTTGGAGAGCTTTCAATTAGTGAATTTTCAGATCCGTAGCTAATTACTCACCTATTCAAAATGAGTAACTGCTTATTATCACTAAAAGTATTGCAGATAGCCAACATTTCTCAAATAACTCTTTCACCTACATTTTGGAGAGCTTTCACATGCTAAATTTTTTTAATGAATTTTTTAAATAATTTTTAATGCATTAAAATTCATGAAATCATGCACTAAATCAATTATAACTTGAAAAGTATTACATTTAGAGCACCTTGTTAAAATATGTTATCTTTAGTACATCTAATTTATATGACGGGAGATAAATGCATGCGTCAGAATGCTGGTTTTTCATAGTGATTCTATTTTTATTTTCGGGCAACAGTGCCTATGGGAGCATGATCATGGACCAAGAAAAGCATCAGAATGTGGAATATGTTAAAGGGGGCAGAGAGATAGGACTGAAGGTCAACTTGCCCAACTTCAAGAACCTGCATTTGCCGGGAGATGATTTTGCCGAAATAGAACTGACCAAAATCAGACAGAAACTGAATTTACCCGTGCAGATTGGAATTGCCATCTTGCAGTATGCCAAGTTAAAAATGCTGGAGTGGTACTATGATTTCCTGGACATGTTTGTAGACAGAAGTGACTTTGAATACATTGAAATGGATACAGACAGTGCCTATTTTGCCATCACAGCTCCTTCTTTGGAACAGGTGATTAAACCTGAGAAGCAAGCGGAATTTGACATGAGACTGTACGGATCTTGTCATGAGCAGATTCATCCAAACCCTTACAGGTTTCCCAGACAGTGTTGTGTGAAACACAAAGCCTTTGACAAATGTTTGCCTGAACTATTTAAATTGGAGCAGGAGGGAGTAGTGATGGTGGTTCTGTGTTCAAAAACTTATGTCTTGAGAGATGAAGGAGTTGAAAAGACGGCTCTGAAAGGCATGAACAAGAAATTTATGTCCCAGTCCTTGGAGAAGTGTAAACAGGTGTTGACCTGCGGTCAGCCTCTTTCCTCTACCAACAAGAGTTTTAGAGTGCACGACAATACCATATTCACCTATGAGCAAGAAAAAGCAGGATTTTCTAACTTTTACTGCAAAAGAGAGTTGACAGACGATGTGCATACCAAGCCTTTACATTTAGTGCTGAGTCCATCGGAGGATGTTTCTTGACAGAACACACCTTTTTAACAGAACACACCTTTTATGCCCTATTCACCCTTTTTTACTGCAGGTGCAGATAAGAACATATTCTCTCAGTACTTTGTGTCATGTGACAGAAAGCTGTTCTAGCCTGCATTGCATTAAGGATGTGGATTTTAGTGACATGTTGCAAAGTGTGCAAGGACAATTGGTGTGGGTGGACAGTGATCCGATATGGGGCTGTGGGTGAGACTTATGAATGTGACTCTATCCGGGTTCAAATATGTTGAAATGTAAAAACTGTTTTGTGTTATTTCTGTTGGAAAGATGACCGGACTGAAATCTGAAAAGCTGATTAAATGATTAAAGCATTGTTTTAGAATTGTGCTGTATTGTGTAAACATGTACATTTTAAACATATAAAGTGTTATATTATACGGTACTTAGTTTAATAAATGTTATTCATGCAGGAGGAGGGAATATGAGAAAAGAGGATGGATAGGGGTAATATAAGGAGGAGGAGGAGCAGGAAGAGGAATATGAGGGAGGAGGAATATGAGGTAGGAGGAGCAGGAATATGAGGCAGGAGGAGCAGGGGGAGGAGGAGGAGGAATATGAGGGAGGAGGGAGGAGGAGTTGACCATCCCTGCAATGTAGAAAACACGGTTTATTTTATGCTTACTATTATAACGTTGAAGAGATTTTACAAAAGTTTCATCATTCTCCTTTAAAAAACAATTTAAAAGTAACTGCTTTTTACAAGAAATAATCAAGCATCTTTGTGTCAATAACTCAGTTTCAATAAAATTATGTATGTCATACTTAAGCATTTATAATGCTTTTTTAATGAAATCGCTAAATGTAAATTGCAGTATTCTTATGATGTCACAAAAGAAAAACACTGTGATGTTAACCATGTGTCACATCATCATCTCATGACATATTTTCAGTTGTAGCGTTTTCAAATTTTTATTCATTTTAAAATGTTGAGCTACATCATTTATTTAAAGGAATGGAAAAATTGCTTTGACTTTTTGTCAGAGCCATTTTCTTTCGCTGTGCTGCTCAATTTTCAACAGAAGAATTAAGACTAGTGGGTAAACTATCTCCCGAAGACTCTTTGTGAGGCAAATCATTAGAGATCCACTTTCCAGTCGTTTCTGATTGGAATTCAATTTGAGTTGGTTTGATGACATTGAGTCGTTGGTGGATTTCTATCATGAAAATTATTTGTATGATTGGATGGGCAGCACAGTGACAAGATTGAAATTGAAGAGAGCGGTCTAGAACCGTGTTCTTTCACTTCAGTATCTTACGGGAGTGGCTTTGAAAAAAAATCATCTGTCCATTCCTTATCCTCATTTACAAAATGTGGTGAGCACAAGACCAAAGTACTTTTAACTTGAAATATTCAAGGGGAATTTTTATTCCCCACAAATTTTTTATTCCCACTATAAAGCAACCCCCCTCTCCCCACGGAAGAGGATGAATTGATTATTTTATCACTGTATTGTATTTGTTAACACCATTAGTATGTCCACCCACTATTTTTGCTTTTTCCGGCGTCCGGCGTCACACTTGGTTTCCAGACATTTTAGGCAACAGTTCTTATCCTATCTTTACCAAATTTGGCATGCAGGTTTATTGGGTTAATAGCTTGTATGGGATTGCTTTTGGGGGGATTGCTTCATAGATCAGTGAGTAGTTAATTAAATAAATGATTTCGTCGAAATTTTCGACCCACAGGGTATCTAAGGAATGCAATCTTTGCAATTTTCAAAAAATTTTCCCCTCCCCAAAAATGGCAGCCATTTTGAATTTTCGAATTTTTTGCCAAAAATGGCAAAACACGAATTTCCTTCTATCTCCTTAATCGTGCGAGATAGAGCGATTTCATCGAAATTTTCGACCCACAAGGTATCTGAGCAATGTACTCTTTGCAATTTCCAAAAATTTTCCTCTTCCCACATATGGCAGCCATTTTGAATTTTCGAATTTTTGCCCAAAATGGCAAAACACAAAATTGATTCTATCTCCTTAACCGTGCGAGATAGAGCGATTTCGTCGAAATTTTCGACCCCCAGGGTGTCTAAGCAATGTACTCTTTGCAATTTTCAAAAAATTTTCCCCTCCCCACATGTGGCGTCCATTTTGAATTTTCGAATTTTTGCCCAAAATGGAAAAACACAAATTTGCTTCTATCCTCCTTAACCGTGTGAGATAGAGTGATTTCGTCGAAATTTTCGACCCACAGGGTATCTGAGCAATGTACTCTTGGCAATTTTCAAAAATTTTCCTCTTCCCACATATGGCGGCCATTTTGAATTTTTGCCAAAAATAGAAAAACAGAAATTTGCTTCTATCTTCTTAACTGTGCAAGATAGAGTGATTTCGTCGAAATTTTCGACCCAACCAATGCAAAAAGGCATGAAGCTGAAATAATTTACATGTACACTAATAAATATTTAACCATCATTGATATATTTCACAAATGAAACAGGGTCTTGTAAGACTACTGTACAATTTTGGCAAAAGGTTCATGGGGTGGACATTACACATGATAATGTGTGTTCTTCTATGCTATCCTGTTTCTATTCATGTGTCGCAGCTACTATCAATAGGGCGTCCTATTTCTAGTTCAAAGTTAAACTCGGTCACCATTAACTTTTGATGCATTCAAATATTACAGCCAATTCCATTTCCAAAACCATGTCATTATTCAAAAACAGCCCCCAGCAACCATGATATTATTCAAAAATATCCCCTAGCAACCATGTCATTATTCAAAAACAGCCCCAAATCAACCAATCAAATTGCAGCATTTGGTCATGTGACATCATCAACTAATCAGATTGCTTGTTTCACTCATGCTCCACTGCGCATGTCCAACTGGAAATGCCCCACTGCGCATGCACAACCAGAAGTGCACTGTAATCACTGCGGTATGGGGGGTCAAATGCTCAATATATACTACTTATATCACTTGGGTCCTGTGGTAGCTGCCCAGCATATAAGGGATTAATTGGCCTTGATTTTTTACCATCGTTTTTACCATGTACATTATGTGTATGCATAGTGTACATAAAAAAAGTTTTTCCCCTGCAGTCCATCATGATCCAAAATAAAGGATGAGGCTCCAGCTTTTCATGTTCTCTACAAGTCTTCCTCAGGAATCCCTAGTGACTTAACTCCTTACTCCCCTCTCCCAAGTACTCAATTGGAAGTTTGCGACATCTGGTTAGATTAGTTTTACCTCTACGCCTTAGATGGCTTCCTTGAGTTTTTTAGGATCAAGTCCCTCTTTAGAGCTGTCCTCCATCGAATGGGTAGTTATTTTGCATCTGTCCACTAGGAAAGATGCATTAACACAATGTAATGGGAAATTTAATAAGTAAATTAAATTTTTACAAGTTAATACCTTATCTAGTGGACAGGGGATTTCTACCCTACCTTCCTCACCTTTTTAAGCTCAAAAGGGGACATTCTAAGGGTAGGCAACAAAAAAGGAAGTATGCATGTGCACACATGCGCAGTAAGGAGGCTGAGTGCTGTGAGGCCACCTGGCAAATGGATACGACACTACCGGTCCCGGTCAGAGCCCAGCCCAGGATGTTTTTTTTTCTAATGTTTGGCGGGACCGGCTGCGTGCCGGGCTAATGCATCTTCTATTTTTTTCTGTTCTAGGAATCCTTTAAAATTATTTTTATCCACTATTTTTTTATCACTTTTATCTGGAACTGCCACTTTATTGATTTTTAAATATTCTTTAAAACTGATATTTTTTCTGTGGGTTTAATCATATTTATGCATTCTATTTTTTTTCTTTATCTAACTTTTAATAGAAATCAGCAAATCCACAATTAGAATAAATTTTGTTTTGGCTATTTTAGGTACATCAGAAATTTATCTTTCTTTTTCTTAGACAAAGGGAGTTTGAATACATTATAAAAATTTCAGTCTTTAATTACTCTGATGTAGCATGAGGCAGGATATATGTATTTATTTGTAAATTTTTTTCAAACAAAAGTAAAATAAAATGTCTGGAGTGTTTAGGATTCTTCGATATTTTGAGATTTAATTCTAGTGTCATTGGTTTATATAGAGATGTAATACTTTGCATAAGAAATCACTTCGATTACTGTGTCTTGCTTTGGAAATATATCTGTTCTTAACATGTAAACAGGGCCACTACCTGGCGATAATCTATCACCAGATAGGTAAAAGGATTTACTGTAGCATCCAGATAAGCCTCTTATAATTTTTTTGCATTCCCAACTGACTCCCTAATATTCTTATCTGTTGGATAACCAGCAGGATTTTAAAATAAAATTAAGTAGTGTGTATTTAAACATATATCTCTACAATATTTTCCTTGATGAAACAAATTTTGCAGGATTAAAATTGCGCTAATATTATGATAACGCATCTCTCTGCTGAAGATGTTAGCAATAAATACGTCATCCAATGCCTTCATCTGCATGTTGTCTATAATCAATAGTAAATGCCTTCCATTTGCTATCATCTTGAGATCTTCCTCAGTTGGCAAACTCTGTCTGTATTCCAAAAATGCTTTCATCAATATCTTTTTTTAGAAGTTTTTTGCCAGTTATTATAAAAGTAGTAATTTTTTCTACCCTATCTGTAAGAAGCTCTCTCATGTTTTAATCAGTTCTAAAGTAAAAGTAGATTTGCCAGAACCCATTGGTCCACATATAATAGAGGTAAATGGACATTTTAAAGCTACTTGCTTGACTTTCTTACAAGTTAGTAATAGTTTCCAGTCCAAAAACAAAGCCAATGGGATTGATGCCTTCTCAGATAAAAGAGCTGCTCAGATTTTTGTTTTTTTTTTTGCAGAAAAATGAATGATTACCAGGTGGTGTCTACTGTTTTCAGATATTTTTTCTCTATTTATACTCAAGCAATTTGGATAGGAATGAGCTGAGAGTTACTTTGTTGCTTTTCTTTAAAAAAATTTAAAGATTCTCACAAAATTAATATATCCTACAGCATAGATCTGACTTTTATCATGCTTATAGTTTTAGATTATCTTTCCTCCTTGCGAATCTGAAACATGGATGCATGCAGTTACAAATACCGTGAATGTAGTTGTGATGATAACATGTTAGCATGTTTAGATATGACAGTACCCAGTTTAATATCGCCCTAATATTAAAATATTGTACATGAAAAATGTGCAGATAGTGGATTTTCACTCAATATTTAGAAATCTACCTAATTTGAAATATGTCAGTTTCATCAATATGAGATACTTTAATTGTAGTTGGTTAAGAATAATTCCACATACTATATATTTAAATATCAACATGTGCCTCTCACACATGGATTCAAGCACTAAAACAGGGATACTTTCACCCACCCAAAATATAAGAATTACTGGGATGTGGATATCAATTAACACAGTTAATTAGCATTTTACATAGCATGGAAGATATCACAGAGAACAGACACATGGAGTTGGTGGCACTGCTTACAGTACCTATTATTTTGTTTTAATAGGACTTACCTTTGCATGTTTAAAGACTTTTATTCTTAAAAGAGTGAGTGAACTGATATCAATGATAGACAATTACATGATTGATAATCTGGATGGAAGTGTCACTTACCCCCTTCAAAAGTGAATGAATTTTTGGATAATTTAAGCACATTGTCATTTGAGGAAAGAGGTGATTCAGAAATGGTATGGGACAGTAGAATGGATTTTACATAGCATTAATATGTGAAAGGATAAGGAGGATAAATCAAAATCAGGATGATTTAGATATCTCAGATGATATCACTCATCCAAGAAGAAGATTAACTGGAAGTCGAATAAATCCACCACCTTCTCCGAATGCATTAACCATGAACAGCCAATAATTTCCATGCCTTATGGATCTGATTTATCAACATCTGTTCATGTGAGACCTGAGGTTATAAGTCTGGATGAAGAACAAATAAGTCCAAGTGTCAAAGATAAGCGATCCAAGGAGGATCTCCAGTTTAATGAACATTGACCTTGAAAAGTGTAATACTCTGATAGGTCACTTTCCATTATTTAATGTAATAGATTCGCAATAAAATTTTGAGGAGGAAAATCTTATTCATGGATTAGCTAAAGGGATACTTTGCGACGATTCAAATAGTGAAAATTTACATCATTCCTCAAACTCTGTATCAACAGTAAAAAAAATAATTCTTTGCTCTAGATTTAATATGTATTTAATTTTAAGTATACAACAGAGGCACAGTAATTCAGAAGTTTTATTCCATTAGTAATCTAGCATGATACAGTTAATACATAATTCTCTATAATAGAGTGATTTTTACTTGTTCAGTACGAATTATTTGTTATTACAACATTTGCTATAAGTAGATACATTGATGTGGAATTACATTCAAAATAGAATGTGTACATGAGGAGTAATTTGAGCATTCATATGAAGTAGCTGGTAGTTGCTTGCCGTTGGTCGGCAGTTTACAGTACAGAACCCTAACGAACTGTATGTACTGGTTTCCTCTGCCCTTCCAACTACCCGTCGTGATATGACCTGTACAGTGTTGAAAGCGACGTAAAACCCCAAATAAACAAATAAACAATGTACTGTTATACAGTTTTCAAAGAGTTCAGTCTGTATGTGGGCTTTATGAATGTATACGTGTGTGAACTACTAGTTCTTTCCAACTGACACAAGTAATTGTACAATGAGGTAATTAGCACTCTATCACAAAAATAATAAGCAATGTATTTTACAGATTGAGATGTATCTGTCTGTTATAATGAATCTTATTAAAATAATTCAATGACAAAAAAATTTTGTCTTCATTTAATCCTGATAAAATTCTTTCCTTTTTAAGACTAGAAATAGTCATGAAAAAAATACCTTTATGTTAAATTTACTTAATCTCAAACTGGTCTCTTAAAAATTAATGGTAATTCACCAGTTTCAATGACCTGATTACATTTAGTACACCTTAATGGTTCATTTCTTTCTTTTTGCAGCAGATATATGCTGAGCAAATACTGCAAAATAGTGTCCAGAGATACTAATGAACAATACATCTAAATCAAATTTCGCCATACATGATGAACAACATTTCATATTACGGGCCCTCTAGTAATAATAATTCTAGCAAATACTACAAAGAGATTGATCAACATCATTGGGTAGGTGTTCCAACATAAAGGCTGCAACGAATGTCTTATGTAAGTTATCTTCAGTTAAGTGAGTAACCAAATCTTGGTTATAATTAAGCATCCCTTGTTTGTATATGGGAGGAAATCAGGCTCTGCTGGCTCCACCGGCTCCGCGTTTTGTTTTCCTTATGCAGCAGTTTTCCTTAGGGTGTATGCAGTAGCCCTGGGGATTTTTTGGGGAATATGGTGCAGTGACATTTCGACCAATCAGAGAGGTCACATGACCAAAAATGTCTTTTTTTTGATGGGTAAGCTTGTCCAGATGATAACTTGAAAGATTTATCTATCTATCTCCATTATGAAAAGGATTTATCTATCTCTCTCCATTATGATTTAGCTCACCACAGCCCTTGCCACAAAAAATGCCCATATGGACAATTCTTAAGAATTAGAAGAAACTGTACTAAGAACCAAGACTTCATCGAAAATGGCATTAAAATGATTGAACTCTACCTAAAAAGAGGTTACCCCTTTAAGCAGTAGAAAAAACATATGCTTAGAGCATACAAATTCAGTCAAGATGATTTCCTAGAGGTCAAAACCAAGGAACCAGTTTCAACTCCTGTAATGACCATCAAATATAACCTACAAAATCCTAACATAAAGGATTTTATTCATATTTTATTCACGATAATTGGAATATAATCCAACACAGCAATGACTGTGCCTCAACATTTTTAGATAAACCAATCGTAGGCTTCAAAAGATTACCAAACCGTAGAAACATACTTACCAAAGCATCCATTTCTTATCCACAAAAAGAAATAGAAGCCAAAAGCATTATACCTACACACTAGATTAGGTAAAAGCACTTATTGTCCTATCATCAAAAAACTTGATGAAATCATCTGGAAAATTAGTGGGAATAAATATAAACCAAAATACTTATCCAACCATCTATCATATGAATTGAGTGACACATAGTATACTTAATCAGATGCAAAGAATGTAATAAATACTATGTAGGTGAGACAGGCAGAGCATTCAGAGCAAGAATCTATGAACGTAAACTCTCAGTCAATAAACCAAAGGATAGCAGAGTGACCCCTGTTTCCAAACACTTCACTGGAAAAAAACACTCTGCTAAGGATATGCAGTTTTCTATACTGGAATGGTGCACCCCCCAAGTACAAAACACCATCAACTGCCCACAGAAGAAGGCGTGAACAGTGGTCGATGTTGAATATTTGAGCAATCCATCCAATAGGCATAAATCAATTTGATTTCTAAACATTTACTGGTCTTTTATTCACACTCATGGGACCAAAACCCTAATTTTGGGATTTATCTATTCACTTGAACTTGGCAAATACATTCATTCTATTAAAATCTGGAAATCATTAGATTTTGGCATTGATTTGTTAAGAAATGGCCAAGTAATTAATGATTAAGTAATCATTATGAATTTTCCAAATAAGGAAAACAGAAAAAAAAAACTGTGTGTGATAGACCGATTTCGACAAAATTTTTGACCCACGGCATCTCTGTAGATTAACTAACACTTTTTTTCAAAAATTTTTCTCTCGCCAAAAATGGTGACCATTTTGAATTTTCGAATTTTTCACAAAAATTGCAAAACACAAAAATGCTAACATCTCAAAAACTGTGCTAGATAGATCGATTTCGAGAAAATTTTTGACCCCTAGGGTATCATTTTGGAGTAGCCATCCCAATTTTCAAAAATTTTTGGTGTCACCAAAAATGGCAGCCATTTTGAATTTTCTAATTTTTTGCAAAAATTGCAAAAAAATGCTTATATCTCAAAAACTGTTCTAGATAAACCTACAAACCTTAGACACAATGTGTTATCACAACTGTTAAGTACACGTCATTGATCTGTATTCTGACAGCATAAATAAAATTCACCACAAATAAAATCAGCTGTATCCAGAAAATTTCATTAAAAAAATTGTTTCTGAGAGAACTATTGGTCAAGAAATGTTAAATGTTTAGGTATAATTAAAAGTCCCCATTTAGTCCATTGCTTATTTGGGGTTTTACGTCGTTTTCAACACTGTACAGGTCATATCACGACGGGTAGTTGGAAGGGCAGAGGAAACCAGTACATATAGTTCGCTAGGGTTCTGTACTGTAAACTGCCGACCAACGGCAAGCAACTACCAGCTTTCCCACTTACGGCCATGACGGGGATCGAACCCCGGCCGCAGAGGTGGGAGGTGAGAGTGTTCCCACTCTACCACCGTGGCCCCATTTAGTCCATTTAAAATCCTTTAACTAATATGAACCAATTTTAATTAAACAAGAGAGTAATAGTACTTACACAATGTATGAGGGGATCAGTTCATTCAACAACAGACGAATCACAAACCCCTCTTGAAAGCTACTTAGATCTACCATCAAAACCAATTGCATCAATGCAGCTGTACTGCTGTTTATCAAATGTCGGTAATATACATCATGCTTCTTTCCAAGAAATTCATTTTTCTTTCCATCACTTAATATTGTGAATTATATTATGTTATTCAGTATCTCCTTCCAATCAAACTTTTTCAAATGGATTAAAGAAATAGATATTTGCTGTACCATATATAGAGAAAATGTAGCAATGTCACTTCCTTTGAGATCACTATATGCCTCTGTATGTCATATGTCTTGATTCTAATCAATATACCCCATCACCCCATAAAATATTTCATATACAGTCACATTATTTTCTCAGATATTGTCCTACTTCTGTATATTCTGTCATCATATCTAAAAAAAAGCATCAGAATGATCTACCCTAATTTTTGGTTCCGGTCTCTCATAGTTTAGAGTGCCAAGTTTTGTTTTATTAATCACTGAGATGCTTCCTGAATATGATGATGAAGGATATCTTGAATCAGCAGCATCAGATGATTCACTTGGAAAAGGATTTTTAAAAGAATGTATTGGCTTTGATGCAGGTTTACATACATCTAGGTTTTAATCTGGTTCTTTGAAATAAATTACACAGTGGGATTAAAAAATTTTGAATAACAAGTCAAAAAAAGGTTTAATTTGTGTTAATCTAATCATTTGGAGTTAAAAATTTGAATAAAAAAAGACAAACTAATGCAGTCATCCCATTTGTTGATTAGATTCTATCCAAATTGTCAATGAAAATTAAAAAAAGACAGATAGGTAGCCTATAACGGTGTGTTAAATTCCGGTCTTTCTAAATTATAAATCGGTACGAAGAAATGAGATTCAGTTCATAAGGAGATACAGTGCAATATTAATGCTAATGTTGTCCTACTATTTCTTTACAATATGGTAGTATTCAGTTTGCAATTGTAAATAATGCCAAATCATCATTAATTTGTCGCCATTGGCATAGATTGTAGTTCAAATTAAAATCAGCCCCTTTGTCATTATTTGATTAATTGTTGTGCTTAATAGACTAATAGTCTACATTATTGGACACATGCTGCTAAAATTATTTTCCTTGATATTCTAGATATACTCAATGAACTATTGTAGATATTCAAAATAATCAATTCTCAATGATCTCACTGAACACTGAGGTATATCTCAATATGGTTGATCAAATTGTCAATCATTCTTGATCAATTTCCGATCAGGGGCCGACTTCACGAAGCCTCCTTAAGATAAAGGTCACCTTAAATTCTAGGATTTCCTTGATTTTATCCTTCCTTTAAAAAATCTCTGTTTCACAAATCCTCCTTCCTTAAAGGAAACCTTGAAAACTCCCTTGAATTTCAAGGAAGCTAAGGACCTACCTTAGATTTAAGGAAGTGTCCTTCAAGGAATGTTTATTAAATTTAATGAACATTTAAAGGTGAATCCACCTAAATACATAGAACTTGAAACATTATTGTCAAACCTACATCCACAAACAATGTTTTGCTGTTTATTTCATACAAATTGGTTGTTTAATTCTTGAAAAATTGCTGAAGTGAGAAACATATTCATGGAGTTTCCTTGAACATAAAGCCTCCCCCCCTTACTTTGGGTTAAAAATTGTCATGTGACCTACTGTATTAATTTGCAAAATATAATCACAACCAATCTGCATTTTAGAAAATTTATTAAAATATAGTAAAATATAGATTTACTGACTTTACTGATCTTTAACAATGTTACAATAAGGACATTGCCTCAATAAGGTAATTTAGGTACAAAATAAATGCACAAGTACACATGTACTTACAGTGAAAGAAAGCCATTGTTGTGGTTATAGGTTTTGGAAACAACTCCCAAAAGAAATAAAAATGCAAATAATGTATCTGAAAAAATTTAAAATGTACCTAATGTACCAAGTTTAAAATAGTTCAAATGCTTAAATGCAATTTACTCTCTTAATATTTAAAATAAATTGTCTGAAGGTTATATAAGTAATGGTGGGGAAATTCCAAGCAGTGTGGTTATACAGGGAATCACTCTTCCTTCATTTTAAGGAAAATCTTTGGTAAGGTGGAATAAAAGAGGCTTTGTGAAACAGGATTTAAGGGAAGCCTTGCCAAAGGTTAGAAATCCCCCTCCTTTACTTTAAGGAAAGAAAAAACAAAGGAGGCTTCGTGAAACTGGCCCCAGTTAGTATCCTTCTCACTCATCTACTACTACTCCTATCTTCAAAAACTATAATTTCATTACATTCAAGGCCATTAAAGTTTTCCAACCTACATAATTATCCTTAATCAAAACCAGTAGTTTTACTCATGGAAATCAGCTTTCTCTTTCCTCAGTTTGTCCAAAAAGGCCATTGGTAGGTGAGGTTTTGCAATAGCTTCTCCCACTGAATGTAACAGACTCTCATAATTAGTCCAATCACAGCACACAATAACAGAGTTTCGAAGCCAGTTAGAAACGTACGATAGAGCAGGATAGGGTAGAGCAATAATAGGGAATTTTAAAGGACTTTGTCAAACATTGCCCTAAATGCCCTCCCTGCATGAAAGAATCGCATGGGGGGAACTTTTAAGCCACTATCTTACAATTTTAGGCATAAAAATAGCATTTTCATTAGAGAGCAATCTGAAAAGATATTCAAATTTGACCTCTGACCCCAATTAAGGTTAACATTGCTCCGCAGTGCCAGAGTAATATTGTAATGTTTTTCTAACATTTGTCATTAAAGGTTTAATAAAGGTATGCATGAAACATTTTGATAACATTTTATTATAAATGGGTTTTGTACCCATCAGTTTTCAACCTTTTGCAAAGTTTGCAAAACCCCCAAAACTGTTTACTGGGAAATCTATTATGTATAATGAACAGATTTTCGTTGGTTAATTTAGTTACGGTTAAACGTATAATTGAGTAATTATTACCTTATACTTTTGTGAATTAAACTTAAGGTTGTGTATTAAGGAATGCCTCAAAGTTTTAATTGAGCAACTAATTGTTTATGGTTAATATGACACACCAAGTTTCACCATATTTTGCAAGTAAACTTTACTCAACGCGATTTACAGTGCAGAAGTGGCAAAGCTGAGGACCTGTCCCAATATGACCCTGGCTGTGCAAGTTTCCAGATAATTAACCAATACCTAGGTGCAGTGTTGGATGAATACAAATTCCTTCACCATAAAAATTCTCCTACTGTGGTCACATTTCAGTTATATTTAAAATGTTGTTGCAGGTGAGTGAAAAAAACCCCAACTCATTAAAGAAAGGAAATTTATAAGAAACTAAGTACGTAACCATTTTCTTTTTTGAATTAATTTTCTTTGACGTTATTTTCTTTGGAATCTACAGTGCCCTCGCAAATCCACTGTGACCTACACCACGGTTCTTTGAAAATGTGGGGAAATGGAAGCTGCCGTTTAGGTAGCCATATTTTACGGTAACAAAATGTCATGTTTTTGTGTTTAGCATAGTATCAGCAACGGAATCGTGAGGCGAAGCACGTATATCTAGGTAATAAACCACCAAATATGCGCTCAACTAAACAGAAACTTGTTCATCAAAATGATCCCTTGTTTGATGCCCCTGACATGGCATGCCACTATTTACAGTCCAAATTGAAGCTGGTGCACTTCTGGTGTCAGTACTGGTAGTGGCATGGGCTTCAAACAAGGGATCTCTCAGTAAACAGCAAAGCTGAAGTTAATAGCAAGGGGTTACACATCAGGTTCCTGGTGTTTATCCAAAAGGTTATATGTCGGGTCCCTGATGAGTATACTAAATGTTAGATATTTTTTGTGTGATGTCAGATTCCAGATAAATGGGCAATATTGTTGAATGAAATATGCAAATGTGAAAATTTGATGTCATGGAATTCCTTGGGATTTCCTTGTACATGGGTTAGCATGAAGTGGGTCGATTTTTCAAGTGTTTTTAGTGCTATGTTAAAAGTAGATTGGCTAGAAACATTATATTTAGCAGACATACAGAAGAAAGTGGTAGCAGCAACATAATGCAAAAATTGGTGTATAACTTTTTTCTCTGAAATGTGAAATTGTACAAAATCTTTGAAAAATATCCACACCAAACATTCATGAAGTGGGTCAATTTTTCAGTCAAAAATACTTCTCCCATATTCATATTTTGACCAAATCAATGTGTTTCTTGGATTTATTATACTTACAAGTTCACAAAAATGTTCACAAGAAAGACAATAGGAATAAATCCATGATCAGTAGATTTGGTTTGTGAATGTACCATGATGTAATTGCAGTAAGGATTTTTCCTCCCATGAGAAGGACAATAAAATTTATTTTTAATAATTAAAATGATTAAATTTAACAGACATCAAAACATCCAAATCTGATCTTTTATAATTTAAATATGTATTGTAAAACTTTTCCCAAAATTTTATGATATAGGAATACAGCAAACTTTTATTTTGGTAGAATTTCTTGAAAAATTGACCCACTTCATGCTAACCCATGTAGTGCACTGACGCGGTTACCCATCCCAGTACTAATGTAGCCCATTGCCACTTAACTTCTGTAAAAGACAGGTACTCATCAAGCTATGTCTCAATTCATAAAAGTCCAGAGACCAAAAAAAAATTAAAATATGCAAATAAGAAAATATGTTGTCAAGAGGTTTCGCGGTCGAGAGATTTCGCTGTCTTGGTCGTTTCGCTGTTAATTTGGATGATTCGCGGTGGAGATGTTTTGCGTGAATTTCTCAGATTCTAAGATGTATTATTTCACTTATGTATCTCTATCTCCATAATATCCACAAACTAATTGATAAACATAAAAACCCTAACTTCTTTGAAGTCAATTATGTGGATTAATCCCTTATACTTCATCAAGTAACTGCTACAACACAAGATAGCCTAATCCTAGGTAGTTAAAAAGAATTGCAATCAGTATATCACTGTGGAATTAATTAGATGTAGTTGCTAAAAAATATATAATTTAACATTATGACATAAGATCCACGATTAAAATCTGGAAAAAATGGTACCTCAATTATCAAAATCCGTCCATTAATAAAGATTTTGTGCCACTCTTAACTTAAAATAAATAATAAAAGTTTACCGCGAATCCTCCAATAAGTTTTACGCGAAACCTCTATACGGCGAAACCTCCTGTAATTGAAAATATCATGTCATGGTGTGCTGTGGGGTTTCCTAGCAATATTTTACAATGTAATATGCAAATGAGAACACATATGAAGTCTTGGAATTCTACAAGTTTCCTAGCAATATTTTAAACTGTAACATGCAAATGAGAAGACATCTGAAGTCTTGGAATTCTGATGGGCTTCCTAGCAATATTTTATAAATAAAATAAACCCCCACCCTATCAAAGCACTATACAGTAGATTTAAAAAAGACAGCCAATGGTGGGGCCACAGACTTTCTAACAATCTTTCAATAAAAATACTGCTTAAAAAGGATGAAATATAAAAGGTCTCGGAAGTCAGAGTGGTTTCCAAACAATTTATTAATGAAAAGGCTGCTGAACACTCCAAATTCACGAATGGACCATCTTATTAATATTTATAAGGTCTCAGAACACCGAGGACCTGATGTATATTATAAATGTTAAACGTCAGGCACCTGATGTCTATCCACTTCGAAGTTAATATCGTAAATTTAAATTATATAAGGAGCTTTATATTTTATTCTACCACCAGATTGTCGAATGATTTTCACCACAACGTTTGTTACATTTGTTTCAAAGCTTTACTGCTCAGTCAGTGTTCAAAATACATCACCCCAGTGCAGTTCGTCACTTGTATTTTGACGACATACCTATTTTGACAAAATATTCAATCTTGTTTACTGTGATAGCCTTACATCTTGGTGATTCGTGAGTTTTGATGTTTTACTTATGAGCTTATTTTACATCAAAATATTTTATTTTGCAGTTATTTGGATGTGTTTAATAAGCCTTATTGGAGTTCCGAGTGCGCATGTGCGGCAACCCTGTTTACAAACGAGAATGTGGAAAAACAATGGCCATGTGCGAACAAGAATATTCACTAATTACCCGGTTAAAATATATGAAAAATAATTCTTCCTGAAATGTAACAAATTGTATATCATTTTGAAGCATAAAATACGCAGATTTTTTAATTTCCTGTTGTGTTTTATGGTTTTGTAGTGCATTTGTGAGGATTTTGTTCCTTACTTTAATGTACTTCACAGAACAAAATATGAATTCTTGTAAATGGCTTTGGATAGTCTTTAATGTTAAATTCTATTTAAATCCTGGTTATGTGGATATATTTTGAATATAAAGAATGAAATAATTAGATCGGATTTTATTTTAATGTATATTGGTGACTAAACTATTTTTAAAATTAAAAAGGATAAAGTATGGTCTGGGATAATATTAATAAGATGTCTTAGGCTTAACTTTTGTTTTACAAGTTTGACTAAATTAAGCCTACAAGTATAAATGATAATTGTAGACATATAAAATTAAATTTTAAAAGGTCAACAGAAGTGCAAAAGGTCACAGAGTCCTGGGAAACCAAGAAAAATACACACACCCTACTTTAATAGAATTATACCAATAATTTTATGATCTGCAATATTTTGATGGTATTATTTCCCATGTAAAATCGTTTATATTCACATTTTATCGAATACATCAGTTTTCTTGATAAAAAATGAATATGAACAAAAGCATGTATTTAAAATATTACAGTCTAATTTCTAAACAAAGTTACAGGAAATATGAAACATGGAGACACAATTGTTTAAAAATGGGCACAGGTGACAAATGTTTTCTCTTATAAAGGCATTCTTCAACAATGTGGATGAATTCACGGTTTAGTACAGAAAGATAGTTTAGAATGATTTTATCTAAAATTTACTTTTAAAAAAATTAATAGCACTGAATATAATAATACATGACCAAGATACTCCATTTTACAAGAGAATTATGAACATATTTTGTTGAGCTGATATGACATTGTGATTTCTATTTACAAACACCCAATGGATCACAGTTACTGTTTTCACTGGGGGGTATCCTCCCCCACAAAAGTTATTTATCTTCAGTGATCACTTTCCAAATCAGACATGGCTAGGAAAGTGTGGGGGCGGATAGTCCCCAGTCACAATAATTTAACAAATGGCCTCTGAATGGCTACAGACACTGCAGTGAGTAACAGCTATGGACCTTAATTTCTTAGTGTTTGGAAAATATACTTGGAAAAAGTTTTCATATTTTACAAGCACAATTCAAATTGCTTCAAGTACAAAATATTTGAAACAAAAATTTGCCTTTAAAATGATAAAAATATCGCATTTTTACCCATACTCCTTCAAGGCTGTCGGGTATTGTTTACACCCATGGTGTCCAGATACTCGGGTGGGTGGCAGAAAAAGAGATTGTCCGGGCTGTATCTCAGAAACCATAAGGTGTAGGGAGTTGAAACTTGGTAGGGACATTTGTTGGGGGTGAAGGTGTGCAACATCATGGTGGGAGCTTGATTCGACCTTTGAGCCTGAGTTTAAAAATCTTGTCCAGGCTATTTCTTGGATTCCATAAGGTGTAGAAGGTTGACACTTAGTAGGGACATTGGTTAGGAGGTGTAGGTGTGCATCATGGTGTGAAGTTTAGTCTTGGCTCTGCCAAAGTGTGTTCACCTGCCATATTTGAGACATGTTTCTCTTATGACAAAGATATTTGGATTGCTGCAACTGATTATTTTATGTACTTTAACATAATTGTGTTATTTCCATTGACATATATTCTCCAGCTAATAAATTGTACAGCTTCATAATTTTTAGTTTACTGATTAATGCTGTCCTCTTGCTGCTGAATTGTTTTGAAGTAATACTTTATCGTTGCATACATTTTCTTTCTCTTTCATGTTATTTTCTCTACTCAAACATTATTTGGTCCTTTATTTAACTGACACTGCTCTGAAAGTATCCTGATCTTTGTACTGTTTCACTACTTCTTTATCTCATGGTGTTGAACACTATATTTCCCCAGGCTGTGGGGTATGGCCATCTCTGATGCTATTTTATGAAATAGGCCACGGTGGCAGAGTGGTGCCACTCTCCCCTCCCACCTCTGAGATCAGGGTTCAGTTCCTGGCCCGACCTCAAGTGGGAAAGCTGTATAGTTGCTTGCCGGTTGGTCAACAGTTACAGTACAGAACCTTGACCAACTGTATGTACTGGTTTCCTCTACCCTCCCAACTACCCGTCATGATATGACCTGTAGTGTTGAAAGTGACATAAAACCCCAAATAAAAAAATAAATAACTCTAATCTTTGCAAAACATTGGATGTCAACAGGTGCTCATCTTTCCAAAATATTCTAAAAATTGTTGGAAAAGGATTTAACAGTGCCTCTACTCATTTTCTCTATTAAAATCCAGTTCCATTATGAATTCCATTATAAATTCTTAATGTATCATATTTGAAAAAAATATATAGATTTTCAACATCTTATGTCTGGTGTTTCAAACCATTTTTAAAATTTATTTTTCAACACACAACCAATTTATTTGACTAAGAAGTTATATAAAGTTTGATAATTTCATTTTAAAGGGAATAACTTATTTCAATAAGCAATCAAAATTGAGCTGTAAAAATAAACTATTCAGGTATAGGAACCCCCATTTTCACCCACCTAGAACTCTCAAATCAATATTTTAAAACATCTTTTCCACGCAAAAGATAACCATTTTGCAGATCCATATGTATAATTCTTATAAAAATTAAGTACAACGTGTGTTATGAAGAAAATATTTATTATTCTCTTGTTTTATCATGTAAAAATCACTTCCTGGTCGAGATCTACGTAGGTTTGTTTATCCACATACATTTTCCACGAACGGAACTCCAATAAGGCTTATAGAACTATATAAATAACAATTGCATCATTTTATGTTTTAAAAAGTGAAAATCAATGCTCTTATATCCAAGAAAAATGGCCATACTCGAATCAGCAGGACCCTTGAATCAAGGAGACTTGACTATACTTTATATTTTCCGGAATTCCAAAAAGACAGGTGCATTGAGGTGCGGTGTTTAAATATGAGGTGCAGTGTTGAAGTACTCTATGAGGTGTGGTAAAATGGTACAGTGATTGTTGTGCAATACAATACTTGTTTATTAGAAGATATAGCCACAGATTTTCCTTGGGGTTTTCTGGCAATAGTTTACATTTATTTATTTGGGGTTTTACATCAATTTCAACACTATACAGGTCATGACAGTTGGTTAGTTGGAGGGGCAGAGGAAACCCAAGAACTTGCGGCAATAGCACCCAACTCATTAATATTCATGAGGAGATATGAGGTCACAGATTTTCATGGTGTTTTCTAACAATATTTTACATATAATAAGGCTGCTTGAAGATCAAATACTTTGAACTCTTCTATACAGTTATAAATGTGTTTTTTTTAAATCCACAAGATTAGAAAGTCAAGAGTTTCTATCATGCACAAGGGAGGGATAAACTATTACTGATCTAGTGGATAAATGACCTCTTTATTGTCGTGACTTCTGTTGCATTCACCGTTCTCTAAAGGCACTGTCTCTTTTGTGGAGAAGGATTCCTATTACAACTCCAGAAAGGGATGCAGTGCTTTATATATTTATGTGGTCATATCTGAAACCTTATGTAGTCTCAACTTTATATATTTGTAGACCTACATAAGATATTTGACATCACTGTCACAAAATATATGAACATTATATATCAGCTAGGATATTACACAATCTTCTTCTAATGTCATTTTCATTCATGCATGACCAAGTCTGTTTGCTGGGAATTGTATGGTTATAGACTGTATAGACTCCTGCTGGATTAAATTAATAATTTATTACTACTGAATAATAAATTATCTTATCACTCACTAAAGGGGTGTGAAAAGTTGACAAGGAGTTAATTCCTGCCACCATATATGGATGAGCCAATCAGCATGGAGGTGCAGTAAGAGGTGCTATTTCGGAAAAAAAATCCAATATATGTTATAGTGGATATAATTACAGTATTTCACCTGTAAAGGAATGACTACATTTGTAAGTAGGAATTATTGTAAAACTTTTTCATTTATAACATATATTTGATATTCTCAAATGAGATAGAATAATGAAAAACTCTAAATTTCCAAATTACATTACCCTAAAATACGGTGCTATACTCAGGGGTTTTATGAAAGGTGTGTAGGACTTAAGCCCCGCCCCATACTTTTAAGAGCCAATCAGCATGGAGATACAGTACGAGGTGCTATTCCGAAAAAAAATCCACTATCCAATTCCGGGTTTTATAATGTACCGTTTACTGTGAACCTTTAGAATACAATTCTGCCTTGTTGTTAAAACCAGCTTTTCCATTAATTTAAAATTTTAAATGTAATAATTGCTTGTCCTCGAGCCTTTTTATGGCAAGTGACAAACTTCACTGGGGTGATGGCTGACCAGTATATTTTTCAAAAAGACAGTTGCTGGCTGACCAGTATATTTTAACATTTTATCTCTATGATTGGCTGTTTTTACAGAAAAACAGTCTCTATTCAGTATGGGTAGGCCAGGAACATCAGCTAGTTCAAAGGATAACCACAGGGAAACAATGATAATACAGGAGATGATGAGATAAGAGAAATAAAGATATCTCTTGAGTACATTTATGATAGACTGGACAGTTTCTCAGGTTGTAGGTCATACTTAACCAAGGTTCTTGATATTGTGAAAAAACTGTAGAAAGAAAATGAAGAAAAAGATATGAAAATTAATGAGCTATAGAAATTAATCGATGGTATTGAACAGTATACTCAACATGATGAGGTCATTATATCCAGCCTGAATACCAACTATAAGTCATTTGCATGCAATATGGCATGAGAAACCCAGTGTCTAGTCAACCTATGGCTTATCAAGAAGAACAAGATACATTAGAGAATTTCATGACAAACTTCATTGCAGCAAAAACTGGAACACGACTGCTAACTAGTGAAGTATCAACATGTCATATTCATGGGAAAAGAACACCCCTAATATTATTATGAAGTTCAGTAACAGAAAGACAAAATTAACATTATTAAAAAAATCCCAAATGCTTAAAGGTACTGGGGTCTACATATATGAGCATCTGACACAGAGTAACAGTCTCATTGCCAAAGAAGCTAGGAAACTGCGTAGAGACAAAAAGACATAGACAAGAAACTGTCGCATGTTTCTCTGCAAATTAGGCTCACCAGAGACATCACAGTTTTGCCGCGTTTTTCAAAAAGACATCACAGTTAAAAGTAATACACACTGTATTGAAGAGTTTGATCTTTTTGCAAGATGATTTTGAACTATCTATTTTTGCAATTTATGGTAAATAAGTGTGTTCACACATGTTTTTTTTTTGCATTTTACGATAATTTAACAGTAATATGTCATTAAGTCTA
The DNA here is from genome assembly GCA_964017235.1 of Sabellastarte sp. h YS-2021. NCBI lineage: Eukaryota > Metazoa > Annelida > Polychaeta > Sabellida > Sabellidae > Sabellastarte > Sabellastarte sp. h YS-2021. The sequence continues at coordinate 32,222,196 of OZ024937.1, read as the reverse complement.
CCCCACTGGGGGGTGGACATATTATTTTTGCTTTTTCCAGCGTCCGGTGTCTGTCACGCTTGGTTTCCGGTCATTTCAAGGAAAAGTATTTATCCTATGTTTACCAAATTTGGTATGGGTGTTTATTGGGTTAATAGCTTGTACGGGGTTGCTTTTGGTGAAGATAGCTCTATAGCTAACTGAGTAATAGCTACTTAGTTACTTTTGTGTACTTCTTTTGTTTCTGGGCATTTTAAGGAAAAATATTTGACATATCTTCACCAAATTTGGTATGAGCAATAGTGAGGTCAATAGCTTGCTTGGGATTGCTATTAGTGATAATAGCTGTATAACTGACTGAGTAATAGCTACTTAGCTACTTTGAGTAGCTTTTTTATTTTAAGCATTTTAAAGGAAAAGTATTTCACCTATGTTCACAAAATTTGGGATGGAGGATTATTGGATTAGTAGCTTGCTTGGGATTGCTTTTGGTGACAATACCTTTATAGCTAACTGAATAATAGCTACTGTGCTATATAGCTATTGTGCTATTTTGAGTTGACTTTTTTTCTAGACATTTTAATGAAACAATGTTTTCTATCTTCACAAAAATTTATGTGATGGATAATTGTGTCAATAGTTTGGCCAGGATAGCTTTTTGTCAATGATAGCTTTGTAGCTAAATGAGTAATAGCTGCTTTGCTACTTTGAGCCTACTCTGAATTGCATTTCTGTTTTCACTCTTTTAAAGGAAACATATTTAACTCATCTTTTTAAAATTTGGTGTGAAGGTTTATAGCGTCAATTGCTTGCTTGGTATTTTTGTTGGTGGTAATAGCTTTAACCTGAGTAATAGCTACATAGCAAAAAACATAAATATGTCTATCTCCTAAACCGTGCGAGATAGAGCGATTTCGGTGAAATTTTCGACCCACAGGGTATCTAAGCAATGTACTCTTGGCAATTTTGAAAAAAATTTTACTCTCCCCAAAAATGGCGGCCATTTTGAATTTTCGAGTTTTTGCCAAAAATGGAAAAACACAAATTTGCTTCTATCTCCTTAACCGTGTGAGATAGAGTGATTTCGTCGAAATTTTCAACCCACAGGGTATCTAAGCAACGTACTTTTGGTAATTTTCAAAAAATTTTCTCTCCCCAAAAATGATGGCCATTTTGAATTTTCAAATTTTTGCCAAAAATGCAAAAACACAAATTTCCTTCTATCTCCTTAACCGTGCGAGATAGAGCGATTTCATTGAAATTTTCCACCCACAGGTTGTCTCAGCAATCTACTCTTGCCAATTTTGTCCAAGTGTTAGAGCAAAACTCATGCTTTCCTTTGGGTGGACATCTAATCTAATCTAATCTACTGCTTTGCAGGTGCAATATCTTCCCCACAAAGGGGAACTCAGTGCGCTGACTTAACAAAATCATTATCATAAAGAAAGTCAAGGGGCGTTCAAGGTCAGTAATCCAGAGTTGTGGGTGTGAACAAGAGGGAAGGAAACTAAGTTGGAAAACTAGAATTAAAGAGGTGGGTTTTGAGGTGTTTCCTGAAAGATGTGACAGAGGGGCTATTTCTTATTTGGAAGGGGAAGGAGTTCCAGAGAACTGGGGCATAGTGACTGAAAGAATTGGAGAAATGTTTGACTGATTTATGAACCTTACGGTCGAAAGTGGGAGTGTGAAGGAATTTGAGTTTGGGGGTACTTCACCTTGTGTTCCTGAAAGAAGTGTGGGGATGAATTAATTCTCTAAGGTAAACTAGTTCACCCTGGTTGAGAGTTTTGTATGTGATGAGACCAATTTTAAATTGTATCCTGTATTTGATAGGGAGCCAATGCAGTTTTTTTAATTGAGGGGTAATGTGACAGTATTTGGAGGACCGGGTGACAACCCTACAGAGTGAGTTTTGGATTAACTGCAATCTTCTTAACTCAAAATCTGTAAGTGATAAGAATAAGGAATTACAGTAGTCCAGTCTGCTACTCACCAAAGCATTTGCTAGAAGAACTGATGTGTTAAGGTCTAAGAGGGGACGGATTCTATAGAGGTCTCTCGCATGAACTCTGGTGGACTTTATGACCTGTGACACATGGTCTGAGAATGAAAAATTGGAGTCGAACACCACTCCGAGGTTCCTAACACTTTGTGCTGGTGAGACCTGATTGCCGAGAATATTGATCGGAAAGTGAGGAAGGAGCTGTTTACGGTTGTTTTTGGAGCCTATCAGGATAAACTCAGTTTTCTCAGGATTGAGTTTTAATTTGTTTGCAGACATGAAATTTTGAATGTCGCTTAGACAGTTTTTACCCCACAGCCCTTAAGGGCTGTTGGGGTATTGTTTTCACCCATGGTGTCCGGATGGGCGGGCGGGTGGGTGGGCGGGCGGCGGGAAAAAGTTTGTCCGGGCTGTATCTCAGAAACCATCAGGTGTAGGAAGTTGATACTTGGTAGGGACATTGGTTAGGGGGTGTAGTTGTGCGACGTCATGGTCTGACCTTGATTTGACCTTTGACCTTGCTGTAGTGACCTTGAGTTTGAAAATCTTGTCCGAGCTATATCTCTGAAACCGAAAGGTTTAGGAAGTTGATACTTGGTAGGGACATTGGTTAGGGGGTGTAGTTGTGCAACGTCATAGTGTGACCTTGATTTGACCTTTGACCTTGCCGCAGTGACCTTGACCTATAAAATCTTGTCCGGGCTATATCTCGGAAACCGTAAGGTGTAGGAAGTTGATACTTGGTAGGGTTATTGGTTAGGGGGTGTAGGTGTGCAACGTCATGGTCTGACCTTGATTTGACCTTTGACCTTGCCGTAGTGACCTTGATCTATAAAATCTTGTCCGGGCTATATCTCGGAAACTGTAAGGTGTAGGAAGTTGATACTTGGTAGGGATATTGGTTAGGGGGTGTAGGTGTGCAACGTCATGGTCTGACATTGATTTGACCTTTGACCTTGCTGTAGTGACCTTGACCTATAAAATCTTGTCCGGGCTATATCTCAGAAACCGTAAGGTGTAGGAAGTTGATACTTGGTAGGGATATTGGTTCGGGGGTGTAGGTGTGCAACATCATGGTCTGACCTTGATTTGACCTTTGACCTTGCCATAGTGGCCTTGACCTATAAAATGTTGTCCGGGCGATATCTCGGAAACCATAAGGTGTAGGAAGTTGATATTTGGCAGGGACATTTGCTAGGGGGTGTAGGTGTGCAGTGTCATGGTCTGACCTTGATTTGACCTTTGACCTTGCCATAGTGGCCTTGACCAATAAAATCTTGTCCGGGCTATATCTCAGAAACCGTAAGGTGTAGGAAGTTGATACTTGGTAGGGATATTGGTTAGAGGGTGTAGGTGTGCAATGTCATGGTTTATCCTTGATTTGACCTTTGACCTTGCCGTAGTGACCTTGACCTATAAAATGTTGTCCGGGCTGTATATCGGAAACCGTAAGGTGTAGGAAGTTGGTACTTGGTAGGGACATTGGTTAGGGTGTGTAGGTGTGCAACGTCATGGTCTGACCAGGATTTGACCTTTGACCTTGCCGTAGTGACCTTGAGTTTGAAAATCTTGTCCGGGCTATATCTCGGAAACCGTAAGGTGTAGGAAGTTGATACTTGGTAGGGATATTGGTTAGGGGATGTAGTTGTGCAACGTCATGATCTGATCTTGATTTGACCTTTGACCTTGGTGTAGTGACCTTGACCTATAAAATCTTGTCCGGGCTATATCTTGGAAACTGTAAGGTGTAGGAAGTTGATACTTGGTAGGGACATTGGTTAGGGGCTATAGGTGTGTATTATCATGGTTTCACCTTAATTTGACCTTTGACCTTGTCCTAGTGACCTTGACCTATAAAATCTTGTTGCACCTTTGGGTCTGTCTTTTGATGCAGATTAAGCACTGTTAAAGTCATATTAGAATTTATTAAGAATTTTACTTTCATAACTTCCCATTGTAAGAGATAGAATTTCATCAAGTGAGCCACAGATTTTGCTGCAACACCACACATAAGCATTCATTAAATGTATTACCACTTCTGTATGCATGGTAATATTCAAACCATCTAAACCATAATTCGGCCATGCAGATGTAGATAAAGAGGGTTGAATTTTTAGTTTGCTGATTAATGCTGTCATCTTGTTATTGAATTATCTTGTTTTAATACTTCATCTTTATATGCATGATCTTTCTTTTAAACATTATTTCTCCATTTAAACATTGTTTGGACCTTTATATAACTGACAGTGCTCTGAAAGTATCCTGAAGTTTGTACTGATACAGTACTTCGGTATCTCATGGTGTTGAAAATATTTCCCTAGGCTGTATGGTACGGGCATCTCTGATGCTATTTTTTAGTTTTTGTATAGAGTGAGAGAAGTTTGTTGGTGTTATGTATAGCTGAGTGTCATCGGCGTAGAAATGGTGGTTTATACTACTGTGAGAGTGAATGATTGAACTAATTGGGTTAGTGTAGAGGGAAAACAGAATTGGACCAAGGACGGAGCCCTGGGGGACCCCATACTGGAGGGCAGCAGGATGGGACAGTGTGTTACCTACCTTGACCGAGTGTGTCCTTCCTGACAGGTATGATTTGAACCAGCCAAGTGCTAGTTCACTGATACCGTAGTGAACATTAAGTCTGTCTGGGAGAATGGTGTGGTCAGTGGTATCAAATGCGGCTGACAGATCCAAGAGGGTGAGGGCTGTGACAGACCCTTTGGCCATATTGAGGAGAATGTTGTTGTGGATATTAAGGAGAGCACTTTCAGTTGAATGATATTTTCTATATGCTGATTGAAAGGCAGTCATAAGGCCAGCTTCGTCAAGGTGAGTTTGTAACTGGACTGCCACTACCCTTTCAAGTATCTTTGAAATGAAGTTCAGATTGGAGACAGGCCTATAGTTTTTAAGAATATATCTAAACTAATCTAATCTAATCTACTGCTTTGCAGGCGCAATATCTTCCCCACTAAGGGAAACTCAGTGCGCTAGTTAACAAAAATCATTTCTTACAAGGAGAGTCGAGGGGCGTTCAAGGTCAGTGTTCCAGGTTTGTGGGTGGGACCGAGAGGGAAGGAGACTAAGTTGGGAAGCTAGAGTTGAAAAGGTGGGTTTTGAGGTGTTTCCTGAAAGATGCGACAGAGGGACTGTTTCTTATTTGGAAGGGGAGAGAGTTCCAAAGAACTGGGACATAGTGACTAAAAGAATTTGAGAAGTGTTTAATTGATTTATGAACTCTACGGTCAAAAGTGGGGGTATGAAGGAACTTAAGTTTAGGGGAACTTCGTCTAGTATTTCTAAAGGAAGTGTAGGGGTGGATTAGTTCTCTTAGGTAAACAGGCTGACCTTGGTTGAGGATTTTGTATGTAGTGAGGCCTATTTTGAATTGGACCCTATACCTAACTGGAAGCCAATGGAGTTTTTTCAGTTGAGGGGTGATGTGAGAAAATTTTGAGGAACGGGTGACAACCCTGCAGAGTGAGTTTTGCACTAGTTGCAATCTTCTTAGCTCAAAGTCTGTGAGTGATAGAAACAGGGAATTGCAGTAGTCCAATCTGCTGCTGACCAAGGCATTGGCTAAAAGAACTGCTGTTTTAAGATCTAGAAGGGGGCATATTCTGTAGAGGTCTCTTGCATGAGCTCTAGTGGACTTGATGACCTGTGACACATGGTCGGAGAAAGTGAAATTGGAGTCGAACACCACTCCGAGGTTCTTGACACTTTGTGCTGGTGAGACCTGATTACCAAGAATATTGATTGGAAAGTGAGGAAGGAGTTGTTTACGGTTGTTTTTCGAACCTATCAAAATGAACTCGGTTTTATCAGGGTTGAGTTTTAATTTATTTGTCAACATGAAGTTTTGGATGTCATTTAGGCAATTTTTTAGTTTTTGTACAGAGTGAGAAAAATTTGGTGGAGAGAGTGAAATGTATAGCTGAGTGTCATCGGTGTAGAAATGGTAATTGATGCTACTGTGAGATTGAATGATGGAGCTGATTAGGTTGGTGTAAAGGGAAAAAAGAATTGGACCAAGGACGGAGCCCTGGGGGACCCCATACTGAAGGGCAACAGGATTTGAGAGTGTGCTGCCTACCTTGACCGAGTGTGTCCTTCCCGACAGGTATGATTTGAACCAGCCGAGTACCAGTTCACTGATTCCATAGTAACCATTAAGTCTGTCCAGGAGTATAGTGTGATCAATGGTATCGAAAGCGGCAGAGAGATCTAGAAGGGTGAGGGCTGTAACAGACCCTTTGGCCATATTGAGAAGAATATCATTATGAATGTTTAGGAGGGCACTTTCAGTAGAATGGTGTTTTCTATAAGCCGACTGGAAGGCAGTCATCAGGCCGGCTTCATCAAGGTGAGTTTGTAGCTGGGCTGCTACTACCCTTTCAAGTATCTTTGAAATAAATTTTAGATGGAAAACAGGCCTGTAATTTTTGAAAACTTCCTTGTCTAAGGATGATTTTTTGAGAATTGGGGTTACATGGGCCTGCTTAAAGAAATTAGGACACGTACCTTGTGCTAGAGAGGCGTTGATTATTGAGGTGATGGGGGTAATAAGAATATTCAAGAACAAGAAAAGTGGGCCACGGGTCAAGGGAGCATGATTAAGTGGGAGAGTCTTGAATGATTTTGGTGACCTGCTCTTCAGTTAAATCAGAGAAAGAGGCGAATGTGGGTGGAGGAGAGTCTGGGGCGATGTGTCGGAAATTGAGTGAGGTAGAGAAAATTAAGTGTATTTTTTCAATTTTTTCTGTAAAGAACTCGACAAATCTGTCAGCCAAAAGCTTTGGGAGGTTTATAGATGGGAGAATCTTTGCTGGGATTCTGTGTAACACATCACCCAGGACTCGCCATAGTTTTTGTGGGTTGTGGTGATTGTCCCGAATTTTTTCTATGAGGAATTGAGATTTGGCCTGCATACAGATTTTATTGTACTGGTGGACTTTCTGCATGTATTGGGATCTATTGAAGGTAGATTTATTTCGGCGCCAAATACGTTCAAACAAACGCTTGGTCTCCTTTGCCGCAATTACCGTATCATTAACCCATCCTGGGATGTACTTCGCCTTGGTGTTTTTGGTGTGTGGTGGTGCATATTTGTCAATAAGGGTGGACAAAGTAGTATGATATTGTTCATAAAGAGTGTCGGCTTCCTTGGAAGGATTATTAAGTAGTTCAGAAACAAGGAGGTATGTTTTCAATTTGTCTTTATCAATTTTATGGTATTTACGAAAGGTGACAGTAGCCTTGGTTTGGGTTGTAGGGGTTGAGAGATTAAGGGTAAAACTAATTGAAAAGTGGTCGGAAAAGGCATCAGTGGTATGGACATTGGAAATATAGTCATTGTTAGATTTGGTTAATGCCTGGTCAAGTGTATGTCCATGAATGTGAGTTTGAAAATTAACTTTCTGAGTTAAATCAAATGAATCGATCAAAGAATGAAAGGTTTTTGAATTTGAACATGTTGTTTCGAGGTGAAAATTGAAGTCGCCGATGATCACCAGATTCTCTGTGGTATGGTGAATATCCTCCAAAAGTGACTGAAACTGGTCAAAAAAGGATGTAGTACTGGAGGACGGAGGTCTATATATATTCAGAAGGTAAAAGGATTCTTTATGAAGGGTTATCTTGAGAAGGAAATTTTCGAAGGTGGTGCAGGTCTTTGGAACTACGGAAGGATCCAATCCGTCTTTGACAAAAAAGCCCAATCCTCCTCCGCGACGGGCCGCTCGTGGCTGTTGATAGAGTTTGTAGCCTGGTGGGGTAATTTTGGACAGATTTGCATTTGTGGTGTCAGGTCTTATCCAGGTCTCGGACATGGCGAAGAGATCGGTGTTGTTATTGGAAATAAATTTTGCAATGGCAGGATATTTGTTGTGTATTGATCTAATGTTTGCATAGGTGACCTTTGGACACCTGGGTGGTCCTGGGTTTGGGTTTATGTCACCAGCAAGCAGGAGTAGAATGAAAAGACGGAAAGGTGGTAGGGCAGGTGGAATTGAGATTGTAGATTTGATGATAAAATGTAGACAGAAGGTGGTGGTGGGGGGTTTGAAGGGGCAGAAACTGACGACATCAGGGCACTTAATGCTAGAATTGCTATGGTGCTGATATGAAGCAATAACGAAGATGAAGAATATATGAAGAATTTCTTTGTCTAAGGATGATTTTTTGAGGATGGGGGTAACATGGGCCTGCTTGAAGAAATTAGGGCACTTCCCTTGTTCAAGGGAAGCATTAATTATTGAAATAATGGGAGTAATGAAAATATCCAAATAATTGAGAACAAGAAAAGTGGGCCAAGGGAACATGATTTACTTGGAGATTTCATTATGATTCTAGTTACTTGATCCTCAGTAACAGTAGAGAAGGTGGAAAGCACTGGGGGAGGAGAGTCTGGGGCAATGTGTTGTGACTTCTGGGAGATAGGAAAAGTTGAACGTATTTTTTTCAATTTTTTTCTCAGAACTCCACAAATCTGTCGGCCAGGAGCCGAGGGGGATTTATCGATGGTAGCATCCTGGCTGGGAGTCTGTGTAACACATCGCCAAGGACTCGCCATAATTTTTGGGGTCATGATGATTATTCTGAATCTTTGCTTTAAGAAATTCGGATTTGGCCTGGATGCAGGTTCTGTTGTATTGGTGGACTTTTTGCATGTATTGAGATCTGTTGAAATGAGATTTATTTCTGCGCCAGATCCTTTCAAATAGACGCTTGGTCTCTTTTGCCGCAATTACTGCATCGTTGACCCATCCTGGGATGTACTTTGCCTTGGTATGTTTGGTATGAAGTGGTGCGTGTTAGTAATTAATGTTAATAAGGGTGGTCAAGGTGGTGTGATATTGTTTGTAGAGAGTATCAGCATCGTTGGATGGGTTGCTGATTAGATCAGAAGATATAAGATCTGTTTTCATTTTCTCTTTATTGATTTTATGATAATTATGAAAGGAAACAGTAGCATTGATTTGGGATCTAGGAGTTGGTAGATGTAATGTACAAGTAATTGAAAAATGGTCAGAAAAGGCATCAGTAGCATGGACATTTAAAATGTGGTCATTGTTGGATTTGGTTAAGAGGAGGTCAAGAGTGTGTCCGTAAATATGAGTGGGGAAGTTTACTTTCTGAGTTAAATCAAATGAGTCAATCAATGAATTGAAGGCTTTTGAATTTGAGGATGTTGATTCGATGTGAAAATTAAAGTCGCCGATGATCACCAGATTTTCAGTGTTGTGATGAATGTCCTCCAGAAGTGACTGAAACTGTTCAAAAAAGGTTGAAATACTGGAGGATGGTGGTCTGTATATATTCAAAAAGTAAAAAGATTCTTTGTGTAGGGATATCTTGATAAGAAAATTTTCAAAGGTAGTGCAGGTCTTTGTGGGAACAACGGAAGAATCCAAGCCATCTTTCACAAAAAACCCAAGTCCTCCTCCGCGACGGCCCTCACGTGGCTGTTGATAAAAATTGTAACCTTGTGGGGTGATTCCGGACAGGTTGGCACTTGTGATGTCCGGTCTAATCCAGGTCTCGGACATGGCGAAGAGATCAGTGTCGTTGTCAAAAATGAATTTTGCAATGGCAGGGTATTTGTTGTTGGTGGATCTGATGTTTGCGTAAGTGACATTGAGACAGTTGGATGGTCCTGGATTTGGGTTGATATCACCAGCAAGGAGGAGTAGGATGAACAGAGGGGAAGGTGACAGAGCTGGTGGGATTGATATTGAAGACTTGATGCTGAAGTGTAGGCAAAGGGTGGTAGTAGGAGGTTTAAACAGACAGAAACTAACAACATCAGGACATTGAATGCTTGAGTTGGTGTGGTGCTGATATGCAGCAATGAATGGTTGGATTGCCAGTAGAATATGGAAAAATCATTTTGAAAACTGGAAGGTAGGTTATATTTGAAACTTAACCTAAAATATGGAAAATTGTGTGATTAATGGGTATATATTGTGAGGTTGATGGTCCCCGATAACGGGGAATGTGGGTGATAAAAAGGGATCAAACGATAAAGTGGGCAGTTTTATGTGTAATTATCTTACAAATTATATCGAAAAAGGGACTATATTAAGCTAAAAGTAGCTTGCGGATTAACACTAGAAATAGGGAGACGTGGGAGGGTTTAAATACTAGATATTGTGTTAACGGTAAATAATTTAGAAAAAAACGGTACTTCCCTAAACGACACACGTCACCTAAAAAATGCCAATGCCAATGCGTCCTATTTCTAGTTGATATTATTGTTATTAGTAAATTATTATAGTTATTGGATCATTATTTACTGCATGTTATGTTACACTACCAATGTGCATTATGAGCCTGAATTCCCTTGAAGTATGTGTAATAAAAATGTATTGAATAATGCAATTAAATGTTGCTTATGTAACAAGTGGATACATGCTAGATGTGGAAACCTTTGTGAGACTGATTTAAACAAAATGACAGATAAATGTTATTGGACTTGTGCAAATTGTAAAAAATGTTTTCTGTTTATAGCGTCACAGAGGATGAGCTTTTCTTTGAGTGTAAAGAAGACATTGATAACTTGAATCATTCTTTGTGTGATAACTTAAATCATTCCTTGTGTGAGTTGTTGACTAAGTGTAGGTACTATGATAATGTGATGGATGATCCTGTCAATCCATCAGATAAAGTGAACTTTGATATTGACCTAGGTTCTGATTCAAATTTTTTTAATGCATTAAAAACCAACTGTAAGTATTACGCAGAAAATAGTCTTTAATGCACAGTCTGAAGAAGAATATTAATAGTATAGAGCAATGTATTCATAGTTTACCAAAATTGGTTTGACAGCAGAAAAGTGGATTTGTACAACCTGAATGCTTATGAGGTAACTCATGTGGTTAGCAATAATAAAATTGCTGGAGGATATTCAGTATATGTTCATGAATCTATAGAGTTTAAAATAGTTAAGTCTTTCTGTTATTCTTTTGAGGATGAATTTGAATGCTATACTATAAGATTTGTTGAAAACAATAAGGCTATGTGGTTAGACAACAGAATAATGGATTTGTACAACCTGGATGGTTATGAGGTAACTCATGTAGTTGGGAATAATAATATTGGTGGAGGATGTTGAATATATGTTCATAAATCTATAGAGTTGCAACTATTTCTTGTATTATGCTCGTTTTTTAACCCCTGCCTTTATAGTCGTCTCTGCGCCATCCGGGGGGGCATTGGCAGCGACAAGTATAAAATTTGTGGGTATTCCACAGCCGAAACCCATGGATGGATTTAGCCAAAGTTTCAGAAAATATTTACCCCAAGAGGATCTAGAACTGATTAGGTTTTGGGGGTATCCAGCAACAACTGTTGCCATGGCAACACTTTTGGGTCTTAGAGTTGGTGGGTTTTCCACAGCATAAACCCATGCACAGATTTTTACCAAATTATCAGGATAATGTTTATCCAAAGAGGATCTAGAGCTGATTGGGTTTTCGGGGGTATAATGTGACAACAACTATAGCTGTGCGTGTGTGCCTGTGTGCACTTGTCATATTTTTACATAAACTTTTATATCTCATTTATTTATGAAGATATCTTCACCAAATTTGCAGAGAATGTTTATGACTGTGAAAACATGTCTGTAAAAATTTTGTCCTCCTTTTTAAAAGAGTATAGCCGATTGTTCTAAAATCATTAATATTGTGGTTAATATTTTGAAAACAATATGGCCGCCATATCACACCTTCTTATCAAAAAGACCTTACATCTCCATTATAATTGGTTCTAGGGCTTCAACATATGAAAACTATTTGTAAGAATGGATGGCCTGTGAATCTTAAGCAGGTGTTAAAAATCGCCATATATCTCTTATATTTTGGTTCTTGGGCTTGGGACAGAATATCTTGTGGTTTCTCTATACTTCTTAGTTCTTACAACTGAAGTTATTCTTAAGATTTTCCCTAATCACAATGTTGTTGCCCATTAAGTTGTATCTGATGGCTGGGGTTCTTGCCTGTCGAGGCCGACTATTTTTCTTGAGTTGGCCTGAGACCCTGCGGCCACCCAAGACAGCATCTAGTCCCACATGGTAAGCTTTAACTTATAAAAGCTACATCGGTCAGGTGGGTGGCGGGAAAAAGTTTGTCCGGGCTATATCTCAGAAACTGTTATGTGCATTGGTTGGGGGTGTAAGTGTGCAATGTTATGGTGTGACCTTGATTTGAACTTTGACCTTACCATAGTGACCTTGAGTTTGAAAATCTTGTCCGGGCTATATCTTGGAAACTGTAAGGTGTAGGAAGTTGATACTTGGTCGGGATATCAGTTAGGGGGTGTAGGTGTACAACATCATCGACCTTGGTTTAACCTTTGACCTTTGCCGTAGTGACCTTGACCTATAAAATCTTGTCCGGGCTATATCTCGGAAACCGTAAGGTGTAGGAAGTTGATACTTACTAGGGACATTGGTTAGGGGGTGTAGGTGTGCAACATCATGGTGTGACCTTGATTCGACCTTTGACCTTGCTGTAGTGACATTGACCTATAAAATCTTGTCTGGGCTATAGTTGGAAGGGACATTGGTTAGGGGGTGTAGGTGTGCAGCGTCATTGTTTGACCTTGATTTGACCTTTGACCTGGCTGTAGTGACTTTTGAAACTTGTCTGGGCTGCATCTCGGACTGTGGCTGTGGGGTATGGACATCTCTGATGCTATTTTATGCATGCAAAGAGTTTAAGCTGATTTCCAGAAAATCGGCTGATACAGTGCTATATTTTTTCTTGTAGATAAATTACTGATGATGGCAGTGAGTTGTATCACAGACTCAAAGAAGCTGCATATGAAGTCCTCATCATATGGGGATGCTGTTTTGGCCAGTTTGAAAAACCTCCAACAGAGTGATGAATTGGCAGATTTCACTGTCATAGCTGAAGGGCGATCTGTTAGGGTTCGTTGTTTGTGTAATATGAATTCCAGTTAACTCACTGACGAGAGATTGCAAAATGCATCTGCTACATTCATTTGTATATGTGTGTGGCATTTTATCTTGTGAAGAAATGTTCTAAAACTACTTGATGAATTTCTTTGATACAGTTGTAGCACCTGCTCATGCAACCACCTGTGAAAAGCAACCACCTGCAAAGAGGAACCACCTTTGAAACCACCCATGACATTGTACATTACGTTGAACCTACTAAGGACAATCAAGTGCCACCTGCAACCACCAACCACTCTTTTTATTTCTCAAAAGAACCCAGAACCTGCGAAAAACAACCACCCAATCCTTCCAAAAACTGCAAACATATCTTAAAATCATAATATATTTTATTTATTAGCAGCATTACTTTACAAACACTGAGTTGCAATATTGTCATTTATTTTAGTCCTCATTATGTTACCTTTTCAAGCTGTAATACTTTAAAAGTTTACATATGTACGTGTGTTACTTGCAATTTTGAAACCATAGGTGAGGTTTTGATATGGCTTAACCATTTTGACCTTGGACCTCTCCTTCAAGGTCAAACGAGGATAGCCAAACTTAAAAGTGCTTATAACTCACTTATTATTGGTCATACAGGTTTGGGATTCTAAACCAACCTATAGGAAATCATGGGGTGGGAATCTTTTGATGTGGTTTGATTTGACCTTGGACCTCTCCTTCAAGGTCAAACGAGGATAGCAAAACTTGAAAGTGCTTATAACTTGCTTATTATTGGTCCTAGAAGTTTGGGATGGTAAACCAACCTATAGGAAATCATGGGCCGGGAATCTTTTGACGTGATCTGATTTGACCTTGGACCTCTCCTTCAAGGTCAAACGGGATAGCCAAACTTAAAAGTGCTTATAATTCGCTTGTTATTGGTCGTACAGGTTTGGGATGGTAAACCAACTTATAGGAAATCATGGGCTGGGAATTTTCTGGTGTGGTCTGATTTGACCTTGGACTCCTCCTTCAATATCAAACGAGGATAGCCAAACTTAAAAGTGCTTATAACTCACTTATTATTGGTCCTAGAGGTTTTTGACGTGATCTTTTGACTGGTCTGATTTGACCTTGGACCTCTCCTTCAAGGTCAAACGAGGATAGCCAAACTTAAAAGTGCTTATAACTCTCTTATTATTGGTTGTACAGGTTTGGGATGGTAAACCAACTTATAGGAAATCCTGGGCTGGGAATATTTTAGTGTGGTCGGGTTTGACCATGGGTGCCTCCTTCAAGGTCAAATGAGGATATCCAAACCTAAAAGTGCTTATAACTTGCTTATTATTGGTCCTAGAGGTTTTCAAAGTGAAACCAACCTATAGGAAATTATGGGCTAGGAATCTTTTGATGTGCTCAGATTTGACATTGGGCCCCTCCTTCAAGGTCAAACGAGGATACCCAAACTTAAAAGTGCTTATAGCTCGTTTATTATAGGTCCTAGAGGTTTGTAATGTGAAACCAACCTAAAGGAAATCATGGGCTAGGAATCTTTTGTTTGGTCAGATTTGACCTTGGGCCCCTCCTTAATGGTCAAACTTAAAAGTGCTGATAACCTGCTTATTATTGGTCCTAGAGGTTTGCAATATGAAACCAACTTATAGGAAGTCATGGGCTGGGAATCTTCTGATATTTTCAGATTTGACTTTGGGCCCCTCCTTCAAGGTGAAACAATGGTTCACTGGCTTTGGTGAGTTGTCTTTTCGGTGGATACAAATTTGCATCGGTTCTCCGATGCGTAGGTCTAGTTATGTAATAGTTGCATATAAAAACTATATATTTCTGATCTTTCAGAAAGAATCCACCTCTCTCCCCCATTCATCAACACAAACTGCATCAGAGAAAAGAATTGCCTCTGTGTGTGTGTGTGTGTTATATGTGTTTGTGTGTTTTGCCCTTCAGTGTTCCAATTGAAGTGGAGAGGGGGTGGAAGTGGGGGGAGTGGGGCATGTGAACCTATCTCTACAGTCTTTGCATATTTTGGGGGTAACTTACATAAGGAAATGAAAGTAAATGTGAAGGTTCACTTTCACTGAGATTTATCAAGTCTAGCTGTTTATGCTGTTCTTTCAAATGTATGTTGTTTTCTTTCACTTTTTTCCCATTTCAGTTACACTTCTACATTTAATAAATTTTAGCTCAAGTGGGAAATCCTCTAAAGATTGCTGAAGAGTTAGGAGTAAGTAAAACTCAAACAAAGTCTGGATACCCTGGGTAGTAGGGACTATTTCCTCTACTTTTAAAAGATACCTTATCTGTTGAGGATGAAAAATTGTTAAAGACATGCAGATCTGTTCATTCGTCTGTTCCCCACGGCCATTACATATGAGGTACCCCCACCCAAATTATGAAAATTTCATCACTTTATCACAATTTTCTCATTGACTATTACAGGGATTTCTCTCTTGTTTTGCATATATGTTCTAGGCCATAAGTAGATTCCCTTATGTGAGTATCAGGCCTGGATCTTTCTTAATTATTTGTATCCACCGGATAACATCTGAGGGAGTGGTACACTTCAACAAGTGGGAGAAGTCTAACAGAAGTCCAGCAAAAAGTCTCTATTTATAACTGTGTACTTCTAAACAGGCCCCTTTCAAGGTCAAATGAGGGTAGCCAAACTTAAAAGTGCTTACAACTCGCTTGTTTTTCAAAAATGCTGTTTATTTTCAAAACCGTGTTCATTGTCCTTTTCTGGTGGATACATCTTGCATCTGGCCACAGATGCGTCCTTGGTCTAGTTATGTGGTGTAATTGAAACAAAGAAATAATTGTAGTAATGTAATCAGTACTTTACATTGCCAACATCACAAGAGTCTTCAATTCTGATTGGACAAAAATTTGTGAAGAAGAAATGTAGATGTGATATTTATTTACATTTGCGTAGAAAGGAAGGAGATGTCAGTGTATGTGCCCTATTAAAAAGAAAAACTGTCTCCTGACTTTTAATGTTTACTCAAATTTTGCAAAATTTCGAGGAGTCTGTAAGATGTATCTTCCCACAAAATTTCAACTGGATTAATAAATATTATAGTTTTTATTATGTCAGCTGACATTATGGCATCACTCTGCGGCGTCCGCGTGAATAACTTCTCCTCCAAAACTACAAGGCCTAGAGACATGCTGTTTTCTTTAAAAGATACCTTATCTATCGAGGATGAAAAATTGTTCAAGGCATGCAAATCTGTGTGTTTGTCTGTTTGCTAGGGACATTACAAGGGAGGTACCCCCACCAAAAGTGTGAAAATTTCAACACTTTATCACAATTTTCTCAGAGACTATTGCAGGGATTTATCTCATTTCTTGCATATATGTACTAGACTACAGATAGATTCCCTTGTGTGAGTATCGGACCTGGATCTTTTTAAATTATTTTTTTATGAATTTATAAAATAATTTTTAATGCATTAAAATTCATGAAATCATGCACAAATTCACCTATAACTTGAAAAGTATTGCATTTAGAGCATTTTGTTAAAATATGTTATTCAGCTACTTTTTCTATAGATGCAACATGGTGAGTAACTTGGATGTCTATTTCAATAGCTACGTGAGTAATAGCTACTTCTGATTTTCAGTACCTTTCATAATGAGTAAAATCACTTGTAATTCAAAAACTATTGCATTTAGAGAATTTTGTGTAAATATGTTATTCAGCTACTTTTGGGTCAGCTATAACATAGTAAAATTGCAGACCCGTAGCTCATTGCATAGCCGAGTAATAGGTACTTTGAGGTTATCACTGTTGAGTAAATTGCTTGTACACGTATCTTCAAAACTCTTGCATTTAGAGTATTTTGTTTTGTTTGTTTTATGTACTTTTGAGTCAGCTATAACATTGTAAAAATGCAGACCTGTAGCTCATGGCATAGATGGACAATAGCTATTTTCAGGTTCTCACTGTTGAGTAAATCAGGTGTAACTTGAAAACTATTGCATTTAGAGTATTTTGTTTAAATATGCTGTTCACCTACTTTTGGGTCAGCTATAACATAGTGAAATTGCAACCTATATGTCATGGCATAGCCGAGTAATAGCTACTTTCAGGTTCTCACTGTTGAGTAAATCAGTTGTAACTTGAAAACTATTGCATTTAAATTTTTTTGTTTTAATATGTTATTCATCTACTTTTGAATTAACTATAACATTGTAAAATTGGAGACTTGTAGCTCATGGCATAGTTGTGTAATAGCTATTCTCAGGTTCCCACTGTTGAGTGAATCAGTTGTAACTTGAAAAGTACTGTATTTAGAGTATTTTATTTATTTAAACTATTTATTTAAACTGTTCACCTACTTTTGGGACAGCTATAACATAATAAAATTGCAGACCTACAGGTCATGGCATAGCTGAGCAATAGCTACTTTCAGGTTCTCACTGTTGAGTAAATCATTTGTAACTTGAAAGCTATTGCATTTAGAGTATTTTCTTTGAATATGTCAATTGGGTCAATGATAACATAGTAAAGTTGCAGACCAGTAGATCATTGCTTAGCTGAGTAATAGCTACTTTGAGGTTTTCTCTGTTGAGTAATTCAGTTGTTACTTGAAAACTATTGCATTCAGAGAATTTTGTTTAAATGTCTTATTCATCTACTTTTGAATTAGCTATAACATTGTAAAATTGTTGTTGTATAGCTCATGGCATAGCTATGTAATACCTATTCTCAGGTTTTCACTGTTGGGTAAATCAGTTGTAACTTGAAAACTATTGCATTTAAAGTATTTTCTATAATATGTTGTTCATCTACTTTTGGGTTAGCTAGAATATAGTAAAATTGCAGACTTGTATGTCATGGTATAGCCAACCAAGAGCTACTTTCAGGTTCTCACTGTTGAGTAAATCAGCTGTAACTTGAAAACTATAGCATTTGGAGAATTTGTTTAAATGTGTTATTCATCTACTTTTGAATTAGCTATAACATTGTAAAATGGAGACGTGTAGCTCATGGCATAGCTGTGTAATAGCTATTCTCAGATTCTCACTGTTGAGCAAATCAGTTGTAACTTGAAAAATATTGCATTTAAAGTATTTTCTGTAAATATGTTGACCTATTTTTGGATCAGCTATATCATTGTGAATTTGCAGACCTGTATGTCATGGCATAGCTGAGCAATAGCTACTTTCAGGTTCTCACTGTTGAGTAAATCAGTTGTAACTTGAAAACTATTGCTTTTAGAGTATTTTGTTTAAATACGTTGTTCACCTACTTTTGGGTCAGCTATAATATAGTAAAATTGCAGACCTGTAGCTCATCCCATAGCTGAGCTATAGCTACTTTGAGGTTTTCTCTGTTGAGTTAATCAGTTGTAACTCAAAACTATTGCTTTTATTGCGCTACAATAGCTTACCATGTGGGACTGAATGCTGTTCTCGGATGGCCGCAGGCATCCGGCCAACGTCTAAGAAAAATAGACATTTATAGTTGGCCGTAACCTCAGGTTGCCTACTTTCTCATTGTTTTGGTAGCTTCTGTTATAAACCGTGATGTTTTTTTCAATTTCTGAGCACATACGTATCGTTGGAGTTTGATTTTTAACTATTTTGTTTAATATACCTCATAGTTTATTCTGTGAAAGTTACGTTTCAACAGGATAAGTATTTTTACTTAATTTTGGTGTTTTGAGTTTTCCTCCGTTCAGGCTTTGTTGTTTTTTATTTCGTGTCAAAATGTCCTCCCACCAAACATTTTTAGATGTCGACCCATGCCTGTCCCTGGACTCTCCCTTCTTGGACTCAAGCGCATTAGAGGATTTGTATCAATTTTGCGCTATATAAATCCTACTATTATTATTATTATTATTAAATAAAGACAAGCCCAGATCTGCAAAGTGTCGTCACTTTTGCTTCTCTTTCAACACTCATAACTATTGCCCTTCATGCAAGGAATCTGGCAAGGGTGATGACCCCTATGTCACATTTGAATCTCCTTGTGGTGTTTGTGCTACCTTCACAGAAGAGCAGTTAGTTGAAATCACACATAAAAAACGTTATGTAAAGAAGCAGAAGAGAGACACTACTAAAGATGATGAACTCGACCTCTTAGGGGATGAGGACGTCGAGTCCTTTACTGGATCTCAGGTAGACCTTGAGAGTGCTGCAGACAATTTGTTTACCTCTCCTCCATATCCTCAGCCCCTACCCTTCGAGTCATTGTCTATTAAAACATCAGCAAAATCTGTCCCACCAACCCCAGGTACTGCCTTACAGCAGAAGATCGAGTCCAAGCTCGAAAAGTCCCTGGGTAACACTTTTAACATACATTTACAGCAACAAATGGGGTTTTTTCAGGCTTCCATGCTAGAGGCATTTCAGTCTCTCCGAGACGAATTTTCGTCTTAAAAAGACATCTAACCAACCAGAAGTGGAGGTTGGTCAGACCTCCTTTTCGGCCTCTAAGCTTGGTCCCTCGAATCAAGCTGTAAATCTGGACCCACCCCATCCGAGACCTCGGCCTACCTGACACTCGGTTGAGGCTATGGAAGTGGACTATGATTGAGCCCTTCCACCACGTCTCGGTGATGATCAACCTCATCATGATAACGCATCTGATCAGCCTTCAAGTCTATCCGATGAACCTACTAAGGTGGCATCGGCTAGGCCCAAAAAGCATTCTCACTCTCACAAAAAGCATGACACTGAACCGAGGTCTGCCTCGGATCAGTATTCAGGTCCATCCGATGAACCTTGGGTTCCATCATCTAGACCTAAAAAAAACATGCTGATAGAAGCAAACACAAAGTGAGGTCCAGATATGTGTCTTCATCTTCAGAGGAGGATCAGTCCTCTGCAGCGAGACACAGGTCTTCTAAGCCCTCTGGGGCTCATTCTGATCAAGACCGACCTCAACACGATCAAGACCCACCTTATTAGAGGGAAGTAGCCTTGTCTGACATTCCTCCCAATATGCTGAAGAAGTGGACACCTTCAGACGTATTCTTGCCCTCCCTGATCCCAGGGAGACCATGCCTAGGTCCTCCACTTCTGTCATGGGGCTGGACGACGAGAAAAGCCTTCGGGAGCTTAGGCCAAGAGGCCCTTCTTCTATGCTCCCCCTCAGCTCGGTTATCAACGATGCCTTTGATAAATTTGAGCATGACTTATATCAAACCTCCTTCCACTGCTAAGTGGTACAAGGTGGGACAGCCTTGTTATGAGGACAAAATTCAGGAGTTAAATACAGATTTTGCAAAAATCTGTATTACTCCTAAACCCTCTGGGGCCCTATGGGCAAGGTTCCCCTACCAGTTCTCAAGGAATTAGAGCATCAAGCTAGGCAGAATATATCCACCCTCAATTTTACTGCTGCCTTTGCCAAGACTTCCTCCTCCTGTAATGCCACTCTTGAGAAGTGTCAATACAGCCTGAAGTTAACCTTTAGGAAGGTTAAATCCCAAATTCAGAAAGGTGCCAATCCTGAGAAAGCAGCCAAACGTGGATATGAACAAGCCTGTGAATATTTTGACATCTGGAATAAGACTGTTCTTATTCAACACAGAGCTCTTACATGCCTCAGCAAATTCTTGGCCCATATACTCCAGAGGGAGCTATATACTATGGGTAACACCAGTTTGCTAAGGTGCAAAGTCGAAATGACCCTTTTACAACCACAACTAGGGGAAACGAGACCCCAGGAACTTAGGAACTCGCCCTTTTGGCACTCCTCCTTGTTCAAGTCTCAGCTAGTTAAGGAGGGAGAAGACTTCCTCCTCAAAAAAGGCACCTAAAGACTCTCAGGGTTTTGGACCCTATCAAAACAAGCCCTTTCGTGGTCTACACAACAAGAAAAGAAGCTCCTACAGGAAACGGCCCTATGGGGGCAACTCCTCACAAAGCAGTAACCAATCGTTTTCCTCAGGCAGGGGGAAACCGAATTTAGAGGCTCCAGGGGTCATTTTTGACCCCACTCTAGGGGAAGAGGGCGTGGAAACCCCTCCCCCCAATGACTCCCCCAATGCTGTATAGCATCAGTCACACCAGCCTAGCTCGAGTAGTGTTTTTCAACAGATGCAAGAGATGCATTCTTCAAAATCTTCAGAGCACACTGGTCCAGACATTGTTTGCTGTAAAGCATTAGTCGACCGACAAGCTCCAGTTCAGCCAACCTTACAGTAGAAGTGATATCAGTCCCTCCCTTGCAGACCTGGCTTTGTTGTCGGTAGTGGGGGTTGTGGATGGCCAGTTCACTGGTTTTATCACGAAAGAAAGAACTTCATCTACACATCTACAGAGCGCACTGGTCCAGGCTTCTCTGCTTTTAAAGCATCAGCCGACCGGCCAGCTCAAAGAACGCGACCTCTGACGTCATCTCCACGAAGCTGGTGACGTGGTTCACCGACCAAGTCACGAAGCTGATCACGTGATTCACCGACCAGAAAGGTCGGAAGTGCGTTCTTCAGAACTCACGTCTACTGTGATTCCAGTCCCTGCCTTGCAGACCCGGCTTTGTTGTCGGTAGTGGGGTTTGTGGACTAGCATAATAGAATTACAGACCGACCAGGTTTTCCCTCTTCAGAGTGCACTGGTACCGACTTCTCTGCTGTAAAGCATCAGTCTACCAGCCAGCTCCAGCCGACCACACAACCATGTTGTCGGTAGTGGGAATTTTGTGGATGGTAAAAATACTGTTAAGTTGCCTGTTGAGTATCACAAAGAACGCGACCACTGACGTCATCTCCACTCAGCCAATCGCGTGTCCTTCCGACCAACAAGCTGGTCATGTGACACGCCGAACAACAATTACTTCTAAAAATAGCTCATAAGGGTTTTCCCAGCAACTGTCAAATTTACAAATAAGACGTGTGTTTAAAAGAAATACTTTAATTAATGGAGGAAACCTACAGTAAGCTGAATTCAACACAAAAGATAGTTGTAAAATTGCTTCAAGAACTGATTACAGAGTCTACCGACCAGCCTACACTTAAAAGTTTGCTCCACATTAACCGGTTACAGAGCCTTCCTGCCTTTTACCAACCAGCACCAAGAATCAACCAACCCACAGGTTTTTCTACCAGCTGGCCACTCTTCATCAGCGGCCTATTCACCGGCCTAAGCCTGATGACAGGCCTAATAATGTGTAGTCCCTGACAGGGATTTTTTTTCCTACACAGAAACTGCTTCAACCGGTTACAGAGTTCACCAACCGGTTACCGGGTATACAGTATTCACTGAGCAGTTTTGCTTCACACCAGCTGGTTACAGAGACTACTGACCTATCAGATGCAATTACTGTCTTCCCTGTAGACTCTGGGCTTCTTCAACTGACCTTTTTGGTTCCAAAACCAGACAGCCGTTGGAGACCTATTCTAGATCTGAGCAAAACAAACCTTTTGGAGACCATCAGGACTTCCCTCCAACAAGGGGAGTGGTTTACCTCAATAGATTTCAAGGACTCCTACTTCCATATACCTATACAAGAACAATCCAGGAAATGCCTGGTCACATCCAAGGTCAGGCATACCAGTTCAAGGCCCTGCCATTCGGTTTGTCCACAGCACCCTTGGAGTTCACCGTGATCCCAAAGGAGGTGAAACTGATGGCCATACGCAAGGATTTAAGAATCCACCAGTACCTAGATGACTGGTTGGTGAGAGCCAGATGCCACCAGGCTTGTCTCCAACATACACAGGAACTAGTAAATAATGTGTCAGCAACTGGGTTGGCTGGTGAACTTAGAGAAATCAGAGCTGGAGCCCAAACGACTTCGATTTTGTAGGCTACCAATTCGACCTCGGATCTGATCGGGTCCAACTGACTCCGGACCGGTGGCAGAACCTTCAAGAGAAAATGCTGAAACTGCTATCCCTACCGGCTTGCCTGGTCTGGGAATTCATGTCCTTGATAGGTTTACTAACAGCTACAGAAAAGCAAGTTCATCTAGGCCGACTTCATATGAGACTCATTGAGTGGCATCACAAACACAACTGGAGGGTACCAGAATCACTGGAAAGGTGATCCCAATCCCCAGGTCATTGCACCCCCATTTACAATGGTGGCTGAAGGAAGACAATGTACTTACAGGCCAACCATACACCCAATAAAACATGCTCTGCAAATATTTACAGATGCATCAATAGAAGGGTGGGGCGCTCACTTAGACGAGCAGACTGCAGGAGGAACCTGGTCCATTCCGGGAAGCAAGCTGCATATAAACTATCTAGAACTTAAAGCAGTCTTTCTGGCTTTAAAAGAGTCCCAAGACGTTTGCTCAAACAAGATAGTACTTGTAGCAACCGACAACACCACAGTAGTGTCATACATAAAGGAAGGAGGAATGAGGTTGGGCCCACTTTGTGCCCTACTATGGAGAATCTTGACCTGGTGTACCAGGAAACAAGTGACTCTAAAGCCTGACACATTCCAGGCCGGCTGAATGTGGTAGCAGACAAGCTATCCAGGCTAGGCCAGAACATCCAAACAGAGTGGTTTCTCCTTCCAGAGGTCTTCCACTCAATATGCAGCAGGTGGCACCGGCCCAAAGTAGACTTATTTGCCACGAGGTTCAACAACAAGTTGCCTCTGTTTGTGTCACCGGTACCAGATCCCCTGGCCACAGCAGTGGATGCGCTCAGTCGGCCATGGTAGGATCTGAAAGCATACACCTTCCCACCATCAGCCATATTGGGCAAAGTGGTGAAGAAGTTGCAAGACTCGCCATGCAAGAGAATCATTCTGATTGCTCCGGGGTGGCCCAACATGCCTTGGTTTTGGGATTTAGTGGCCATGTCCAGCCAAATCCCACTGAGCCTGCCCAATCTGCCCAACCTGTGGACAGCCATTCAATCAGATCCCTCAGAGAAATCTGACAAATCTTAATCTCCATGCAGGGCTCCTGGAGCCTCGGCAATCGAGGCGCAGTGCTTGTCTGAGGCAGTGGCAGCAACAATTGGGGCTCCTCAAAGGGGATCAATCAGATCAGTCTATGAGTCAAGTGGGCCATTTTTACAAAGTGATGTATCATTCATCAGGTGGACTTCGGGGCACCCCCTTTAAAGTCAGTTGCTGACTTCCTTATATACCTGTTTCAGGACAGGAAGTTGCAGCTCAGCACCATTGATGGTTACAGGTCAGCCATTGCTGATAGACAGGGAAATTCGCCCATCAATATCAGTAAGGATGAAAATCTCACTCGTCTCCTGGATAGTTTCCACTGAGACAGACCCAAAGGCCGGAACCTCTTCCTGGTTTTTGCACCAGCTGACAAGGTTCTTTTTGAACCAATTAAAGAGGCCTCCTTGAAGCATTTGACCTTCAAGACAGTTTTCCTCTTGGCCCTGGGGTCGGGCAAGCATAGAAGTGAGATACATGCTTGGCAAAACAGAAATATTAGACACCAATCCGACTGGTCAAAGGTGTCCCTGTACCCATCACCCAGCTTTCTCTCCAAGAATCAGCTGGCCAAAGAGGGTCCAGACAGTGTGGCCCCAGGGGTTTATAACAGCCCTGGCCCCAACTCTGGATAGATCCCTCAAGTCTGACAGGTCCCTCTATCCGGTCAGAGCATTGCGCTACTATTTGGACAGGACCTCAGACCTCAGGCAGAATAAGGAGGTGGTTTTTGTCTCCTTTAAGAAAGGTTTCGACAAAGACATCTCACGTGCCACTATCTCCTCTTGGATCAAGCAGACTGTGATCCTATGTTATGAGCTCTCTGACCAGGAGGCCCACACTTTACATCAGGTTAAAGCCCATGATGTCAGGGCCTTTGATGCTTCTAAGGTCTTCCAGTCGGGAGTCTCCTTAGATCCAATCTTGTCAGCCTGCCACTAAAGTCACATAATAACTTCACACAGTTCTATCTGAAGGGCGGGCTTGGGCTGATTCAGAGCTTTACCAATTGGGCTCGGTAGTGGCTGCTCAGCAGATCCACAAGTGGCCCTTAGATTGAGGAGATTTGAATATATGTATAAACAGTTCTTCATGTACATAAGAATTAAGTGTGGCGTGCTTCCTTTGGGAGGTTTATTTGCATTCTGGGACTGAACTCATCCCTCTCTTTCCCTACCTCAGAGCAGGCCTGCAAAGGGGGGGGGGGGGGGGCGACGGCAGTATAGCCCCGGGTAACCGGCTGTTGGCAACCGACCATGGCCTTACAGGGTTTCCTGACCTTAAAGTCAACCCAGGCCTGGGCCTATAGGTCTCCTGACCAAGGAGTAAATTAAATTTTTATAAGTTAATACCCTCTCCAATGGACACACAAGACCCTCCCACCGACCCCGCTATCAGCTTACTAGGGTCTAATAGGTTTAGACAACGAAAAAGATGATATGACGTCATGTTGTCTAGACAGGAAGTAAATACCATGCGCCACCTGGCGAATGCACAGTACCGGGACCGGCCAGCCGGTGGAAACACAGGACATCTTTTTCTGGCATTTGGTGGGCCGGTCTGCGCCGACTGAGTTAGCAATTGTCCATTGGATAGGGTATTAACTTATTAAAATTTAATTTACTTGTTAAATTTGCAATTCTACTTTGTTATAAACAAGCAGACCAACAAGCCTTGGACCTGGTCCAAGTTAAAGCGCACGACATTAGGGCCTTTGCGGCCTCTAAGGCCTTTTATGGTGGGGTATTGGTGGACCAAATCATGCAAGCCTGTCACTGGAAAGCTCACAACACATTTACAAATTTTTACCTAAAACACCTTACTTGGTCAGACAACGACAACAATATGTATCTGGGTCCAGTAGTGGCGGCACAACAAGTCCTAGACCCTTCCCCTCAGACAAGTTATCCTCGGAAAGAAAAGAAGGGCGGCACATCCGCTAAAACCAAGTCTTCAGGAGTCTAATCCCAGGGTCTAGGTATAGGTTTATCTCGCAGAATGTTACGGGTAAGGTCTTCTTTTATTATCAGTATATATAGTGTATTATGTATCAAGGACTTAGCAAGGTTGTCATTAATCTTATGTTAGATGGCCAAAAATTATGAGAATTCCAAGCCTAGGGCTGGTTTCTATCGTGGTTTGGCCCTAGGGCCTTACTCTTCGTAAGTGAGCACGGCTGTACTTCTCTCCTACAATCAAAACATCCAGACAGTTTTTTAGCACTGTAACTCATTCAATTTAGGTTTTTGGCTCTTTACAGGCCCGGTCTTCGGGAATGAGGAACTGTAAACGGGACTCAGACTGGTATTTCTAAACATTCATTCTAATCTATTACTTCAAAATCTAAGAAAAATTGACATATCTTCCAGTCTCAGCTGGAATCCCTGTGGTTGGATTCAGCATTCAATCCCACATGGTAAGCTATTGACATATCTTCCAGTCTCAGCTCTAATCCCTGTGGTTGGATTCAGCATTCAGTCCCACATGGTAAGCTATTGTAGCGCAATAAAATTGAAAATTTTGATTTGCAGTATTTTCTTTTAAATAATAATTAATAATAAATAATTAATTATTTTTGCTTTTTCCGCTGTCCGCCGTCTGCCGTCCGGCGTCCCACTTGGTTTCCAGACATTTTAGGCAACAGTTCTTATCCTATCTTTACCAAATTTGGCATGCAGGTTTATTGGGTTAATAGCTTGTATGGGATTGCTTTTGGTGATGATAGCTCTATAGCTAACTGAGTAATAGCTACTTTGCTACTTTTGAGTAGCTCTTTGGTTTCCAGACATTTTAAGGAATGCTATTAAGCCTAGCTTTCTGAACTTTGGTATGGAGGTTCATTGGGTTAATAGCTTGTATGGGATTGCTTTTGGGGGGAATTGCTTCATACATGAGTGAGTAATTAATTATATCCCCAGACGAAAGTCGGGGATATATTGGATTCAGGTCCGTCGCGCCGCCGCCGCCGCCGCCGCCGCCGTAGAAATTTCCTTGTGGACGCGATAACTCAAAAACAAATTAATATTTTTTTTTCAAACTTGGTACACATGTTAAGGGTGCCCAAAGGAAGATCCCTATTTTAAGGTGACCTTAAACTCCCAGTAAAAAAGAACTTATGGCCACCTTAAGGTCAGAAATTGCACTTTTGGCCACTTAGAGCCCTGTAGGTCACAAACTATGATGCTCAGCTGGCTGAAATTTTACCTGACAACACATTAATATGTTCTTAGTACATGTGCCGAAAATCATGACTTTAAGTTCAGGAGAAAATTATGTTTGAGGCC
This sequence comes from Sabellastarte sp. h YS-2021, assembly GCA_964017235.1. Lineage (NCBI taxonomy): Eukaryota > Metazoa > Annelida > Polychaeta > Sabellida > Sabellidae > Sabellastarte > Sabellastarte sp. h YS-2021. Next base: position 32,195,141 of record OZ024937.1, on the reverse strand, counting down.
CATAAATACCCCCACTTAGGGATTTTTTGCTATACTTTTCACATATTTTGCCCTATAATTTGGAAGTGATAATTCTGATGAGTCTCAAACTGCGCTAGGTATAACTTTGATATGTAATCCTTGTCTGTAGAAAATTTTAGGGCTGTAGGTTTACCCAAAGGGGTCGACTTAAGGTCTCAAAAGTGCCCACAGAGACCCAATTTATGCACTTTTTGCCACTTTCAAGCACTGTAGCTTTCAAACTATGTCTCTCATCTAAGTTAAATATCATCTGGGAATATATCTATGTATTTTCTTATATGTGCCCCAACATTTAGGCCTTTAATAGACAGTTAACCTGTGTATCAGGACCATAAACACCCACCCGAGTGACCCTTATAAGACATTTTTCACATCTTTTTCCCTGTAACTTGGAAATGGTAAGTCTGAGAAGTTTCAAACTGTATTAGATATATATTCTGTGTGTAATCTTAGTATGTAACAGATTTTAAGTCTGAAGCTTTAATTTTGAAGGTCAAATTGAGGTCTCTAAAAGGCTCCCAAAGACCCAATATTTGGACTTTTTGCTACTTTTAAGCCCTGTGACTGTCAAACTATGTGACTGATAGAGCTCAAATCCTATCTGAGAAGATATTAGTATGTTATTTTTATATGTGCCAAAAATTAAGGCTTTAAGAAGACATTTAACCTGTGTATGAGGACCATAAATCCCCACCCGAGTGACCATTTTTAGACATTTTTCACATATTTTTCCCTGTAACTTGGAAATGGTAAGTCTAAGAAGTTTCAAACTGTATTAGATGCATATTCTATGTGTAATCTTAGTATGTGACAAATTTTAAGTCTGAAGCTTTAATTTGAAGGCCACATTTAGGTCTCTAGAAGGCCCCATAAAGACCCAGTATTTGGACTTTTTGCCAATTTTAAGGCCTGTGACTGTTAAACTATGTGACTGATAGAGCTGAAATCTCATCTGGGCATACATTATTATGTTCTTTTTACATGTGCCAAAAATCAAGGCTTCAAGTAGACATTTAACCTGTGTATGAGGACCTTAAACACCCACCTGAGTGACCCTTTTAAGACATTTTTCACATATTTTGCTCTGTAACTTGGAAATGGTAAGTCTGAGAAGTTTCAAACTTTATTAGATACATATTCTATGTGTAATCTTAGTATGTAACAAATTTTAAGTCTGAAGCTTTAATTTGAAAGCCACATCGAGATCTCTAAAAGGCCCACAATGACCCAATATTTGGACTTTTTACCACCTTTAAGCCCTGTAACTGTTAAACTATGTGATTGATGGAGCTGAAATCCCATCTGGGAATGCATTATTATGTCCTTTTTACATATGCCGAAAATCAAGGTTTTTAGTAGACATTTAACCTGTGTATGAGGGCCATAGACACTCGCCCAAGTGCCTTTTTTGACATTTTTTCTGTATTTTGCCGTTATTTGGAAATGCTTAGTGTGACAAGTCTTAAACTGTATTATATATAATTTTTGTTTGTTATGTATGTCCCCCAAAAAGTTTCAGATCTGTAGTTTAATTGCTAAGGTCTCTTTAACAATTGTAAAATGCCCACAGAAACCCAATTTATGGATATTATGCCACTTTAAAGCCCAGTAACTGTCAAACTATGTGGGTTATAGAGCTGAAATCTTTGAATTTTTAAAAGGAAATGCCTGTCTATTTAAATTTTGAATATTAATAATGTTATGGCTATCTTAGTCTTTTAAGAACTTATTTTTGTGTGTTATACCTCTGCTTGCTGAGTTTTTCACTTTTTAAAATGAAACTGGTTAAACATATTCGAGTAGGAAAAATGGACACTTTAAGTGAGCTTTAAGTCCCAATATTAATGAAATTATATCCTTATGTAGTAAAACTAGGGGATTTTTAACCCTCAACTAGCCCAGTTTTATTCAACTTGCCTCAGTTAATTTTGGCACAGCTCCTACAGTTATGAACTCATTTCAGTTGATAATCACATACTTAAAATTCTCAATTCTTTTTGTATTTGAGTACCCCTTTTATATAGATTGTTTGTTTACCATTTATGCTCAACCCACATCCCCCACCCGGATTCCCCCCACCCACCTCTGGGACCTCCAGCTATATTGAGTGACACTAAATAAACAAAGGTATTTAATGATATCAGATGAGAAACAAAGAACTCAATGGGGTTGCAGATCTTGTGTAATAGTGAGAGAGGTGTGGAGAAGGGGAGAGGGGTGGGGGTGGGGGTGGGAGGTGGTGGGCTTCATTACATGTAACACAAAGGGGAGTCAGAACTGAGATTGTGTCACATATTTAGGTTGCATATATATGGACCACATATATAGGTATAGAGGAAATGAATAACTGAAAACAATTTGCAAATTCTAAAAATAATATAATAAAATAATAATATAAATAATTTTTTTTTAAATAATATTTTATTTGTGAACAAATATAGAAACAGATATGCGCTTTTGGGATTATGAATTTTAGAATGGACATTGAATCATCAATCATTTAAATACTTTGAAGGAAGATTGAAAAATATGATGAGTTGAGTTAAAAATAATATTTTATTTGTCAACAAATATAGAAACAGATATGCACTTTTGGGATTATTATTTTAGAATGGACATTCAATCATCAATCATTTAAATACTTTGAAAATAGGTTTAGAGTTATCATTGCAGGAAGATTGAAAATATAATTTGAGTTATGTATTCGGCGTCTGGGGATACACCATCTTCCTTGGGGAGATATAAACAGAGTAGATTGATGTGCTGAAGTTCATATAATAATGGGTAATTATGTTTTAAAAAATTCCCGATCAAAACCTGTGGCGTGAGTGATGACCTGTCTGGGGATATGTTGGCGCCGAGTTGGCCCAATCTAGTTAAATAAATGAGTAATTGGCTATTTTGAATACTGAAATACTGATTTCGTCGAAATTTTCGACCCACAGGGTATGTAAGCAATGTACTCTTTGCAATTTTCCAAAAATTTTCCCCTCCCCAAAAATGGCGGCCATTTTGAATCTTCAAATTTTTGCCAAAAATGGCAAAACACAAATTTGCTTCTATCTCCTTAACCGTGCGAGATAGAGCGATCTCGTCGAAATTTTCGACCCACAGGGTATCTAAGGAATGTAATCTTTGCAATTTTCAAAAAAATTTCCCCTTCTCAAAAATGGCGGCCATTTTGAATTTTCGAATTTTTGCCAAAAATGGCAAAACACAAATTTGCTTCTATCTCCTTAACCGTGCGAGATAGAGCGATTTCGTCGAAATTTTCGACCCATGGGGTATCTAAGAATGTAATCTTTGCAATTTTCAAAAAATTTTCCCCTTCTCAAAAATGGCGGCCATTTTGAATTTTCGAATTTTTGCCAAAACTGGCAAAACACAAATTTGCTTCTATCTCCTTAACCGTGCGAGATAGAGCGATTTCGTCGAAATTTTCGACCCACAGGGTATCTAAGGAATGTACTCTTTGCAATTTTCAAAAATTTTCCCTTTCTCAAAAATGGCCGCCATTTTTGAGAAGGGGAAAATTTTTTGCCAAAAATGGCAAAACACAAATTTGTTTCTATCTCCTTAACCGTGCGAGATAGAGGGATTTCGTCAAAATTTTCGACCCACAGGGTATCTAAGGAATGTAATCTTTACAATTTTCAGAAAATTTTCCCCTCCCCAAAATTGGCGGCCATTTTGAATTTTAGAATTTTAGCCAAAAATGGCAAAACACGAATTTGCTTCTATCTCCTTAACCGTGTGAGATAGAGTGATTTCGTCGAAATTTTCGACCCACAGGGTATCTAAGGAATGTACTCTTTGCAATTTTCAAAAAAAATTTCCCCTCCCCAAAAATGGCGGCCATTTTGATTTTTTGAATTTTTCCCCAAAATGGCAAAACACAAAATTGCTTCTATCTCCTTAACCATGCGAGATAAAGCGATTTCGTCGAAATTTTCAACCCATGGGGTATCTAAGAAATGTACTCTTGGCAATTTTCAAAAAATTTTCCCCTCCCCACATATGGCAGCCATTTTGAATTTTCGAATTTTTGCCCAAAATGGAAAAACACAAATTGGCCTTAATCATGCAAAATAGAGTTATTTCGTTGAAATTTTCGACCCGTAGGGTATCTAAGAAATGTACTCTTGGCAAGTTTCAAAAAATTTCCTTTTCCCAAAAATGGCGGCCATTTTGAATTTTCAAATTTTTGCCAAAAATAGAAAAACAGAAATTTGCTTCTATCTTCTTAACCGTGCAAGATATAGTGATTTCGTCAAAATTTTCGACCCAACCAATGCAAAAAGGCATGAAGCTGAAATAATTTACATGTACACTAATAAATATTTAAGCATCATTGATTTATTTTACAAATGAAACAGGGTCTTGTAAGACTACTGTACAATTTTGGCAAAAGGTTCATGGGGTGGACATTACACATGATAATGTGTGTTCTTCTATGCTATCCTCTTTCTATTCGTATGTCGCAGCTACTATCAACAGGGCGTCATATTTCTAGCTATATTTTAAACCTACTTTTTATACCTAAACAGTTACCGTAAATTTCCAAAATAACTCCCAGGTTCAAATAAACGCCTGGTTCAAAGTAACGCCTGGGTACCAAGCACACTGTTTACAATTTATGACACTGTTTTTATACTTCAAAAGAATGCCTGGTTCAATTTAACGCCTGGTCTGATAACCATTTGAAAATAATTAATGCCCGGGCCATATTTTGGAAAAATACGGTACCTTGTTACTTTCCTTCTGAATACCATTTGCAGGGCACAACTTTTGTTTCCTTTTCTTCTGTCACTTCTACTCTAAAACTCAAAACAAAGTCAGCTGACACAGGGCCCGTTCACGGGCACTGATTGCTTGTATTGTAATCGCAAGAATGTGTACAGACAGAAGGACAGAAAGATGGAACAGAACTGATTACAATAACCCTCTCCTATCGTCAAGTGTTAACTGCAGCTGGTGACAGACTACAATTCTTCTGAATTCTTGTTACTGTATAAAGTAAGTTTCTTTTTATTTCTTATGTAGGTTCACAAGATTCTTTTAGCAGCCATGAGTGACTATTTCAGGGCTATGTTTCTCGGTCCTATGAAGGAGAGTAAAGAAAACAGTGTTGATTTAAAGGTAACGTAACCAGTCTTTGCTCATGACCCAAAATGTTTTTGTGTTATGAGGTGGAACACCCATATTTTACTCACAATTAAGAGTTCTCCTTGGAACTGACCACTGTTATGTTAATAAAGTATTATATAGTCTTATTAGCAGTGTTATTTTTACTCTATAAAACTTGTTATTGTGTTTAACCTTCCTTCAAGGTAAAGGCCAACAAGTGAATCAGATTTCCACATCCACCCTGGTTGCATTGAAGTCATAGAAGTCAGTTTTTCTGTACATTCAAAAATAATTAGTTTAATTTGTGTGAAAGTTCCTGTAATACATTTTTAGGACCAATTAACTTTTTAGTTAATGTTTTTGTCAGTATTACAGCATCCTCTTTTTACCACACATATCCTTTAATATCTCCCACCAGGCTTTAGCCCGGGAGGAAGATTATAAAATGCATCGTGTTTGAGTGGGTGCATGCGTGCGTGTGTGAGTTAGTGTGTCACACAGATTTCTCCAAAACTACTACAGCTACAGATTTTTTGTCAATTAATAGTCCCAATGAATTTTCACACCCTTGAAAATTTTTTTGGTTTTATAGCCTAAAAATAAGCGAGTAATAGCAATTTTAGTAACTTTAAGTGAAAGACTGATAACTCAAACACTATCGCAGTTAGAGCTTTTTCTTCAAATATGTTGATCAGCTACTTTGTCCTTAGCTATAAGATGGTACTTAGTTTGGGGTTCCATTGCATGCCATAAGTGAGTAATGGCTATTTTCTTATTTATAGCAAAATAATGACACAAGTAAGTGTCAAATATCTTCAAAAGTATTAAAGTTAGGGAAATCTTTTCAAAAACGTTATCTATCTACTTTTGGTAAGCTGTCACTGTGACAGTAAAATTTCAGACCTGTTGCACATTGCATAGCTGAGTAATAGCTACTTTGAAATCCTGACTGTTGAGTAAATCCATTGTAACTCCAAAACTATTGCAGTTAGAGTATTTTCCTGAAATATGTTCTTCAGCTACTTTGTCCTGAACTATAAGATGGCATATAGTTTAGGGTTCCATTGCATGACATAAGTGAGGAATAGCTATTTTTTTATTTGTAGCAAAATAATTACATACTATTAAGTAAATGTCAGCTATCTTCAAAAGTATTAATGTTAGGGAAATCTTTTCAAATATGTTATTCATCTACTTTTTGATAAGCTATCACATAGTAAAGTTCCAGACCTGTTGCACATTGGATAGCTTAGTAATAGCTACTTTGAAATCCTGACTGTTGAGAATATCCATTGTAACTCAAACACTAATGCAGTTACAAGATTTTCCTAAAATATGTTGTTCAGCTTCTTTGTCCTTAACTATAACATGGCATATGGTTTAGGGTTCCATTGCATGCCAAAAGTGAGCAATAGCTGTTTTCTTATTTGTAGCAAAATAATGACAGAAGTAAGTGTCAAATCTTTTCAAATATGTTATTCATCTGGTTTTTAGGCGGGCTACCTGTAACCAACCCACCTATTAGATTGATGTGTCCGATGTCTGTCTGTCGACATTTTGTTTCCGGACTCGAACTCGAAAAACTTTGTCTAATCGAATTCAAACCAAACTTGACAGGGAGATAGATCACCATAATAGCTAGGTTCCTTTCCAAATTGGTGTAATTCCGTTCGTTCGTTTGTTCGTTTTTGCCCGTTTGTCTGTCCATCAACATTGCTGTTACTGGACTCTAACTCGAAAACACTTTGTCCAATCGAATTCAAACTTGATAGAGAGATAGATCATCATCATAGCTATGTTCCTTTCGAAATTGGTGTAATTCCGTCCGTTCCTTTGTCTGTTTTTTGTCCGTTTGTCTGTCCATCAGCATTTCCATTTCCGCAGTCTAACTTGAAAACGGTTTGTCCAATCAAATTCAAACTTGACAGGGAGATAGATCACCATCATAGCTAGGTTCTTTTCGAAATTGGAGTAATTCTGTTTGTTCTTTTTGTCCGTTTTTTGTCCGTTTGTTTCTAATTTAATGTGGACTTAATCTCCATCGCTGATGGACTCTAAGGCGCAACTGAACATAAAACAAGGCAGTTAACATTAATCCGAGGACATAGCCAGGTCATACCAAGGAGACACAGGGTGACAGGAGAGGCTATGGGGGATATGCTTTTGCAAACAAGTAGGTTTTAAGCTTCTTTCTGAAGGAGGCAACTGATGCTGCACTGCGCACATCATGAGGGAATTCATTCCAGATCTTAGGAGCATCAAAGGCAAAGCTGCGATCAAAATGTTTGACTGACTTGAAGACGGATGAGCGGAAAGGAGGAACAGTAAGGTATTGATGATCTGGGTGACTACGCCTGGTACTATAGGAACAACTGCTGAGTGACAAGAATGGTTGAAAATAGGAAGGAATGAAGGAATTATAAGCGATATCATGTCCTATACTGATTTGAAACATATTTCAGGTTTCATTGCTCTCATTGACTTTGAAAAAGCTTTTGATAGTGTGGAATGGCCTTTTTTATTGAAAACCTTGAAAGCTTTTAATTTTGGGAATAATTTTCTTCATTGGATTAAGATTCTTTATACTGATATTCAATCATGTGTGAGCAATAATGGGTATTTCTCAGAGTATTTTCAACTAAGTAGGGTTATACGACAAGGGTGCCCAATATCGGCAATGCTATTTATTTTAGTAGCTGAAGTTATGGCAATTCATATACGAAACAATGATAAAATAAGAGGTATTAAGGAAGGAAAAAGTGTTCATAAGATTTGTCAGCTAGCAGATGATACAACATTATTTTTGCAAGACATTGAATCTCTGGGGGAAACAATATTACAACTAAAAAATTTCCAGGCATGCTCAGGTTTGAAAATAAACCTAGAGAAAACAGAAGTAATACCTATTGGTGTTAGTAAACGAAAAGACATAAACCTCCCAAAAAGCCTAAGCTCAAGTGTAATCAACAAGGGTCCTTTCAAAACTCTAGGCATTTGGTTTTCCCATGACTGTAATGAAATGATCAGATTAAATTACCAAAGCAAGATAAATAAAATAAACTCATTAATAAATATTTGGCTATGCAGGAATTTATCTTTGAAAGGGAAAATCCAAATTATAAAATCACTACTTTTACCACAGTTAAATTATGTTTTGTCAAATATATACTGCCCTAGTCAGATTTTGAAAGAAATTGACAAAATATTGATACGGTTCTTATGGAACAACAACCCTCCCAAAGTAAAAAAAAGTACAATTATAGGAAATTATAGTGACGGGGGCCTAAAAATGCCTGATATTTTTACAATAAACACTACAGCCAAAGTAAAATGGATAAAAAGATTGATGGCAAGCTCTACTTTTGCAGGTAATTGGCAAGGTTTATTTCTATATCTCCTCAATATTGACAAGAACCTATTGAAACATAAACTTCCATCAAAAGTAAAGGATAAGGGCTTGACACCATTTTATAAACAGGTACTGGAGTGCTGGGGAGAATTTCATGGAAATGAGCCTGACACAGTAGAAGAAATCTGCAATGAATTTATCTTTAATAATAAATATATATGTTCGAATAAAGAGCCTTTACAAGTAGGACTGTTAAAGATGCCCAATTCAAAAATGTTCAAAGACATGAACATTAAAGACATTATAGGGAAAGAAGGTGATATACTTTCATTGGGACATTTTTGTAATAAATACAATATACATATGGACCCCCTAAGTTATAATAGACTAATCTCTTCTATTCCGAAATTTTGGAAGGAAAAAATTAAATTAGAAAGGAATCTTGTAATTACACAAAAAACCATAACAATAAAAGCAAGAGGGAGACTGAAAGATATTTCCAAAGTTAGCAATAAGGCACTATATTGGATAGCATTGGACAAGATATACAAGGAACCAACCGCCGTTGAGGCATGGATAATCAACTTTCCATTTCTTGCAAATGCTCCTTGGCATATAATTTTCAAAACGACACATACAATTTCACCAGAACCTTATCTGCACTCATTCCAGTACAAGATTGTTAATAGAATATTAAATTGTGGCACAAATCTATATAAATGGAAAGTGAAGGACTCTCCAAACTGCTCATATTGTGATGAGATAGACACACTTGAACATCATCTGTTTTATTGTTCTTATACCAGGTATTTTTGGCTCCAAATTTCACATTGGTTAAATGATATATTTGGTCTTCCAGGTGAGGAGCTAACAGTTTGTGAAGTTCTGTTTGGCACTGCTATTGATGAAAAAAACCCAACATCATATATTTTGTGTAAAAACCTTGTAATTCTTTTGGGAAAGTGGTTTATTAATTCACAAAGATCCTTTAATACACCTTTAAATGTACATTTCTTTTTAAATTTTGCTAAAAATAAACTTAATATATATATAAAATTGTATGAAAATGCAGAAATGGATAAAAGAGTTGATGTGAGACTTAAAGATGGCATAAATTTAGTTAGGAGAAACTTGAATGAAGAGTGAGGGGGTACAGAAAATACAATATTAAAAAATAAAGTATTATTGTGAATTTTGAATTGTGTTTTCGAGAAATTGTGAATGCTATGTGTGTTAATTTTGTATTGTACATTCAGTTTTGGTGTATTTGTGTTTTGTCTTCATGTGAAGTGTATTCTTGTGCTTTAGGGTAAAAAAGAAAAAAAAATGAATGAAATGTGTGACTTAAATAGATGGTTGGATAACAGAATGTCAGATAATGGTTGTTGTTCTATAAATTTATGTCTGTAAACCATATTGATTAAGCCTGATGTATACTGTATTTTTTAAGGATAATAGAAAGCCTGATTAAACATGGCAATAATGTTCAAAATAATATGGTGTGTATAAGACACTCTTAATGAGAGATGTAAAACCTAATGTGTGTATTTAAACTCTGTTATCTTCTAACTGTATTTCATGTCTTGTCTGAAAAAAACATTTTTTACTTAGCAGAATAAAAAAAAAAAAAAATCTTTAAAAAAAAAAAAAAAAAAAAAAGGAAGGAAGGAGAACCAAAAAAAAAGGAAGGAAGGAGAACCACTATGTAGAAATTTATAAACTAGTGTTGCAGTTTTGAACATACATCTATACTTAACGGGCAGCCAGTTTGTTTGTCCATCAACATTCCTGTTTCCGGACTCTAACTCGAAAACACTTTGTCCAATCGAATTCAAACTTGACAGGGAGATAGATCACCATCATAGCTAGGTTCCCTTCGAAATTGGTGTAATTCCGTTTGTCTGTTTTTTGTCCGTTTGTTTGTCCGTCAGCATTTCTGTTTCCGGACTCTTACTCGAAAATGCTTTGTCCAATTGAATTCAAAGTTGACAGTGAGATAGATCACCATCATAGCTAAGTTGCTTTCAAAATTGGTGTAAAATTCTGTTCATTTGTGTGTCCGTTTGTCCGTCAACATTTCTGTTTCCAGACTCTAACTCGTAAACGCTTTGTCCAATCTTATTCAGACTTGACAGGGAGATAGATCACCATCATAGCTAAGTTGCTTTCGAAATTGGTGTAATTCCTTTTGTTTGTTTGTCTCTTTATAGCATAGATACAATTATGTAACCTAGATTACAAGTTTTACATTTCTTAGCATGTGTAACACATTTACCTTAACTGGGTGACCTAGCATTTTTTCCTTCTTTCTAAATTTAGTTACAGCAGTCACTAACCTTATTGCTGCCTGTGCAACCCGCCGTTTGGGGCATCTTTAACCCTCTAGTTGATAAGGTATCACATAGTAAAGTTTCAGACCTGTTGCACATTGAATAGCTGAGTAATAGCTACTTTGAAATTCTTACTATTGAGTAAATCCATTGTAACTCCAAAACTATTGCAGTTAGAGTATCTTCCTACAATATATTGTTCACCTACTTTGTCCTTAGCTATAAGATGGTACATAGTTTGGGTTCTATTGGATGCCATAAGTGAGTAATAGCTATTTTCTTATTTGTAGCAAAATAATGACAGAAGTAAATGTCAAATATCTTAAAGTATAAAAGTTAAACAAATCTTTTCAAATATGGTACTCATATTTTGATAAGCTATCACATGATAAAGTTTCACACCTGTATCACATTTTATAGCTGAGTAATAACTACTTTGAAATTCTTACTGTGTAGAAAAGCCATTGTAACTCCCAACACTATTGCACTTACAGTATTTTCCTTTGATATATTGTTCAGCTACTTTGTCCTGAACTACCAGATGGCACATACTTCGGAGCTCCATTGCATATAATAAAGGAGTGATAGCTATTTTCTCATTTGTAGCTAAATAACACAAGAATTGTCAAATATCTTTAAAAGTTTTACAGTAAGGCCAATCTTTTCAAATATGTTATTCATTAAGTTTTTAATAAGATATACAACTTTTACATTATTGTATCTACAGGAGCTATGCTCATTTTGCCAATGAGTAACTCACATGTAACTTCAAAAGTATTCAATTTATAGGTTTTTTGGTCAGCTGACATGATGTCGTCACTCTACAGTGTGTATGTACGCGTCCGCATGAACGACTTGTCCAAAACTACAAGGCCCAGAGACATGCTGTTTTTTTTTAAAAGATACCATATCTATCGAGGATGAAAAATTGTTCAAGGCATGCAGATCTGTTCGTTCGTCTGTTTGCTAGAGCCATTACAAGTGAGGTACCCACCACCCTAAGTGTAAAAATTTCAACCACTTTATCACAATTTTCTCATTGACTATTGCAAGGATTTCTCTCATATCTTGGACATATATACTAGGCCTCAAGTAGATTCCCTTGTGTGAGTATCAGCCCTGGATCTTTCTTATTTTTTTATGAATTTTTAAAATAATTTTTAATGCATTAAAATTTCTGAAATCATGCACTAAATCAGTTATAACTTGAAAAGTATTGCATTTAGAGCATTTATTAAAATATGTTATTCAGCTACTTTTTCCATAGCTATAACATGGTGAGTAACTTGGGAGTCTATCCCAATAGCTAAGTGAATAATAGCTACTTTTTGACTTTTCAATAACTTCCATAGTGAGTAAAATCACTTTGTCACTTATAACTTGAAAACTATTGGATTTACAGAATTTTGTATAAATATGTTATTCATCTACTTTTGGGTCAGTTATAACATAGTAAAATTTCAGACCTGTGGCGCATTGCATGGCTGAATAATAGCTACTTTGAGGTTATCACTGTTGAGTGAATCAGTTAGAACCTGAAAACTATTACATTTAGAGTATTTTCTTTAAATATGTTTTTTATTGCATTAATACATCCTATCCAATGGACAATTGCTTATCCGGTCGGCGCAGACCGGCCCGCCAAACGCCAGAAAAAGACGTCCTGTGTTGCCACCGGCTGGCCGGTCCGTAGTACTGTGCACTCCCCAGATGGCGCCTCGTACTTCCTTCCTGTCTAGACAACCTGACGTCATAGCATCTTTTTCGTTTGGCGCGTGTACTGTGCAGATGTAGTTTCTACAATCTCCAGATTTTTAAAAGAAAAGTGTGCATTATGGTGGATTTTCAACCTCATATGTGGATATTTTCAGTGTAGAAGTGTTATCTACTGATCAAGCACGGATATACGTTTAGGAATCTGCTGGAAACGTTCCCTGTTGACTCAATTTAATTTTGATGATAGGGCAGTAATCGACGAGAAATATGAAGGCAGCCATTTTGCTAGTTTCCTCCCATTCAACCATTGTGTTGTTTAGGGGCAGATCGACAATATGGAGGAATTAGGGATATACTTCTTACAGGTATTTTTATCCGTGTCTTTTGTTTAAATGAACCTTCTGTAACCTCCCAGCTACAGTTACCATAGAAACGTTTTCTAGTACTACTTATGCAAATCCCGGGGATCTTCAGTCTACGTAGTTTTGAACACTGTATATAGAGGGAATTCCCCTATGGAAGGTGCATTCTTCATCAGAGCGCACTGGTCCAGACATCTTTGCTTTAAAGCATTAGTCGACCGGTAAGCTAAAATATATGTACATCAGCAGCAAGAGATGAATTCTTCAGATTTCTTCAGAGCGCACCGGTCCAGACATCTTTGCTGTAAAGCATTAGTCGACCGGCAAGCTCATGTTCAGCCGACCTCACCTAGTATTTACATAGAAGGAACTTCATCTTAATCACTCTCAGTCCCTCCCTTGTGGACCCGGCACTTGTGTCGGTAGTAAGGGAGGTGGATGGCCAGGAAACTGGTTTGAGTGTACAGCCGGCTGAGAAGAAGAATCGACTTCAGACCGGCCAGGACTTCATCTACAGAGCGCACTGGCCCAGGCTTCTCTGCTTTTAAAGCATCAGCCGACCGGCCAGCACAAAAGAACGCGACCTCTGACATCATATCCAGTCAGCCAATCGTGTGTCCTTCCGACCAATCACGAAGCAGGTCACGTGTTTTCACCGACCAGGAAGGTCGGAAGTGAGTTCTTCAGAACTCACGTCTACTGTGACTACAGTCCCTGCTTTGCAGACCCGGCCTGGTTGTCGGTAGTGGGGTTTTGTGGACTGTAAAGTTGCCGGTAAAGCATCACACAAAGAACGCGAATACTGACATCATCCCCAGTCAGCCAATCGCGTGTCCTTCCGAACAATCACGAAGCAGGTCACGTGTTTTCACCGACCAGGAAGGTCGGAAGTGTGTTCTTCAGAACTCACGTCTTCTGTGATTCCAGTCCCTGCCTTGCAGACCCGGCTTCATTGTCGGTAGTGGGGTTTGTGGATGAGCAGAATACTGCGCATTGCATGTTTAAGTATCAGAAAAGAACGTCACAACTGACGAGCTCCAATCAGCCAATCATGTGACACACCGAACACCAAGTGTTTCTAAAAATAGTTCACAAGGGGTTTCCCAGTAACTGTCAAATCTACAAATAAGACGTGCGATTTGAGAAATACTTTAATTAATGGAGGAAACCTACAGCCAACTGAATTCAACACAAAATATAGTTGTAAAATTGCTTTAGCAATTGGTTACAGAGTGTACCGACCAGTACCGGCTACACAGCCTTGTACACTTGCTTCAACAACCGGTTACAGAGTGTACCGGCTGGTTCCTGCTACACAGCCTTGTACACTTGCTTCAACAAGCTGAATTCAACACACAAGATAGTTGTAAAATTGATTTAGCAACTGTTTTTTATTACTGGCTACAACTGGTTACAGAGTGTACCGGCTGGTACTGGCTACACAGCCTTGTACACTTGCCTCAACAAATGGTTACAGAATGGCTGGCTAAATATAGACTAGTAGCTGTCAAATTGATTGGTGACCCCAGCCTGCTAGTTTTTTGCCGGTTACAGAGAATTGCTGGTTACAGTTAAGTACCAGGTATGGAGTCCTGGTACCGGACAGAGTTGCTTAAGGTTAAGTTGGTTACAGAGAATTTTTAGACCGGTCAGTGGTCTTGGTGATGTGACATGACAGTGTCCCAACCTACTGCCAGGCAACCTTCCCTTATCACATCTCTCAACAACCTGTTATCAGTGCTGGACTTGGCTGGAGAGATAATAAATTTTGTCAGCATGTCCGGCCACGGGTCAGACATCTCACGAATGACAATTGCTCTGTAAATGCTGCACCTTGCAGGCTGCTGGCCCGGGGCGAAGAGTCTATTAATATGAAAAGTTGTGTCAGCCCCACCAGACCACAATAAGAACAGAGAGACTGTTAACCTGGATCATTGTCACCAGACCGGACCAGTGTCCGGAGGGACAGAAATGTTTATCAAAATACCAAATGTCCCAAATGTGGCACACAATCTGCCTGTAGGGTCCAGACTAAGCCCTTTTTCGGGAACTTAGGAAGCCTTGGGGGCTGGACCCTAGGTATTACAAATGTTCAAGGAAGGATACCTACTCCCATATACCTATACAAAAACAATCCAGGTAATGCCTGCTATTCGGTTTGTCCACAGCACCTTTGGAGCTTCACTGTGATACCAAAGGAGGTGAAATTTGTGACTATACACAAGGACTTAAGAAGCCACCAGTACCTAGATGACTGGTTGGTGAGAGCCAGATCCCAGGCTTGTCTCCAACATACACAGGAACTAGTAAATAATGTGTCAGCAACTGGGTTGTCTGATGAACTTACAAAAATCAGAGCGGGAGCCCAAACAAGACTTTGATTTTGTTGGCTACCAGTTCGACTTCAGGTCTGATCGGTTCCGACCGACTCTGGACCGGTGACAGAACCTTCAAGAGACTATGTTAAAACTGCTATCCCTACCGGCTTGCCCGGTCCAGGAATTCATGTCCTTGATAGGTTACTGACGGCTACAGAAAAGCAAGTTAATCTAGGTCGACTTCATATGAGACCCATACAGTGGCATCTCAAAACAACTGGAGGGTACCAGAATCACTGGAAAAGGTGATCCAAGTCCCCAGGTCCCTGCATTTACCCCATTTACAATGGTGGCTGAAGGAAGACAATGCACTTACAGGCCAACCATTACACCCAATAAAACATGCTCTGCAAATGTTTACAGACACATCAATAGAAGGGTGGGGCGCTCACTTAGATGAGCACTTTGCAAGAGCAACCTGGTCCCCTCCGGGAAGCAAGTTGTACATAAACTATCTAGAACTTTAAGCAGTTTTTCTGACTTTAAAGAGTTCCAAGACCTTTGCTCAAACAAGATGGTACTTGTAGCAACTGACAACACCACAGTAGTGTCATACATAAAGGAAGGAGGAATGAGGTTGGGCCCACTTTGTGCCCTACTATGGAGAATCTTGACCTGGTGTGCCAGGAAACAAGTGACTCTAAAGCACGACACATTCCAGGCCGGCCTAATGTGGTAGCAGACAGGCTGTCCAGGCTAGGCCAGACCATCCAAACAGTGGTTTCTCCTTTCAGAGGTCTTCCACTCTATGCAGTAGGTGGCACCAGCCCAAAATAGACTTATTTGCCACGAGGTTCAACAAGTCACCTCTGTTTTGTGTCACCGGTACCGGTTCCCCTGGCCACAGCAGTGGATGTGCTCAGTCGGCCATGGTAGGATCTAAAAGGATACACCTTCTCACCATCAGCCATATTGGGCAAAGTGGTGGAGAAGTTACAAGACTCTCCATGTAAGAGAATCATTCTGATTGCTCCGGGGTGGCCCAACATGCCTTGATTTTGGGATCTAGTGGCCATGTCCAGCCACATCCCGCTGAACCTGCTCAATCTGCCCAGCCTGTTCACAGCCCTTCAATCAGATCCCTCACAGAAATCTGACAAATCTTAATCTCCATGCAGGGCTCCTAGAGCCTCAGCAATCGACTAGCAGGACTTGTCTGAGGCAGTGGCAAGAATTGAGGCTCCTCAAAGGGGGGTCAATCAGATCAGTCTATGAGGAAAATGGGTCATTTTTACCAAGTGATGTATCATTCATCAGGTGGACTTCGGGCACCACCTGTAAAGTCAGTTGTTGACTCCCTTAGGTACCTGCTTCAGGACAGGAAGTTGCAGCCCAGTACCATTGATGGTTACAGGTCAGCCATTGCTGATAGTCTGGGAATTTGCCCATCAATGTTAGTAAGGATGAAAATCTCACTCGTCTCCTGGATAGCTTCCACCGAGACAGACCCAAAGGCCGGAGGGGAACCCCCTCCTGGAACCTCTCCCTGGTTTTTGCACCAGCTGACAAGGTTCATTTTGAACCAATTAAAGACCTCCTTGAAGCATTTGACCTTCAAGGCAGTTTTCCTCTTGGCCCTGGGTTCGGGCAAGCGTAGAAATGAGATACATGCTTGGCAAACAGCCCAGCACCATTGGTGGTTATAGGTCACCCATTGTTGATAAACTGGGAAATTCACTTTTCAACATCAGTAAGGACGAAAATCTCGCTCGTCTCCTGGATAATTTCCTCAGAGACAGACCCAAAGGCAGGAGTGGCATACCCTCCTGGAACTTCGCACTGGCCGTGCACCAGCTAAGACTCCATTTGATCCAGTCAAGGAGGCCCTTTTGAAGCATTTGACCTTCAAGACGGTATTCCTCTTGGCCCTTGGGTCGGGCAAGTGCAAAAGTGAGATTCATGCCTGGCAAAACTGATATATTGGACACCAGTCCGATTGGTCAAAGGTGTCCCTGTATCCATCACCCAGCTTTCTATCCTAGAATCAGCTGGCCATAGAGTGTCCAGTGTGGCCCCTGGGGTTATAACAGCCCTGGCCCCGACTCTGGATAGATCCCTCAAGTCTGACAGGTCCCTCTGTCCGGTCAGAGCATTGTGCTACTATTTGGACAGGACCTCAGACATCAGGCAGAATAAGGAGGTGGTTTTTGTCTCCTTTAAGAAAGGTTTCAACAAAGACATCTCACCTGCCACTATCTCCTCTTGGATCAAGCAGACTGTGATCCTATGTTATGAGCTCTCTGACCAGGAGGCCCACTTTTAACATCAGGTTAAAGCCCATGATGTCAGGGCCTTTGCTGCTTCTAAGGTCTTCCAGTCGGGAGTCTCCTTAGATCCAATCTTGTCAGCCCGCCACTGAAGTCACAATACCTTCACACAGTTCTATCTGAAGGGCGGGCTTGGGCTGATTCAGAGCTTTACCAATTGGGCTCGGTAGTGGCTGCTCAGCAGACCCACAAGTGGCCCTTAGATTGAGGAGATTTGAATATATGTATAAACAGTTCTTCATGTACATAAGAATTAAGTGTGGCGTGCTTCCTTCGGGAGGTTTATTTGCATTCTGGGACTGAACTCATCCCTCTCTTTCCCTACCTCAGAGCAGGTCTGCGAAAAAGGGGGAGGGCAACGGCGGTATAGCCCGGGTAACCGGCTGCTGGCAACCGACCATGGCCTTGCAGGGTTTCCTGACCTTAAAGTCAACCCAGGCCTGGACCTATAGGTCTCCTGACGAAGTCAGCCTAGACCGTAGGTTAAAATTTGCTATTACTTGTGAGTTCACATAAGTCCCTAGTAACTTACCCGCCGACCAAGCTGTAGTTATTCAGCAATTGTCCATTGGATAGTCTGTATTAACGCAATAAAATTGCAAATTTAATAAGTAAATTAAATTTTTATAAGTTAATACCCTATCCAATGGACACGCAAGACCCTCCCACCAACCCCGCTATCAGTTTACTAGGGGTCTAACAGGTTTAGACAACGAAAAAGATGCTATGACGTCAGGTTGTCTAGACAGGAAGGAAGTACGAGGCGCCATCTGGGGAGTGCACAGTACTATGGACCGGCCAGCCGGTGGCAACACAGGACGTCTTTTTCTGGCGTTTGGCGGGCCGGTCTGCGCCGACCGGATAAGCAATTGTCCATTGGATAGGGTATTAACTTATAAAAATTTAATTTACTTATTAAATTTGCAAATTCACCTACTTTTGGATCAGCTATAACATTGTAAATTTGCAGATCTGCTTATATTATAGCTGAGCAATAGCTATTTTCAGGTTATCACTGTGGAGTAAATTAGTTATAACTTGAAAACTATTGCACTTACAGAAATTGTATAAACATGTTATCCAGCAACATTTTAGTCAGCTATAACATAGAAAAATTGCAGACCTGTAGCTCATTACATAACTGAACAATAGCTACTTTGAGGTTCTCACTGTTGAGTAAATGAGTTGTTACATGTACTTGAAAACTATTGCATGTAGAGAATTTTGTTTAAACATGTTATTCATGTACTTTTGAATCAGCTATAACATGGTGAAATTGCAGACCTGTAGCTCATGGCATAGCTGAGCAATAGCTATTTTCCGGTTCTCACTGTTGAGTAAAGCAGTTGTAACATAAAAACTATTGCATTTAGAGTATTTTTTTAAAATATGTTGTTCACTTACTTTTCTGTCAGCTATAACATAGTGAACTTGCAGACCTGTAGCTCATTGCAGAGCTGAGCAATAGCTACTTTTAGAATATAGCTATTGAGTAAATCAGTTGTAACTTGAAAAATATTACATTTATAGTATTTTGTTTAAATATGTTATTCTTCTAATTTTTGGTCAGCTATAACATAGAAAAATTGCAGACCTGTAGCTCATTACATAGCTGAGAAATAACTACTTTGACGTTCACACTGTTGAGTAAATGAGTTGTAACTTGAAAACTATTGCATTTAGAGAATTTTGTTGAAATATGTTATACACCTACTTATGGGTCAGCTGTAACATAGTGACATTGTAGACCTGTAGCTTATTGCATAGCTGAGCAATAGCTGCTTTCAGGTTCTCATTGTTGAGGAAATCAGTTGTATCTTGAAAACTATTGCATTTAGAGAATTTTGTTTAAATTATGTTATTCACCTACTTATGGGTGAGCTATATCATAGTGAAATTGTAGACCTGTAGCTCATGGCATAGTTGAGCAATAGCTACTTTCAGGTTTTCACTGTTTCATAAATGAGTTATAACTTGAAAACTATTGCATTTACAGAATTTTGTTTAAATATGTTATTCACCTACTTATGGGTCACCTATAACATAGTGAAATTGCAGGCCTGTAGCTTATTATATAGCTGAGCAATAGCTACTTTCACGTTTTCACTGGTGAGTAAACCAATTGTAACTTGAAAGTTATTGCATTTAGAGATTTTTCTTTAAATAAGTTATTCACCTTCTTTTGGGTCAGCTATAATGTAGTAAAATGTGACCTGTAGCCCATTGCATAGCTGAGCAAAAGTACTTCAAGATTCTTACTGTTGAGGAAAGTAGAAGTAACTTGAAATCTATTGCATGTACAGTATTTTCTTTAAATATGTTTTTCACTAGCGTTTTACATCTTAAGAGTAAACTTTGTACTTTACTTCTGAATACCATTTGTAGGGCACAATATTTGTGTCCTTTTCTTCATTCACTTCTACTCTGAAACTCAAAACACAGTCAGCTGACAGAGTCCGTTCACGGGCACTGATTGCTTGTTTTATCAAATATGTTGTTCAGTTACTTTTTGATGTTCTGTGTCATGGCCAATTTTCAGAGCTATAGCTCCACAGCTAACTGAGTAATAGCTGCTTTGCTATTTTGCTAATGAATAAATCACTTCAAAATACCTCAAAAGTATTAAATCTAGAGGTTTTTTATCTCCTGCCGGGTTTGAGCCCCATAGGGAGATTATACCCGTTTTAGAGGCGTAACACAATAGCTAATTGAGTAATAGCTATTTTCTGCTTTTTACAGTCTCAAAAATGAGTAAGTAGCTTCTTTCTGTGTAACTGATAGCTACAGTGCTTTGGTCAAACATGTTACTTATCCACTCTTAGATGTTCTATGTGAAGGTACATCTTGAGACCTGTCGCTACATAGCTAACTGAGTAATAGCTACTTTTAACATTTTGGTAATAAGTAAATCACTTATAATTTCAACACTATTAAAAATAGATTTTATTGCGTTAATACATCCTATCCAAAGGACAATTACTTTACTGGTCGGCGCAACTGATCCCCCCAAACGCCACATAAAGACGTCCTGTATAAACTACCGGCAGGACCCGTCATGGAGTGTGCATTCACTAGGTGGTGTATCATACTTCCTTCCTGTCTAGACATCGTGATGTCATAGCATCTCTGTTTCGTGTTATCTACAGAGAGACGTTTTTGAAGTTTTACAACGAATTCAACCTTTTAGTGAACTTTTATTTATATCCACATAATTCTACTAGAATACTGATAATCATGTCTTCCCCAGGACAGAAGAGAGGCACTTGTGGCCATATAATGGCAGTGTTTGATGGTCACCTCAAGTGTGCGAGATGTAGAGACAAGGGGGTTGGAGACAATCCATGTATCCTGAAGAAGGACTGCTCCATATGTAAGGTGTTTACCCCAGAGAGTAGCTACAACAACTAGCCACCCCCACCTACAGAGATAGAAAGAATCAAGATAATGAGATGGTTTCTGCCAATGTGTTGGGACCGGTAGATGGAGAGAAGGTTGTTACTAAGCCTGAAACCACCCCTGCTGGAAAGAAGAAGCGTTCTGATGAATCTCCCAAACCCAGCAAGAAAAGGTCCAGCAGTAAACCATCTACTGAAGATCTGAAGAGTCTGGACGACAAGTGGGCTGAACGCTTTGCAAGGCTGGAGGCTATGATTCTTGCAAAGTCATTTGCAGTTCCTGCTGAACCAGTGGTGAAGCCTACAGAAGTTGTCACCAGTTAGAAGCCCTTCTTTGACCCTGGTGCCGGTTCCAGCCAATCTACTTTCGGTGGGATCTCAGATGTAAGTTTTACCGGTCCCAGCCTTGTTCAGGCCACCAGGCAAGTTGCTGTCTTGAAAGCTACCCAGCCTGTTAAGGCTCCCAGTACGAGAAGGGGAGATGTGATCCAGAAGAATGCCACCCAGCCTGTTGAGGCTCCCGGTGCAGGGACAGCCACCCAGCCTGTTGAGGCTCCTGGTGCAGGTCCTGATGTTCTGCTAACCGGTATCAGTAATGCTGCCCTTCATGTTGACCAGACCTCTACCAGTGGAAGGAATGTTGATATTACCGGTGGGTCTGACAGTGATTAAGATCTCCAGAGTGAAGCGGGCTACCCTCTTGATGACAATTTCCGGGACGGGTCCCCGGACAGAGACCTCACCAGGGATGAATCAGCTGATCAGGAACTCTCTGAGGAGGCTAGTTACAGAGAGACCATCAGAGGTGTGAGATCATTTATGGGCTGGCATCAGATCCCTGATTTTGACAGTGTTTCATCTTCAGATGACAACCCTTTTGCCGGTTCAAGAGTTCAGCCAACTGGGAAGGTCTCTGTCAAGCTGCTGGTGGACGACTGGTTATGTAGAAAGATGGAGAAGCTAAACCTCACGATTACTGAAGGCTACCCTTCCAGAAATACAGAAACTGCAGGACTTCTGAGGGACCAGTTCATCAAACCACCCAGGTCATCTAGATGGTACAACATACTTACAGACAAGAAAGACTTTGATAAATCCACTGTGTGTTCCTGGTCTCGGTAACCGGCTAAGTTGAACAGTGCTTTCAGCAGTGTTGCCAGACAAAGCTTGCCTGCTGTCCCACCCTCCCGGGCCTTTAGCCAGGACATTTTAAGGCATTGGGAAAGAGTAGCCAGAGAACAAACTGTAATGTGTAACCAGGCTGCTGACTAGGGTGCAGGACGCAATGTTTACTCAACTCAAGACCCTACATTTGGATAAGGGCAAGGGCAAGTGGTCAGAAAGAACGCAGCAAGCTGTGGACGAATTGGAGTACTTGGTGACGTTCAACTGGTCTGTCTCCCAAGCCATGGCCCGCACATTGCAGGACCTGTCTGAAGGCATTTTCATCAGCATGAAAAACTTTACCCTTGCACGTAGAGGCTACCTGGAGTATTTACATGCTGGTGTAAAGCAGTACACTCTCACTGCACTGCGTACTGCTCCCGTCCATTTGCAGTCACTTTTTCCAGACCAGCTTCTCTTTAAAGCCGAGGAAGAAGTGTCCAGAAGTGAGGAGAGTGATTCTTCTGGCCTGTCTCACAGGAAACCCGGTCATTTTCACCCTTATGCTTCCAATGACAAGTCATCTCATCAACCGGACTGGAAGTCCGGTGTACCACCTTGGAACCAGATAAGGACCGGCAACAGGGCAAGAAAGGTCGTGGCAAGCCCTCAACTTTCACACAGAAACCAGCTAAGGGTTCTAAACAACGTAAATTACAATAAAGAGTGTTACCTGCCTGAGGGACACTGTGTGTCCGGAAAGATAAGTTTGAACCCTTCACCAGTGATAGCCGGAAGCATGGACTTGACCAGCAGGACTGTAAATTCACATGCAAACTCTTGTGTTGTAAAGTTCATTCTGTTACTGGGTTGCCACAAAAGAAAGGCGTAATTCCCAATTATTGTTAGAATTATGCAGAAATAAAATATGTGAAAGATGTCTCCTGTGTAGGTCACTTGAGTTCTGTAAATCTTGTCACAAATGCCCCAGCCCCCTGGGGGCCAATCCCAAGATAGTAACAGTACTCAGAGAGGGCTAAACCCTCCCCTTCCAGTTCAGACCCAACTTGACCAGGTCAGTGACTGTCATAAGCAACTGTGTCAACCTCCACAAGAACCTCCACTTGCTGGAGGCCTTGCATCAGCTGGTGAACAAAAATGCAGTAGAACCGGTAGCAACTCAAAAATCACTGGGTTTTTACAACAGGCTATTTTTGGTACCCAAACCCAACAACCTGTTGAGACCCATCTTGGACCTGAGCATCTTGAACACCTACCTTCCTAAACACAGAGTCGTTCAAAATGGAGAAACCAGAGACAATAAGAACCTCCCTACAGGCAGGGGAGTGGGTTACCTCCATAGATTTCAAAGACGCCTACTTCCACGTACCAATTCACAGTCAGTCCAGGAAGTACATGTGTTTTCATGTCCATGGTTGGTCCTACCAGTTCAAAGCACTACCCTTTGGACGTCCACAGCACCAATGGAGTTCACAGTGGTGGCCAAAGATGTTAAACTGATGGCTTTACAGAGGAGTATAAGGATCAACCAGTACCTGGACAAGTTTATGTCCCTCATAGGTCTACTCACAGCAACAGAAAAACAAGTCCTCCTAGGTCGGCTCCATATGAGGCCCATACAGTGGCACTTGAAAAACAACTGGAGGGTACCAGAGTCACTAGAAAAGGTGATACCAGTTCCCAGGTGGCTCCACCTTCACTTAAAATGGTGGCTGGAGGAAAGCAATGTGCTTCAAGGTCAACCTTTACACCCACTAAAACTTGCTCTGCAGATCTTTACAGACGCATCAAAAGAAGGGTGGGGCGTTCTCTTAAACGAATACACTGCAAGGGGAACCTGTTCCCTTCCAGAAAGCAAAGCAAAGAAGTGGGTGGGGGGATGAAGTTGGGCCCTCTGTGTTCCTTTCTGTGGAAAATCCTGACCTGGTGTGCCAGGAGACCGGTAACCCTCAAAGTTGACACATCCCAGGCCAGCTTAATGTGATAACAGGCAAACTATCCAGACCAAACCATTCAAACAGAATGGTCCCTTCTTCCAAACCAGATGCTCTCGGTGGTACCAGCCCCAAGTGGACCTGTTTGCCACCAGGTACAACAACAAACTACCAGTTTGTTTCACCGGTTCCAGACCCTCAGACATGGGCAGTGGATGCACTCAGTCTGTCCTGGGAAGAACTGGACCCATATGCCTTCCCACCAGCAGCCATCTTGGGCAAAGTGGTAGAGAAGTTACAGGACTACCCATGCAACAGAATCATACTGATCACACCGGGGTGGCCCAACATGCCCTGTGGCCATGTCCAGCCAGATCCCACTGTGCCTGCCCAAAATGCCCAATATGGTAACTCAACCATTCAACCAGACCCTGCACAGGAATCTTGTCAAACCTGAATTTTCATGCCTGGCTCCTAGAGCCACAGCAATCAAGGAATAGGGCTTCTCTGAGGCAGTGGCAGCATAAATTGAGGCTCCTCAAAGAGGATCAACCAGTAATCAGGTGGACTTCACGGCACCACCTCTGAAAGCCATATCTGACTTCCTTCTGTACTTGTTCAAGACAGGAAGTTGCAGCCAGGCACCAGTGATGGCTACAGATCAGCCATTGCTGACAAGTTGGGCAACTCCCCCATTAATGTCAGCGAAGATGAAACTCTCACCTATCTTGTGGATAGTTTCCATAGAGACAGACCCAAGGGCAGGAAGGGCATCCCCTCCTGGAACTTTTCCCTGGTTCTGCACCAGCTAACAAAGGCTCCCTTTGAACCCTTAAAAGAGGCCTCACTAAAACACTTGATTTTCAAGACTGTTTTCCTGTTGCCCCTGGGTTCTGGTAAACGCAGAGTGAGATCTATATGCTTGGTTACTTAAGAACATCAGACACCAGTCAGACTGGTCTAAGATGTCTTTGTACCCCTCACCCAACTTTCTATCCAAGAACCCAGCTGGCTAAGGAGGGCCTAGATAGTGTGGCCCTGGTGGTTATACCAGCCCTGGCTACCATTCTGGATAAGTCACGTAAGGGTAACAGGTTCCTTTGTCCAGTCAGAGCCCTGCGCTATTACTTGGACAGTACCTCAGATCTCAGGCAGAACAAGGAGCTAGTCTTTGTCTCCTTCTAGAAAGGTTTTGATGAGGACATCTCACCTGCCACCATCTCCTCATGATCAAGCAAACTGTGATCCTATGCTATGAGCTCTCTGACCAGGAGGCCCTGACATTGCATCAGGTTAAAGCCCAGGGCAGTCAGGGCCTTTGCTGCTTCTAAGGCCTTCCAGTTGGGGTCTCCTTAGAGCACATTTTGTCAGCCTGCCACTGGAAATCACATAACACCTTCACACAGTTCTTTTTGAAGGATGTGGCATGGGCTGATTCAGAGCTTTTCCATTTGGGACTGGTGATGGCTGCTCAGCAGGGCCAAAAATGAGGGGATATGTATTTATATAAATATGTATATATTTTATTGTGTATACCTTGTATATAGTACATAAGTATAATGACAAAAAAAACAACAATTGTGACTTGCTTCCTTTGGAAAGTTTATTTCTTATGGGACTAAACTCAACCCTCTGTTCCTATTCTCAGAGCAGGTCTGGGAAAAAGGGGGGGTGCAAGTCGGTATACTTCCGGGTAACCGGTTAGTGGTAACCGACCATGACCTTACAGGGTTCTCTGACCCTAGGTCAAGCCGCACCTTCTCAGTTTGTTCTGTTTATGAGTTCAATTGAGTCCTTAATATCTTACCTGCCTACCAAGTGGTAGTTATTAAGCGTCCCGCAAGGGACGCTTGTTTGTGTATGGGAGACCTTCAGGCTCCGCCGGCTCCGCATTTTGTTTTCCTTATAACTCTCTAACCGTTAGGCGGATTCTTTTCAAATTTGGCAGGTTTAGGCAGTAGCCTTCGGGAATTTTTTTGAGTATGCTGCAGTGACATTTCAACCAATCAGAGAGGTCACATGACCAAAAATGTCTTTTTTTCGATGGGGAAGCTTGTCCGGATGATAACTTGAAAGGAATTTTATCAATTCACCTGAAACTTGGCAAATACATTCATTCTATTAAAATCTGGAAATCATTAGATTTTGGCATTGATTGGTTAAGAAGTGGCTGAGTAATTAATGATTAATTAATCATTACGAATTTTCCAAATAAGGAAAACACAAAAATGCTTATATCTCAAAAACCGTGCTAGATAGAGCGATTTCGACGAAATTTTTGACCCACAGGGTATCTCTGCGGAGTAGTTTTCCCAATCTTCAAAAAAATTTTATCTCGCCAAAAGCGGCGGCCATTTTGAATTTTCGAATTTTTCACAAAAATTGCAAAACATAAAAATGCTTATATCTCGAAAACCGTACTAGATAGAGCGATTTCGACGAAATTTTTGACCCACAGGGTATCTCTTCAGGGTAGCCATGCCTATTTTCAAAAAAAATTTGTCTCGCCAAAAATGGCGGCCATTTTGAATTTTCGAATTTTTCGCAAAAATTGCAAAACATAAAAATGCTTATATCTCGAAAACCCTGCTAGATAGAGCGATTGCGACAAAATTTTTGACCCACAGGGTATCTCTGCAGAGTAGCCATTCCAATTTTCAAAAAAATTTTGTCTTGCCAAAAATGGCGGCCATATTGAATTTTCGAATTTTTCGCAAAAAATGCAAAACATAAAAATGCTAATATTTCGAAAACCATGCTACATAGAGCGATTTCGACGAAATTTTTGATCTTCAGGGTATCTCTGCAGAGCAGCTATCCCAAAGAGCTTTCACTTGGTGAAGTTTCAGACCCATAGCTAATTGCTCACCTACTCAAAATGAGTAAATGCTAATTATCTCAAAAACTATTGCGGATACCCAATTTTTATCAAAGAACTCATTCATGTACTTTTGGGAGAGCTTTCACATGGTGAAGTTTCAGACCCGTAGATAATTACTCACCTACTCAAAATGAGTAAATGCGAATTATCTCTTAAAGTATTGCAGATAGCCAATTTTTCTCAAATAACTCATTCACCTACTTTTGGAAGAGCTTTCACTTGGTGAAGTTTCAGACCCATAGCTAATTACTCACCTACTCAAAATGAGTAAATGCTAATTATCTCAAAAACTATTGCGGATACCCAATTTTTATCAAATAACTCATTCATGTACTTTTGGGAGAGCTTTCACATGGTGAAGTTTCAGACCCGTAGATAATTACTCACCTACTCAAAATGAGTAAATGCAAATTTTCTCTTAAAAGTATTGCAGATAGCCAATTTTTCTCAAATAACTCATTCACCTACTTTTGGAAGAGCTTTCACATGGTGAAGTTTCAGACCCATAGCTAATTACTCACCTACTCAAAATGAGTATATGTGAATTATCTCTAAAAGTATTGCAGATAGCCAATTTTTCTCAAATAACTCATTCACCTACTTTTGGGAGAGCTTTCACTCCGTGAAGTTTCAGACCCATAGCTAATTATTTACCTACTCAAAATGAGTAAATGCTAATTATCTGTAAAAGTATTGCGGATACCCAATTTTTCTCAAATAACTCATTCATCTACTTGTGGGAGAGCTTTCACATGGTGAAGTTTCAGACCCATAGCTAATTACTCACCTACTCAAAATGAGTAAATGCGAATTATCTCTAAAAGTATTGCAGATAGCCAATTTTTCTCAAATAAATCATTCACCTACTTCTGGGAGAGCTTTCACTTGGTGAAGTTTCAGACCCATAGCTAATTACTCACCTACTCAAAATGAGTAAATGCGAATTATCTCTAAAAGTATTGCAGATAGCCAATTTTTCTCAAATAACTCATTCACCTACTTTTGGGAGAGCTTTCACTCTGTGAAGTTTCAGACCCATAGCTAATTACTCACCTACTCAAAACGAGTAAATGCGAATTATCTCTAAAAGTATTGCAGATAGCCAATTTTTCTCAAATAAATCATTCACCTACTTTTGGGAGAGCTTTCACTTGGTGAAGTTTCAGACCCATAGCTAATTACTCACCTACTCAAAATGAGTAAATGCGAATTATCTCTAAAAGTATTGCAGATAGCCAATTTTTCTCAAATAACTCATTCACCTACTTTTGGAAGAGCTTTCACTTGGTGAAGTTTCAGACCCATAGCTAATTACTCACCTACTCAAAATGAGTAAATGCGAATTATCTCTAAACGTATTGCAGATAGCCAATTTTTCTCAAATAACTCATTTATCTACTTTTGGGAGAGCTTTCACTCCCTGAAGTTTCAGACCCGTAGCTAATTATTCACCTACTCAAAATGAGTAAATGCTAATTATCTGTAAAAGTATTGTGGATACCCAATTTTTATCAAATAACTCATTCATCTATTTTGGGGAGAACTTTCACTTGGTGAAGTTCCAGACCCGTAGGTAATTACTCACCTACTCAAAAGGAGTAAATGTGAATTATCTCTTAATAGTATTGCAGATAGCCAAGTTTTCTCAAATAACTCATTCACCTACTTTTGGGAGAGCTTTCACTTGGTGAAGTTTCTGACCCATAGCTAATTATTCACCTACTTAAAATGAGTAAATGTGAATTATCTCTTAATAGTATTGCAGATAGCCAATTTTTCTCAAATAACTCATTCACCTACTTTTGGAAGAGCTTTCACACACCAAAATGAAAAATTGTGAATATCTCGGAAAAGCTATTTCTTCTCCTTTAATGCTCGGCGGGAGATACACACCGCGGCAGTGGTCTTGACAAAAATTTTTGTCTCCCCAAAAATGGCGGCCATTTTGAATTTTCAAAGTTTTTGTAAAACACAAAAATGCTTATATCTCGAAAACCGTGCTATATGGAGGGAACTGAACAAAATTTTTTACCTGCTGGGTATCTCTGCAGAGTAGCCATTCCAATTTTGAAAATATTTTTGTCTCGCCAAATATAGCGGACATTTTTAATTTTTTAATTTTTTGCAAAACACAAAAATGTTTATATCTTGAAAACCATGCTACATAGAGCAGACTGCGCTGACTTTGGTTGCCACAACAGTATAAGGCTAGAAACGAAGCATTTTCTTAATTCTTTAGCACTCACCTTTATATCCTTTTCGGGACGCTTTGTTTTTGCTATGCAAAAACATTATCTTTTTTTTTTGCGAGCGATCCTCTAGTTTTAATTATTTTTGCGTGTTTTGAGTTTTCCTCGGTTCAGGATTTTTAGATCTACTTCTTTTATAGTGTTTCAAAATGTCTACCCACCAAACGAATAAAGACAAACCGAGATCTAGTGTCGTCACTTTTGTTTCTCATTTGACATACATAATTATTGCTCTACCTGTAGGGAATCTGGCAAGGGTGATGACCCCTGTGTCACTTTTGAGGCGCCCTGTAATATCTGTGCATCTTTCACAGATGAACAAATGAATAAAATTCAACACAGTGTTACATATATTGGACACTATATTAGTACATTGTATATTACATATATTAGGCACTATATTAGTGCATTGTTTAATTTAAGCTTTATGTTTATACATTGTCATAAAAGATAATTGTGTTGTTGGTTCTTTTTGTGTGTTAACATTTAAAGTAAGGGAGTTATTGATTTTTGTGTTTTAGTGTTTATTGATTTGTTCACAGACTGGGGGAAATCCCCCCCCTCAGTGGTTATGATAGATTTGGGGAAACCCAATTGCCAGTAGTTTCTAGAACTTCCTCCTTTGGCCTAGATGGCTCAAGCTGTTCTGAGTTGGTTCTGTACAATTCCAGAGAAATCTGTGAATGTATATAAGGAATGTACATCTGACCACAAGTGAACTTTGTATTCGCTGGCTATAAGGAGAGCTATTGTGTTTTGGAATATAATATAACTTGTGTTGCTGTGAACTTTTACTGGAGTGAACTAGATACATTGTCTGGACAGATTTATTGCACTTTGGATATTTTTGGATATTGTACAGTTATATAACAGAGAGCGGATTTACTGCATTTTGGACATTGTCCATATCTTGGAGCAGACAGTACAATTGTGTTAACTCTCTAAAAATCTCCAGACAGACCTTCTGTGTGACTGGATATATAAAGGATAGCAGGACAAGCACCTTTTGTGTTGTTGAGTGCGGGACAGACCACAGGACATTGGACAGATCACAGAATATACCACAGGACGGATTACAGAACAGATTGCGGGATACGGCGGATAAACTTATTCTTAATCTCAGTGGTCAGGTCAGCTAGATCTTTTTATTGTATTAGTGTGCTTAGTTAAGGGCATACCAGTTGACTGTAATCATTATTGTTAATCGCTAAATAAATTTGTTAAGTTAAGCTTTTTTTTTTTTTTTTTTTCTGTTACAACTTAAAGACAACCGGTAATTGCTACCGTGCTTGCCCGTGACCGTAACAGGAAAATTGGGGGCTCGTCCGGGATCCAACCATTTGATTACAACTATTTGATCAACCGTTCAATTAACATTTTGAAAATCCATTTGATTTAGTAATTGGTTACAGTCAACAGTGCTCGAAATGGCTAGTGCTAAAGAGTTTGTACAGTCACCATCTATGGAAGTTCTAGAAACTTTTAAAAAAGATATGTTAATGCAGATAGCACAAGAGTTACAGTTAGAGGTGAAAAGGTCAACACATAAACATGAACTTAAAAGGCTTATTGTTGAACAGTTAGTTGATGAAGATGTTTTACCTGATAGTTGTTTAGACGTGTATAAGCCTCTACCAATGGAACCTTCTGGGCAATATGAGATCAGGCGATTAGAAATTGAAAGAGAGTTAAGACTTAAAGAGCTTGAAACTCAAGCTCTAGCTCAACAACGAAAAGAAGAGCTTGAAGCTCAACAGCGGAAAGAAGAGCTTGAAGCTCAACAGCGAAAAGAAGAGCTTGAAGCTCAACAGCGAAAAGAAGAGCTTGAAGCTCAACAGCGAAAAGAAGAGCTTGAAGCTCAAGCTCAAAAGGAAGAGTGAGCGCTTAAACATGAAAGAGAAATGAGAGCTTTAGAACTCAATGCCCGTAGAATTGCCCATGAAGAGTCCATTGCTACCAAATTTGATTTGGGTAAAAATGTGCGACTGGTACCACCTTTTAATGAGTTGGAGGTCGATAAGTACTTTCAACACTTTGAAAGAGTAGCTCAAAATTTGAAATGGCCTATAGACCAGTGGCCTTTATTGCTGCAAAGTGTTTTGAGGGGAAAGGCCCAGGAGGCATACACGGCTTTGCCAATTTCTGAATGTGTGGACTATAACTCTGTCAAAAATGCTATTTTGAAAGCATATGAGTTGGTACCAGAAGCATATCGTCAAAAATTCAGAAATTATCGTAAACAAGAAAGTCAAACTCATGTTGAATTTGCCCATGAGAAAGAAGTGTACTTTGACAGATGGTGTAATTCTGGGGAAGTAGGTACAGACTTTGAAAAACTTAGGCAAGTTATTTTGATTGAAGAGTTCAAAAGGTGTGTTCGTGATGACATTAAAACCTATCTAGATGAACAGAAAGTTGAAAATTTGGCAAAAGCAGCAGCTTATGCTGATGATTATGCGCTAACTCGCAAGTCCACTTTCAACAAGAACAAGTCCTTTGGTCCTGCTAAAAGGTCGTATCCAGAAATAGGAAAGAAATCTGAAAATGTAGCTCCAGAAAAGAGTTCAGATAAGGGTCAAACTTCAAATCAGACTATGAGTAAGGATAGGAAGCCCAGATCCTTTGCTCCTGTGTGCCATTATTGTAAGAAACCTGGGCATGTTATGTCTGAATGTTGGCTCTTAAAGAAGAGAAGAGAAAAGGAGGCAACGCCCAACGCCTTTGTGTCTAGCAAGTCTAACTGGCGTTCAAATCCCAATAGAGCAGAGTCTAGTATTGGTTTAGACAAGTCTGAGATTATTAGGGAAGAGTTCAAACCTTTTGTGTCTGAGGGTTTTGTATCTTTGGAAAGTAGTTCCAGTCAGGTCCCCATTAAGATATTAAGAGACACTGGAGCTACTCAGTCCTTACTTTTAGAAGGTGTATTGCCATTGAGTATAAGCACATCTACTGGTGAGAGTGTCATTGCTCAAGGTATTGAAGGAGGCTGTGTGAACGTTCCCTTGCATAAGGTCAACTTAGTATCAGACTTAGTTACTGGTTCTGTTGTTGTGGGTACCAGGCCCACTTTACCCATTAAAGGGGTATCTTTGTTATT
Source organism: Sabellastarte sp. h YS-2021 (assembly GCA_964017235.1). Lineage (NCBI taxonomy): Eukaryota > Metazoa > Annelida > Polychaeta > Sabellida > Sabellidae > Sabellastarte > Sabellastarte sp. h YS-2021. The sequence goes on along the minus strand of OZ024937.1, from coordinate 32,162,910 downwards.
GGGAAATGATCTGGCAGGTGGAAAGGTAGTTGCTGATCCTAAGGTTACTTCTAAGCCGATCACTTTGGTTAGCACTGAGAAATTAGAAGAGGTTATTCCTGGTATTTTTCCCTCCTGTGCTGTGACTCGAGCTATGGCCAAAAAGGCCCAAGAAGAACCAGAAGATTGTAAACAATCTACAGATGTCTTAGTTGATTTGTCAGATACATTCTTGAACAACTATGACCATGATGTGCAGAATTCTAGTGATACAAATCCCAAGGCCAGGGTAGATTCTGAAAAACAAGACTCAATTGACTGTCAAGATGTATCACTTTCAAAATCAAAATTGATTTCAGAGCAGGAAAATGACCCTGAATTAGCTCCTTTATTCAAGTTGGGCTTGCCACCAGTAGAGCTAGATAAGGTCCCTGTAGGCTATTATGTCAGAAATGGTGTGCTTATGCGAAAGTGGAGGCCACCAAATGTCCCTGCATCTGAAGAATGGTCAGTAGTACACCAGATTGTTGTACCAAAAAGGTACCAAAGTGAGATATTAAAATTGGCCCATGAATCTCCAATGGGTGGCCATTTAGGCATCAACAAAACTTACAACAAAATAACCAAACATTTTTATTGGCCTCAAATTCGGCACTGTGTGGCAGAATTTTGCAAGACTTGTCACATTTGTCAAATGGTAGGAAAGCCAAACCAAAAAATTCCTGTAGCTCCTCTCAAACCCATTCCAGTGTTTGAGGAACCATTTAGCAAAGTGATAATTGACTGTGTAAGTCCCTTACCAAAAACTAAATCCAGAAACCAATATCTTTTGACCATTATGTGCGCCTCAACCAGATTTCCCGAAGCCATACCATTGACCAACATAACAGCTCCCAAAATCTCAAAAGCTCTGGTTAATTTCTTTACTCTAGTTGGCTTACCAAAAGAAATCCAGTCAGATCAAGGGTCAAATTTTATGTCAGGACTATTTCAACAGGTTGTATTTCAGTTAGGTGCCAAACAGATCAAATCTAGTGCTTATCACCCAGAATCCCAAGGTGCACTTGAAAGGTTCCATTCCACTTTGAAGAATATGATTAGGACATATTGTTTAGACAATGAAAAAGATTGGGATGAAGGCATCAGCTTATTATTGTTTGCAGTTAGAGAGTCTGTTCAAGAGTCTTTAGGCTTTAGTCCCTTCGAGTTGGTCTTTGGCCATTCAGTCCGTGGTCCTCTCAAGCTGTTGAAGGAAAATTGGTTATCTGAGAACACCGAGAGCCTAAATCTGTTAGACTATGTCTCGAAGTTTAGAGACAAGTTTAAGAAGGCTTGTGAGCTGGCGCAACAAAATTTGAAAACTTCTCAGTCAAAAATGAAGATGCTTTATGATAAGAAATTACAAAATCGTATCTTCAATCCTGGAGGCAAGGCTTCAGTGTCATCACCTGGCCAAATGAATAAACTACAGGCCAGAGATCTAGGGTCATACCCAGTAGCAAGGAGAGTAGAAACGCTCCAAAAGACCATTAAAAACTGTGATAACAGACATTCAAACCAAATGTGGGAAATAACTATATTAAAGCCATACTTCGAAAGAGGTATAACATAGCTTATGATGGCTATTAATAGAAACACTGTTAAAGATAGGAATTCAGTGTATAAACAGGACTTTGAAAAAGTAACATATGGCGTCCGCATGGATACGCCTGTCCAGAAGCTGTATTTAATGTGTGATTTATATACCTGTAATTAGTAAGTTTATAAAAGTTATACATGGTATCAATTTTACTTTTGTATTTAGATAAATATGTTTTGTAAAAAGTTATTACCTGTGTGTATATACCTGGTGAAAATCTCTTGTAAAATTTTGTAACCCCTTGGTTTCCAAAATTTTTCTTTAAGGGGGGAGGTGTTACAGATATTGGACACTATATTAGTACATTGTATATTACATATATTAGGCACTATATTAGTGCATTGTTTAATTTAAGCTTTATGTTTATACATTGTCATAAAAGATAATTGTGTTGTTGGTTCTTTTTGTGTGTTAACATTTAAAGTAAGGGAGTTATTGATTTTTGTGTTTTAGTGTTTATTGATTTGTTCACAGACTGGGGGAAATCCCCCCCCTCAGTGGTTATGATAGATTTGGGGAAACCCAATTGCCAGTAGTTTCTAGAACTTCCTCCTTTGGCCTAGATGGCTCAAGCTGTTCTGAGTTGGTTCTGTACAATTCCAGAGAAATCTGTGAATGTATATAAGGAATGTACATCTGACCACAAGTGAACTTTGTATTCGCTGGCTATAAGGAGAGCTATTGTGTTTTGGAATATAATATAACTTGTGTTGCTGTGAACTTTTACTGGAGTGAACTAGATACATTGTCTGGACAGATTTATTGCACTTTGGATATTTTTGGATATTGTACAGTTATATAACAGAGAGCGGATTTACTGCATTTTGGACATTGTCCATATCTTGGAGCAGACAGTACAATTGTGTTAACTCTCTAAAAATCTCCAGACAGACCTTCTGTGTGACTGGATATATAAAGGATAGCAGGACAAGCACCTTTTGTGTTGTTGAGTGCGGGACAGACCACAGGACATTGGACAGATCACAGAATATACCACAGGACAGATTACAGAACAGATTGCGGGATACGGCGGATAAACTTATTCTTAATCTCAGTGGTCAGGTCAGCTAGATCTTGTTATTGTATTAGTGTGCTTAGTTAAGGGCATACCAGTTGACTGTAATCATTATTGTTAATCGCTAAATAAATTTGTTAAGTTAAGCTTTTTTTTTTTTCTGTTACAACTTAAAGACAACCGGTAATTGCTACCGTGCTTGCCCGTGACCGTAACAACAGGAAACGCTATATAAAGAAACAAAAGGACACTACTAGTCCAAAAGATGATGAACTGGATCTTTTGGGTCAGGGCGACAGGGATTCTTTAGCTGGTTCTAATACAGACCTTGAAAGTGCTGCAGACAACTTATTTACCTCACCTCCACGTCCCCAACCCCTACCCTTCAGTTCATTGTCTCTCAAAACGCCAGCAAAAACTGTCCCACCCACCCCAGGTACTGCCTTACAGCAGAAAATTGAAGCAAATCTAGAAAGATCCCAGGGTAATTCACTTAACATCCAGCACTCAACATTATAGCATCAAATGGGTTCCTTTCAGGCTTCAATGTTAGAAGCTTTCCAGTCTCTCCGAGATGAATTAACTTCTAAAAAGCAAGTGGAGGTGGATCAGACCTTGACTTCTAAGCCTGGAACCTCTCAAGCTGTTGTAAATCTGGACCTACCTCGAATCAATACAATGATGAATCCGATTAACCTCAGATGTCATCTTCTAAATCCAAAAAACATGCTGACAAGAGTAAGCATAAGGTGAGGTCCAGATACGTGTCGTCTTCTTCAGAGGAGGATCAGTCCTCTGTAACCAGACACAGGTCTTCAAAGCCCTCTGGGGCTATCTCTGATCAAGACCAACCTCAACATGATCCAGACCCCCCTTATTATAGGGAAGTAGCTCTGTCTGACGTTTCCTCCCAATATGCTGAAGAGGTGGACACTTTCAGGTGCATCCTTTCCCTCCCTGACCCCAGGGAGTCTATGCCTAGTCTAATACAGATTTTGCAAAAATCTGTATTACTCCTAAACCCCCTGGGGCTCCTATGGGCAAGGTTCCCCTACCAATTCTTAAGGAATTGGAACACCAAGCTAGGCAAAACATATCGACACTCAACTTTACTGCTGCCTTTGCCGAGACTTCACTCTTTGTAATGCCACTCTTGAGAAGTGCCAACATAGCCTGAAGTCAACCTTCAAGAGAGTCAAATCTCAAATTCAGAAAGGCGCCAATCCTGAGAAAGCAGCCAAACATGGATATGAACAAACCTGTGAGTACTTAGACATCTGGAATAAGGCTTTTCTTATTCAACACAGGGCTCTCACTTGCCTCAGCAAATCCTTGGCCCATATACTCCAGAGGGAGCTATGTACCATGGGTAACACCGGCTTGCTGAGGCGTGAAGCCGAAATTACCCTTTTACAACCACAACTACGGGAAACAAGACGCCAAGAACTCAGGAATTCGCCCTTTTTCAAGTCTCAAGGGAAACAAGACGCCAAGAACTCAGGAATTCGCCCTTTGTTCAAGTCTCACCTTGTAAAGGAGGGAGAAGACTTCCTCCTTAAAAAAGGCACCTCTACAAGATTCAGGGTTTTGGACCCTATAAGCCCTTGCAACTCCTCACAAAGCAGTAACCGATCGTTTTCCTCAGGTAGGGGGAAACCGAACTTCAGAGGCTCCAGGGGTCGTTTTCGACCCCACAACAAAGGGCGAGGGTATGGAAACCCCTCCCCCCAATGACTCCTTAAAAGCCTCCCTCAGTCCACCAGTAGAAGGTCGCCTCTGTTCTTCCAGAAGAGACTGGCAAACAAACAAATTTTCATCCAACGTGTTAAACATTATCACCAATGGCTACGTACTGCCATTCCTATCAAGACCAAGTCTGGTCAGATTCCCTCTGATTCAGTCAGAATACAAGGCCCGTCAAAAAGACCAAGCTCTGGCCAATTGTATCCAGTCTCTTCTGTCAAAGAACGAAATCGAAAGGGTGGAAAATGTAAAATCTCTCGGGTTTTACAGTCGCCTGTTTCTAGTACCCAAGCCTCACCAAAGGTGGAAGCCGGTCATAGACCTAAGCAGGCTCAGCACTGTTCTACACGTAGAAAAGTTCAAAATGGAAACTCCTGAGTCCATCAGGACCTCCCTGATTCCAGAGGAATGGGTATCGTCGATAGACCTATCAGACGCTTACCTTCACATCCCCATCCATCCAAACTCAAGGAAATACCTAAGGTTTTGCTACAGGTCCCAGGTGTTCCAGTTTACCTCCCTCCCTTTCAGACTAGCCACAGCCCCCCCCCCCCCCCCCCCAGGTCTTTACAATGATTTTAAAGGAAGTGAAGCTAATGGTCCTCCCCAGAGGACTCAAGACTTCACCAATACTTGGACGACTGGCTGATCAGGTCCCAGTCTCAGGAGGAAGTCCAACTGCACACTCAGGCAGTGGTAGACCTAACCCATTCCTTCGGTTAGATAATAAATCAGGAAAAATCAGAACTGAAATCTACTCAGGTGTTTTCATTCGTGGGTTACGAATACCATCTAGATTCAGCCCTTGTAAAACCCACTCAAGAGAGATGGCTCAAACTTCAGGATTTGATCCTACGACTCAAGTCAAAACATGTTTTGACTGCAAGATGTTTGTTGCTAATCCCTCAAACGTGATGATAGGTGCAGACCTTCATCCCAAAGACCACAGTATCCAACTCTTTACAGACGCCTCTAACGAAGGTTGGGGCGCTCACTTAGATCAAAGTTCTACAAAGGCTACACATAAACGTTCTAGAATTGAAGGCGGTCTCCCTGGCCCTTCGAAGCTTCAAGGACCAGTGCCAGAACCAAACAGTGCTAGTTGTAACGGACAGCTCAACAGTGGTAGCCTACAGAAACAAACACGGAGGAACCCACTCAGCAGAGACATGTGACACATTCCAGGGTGTCTGAATGTGATGGCTGACCTTCTGTCCAGGTCCAACCAAGTTCAGTCAACAGAATGGTCACTGCATCCGCAGTTGTTCAAACAGATCTGCCAAAAGTGGTTCACACCTCATGTAGACCTATTTGCCACTCATCTGAACCACAAACTTCCACTGTACGTATCTCCTGTCCCAGACCCAAATGCTTGGGACATAGATGCTCTGAACATAAACTGGACGGGTCTCACTGCCTATGCTTACCCTCCGAAGGCTCTCCTTCACAGGGTGATCCAAAAAATCAGGCAATGCCAATGCCTGATCATAGTGATAGCTGGCCAGGGATTCCCTGGTTTTGGGACCTAGTGCAGCTCTCAACAGAAATCCCACTGCAACTTCCAGTGTCAACAACTCTTCTCAAACAGTCCCACAATTATGTGTTCCACAGCAATCCACAGCAACTCAACCTCTATGCCTGGTGTCTAGGAGTGGACAGCTCCAAGAACAAGGCTTCTCTGTGGAGGTGGCAGAGAGAATTGCTGCCCCTCAGAGGTCATCAACAAGGACCATCTACAAGTCAAAGTGGGCCTTATTTGAGAAATGGTGCAGAGAAAATTCGGTGGATTTCTCCTCTCCATCTGTGAAACACATATCTCAGATTTTTTCATGTACCTGTACCAAAATCTAAATAGGTGCCCTCGACCATTGATGGTTACAGGACGGCCATTGTTGACACTTTGGGCCCAGCAGGCCATCATATTGCACAAAGTTCAGACCTTCACAGGTTACTCTCCAGTTTTCACAGGGATCGTCCAAAAAGTTCCAGGAATCTTCCAAAATGGAACCTTTCTGTTGTTCTTACGAAAGCTCCCTTTGAGCCTATGAAAGACACAGACCTCAAACATCTTACTCTCAAAACTGCTTTCTTGCTAGCTTTGGCCTCCGGCAAGCGCCGCAGTGAAATCCATGCCTGGGTTGCAAACAAAGTATCTAATCTAGGCTAATGGGAAAAGGTTGCCTTGTTCCTTTCTGACTTCATAACCAAAAACCAACTAGCAAGAGAAGGTCCTCAAAGTGTGTCACTGGTGACTATTCCTGCTTTGACTACCATTGTAGATAGACAAAGAAGACAGGACCTTGTGTCTAGTGCGGGCCCTGAGGTACTATTTGGATCGAACCAAAGACTTGAGAGGGTCTCGATCCCTCCTTTTCATCTCCTTCAAGAAAGGACATGCCTCAGACATCAGACCCGCTACTCTCTCTTCTTGGTTGAAACAAACCATTCTACTTTGTTATAAACAAGCAAACCAAGAAACCTTTGACTTGGTCCAAGTTAAAGGGCATGACATTCGGGCCTTCGGACCTTTTACGGTGGGGTATCGGTGGACCAAATCATGCAAGCGTGTCACTGGAAACTCACAACACATTTACAAATTTTTAGCTACAAGATATTACTTGGTCAGACAACGACAACAATATGTATCTGGGACCAGTGGTGGCGGCACAACAAGTGCTAGATCCTTCCCCTCAGACCAGTTATCCTCGGAAAGAAAAGAAGGGGGGTGGGGCACATCCGCTACAACCAAGTCTTCAGGAGTCTAATCCGCATTTTGTTTTCTTTATAACTCTCTAACCGTTAGACGGATTCTTTTCAAAGATGGCAGGTTTAGGCAGCAGCCTTGGGGAATTTTTTTGAATATGCTGCAGTGACATTTCAACCAATCAGAGAGGTCACATGACCAAAAATGTCTTTTTTCGATGGGGAAGCCTGTCCGGATGATAACTTGAAAGGGATTTTATCAATTCACCTGAAACTTGGCAAATACATTCATTCTATTAAAATCTGGAAATCATTAGATTTTGGCATTGATTGGTTAAGAAAAGGCCGAGTAATTAATGATTAATTAATCATTATGAATTTTCCAAATAAGGAAAACACAAAAATGCTTATATCTCAAAAACCGTGCTAGATAGAGCGATTTCAACGAAATTTTTGACCCCCAGGGTATCTCCAGAGTAGTTATCCCAATTTTCAAAAAATTTTTGTCTCGCCAAAAATGGCGGCCATTTTGAATTTTTGAATTTTTTGCAAAAATTGCAAAACATAAAAATGCTTATATCTCGAAAACCGTACTAGATAGAGCGATTTCGACGAAATATTTTGACCCGCAGGGTATCTCTGCAGAGTAGCCATGGCAATTTTCAAATAAAAATTTTCTCGCAAAAAATGGCGGCCATTTTGAATTTTCGAATTTTTCGCAAAATTGCAAAACATAAAAATGCTTATATCTCGAAAACCGTGCTAGATAGAGCGGTTTCGACGAAATTTTTGACCCACAGGGTATCTCTGCAGAGTAGCCATGCCAGTTTTCAAAAAAAATTTTGTCTTGCCAAAAATGGCGGCCATTTGAATTTTCGAATTTTTGCGCAAAAATTGCAAAACACAAAAATGCTAATATCTCGAAAACCGTGCTACATAGAGCGATTTCGACGAAATTTTTGTTCTTCAGGGTATCTCTGCAGAGCAGCTGTCCCAAAGAGCTTTCACTCGGTGAAGTTTCAGACCCGTTGCTAATTATTCACCTACTCAAAATGAGTAAATGCTAATTATCTCTAAAACTATTGCGGATACCCAATTTCTATCAAATAACTCATTCATCTACTTTTGGGAGAGTTTTCACATGGTGAAGTTTCAGACCCGTAGATAATTACTCACCTACTCAAAATGAGTAAATGCGAATTATCTCTTAAAAGTATTGCAGATAGCCAATTTTTCTCAAATAACTCATTCACCTACTTTTGGGAGAGCTTTCACTCCGTGAAGTTTCATACCCATAGCTAATTGTTCACTTACTCAAAATGAGTAAATGCTAATTATCTGTAAAAGTATTGTGGATACCCAATTTTTATCAAATAACTCATTCATCTACTTGTGGAAGAGCTTTCACATGGGGAAGTTTCAGACCCATAGCTAATTACTCATCTACTCAAAATGAGTAAATGCGAATTATCTCTAAAAGTATTGCAGATAGCCAATTTTTCTCAAATAAATCATTCACCTACTTTTGGGAGAGCTTTCACTTGGTGAAGTTTCAGACCCATAGCTAATTACTCACCTACTCAAAATGAGTAAATGTGAATTATCTCTAAAAGTATTGCAGATAGCCAATTCTTCTCAAATAACTCATTCACCTACTTTTGGGAGAGCTTTCACTCCGTGAAGTTTCAGACCCATAGCTAATTATTCACCTACTCAAAATGAGTAAATGCTAATTATCTCTAAAAGTATTGCGGATACCCAATTTTTATCAAATACTCATTCATCTACTTTTGGAAGAGCTTTCACACATGAAAATGAAAAATTGTGAATATCTCGGGAAAAGCTATTTCTTCTCCTTTAATGCTCGGCGGGAGATACACACCGCGGCAGTGGTCTTGTCAAAAATTTTTGTCTCCCCAAAAATGGTGGCCTTTTTGAATTTTCAAAGTTTTATCAAAACACAAAAATGCTTATATCTCGAAAACCGTGCTAGATGGAGCGAACTCAAAAATTTTTTTGACTTGCTGGGTATCTCTGCAGAGTAGCCAGGCCAATTTTCAAAATATTTTTGTCTCGCCAAATATAGCGGACATTTTGAATTTTCGAATTTTTTGCAAAACACAAAAATGCTTATATCTTGAAAACCGTGCTAGATAGAGCAGACTGCGCTGACTTTGGTTGCCACAACAGTATAAGGCTAGAAACGAAGCATTTTCTTAATACTTTAGCACTCACCTTTATATCCTTTTCGGGACGCTTTGTTTTTGCTATGCAAAAACATTATCTTTTTTTTTTGTGAGCGATCCTTTAGTTTATTTTTAATTTATCAAGTATATATGTATTAAGGACTTATCAAGCTGTCATTAATCTCATATTCAGTGGCAAAAATGTATGAGAATTCCAACCATTGGGCTGGTTTTTTACTCGTGGATGGTCCCTAAGGGCCCTTAGGCTTTTAAAGTGAGTATGGCTACACTTCTCTCCTACAATCAAAACATCTCGACAGTTTTTAGCACTGTCATTCATTCCATTCAGGTTTTTGGCTCTTTACAGGCCCGGTCTTCGGGATTGGGGCACTGTAAACGGGACTCAGACTGGTATTTTTAAACATTCAATCTAATCTATTACTTCAAAATCTAAGAAAAATTGACATATCTTCTAGTCTCAGCTGTAATCCCTCCACCGTGCGGTGGGATTCAGCATTCAGTCCCACATGGTAAACTATTGTAGCGCTATAAAATGTAAAATTTTGATTACTTAAATGTAGCTTTTATAAGCTACAAGCTTACCATGTCGGAATGAGAAGAGTCCCACCCTGCCTCCCCGTTGTATTACAGCTGAGAGGTAAGGTTTTAAAATTTCAACGAGTAAGTAGGACGAGATCTCACAGTGTACCACGAGAGGACAACTTGAGGCCACGGCCAACTATAAATGTCTATTTTTCTTAGACGTTTGCCTGTCATCATGCCTTGCGGCCATCCGAGAACAGCATTCAGTCCCATATGGTAAGCTTTTAGCTTATAAAAGCTACATTTAAGAAATTAAAATTTTCAAATTTACATCATTTCGCAAAAATATGTTGTTCAGCTACTTTCTCTTTACCTCCTATAAGATGGTACCTGTTTTACAGGTGTACCTCAATAGCTAAGTGAGTAATGGCTTTTTTCTGAATTTTACAGTGATGAAAATGCAAAAACATGTTTATCTCAGAAATGGTGAGATATAGCGATTTCGACGAAATTTTTGACCCGTAGGGTACATGTAGACTCATGTGCAACTGTTTGCCAAAAATAGTTTTTTTTCTACCAATTGTGGTGGTCATCTTAAAGTTTTGTGTAAAATGCAAAAATCTCAGAAATGGTGCAAGACAGAGGGATTTTGATGAAACTTTGACCCACAAGGTGTACACAGAGTCCTGTGCAACTTTTGTGCCAATAATCATTTCCGCGTCATCTTTGGCGGCCATATTGAATTTATGCGTAAAATGCGAAAATGCATTTATGTCGGAAACGGTATAAGACAGAGCAATTTCGAAGAAATTTTTGACACAGAGGGTTTATGCAGAGTCATCTGCAACTATTTGCCAAAATCGTTTTCCCACCATTTTGGTAGCCTTCCTAAATAAGACATTCACCTACTTTTGGGTGATCCACTACATAGTAAAGTTGCAGAACTGTAGTTCTTTGGATGACAGAGTAATAGCTACTAATATGAGTAAATGCCTTTTATCTTTAAAAGTATTACAGTCAAACATTAAAGTGCCTCTTGCTTATTGTCACTTATACATATGCTTCATCTCACAAGAAAATCTATATGACACTATCTTTTGTACATCTAATTTATACTGCGGGAGATAATTGCATGCATCAGAATGTTTCTTTCTGTAGAAAACTGTCAGGTGTTTTTGCCCTTTAAGGGCTGTCAGGGTTTTACCCCACATCCCTCAAGGGCTGTTGGGGTTTGTTTTCACCCATGGCATCCAGATGGGTGGGCAGGCGGTGGGAAAAAGGTGTAAGGTGTAGGAAGTTGATACTTGGTAGAGACATTGGTTAGGGGTTGTAGGTGTGCAACATTATAGTGTGATCTTGATTTGACCTTTGACCTTGTCATATTGATCATGAGTTTTAAATTCTTGACTGGGCTCTTGAATTCTGTAAGGTGTAGAAGGTTGACACTTGGTAGAGACATTGGTTAGGGGGTGTATGTGTGCATCATGGTGTGACCTTCGGCTTTGGCTCTGCCAAAGTGTTTTCACCTGCCAGATTTGAGACATGTTTTAGATATATGGACTGCTGTAACTGATTATTATATGTACGATTACACAATTGTGCTATTTCCATTGACATCTATTCTCCAGTGAATAAATTTTACAGCCTCGGGTGGGCGAGAGGTGGGATAAACTTTGTCCGGGCTATATCTCAGAAACCGTAAGGTGTAGGAAGTTGATACTGATTAGGGACATTGATTAGGGGGTGTAGGTGAGCAGCGTCATGGTGTGACCTTGATTTGACCTTTAACCTTGCCATAGTGACCTTAAGTCTGAAAATCTTGTCCGGGCTATATCTCTGAAACTATACGGTTTAGGAAATTGATACTGGGTAGGGAGATTGGTTAGAGGGTGTAGGTGTGCAGCGTCATGGTATGACCTTGATTTGGCCTTTGACCTTGCTGTAGTGACCTTGACCTTTAAAATCTTGTCCGGATTATATCTCAGCAACCGTAAGGTGTAGGAAGTTGATACTTGGTAGGGAATTGGTTGGGCGTTATAAGTGTGCAACGTCATGGTGTGAACTTGATTTGACCTTTGACCTTGCCGTAGAGACCTTGACCTATAAAATCTTGTCTGGGATATATTTCGGAAACCATAAGGTGTAGGAAGTTGCTACTAAATGGTAGGGACATTGGTTAGGGGTTGTAGGTGTGCGACGTCATGGTGTGACCTTGATTTGACCTTTGACCTTGTCATTGTGATCATGAGTTTTATAATCTTGTATGGACAATTTCTTGGATTCCATAAGGTGTAGAAGGTTGACACTTGGTAGGGACATTGGTTAGGGGGCGTAGGCTCTGCCAAAGTGTGTTCACTTGCCATATTTGAGACATCTTTCTCTTATAAAGATATAATATAATATATGGATTGCTGTAACGGATTATTATATGCACATTTACATAATTGTGTCATTTCCATTGACAGCTGTTCTCCAACTTATAAATTTTACAGCTTCATATTTTTTAGTTTACGGATTAATGCTGTCATTTGCTATTGACTTGTCTTGTTTTAATACTGTATCTTTACTTTCATTTTCTTTCTCTTAGATGTTATTTTCTCTATTTAACCATTATTTGGATCTGTAGATAACTGACACTGCTCTGAAAGTATCCTGATCTTTGTACTATTTCACTACTTCTATATCTCATGGTGTTGAAAACTATTTCCCCAGGCTGTGGGGTACAGGCATCTCTGATGCTATTTTTAGTTTACTGAATAATGCTGTCATCTCGCTATTGAATTGTCTTGTTTTAATACTTCATCTTTACATACATTTTCTTTCTCGTAGACGTTATTTTCTCTACCTAAAAATTATTTGGACCATTATATAACTGACTCTGATTTGAAAGTATCCCGATCTTTGTACTGTTTCACTACTTCGATATCTCATGGTGATGAAAAATATTTCCCCAGGCTGTGGGGTACGGGCATCTCTGATACTAATTTTGGGTTTGAGATTAAACTTTTCTGTCCTCCACCACCAAAACTCCATTGTGAATTCACTAGTACATTGCGTTGCAATTAACATTAAAGCCAATAAATATAGATTCAGTTGAAATCTATGACATATATTGGCCTTTAACCCACCAGCCTCCTTTAACTTTCTCATATCATTAAATTACTCTGGTTTGCATATTGTTGATTTTGTTCACTGGAACGAGACATGTTGAAAAATATTGTTATTTCAAACAAGTTTAACGCAGTCATTACTTTTGCTGATATAATTAACATATTTTATTGCGCTACAATAGCTTACCATGTGGGACTGATTGCTGTTCACAGATGGCTGCCAGGCCCGGCCAACGTCTAAGAAAAACAGACATTTATAGTTGGCCGTAGCCTCAGGTTGTCATCATGTGATACACTCCATTTGTCTTCTCCTTTCTCGTTGGCCGCCGCCATAGTGGAATCTCTTGTGAAATTCACAGCCGTTTATTCTACTATATCTCAGTTTATACTTATTGTTGGATGTAAATATTTAGCCATTTTAAAAAAATTATTATCCCTCATTTTTGTGAAAGTTTTACTGCAGCTGGAAAAGTATTTTTACTTATTTGCGTGTTTTGGGCTTTCGTCTCGAGTCAGGCTTGATTTGATCGGGATACGTTTTTTTATTGCATTTTCAATATGTCTTCTCACCAAAGCAATAAAGATAAGCCCCGAGCTTTCAAATGTCATCATTTCTGCCATTCCTTTGATACACATAATTTTTGTCCAACATGCAGGGAGGCTGGCAAGGGAGATGATCCCTGTGTCACTTTTATTTCACCCTGCAATATTTGTGCTTCTTTACTGAGGAACAAATGACAATAATCACTCATAGGAAGAGGTATATTAAAAAGCAGAAATCGAACACTCTAAAAATGATGACGAATTGGACCTGTTGGGCGATCAGGAGGTTGAATCTCTTTCGGGTTCCCATGCAGACCTTGAGAGTGCTGCAGATCATCTTTTCACCTCTCCTCCACGTCCTCAGCCCCTTGCCTTCGAGGCTTTGTCATTAAAAACTCCAGTAAAATCTGTCCCACCCACCCCATGTACTGCCTTACAGCAGAAAATCGAATCGAAGCTTGAACAATCTCTGGGGTCTCGTCTAGACATCCACTTGGAACAGAAAATGGGTATTTTTCAGGCTAATATGCTCGAGGCAATGAAGTCGCTTTGGGAATACTTTCAAAGTCCATCCAAAAGACGTCTTCTCAAGTGGAGGTAGATCAGACCTCCACTTCGGCCTCTAAGCCTGGCCCATCTAATACTGTTCATCTGGACCCATCCCCCCCGAGACCTCGACCTACCTCTCATTCTGTAGAGTCGATGGAAGTGGACTATGGTCCTTCCTTACCTCCACGTCTCGGGGCTGATCCCTCTAGACGCGTCGATGATGCCTTGGATCATCACTTAGATGTAGTCGAGGAGCCGTTGAGGTTGCCTTCGACTGAAGGTAAAAACACTCTCATTCTCACAAACAGCATGATATTGTCCCAAGCTCGGACCAATACTCAGATCAGACCGATGACTCTCGGCCTGCATCTAGTAGACCCAAAAAGCATGCTCACAAAACTAAACACAAAACCAGGTCCATATATATTCCGTCTTCTTCAGAGGAGGATCAGTCCTCTTTATCCAGACACAGGTCTCCAAAACCTTCCAGGAAGACCCATTCTGATCAAGACCAACCTCAACATGACCCAGACCCACCTTACTATAGGGAAGTAGCATTGTCTGACATTCCCTCTCAATACGCAGAGGAGGTAGATACTTTCAGGTGTATCCTGAAACTCCATGACCCCAGGGAATCTATGCCTAGGTCCTCCACTGCAGTAATGGGTCTTGATGACGAGAAAGGTAGACAGGAGCTCAGGCCAAGGGGCCCTTCCTCTATGCTGGCCCTCAATTCTATTATCAAAGATGCCTTTGATAAATTCAATCATGACTTTCAGGCAGCAAATTTACCTGAGGGTAAATATATAAAAGCTCCTCCTTCCACTGCCAAGTAGTACAAGGTGGGACAGCCTTGTTATGAAGACAAAATCCAGGAATTAAATACAGATTTCGCAAAGATCTGTATTTCTCCTAAGCCCTCTGGGGCCCCTATGGGCAAGGTTCCCCTACCAATTCTTAAGGAATTGGAACACCAAGTGAGGCAAAACATTTCCACTCTCAATTTTGCTACTACCTTTGCCAAGACTTCCTCTTCTTGCAATGCCACTCTTGAGAAGTGCCAATATAGTCTGAAGTCAACTTTTAAAAAGGTTAAGTCTCAAATTTGTAAAGGTGCCGACCCTGAGAAAGCAGCAAAACGTGGATATGAACAAGCCTATGAATACCTAAACATTTGGAACAAGACTGTTCTAATTCAACACAGAGCCTTGACATGCCTCAGCAAATCCTTAGCCCATATACTCCAGAGGGAGTTATATTCCATGGGCAACACCGGCTTGCTAAGGCGCGAAGCCGAGATGACCCTTTTACAGCCACATTTAGGGGAAACGAGACGCCAGGAACTCAGGAATTCGTCCTTTTGGCCGTCTTCCTTGTTCAAGTCTCAATTAGTGAAGGAAGGTGAAGACTTCCTCCTTAAAAAGGCACCTCAAAAGACTCTCAGGGTTTTGGACCGTATCAGAACAAACCCTTTCATGGTTCCCACAAGAAAAGAGGCTCCTACAGAAAACGCCCCTATGGGGACAACTCCTCTCAAAGCAGTAACCAATCGTTTTCCTCAGGCAGGGGGAAACCGAATTTCAGAGGCTCCAGGGGTCGTTTTCGACCCCACAATAGGGGAAGAGGGCATAGAAACCCCTCCCCCCAATGACTCCTTAAAAGCCTCCCTCAGTCCACCAATAGGAGGTCTCCTCTGTTCTTTCAGGAGAGACTGGCAAACAAACAAATGTTCATCAAACGTGTTAAACATTATCACCAATGGCTATGTACTGCCATTCCTCTGCCGATTGTATCCAGTCTCTCCTGTCAAAGAACGCAATCGAAAGGGTAGAAAACGTAAAATTTCTCGGGTTTTACAGTCGCCTGTTTCTAGTCCCCAAGCCTTACCAAAGGTGGAGGCCAGTAATAGACCTAAGCAGGCTCAACACTTTTCTACATGTAGAAAAGTTCAAAATGGAAACTCCAGAGTCCATCAGGACCTCCTGATTCCAGGGGAATGGGTATTGTCGATAGATTTGTCGGATGCTTACCTTCACATCCCCATCCACACCAACTCAAGGAAATACCTAAGGTTTTGCCACAGGTCACAGGTGTTCCAGTTTACCTCCTTTCCTTTCGGACTAGCCACAGCCCCCTAGGTCTTTACAATGATCGTAAAAGAAGTGAAGCTAATGGCCCTCTCCAGAGGACTCAGACTTCACCAATAGCTGGACAACTGGCTGATCAGGTCCCAGTCTCAGGAGGAAGCCCAACCGAACACTCGGGCAGTGGAGGACCTAACCCAGTCCTTGGGGTGGATAATAAATAGGAAAAATCAGAACTGAAACCTACTCAGGTGTTTTCATTTGTGGGCTACGAATACCATCTAGATTCAGCCCTTGTAAAACCCACTCAAGAGAGATGGCTCAAACTTCAGGATTTGATCCTACGACTTAAGTCAAAACATGTTTTGATTGTAAGATATTTGATGTCGCTAATTGGGTTGCTTGCGTCAACAGAGAAAATGGTCCCAGAGGGACGCCTTCACATGAGGCCCTTTCAGTTTCATCTCAAGGAGCACTGGAAATATCCTCAGTCGCTGGACAGCCTCCTTCCTTGGACAGAAACGATTTCTGCATACCTAAACTGGTGGCAGAACCCCACAAACATGATGATAGGTGCAGACCTTCATCCCAAAGACCACAGCACATAAATGTCCTAGAGTTGAAGGCGGTTTCACTGGCCCTTTGAAGCTTCAAGGACCAGTGTCAGAACCAAACAGTGCTAGTTGCAACGGACAACTCAACAGTGGTAGCCTACATAAACAAACAAGGAGGAACTCACTTGGCAGAGATGTGCACGCTCCTGTGGAAAATCATGACATGGTGCCATCACTATCACATCACATTGAAAGCCAGACACATGCCAGGGTGTCTGAATGTGATGGCCGACCTTCTGTCCAGGTCCAACCAAGTTCAGTCAACAGAATGGTCACTGCATCTGCAGGTGTTCAAACAGATCTGCCAAAAGTGGTTCACACCTCATGTAGATCTATTTGCCACTCATCTGAACCACAAACTTCCACTATACGTGTCTCCAATCCCAGACCCAAATGCTTGGGACATAGATGCTCTGAACATAAACTGGACGGGTCTCACTGCCAATGCTTACCCTCTGACGGCTCTCCTTCACAGGGTGATCCAAAAAATCGGGCAATGCCAATGCCTGATCATAGTGATAGCCCCAGGCTGGCCAGGGATGCCTGGGTTTTGGGACCTAGTGCAGCTCTCAACAGAGATCCCACTGCAACTCCTGGTGTCAACAAATCTCCTCAAACAGTCCCACAAATATGTGTTCCACAACAATCTCAACATCTCAACCTCCACGCCTGGTGTCTAGGAGTGAACAACTCCAAGAACAAGGCTTCTCTGTGGAGGTGGCAGAGAATGGCTGCCCCTCAGAGGTCATCAACAAGGACCATCTACAAGTCAGAGTGGGCCCTATTTGAGAAATGGTGCAGAGAAATTTCGGTGGATTTCTCCACTCCATCTGTGAAAGAAATCTCAGATTTTTTCATGTGCCTGTACCAAGATCTAAATAGGCGCCCCTTGACTATCAGTGGTTACAAGACAGCCATTGTTGACACTTTGGGCCCAGCGGGCCAACATATTGCACAAAATTCAGACCTTCACAGGTTACTCTCCAGTTTTCACAGGGATCGTCCAAAAAGTTCCAGGAATCTTCGAAAATGGAACCTTTCTGTTGTTCTCAATGAGCTCACAAAAGCAACCTTTGAGCCTATGAAAGACACAGACCTCAAACATCTTACTCTCAAAACTGCTTTCTTGCTAGCTTTCCCGCGAAATCCATACCTGGGTTGCAAACAAAGTATCTAATCTAGGCCAATGGGAAAAGGTTGCCTTGTTCCCTTCTTCTGACTTCATAGCCAAAAACCAACTAGCAAGAGAAGGTTCTCAAAGTGTGTTTCCGGTGACTATTCCTGGTTTGACTACCATTGTAGATAGACAGTTCAAAGAAGACAGGACCCTGTGTCCTGTGCGGGCCCTGAGGTACTATTTGGATCGAACCAAAGACCTGAGAGGGTCTCGATCCCTCCTTTTCATCTCCTTCAAGAAATGACATACCTCAGACATCAGACCCGCTACTCTCTCTTCTTGGTTGAAACAAGCCATTCTACTTTGTTACAAACAAGCAGACCAACAAGCCTTGGACTTGGTCCAAGTTAAAGTGCATGACATTAGGGCCTTCGCGGCCTCTAAGGCCTTTTGCGGTGGGGTATCGGTGGACCAAATCATGCAAGCGTGTCACTGGAAAGCTCACAACACTTTTACTAATTTTTACCTAAAAGACCTTACTTGGTCAGACAACGACAACAATTTGTATCTGGGGCCAGTAGTAGCGGCACAACAAGTCCTAGACCCTTCCCCTCAGTCCAGTCATCCTCGGGAAGAAAAGGGGGTGGGGTGGGGGGGTGGGCACATCCGGTGTAACCAAGTCTTCAGGAGTCTAATCCCAGGGTCTAGGTATAGGTTTACCTCGTCAGGGTGTTTGGGTAAGGTCTTTATATTCTTTTATTTTTAGTATTGATTGTGTAATGTATTAAGGACTTTTTAGGTTGTCATTAATCTTTTTCTAGGGTGGCAATAAGTTATGAATCTCCAAGCCTAGGGCTTAGATTTTCTATCGTGGTAGCCCTAGGGGCTTTACTCCGTCTAAGGTGTACATAGGCTACACGTCTCTCCTCCTGTCAGAACACCCAGACAATTTTAGCACTGTCGGTCTTTCATTCAGGTTTTTGGCTTTTTACAGGCCCAGTCTCTGGGATTGGGGCCATGTAAACGGGACTCAGACTGGTACTCTTTAACTTTCATTCTAACATCTTACTTCAAAATCTAAGAAAAACTAGACATATCTTTCAGTCTCAGCTGTAATCCCTCCACCATGCGGTTGGATTCAGCAATCAGTCCCACATGGTAAGCTATTGTAGCGCAATAAAATTGAAAATTTTAATTACTTAAATGTAGCTTTTATAAGCTACAAGCTTACCATGTGGGGCAGAGAAGAGTCCCACCCTGCCTCCCCACTGTATTACAGCTGAGGGGGTATGGCCCTAAATTTCAACGAGAAAGGAGAAGTCAAATGGAGTGTATCACGTGATGACAACCTGAGGCTACGGCCAACTATAAATGTCTTTTTCTTAGACATTGGCCGGGCCTGGCGGCCATCTGAGAACAGCAATCAGTCCCACATGGTAAGCTTGTAGCTTATAAAAGTTACATTTAAGTAATTAAAATTTTCAAATTTGATACATTGCTCAGGGACTGTCAGCCAATGCATTGCAACACATCATTGACTTTCTGTACAGTGGAGATATGGACCTAGATTTGGACAGTCTTCACGAAATTTTAAATGCTTCTAGTCATCTGCAGGTACTTGTTAGAATCTTAAAAGTAATTCTTTGTAAGTTTGTTTAGTTTATTAACCCAGAGATATGCTGTTTATTTTAAAAGATACCTTATCTATTGGGGATAAAAAATTGTTGTCTTGCATATATGTATATATGTACTAGGTTACAAGTAGATTCCCTTATGCGAGCATCAAGTAGCTCAAGGCCTGGGTCTTTCTTAATTCTTTTTAATGAATTTTTAAAATCATTTTAATGCATTGAAATTTATGAAATCATGTCAATATAATTCGAAAAGTATTGCTTTTGTTGCACTACAATAGCTTACCATGTGGAACTAAATGCTATCTCGGATGGCTGTAGGCAATCACGGCCAATTCAACAAAAACAAGCATAATACTTGTGTCATGCCTTCATACTAGTGGTGGAACGATTCGACGAAAACTCGATTCGTAGACTCGATTCCCTGTTTTAGCATCTACATCGATCCCTATTGGAAACGTCGGCGACGAAAAAAAACGAAACCACGGAAGACGTTTTGAGTGGACGATAATAGAAATACTAGCTACAATGAAGGACTAGCGTGGTTTTACAACGAATAGCTATATTATGAAGGCGAACTTACTGGCTACAATGTACAGTTTAAGAAGCATTAGCGGTAACTAAATTGATTTTAATGGGCGATAATGGGGAATTAATGCGGTCGCGGTACTTCGTTTTTATGTTTAATGTATGTTTAAATAGCCATAACTTCCTTATTTCTTGTCCAATTTTTATAATTTTTTCACCATTGTGTTCAGTTTAATTAGCTGTATTTCAATTTGTATCACATTGTCAGGAAACCCCTCAAAGAACTGCCGTGACCTTTTATTTGCTCATTAATATTAATGAGCCAGGTACTAGTACTGTATAGTTTTCATCTTAAACCAGCATATCAATTTATAAAATATTATTAACCAAAAAAAAAAAATATTTTTGGTGAAAATATAGTACATTTCCTGTAAATGTAACACCACTCTCAAGAAATAATTTTGTACTTTGGGTTGAACATCTTTACATTATTTTTCAAAGGAGGGTTGGAACCCCCTGACCCTCCTGGACCCACTAGTGCTATTTGGAAGAACTATTTGACAGAACTTACATTCATTTTATTCCAGAAAATAACTATTATTATAATATATATTATAACTATTATTGTAAATGAATTTAAGATAACATAGAACCACAGTACAACATATATATCAATAAAATATCAGGAAAGATTGATATATTTCAAAGAAAATTACAACAGTTATTTCTACTGGAAACCAAGATCAATATTTATAAATCCATCACTGACAGTATCCCAGACCGTATTTTTTATGGAAGGAATTTTGTAAAATTCCCTGTATGACCAAAAAATCGATTCGACTCGATTAATCATCTCTGGGCTTTCCCAATTAATCGATTCGGATTTTCAAGTCCGATTCCCACCACTACTTCATACTGAGCCAAATGTGACAAAGAATGTGACTTCTTCTCGTTGGTCGCCATATTGCTGAAACACACAAACTTGCTGGGAAGTTTTTCCTTATTTTCTAGTGGATATACGTATTGGTGGATATTGAAATTCTATCAGTTCTTTTATTATATTTCATAGATTAACATTTTATTGCGTTAATACATCCTATCCAATGGACAATTCCTTATCCGGTCGGCACAGACCAGCCTGCCAAATGTCAGAAAAAGATGTCCTGTATTTTCACCGGCTGGCCGGTCCCAGTACTGTGCAATCGCCAGGTGGTGCATCGTACTTCCTTCCTGTCTAGACAGCGTGAAGTCAAAGCATCTTTTTCATTTGGTGCGATTCTGTGCACACAGATTTTCATTATTGCCAGAATTTTTATCAGATACTGTGATTATTTTAAGAATTGGAATATTTCTGCTATATAAACGGATATCAGACACATCATGTCCTCAGTTGGCCAGAGAAGTGGAAACTGTGGACGTTATGGCTAGTTTTGACTCTCATACTCACTGCGCACGTTTGCAGGGATAAGGAAAAGGGTAAGGACGTTTGTGTTGAAAACCCTGATTCTTCTGATTGCCAGATTTGTAACTCTTCCACTCCCGAGCAACGTCAACAACTGGTCACTCCATCATATAAAATTAAGAAAGAGAAACGGGAGGCGAAGAAACTTGAGGTTACCCCTTCTAAGGACAGTGAAACACTTGTCGACCCTGCCACTGTTTCTTTCAAAGGGGCTGTAGACGATAAAGGCACTGTCTCCTTCCCCCCCCCCCCCCCCCCCCAACCGTCTGGAAGCACTTTTGATGGCCAGAACTTTTGAACCTACTTTCTCAACTGAAGGTGGTGGTGAGTGATTCGAGCTTTTATTCGACCGACTACCTCTGCAGAGCTTCCTGGATCTGGCTCCTCTGCTGCAAAGCATCAGCCAACCAGTAAAGCAATGACCCACCGACCGACCTTTTCTGCAAAGTTTCCTGGATCTGGCTCCTCTGCTGTTAAGCATCAGCCGACCAGTCAAACTCAGACCAGCCGATTGATCTCATCTACAAAGTTTCCTTGAACTGGCTCCTCTGCTGTGAAGCATCAGCCGACCAGTCAAACTCAGACCAGCCGACCAACAACGGCAGATCACACTGGTACCGACTCCTCTGTCCCAAGCACCAGTCCAGCAGCAAGCTCGATTCTCACCGACCTCACACTGACCATCCATCTGCTATCGACCTACCTATGTCATGTGATCCTACCGACAATGGCTCTCCTGTTCTACACAGGTCAAGACAAGATAGCATCTCTAGTTTGAGCTCCGAAGCCGGTAATGAACTGTCCGGCCGACCCCCAACTGGACTTGTATGCTGAAGAAGGGGAATTATCAGAGGATCAAGATCAGACTGTCACCGACCAGGACCAGCCCATATCCGAAGAACAGACATATAGAGAGACAATGTGAGGTATTTGCCCATTTATGGGTTGGTCACATATCCCAGACATAGACAGTGCGACCACTACTTCTGAAGATAACCCCTTTACTGGTCCAAAGGCTACAACTCCCGGCAAATTGTCAGTACAGATGCCAACTGAAGATTGGCTGTGCAGAAAGTTGGGCAAGTTGAATGTAACTCTGGTTGAAGGCTACCCCTCCCGTGGTTCTGAGGCCGGTGGCCTGTCGAAAGATGTGTTCCTGAGACCAGCAAAGTAGCCGTCTCTGCTTGGACAACAGATGCATCGAAGTTGAATAACAGCTAGAGCTGGATTTCCAGACACTCTGGCCTGTCATCTACCCCACCAGCATCGCGACCTATTTCACAGGAAACAGTGCAAAAATGGGAGAAATCAGGCAGCAAATTTCAACCGGTGCTTATTTAAAGTGCAGCAGAACATGCAAGAACAGTTGAAAGTTCTGAGAGTGGAAAGGAAGGGCAAAGGTTCAAGCAACGTGTCCTGAGTTCAGCTGACGAGTTACAATATTTAATGGACTTTAACTCAAGCATCACACAAGCGGCAGCAAAGACAATGGAACACTTGTCAGAGTTTGTCTTCATTTCAATGGGAAATCTCACCCTAGTCCGCAGGGATGCCTACATGAGTCACCTTAGAACTGGTATCAAGCCGGATACTCTGACGGCCCTGGGGATAGCACCTCTACACATCCCTACTTTGTTCCCAGACTCTGCTATTAAGAGAGCAGAAGAGGACATTGCCCAATGGTACCACCCATATGAGCGTCAGGACAAGAGTTTGAATAACAGAGATTCAAGGTCGGATAAGCCAGCATGGAAGAGTATTGGCAAGAGACACTCCAGGAAAGGAAAGGGTCGCTCCAACACTTACTCGTCCCGACCAGCCAAGGGCCAGCAGTCGTACAAATGACAATTACTGTGTAAACAAGTTACAGCCATGACTGCTGGCCAGGACGTTCCACCAAGACAGACAATAGACACTTTTATAAATGTAAACTTACCTGTTGTAACAGTTGTACCTACTACGCCCAGGCATCCCCAAAAGAGAGGTCTAAGTCCCGGGTTAGCAGGTTGTTATTCTCAAAGAAAGCACAAATTAAAATATGTGAAAAGTGTTTCTTGTGTCACTCAATTGTCTTGTGTAAAACCTGTAACAAATTTAACAACTGCTGCTCCAAATCTGCCTGTTGGGGCAAGACTTCAAAACTTTTGGCAAACTTGGCTGGATCTGGGTGCCGGTCCAAAAGTGGTTCAAATCCTCAAAGAGGGTTATACCCCCTTTCGGATCCGGCCCAACTTGGTTTTTCAACCGTCTATTTCTAGTACCAAAACCCAACAACAAATGGAGGCCTGTACTAGATGTGAGCAAATTAAATCTTTTATTCAAGGTGGATAAATTCAAAATGGAGACACCGGAAACCATCAGGACATCCTTCCAACAAGGGGAGTGGGTTACCTCAATAGACTTCAAGGATGCTTACTTCCATAACAATACAGAACAGTCCAGGAAATATCTGAGATTTCATGTCCAGGGTCAGACTTAACAGTTCAAGGTTCTGCCTTTCATTCTGCCCACAGCACCAATGGAGTTCACTGTGATAGCAAACAAAGTCAAGTTGATGGCCATACACAAGGGTATAAGGATCCACCAATACCTAGACGACTGGTTTGTCTCCAGCATACGCAGGATCTAGTGAAAATGTGTCAGGAATTGTTTTGGCTAGTGAAAAATCAGAACTGGAACCCAAGCAGGTTTTCAACTTTGTAGGTTACCAGATTGACCTCAAGTCCAGTCGGGTCTGAACCACACCAGACCGGTGGTAGAACCTTCAAGAGAAACTACTGAAACTGCTATCTCAACCGGCTTATCCGGTCTGGCAATTCATGTCCTTGATAGGTTTACTAACAGCCTCAGAAAAGAAAGTTCACCTAGGCCGACTACATATGAGACCCATACAGTGGCATCTCAAAACATCTGGAGGGTTCCAGAATCACTAGAAAAGGTGATCCCAATCCCAAGGTGATCCCCAGGTCCCTGCACCCCCACCTTCAATGGTGGTTAGAAGAAGACAATGTACTCACAGGCAGTGTTCGCTCTTGTCAAAAATGAATGCGAGACAGACTGTCTCCCTTCACTTGAAAAGGCGAGACAACTGTGAAAAAATGTGAGACATGTTTTACATCAAGATATTTTGAAATATTTAGTTCCAATTTGGGACTGCATGAAATCTTCTTTATTTAAATAATAAGAAATAGATGCTAAACTAAAAGTTCAAATAAATAAAATATTTAATTCTGTTTTTGTCTTTTATTTTTTTTTAAATATCACTTCTAAACCACATCTTAATGGCCTAATGGCTGGGTGTTACTGTTTTGTTTTTTTTTTCTAATTTTTTTTTATATTACTGTTATCTGGATTCATCAAATAAATAAATAAATTGCATTTCTTCTCTTTTCTTTGAAGAAATATATATTTTGTCTCTTCCGATAATAGACGAATTTCTTTGGTCAGTAGTTGTTTCGACTGTTTCGCCTGCGACACAATATGCAGAAGACGAGTTAAAAAATAGACATAAAGCACGGAAATCTCGTGAGAATACCCGAAATCTCGCGTGAATTACTGTGAGCTGGATGTATCAAATAAAATAAACTCACTTTCATGTCTTTCTCACTTATTTCTGTGAGGAAATATGTACGTCGTCGCTTCCGATAATAGACGAATTTCTTTGGTCAGTAGTTGTTTTGACTGTTTCGACTGTGACACTATTAGCAGAAGACGAGTTTAAAAATCAACAAAAAGCACGGAAATCTTGCGAGAATACCCGAATTCTCACGTGAATTACTGTTAGCTGTATATACAAGATAAAATAAACTGCTTTTCATGCTTTTCGCAAACATTTCTATGAGGAAATATGTACGTCGTCGCTTCCGATAATAGACAAATTTCTTCCGTCAGTTTTGAGTGTTTCGCCTGGTAGCGACAGCACAGACGCGTTGGTGAGTTGGTTTTGCGACAACTCGCCCCAGAGTGTGTACAAACTCGCGAAATCGCGCTCGAGAGCGAACACTGCACAGGCCAACCATTACACCCAATAAAACATGTTCTGCAAATGTTTACAGATGCATCAAAAGAAGGGTGGGGCACTCACTTAAACGAGCACATTGCAAGAGGAACCTGGTCACTTCCAGAAAACAAGCTGCATATAAATTACCTAGAACTCAAAGCAGTTTTTCTACCTTTAAAAGAGTTCCAGGACCTCTGTTCAAACAAGATAGTTCTTGTAGCAACCGACAACACCATGGTGGTGTCATACATAAACAAGGAAGGAGGCATGTGGTCGGGTCCACTTTGTGCCCTACTATGGAGAATCTTGACTTGGTGTACCAGGAAACCAGTAACTCTCAAAGCCCGACATATTCCAGGCCAGCTGAATGTGGTAGCAGACAAACTATCCAGGCTAGGCCAGACCATTCAAATATAGTGGTCTCTCATTCCAGAGGTCTTCCAGACGATATGCAGCAGGTAGCACCGGCCCAACTAGATCTTAGTGCCATGAGGTTCAACAACAAGTTGTCTCTGTTTGTGTCACCCTCTGTTTGTGTCACACTGGATCCCCTGGCCACAGCAGTGGACGCACTCAGCTTGCCATGAGAGGATCTGGATGCATATGCCTTCCCACCAGCGGCCATCTTGGGCAAAGTGGTGGAGAAGTTATAGGACTCCCCATGCAACAGAATCATTCTGATTGCTCCAGGGTGGCCCAACATGCCTTAGTTTTGGGATCTAGTGGCCATGTCCAGCCAAATCCCACTGAGCCTACCCATTCTGCCCAACCTGCTGACGCAGCCCTTCAATCAGATCCCTCACAGAAATCTGACAAATCTATATATCCATGCAAGGCTCCTAGAGCCTCCGCAATCAAGGAGCAGGGCAGCCAGAATCGAGGCTCCTCCAAGGGGATCAACCAGGTCAGTCTAAGTGGTGCGTCACAAATCAGGTGGACTTCAGGGCACCCCCTATAAAGTCAGTTTCTGACTTATGTACCTTTTTCAGGACAGGAAGTTGCAACCCAGCACCATTGATGGTTACAGGTCAGCCATTGCTGATAAACTGGGAAAGTCACCCATTAATATCAGCAAGAACGAAAATCTCACTCGTCTCCTGGATAGTTTCCACAGAGACAGACCCAAAGGCCTGAGGGGAATCCCCTCCTGGAACTTTTCCCTGGTCTTGCACCAGCTGACAAAGGCTCCATTTGAACCAATTAAAGAGGCTTCCTTGAAGCATTTGACCTTCAAGACAGTTTTCCTTTTAGCCCTCAGGTAAGGCAAGCGTAGAAGTGAGATACATGCTTGGCAAAACAGAAACATTAGACACCAATCTGACTGGTCAAAGGTGTCCCTGTACCCATCACCCAGCTTTCATTCAAAGAATCAGCTGGCCAAAGAGGGTCCAGACAGTGTGGTCCCAGTGATAATACCAGCCCTGGCCCCAACTCTGGATAGATCCCTCAAGTCTGACAGGTCTCTCTGTCGGGTCAGAGCTTTGCACTACTATGTGGACAGGATCTCAGACCTCAGACAGAATAAGGAGGTAGTCTTTGTCTCCTTCAAGAAAGGTTTTGATAAGGACATCTCACCTGCCACTATCTCCTCATGGATCAAACAGACTTGGATCCTATGTTATGAGCTTTCAGACCAGGAGGCCCACACTTAACATCAGGTTAAAGCCCATGATGTCAGGGCCTTTGCTGCTTCTAAGGCCTTCCAGTCAGGTATCTCCTTAGAACAAATACTGTCAACCTGCCACTGGAAATCACATAACACCTTCACACAGTTTTATCTGAAGGATGTGGCATGGGCTGATTCAGAGCTCTACCACCTGGGGCCAGTAGTGGCTGCTCAGCAGATCCACCAGTAGCCCAGGATATAGAGGAGACTTGTACATATGTAAATAGTTGTACATATGTAAATAGTTATAAAAAAAAAGACCAAAAAAAAATCTCTGATGTGCTTCCTTCGGGAGGTTTATTTACCCTTCTTATATTTACCCTTCTTTTATTTTATATATACATTGTATTATACACCTAATTCCTTACCTGCAGAGGAAGGTATAAGGGATATGTGTATTCAGCCTTACTGGCAGATCATATTTACTTGTGCATCGTTCTTTGATAGACAAAAGAATGAGAGAACGACTCTGTAGGTGCTTGCCTAACCGTATGGTGTAGGTTGGTTTGGCAATAGTTAAAGTCATTCATTTTTTCGTGCATTTTTACAAAGATTAAACATACATTTGATATACACGTGAAAATATAAAATATTTGAATATTTTACTTGCAAGGTCTTTTTAAAATAGATGAATATTTAATGTACACCCTGGTACCCCAACATCTCAACAAATAGAAAAATCTCTCCGCTCACAAATGCAGCTTCGACTGAAACAAGAATGGGGATTTTCCAGGCACCCATTTAGAGGTCTTTAACAAGCTGTATGAACTGCAAAAGTCTTTCAAAGAGTAAATTAATCAGCTGAGTGCTTCTGTCAAACTCCCTCACATTTTGTGGTGGATCAGATCAGTGACAATGAATCTGGCCCTAAACCCGGTACCTTACGGTCTCAACTTTCTCGAGAACTCAAGAGCCAAGGGAGTCGATTGAAGTTGAATTTGTTGGGGCTCCACATCCACCTCACTATAGTTGAGGGCAAGTCTCGGACCCCCTCTCGGGCCTAAAAGCACTCGGATAAAAGGAGACATAAGTCTTCTAAATATGTGTTTCCTCTTCAGAGGAACCAGACTTCCATCCTCAGGCTAAAAAATCATCCACAGGTGAACAACCTAAGTAGGCCTAAGCAGGCCTAAGTGAGTCTAAGTAGGCCCATAAGCCCATGACCTTTGGGGACCTCAAACAAAAGGATTTGACTGAGCCCAAATTCCAATTTAACCCAGAGCCCATCCTTCTAGGGAGATGAATGTATCAGACTTGCCCTCACAATACATTGAGGATATTGTAACATTTAGGGAAGTACTCAATATCCCTGACTCCTGGGACAGATACCAGTTTCCTCAGTGTGGAATGTAAATAAACTGACTCAACAACACAAGCTTACACCTAAGGGTCCTTCAGCCATGCTCCCAGTTAGTCCTACTTTAAAGGTCCTAGAAAAAAAATTGAACAGTATTTCGAAGCTTCCAATCTCCAAGAAGGGGGATTTATCATACAACCTCCCTTCACTGCAAAGTGGTTTAAGTTGGGTAACTCCTGTTTGGAGGAAAAATTACAAGAACTCAACACAGATTTTGCTAGTATCTGTATCTCTCCCAAGCCGTATTGGTAAAATTTCTGTACAGGTTATCAAGGAATTTGAGCAACAGGCCAGGCAAAACCTTTTGTACACTCCACTTTTCGGCTGCCTTCAATCAGGTCCTCCCTAAGTGTAACCTGATTGTAGAAAGTTGTAGGGATAGCCTCAAGGCTATATCCAGAGGGTTAAAAATCGGATCCAAAAGGTGCCAATCCTGAAAGGGCAGCCAGAAACGGTTGAGAAAACCTGTGATTACTTAGAGATCCTAGACAAGGGGATCCATATCCAGCAGAGGCCTTTAGCCTGCCAAAGTAAGGCCTTATCCTACATGCCCTAGAAGGAAATTTACACCATCGCTAACTCTGTCCTCATTAGACGAAAAGCAGAAATATCCCATGTCCAACCTAATTTTGAGAGACCAGATGTCAGCAACAGAGGAGCTCACCCTTCTCTCCTTCCCCTTTATTCCAATCCAACTAGTCAAGTCCACTATCCCAAGCAGTAATCAGGCAGGAGAAACTCGAAGAACAGAGGCAACAAAGATCATTTTCAACCTCATTGCAGGGGCAGAGGACATGGAAACCCCTCCTCCCAATAACTACCTAGCCTCGATTAGTCCACCAGTAGGAGGTTGCTTCCGTTTCGTAAAGAGAGACTGGCTAAAAGAAAAGTGCTCAAACAACGTGTTTAACATTATTAAAAATGGCTACATTCTACCATTCATCATGAAGCCAATTTGGCCAGACTTCCCCTGATTCTCTCAGGACTCTCGGCCCATCAGAAAGACCTTGCTCTGGCCTCTTGTATCCAGTCTTTCCTGAGCAAGAACACAATCGAAAGGGTGGTAAACACAAAGTCTCTTGGGTTTTACAGTTGCCTGTTTCTAGTGCCCAAGCCCCATCAAAAATGGAGGCCGGTCATAGACCTCAGCAGGCTCAGTACCTTTCTTGTAGTAGAAAGTTCAAGACGGAAACACCCGAGTCCATCAGGGCCTCTGGATCCAGGGGATTGGGTGTCTTGATGGACCTGTCAAACACCTATATCCATATCCCCATCCACCCAGCATCAAGGAAGTACCTTTGGTTCAGCCACAGGTCTCAAATTTATCATTTTGTTGCGTTAATACATTTTACCTACTCGACAATTGCATAGCCCGGCAAACTGCCAGTCTCACCAAACGCTCATTCGCCAGGTGACTGTGTAGTCCCCCGCTCCTCTGCTTCACGTGTGAGCCCATGCATACTTCCTCTTTTTGTTTGGCGCGAAAGTGTTTACTCGTTTGTGAAAATTAGAGATGAATTTCACATATTATTGTGGAATAAGTTGTTAAATCTCAAGGGTTTTTGTGTTTGTGGAATACTATTATCAATATGGCCTCACCTGGAGATATAAAAGGTCAGAGAAGAGGTTCATTTGGCCGCATCAAGAAACTTGTACAGGACCAGTGTCCTAGGCGAATTGTGTCAAATATGTGATGGTTTTAGAGTTTTGCAAAAAGAAACGTTAGCCACTCCCTCTTATAAAATAAGGAAGGAGAAGAAAGCTGGCACACTGATATCACCCAAGAATGTTACAGTGATTTCTGCTGTGGAGGGAGATGAAACAAGCATCCTCAAGCGTCTTCCCAGTCTTCTGCAGAGCCATCTGCACACGCACCTGCTTCCTCTTCTCAGCCAGTGTCCTTTGTTACTTCAGAAAAGTTTGTAGCAATGAACGACAAGTGGTCCGAGGCTTAGAGGCTTTTGCTCTTGCGAGGTTATTTGTTTTCAACTCCTAAAACTGTTGTCCAGCTGGTGTCTTCTCACCCAATTTTTCTGACAAACCATATTTTGATTGTTTTGCCCCGCCTGAAAGTGTTAAGACATTAGATTCTGTTAAGACTGGTGATTTGATGGAAAATGACAAACATTATAAATTACTGCATGTTCTAACCCCTGTACTTCCTGTGTTTTTCCAGAGCATCCACAAAAGAAAGCAGTAAGCTCCACAATGAACAAGATCAGAATAAAGTCTGTAAATCATGCTTCTGTTGTAAATCACTTGTGTTTGAAAATATCTGCAATGTTGTCCAATGTCTACCTTTGGGGTGATGTCTGAAGGACTTCTCGCAAATAACCTGTGGGGTGATGTCTGAAGGACTTCTCGCAAATATTGGTCAACAAGGTAGCCAGCCCAAGAGTACTGTTCATTCTGAAAAATGGTTACAACCTTACCTTCACCTCCCTGAACCAGAATCCCAATTGTCAAAAAAGTGGATATACAAACCCCTCTGGAACAGCTATCTGCAGTAGGCTTTGCATTCTGTTTTTGACAAATGGTCCATAGAAATGGTCAAGATTCAATCCTCTCTTTGGTTACCAAGCCGAACAACAAGTGGCAGCTAATCCTGGACCTCAGCTGTCTGAACAAATTCCTAAAGGTCCAGATCTTCAAAATGGTAAACACCAAAATCAATATGGCTAAATCACTGCAAATAGGATCTCCTCTAGAGCGACACCTACTTTCAAATCCCCAAAGGCCAGAATTCTTAAAAGTATCTGAGGTTCCAATGTGAAAACCTTCCAGTTTACAGCTTTGCCTTTGAGTCTCTCCACAGCTCCCAATGAGTTCACTATAGTGGTAAAAGAGGTCAACCTCATGGCTGAAAGTCCATCACATCCAGATTCACCAGTATCTGGACGATTGGCTCATCCAAGCAAAGGACAAACAGACCTGTCACTAAAACACCCAGTCTCTCCTTGCCCTTTGTCAGGAACTATGCTGGGTACTGAACCTACAAAACTCAGAACTAGACCCTCAAGTCTTCAACTTCATAGGTTACCAGTACAACTAACCCCAAAAGATGGGATGCCCTGACTTCCAAACTAGGAACTTTAAAAACCGGAAAGTTGTACGGTGAGGCAGTTCATGTCTGATAGGCCTTTTCACTGCCACCGAAAAACAGGTCCCCACATAAAACTATAGCATAGTGAAATTGCATACCTGTAGCTCAATGCAAAGCTGAGGATTAGCTAATTTGAGGTTATCACTGTTGAGTAAATCAGTTATAACTTGAAAACTATTGCATTTCGAGTATTTTCTTTAAATATGTTATTCATCTACTTTTGGGTCAGCTATAACATAGTAAAATTGCAGACCTGTAGCTCATGGCATAGCTGAGCAATAGCTTCTTTCAGGTTATCACTGTTGTGTATATTAGTAGTAACTTAAAAACTATTGCATTTAGAGTGTTTTGTTTAAATGTATTTTTCATCTACTTTTTGACAGCTATAACATAGTAAAATTGCAGATCTGTAGCTAATTGCATAGCTGAGCAAAAGCTACTTTCAGGTTATCACTGTTGAGTAAATCTGTTGTACCTCGAAAACTATTACATTTAGAGTATTTTGTTTAAACATATTATTCACCTACTTATGGGTCAGGTATAACATATTAAAAATTGCAGACCTGTAGCTCATTGCATAGCTGCACAATAGCTACTTTCAGGAATTATAACTTGAAATTTATTGCATTCAGAGAACTTTCTTTAAATAAGTTATTCACCTATTGTTGGGTCGGCTATAATGTAATAAAATTGGGGACCTGTAGCTTATTGCATAGTTGAGAAAAACTGCTTTGAGATTCTTTCTGTTGAGTAAATCAGTTGTAACTTGAAAACTATTGCATTTACAGTAATGTCACCCACTTTTTACAAATTAACAATCAACTTTGTACTTTACTTATAAATACCATTTCCAGGGCATAACTTTTGTGTCCTTTTCTTTATTCACTTTTACTCTGAAACTCAAAACACACAGCTGACGCAGAGCCCGTTCACGGGCACTGATTGCTTGTTTAGAAAGGTAAGGAAATTCCTTGTGTTAGTAAACAAGAATCTACCTTCTATAACATTGTACTAGCTTACCCCATTTACAAATGTGATTTTTGAAACAAATATCTGTCAGTTCCTCCCTCATGGACCCAGCCTCAGACCCAGGTGAGGGTTATGAACAGCCAGTGGATGCTACAGTCTTCTGGTTCAAGTATTTCCAATAATTAAGCGTCCCAGAATGGGCACTTTATTGTTTTTGCTTCAGTTTCCTCACTGCCGCAGCCACCGCCACTGCGTTATGATCTCCCTTGAATATCTCCCTTATTATTGGAAGCTTTCTAAGCATATTTGGCAGTTAAATACCTTAGGCATGGGAAATTTTTTCCACATGCTTAAATTTGACCTTTGATCTTTATCCAGGTCACATGATGAAAAAGTAGTTTTTTGAGTACACCCGCCCTGTCATCTCAGCAAAATCGGCTGATCGCAGAGGCTTGTATCCCCAGCGCAAAGCGGGGATACTATGGATTCATCATCGTCCGCAGAGATTTCTTGTTAGCGACCTACAGTCCACATTTCTTTCCAGATTTCTTTCATATTTGGCAGGTGGCATAGCTAATTACTCACCTACTCAAAATGAGTAAATGCTAATTATCTTTAAAAGTATTGCAGATAGCCATTTTTTGTCAAATAACTCATTCACCTACTTTTGGGAGAGCTTTCACTCTGTGAAGTTTCAGACCCATAGCTAATTATTCACCTACTCAAAATGAGTAAATGCTAATTATCTATAAAAGTATTGCGGATACCCAATTTTTATCAAATACTCATTCATCTACTTGTGGGAGAGCTTTCACATGGTGAAGTTTCAGACCCATAGCTAATTACTCACCTACTCAAAATGAGTAAATGCGAACTATCTCTAAAAGTATTGCAGATAGCCAATTTTTGTCAAATAACTCATTCACCTACTTTTGGGAGAGCTGTCACTCCGTGAAGTTTCAGACCCATAGCTAATTATTCACCTACTCAAAATGAGTAAATGCTAATTATCTATAAAAGTATTGCGGATACCCAATTTTTATCAAATACTCATTCATCTACTTGTGGGAGAGCTTTCACATGGTGAAGTTTCAGACCCATAGCTAATTATTCACCTACTCAAAATGAGTAAATGCGAATTATCTCTAAAAGTATTGCGGATACCCAATTTTTATAGAATAACTCATTCATCTACTTTTGGGAGAACTTTCACTTGGTGAAGATCCAGACCCATAGCTAATTACTCACCTACTCAAAATGAGTAAATGCGAATTATCTGTAAAAGTATTGCATATTGCCAATTTTTCTCAAATAACTCATTCACCTACTTTTGGAAGAGCTTTCACACACGAAAATGAAAAATTGTGAATATCTCGGAAAAACTATTTCTTCTCCTTTAATGCTCGGCGGGAGATACACACCGCGGCAGTGGTCTTGTCAGAAATTTTTGTCTCCCCAAAAATGGTGGCCATTTTGAATTTTCAAAGTTTTATCAAAACAAAAAAATGCTTATATCTCGAAAACCGTGCTAGATGGAGCGAACTCAACAAAATTTTTGACCTGCTGGGTATCTCTACAGAGTAGCCATGCCAATTTTCAAAATATTTTTGTCTCGCCAAATATAGCGGACATTTTGAATTTTCGAATTTTCGCAAAACACAAAAATGCTTATATCTTGAAAACCGTGCTAGATAGAGCAGACTGCGCTAACTTTGGTTGCCACAGCAGTATAAGGCTAGAAACGAAGCATTTTCTTAATACTTTAGCACTCACCTTTATATCCTTTTCGGGACGCTTTGTTTTTGCTATGCAAAAACATTATCTTTTTTTTGCGAGCGATCCTCTAGGTTTTTTTTTTGGTTTTTTTTGATGGCCTGTCAAGGAATTGAAAGAAAAAAGAGAACATAAAAACAGAAATAATAATTAATAAAAATGATGAATATACCACCCCCTCTTTATTATCTTTATGTCAATTTCAAGACAAAAAAACGGGAAGAAATATTTTTACTTAAAGACAACAAGTATCACACCCTAGGCTTGTGACCTCACAATAACAATTGTATTGTGACATCATAAAGTAATGACATCACCAGAAAGCAAAATATTGATTTTTACATATGTGAGAAGAGAAGCAGATTTCACTGTAAAAGCCCAATTAAAAATAAGAAAAACTCTCTCCTGGCTTTAATTTTCAAACAAGTTACACCAAATTTAGAAGAATCCATCTGTACCCCATGAAATTGCAAATTTAATAAGTAAATTAAATTTTTATAAGTTAATACCCTATCCAATGGACAAATGCTTTACCGGTCAGCGCGACCGGTCCCGCCAAACGCCAGAAAAAGACGTCCTGTATATACTACCAGCAGGACCGGTCACAGAGTGTGCATTCGCCAGGTGGCGCATCATACTTCATTTCCTGTTTACCTCTTGACGTCATAGCATCTTTTTTGTGTCTAATCCTAGTAAGACCCCTAGTAAGCTGATAGCGGGGCCGGTTGGGTGGGCCTTGCCTGTCCATTGGATAGGGTATTAACTTATAAAAATTTAATTTACTTATTAAATTTGCAATTTTATTGCGTTAATACATCCTATCCAATGGACAATTGCTGAATAACTACCGCTTGGTTAAATTTGCAATTTTATTGCGTTAATACATCCTATCCAATGGACAATTGCTGAATAACTACTGCTTGGTCGGCGGGTAAGCAGCTAGGGACTTCTGTGAACTCATAACAAAAACAAAATAGTACAGGCCCATTTGACCTAGGGTCAGAGAACCCTGACCGGTCAAGGTCGGCCACCAACTCACCGTTAACCGGGAGTCTACCGACGTTGCCCCCCCCCCTTTTTTCTTCCCTTCCAGAGTAGGTTTGAGAAGGGAAAAATAGAGAGAGAGAGAGGGCTGAGTTCAGTCCCAGAAGAAATAAACTTCCCAAGGGAAGCAAGTCGCAGTTTTTTTTTTTGTTTTTGTTTTTTTTTTGAAAATATATGTACATTCAACATATTTACACTATGTACATATCTAACATATTTACAATATGTACATATCTACATATATCCAACATCTCCTCAATTCTGGGCCTGGTGGTGCACCTGCTGGGCAGCCACTACAGGTCCCAGGTGGAAAAGCTCCGAGTCAGCCCCTCCTGCCCTTAGGTCTGTCTCTATGGAAACTATCCAGGAGACGAGTGAGATTCTCATCTTTGCTGACATTAATGGTGGAATTGCCCAGTTTGTCAGCAATGGCGGATCTGTAGCCATCAATAGTGCTTGGTTGTAACTTCTTCTCAAACAAGTGCAGGACGAAGTCAGCAATGGCTTTCAGAGGTGGTGCCCTGAAGTCCACCTGATTACTGAGGCACCACTTTGTAAAAATGGTCCACTTTGCCTCATAGACAGATCTGGTTGATCTTCTTTGAGGAGCCTCAATTTGTGCTGCCACTGCTTCAGAGAAGCCTTGCTCCTTGATTGCTGACTGAGGCTCTAGGAGCCAGGCATGTAGGTTCAGATTCGACAGGTTCCTGTGAAGGACCTGGTTGAATGGCTGAGACACTAGGGTGGGTATGCTGGGCAGACACAGTGGGATCTGGCTTGACATTGCTACCAGGTCCCAAAACCAGGGCATGTTGGGCCACCCTGGAGCAATCAGAATTATTCTGTTGCAGGGGTAGTCCTGGAGCTTCTCCACCACTTTGCCCAAGATGGCTGCCGGTGGGAAGGCGTATGGGTCCAGGTCCTCCCAGGAGAGGCTGAGTGCATCCACTGCCCAAGCCTGGGGGTCTGGAACCGGTGATACAAACTGTGGTAGTTTGTTGTTGAACCTGGTGGCAAACAGGTCCACTTGTGGCTGATGCCACCTTGCGCATACAGCTTGGAATACTGCTGGATGAAGTGACCACTCTGTTTGAATGGTCTGGCCAAGTCTGGATAGCTTGTCTGCTATCACGTTCAGCCGGCCGGGGATGTGACATGCCCTGAGGGTTACTTGCTGCCTGGTGCAGCAGGACAGTATTCTCCACAGTAGGGCACATAGAGAGCCCGATTTCATCCCCCCCTCTTTGTTGATATAGGCAACCACTGTTGTGTTGTCTGTAGCTACCAACACTGTCTTGTTGAAGACTAGGGTTTGAAAATCTTTTAGAGCTAGAAATACTGCTTTCAGCTCCAAGTGGTTTATGTGTAACTTGCTCTCTGGTAGGGACCACTGTCCCCTTGCAGTGTGCTCGTCTAAGTGAGCGCCCCACCCTTCTTTTGATGCGTCTGTAAAGATTTGCAGAGCATGTTTTAAAGGGTGTAATGGTTGACCTATAAGCACATTGCTTTCCTCCAGTCACCACCTTAGATGGGGGTGGAGGGATTTGGGGACCGGGATCACCTTTTCCAGTGACTCTGGGACCCTCCAGTTGTTTTTCAAGTGCCACTGTATGGGTCTCATGTGTAGTCGCCCTAAGTGGACTTGTTTTTCTGTTGCTGTGAGTAGACCTATGAGGGACATGAATTTCCGGACCGGGCATACCAGATCTGACATTATTGATCTGATCTTGTCTGTCAAGGCCTGCCAACGTTCTTCTGTTGGTCTGACCTTGCCCTCTGTCAGGTCGAACTGGTAACCTACGAAGTTGAAGACCTGTTTGGGAACCAGCTCTGACTTTTCCTTGTTCACCAGCCACCCTAATTCCTGACAAAGTATGACTAGGGTTTGAGTATGCTGGAGACAGGTGTGGTGGGTAGAGGTTCTCACCAGCCAGTCGTCTAGGTACTGGTGGATCCTTATACCCTTCTGAAGTGCCATGAGTCTGACTTCTTTGGCCACCACTGTGAACTCCATGGGAGCTGTGGAAAGGCCAAAGGGGAGGGCTTTGAACTGGTAGGACCGACCCTGGAGGTGAACGCGCATGTACTTCCTGGACTGACTGTGAATGGGTATATGGAAGTATGCATCTTTGAAATCTATGGATGTGACCCACTCCCCTACTTGGAGGGAGGTTCTTATTGTCTCTGGGGTTTCCATCTTGAACGTCCCTGTGTTTAAAAAGGTGTTCAAGGTGCTCAGGTCTAGGATCGGTCTCCACCGGTCGTTGGGTTTGGGTACCAAAAATAGCCGGTTGTAAAATCCCAGTGAGTTGTGATTTTCCACCGGTTTGTCTGCATTCTTGTTTATCAGCTGAGACAGTGCCTCTAAAAGGAAGGACTGCTTGGTTGGATTGTGGTAGTTGCTTATTACAGTCGGTGACCTTGTCAAGTGGGGTCTGAACCGGAAGGGGAGCGTGTAACCCTCCCTCAGAATGTTTACCACTTTTGGACTTGAACCCAGGGCTTCCCATTTCTCCCAACACTGGTTTAACCTCGCCCCTACAGGAGGATCTAAAACAGCATGTTGGGCATTGGCGACAAGATTTACAGATAGCAAGTGACCTACACAAAAAACATCTTTCACATATTTTATTTTTGTGTACAAGTGACATGCATTGGGATTTAAGCTTTTCCTTTGCGGCAACCCGGTGACAATATGAGCATTTGCAACATGAGAGTCTACATTTAAAGTCACTGGTGGTGGGTTCAAACCCTCCATCTTGTCGGATACAATTACAGAGTCCTTCAATCCGACCACATTTGAGACACAATAATTGTCATATATGCTTCTTAAACCCTTTGGCCGGCTTTTGGTTGAAGTTTGAGGCTTTACCTCCACCTTTCTGAAGAGTATGCCAGTCTCTGATTTGTTTCCAAGCCGGTGTAGTGGGCTTCCGGTCCAGCTGGTGTGAAGGTCTAGTATTGGAGGGAACGTACAGATGAAAACGTCCGGGTTCCTCTGTGTGTTACCCATAGAACGCCTCTCCTCACTACGTGAAATCTCATCTTCAGCCTTGACCAGTAAGCTGTCTGGGAATAATGATAGTAGATGTACTGGAGAAGTGCGTAATGCAGTTAAGATATCAGGTTTAACTCCACCACGTATAAACTCCAGATAGCTATCCTGATGTGCCAGAGTGAGGTTGGCCATGCTGATGAACACTCCCTCTGAGAGATCCTGCATGGTGCGCTGCATAGCTTGGGAAATTGACCTGTTAAAGGTCACCAGATATTCAAGCTCTTCAACAGCCTGCTGCGTTCTTTCAGCACTCTTGCCCTTTGATGAATCTGACTGGAGAGACTTCAGCTGGGTAACCATTGAATCCTGCACTTTAGTAGGGCATCTAGATAAACCAGCAGCGTGATTACACATCACGGATTGCTCCCTGAACGCCTTCTCCCACCTTCTAAGGGTATCCTGGCTGAACGTACGGGAAGCTGGAGCAGAAGGTAAACTTCGTCTTGCGACCCTAGAGAACATACTGTTCAGCTTTGCCGGCTCCGGAGACCAGTGTGATACAGCCTGGGTAGACGCGTCTCCCTTCTTAATTGCTTGCATATCATACCACTTTGAAAAGCGAGGAGTCTTTCCAAACTGGTCACGTAGCAGTCCACTAGTTTCAGAATTTCTAGAAGGATAACCTTCAGCAATAGTTACATTCAGTTTCTCCAGTTTTTTGCAGAGCCATTCATCAACCGACAATTTAACTGACACTTTACCAGTAGTCTTCACTCTGGAACCGGCAAAGGGGTTATCATCCATAGAAGCAGCTGAGTTGTCATAATCCGGGATGTGATGCCAGTTCATGAAACTTCTCACCCCTCTAATAGCTTCCCTGTAATTGGCATCTTCAGAGAGGTCCTGATCTGTAGCTGTGTCCGGTAAATCACCCTGGCAGTGAATACTAGCCGGTGATGCCGGTTCCCCATCCAACTCAGCCTCACTATCATATTCCCTAGCAACCTCAGAGTTCTGGCCAATGGGAGGCGACAGGTTATGCAGCGTAGTTTCAGCACCGGCAGGCAGAACCTCAGGACCCGCACCAGGAGCCTGTGCAGGCTGGGTGGCCGTCCCTGCACCGGGAACCAGTAAAGGTTGGGTGGCACTTCAGACACTTCAGAGGTACCGGGGCCCTGAACAGGGTGGGTAGCACTCTCAACTTCATCTCTCCCAGCTTCTGTACCGGGAACCCCCAGCGGAGGTTGGGTAGCCGTCAACTGTGTAGCAATGTCACCAGTGCCCTCAGAAGACATCAAAGAAAGGGTGTTCTCTGGGCACCACAGAGGCAGAGGTCACCGGTCTCACCGGAACAGCAAAGGATTGGTTTACCAGCATAGCTTCTAGACGTGAAAATCTCTCACTCCACTTGTCAACAAGGGACTTGAGGTCGTCTGAAGTAGGTTTGCTGCTATGTTTCCATTTACTAGACCTTGGGGAGCCATCAGAACGCTTGTTCTTCTTTGGAGTAGAATCAACAGAGGGAGACTTGTCACAGCTAACCCGTCCCAACAGTGTAACTTCTGAAGGGTCCACTAGAGTGGGGGTCGTGCTTGCATTACCTTCAGTCTTCTGCTCAGAGCGTTCTTTCCTTTCCCTGTAGGTCGGAGTTGCTAACTGGTGGATCTGCGCAGGTGTAAAAGACTTACAGATCTGGCAATCCAGCTTCTTGACACAGGGGTCGTCTCCCACCCCCTTGTCACGACAACGCGCGCATTTCTTATGGTTGTCGAAAAGGGCCATAACGTGCCCGCAAGAACCTAGCTTCTGTCCAGGAGACGACATAATGATCAGTAAGGTAGTAGAATTACTCCGTACTAATAAAAAACATGAAACTTGGAAGAGTTCGCTGTAAAACTTCAAAAGCGTATCTCTGAAGAAATTCTTCTGCACACTCTTTCGCGCCAAACGAAAAAGATGCTATGACGTCAAGAGGTAAACAGGAAATGAAGTACGATGCGCCACCTGGCGAATGCACACTCTGTGACCGGTCCTGCCGGTAGTATATACAGGACGTCTTTTTCTGGCGTTTGGCGGGACTGGTCGCGCCGACTGGTAAAGCAATTGTCCATTGGATAGGATGTATTAACGCAACAACATATCTACCCACCAAATTTAAGCTTGATTGGTGTTACAGTTTTTGAGTTTTAAGGGCGAAACGGTGCACAGACAGACAGACAGAAACAAACTGATCACAATAACCCTCTCGTATCGTTGAGCGTTAAAAATGAAACTAAAGTCTTTTTCATGATCATCCCAATGAATTTTACACAAAACATTTTGCAAGTTTTATGATTACTTTAAACTTCAAAGAAATAATGTTTTTCTTTTCATACAATTTAGACAAAGCGTCTGCCGCTAGACAAGCCTTTTTTACATTGACTTGTGGATAAGTGGAACAACTATACTTGTGTGAAGGGAGGGGGGTTTAAGAGTTACATATACCTGTATTCAGTCCACTTTCCCAGCATGTTCAAGCTAGGCAGTGAGTGTGTGTATGTGTGGCTGAATGTACTACTCCACTGGCAGTTTTGTGTGAGTGGGGGGGGACTTGTCAGTGTACTGGTTATAAAGCATATGCATTGATCGTTTTTCTGCAGTCTCCCCAGTGAAGGGGGGAGGGGGAGAACCACTTGGTGTACTAACTCTTGGAAGAGTGAGAGAAACAGTGTCTGAGTTTAACTGCTAATTAAGGGTGAACTCAATCTGGAATATGCAAAACACAATGCATAATTAAGGACTTAGCCATGGGGAAAGAAAACCAATAAAAAAAAAATGACTGTATTACCACACGAGGCATGTTGTAGTCAATGTGGTGGCCCATTGGGGCCCTTGAAAGTCAAGTTGTGGTGGCCTTAACTTAAAAAGGGGGGGCCCCGGGCCACGGGGCCACCGTGAATTTCGCACGCTGCAACATGGTGAGTAACTTGAGTGTCTATCTCAATAGCTAAGTGAGTAATAGCTATTTTCGGACTTTTCACTAACTTCGATCATGAGTAAAATCACTTGTAACTTGAAAACTATTGCATTTAGAGAATTTTGTGCACATCTGTTATTCACCTACTTTTGGGTCAGCTATAACATAGTAAAATTTCAGACCTCTAGCTCGTGGCATAGCTGAGTAATAGCTACTTTTGCCTTTGCCGGTGGATACATCTTGCATCTGGCCACAGATGCGTCTTTGGTCTAGTTCAAATAAGACCTTACCTAACTAAGTCTGCTGTACACACAATAGTACAGTCACTCATATCTTCCAGATTAGACTATTGTAACTCTTTCCTAGCTGAACTCCCACAATATCTTATCCATAAGTTGCAGAAAGTAGAAAATTGGGCTGCCAGGATAGTTTTGAATGTCAAGAAACATGATTCTATATCGGTTCACCTGCATCAGCTCCACTGGTTGCCTGTTAGGTTTCGGATCAAATTTAAAATAAATCTACTAGTATATAAGAGTTTGAATCGACAGGCACCATCATATTTGACATCAATGCTTAACTACCAGCAACATCAACGCACCACAAGATTGGCAAGAAAATCATACATGCTACAAGAAAAAAGATGAAAACTCGTCTCTATGGGTGACCGTGCCTTCAGTGCTGTGGCACCAAAGTATTGGAATGAACTGCCAGATGATATCAGGAACATTGAACTTCCATTGGACATCTTCAACAAGAAACTAAAAACTCATTATTTTAAAACAGCATATTGTGGAGAAAAAGCGCAATAATTGTTTTTTCTAAAATAGAATTGCGCTGTATAAATATGTCATGTTATCTCAAAATGGTCAGGATTTTGGCGTTTTGTTGGAATAACTTATTCAGCTACTTTTTGATAATCTTTCACATGCCGAAGTTTTAGCCCTGTATCTGCAATCTTAAGGTCACCTTAATGTCGAAAAAGCTGGTTTTAGCCCTCCAGTTCACTTAGTTTTTCACTTTTTTCAACCAAACTTGGCATGTATATTAAGATTAACCAAAGGATTATCCTGACTTTATGGTGACCTTAAACTGTTAATCTAATTGGAAGTATGGTCCCCCTA
Organism: Sabellastarte sp. h YS-2021; assembly: GCA_964017235.1. Taxonomy (NCBI): domain Eukaryota; kingdom Metazoa; phylum Annelida; class Polychaeta; order Sabellida; family Sabellidae; genus Sabellastarte; species Sabellastarte sp. h YS-2021. The sequence continues at coordinate 32,120,474 of OZ024937.1, read as the reverse complement.
AAGTCAGAAAATTTGGAATAAAACCATCTGGCTTCTTTCTTTTTCCATATCTAACGTATATTGATATTGAAGTAGATGAAAAGAAGACTCTTACTACTTTATGATTTAAATATTAATGATATTATGGCCATCTTAAACTTAAAATATAGGGTTTTTCAGCGCTAAGCTCGGTTAATGTTTAAATTTTAAAAATAAAACTTGGCACATTTATAAAGGTTGGCAGAAAGGGACATTCTCATTTTATGGTCACCTTAAAGTCGCAATATGAATGAAGTTATGGTCACCTTACAGTAAAAAAAGGAAGTTTTCAGCCTCCATCTATCTTATTGTTCAACTGACCTCAGCTAGACTTTATGCACTTATAAAGGATGACAAAAGGGATATTCTTATTTTATGGTAACCTTAAAGTCCTAATATGATTGAAGTTATGGCCACCTTGCAGTTAAATTATGGAGTAATTACTCTCCAGGTATCATATTGTTCTTATTTTCTTTCCACCTTGGAGTTCCAATACACGTACAGTCATGGCCACCTTGAAGTAAAAATGAGGGTTTTCAGCTCCCAACTGACTCACTGTTCAATGACATCAGTTCAACTTGACACATTGATTAAGCTTAAGGAAGACTTTTAATGACCTTTTCCCTTAAAATTCCTGTTTTTATGGCATCACTGCACTGTCTGCGGATGCATCTGCGTCAGCGTGAGCAACTTCTCCAAAACTACTAGACCCAGAGACATACTGTTTTTTTAAAGATACCTTATCTATCAAGGATGATAAATCGTAAAATCCATGCCGATCTATCTGTTAGTTTGTTCCCCAGAGCCATTAGAAGAGAGGTGCCCCCACCCAAAGTCTGAAAATTTCAACACTTTATCACAATTTTCTCATTGACTATTGCAGGGATTTCTCTCATACCTTGCATATATGTACTAGGCCACCAGTAGATTCCATTGTGGGAGTATCAGGCCTGTATCTTTTAAAATAATTTTTTATGAATTTTTGATGAATTAAAATTCATGTATTCATGGACTAAATCACTTAAAACTTGAAAAGTATTACATTTAGAGCATTTTGTTAAATGTGTTTTTGATGTAGTTTTGTGTCAGTTATAACATAGTAAAATTTCAGAACTGTAGCCCCTTACATAATTAAGTAATTGCTGTTAAACCTAAACATTCTACTGCAGCAAATAATCTTTTTCTCACCTGCATTTTATTTCAGTGAGGGGAGTGTGGAAGAGGCAGTCTTTTTCTGCACAGATCTGCCCCCTCCCCACACTCAAATAAAAATGCATGTGAGAAAAGAATTGCCTCTGTGTATGGGGGATGAGGGGGGAAGTGAGATGGGGAAGTGAGATTATGTGTGTGTTGTAAATCTCACTTGCCCTCATTCAAACAAAGAGGAGAATATGTGTGCAATGTGCCAAAAAAAAAAAATGGAAAGGTTCACTCTCACTGAGCTTTATCAAGCCTAGCTGTGCATGCATGCTGTTATTCTGCTTACAGTCTAATAGAGTCTCATACCACAACTACTACAGCTTTATTAACTCAAGTCTCCATCTGGGCCGCTCGTTTTTCTTAGCAAAAACCTTTTTTCTAGTTGACTATTTAAAGGATTTCTCCCTCATCTTGCATATAGGCCTTGATCTTTCTTAATTTTTTTACTGAATTTTTTAACTAATTTTAATGCACTAAAAATTCAAGAATTCATGCAGTAAATCACTTATAACTTGAAAAGTATTGGATTCAGAGCATTTTGTTTAATATGTTTTCAGCTAGTTTTCTTTCAGCTATAACATATTAAAATGTCAGACTTGGAGGTGATTTCATAGCTAAGAATAGCTAACTAGCAAACTATAAATAGGTTCATCTGTACACTCAGTCTGACCCCCCCCCCCCCCCCCCCCCCCCCAACACACACTCTCTCCTCTGCAGATGAGAAAATTGTCTCTGTGTGAGTGGGCTGTGTGCGTGAGTGGTGTGTGTATATGTGTGTATGTGGTGTACAGGCAGTGATCTATTTTAATATCTGTTTCCGTTCAGATGTGAGGACAGAACTTTCCTCTTGTTATTATTCAAGAGTTTTTTGTCTGTGGGATCTTCTTTAATTATATAAGATCTTCTTTAATTATATAAGACAAACTCTGGTGTTAATCAAGCCTGTGGAAATAAATTTAACTGCCATTAAAACTTCCTAATCTCTTTTGCAATCCAATCACTCAGTCTCAGCCTGTTTGAGCTAGGTGGGTAATCTTCTCAAAGGCCTCCCAAATGAAAGGAACTACACATAGTAGCTTTGATTTATGGTAGTGACAAGCTGTTTCATGTAAAAACATTAGAAAAAAAGTGCTAGAATCTGAGAAAGGCTTTTATTGAGTTGCAACTTCCTCCTTAGCAAAGTTTCCTTTAAATGCCTGATATATTAGTAAGATATTGATATTCATACTGACACAATATTTAGCATCAAGATTGAAAAAGTTTTTTTAAACCAAGTCAATTCATGAATTGATCTGGTTCGCAAAACTTGATTTGCAAATCAATTTGGTTCACAATTTTATGATTCCTTGCACCCCTAGTAGTAAGGACTATTTCTTCTGGAAAAAAATTTGAATTTTCAAAATTGCGACAGGGGTCTTGAATTTTTGTGGAAATGGAAAATGTCATTTATTTAACTGTAAAACATACAGTGATTTTAGCAAATTTTACATCTGCTGCTTAGTAAAGTTGCTTCAAAGTTGAGTTTATCATATGGAAAAGGTCTTTTTATCTCATTATTTCTTCTTGGGCTTTCAACCCAGTTGTGGTCACACTACCCCATATATGGAGAGTCTATATTGACAGTCAGGTTTACCCCCTGACCCCTTCTTATTGGTCAAACTGGGGTCGTAAAATAGCAGATTTTCTGTTTTTGCCTTATATCTGCTTTAAAAATAATCTTCTTACAAACTATAACATTTATTGAATTAACTTTACACAATTTATGACCATAGAAAACACAATAAAGCTTACATTTTTCTTTCATGTTAATGCATAAACTTCCACATTGTCTGCTAAAAAAACTTTTAACTAGTGGTGTGAATGATAAACCGGTAAGCGGAACCCTTGAAAATCCTTGAAAAAAAATTGCTTCATTTTCAAGGCCTTGAAAGTTTTTGAATTTGGCCAAAATTGAATAAAATCCTTGAAAAGTCCTTGAATTTGTTATTACCCAACTTCTGCATCTTTAGGTTTATGGCTATTGTCAGACTCAGCAATGCAAGTATGATCTAATAGAAAATGAAAGTGAATATCCTTGAATTATATGTAGATTTTTCTATAATCTCTGACAAACAGCATTGTTGTAATGCGTTTATAAAATGTTAAAATCCTGTGACAATAAAGAATTTTGTGGGAGGAATGGACAGCTAGAAGTGGAGGCAACGGAGGCCGTGCCTTAAAATATATCCTTGAGAATTGTCATTGTTGACCTTGAAAATCCTTGAAAAGACCTTCAATCCAGTTATCAAAAGTCTGTGGGAACCCTGTTTTTCTACTTTACATTATAAAGCATCTAACATTTTGGGACGCTTTGTTTTTGTTAGCAAAAACATTTTTGTAGTTATAATTTTTTGAAGACTTTTACTGTCAAATCCTAGTTTATTACATTAGGTTTGTCCCTCATGGACCCAGCTCTAGAGTCGGTAGTGATGTTGCAAACAACCAGTACTTTTTAAAAGTCATCTGGTAGAGTGTTATAAAGAGAAGAGCAAGAAGTGTGTTCTTTAGAATTCATGTCTCCTGGCCATTAACCAGTTTTTATACAGATTCCTCCATGTCCACAAGAATCCATCCCCTAATCTGAAACTGTGATACAAACCAGTTCCTTCTTCATGGACCCAGCCTTGTTGTTGGTAGTGGTGTTTGTTAACGACAGGGTCACTGTTAAAGTTTCCTGGTTTAAGTGTCACGAAAGAATTCTACAGACTGACATCATCTCCAGCAAGCTAGTCACATGACTCACCGACCAGCAATTTCTTGGGTGCCATCTAAATATAGCTCACAAGGGCTATCCCAGTATCTGTCAAATATACACAAGAAGATGTGCACTTATGAGAAATCATTTATTTAATGGAGGAAATGTACAACATGCTGGACTTGACACAGGTGACGACCTTTTACCGGCCATTCTCATCCATGCTTAGCACAAATATAAATATCCCTTGTTTTTTTCATCTGCAACAGACCAGTGCCAGCCAGAGAACCTGCCGGTTACAGAACCTGCTGACTACACAGCCATTACTGAAGTGTTTGCTTCTTCCAACCGGTTACAGAGTATATCTACTCTAGTCCAGTCAACTCTGTGTTTATTCTGGGTCAGGTAGACTTGAAGTATCTACAAAAAATTGCTTCAACCAACCTGTTACAGAGCCTACCGGCCAGGTGCTGGCTGCATAGCCTTCATTGTACAGTTGCTTCACCCAAACCAGTTACAGAGCCTACTGGCCTAGTCCATTCAACTCTATATTTGATTCTTGGGCAGATGGACAGGAAGCATCTACAAATAAATTCTTCCAAGAGGTGGCTCTAACCAGCTGAAGAGCTGACCGACCTAGTGCCAGCTACACACTGGTCATATGAATTCTAGGTCCTTAGGGGTGTCAAAACTGACCAACCTGGTCTAATTGACTGGCAAATTGCTGTTAGGCATTTTGGTTACAGAGAAACCTACATGGCTGGCTTGCTAGCAAAAAATACAGTTGGACTAGCCAGTTTTGACCCTTGCTCTCTGAAAAATATTGGTTACAAAGAAAGGTCCAATCTACCGGACCAGCTAACAGGCTTTAAAAGAGGGTTAACCAACCACTAAGATTGAGCAATGGCTGCCTGAAAAATAATAGGTACAGTGAAACAACAGGCTAGGCAGATCTACTATGGGGTTGACTAGCTAATGCTACCTCTCAAGGAACACTGAAGAAGTGGGAGAGCCCGTTGATCAGTTTGGTTGCATGGTAATCAGCAGAGTACAATCAATGCATGCTCAGGATTCAGGACGCTATGTAAAGACAGCTGAAGCTTATTAGGGTGACCAGAGGGAAGGAAAGTCTTCCAGCAACTCTGGATCACCTAGGAGGTGGCATTAAACAGCAAAAGACTGGATACATGCAGCACTGATCCCATTAACATGGCTACGCTCTCCCCAGACAGTGTCCTGAAAAGAATAGAGAAAGATTTGCCATCCCCTGAAAGCTAAGGCTATTTAGGATCGTCTTCTCACACTAGAAGGGACATTGTCACCGTTACGAGAGAAAACAGATGTCCTCCAAGGACGCCGACCGGTCTAACCGGCCGGCATAGAAGCCAGCGATGCAAGAAAGGCTAACTACACCTCTAGATCAGCCAAGGGTCAGTTGTCGTGTCTTTAAAATGACCATTATTGTATTGCCCCAGTATTCAGGACATGGCTGTCTGGGAGCAAAGTCATGTAGAACAGTATTACCCTTTGAATATTAGTTCACTTTTTTGCAGATCTATTGAGCTTCTGTCCAGACTCACCATGTCCCAGTGGCTGCTCCAGATCTACCTGTATGGACCAGATGAACTAATTTAGGAGATATGGGAAGCCCGAAGGGCTGGCCCCAAGGTCAGAAGAACCCTCATAAAGAGCTACAGTCTCCTCTTCTGCATCCGACCAAAATTGCCAAGATCACCGACCTTCATAAGTGGTCATGTACACTATTACTGGTATTGTTTATCGATATTGAAATATTTATCAGTTCTTGTTAAATATGCCGATATCGATAATGCTGGGTACAATATCAATATCAGAACATACTACTAAATACATGCACCTCTGCTGTCTTCCATTAATATAAAGTACCAAATTTAAAAATTATGCTGATTTTCATATCATTTCCGGTAACTTTTACTTACTGCGAAAATGGAACTGCCATATTTGGTTATGTTTCTGGACACTACTAAGCCTTGTGAAACAGTTTGGAAGGTCTCCCCCAGGAAAGCATCTTATGCCTCGATATTTCAATATCAATCGATACGGAAGGTAAAAATATGGTTTGATATCTTGTGCAAAGAATGCAGTAGAACTGGTCAGAACTTGGAAATATTAGGCTTCTTTAATAGACTTTCCGTGGTACCAAAATTCAGCAACGGGTTGAGTGGATTTTACAGTACTGACCGAGGAAGTAAATCTGATGGCTTCACACAAGGGTTTATTAACCCACCAGTACCTAGACAACTGGTTGGTAAGAGCCAGATTCCCCCAAACCTGTCTCCAGCACACACGGGAACTAGTAGAATTTTGTCGAATTAGGTTGGCTAGTGAACTTCGAGAAATCAGAGCTGCACCCCAAGCAAGTCTTTGACTTGTAGGTTACCAGTTCGACCTCAGATGTGACCTGCTCTGAACCACACTGGATCAGGGGCAGACTCTTCAACTGAAAATACTGAAACTACTCTCCCAACCAGATTGTCTGGTCCGGCAGATCATGGCCTTGATAGGTCTGCTGACAGCCACAGAGAAGCAAGTTCACCTCGGCTGACTTCACATGAGACCCATACAATGGTATCTTTAAAACAAATGGAGGGGACCAGAGTCTCAAGGAAAGGTCATCCCCATACCAATTTCTCTTGAAAGACAAAACCACGGTAATGGCTTACATAAACAAGGAAGGGGCATGAAGTCGAGCCCACTGTGTGCCCTTCTATGGAGGATCCTGATGTGGTTTCCAGAAAACAGGTTGCCCTCAAAGCCTGACACATTCCAGGCCGGCTGAATGTGGTAGCAGATAAGTATTCCAGGCTAGGCCAGAGGAGTGGTCTCTCCTTCCAGACTGGGAAATTCACCCATTAAAGTCGGCAAATATGAGAATCTCGTTCTTGGATAGTTTCCACAGAGACAGACCCAAAGTTCGGAGGGGCATCCCCTCCTGGAACCTCTCCCTGGTGCTGTACCAAGTGACAAAGACTCCAATTTTAACCAATTAAACAGGCCTCTTTGAAACATTTGACCTTTAAGACCTTTCTTCCTTTTGGCCTTGGGTTCAGTTAAATGCAGGAGTGAGATCCATGCTTGGCAGAATAAGAACACACATCAGTCAGACTGGTGCAAGGTGTCTTTGTACCCTTCACCTAACTTTCTAAGAACCAGCTGGCCAAGGAGGGTCCTGACTGTTTATCCAGTGGTTATACCAGCCCTGGCCCCAACTCTGGATAAGTCACTTAAGTCGGATAGGTCTGTGTGTCCGGTCATAGCATTGCGCTACTATTTGGACAGGACCTCAGACCTCAGGCAGAAGAAGGAGCTAGTTTTTGTCTCCTTTAAGAAAATTGTCTGCCACTATCTCATCATGGATCAAACAGACTGTGATCCTATGTTATGAGCTCTCGGATCAAGAGGCCCTCACCTTACATCAGGTTAAAGCCCATGATAGGAGGGCCTTTGCTTCTTCCAAGAAATAAAAAACTGTGGTGTGCTTCCTTTAGGAGGTCCCTGTCTCATCTCTTCACCTGCCTCAGAGCAGTTCTGTAAAAGAAGGGGGCAGGGGCAATGTCAGTATAACCCCAGCAACTGGGCAACTGGTAACCGACCAAAGGTTCTACAAGTTCCTTGGCTCCAAGCCAGCTTGAGCCTGGAAAAATGTTGTTTTTTTTTGTTTATGAGTTCATTTATGAGTCCCAAGTAACTTATCCACCGACCAAGCGGTAGTTATTCAGCAATTGTCCATTGGGTAGGGTGTAATAACGCAATAAAATTGCAAAATTAATAAGTAAGACTCCTTTACTTAAGTAAGATGCCTTTACTTAAGTTTTTTCGGATGATAACTTAAAAAGCACTTCACCTATTCACATGAAATTTGGCAAGTAGGTTTGTTATATAGATATCTGGAAAACATTAAGTTTTGGAAGTGATCCAATACAAAATGGCCGACTTATTAATGATTAACTAAAAGCCATGAGTTTTCTTAAAAATGGTGCGAGATAGAGCTATTTTGGCATAATTTTTGGTTCCGCAAGTGGATATGGTGAGTCAACTACAATTTTTTGCCAAAACTTTTTTCCCACCATTTTATGGCGTAAAATGCAAAAACACATTTATCTCGGAAATGGTGCGAGATAGAGCGATTTAGACAAAATTTTTGGCCCCCAGGGTATCCGCAGAGTCAACTAGCGGTTTTTTCCAAAAATTATTTTCCCACTATTTTTGGCGGCAATCTTGAATTTCTGCATAAAACGCAAAAAAACACATTTATTTACAACAAAGGTAGGTTGAAGTGCAAAGTCTCACTAAAGTAAAAGTTCACAATAGATATTGTGGGTGTGCCTTACATAATATCTTCTACTTATGTGTATTGTGTTTCGAAAGTTTGTGTGAAATGATTTATCTCATCAGAGGCTGGAGAAGAAGGGCTAACATCTCCCCTGAAGTACTTTTTAAAATTTTTTTTTCTTGTGAAGCAATACTCTAGTTTTTTCTTAGGCTGAATAGAAGGGTACTTCCCTTCTCACAGAACCTCTTCCCCTTGCTAGTCTGAGAGAAGTTCTGCAAGTGCTTCCCTGATCTTCCTCTGGGAATCCCTAGGGACTGAACTCTCTCGTCCGGTCTGGTAGCCGGTCTACTGGTTGGACATAGGACTTAATAAGGGAGATTTTTCTGACTGCTTCCTCCTTCTTGTTCTGTTTTGTTCCTCCAGTGTGTTACCGGCCATCCTTTCAGTAGTTATTCTGGCTTTTGTCTGTTAGGTAAGATATATCAACACAATAAATTATAAAATTTAATATGTAAATTAAATGCCCACCCTCTGACCCCACAAATGTACCTTACTCGGGTTCATAAGGTTCAAGATTTTCAAACAAAAAAGAGGAAGTGATGTTACTAGCCACCTGGTGAGTGTGGGAGGCACTAAGCCCTCTAGCGAGTGGGGGCATCATGATGACCGGTTCCGCTGGAGGAGACTCAGGATGTCTTTTTCTGAAGTTTGGCGGGACCGGCTTGCACCGGACCTATGGCTTTAGTTTGTTAGGTAAGATATTAATTTATAAAAATTTCATTTACTTATTAAATTTTCTATTTTGATGCAATTTACAGGACTAAAACTGAGTACCAGTTTCTGAGTAAATAGTGTTGCTTGTAGAAGTGCAATGTATGGTCACATATGGTGACATTTAGTTTGTTGAATTCAATTTTGTAGGTTCAGAGTGCCATTGATTTGTGCAGCGATTACATGATATCACTTTTGACATTTAGTAATTGTGAAGATTTTCTCAGCATTGCTGACACATATTCTCTTACCAGTGTAATAGACCACTACAATAACTTGGTCCTGACAAACTTTGAGGAGTTCATTGCTTCAGAGCAATTTTTGAAGGAGGGTGAAGAGCAGCTCTGCAATTTCTTGGTATCCGATGAAATGTGTATTAAATCTGAAATGAGGCTATTTGAGTGTGTTTCCAAGTGGGTAAGTCATGACCCAAGTCGCAAAGATTCCCTGCAGAAAGTGTTGGAGTGCATTCGCTTTGGTCTGATGAGTGAGGAGCAGCTGACACATATACAACACCAATTGCTGACAGGTGGGTGGATAGAACATGTGTTCCATGGAGTCTTTTCAGTCTTTCAATGTGAAAGAATGGTGTTTCTTCAATATGTTAAAATATGGAAAATATGTAAATATTTTTATATTTAACAGTAAATTATGTCTGTTAAAAGTAATGTATTGTACAAGCAGTTTTGTGTTTTACTCGTTAAGAAAATTGTTAATGCTTAATTAATCATTAATAACTCAGTCATTTCTTAACCTATCCCTGCCAAAATTTAATGTCGCCCAGATCTTTATATGCGGAAGTATTTGCTAAATTTCAGGTGGATAGATAAAATGCTTCACAAGTTATCATCTGGACAAGGACGCCCTTCCAAAAAAACCCATTTTTGGTCATGTGACCTCTCTGATTGGTTAAAATGTCATCGCAGCATATTCAGAAAAATTTCCCAGGGCTACTGCATACACTTGCCAAATATGAAAAAAATCCGCTTTATGTCTGTGAAGCTATTGCGAAAAGAAAATGCGGATCCGGCGGAGTCGCTTCTCCCGTATACAATACGCAGGACGCTTAAAAAACGCTACTTGGTGAATTTTCATCAATATTTGGTATGTGGATGTACGCTTCCCCAGCAAGAGATGATGACTGAAATATAGCGACATTATGGTTACTGCTGTATTAGCCAATATTTCAAAAAATAGATTTCATGTATATTTGGTATGTTAGTGTGCCTCAGCCAATGGAAAATGTGCATTTTATTACGCTACAATAGCTTACCATGTGGGACTCCATGCTGTACTTGGTTGGCCACAAGGCATCATGGCCAACGTCTAAGAAAAATAGACATTTATAGTTGGCCGTAGCCTCTCGTTGTCGTCAAGTGATAACTTCTGACCAATAGCCCTACTTTCTCGTTGGCCACGTTGACTGGTAGCTGTTTGTAAATATACAGACATTTTCATTTATTTCTCAGTTTTTACTTATTGTTGGAGGTTCTTTTTTGGCTATTTCTTTTATTAGATAACTTAGATCATTCTGTAAAATTTTTATTTTGACAGGATAAGTATATTTCTTGTTCAGGCCCTTTATATTCTACGTCTTTTATTGCGTTTAAAATGTCCATCCATCAAACGAATAAAGACAAACCGAGAGTACAAAAATACTGCCATTTTTGTTTTAGTTTTGATTTACACAACTATTGCCCTACCTGTAGGGAGGCTGGCAAGGGCGATGACCCCTGTGTCACCTTTGAAACGCCCTGTGATATCTGTGCATCTTTTACAGATGACCAGATGAAAAAAATTCAGCACAGGAAACGCTATCGTAAGAAACAAAAGGCGGACACTAATACAAAAGATGATGAACTTGATCTCTTGGGCGAAGGCGACGGGGATTCCTTCACTGGTTCAAATGCAGACCTTGAGAGTGCTGCTGACAATCTTTTTACCTCACCCCCACCCCACCCCCCCACCCCCGTCCTCAGCCCCTTCCCTTCAGTTCTTTATCACTTAAAACACCAGCCAAATCTGTCCCACCCACCCCAGGTACTGCCTTGCAATAAAAAATTGAAACAAATCTAGAAAAACCCCTGGGCAATTCTTTAAATATTCATTTACAGCAACAAATGGGTTCCTTCCAGGCATCCATGTTGGAAGCTTTTCAGTCACTCCGAGAGGAGTTGACTGCTAAAAAGCAAACCAGAGGTGGATCAGACCTCGTTTCCTGCTTCCAAACCTGGTACATCCAGTACTGCTGTTAATCTGGACCTACCCCCTCCGAGACCTAGAACTAACATACAAACCGAGGATATGGATGTGGACTACGGTCCAGCACTCCCTCCTCGTCTCGTACTTGACCCTCATGATACATCGGATCAGTACGTTGCTACATCTGAACTACCTCCGAAAGAGGTCTCGGACAAACCCAAAAAGCATAGCCACTCTCACAGTAGGCATGAAATTGAATCCAGGTCTGCCTCGGATCAACCTATTGAGGAATCCGATGAACCTCGGATCCCTTCTACTAAACCTAAAAAGCACTCTGATCAGAGTAAACACAAGTCTAGGTCCAGATATGTGTCATCTTCCTCAGGGGAGGATCAGTCCCCTGTAGCCAGACACAGGTCTTCTAAGCCCTCTGGGGCTCAGCCCTCAGGGGCTGTTTCTGATCAAGACCTCCCGCAATATGATCCAGACCCCCCTTATTATAGGGAAGTAGCTCTGTCTGACATTCCCTCACAGTACGCTGAAGAGGTCGACACTTTTAGGCGCATTCTTTCCTTCCCTGACCCCAGGGAGTCTATGCCTAGGTCCTCAACTTCAGTCATGGGTCTGGACAATGAGAAAGGCCGTCAAGAGCTCAGACCTAGAGGTCCTTCCTCTATTCTTCCACTTAGCTCAGTTATCAAGGATGCCTTTGATAAATTTCAACATGACTTTAAGGCTGCTAATTTACCTGAGGGTAAATATGTCGAGCCTCCTCCTTCCACTTCTAAGTGGTACAGGGTGGGACAGCCCTGTTATCAGGACAAATATCAGGAGTTGAATACGGATTTCGCCAAAATCTGTATTCCTCCTAAACCCTCTGGGGTCCCTATGGGCAAGGTCCCCCTACCAATTCTTAAAGAATTGGAGCATCAGGCTAGGCAAAATATCTCAACCCTCAATTTCACCGCTGCCTTTGCTAAAACTTCTTCTTCTTGCAATGCTTCCCTTGAGAAGTGTCAACATAGCATTAAGTCAACTGTCAAGAAGATTAAGTCACAAATCCAAAAAGGTGCCAGTCCTGAAAAGCAGCAAAGCGTGGATATGAGGAAGTCTGTGAGTACATGGATTTTTGGAATAAGACAGTTCTTATTCAAAACAGGGCCCTTACATGCCTCAGCAAATCCCTAGCCCATATACTCCAGAGGGAATTATATTCTATGGTTAATACCGGCTTGCTTAGGCACGAAGCCGAAATGACCCTCTTACAGCCACAATTGGGGGAAACGAGACGCCAAGAACTCAGGAACTCGTCCTTTTGGGACCCTTCCTTGTTCCAGTCTCAACTTGTGAAGGAAGGTGAAGACTTCCTCCTCAAAAAAGCACCTCTAAAGACTCTCAGGGTTTCGCACCCTATCAAAAAAGCCCTTTCGTGGTCCCCACAACAAGAGAAGAGGCTCCTACAGGAAATGCCCCCATGGGGGCAACTCCTCACAAAGCAGTAACCAATCGTTTTCCTCAGGAAGGGGGAAACCGAACTTCAGAGGCTCCAGGGGTCGTTTTCGACCCCATAATAGGGGAAGAGGGCGTGGAAACCCCTCTTCCCAATGACTCCTCCAAAGACTCACTCAGTCCACCAGTAGGAGGTCGCCTCCGTTCTTTCAGAAGAGATTGGCAAACAAACAAATTCCAAACGTGTTAAACATTATCACCAATGGCTACGTACTGCCATTCTTTTCAAAGCCAAATTTGGTCAGATTCCCTCTGATCCTGTCAGAGTACAAGGCCCATTAAAAAGACCAAGCCCTGGCCACTTGTATCCAGTCTCTTCTGTCAAAGAATGCAATCAAAAGGGTGGAAAATGTAAAATCTCTCGGGTTTTACAGTCGCCTGTTCCTAGTACCCAAGCCTCACCAAAGGTGGAGGCCAGTCATAGACCTAAGGAGGCTCAACACTTTTCTACATGTAGAAAAGTTCAAAATGGAAACTCCAGAGTCCATCAGGACCTCCCTGATTCCAGGGGAGTGGGTATCGTAGATAGATCTGTCAGACGCTTACCTACACATCCCCATCCATCCAAACTCAAGGAAATACCTAAGGTTTTGTTACAAGTCACAGGTGTTCCAGTTCACCTCTCTCCCATTCGGACTAGCCACAGCCCCCCAGGTCTTTACAATGATTGTAAAGGAAGTGAAACTAATGGCCCTCTCCAGAGGACTCCCGAGTTCACCAATACCTGGACGACTGGGTGATCAGGTCCCAGTCTCAGGAGGAAGCCCAAGTGAACACTCAGGCGGTGGTAGACCTAACTCAGTCCTTGGGTTGGATAATAAATCAGGAAAAATCAGAACTGAAACCTACTCAGGTGTTTTCGTTCGAGAATACCATCTAGATTCAGCCCTTGTAAAACCCACTCAAGAGAGATGGCTCAAACTTCAGGATTTGATCCTAAGACTCAAGTCAAAACATGTTTTGACTGCAAGATGTTTGATGTCGCTAATTGGGTTGCTTGCCTCAACGGAGAAAATGGTCCCGGAGGGACGCCTTCACATGAGACCTTTTCAGTTTCATCTCAAGGAGCACTGGAGATATCCTTAGTCGCTGGACAACCTCCTTCCTTGGACAGAAGCCATTGCAGCCCACCTAGACTGGTGGCAAAATCCCTGAAACGTGATGAAAGGTGCAGACCTTCATCCCAAAGACCACAGTATCCAACTCTTTACCGACGCCTCAAACGAAGGTTGGGGCGCTCACTTAGATCAAAATTCTACAAAGGGTCTGTGGTCAGATCGGGAAAAAAGGCTACACATAAACGTCCTAGAATTGAAGGCGGTCTCACTGGCCCTTCGAGACTTCAAGGACCAGTGCCAGAACCAAACAGTGCTAGTTGCGACGGACAACTCAACAGTGGTAGCCTACATCAACAAACAAGGAGGAACTCACTCAGCAGAGATGTGTGCTCTCCTGTGGAAGATTATGACCTGGTGCCATCACTATAACATAACATTTTATTTTCAAAACCCTAGTTTTGGTTTATAAGTACCTCACCACTGGCCAGCCTAAGTATTTTGCACCATATCTCCCCTTGTACAAATCTGCTGTGAATACAAGACGTTCAAATCCCAAAAATTTGTTCCTTCAGGTTCCCTCTTACTGTGCTTCCATCCATAAATCTAAGGTCCATTTTAACAATAGTTTTTCATATGATGCCCCTAAGTTATGGAATGATCTCCCATATGATATACGCAGTGCTCCAAATCTCTCCAGTTTCAAAAGTCGACTCAAAACCTACCTATTTCAGAAATCATTCCCACCATAGCTTCTTACTACCGAACACCGGACGACCTCTCTGGGAACGACTCGGAACATGTCTAATGTCTTATGACTTATGCCTTATGAATTGGATGGTGTGCCTTAGAATCCGTTGATACGGAGATTAAGCACGTGGACAACTGATTGATTGATTGATTGATTGATTGAACATTGAAAGCCAGACACATCCCAGGGCGTCTGAATGTGATGGCCGACCTCCTGTCCAGGTCAAACCAAGTGCAGTCAACAGAATGGTCACTGCATCCACAGGTGTTCAAACAGATCTGCCAAAGGTGGTTCACACCTCATGTAGACTTATTTGCCACTCATCTCTCTTATTTTGCCACTCTGAACATAAACTGGACGAGTCTCACTCCCTATGCTTACCCTCCTACGGCTCTCCTTGACAAGGTGATCCAAAAGATCAAGCAATGCCATTGCCTGATCATCGTAATAGCCCCAGGCTGCCCAGGGATGCCCTGGTTTTGGGACCTAGTGCAGCTCTCAACAGAGATCCCACTACAACTCCCAGTGTCAACGACCCTACTCAAACAGTCCCACAGGTTTGTGTTCCACAACAACCCACAACAGCTCAACCTCCACGCCTGGTGTCTAGGAGCGGATAACTCCAAGAACAAGGCTTCTCTGTGGAGGTGGCAGAGAGAATTGCTGCTCCTCAGCGGTCATCAACAAGGACCATCTACAAGTCAAAGTGGGCCCTATTTGAAAAATGGTGCAGAGAAAATTCAGTGGATTTCTCCACTCCATCTGTGAAAAAAATCTCTGATTTTTTCATGTACCTGTACCAAGACCTAAACAGGCGCCCCTCGACCATTGATGGTTACAGGACTGCAATCGTTGACACTTTGGGCCCAACGGCCCACCATATTGCACACAATGCAGACCTTCATAGGTTACTCTCCAGTTTCCACAGGGATCGTCCAAAAAGTTCCAGAAATCTTCCTAAGTGGAACCTTTCTGTTGTTCTCGATGAGCTCACAAAAGCACTCTTTGAGCCTATGAAAGACACAGACCTCAAACATCTTACCCTCAAAACTACTTCCTTGCTAGCTTTGGCCTCCGGCAAACGCTGCAGCGAAATCCATGCCTGGGTCGCAAATAATCTAGGCCAATGGGAAAAGGTCGCCTTCTTCTGATTTCATAGCCAAAAACCAACTAGCAAGAGAAGGTTCTCAAAGTGTGTCTCCAGTGACTATTCCTGCTTTGACTACCATTGTAGATAGACAATTCAAAGAAGACAGGACCCTGTGTCCGGTGCGGGCCCTGAGGTACTATTTGGGCGGCACAACAAGTCCTAGATCCTTCCCCTCAGACCAGTTGTCCTCGGAAAGAAAAAAAAAGGGGGGGGGGGGGGGGGGGGGGGGGGCACATCCGCTACAACCAAGTCTTCAGGAGTCTAATCCCAGGATCTAGGTATTCTTTTACCTTCAAGATGCTACGGGTAAGGTCATTTTTGTTTTTAGTTTATCAGAGTAATTTGTATTAAGGACTTATTAAGTTGTCATTAATCTCATCTTCAGGTGGCAAAAAATTTTATGAGAATTCCAACCATTGGGCTGGTATGTCACTCATGATGGGCCCCTAGGGACCCTTAGACCTCTAAATGAGCACTGCTGCACTTCCGTCCTACAATCAAAACATCTTGACAGTTTTAGCACTGTCTTCCATTCTATATAGGTTTTTGCCTCCTTACAGGCCCAGTCTTCAGGATTGCGGCACTGTAAATGGGACTCAGACTGGTATTTCTAACACTATTCTAATATATATATTACTTCAAATCTAAGAAAAATTGACATTCCTTCCAGTCTCAGCTGTAACCCCGCCACTGGGCGGTTGGATTCAGCATTGAGTCCCACATGGTAAGCTGTTGTAGCGTAATAAAATTGAAAATTTTAATTACTTAAATGTAGCTTTTATAAGCTACAAGCTTACCATGTGGGACTCAGAAGAGTCCCACCTTGCCTCCCCACTGTTTACAGCTGAGGGGTAGGTTTTAGGAACTTTCAATAAGAAAGTAGGGCGATTGGTCAGAAGTTATCACGTGACGACAACGAGAGGCTACGGTCAACTATAAATGTCTATTTTTCTTAGACGTTGGCCATGATGCCTTGTGGCCATCCGAGTACAGCATTGAGTCCCACATGATAAGCTTGTAGCTTTTATATATACAATAATAAAAAAAATAAGTAATTAAAATTTTCAAGTTTGTCGTAACCCTAAAGTCCTATATGTAATTTAATTACAGAGACTTTAAGGATCCAGCTGTATTTAGACATAAATGCAAAGATTTCAGTGTTTTGTATGGGAATGTGGACCATAGGAAGACGCTGGGAGAGATAACTGCCACAACAGTGGTCTTCTTTTTATGTGTGCAGTATTGTTGGGATGACTGATGGTGCTGTCTTGTTTTGTAGAACAGTACAAGCCTGCTGCCAAGTTTATTGCAGATGGAATTAAGAGTCATAAGGAACTGAAGCTAGGACATACAAATATTGGATATTCAATCAAAGTGCGCTCAACAGAACAATCATTAGTACTTATTTATCAGGGTTCATCATACAGACCTTTTGAAATAACAGCTTTCAATAAAAAGACAGATCAATTTTATCAGCTTATGACTGATATAAGTGGCAGTCGTGACTGTCGAATCGTGAGTGTAAACAACTTCCTGTACATCTGCAGGGTGGTCGACTGTGGAGGTGGCACCCTCATCAACTCACTGCTCAGATTCGACCCCAGACACTTGACTCTGGTGGAGTTGACACCTTGTCGCAGGTTGAGAATAGATCCTTATTTGGTTGTGCTGGAGCAATGCTTATATATCTTGGGAGGTACAACTGAAACATACCAGACCTTGAACAGTGTGGAGTGTTACAACACTGTGACCAACAGCTGGGTGGACATAACACCGATGCCCAATGCCATTCACTCACTGGCAGCGGCTGTTTCAGGGGAGCACATCTTCATCTCGGGGGGAGCATCCTCAGGCAGACAACCTACCTCAGCTGTCTCTACCTACAGTTCTTCTGCAAGTACTTGGCAGGCAAAACAGCCTCTCATCTGCCCCAGAAGGCTGCATGAAATGCTTGCATTTTCTGAAAAGCTCTTTGTATTGGGTGGGATTGGTGAACCAGGTCTACATCGAACGCAGATTCCTATTGAAGTGTATGATTTGAACACAGATCAGTGGACCATATTAAGCAGCACTCTGGCTGGCAGATCAGTGGGCCAATTTCTCATTTTTGGTGGAGACATTTTATCTTTTGGTCGAGAACACCATGAGGCAACAGAGGAAGACATCTGGCTATATGATAAGAAAAGTGATTCTTGGAAGACTTTCACCAGAGTGCCACGGAATTATGGTCTTAGTTCTGCTTATGCCTCTCTTCTATCAATAAACTTCAGCGATGAAAAATTATGTCAGAGACAGATTGCTAATAAACGGTGAAGAGTCCATTTCAACTTTTATCTTTAAAAAGTTAAATATAACTAGAAGAATTGTAGTAATAAAAATATCAGTATCATGTTCACTAGCTATTCAGAAGTGAACACTTTTTGTATCACCAGCATCTATGCTTGGGGCACATAGGAATCACTTTGCCCTCTGGTAATGCCACAGAATAAATAATAAATTTGGCATGTGGAGGTAATTCATGTTAAGGTGATCTTAAATTCTTTGACGTGGTATGAAGGGCATCTGTAATGACAATGAAATGTCTAGGATATTTTGTTACAGATGAAAACTTTTCGCCAATGAATTTAATCCTTGTATAATAAAAAGAACATATATATAGCTTTATATTAAATACCTATTCCCTGCAGAGAGGGAATTAAAAGGGACTTTCTTAACAAAAATCCCTTTACCTGATCAACTTAAATTCGCAGGTATTTAACTGCAGATGGAAGTTGTGGGGACATCTTTTCATTAATCGCAAGTTTCTCTGTAGGCTGCATTTAACACACTTGAAATGTATAGTAACTACTCTTAAAAAGTGAATAAAGGAAAGACAAAAATAATATGGATTGGCAGGAAGCGAGTCTCAAGGGAAAAGGCAACAGTTAGATTGGGGTAACACAGAATTTATGCTTTTGGGACGGGATTTGTCAGTATATTTGGTTAAAATACCTGAATTAATTATTCAAACTTTTTTGAAAGAAAAAAATGAAAAAAGAAAGAAATAAAAGTTGAAAAGGTAGAAAACTTACACCAACTGAAATAAATCTAATCAAAACAAATATTATATTAAACATTATTCATATACATCCCTTTCAGCACCGTAAAAATTCTTGAAGTAGATCAATGATCTTGTCTTTTTATTTCAATTGGATAATAAGCCCGATACGATTAAACTAGAAACAATTTGTCAAGACTATTACAATGAAAAATAACCCACTCAGTTGACTTTTACTGCAACCAAAATGCCAATGGAGGAAACTAATATCAGAAATTATTAACAACAATGATAACTTCTACAAACTACAAAGGTGAATATTGTAATACTATTATTCATAAGATGAACGTTTTTTTTGCCTAATTGAATTTAAAAGTTCGGAGTTTTCTGTGTAAGAATACATCCATGAACTGAAACAGTAATATAGCTCAGTCTTGCTTTTAGTACAATTCACAAATTTCATTGGATCCCTTTACTATGTTAGTTGGGCAATGAAGGGGATTGTGTTTTGTTGACGATTTACTGTTACCAAATGGAAGATACTTACTGTGCAAACTCAATATAATATTCTACTCCCTAGTGAACCTTTTGGTGAAAATTGTGGTAGTTTTGAGTGACCATTAATTGCCATTTTCAGATGCATTTTGAATACTTAAGCAGCCCTACAAGGTCTACATAAGGTATCTGAAGGTGAATGCATCTTTCACGATTTAGTTGTTGAAGGTTTCCTGGAGGTGAAATACTGATCCACAAAACAACCTTATTTGGAAATAAGGTCTGCTCATTGATAGACGTGTCTTCGTTTGGATGTCCATTTTGAAATCTGTGGAAAGAACTTCCAAGCAGGAACTTTTATATTTTTCATGTCAGCCGAGTGACAAGACAGCTGACATTATGGCATTTCACTCTGCGGCATCCTGGTCTGCATGAAAAACTTTTTTCTTTTTTAAAAGATACCTTATCTATCGAGGATGATAAATTGTAAAAGGCATGCAGATCTATCTTGTCTCTTCCCCAGAGCCATTAGAACCAAGGTACCCCCACCCAAAGTGTGAAAATTTCAACACTTTAACACAATTTTCTAAAGAAGGGATTTCTCTCTTTTCTTGCATGTATATATCAGGCTACAAGTAAATTCCCTTGTGGGTGTATCAGGCCTGAATCTTTCTAAATTATTTTCTATGAATTTTCAAAATAATTTTTAATGCATTACATTTCATGAATTCATGCAATAAATCTCGTATATCTTGAAAAGTATTGCATTTAGAACATTTTGTTAAAATATGTTGTTCAGCTACTTTTTCCAAAGCTACAACATGGTGAGTAACTTGGGAGTCTTTCCCAATAGCTAAGTAAGTAATAGCTGCTTTTCAGTACCTTACATAATGAGTAAAATCACTTGTAACTTAAAATCTATTGCATTTACAGTATTTTGTTTAAATGTGTTAGTTGCATAGTTGTGCAATAGCTAATTTCAGGTTCTCACTGTTTAGTAAATCAGTTGTAACTTGAAAACTATTGCTTTTATTGTGCTACATTAGCTTACCATGTGGAACTGAATGCTTACTCGGGAGGCTGCAGGCATCTCGGCCAACGTCCAAGAAAAATGGATGCATAATAGTGGCGAGATGCCTTGGAATCGAGGTGACCCCAGTAGTGACGTAGTCTTCCTCTTTCGAGTTGGCCTCGAATATGGAATCTGTGCCTTTTTATTGCAAGGAAAGAGATTTAATTTTATATGGACTTACGTGTTGTTGGATACTGAAACTACACCAGTTTCTTTATTATATATCATAGAATCTTAATATTGTGTCAATTCACAGTACAGATAAGTATTTTTATTGCATAAAAATGTACTTACATAATCCCAACAAATGCTTACGTGACCTACCGTTCGGTCAAGGACACAGACAATGTGTCTCGCCATTTTTTCCCTACTGAAAGTACACACGTAAACCCCAGCGGGCACCTGCTGGAGGTTATATATTCTCTGTAAGTTGCCATTCTTTTTTTGACCGCCGTCAAGTGCACATGCGTTCTTTTTGGCGCTTCAAAGTATATTTACAATAGGCGCAGTTTATTCTTCTGTTATGCTACCTTGGAATATTCACCAAGCTTGCATTAAAGGCAGAAATGATGAGCAAGGAAAGGATTAATGTTTTTTCTGGTAAGAATTTCTTTCACAACAGAATTCCTCTCTTCAAGAATTTATTAACACCATGAGCAGTGAGGTGCCGTTTCTAACTTCCCAGTTTGAGGAGTTGAAGCCAAGTTCAAACCTCCCTTCTTTCACAGGAGCAGGGTATGTGTGCCCCTGTCTCTCAGACAAGACCTGAGTCATCAGAAGGTAAACTTTTTCGATGATTCAATCTTTCCTTCCAGGAAACACTGTAGGTCTCCCTCTTTTCTCAGAGATTCATCTTTTCCCAGGAGCAGGGTATGTGTGCCCCTGTCTCTCAGACAAGACCTGAGTCATCAGAAGGTGAACTTTTTGGATGATTCAAACTTTCCTTCCAGGAGACACTGTAGGTCTCCCTCTTTTATCAGACATTCATCTTTTCACAGGAGCAGGGTATGTGTGCCCCTGTCTCTCAGACAAGACCTGAGTCATCAGAAGGTGAACTTTTAGATGATTCAAACTTACCTTCCAGGAAACACCATCGGTTTAGGTCTCCTCAGGGTGAGGCAGACTCATATCACTTACAATTGCACCCCTCCCATGTGGAGATGTGGAATGCCATTAGAGGGCTGCTGTATCTAGAAGTTCCACAAGTTGAGTGTCTTGTGTCTCCTGGTTGTGGTTCTTAGGAACCAGAATTTAGCTTTATCTCCTGTTTAGCACATGGTTTCACATATTTAGGAAGCTTCAGGAACAACATTGTAGGACAAATCTGGTTCATAATCCTTGTTCTCATAGTCAGTTTCTTGCCTTTGAGAGGCCAGATATGATCTTACAAAACTTCTCCCAAGAGACTCCTTTGAAGTCTCCTCTTCTGTCTCTGTCTCATCAAAAAGCACATCATACAGGAGTCAGTCTGCAGAGAGAATGTGCAGATTTTAGGCCATGTTAGGTGGTTTAAGATGCCCATTGAGGAGTTGAATATCAGGATTCAGGAACTAGCCAATAGATTGGGACTTCAGGAGATCTGAAAACTATGCAGTGGGCAGCACATCTCATTGACAAATGACAAGTGCTCACAACTCCAGACTTCTGTTACTTCATCTCTGGAGATGACTTAAGTAAAATATGGCCCTTGCTGGCAACATGTTCATAGCCAGGGACAGCTTGCTGAAGTTTATAGTTCGAACCTGAGATAATGCCAGGAGTTATGATTCCGGGAGGTCATCTCACTCAAAAACTGCTCACGAAGGTATCAAGTGTTTTCGTGACGAACGCAGCCAAACACCTGCTGCGCGCGCATCACAAAATGGCAGCGAAGACAGAGGAAAGGAATGGACAAGATTACGGGATTTTTGTCAGGTATAGTCAAAATACCGACCTCAGTCCAAATTAGTAGGTTTACTACAACATGGCTATCGTCTGGATTTCATAATTCTTCCAAAGTTGTCGAAAATTCCGCTCATTTTGAGGGAATTTCACAACAAAAACAAACATGGCGCCCTCCGCGAAGCAGTTCAGGCCATGCTTACAAAAAAGGTGATAACTCATGGCAGAAAAACCTATAACTCTGGGATTTTACAGCACACTATTTCTGGTACCCAAACATATGAAACGGTGGCGACCAGTAATAGATTTAAGTATGTTAAACAATTTTTTTACATGTACCAACTTTCAAAGTGGAAACAGCCGAATCTATCATTAAGTCAATTCGAAAGGGGGAGTGAGTCACCTCGATAGACCTCACAGACGCTTATTTTCATGCCTCAATTCATCCACAATCTCAAATATCTGAGATTTCAGACCAAAAAAGAGGTTTTCCAATTTTGGGCACTCCCTTTTGGTGTCGCAACAGCTCCCCTAGAGTTTACTCATTGTGAAAGAGGTAAAACTCAAGCCAGGAACCTCAGAATCCATCAATATCTGGACGACTGGCTTCTTTGGTCACCAACAAAGGAACAATGTCTCAAGATTCAGAAAATTTAGTGAACTTGGTCCAACAACTAGGCTGGCTTATCAATTTTCAAAAGTCGGAATTGCTTCCCACACAAAAAAAAAGTCACAGATGCCTCCCAAAAAGGCTGGGGAGCTCACTTAAACGAAATAGTTCTCAGTGGCCTCTGGTCAAACAAGGAGACTCAGCTTCACATCAATGTATTGCAGCTAAAAGCTGTTCTCCTAGCCCTAAAGGGGTTTCAGGAGCAATTGCAAGGTCAGAGAGTGCTCATCTGTTCAGACAACAGTACAGTAGTATCTTATCTAAACAAAGAAGGAGGCACCCATTCCATAGAAATGTGTGCTCTTATCTGGAGAATTCTGGCATTCACAAATTCCAGAAGGATCCAGATAGGAGCAAGACATGTACCTGGATCCCTAAATGTGTTAGCAGACTCCCTGTCAAGAAGGGACAGGGTCATACAAACAGAGTGGTCCCTTCACCAACAGATATTCAACCAAATTTGCAAAGTTTGGCACACACCAATGGTAGACCTGTTTGCAACTCATCTAAATTACAAACTTCCAATTTATGTATCTCCTGACCCAGACAAAAAGGCTTGGAAAATAGATACATTGAATATCTGTTGGGAAGGCCTAGACGGCTATGTCTTCTGTCCAGTAGCCATCCTGCCACAAGTAATTCAAAAAATAATAACATACCCATGCAGGATGATAGTACTGGCTCCAGGGTGGCCAGGGATGCCATGGTTTTGGGATCTGGTGGACCTCTCGACCAGGGTATCCCTACAGCTCCCTCATTGGAAGACACTACTGAAACATCTACATTCCAACAGGTTCCACAACAACGTGGAGTTCCTGAATCTACATGTGTGGCTTCTGGATTCTGGACGATTCTCATCTGAGGTGGCAGAAAGAATTAAGGCACCTCAGAGGGAATCCTCAAGAAAAGTCTATCAATCAAGGTGGACCATTTATGGGCAATGGTGCTCACACAATAAGGTGGACATCACCTCAACAACTGTTTCCCAGGTAGCAGAATTCTTAAACTACCTGTTCACAGTCAAAAACCTCAAACCAGCTACAATTACTGGTTACAGAACAGCAATAGCTGATGCTTTGGATTCTCAAGTTGAACTCATCTCAAAGTCTAGAACTGAATAGACTTATTGCCAGCTTCACCAGGGATAGACCTAAACCAAATAGGTCCATATCTACATTGGAGCTCTCCTTGGTCCTCTTAGGTTTGACAAAACCTATTTTGAGCCTTTATCTGAGGCTCCTTTTGAAGTGGCTAGCTTACAAGACAGTGTTCCTGTTAGCTTTAGCATCAGGGAAAAGAAGAAGTGAGATACATGCTTGGACTCACTCTTCTGTTTTCTTCAAGGAGAAATTGGTCAGAGGTCACTGTTTTCTCCTTCTCCAGCATTCCTGGCCAAAAACCAATTGGCTTGGGATGGTCCTGACTCCATTAAACCAGTAGTGATACCAGCTCTTACTACAATGTTGGACAGTTCACTGGTGGAGGACAAGTCACTTTGTCCAGTTAGGGCCCTCAAAGTCTACTTAGACAAGACCAAATCAATGAGAAAGGGCAAGGCCCTTCTCTTTGTATCACTTAGGGAAGGTTATCCCAAGGATATCACAAGAATAACCATTTCCCAGTGGATCAAACACACCATTCACACTTGCTATCAGTCTTCAGATATGACTGATCAACAGGTCACTCAGGTCAGAGCTCATGATGTTAGAGCTATGGCTGCATCACTTGCATTCAAGGGAGGTATCTCTCTAGAGCAGGTCTTGAGTTCATGTTATTGGAGATCCCATAATACCTTCACAAATTTTTATTGGAAAGATATTTGCTGGAAAAATGATGATATTTTTAAGTTAGGTCCCATTGTATCTGCACAGCATGTAGTGAACAATTGAGACTTAATAATAGGTTAAACTTTTATTTTTAGGATGTGTGGAGTTGGACTGGACTGGATTAAGACTATGTTTTTGGACATGATTTGGATATGACTGCATAATTCATACGGATGGCTTGAGGGACAGCTGCACTATGACTGTTGGAGTTATATTCAACTGGGCGCAACTGACCTTTGACCCCTGCACATCTGTACAGACAGGGTGATGGGATTCATAGATATCATGTTTATGTATGGTACAACATGCTGCTTTGATAAGTGGGTGAGTACTTTTCAGTTACTTTATTACAACTACTTCATCACTTTATCAGTACTTGTAATAATATAATAATAATAATAATTTAACTATATGTAATATATTACAGTTGTTTGTAGTATAACATATTGTTTCTATGCATTTTTTTGTATCTGTATTAACTCAAGAACTCTCCTATAGCACTTGACAGTCCTCAGAAGTCTACCCACCATGGACCTCAGGGCTGCATTCAAGCATTTGTTGGGATTATGTAAGTACGTTTTTATGCAATAAAATTGGTTAATTTTATTGTAATTGGAATTTTTATAAATAAAAATACTTACATAATCCCAACAAGGAGAGTCCCACCCTCCTCCCCTCTACCATCTTCTGAGGGATAGGGTCAAAAATTTAAGAATGGCAACTTACAGAGAATATATAACCTCCAGCAGGTGCCCGCTGGGGTTTACGTGTGTACTTTCAGTAGGAAAAAAATGGCGAGACACATTGTCTGTGTCCTTGACCGAACGATAGGTCACGTAAGCATTTGTTGGGATTATGTAAGTATTTTTATTTATAAAAATTCCAATTACAATAAAATTAACCAATTTTAACATATTTTACAACTTAAAATCCACTTCCAGGTTCACGTCGTTAAGAAACAGTGAGTGACATCGACTTGTGTATGTAGTTTTTATACAGGAATATATGCCTGTCGACATAAAATAAAAATAAAATATTTAACCCCTATCTGCTTCATTATTTGACCATTATAAGGCTTAATATATGAATTAACCAGAAAACGAGTCCTTGTTGAAATAAATAGTCAGAAACAACTTCCGTTTTTTGTCTAGACGGTAATTGCTTGCAACTAATGCACGACTCGCTACATGTAGCTTATATACAGGAATATATTCCTGTTGAAATCAAATAAAATAAATACTTAGGGTTTATCCCCGTTCTGCTAGCATGTGCTGAGAGACGCGTATATGTAGGTTTTTATACAGGACCTTTACCTGTCGAAATAAAATAAAATATTTTATCCCTTATCTGCTACATTATTTGACCATTTTAGGGTTAAAATATGAAATAGAAATGAAATAAACTCAACATCGAGACCTTGTAAAATCTTCGTCTAGACAGCAGGTGCTTGCAAACTAGGGTCTCCATTGTGGTTTGGGAGACCTTTGTTTGGCAATATTTTAAGTTTTCCAAGTTTACAAAATACAAATATAAAAAGATATTTTGCATTTAAGGTTTTATGTTATATAATAAATATTAATGCTTTCCTTTTCACACAACTAGGCCTACATGCAGTGAGGCAGATGGGGGAGATGACCATGTGTTACTCGTGTATAAAATAATTATAGTTGTGTAGTTCTTTTCAAAGAACTATAAAATTAAGGAAAGTTTACATAAAAATTGTATATCCAATTTCACCTACATTGGGGTTTTTATTCAGGCTTCTATTATGATTTTATTGTCCTTGTGGGACTAGTTTTAAGATCCATCTCGGATCTGAAGCCTTGTATTGACACTACCTGACTTGCTTTCCATGCTGGACCCTAGTCTCGGCTCTCGGGCCCCTAACGTAGGGTCTCGGCTCTCTTGGGCCCTAATCTAGGGTCTCAGCCCTCTGTGGTCCTTAACCTAGGGTTCCGAGTACATGGACCTGTCCAAGTCTTTTGCTGCTGCATCTGAAGACTCTTGGATGTGGATGATATTAAATTCAGACACATTGGAGGAATCCATTTTATCTATGCAAGTCAAAAATTCCTCAAGGGCTTCTTCTGAACAGGTTTTTCAACCATTCCCTATATTTTTACAGGGAAGTAGACTTGTCTGACTTCCCTCAGGACATACAAGGACTTTAAGATTAGGCGGGTTTTTAACCACCCTGTCCCCAAGGACAGTATGCCTAGGCCCTCTTCCAGTCTGAACTTTGAATGATGCAGCAGGCCAACAAGAGCTTAGGCCCAAGGGGCCCTTCAGCTTTTTCCTCAACTAAATATGCTAGTTTATATTTAGAGGATTCGGTGGCTGCTATTAAACCCCCTGGTCCTGATCTTAAGTAGTTCTATTGGGACACAAGGTCTAACTCTTTACCCGGTGGCAGAGTGGTAACACTCTCGCCTCCCACCTCTGCGGCCGGGGTTCGATCCCCGTCATGGCCGTAAGTGGGAAAGCTGGTAGTTGCTTGCCGTTGGTCGGCAGTTTACAGTACAGAACCCTAGCGAACTATATGTATTGGTTTCCTCTGCCCTTCCAACTACCCGTCGTGATATGACCTGTACAGTGTTGAAAGCGATGTAAAACCCCAAATAAACAAAAATCTTTACAGACACCTCAGACGAAGGCTGGGGCTCTCACTTAGAGCAAGCCTTGACAAGGGTCTGTGGTCAGACATGGGAAAAAAAAGGCTATACATAAATCTTCTAGAGTTGAAGGCGGTTTCTCTGGTCCTTCAAGTTTCAAGGTCCAATGTCAAAACCAAACGGGGTAGGTTTCAATGGACAACTGAAGAGTGGAGGAACCCTCGGCGGAGATGTTTGCTCTCCTGTGGAAGATCATGACCTGTGCCATCATTACCAGATAACCTTAAAAGCCAGACACATTCTCAGGGTGTCTGAATGTGATGGCCGACCTTCTGTTCAGGTCAAACCCAGTTCAATCAACAGAATGGTCACTGCATCCGCAGGTGTTCAACAGATCTGTCTAAGTGGTTCACCCCTCATGTAGATCTATTTGCTACTCGTCTGAACCACAAACTTCCACTGTATGTGTCTCCAGTCCCAGACCAAAATGCTTGGGACATAGATGCTCTAAACATAACTGGTCGGGTCTCACTGCTTATGCTTACCCTCCTACGACTCTCCTTCACAGGGTGATCCAAAATCAGGCAGTTCTTTTGCCTGATCATTGTAATAGCCCCAGGCTGGCCAGGGATGCCCTGGTTTTGGGACCTAGTGCACCTCTCAACAGATCCCCCTTCAGTTTCTAGTGTCAACAACTCTTCTCAAACAGTCCCACAATTATGTGCTTTACAGCAAGCCACTTCATCTCAACCTCAGCACCTGGTGTCTAGGAGTGGATAGCTCCAAGAACAAGGCTTCTCTGTGGAGGTGGCAGAGAGAATTGCTGCCCCTCAAAGGTCTTCAACAAAGACCATCTACAAGTCCAAGTGGCCCTATTTGAGAAATAGTGCAGAAAAAATTTGGTGGACTTCTCCACTCCCTCTTTGAAACAAATTTCAGATCTTTTTGTGTACCTATACCAAGTTCTAAACAGGCGCCCTTCGACCATTGACGGTTACAGGACGGCCATTGTTGACACCTTGGGCCCCGCTGGGCACCATATTCCTCAAGCTCAGACCTTAACAGGTTACTCTCCAGTTTTCTCATGGATCACACAAAGGCAGATCAAGGACACAGACCTCAAACATCTTTTCTCTCAAATTACTTTCTTGCTAGCTTTGACCTAGTGAAATCCACGCCTGGGCTGCAAACAAGTATTTAATTTAGGCCAATGGGAAAAGGCTACCTTGTTCCCCTCTTCAGATTTCTTAGCCAAAAACCAACTAGCAAGAGAAAATTCTCAAAGTGTGTCTCCGGTGACTATTCCTGCTTTGACTACTATTGTAAATAGACAATTCAAGAAGTCAGGACCTTGTGTCCAGTACGGGCCCTGAGGTATTATCTGGGTCGAACCAAAGACCTTAGAGGGTCTCGATCCCAACCATTTAGTTCCTTCAAAAGGACACACCTCAGACATAAAACCCGCTACGCTCTCTTCTTGGTTAAAATAACTATCTTACTTTGTTTTCAAACAAGCAGACAATCAGCCTTGGACTTGGTCCAAGTTATGGCACCTGACATTAGGGCCTTCATGGTCTCTAAGGCCCAAATCATGCAAGCCTGTCACTGGAAAGCTCACACACATTTACAACTATTTTCCTGAAAGACCTTCCTTGGTCAGATAACAATATGTATCTGGGCACTTTAACAGTTGCTTAACAAGTCCTAGACCCTTCCCCTCAGTCTAGTCATCCTCGGGAAGAAAAAAGGGGGGGGGGGGGGGGGGGGGGCACCTGTTTCAACCGAGTTTTTCCAGGAGTCTAAATCCGAGGGTCTAGGTAAATTCCTACCTCATCAGGATGTTTGGTAAGGTCTTAGCTTTAGCTTTGTATTAAGACAGTACTTAATATATGTGATGTATTATAAGACCCCATAATCCCTGTTTATTTTTTCATCTTTTCGTGGGTGGCAACATGATGGGATTTCCAAGCCAGCCCTTAGGGCTATTTATGCCTTTTTTAGTGAGCATGGCTTCACTCCTTCCTCCAAAATCCAGACATCCAGACTGTATTGGTACTGTCATTTCAATTACTTTCTGGTTTTTGACTTCTTACAGGCCCAGTTTTCCGAAACCTGGACACTGTAAGCGGGACTCAGACTGGTCATTCTAATTCATCCATTCCAATCTAATTCTTTTAAAATCCAAGAAAAATTGACTAATACTTCCAGTCTCAGCTGTAATCCTTCCAAGGAACGGTTGGATTCAGCAATAAAATTGAAAATTTTAATTACTTAAATGTAGCTTTTATAAGCTACAAGCTTACCATGTGGAACTGAAGAGGGTCCCACCCTGTCTCCCCGCTGAACAACAGCTGAGGGGGAATGGGCAAATTTCCAACTCGAAAGAGGAAGTGAAAGGCTATGTCATGACTGGGGTCACCTCGATTCCAAGGCATCTCGGCACTATTATGTGTCCATTTTTCTTGGATGTTGGCCGAGATGCCTGCGGCCTCCCGAGTAAGCATTCAGTTCCACATGGTAGTATTTATAGTATTTTGGTTTTTTTATATGTTATTCATCTACTTTTGTGTTAAGTATAACATAGTAAAATTGCAGACCTGTAACTCATTGTATAGCTGAGTAATAGCTACCTTGAGGTCCTCGCTGTTGAGTAAATCACTTGTAACTTGAAAGCTATAGCATTTACACTATTTTGTTGAAATATGTTATTCACCTACTTTCACATCAGCTATAGCATAGTGAAAAATACAGACCTGTAGCTCATTGCAAAGCTTAGTAATAGCTACTTTGAGGTCCCCACTGTCAAGTAAATCACTTGTAGCTTAAAAACTATTGAATTTACAGTATTTTGTTGAAATATGTTTCTCATCTACTTTTAGGTCAGCTGTAAAATAGTAAAATTGCAAACCTGTAGTTCATTACATAGCTGAGGAATACCTATTTTCAGAGGTGTCCTTTTCTACTTTCACTTGTATTCTGAGACGCAGAACACAAAGTCAGCCGACACAGAGCCTGTTCACTGATTGTGTGTTGGTTGAATCTTTGATTCGAATTATGTACTGAGTTATGGCCATAATTTTAAGTTGCCCATTTTATTGTGCTACAATAGCTTAGTATAGACTGAATGCTAACTCGGGAGGCCACGACTCCAGCCAACGACAAAGAAAAATGGACGTTTGGATCTGGCCGAGTCCGTGGTT
Source organism: Sabellastarte sp. h YS-2021 (assembly GCA_964017235.1). Lineage (NCBI taxonomy): Eukaryota > Metazoa > Annelida > Polychaeta > Sabellida > Sabellidae > Sabellastarte > Sabellastarte sp. h YS-2021. The sequence continues at coordinate 32,089,979 of OZ024937.1, read as the reverse complement.
TAGTATGTACCATAGCAGTGTCGTTTTGGTAATTCGTCCTTCTCTCGTTGGCCGCCATATTGGAAAGTCATTTGAAATATCTCTGAATAATTTACTGATTTCTCATCACATACGTTGGATGTTTATTTTTAGTCATTTGCTTTATTTTATTGTATAGAACGTTCTGTAAAATTTTGGGAAGCACAGGATAAGTATTCCTTGAATATTTAATGTTTTTGTGAGTTTTCTGCATTTCGACTCGGTTCTTTTTATTGCAGTAAAAATGTCTTCCCACCAAGCAAGTGCAAAGGCAAGATCATCTAAATGCTGTCACTTCTGCTATCCATTCGATACCCACAATTACTGCCCTACCTCTAGGGAATCTGTTTATTTGTTGTCGGATCCAAATACTAGCAAAGATGACCTTGACCTGTTGGGGGATGATGGTGGTGCTTTCTATGGCTCTCAGGCAGACCTTGAGGGTGCAGCTGAAAATTTGTTTTCTTCACCTCCACGTCCCCAATCTTTGTCATTAAAAAACGCCTCAAACTGTCCCACCCACCCCAGGTACTGCATTGCAGAATAAAACAGAAAGTAGGCTTGAGAAATTCCTGGGTAGTACCTTTAACATCCAACGTAAACATGAAATGGGGGTGTTCCAGGCATCCATGCTGGAGGCAATGAAGTCTCTCGGAGACAAAATGCTTTCCTTCAAAAAAGCATCCGAGTCGAATGTAGTTAAGACGTCCGACTCTGCCCAAGCTGGACCTAAACCTGGAACAAGTGATCAGCCCGACCCTATTCTGACTCGGACTTCTAATTCAAGGACATCCGACCACTCAGATGTTCAACCTATGGACACTGAACATTATGGGCCTCCATTTCCTCACAAGTCTAATCAAAATGTCCAGTCCGAGCATGCTTCCAAGCAATCGGATATTGAATCTGACCACTCGGAACGTTGTTCCGAGTTAGACCACCCTCAAGTAATGCGTCCTAAACAAAGAAGCATTCTGATAAAAGAAAACACAAGTCAAGGGCAAAATATTATTGTCAGTCGTCTTCTTCAGAGGAAGATGAGTCCTCTGCTTCAACTAAAAAGCCTACAAAACCTCAACTTAAGGTTCCTCAAGAACCTCAACATCAGGACAGCACAGATCCAGTCTTTTATAGGGAGATAGATTTGTCTGACCTCCATTCCCAATATGCTGAGGAAGTGGAAATTCTTCATCTCCCTGACCCCAGGGAAACTTTGCCTAGGTCCTCTACCACTGTGCTAGACGACGAGAAAGGCCAACAGAAGCTAAGGCCAAGAGGCCCTTCTGCTATGCTCCCTTTAAATCCAATTCTCAAAGATGCCTGAGAAGTTTGAACAAGATTTCTTGGCCTCCAATTTACCTGAGGGTAAATACATCAAACCTCCGGCTTCACCAGCCAAGTACTAAAAGGTGGGACTACCTTGTTTTGAAGATAAGCTTCAAGAACTTAACACAGATTAAAATCTGTATCTCGCCAAAGCCCTCTGGGGCCCCTGTGGGCAAGGTTCCCCTACAAGTTCTTAAAGAACTTGAACATCAATCTAGGCAGAATCTCTCTACCATCAATTTCACAGCTACTTTCGCTAGGACTGCTTTCTCCTGTAACACTGTTATGGACAAGTGCCTACACAGTGCCAAGGCTACTATCAAAAGGGTCAAAAATAAAATTTTAAAGGGTGCCGACCCCAAAAGAGCTGCCAGACATGGTTATGAAAATGCCTGTGATTATTTTGATCTCATGAATCCTCTTGAATTCAACAGAGAGCCTTAACCTGCCTTAGTAAATCTGTAGCCCACATACTCCAGAGGGAACTATATACCATGGGCAACACTGGCCTTCTGAGAAGACAGGCTGAAATGACCCTTCTTCAACAACATCTAGGGGACTCAAGACGTCAGGAACTGAGGAACTCGCCTTTTTGGCCTACTCCTCTTTTCAAGTCTCAACTAGTAAAGGATGGAGAGGACTTCCCTCTTAAAAAAGGCACCCCCAAAGACTCTCAGGGTTTTGGACCCTATCAAAACAGCCCTTTCGTGGTCCCCACCACAACAAGAAAAGAGGCAAAGTATTTTCATATCTTTTCAGTTTTTTGGAAAATATCACGTTCCCACCAACCTTCCTGCTATAAAACAAGAAAATCTTGATGTAAATGACTTGTAAATATAGTATAATGTTTCTAACGTTTTTTTGTTGTGGTGATACATGCAAGGGTACCAGAAAGCATGCTTTTTCTATACAGTCAAATGTTCATGAGAAGTAATGATAAATTTGTTGTTAGTGGATATCAATTATTTGACTATATTCATATCTTTATAAATGTGTTCAAATGAGCAGATGTTAATCCGAATCAGCCATGTACTGTTGGAGTGAACTCAAGTAATTATTTCAATGATGTCAAGTGAAATAGGTTTGTTGTCGGCAAATTGTCAAGGAGATACGGGATAAAAACAAATGCTGCGACGTTTTAAATTATCTCGAAAATTTAAATGCATCTGTTTTCTGTTTGCAAGATACACACTGGACTGAATGTGACATTAAACGCTTGAAAAATGTTCGGAAAGGAGAGTGCATTATAGCTGGATCCAAAACAAACTCCAGAGGAGTCGCAATCCTTCTTAAAAAAAACTTAGAATATAAAATAATTGACTCATTCACGGATACAATTGGCAACCTTATTAGCCTGGATATAAATATTAGTAACATAAAATTAAAGGTTATTAATGTCTATGGACCGAATATTGACTCGCCTTCATTTTACAAAAAAATCAATGATATAATTGAATCTAATGACCAAGACTACATAGTAATCTGTGGAGATCTGAACCTTGTCATGGATCCTAACCTTGACTGTCAGAACTATAAACATTTAAATAACCCAAAAGCCCGAAATGAACTGCTGCATATCATGTCAACATATAACTTAAAAGATCTGTACCGGGAACTAAACCCTTATACCAAGCGATACACTTGGCGCAGAAGAAATCCCATAAAACAGGCTAGATTAGATTACTTTCTTTGCAGCGACACCCTAGTGGATATTGTGAACTCTTGCGTCATAAAGCCAGGCTATAGAACAGACCACTCTTTTGTAATTATGAAGCTAGGTATCTGCAAATTTAAGAGAGGGCGCGGATTATGGAAACTTAACAGTTCCCTTCTTAAAAACAAGGACTATTTAATCCTGATAAATAATTTAATTGATAGAGAAAAATTAACTTATTCGGCTATGGTTTATAATCCTATTAGTGTTGCCGCTATTCCTAATTCTGAATTACAGTTTACTATAGCTGGTGATACCTTTCTCGAAATTCTGCTTCTCAAAATTAGAGGTGAAACAATAAAAAAGCAGTCAAATGAGCTTGAACTTAACTGGAAACCGACATTGAAAATTTAGAGAAAGAGTGTTTCCCAGGTAGTATTGAAAAACTTTATGATAAAAAGCAAGAACTCCAAAACATTAGAGAAACCAAAATTCAGGCGATAAAGATACGCTCGAGGGCAATTTGGCTAAAAGACGGAGAGAAACCGTCTAAGTATCTAACCTCATTGGAAAACAAATACTACATAGAGAAGACCATAAAGCGTTTGGAAAAACAAGATGGCCAGATCTTGACTGAACAAAGTGACATACTAAATGAAGTAAAAAGTTTCTATGAACACTTGTTCTCTAAATCAGCAAATACAAGTGATCTTGAATTGGCCAATTTACTTGAAAATTCCACGTACCCTAAACTAAGTACTGTGGAGTCTGATCGATTAGAATGTGAATTATCGTTGCCTGAAATTTCAAAAGCCCTTCAAAATATGAAAAATGGTAAGGCTCCGGGTATAGATGGATTTCCTGTAGAATTCTTTAAGGTGTTTTGGAATAAGTTAAAAGATTTTGTCCTACGAGCATACAACTGGTCTTACAAAATGGGGAACATGACAATCACCTTGCGACAATGTGTCATTTCATGTATACCCAAAGGAAATAAATCTAGAATGCTATTGAAGAATTGGCGGCCAATTTCCCTTCTTTCAGTTGTGTACAAAATCTTATCTTCAACCATTGCTAACAGAATTAAAACAGTTTTGGACAGTTTATTATCTAAAACTCAAACAGGATTTGTGGCTGGAAGATTTATCGGTGAAAATACTCGCCTAATCTATGACATTCTTCATTATACTGAGAAGGAGAGTATCCCAGGACTTCTTATGCTTATAGATTTCGAGAAGGCCTTTGATTCTGTATCATGGGACTTTCTCTATGGGACTTTAAAACTATTGGGCTTTGGACCTAAAATGATTAAATGGATAACAATATTCAACACTAATATAACTGGATACGTCCAGCAATGTGGTATCCTATCTCGGCCGTTTCCCATTAACCGAGGTTGTAGACAAGGAGATCCTATCTCCTCTTATTTGTTTATCCTTGGTGCACAAATACTACAAAGTATTGATTTCCGAAAATCATGTAATAAAAGGAATCAAAATAAATGGAAAAGAAATTAAATTGACTCAATTTGCCGACGACACAACACTTATTTTAGATGGTACTACGAGTTCACTCCAAGCAACATTAAACACTTTATTTGGTACACTCTCTGGTTTAAGGATGAATACGGAGAAAACTCAGATGGTCTGGATAGGTAAGAGAAAGTATTGAAACGAAAAATTAAATGTTACCAAAGGCCTGGTATGGGGAAATGACACATTCAATCTCTTGGGAATTAAGTTTTCTGTTGATTTAGACTTAGTAGTTAATCTAAACTATGAACCAGTACTTGATGATCTTAATAAGTCCCTAAATGTGTGGAAAAAAAGGTTCCTTACACCTTTGGGAACAAGAGGAGAGTGCCCGTGAACGGGCACTGTGTCAGCTGACTGAATGTTTTTGATTTGTGATGGTGATAATGAGAGGAAAGCATAATTATCAGGGAAAGGGCTGTACAGAAATACAGTTGTTCGAAAGATATTCCGAAGCTGACAGAAGAAAAGGACAAAAAAGCTGTGCCCTGCAAATGGTACTATGAAATAAAGTAACAAGGTAATTGTTTAAGTGTAAAAAGTAGGTTAAAAATATTTAAAGAAATACTATAAATGCAATATCCTCATTCGACCATGAAGAAGGGATCCAAAGGTCAAATCTGACCATACCAAAAGATTCCCAGCCAAAGAATTTAGGATGGTTTACCATCCCAAACCTCTCGGACCAATAATAAGTGAGTCATAGGCACTTTTTAAGTTTGGCTATCCTTGTTTGACCTTGACGGACGGGTCTAAGGTCAAATCCGACCACACAAAAAATTCCCAGCCCATGATTTCCTGTAGCTTGTTTACCATCCCAAACCTGTAGGACCAATAATAAGCGAGTTATAAGCAATTGTAAGTTTGGCTATCCTCAATTGACCTTGAAGGAGGGGTCCCAGGTCAAATCTGACCACACCAAAAGAATCCCAGCCCATGATTTCCTATATGTTGGTTTACCATCCCAAACCTCCAAGACCAATAATACGCGAGTTATAAGCACTTTAACTTTGACTATCTTCGTTTGACCTGGAAGGAGGGGTCTAAGGTGAAATCCGACCACACCAAAAGATTCCCAGCCCATGATTTTCTATAGGTTGGTTTTCCATTCCAAACCTCTAGCACCAATAATAAGCGAGTTATAAGCACTTTTAAGTTTGGCTATCCTCATTTGACCTTGAAGGAGGGGTCCAAGGTGAAATCCGACCACACCAAAAAATTCCCAGCTCATGATTTTCTATAGGTTGGTTTTCATTCCAAACCTCTAGGACCAATAATAAGCGAGTTATAAGCACTTTTATGTTTGGCTATCCTCATTTGACCTTGAAGGAGGGTTCCAAGGTCAAATCGGACCATATTAACAGATTCCCAGCCCATGATTTCCTACAGGTTGGATACAATGATTTACTCAACAGTGAGAACCTGAAAGAAGCTATTGCTCAGCTATGCCATAACATAGAGGTCTGCAATTTCACTATTTTATAGCTGACCAAAACGTCTGTGAATAACATATTTAACAAAATACTCTAAATGTAATAGTTTTAAAGTTACAACTGATTTACTCAAGAGTGAGAACCTCAAAGTAACTATTACTCAGCTATGCAATGAGCTACATGTCTGAATTTTTGCTCTGTTATAGCTGACCTAAAAGTAGGTGAACAACATATTTAAGCAAAATACTGTAAATGCAATAGTTTTCAAGTTACAACTGATTTACTCAATAGTGAGAACCTGAAAATAGCTATTGCTCCGCTATGCCATGAGCTATAGGTCTGTAATATTATAGCTAACCCAAAAGCTAACCCAAAAGTAGGTGAACAATATATTTTAACAAAATACTCCAAATGCAATATTTTTCAAGTTACAGCCGATTTACTCAACAGTCAGTGCCTGAGAATAGCTATTGCTCAGTTGTGCCATGACCTACAGGTCTGTAATTTCACTATGTTATAGCTGACCCAAAAGTAGCTGAATAACATATTTGCACAAATTTCTGTAAAGGCAATAGTTTTCCAATTACAACTGATTTACTCAACAGTGAGAACTTCAAAGTAGCTATTACTCAGCTATGCAATGAGCCACAGGTCTGGAACTTCACTATGTTATAGCTGACCCCAAAATAGGTGAATAACATATTGCAACAAAATACTCTAAATGCAATAGTTTCCAAGTTATAAGTGATTTACTCAACAGTGATAACCTCAAAGTAGCTATTACTCAGCTATGCCATGAGCTACAGGTCTGAAATTTTACTATGTTATAGCTGACACAAAAGTAGCTGAATAACATATTTATACTAAATTCTCTAAATGCAATAGTTTTCAAATTATAAGTGATTTACTCAACATTGAGAACTTCAAAGTAGCTATTACTCAGCTATGCAATGAGTCACAGGTCTGGAACTTCACTATGTTATAGCTGACCCCAAAATAGGTGAATAACATATTGAAACAAAATACTCTAAATGCAATAATTTCCAAGTTATAAGCGATTTACTCAACAGTGATAACCTCAAAGTAGCTATTACTCAGCTATGCCATGAGCTACAGGTCTGAAATTTTACTATGTTATAGCTGACCCAAAAGTAGGTGAACAACATATTTAAGCAAAATACTGTACATGCAATAGTTTTCAAGTAACAACTGATTTACTCAATAGTGATGACCTAAAAGTAGCTGTTACTCAGCTATGCCATGAGCTACAGGTCTGAAATTTTACTATGTTATAGCTGACCCAAAAGTAGCTGAATAACATATTTAGATTAAATTCTCTAAATGCAATAGTTTTGCAATTACAACTGATTTACTCAATAGTGATGACCTAAAAGTAGCTATTACTCAGCTATGCCATGAGCTACAGGTCTGAAATTTTACTATGTTATAGCTGGCCCAAAAGTAGCTGAATAACATATTTATACGAAATTCTCTAAATGCAATAGGTTTTAAGTTACAAGTGATTTACTCAATAGTGAGAACTTCAAAGTAGCTATTACTCAGCTATGCAATGAGCCACAGATCTGAAACTTCACTATGTTATAGCTGATCCCAAAATAGGTGAATAACATATTGAAACAAAATACTGTAAATGCAATAGTTTCCAAGTTATAAGCGATTTACTCAACAGTGATAACCTAAAAGTAGCTATTACTCAGCTATGCCATGAGCTACAGGTCTGAAATTTTACTATGTTATAGCTGACCCAAAAGTAGCTGAATAACATATTTATACGAAATTCTCTAAATGCAATAGTTTTGAAGTTATAAGCGATTTACTCAACAGTGATAACCTAAAAGTAGCTATTACTCAGCTATGCCATGAGCTACAGGTCTAAAATTTTACTATGTTATAGCTGACCCAAAAGTAGCTGAATAACATATTTATACGAAATTCTGTAAATGCAATAGTTTTTAAGTTACAAGTGATTTTACTCATGATGGAAGTTACTGAAAAGCCCAAAAGTAGCTATTACTCACTTAGCTATTGAGACAGGCACCCAACTTACTCACCATATTGTAGCTATGAAAAAAGTAGCTGAATAACATATTTTAACAAAATGCTCTAAATGCAACACTTTTCAAGTTATAAATGATTTTGTGCATGATTTCATGAATTTTAATGCATTAAAAATTATTAAAAAATTTATTAAAAAAAAAGTAAGACAGATCCAGGTCTCATACTCACACAAGAGAATCTACCTCTGGCCTAGTACATATATGCAAGATATGAGAGAAATCCCTGCAATAGTCACTGAGAAAATTGTGATTAAGTGTTGAAATTTTCACACTTTTGGTGGGGGTACCCCCCTTGTAATGTCTCTAGCAAACAGACGAACAGACAGATTTGCATGCCTTGAACAATTTTTCATCCTCGATAGATAAGGTATCTTTTAAAAAAAACAGCACGTCTCTAGGCCTTGTAGTTTTGGAGAAGAAGTTGTTCACGCGGACGCGTACGCCCACGCCGCAGAGTGACGACATAATGTCAGCTGACTGATAAGTCAGCTGACATAAAAATCACTGTGATTAAAACACTTATCTTATCCAAGTTAAACCATTTGTTTATGTCCATCCCAAATCCAGATAGTGCGTTTTTAGCAAACTGCAGTCTACCTTTTTCAAATTTATATGGGATGGCAAACCTGACAAAATAAATAGGAAACAGCTGTGCTGCGATTACATGAATGGAGGGCTCTGCATGATTGACTTGGAGAAATTCATATGCAGTCTAAAATGTACCTGGATAAGACGTTTGCTAATACAAAAACAGACTCCATGGTATGAGCTATGTCTCTACAATTTGAAAGACTATGAGAAATGTTTTAATTTGCATTCTCTATGGCATAAAACCCTAGCAAGAAAGACTACTAATAATTTTTGGAAGAGTACTTTACTATCATGGGCCAAAGTAATTGATAGCATCTCTATAGACCAAAACGATAAAGTACTCAATAGCCCTCTTTGGTACAATCCATCCATCTCGAATGTTCCCATATTCTATCAAGACTGGTATAGTAAGGGCATAGTATTCATTGCAGACCTATTCCGTGAATGTAAATTAATTTCCTTAGATGACCTGACAAGAATTTTCAAAATAAAGACCAATTACCTGGATTACCACCGCCTAAAAACTCTTTTGAAAAAATATTGTAGTATACATTTACAAAATCCAATTGTCAAACCTGTATGGCCGACTACCATAGAAATTTTAAAATCCAGAAAGGGAAGTAAAGATTTCTACAAGTTACTCACTAACACAAGCCAATTTCAAACCCTGCCTTTTAAAACAACGTGGGAAACGGTGGTTGATGACAAATTGGATCATGAGGATTGGAAAGCAATTGATAAACATTGTTTCAAAGTTATTCAAGATAATGAAATAATTTGGTTGCAATACAGGATTATAAATCGTATCTTAGGAACAAAAAGTCTTTTGTTCAAGATTAAAAAATCGACTAATAATTTGTGTCGCTTTTGTATGAATTCACCAGAGACTATATCCCATGTGTTTATCCAGTGCCCAATTGTGCATAATTTTTGGCAAAAAATCAAGCAGTGGGTTCAGAACGAAGTGGATTTATCTTTTTGTCTAAGTGTTAAAACAGTGCTCCTGGGGCTTGTAGATAAGAAACAACTGGAAATTATATTCTTGTTAGCCAAACAGTACATCTTTAAAGCTTTAGTAAATGATACCCCTGCGACTTTCACTACCTTCCAAATATTTTTCAAACAAAAATATGAGGAACAACAATATTTGGCAGTTATCTCCCTTACCGACCAAAAATTTAAGAATAGCTGGAGTTTGCTTTCTCTTCTTGCCCGGGGCATCTGAGGTTTTTTTTTCCTGCAACCTGCTGAAACTTTTTCCACTTCTCTTTATTAATTTTGTGTTGTTGTAAAAAATAGAAAGTATATGAACATTGTGTTTCTGTTAAAATGTTACATTCTTTGTACCCTTTGTATGAAAATAAAAAAGACAATAATAAAAAAGAAAAGAGGCTCCAACAGGAAACGCCCCTATGGGGGCAATTCCTCTCAAACCAGTAACCAATCGTTTTCCTCAGGTAGGGGGAACCAAACTTCAGAGGCTCCAGGGGTTGTTTTCGACCCCACTCAAGGGGACGAGGGCGTGGAAACCCCTCCTCCCAATGACTCCTTTCAAGCCTCCCTCGGTCTACCAGTAGGAGGTCGCCTCTGTTCTTTCAGAAGAGACTGGCTCACAAACAAATGTTCATTCAACGTGTTAAACATTATCACCAGTGGTTACGTTCTTCCTTTCATCTCGAGACCAAATTTAGTCAGAGCCCCTCTGATTCAGTCAGGTTACAAGGCCCTTCAAAAAGAACTAGCTCTGACCTGTATCCAGTCTCTTCTGTCAAAGAATGCAATAGAAAGGGTGGAAAATGTAAAATCTCTCGGGTTTTACAGTCGCCTGTTTCTTGTACCCAAGCCTCAACAAAGGTGGAGGTCAATAATAGACCTAAGCAGGCTCAACACCTTCCTACTTGTAGAAAGGTTCAAAATGGAAACACCAGAATCCATCAGGGCTTCTCTGATTCCAGGGCAATGGTTGTTGATAGACCTAGCAGACACCTACCTTCACATCCCCATCCACCCAAACTCAAGGAAGTACCTAAGGTCTTGCCATACCGGAGATTGATCATCTTTTAGGGAATCTGTTTAAATGTAAAATACATTTTTATGAAGAAAAATGTATATACTTACCATATGAAAACAGCAAATCACCCTCCCGCCTGCCCCGCTTTTAAAAGACCTTTTTCCAGCATTTATGTTTATTCACAAAAAGAATGAACTATTTCTGTACTACTGCACATGGCAGAGTTAATTAGGTTACCAGGAGGCAAAGGTAGCAGGAGCATAGGTTTAAAGAGGGTCTCCCCTCATATTTTAAATTGTATGTATGGTGTATGTGGCGGTCACCGAACGCCAAGCCACGTTTACCCAAATGTTTTCATGTGGTAAGTATATACATTTTTCTGCATAAAAATGTATTTTACATTTAAAAATATGAAATTTTATTGCATTAATACATCCTAACCAATGGACAAATGCTTATCCGGTCGGCGCAGACCGGCCTGCCAAACGTCAGAAAAAAATGTCCTGTGTTTCCACCGGCCAGCCGGTCCGTAGTACTAGTGCACTCGCCAGATGACGTGTCATACTTCCTTCCTGTCTACATGACGTCATAGCATCTTTTTCATTTGGCGCGAACTAGTGCACACAGATTTTTTCTGTGCTTCAGAATTTTGAAGTTTATTGCCAGGATTTTGTGTATTTGAGTATCTTATATACTAAAACGAAGTTTATTGTGCATATAGAACACCATTCCTTCTGTGCTAGATGTCATGAGAAGGGAAAGGGGAAGGACACATGCGTTGAAACTCCAACTTCTGATTGTAAGTTCTGTTTGTTGTTGACCCCTGAGCAGAAGGCTCAACTTGCTGCTCCTTACAAGCTCAAAAAGGAAAAACGAGATGCCAAGAAAGCAGAACTGTCATCCCCTAGTAAAGACGATACTTTGGTTGACCCAGCTACCGTATCAGGTATTGGAGCCGTCAGTGAATCTGTGTCTGTTGCTTCCCCTGCATCTACTGTATCGGACAAAAAGCCTAAAAAGGAAAAGCCATCTACCTACAAGTCCAAGAAAACAGTTGAAAACTCTTCAGATCAGAAAATGGAGGAGTTAGATCAAAAGTGGTCAATTGTTTAGAGGCCCTTTTGATGTCAAAGACTTTCCAACCGACCTTCTCGTCCGCTATGAAAGTTACACCAACCCATTCTCCTCCATCTACCATTGTTAAAGACACTGAACCCTTTTTTCAACCTACCTCATCAGAGCGCACTGGCCAGGACTTCTCTGCTTTGCATCAGTCTGCCAGCCAGCTCAGAAAAGAATCGTCTGTTTCTTCAGAGCGCACTGGTCGGGGCTCCTCTGCTTCATTAAATCAGCCTTCCAGCCAGTTCAGATCCGACCCTAAACATCAGGAATCTTCACCCAAGCGCACTGGTTCAGACTTCTCTGCTGAAAAGCATCAGTCTGCCAGCCAGCTTGTATCTGACCGATCCCGACCGGATTCATCACCAAAGCGCACTGGTTCTGACTCCTCTGCTAACAAGCACCAGTCTACCGACTCCGGCTCTCCACATTTGCATCGACAAAGGAAGGACAGTGCTTGTAGTTGTAGTTCTGAGGCCGGTAGTGAGGTCTCTGACCGACCACCTGTTGATTTATATGTGGAAGAAGGTGAACTGTCGGATGAACAAGATATGACTGTTACTGAGCCGGATCAGATACCCTCTGCCAAACAGACTTACCGGGAAACAATGAGAGGCACCAGGTCTTACATGGGTTGGACTGACATTCCTGATGTAGACCGTTCCAACACAGCATCTGATGACAACCCCCTCTTCGGCCCAAAGGCTCCTGTGCCCAGCAAGATTTCTGTTACTATGCCAACAGAGGAATGGCTTTGTAAAAAGCTCTCCAAGCTGAATGTGACACTTACTGAAGGCTATCCGACAAGAAGCACCGAGGCCGGTGGATTAATGAAGGACCAGTTTTTGAGGCCGGCGAAATCTCAGTCTAAGTGGTATGCATTTCATTCTGACCGCAAACTGGACTCATCAACTGTCAACCACTGGAGTACTGATGCTTCAAAGCTGAATAGTTGCTTCAGCCGGATCACCAGACAGTCGGGCCTTACTTCTACCCCACCTGCATCGTGTCGACTGTCCCAGGAAACATTGCGAAAATGGGAGAAGTCGTCTAGGGAGGCCACAGTGATTTGTAATCAGGCAGCCAGCTTCAATCGCTGCCGCTTTAAAGTGCAGCAAAACATGCAGGAACAGATGTAAACTATCCGGTCTGAGGGCAAAGGGAAAGGTTCAGCAAAGGTGTCTTCTGCTTTGGATGAAATGCAATTTCTCATGGATTTCAATGCGAGTATAACTGAAGCAGCAGCAAAGACTATGAAACATCTCTCTGAGTTTGTTTTCGTGTCTATGGGAAATCTGACTTTAGCTCGCAGAGACTCTTATTTGAACCACTTCAAGGGAGGTGTTCAGCCGGATACAATATCCGCACTCAGAACTGCTCCATTGCACATCCCTACCTTGTTCCCGGATAGCATCATAAAACGGGCAGAAGAAGAAATCGCTCACTTTGAGTCCAAAGGACGGTCTAGCTCAGGGGGTAAGGGTCGGTACCACCCATATGAGCGTACAGAGAAAAGGTCAGACAAGAGATCGGGTTCCAAGCGTGACAGACCCGCTTGGAAGAACATTGAGAAAAGTAGCTACAAGAAACCCAAGGGGAAGTCTTCCAGCTATTTATCGCGACCAGCCAAGGGCCAGCAGTCATATAACTGACAATTATTTTGTAACCAAGTTACAGGCACGACTGCTGGTCGGGAGCTCACCACAGACAATAAACACTTGTACATTTTTAAATGCAAAGCCTCTTGTTGTTCAAGAGATCAACAGATTGTTATTGTAAAGATTACAAATTAAAGTCTGTTAAAAGTGTTTCTTCTGTCACTCAATTGTCTTGTGTTCAACCTGTAACAAATGTCAAAAATGTTGTCTCAAATCTGCCTGTAGGGGCCAGACTTCAAAACTTTTGGCAAACTTGTCTGGACCTGGGGGCCGGTCCAAAACTAGTACAAATCCTGAAAGAGGGTTACACCCTCCCCTTTCGGATCCGGCCAAAACTCACAAGGTTTCCCACAGTCATAAGCTGTTATGGCAATCCCCACAGGAACAGCTACCTGCTGGAGGCATTACATCAGCTTATAGATAAAAATGCAGTAGAGCTAGTGCAGACTCAAACTTCTCTAGGTTTTTTTCAACCGACTATTTTTAGTCCCCAAGCCCAAGAACAAGTCGTGGCCAATATTAGATCTGAGCAAATTGAATCTTTTCCTCAAGGTGGAGAAATTCAAGATGGAGACACCTGAAACCATCAGGACATTCCTCCAGCAAGGGGAGTGGGTCACCTCCATAGATTTCGGGGACGCCTACTTCCATATACCAATACAGGAACAGTCCAGGAAATATCTGAGATTTCACATCCAGGATCAGACGTACCAGTTCAGAGCTTTACCTTTCGGTCTGTCCACAGCACCCTTGGAGTTCACTGTGGTAGCAAAGAAGGTGAAACTGAATGGCCATACACAGGGGTATAAGGATCCACCAGTACCTAGACAACTGGTTGGTGAGAGCCAGATCCTGCCAGGGCTGTCTCCAGCATACTCAGGATCTAGTGAAAATATGCCAAGAGCTAGGTTGGCTGGTGAATTTGGAAAAGTCAGAACTGGAACCAAAGCAAGTCTTCGATTTTGTAGGCTACCAGTTCGACCTCAGGGCCGGTTGGGTCCGACCGACACTGAACCGTTGGCAAAACCTTCAGGACAAAATAGGAGAAACACCGTCATTACCGGCCTATCCGGTCCGGCAGTTCATGTCCCTAATAGGTTTATTAACAGCCACAGAGAAGCAAGTTCACCTAGGCCAACTGCACATGAGACCCATACAGTGGCACCTCAAAAACAACTGGAGGGTACCCGAATCACTAGAAAAGGTGATCCCAATTCCCAGGTCCCTGCACCCCCACTTACAATGGTGGCTACAGGAAGACAACGTTCTTACAGCCAACCATTACACCCAATAAAGCATGCTCTGCAAGTCTTTACAGCCGCATCAAAAGAAGGGTGGGGCGCTCACTTAAATGAACGCACTGCAAGAGGGTCCTGGTCACTACCAGAAAGCAAACTGCATACTACCTGGAACTAAAGGCAGTTTTTGTAGCCTTGAAAGAGTTCCAAGACCTCTGTGCCAACAAGATAGTACATGTGGCTACCGACAACACTACAGTAGTGTCCTACATAAACAAGGAAGGAGGTATGAGGTCGGGCCCACTGTGTGCCCTACTATGGAGAATGTTGACCTGGTGTACCAGGAAGCAAGTAGCGCTCAAAGCCCGACACATTCCAGGCCGACTGAATGTGGTAGCAGACAAGCTATCCAGACTAGGCCAGACCATTCAAACCGAGTGGTCTCTCCTTCCAGAGGTTTTCCAAGCTATATGCAGCGGGTGGCACCGGCCTCAAATAGACCTATTTGCCACGAGGTTCAACAACAAGTTACCTCTGTGTCACCGGTTCCGGATCCCGGCAGTGGATGCACTCAGCCTGCCATGGGAGGATCTGGACGCATATGCCTTTCCACCAGCAGCTATCTTGGGCAAAGTGGTGGAGAAGTTGCAGGACACCCCATGCAAGAGAATCATTGTGATTGCCCCGGGGTGACCCAACATACCTTGGTTTTGGGACCTGGTGGTCATGTCCAGTCAAATCCCACTAAGCCTGCCAAATGTGCCCAACCTGTTGACACAGCCCTTCAATCAGATCCCTCACAGAAATCTGACAAACCTAAATCTCCATGCATGGCTCCTAGAGCCTCAGCAATCAAGGAGCAGGGCTTCTCTGAGGCAGTGGCAGCAAGAATTGAGGCTCCTCAAAGGGGATCAACAAGATCAGTCTATGAGGCAAAGTGGACCATTTTTACAAAGTGGTGCCTCACTCATCAGGTGAACTTCAGGGCACCCCCTGTAAAGTCAGTCGCTGACTTCCTTGTGTACCTGAGGTCCTCAGTGGCCTAGTGGTTAGCAAGTTTGGCATCTAATCATAGGCTGTCACCTCTGTGGGTTCGAGTCCCACAAGTGGCAATTCTGAGGACCTGTCCCAATATGACCCTGGTTGTTGAACGGGACGTAAAACCCCAACTTTGACCTTTGTCCTTGTGTACCTCTTTCAGGACAGGAAGTTACAGCCCAGTACCATTGATGGTTACAGGTCTGCCGTTGCAGATAAACTGGGAAATTCGCCTATCAATATCAGCAAAGATGAAAATCTCTCTCATCTCCTGGATAGTTTCCATAGAGACAGACCCAAAGGTCGCAGGGGAATCCCTTCCTGGAACCTATCCCTGGTCTTGCACCAGCTGACAAAGGCTCCCTTTGAACCTATAAAAGAGGCATCTCTGAAGCGTTTGACCTTCAAGACAGTTCAAAGTACACTCACATCACATCCACCCTGAGGACACTTCATTGGCTACCCATCAGACAACGTATTATCTTCAAAACCCTAGTTTGGGTTTATAAGTACCTCACCACTGGCCAGTCTAAGTATTTAGCACCATATCTCTCCTTGTACAAATCTGCCATGAATACAAGACATTCAACCCCAAAAATTTGTTCCTCCAGGTTCCTCATTATTGTGCTTCCATCCATAAATCAAAGGTCCATTTCAACAACAGTTTCTCATATGATGCCCCGAAGATATGGAATGATCTTCCACATGATATCCGCAGTGCTCCAAATCTCTCGTGTTTCAAAAGTCGACTAAAAACCTACCTATTTCAGAAATCATTTCCACCATAACTACCGAACACCGGATCGCCTCCCTGGGTACGACTTGGAACATGTCTAATGTCTTCATGATTTATGCCTTACGATCTGGATGGTGTGCCTTAGAATCCGTAGATACGGAGATTAAGCACTTGGACAACTGATTGATTGATTGATTGATAGTTTTCCTCTTAGCCCTTGGGTCAGGTAAATGTAGAAGTGAGATTCATGCTTGGCAGAACAAAAATATCAGACACCAATCTGATTGGTCAAAGGTTTCCCTGTACCCATCACCCAGCTTTCTCTCAAAGAATCAGCTGGACAAAGAGGGTCCAGACAGTGTGGCCCCAGTGGTTATACCAGCCCTGGCCCCAACTCTGGATAGATCCCTCAAGTCTGACAGGTCCCTCTGTCCAGTCAGAGTATTACGCTACTATTTGGACAGGACCTCAGACCTCGGGCAGAACAAGGAGGTGGTTTTTGTCTCCTTTAAGAAAGGCTTCAACAAAGACATCTCACCTGCCACTATCTCCTCTTGGTTCAAACAGACTGTGACCTATGTTATGAGCTCTCTGATCAAGAGGCCCACACCTTATATCAGGTCAAAGCCCATGATGTCAGGGCCTTTGCTGCTTCTAAGGCTTTCCAATCAGGAGTCTCCTTAGAATAGATTTTGTCAGTCTGCCACTGGAAGTCACATAATACCTTCACACAATTTTACCTGAAGGATGTGGCCTGGGCTGATTCAGAGCTCTACCATCTGGGAGCTCAGCAGATCCACAAATAACCCAGAAATAGAGGATAAAATAACAAAAAAAAAAAAAAAAAATTAGAGAACTATAAACTTAATAAGTAAATTAAATTTTTATAAGTTAAGTCTTGTGTGTCCATTGGATAGGGTATTAACTTACAAAAATTTAATTTACTTATTAAGTTTATAGTTCTCTAATTTTTTTTTTTAAGTTTATATTAAGTTTTATAAAATATCAGCAATTTACTATAACCTTACAAAAGAGACCATTTTTGTTGGAGATATATTTACACGATGAATATCAATATAAAAAGTCCTAATTAGCATATAAAATATCTTCCAATCACCAAAAATATTGCCCCAACCTTAAATTCAAAGTTTGTTTGCACTGCTGTATATTGTAGCGAGTCTAAGGTAATCTTTTTTTCTGAAGCCTAGAGTTGCACAATATTTTAAATACTGTTGAAAAATTACCAAACGTAAAGTGAATATAATTCTGTTATTACTCGGAGTTTAAGGTCACCTTATTGTATGGCACTTACCTATGGCCAGTTACATACACATGCAAAAGTTGAATGAAATTTCTGAAGTTATTTTCAGTATACTCAATAGAGAAAGAAAAAACGTAAAGTGGACATAAGTTTTTAATACGTGGGAGTTTAAGGCCACCTTAAAATGGGGCACACCTTCAAAACTAGTTACAATCATATGCAAAATTTGAATTGAATCCATCAAGCCATTTTTGAGATACTGTCAGGAAACTAAAAAACTTAAACTCAACATAAGTATTTTACTAGTGGGAGTTTAAGGTCACTAAACTACACAGCACACCTTCAGGACCAGTTACATCCACATGCCAAATTTGAATTAAATCTGACGAGCAATTTCTGAGATACTGTCCCGAATACAAAGTGTGATGACAGATGACAACGCTGACAAACTACCACAAAATGAGATGATGAAGCAATCCCTATATACCACGCAGCATAAATGCTGGTGACACAAAAATGCATTTATCTCAGAAACGGTGGGAGAAACGGACAAAATTTTGGACCCAACGGGTATCTGCAGAGTCTACTGGTGAGTTTCCCCAAAAATTATTTCCCCGCCATATTTGGTGGCCATCTTGAATTTCCGAGTAAAAGGCAAAAATGCATTTATCTCAATAACGGTGCGAGATTCGATGAAATTTTTGACCCGAAGGTATCTGCAGAGTCTGCTGGCGACTTTCCACAAAAAATTGTTTTCCTGCCATTGTTGGCGGCCATCTTGAGTTTCTGTGTAAAGCGCAAAAAAAACAAACAACTGAATATATTCATCTACGAAAACCTTGCATTTTGGCACAAAATGGTAAAACATATTAAATGCAGGAAGATTGTCATTTCTACAAAATCATTAATACTTATTGGGATGCTTTGTTGTTGCTATGCAAAAACAATTTCTTTTTCTCTTGCGAAGCAATACTCTAGTTTACAGTACATTAGATTCAAATATTATGTTAAAAATAGCACTTGGCTATTTAATGTTTATGTCTACCAGCTTAAGGTATGTGCTTTTGGTAGATATTTCTTTAAGCTTATACTATTTTCAATGACGCAGGTAATATTGACATAGGAAATCCATATAACTGATACATAAAAAGTGTATTTTATTGGCAAAAAAAAAAAAGTTTAGACATTAATTTAAATGTGAATTTTTTGTTCAAAGGGATTTAATCCTTTTAAGGCATCTGTGGTTATTCTGTGGCTTCCTGTATTGAAGGGACAACATTAAAGTTAGGTTATTAACCCTAATTATGCATCTAAATTTTATTTATGACATTTTACAACTTAAGCAAAGCATACATAAAAATTACATTGTTAAAACTGCAGAGAAATTCAGTTCTTGAAAAGGACCTTTGTCTTAATCTTATTACCTTGGTTGTGTTTCTTATACATAAAGTATAATAATTTGAAAAATATTTGGTCTTAATCATGTTTAAATGTATAAACTTGAAGATTTGCATTGAAATCTATTTTAAAGGCAAGAACATATTTCAAGTTTGTATCACATGTAACTGCTTTGTAAACTAGAAAAATGTTTTTGCTAACAAAAACAAAGTGTCCCCAAAGGTTAGATGCAATATAGTATAAACTTCGTAGAAACAGCTTTTTCAAAAGAAAAACATGCAGCACCTAGACAAAAAATGAAAGTTGAGCAGTGTGGAGGTTTATGCATTAACATTAGTGATCTCAACGGGTATCCAGATATCCGGGTACCCGAACCCTGAATATTTACCCGAATCCGAAATCACATACCCGAGTACCCGAAACTATTGTCAATATCGCCCACTTTGGCTGACGAGTACTACAGGCATATCTCGACTTCATAAATTCACCTAAAATTAAACTATTTAATTAAAATGCACAAGAGTAATGTTTTCTCACCCTTGTACACCATTTATAGTATTTAATTTGTCTTTTATTTTGGTTGTTTATGCATTGTCAAATGCCGATACCCTTTGAAAATTGTCAGTATATTAACAGTTATGTAACACAGTACATGAAATATTGTGTATATTGTCTATATAGTGACATGCACACCTTAAATAAATAAAAGTAAGATATCTTTAAACAGTAGTTCATAATTTAGCATCAATAAAGTTCATATACCTGCCTGAAAAAATAAAGTTTCAATTCCGAAACTACATTCGAGCAACAGTGAATGCTTTACTGACAGGTCATGTGACCCCACTTTTATGGGCACTGGAAGAAACAACCGTGTTTTGAATGTACAGAAATCTTTTCTTGGTTAACATTTCTTCTGTGTTGTACTGTTTTGAATGCAAAAAACGTGGCCGACGAGATATAAAGCAAATGGTTGGATTCTATTATTTGTGTAAGTTTTAAGTTTGTAAATGTGGAGATTTTTGTAGAATCTCCTATTATCGCCCATCGGCGCGAGTACCCGGGTACCCGCCCGCTGAAATCCATACCTACCCGGTCCCACCAAAAAGAGTATTTTGAGAACACTAACATGAAAGAAAAATTAAGAAAAAAAGAAAATCTGCTATTTTATGACCGTGGTTTGACCCATAAGATGGTATGAGGGGGTAAATAGATGTAGACTATAGGCTATATAGACTCTCCATATGTGGAATCCATTCTAAAGTTGTAAGAGCAATAATAAAGGAGATATAAGGCAAAAAGACAAATTCTGCCTCTTTTTATGAGAACAGTTTGCCCCTTAAGGTGGGTTGGGTGGGGGTGGGGCAAGGAGTAAATCTGACTGGCTATTTAGACTGTCTGTATATACTTTCCTATTCCCTCTCAATACATTCTAAAGCACAAAAACCAATAATGAAGGCGAAAAGGCGAAAGGACCAAATTGCAAATTTAATAAGTAAATTACATTTTTATAAGTTAATACCATATCCAATGGACAATAGCTTATCCGGTCGGCACAGACCGGCCCGCAAAACGCCAGAAAAAGACGTCCTGTGTTTCCACCGGCCGGCTGGTCCTAGTACTGTACACTCCCCAGATGGCGTGTCGTACTTCCTTCCTGTCTAGACAGCATGACGTCATAGCATCTTTTTTTGTTGTCTAAACCTATTAGACCCCAAGTAAACTGATACCGGGGTCGGGTCTTGTGTGTCCATTGGATAGGGTATTAACTTATAAAAATTTAATTTACTTATTAAATTTGCAATTTTATTGTGTTAATACATCCTATCCAATGGACAATAGCTGAATAACTACCGCTTGGTTGGCGGGTAAGTTACTAGGGACTTAGGTGAACTCATAAACAGAACTAACGACAATTTTTATCCAGCCCGGGTCAACCTTGAAGTCAGGTTATAAGTGACCGGTTAACCGGTCCAAACCGACTTACCCCCCCCCTTTTTTTAATATACCTGCTCTGAGGTAGGGGAAGAGAAGGATGAGTTCAGTCCCATAAGAAGTAAAATAAACCTCCCGAAGGAAGCACGTCAGAGTTTTTGTAGTTTTTTGTTCTTAAATATATATACAACTATCAACATATGTACAGATCTCCTCTATGCTCTGGCCTGTTGGTGGATCTGTTGAGCAGCCACTACAGGCCCCAGATGGTAGAGCTCCGAGTCAGCCTAAGCCACATCCTTCAGATAAAATTGTGTGAAGGTATTATAAGATTTCCAGTGGCAGGCTGACCGTATCTGCTCTAAGGAAACTCCCGACTGGAAGGCCTTAGAGGCAGCAAAACCCCTGACATCATGGGCTTTAACCTGATGCAGGGTATGGGCTTCGCGATCAGAGAGCTCATAGCACAGGATCACAGTCTGCTTGATCCATGAGGAGATAGTGGCAGGAGAGATGTCTTTGTCGAAACCTTTGTTGAAGGAGACAAAGACTAGCTCCTTGTTCTGCCTGAGGTCCTGTCCAAATAATAGTGCAAAGCTCTGACTGGACAAAGGGACCTGTCAGACTTGAGGGATCTATCCAGAGTTGGGGCCAGGGCTGGTATAACCACTGGGGCCACACTTTTTGGACCTTCTTTTGCCAGCTGATTCTTTGACAGAAAGCTGGGTGATGGGTACAGGGACACCTTGGACCAGTCGGACTGGTGTCTGATGTTCTTGTTTTGCCAGGCATGTATCTCACTCCTTCGCTTGCCCGACCCAAGGGCTAAGAGGAATACTGTTTTGAAGGTCAAATGCTTCAATGATGCCTCTTTGATTGGTTCAAAGGGAGCCTTTGTCAGCTGGTGTAAAACCAGGGAGAGGTTCCAGGAAGGGATTCCCCTCCGACCTTTGGGTCTGTCTCTATGGAAACTATCCAGGAGACGAGTGAGATTTTCATCTTTGCTGATATCAATGGATGAATTTCCCAATTTATCAGCAATGGCAGACCTGTAACCATCAATGGTACTGGGCTGTAACTTCCTGTCCTGAAAGAGGTACATCAAGAAGTCAGCGACTGACTTTACAGGGGGTGCCCTGAAGTCCACCTGATAAGCGAGGCACCACTTTGTAAAAATGGTCCACTTTGCCTCATAGACTGATCTGGTTGATCCCCTCTGAGGAGCCTCAATTCTTGCTGCCACTGCCTCAGAGAAGCCCTGTTTCTTGATTGCTGAGGCTCTAGGAGCCATGCATGGAGATTCAGATTTGTCAGATTTCTGTGAGGGATCTGATTGAAGGGCTGTGTCAACAGATTGGGTAGGCTGGGCAGGCTCAGTGGGACCTGACTGGACATTGTCACTAGGTCCCAAAACCAGGGCATGTTGGGCCACCCCGGAGCAATCAGAATGATTCTCTTGCACGGGGAGTCCTGTAACTTCTCTACCACTTTGCCCAATATGGCCGTCGGTGGGAAGGCGTATGCGTCCAGATCCTCCCATGGCAGAGTGAGTGCATCTACTGCTGTGGCCAGGGGGTCCGGTACCGGTGACACAAATTGAGGTTACTTGTTGTTGAACCTCATGGCAAATAGGTCTATTTGAGGCCGGTGCCACCTGCTGCATAATGTTTGAAAGACCTCTGGAAGGAGAGACCACTCTGTTTGGATAGTCTGGCCGAGTCTGGATAGCTTTCTCCTACCACATTCAGTCGGCCTGGGATATGTCGGGCTTTGAGAGTTACTTGTTTCAAGTCAAGATTCTCCACAGTAAGGCACACAGTGGGCCTGACCTCATGCCTCCTTCCTTGTTTATGTATGACACGACAGTCTTGCCTAAACAGAGGTGTTGGAACTCTTTTAAAGCTAGAAAGACTGCTTTTAGTTCCAGATAGTTTATATCCAGCTTCCTTTCTGGTATTGACCAGGACCCTCTTGCAGTGTGTTCGTTTAAGTGGGCGCCCCACCCTTCTTTTGATGCGTCTGTAAAGCTTTGCAGAGCATGCTTTACTGGGTGTAATGGTTGACCTTGGAGCACATTGGTCTTCTCCAGCCACCATTGTAGGTGTGGGTGCAGGGACCTGGGTATTGGAATGACCTTTTCTAGTGATTCTGGTACCCTCCAATTGCTTTTGAGATGCCACTGTATGGGTCTCATATGCAGTCGTCCTAGGTAAACTAGCTTTTTTGTGGCTGTCAACAAACCTATCAAGGACATGAACTGTTGGACCGGACAAGCCGGTAGTGATAGCAGTGCCTGTATTTTCTCTTGAAGGCTTTGCCAATGGTCCGGTGTTGGTCAGACCCTGCCGGACCTGAGGTCAAACTTGTAGCCTACAAAGTCAAAGACTTGTTTGGGCTCCAGTTCTGATTTTTCTACATTCACCAGCCAACCTAGGTCTTGGCACATTTTTACTAGAATTTGGGTATGCTGGAGACAAATATGGTGGGACCTGGCTCTCACCAACCAGTTGTCTAGGTACTAGTGGATTCTTATACCCTTGTGTATGGCTATCACTTTCACCTCCTTTGCTAACACAGTGAACTCCATGGGTGCTGTGGACAGACCAAAGGGCAGAGCTTTGAACTGGTACATTTGACCCTGGACATGAAATCTCAGATATTTCCTGGACTGTTCCTGTATTGGTACATGGAAGTAGGCGTCTTTGAAATCCACTGAGGTGACCCACTCCCCTTGTTGGAGAGACGTTCTGATGGTTTCCGGTGTCTCCATTTTGAATTTTTCCACCTTGAGGAAAAGATTCAGCTTTCTCACATATAGTATAGGTTTCCATTTGCTGTTGGGCTTGGGGACTACAAATAGCCGGTTGAAAAACCCTAGAGATGTTTGATTGTGGACCATTTCTACTACATTTTTGTCTATAAGCTGATGTAATGCCTCCAGCAGGTAGCTGTTCCTGTGGGGATTGGCATAACAGCTTATAACTGTGGGAGACCTTGTGAGCTTTGGCCCGATCCGAAAGGGGAGGAAATAACCCTCTTTCAGGATTTGAACTATTTTCTGACCGGCACCCAGATCCAGCCAAGTTTGCCAATAGTTTTGAAGTCTGGCCCCTACAGGCAGATTTGAGGCAACATTTCTGACATTTGTTACAGGTTGAACACAAGACAATTGATGACACAAGAAACACGTTTCAAAGACTTTAATTTGCAATCTTTGTCATAACCTGCTGACTCGGGACTTAATTCTCTCTTTTGGGAATGCCCGGGCGCAGTAGAACACTTAAAACAACATGAGGCTTTGCATTTACTAAAGAACAAGTGTCTATTGTCTCTGTTGGGAGAGGGCTCCCGGCCAGCAGCCGTGCCTGTAACTTTGTTACACAGTAATTGTCATTTATACGGCTGCTGGCCCTTGGCTGGTCAAGAGGAGTACTGATGCTTGCCTTTTCCTCTTCTATGCTGGCCATGTGAGGAGATGTTTTTCCAGGCCGGTCGGTCCTGTTTCTTTGTGTCCGACTTTCTGTCCTGCCTCTCATAGGGGTGATATCTGCCCTTGTTGTAGACCGACCCAGAGCGGTTTCTGTCAAAGGTGGCTATGTCTTCCTCTGCTTGTTTTATGATAGAGTCCGGAAATAAAGTGTCCAGTTCAAGAGGAGCCGACCTAAGGGCGTTACGGTATCTGCCTTCACCCCTGCTTTGAGATAAGATAAATACGAATCCCTTTTCAGTAGTGTTGTTTTTGCCATGTTCACACAATGGAAGTCTGTTAAGTGTTCCATTGCTTTGGTCATAGCATGACAAACACTGGAATTGAAATCTAGAAGGAACTGTAATTCATCTGTAGCTGATGAGACCCTGCTTGCTGCTTTGCCTTTAGATTCTTTCCGGATGGTTTTTACTTGAGCTTGCATATTTTGCTGGACCTTGAGAAGGCAGTGATTGAATCCGGCTGCTTGATTGCAAATAATGGATGATTCCCTGGCAGATCTCTCCCATTTACGCAAATTCTCCTGAGAAATGGGTCTGGACAAAGGTGGATTTGAAGCAATACCAGCCTGTCGGGCTATCCTCAGATATGTACTGTTTATACGGGAAGAACTGGTATTCCATGACTTAACAGTGCTACTGGAATCCTTCCTAGTGTCTGAGTGCAAGCCGTACCATTTACTCTGGGACTTGGCCAGTTGGACAAACTGGTCCCTTTGAAGAGTTCCAGCTTCTGCGGTACGTGAAGGGTAACCCTGGACCAATGTAATATTAAGTTTGCTCAGCTTGTTGCACAACCATTCGTCCGTGGGGAGATTGACAGATACTTTGCCACGAGCTTGCAACTTAGGTCCAGCGAAGGGGTTGTCATCCGACGTCTTGGGACCTGAATCTACATCTGGCATGTGGGTCCACCCCATGTAGGACCGGATCCCCCTCATGGTCTCTCTATATGACTGTTCCTCTGAGAGGGATTGGTCGGGGTCGGTGAAAGAGACCTCATGATCGTCGGACAGTTCACCCTCCTCTGGGTACAAGTCAATTGGAGGTCGGTCAGAAGTGAAACTTTCTGAGTCCGAATCACTGGAAGATGTATCCTTCCTAGCAGTATCAATGGCAGCTGCAAATTGTCTCTGGGTAGTAGACTGGTCAGTCACACCGGAAGTTCCTGGTTGGTGTGAAGGCTGAGAATAGTCGGAACTGCCCTTAGCAGCAGTAGCAGTCTTAGCAGGGTCGGTGGCCGGTGAGGCTGTAGATGAAGGTCGGTGAGATTGTTAAGAAGAAGAACCAGGCTGGTCTGAAGGCTTCAGAAAGGGTACAGATCTAATGGCACTGGCCGGTGGAGCATGGGTTGGTGCGACCTTGACAGCACTGAAAGTAGGCTCCTGGGGTTGGTCCAGTGACTTGGCCAATAACAAAGCTTCCAGCCGGTTGAACCGGTCCGACCATTTCTGTTCCATCACTTCAAGCTTCTGATCGCTAGAATCTGAAGAAGGTCGGTGAGTAGCCTTCTTTTCTTCTTTCTTTTCTCAGCCGGCTGCTCACTCAAGCCAGGCGACCCGGAGGTGCTCTGGCCATCCACAACCCCCACTACCGACACAAGTGCCAGGTCCACAAGGGTGGGACTGAGAGTAGTATCAGAAGATGGTGGATTCTTAGCTGGAGTAGAAGACTTCAACTCACGCTTCTCCTTTTTCATCTTGTATGTAGGCGTGGAGAGTTGTGACAATTGTTCAGGCGTGAGAGCATTACAATGGTGACAAACAGATCCAGGCTTCTCTACACAGGGATCTTGTCCCTTTTTCTTATCACGACAGTGTGCACAGACGCTGTGCAAGTCAAAACCTGCCATCATGTGGCCACAACCTCCCCTTCGCTGACTGGGAGAAGACATGTTAAGCTATAAGTCTATAAGAATTCGTAAATTATAATAAAATATCAAAATATAAAGCGTTCTCACAAAAAACTTGAAATTACAATTCTCTGAAAAATTCCGTGTGTACAGCACAAGCGCCAAACGAAAAAGATCCTATGACGTCATGCTGTCTAGACAGGAAGGAAGTACGACACGCCATCTGGTGAGTGTACAGTACTGGGACCGGCCGGCCGGTGGAAACACATGATGTCTTTTTCTGGCGTTTAGCGGGCCAGTCTGTGCCAACCGGATAAGCTATTGTCCATTGGATAGGATGTATTAACGCAATAAAATCTGCTATTTTTATGACACCAGTTTGACACATGGGGGGATGGGTGGGTCAAGGGATAAATCTGACTGGCTAAATAGACTCTCCATATATGGTTTCCCAAAACTTATTAAAACATTCTAAAGCTGTAAAAGCAATAATAAGGAAATATATAGCAAAAGCACAAAATCAGCTTTATATGACCCCAGTTTGACCCCTAAGGAGGGTCAAGGGGTAAATTTGACCAATTGTATAAACTCTGCACATGTGGTTTCCCAGTACCTCTTAATACATTCTAAAGCTCTCAAAGCAATAAAAGAGATATAAGGCAAAAACACAAGAACCCATAAGGGGGGTTCAGGGGGTAAATGACTGACCGGCTATCTAGACTCTTCACATAAGGTTTCCCAATATTTCTAAATACTTTCTAAAGCTCTGAAAGCAATAATAAAAGAGATAGAAGACAAAATGTCAAAATCGACTATTTTATTGCGTTAATACATCCTATGCAATGGACAATTGCTTTACCAGTCGGCGTGACCGGTCCCGCCAAACGTCAGAAAAAGACGTCCTGTAAATAATACTGGCAGGACCGGTCAAGTAGTGTGCATTCGCTAGGTGGCGCATCATACTTTCATCCTATCTAGACAGAGTGACGTCAGTTCATCTTTTTCATTTGGTGCGTGTAGTGTGCAGACGTGTTTTTGAAGTGATCTCGAAGTTTGGAAAAACATGGATTATTCTACGAATTTAAAGCTTATTTTAATCTAAAAATATATATATTGTGTTACTTAGATATCTTGGCCTCTCCAGGACTTAAACGAGGCATTATCCAGCATTTTATGGCCAGTTTTGTAGATTTTCTTTGTGCTTGTCGTCCAGATGAAGCTCGTGTGTCATCCCTGCAGCATTCCTTCTGTTCAGAAGTGTATATTTGCCACTATTCAACCTCCATTTACTTCTACATAGTCGAGTAACACTGTGTGTATGTCGACAAGAAGAATAAGAAGAATGCATCATCTGACGTCATCACTTCCAGCTTATGCTTGTCACGTGGCACAGACCTGGTCACATGACATGCATTCAACAATGGAGGAATCGTGTTTTCAACAGAAGTTTTCATGAGAAGAAGATGACCATTTATTACTCAACACCCACTTTAACTTGCAAGAAGACATCCAGCAAACTCATCTGTTGGCCTGAAGAAATTAGATGACAAGTGGCCACAGAAATCTGCGAGTTTTTGAAGTGCAGGTCAAGTGCGACTGGTTCAGCTGACAAGAAATGATGAGTTTTACCGGTACCAGTTCTGTTCAGACTACCGGTGGAGTCCCCTGCTAGCTAGCAAGAAGTGATGGTTTTTTTACCGGTACCAGTTCTGTCCAGACTACCGGTGGGGTTAAGAGTCAGAGTAAGAAGACAACTAGGGCTACTGGAACCGGTTATAGAAGTTGCTGTGACAACTGAGACCTTTATCTCCCCATTGCAGAATTTTTTACTGGTACCAGTCCTGTTCAGGCTACCGGTAGGGTCTCTAGCCAGCCAGTGATGAGGGTTACCGGCACCAGTTCTGCTCAGACTGCCGGTTGTGGTCACACAGAGATCCAGCAAGGGCTACCAGTTAAACAGGATTACCGGTTACAGAGAGTTGCTGGTGACACAGGAATCAGTTGATCCCATCTTTACTGGCAAGAAGAGGGTAGCTTCAGTTGAACAGGTCCAGTGATGTCAGCAGGGCTACCGGTGACAGAGGTTTACCGGTTACAGAGAATTGCCGGCTACAGAAAAATCTGCTGTTCCCACCATTACTGGCAAGGAGAAGGCAGTTACAGTGAACAAGTCCAGTGAGGACAGCGAGGTCTACCGGTTACAGAGAATTGCTGGTCATAGAGAACTACCGGTTACAGAGAAATCTGCTGTTCCCATCCTTACTGGCAAGAAACCAGCTTCAAATCCAGTACTGACAACAGGTTCACCGGTTACAGAGGTTTCCCAGTTATAGAGAATTGCTGGTGACAGGTTAGTTTGACAGGAAGTTTCTTCAGAAAAATTCCTTTAACCAACCGGTTACACAGCCTACCAACTGGGTGCTGGCTTACACAACCTTCAGTGACCGTTGCTTCACAAGAAACAGAGATACTGGTGAAGTAACCAGACTGAACCTGGAACACCAGGCTACTGGACCGGCAGATCTACCAAGGGATTAACTAATGGTACAGACCTGTCCTGTCCCAATTCTTTGGTTACAGAGCTTTCTCCCAGAAAACTTTGGTTTGACCGGTTACAGAGATTGTTGGTTGCAGAGAAAAGCTGCTGAATCCACCACTGTGGACAGGAAGAGGGCGGCTTCATATAAGCCTATCCCTGCTAAGAAGTAGTTCAACTCACCCAATGCTGCCAACTCCAGTGAGTTTATGCAGAACTGTGGAGCCACCAGGAACCGGTTACAGAGCATTGCTTCACCTATAACTGTTTAGGGCCTGGTACTGGGCAGGTCTCCAGGACTGACTAACAGACCAGCAGAAGTTCTTTAATGGTTCAAGCAGCTGTTTAAGCCAACCAGTGGCTGCCTAAGGAAACTGGTTACAGAGGAATTTTTGGACCAGTCACTGGTCCCAGTGAAATGTCTGTCAATCTACTGGATCAGACAGCCAGTCTACCCTTTCAGGACCTAGCTGGTCAGACAGTGGCTACAGATAAGAGGAAGACTGTCAAGCAAGACTTGTCCAACAACTACCAGTCAACCTCCCCTTGTCAGACCTCACACCTATTAGACTGGCCATCCAGTTTGCCCTTTTACCCAGCCTGTGACCAGTGCCAGCTGACACAAGGTGGCCTGAGTTTGCAAGCTCAATTTTCCCCTCAAGATTATAACCCGTTTTGCTAGTTTTCAAAACTCAAGCAATGGGAAAAATATCTGTTAATCAGACCAGGGGTCACTGATGTTATAAATGGCTATTAGTGTTTCTGCCTATGTGGATCAGTGAGGTCTAGCCTGTTACCAGTGTTGACACTGTTTTTGGCTCAATCTGCCTGCTCAAAACTTGGGCCACCCTAGGGGCCAGCCCAAGATCATAAGAAATCTCCCAGGAAGGCTACACCCTCTCCTTCCAGAAACGACCGGCTTGACCAGGTCTCCAGGCAGGAGAAGTGGCCCAGTACCCTGAATAATTCAGATTGGGAAACATTGGGAACCATCTTAACCTCTTTTCAGCAAGGGGAGTGGATAACTTCAAGGTTGCCTACTCCCTCACCCCATTCTACCAACAAGGAAGTACCGGAGTTTTTCATGTCCAGGGTCTTCCCCACCAGTTCAATCACTCCTCTTTAGTCTGTTCACAGTACAATGGGAGTCTTCTCTCGGTGGTGGCGAAGGAGGTCTAACTATGGCATTACAAAGTACCACAATCCACCAGTACGGCTGGTTGGTCAAAGCCAGTTCCCACTAAGCCTGTCTCCAGCACACACAGTCTCTCAGGAGCTCAGTGTCAGGAGTAAGTTTGAATGGTAAATATGAAAAATTAGAATTGGACCTCAAGCAAGTCTTCGACTTAGTAGGCTTCCAGTTAGCTTGGAAGAGGGTAAGGTCAGACCCGCCCTAGAGCGTTTGTAGACCTTGAATGTACTTGCAGGCACCTCGGTGCATGCGGGTTCATTCCTGTGGGGGACCTTAAAATTTGATTTCTGTTGTTTAGTATCCAGACCATGCCTTTGTAATCTGTGATTTCATTGGTTATTTCCAATTCGAGGCTATAACCTTCCCTTCACTCTTCCATTTGCATTCAGGACCTGGAATGGGTAGCACCTAGAAAGTTAAATTTATTTTTTCAACTCCATCTGTTACACTTTTTATGCTTCATTTTAGGTTTTTTTAGCTTTATATTTTAGTCAACTGTCACAGTATGGAGAAGAAAAAATATAATTTGCGTTCCGTCAAGAGTGATGGTGTACAGGCACCTATACAAATGCACTTGTCCGAAGATCACGACTTTCTCACGAACTTGCTGGGTAATTCATCCGTACATGCTCATCAAGATTCAAATCCATATTCATCGGGTAGTGATCTGGATGGCAGTGCTTTGGTGAATTCGTCTGATAGCGACGATGCGGGTACCCAACCACGGTCCTTTGATAGACTTGCTGCTGAAGGTCCCAGTACTTCTGCTAACAAACACACAACCTCTGATGCTCAGGCTATCATTAACCAAACTATTTTGCAGCATTTGTCTGCCATTAGTGAACGGTTGAAAAAAATTGAGCAGAAATCTAGAAGCAGAAGTTCTGGGACTAAAACCACCAACGTTGTCACACAGTCTGTAAGTACACAGCCGAGTAATTACTCTGGTCGAATGCACACACAAATTTCAGATACACATACAGTACCCAGTACTGCTTCCCTTCCTACGTATGTTCTGGCGGGTAGCAACAAAGAACGTGTCATGTACGACCAACTTACTATGGGACAATGGATGGCTGGCTTTTGCAGAGCGATGAGGGAGGAAACTGATCAAAATTCAAAAACTGCAATGTTAGACTATTTAATTTCACTGTTGGATGATTCTAACGACTTTTCCTGGAGCTCTGCAAAGGCCAGCCATGCAGTATTACTCTGTCGCATGGAACAGGGAGAGATTAGAGATTTCACTGAAACTGACAAAATTGACAGGGTTAAGCTTTGCAAGACATTACTGATAATTCTGTACATTGTGACTTGCTTGATGCCAGGGAGGGCGGGGCTACCACTGCAGAAACAACTACTGCACACACAAATCCAAAGACTCGGGTTACAAAATCACCCAAACTGCTTAAAAATCAAGCAAATGACTTACAACTTCATGAAGACCTTGTCACAAATGTCCTTACTGATGCTCAATGCGATAGTACTCACACTATACAATGTAATGCTCACTCACGCAGAGATCTCGAAGAGAACATGATCACACCTCATGTGACAGTCGAACACTACACCCCAGATGCTGTAAGCTCCGTACAAACGCATTTGCCCATTGTAGATCACTGTGTTAAGGAAGAGGTAGTCCCTCTATACATATGGGATAACAAACACAATTGTAAAGATTATGTAGCTTGCATACGGCAAAATGGTGACACATTTGGCAATATACCCTTGTTGAAGTTATATCAGGGAGCTCAAATAACATGGGGTACAACCCCTTCCATCTTACAAGCACACAAATTAATTAGGTAAAGTGGGGTGCCAAATTTTTTTAATTGCAGGATCCCGGTTCAAACCCAACTTCATCCTGACAGGTGGAGACACTACCTTACTGATTACTTGGACCAACAATTAACTGATCTCATCCAATATGGGTTCCCTTTAGATTTTGACAGAAAATTTTCTTTGTCTTCATCACAAACTAAGCATACATCAGTTATAGAGCATGGAACCCATGTTGAAGCGTATATTAAAGAAGAACTTGAACATGGAGCCCTTTATGGCCCATTTCAGGATCTGGAATTTCAAATACATGTGTCCCCCCTAATGACCAGGGAGAAGCAAAACTCAGACAGCCGGTGTACAATAATGGACCTTAGTTGGCCAAAAGGCTTTTCTGTAAGTGATGCTATACATAAATGCAAATATTTAGATTCCTATTTTACATTGCAGTACCCTTCCATTGATCATATTATTGACAAGGTCAAAGCTATAGGTCCTGGTTCAGTATTGTACAAGGTGGACATAAGTAGACTTTTCAGACACATTCGCATTGATCCGGGTGACATAGATTTGTTAGGTTTGCACTACAAACACACGTATCTCGATGGATCTATGCCGTTTGGATATCGGCTCAGATCCGGAATTTTTGAGAGGTGCAGCGACTCCATTAGATACATCATGAAACAACATGGTTATCCAAATCTTATGAATTATATAGATGATTTAATCTATATTGATTTGCCCTCAAAAATTTACTCATCCCTTTACTATCCCTGTTGCACGATCTGGGGTTGCAGGTGAGCAAAACCAAACTTGTTCCTCCTCCTGAGGTTACTTGTCTCGGTATTGCAGTAAACACCATCTATAAAACAATTTCTATTCCACCAGTAAAACTGCAAGAAATTCATGATACATGTATACAATGGACTTCTAAGACCAATTGCACTAAAAAGCAATTACAATCATTGCTGGGTTCGTTATTGTACATCACTAAGTGCATAAAACCTGCCCGATTCTTTCTTAATAGAATGCTACAGGTTCTTAGAGAATCCCATGATGCTCCATACATTACATTACATTATCACCACAGTTTCACCTTGACCTCAACTGGTTTAATGTATTTCTTAAACAATATAATGGGGTTACTTTCTTCGACAAGCCAGTTAATTTTCAGGTCTACCTAGACGCCTCACTTTCGGGGTTGGGGGGTGTATTTGGCCCTATAGTTTATGCCCTCCCCCTAGGTACTGAATTCAAACATCTCCATATTACACAATTAGAGATGTTAAATGTAGTGGTTGCTCTCAAGGTCTGGTCTAAGCTTTGGTCAGATAAGAAAGTCAAATTTTTTTCTGATAACCTTGCTGTGGTGGAAGTATTGAAGTCTGGCAAGACAAAAGACCCATTTTTGGCAACTTGTGCCAGAAACATTTGGCTTATTATGGCCATTTTTAATATTGAAATCATTGTTGTTCATGTCCCTGGATGTGACAATCACATAGCTGATCTGCTATCTAGGTGGGTTGTGACCCCTAATCCTGAGCAAAAGCTGAGACAATACTTGCCTAATTTTATATGGATTAATACATTGATTTGACTAAGCTTAATTGTTGTATATAACTTTTATTTGTAGACTTGCCACATCCTGCAGCCCAGCTGGCCACCTCTGCTTGTGCTAGATTGGCTTCTGCTTTTAGACCAGCCACCAGGAGGGCCCATGAGCGCATGTTCAGGATCTTCCTGGCATTCTTGGTGGCAGCTGGGCTGCATTCTTGTCAGGTAAACCACTCATGTCTCTTAGCATTTATGGAGTATTTGTATCGAAACCAATTTTCTCCAGCTAACATATAAAATCACATTGCAGGTGTCAGGGCACAATTCATACTTCATAATCTTTTTTTTTATATTTATTTATTTTTATTCTCCAGTAACATTAATCAAATAACAAAGAAGCAGAAAGAAAAACATTACATTTCTAATAACAATACAAATATACATATAAACGATATGTCACAAAATTCATCAGGTGTTCTTTTTCTTTCACTTTTATCTTTTTAAAGCTAATTCACATATTCAAACAAATATTATTTACTTGTTTAATAGACATTGGGTTTAATATCCATGGGTATGTATATATTATATATATATTTTATATATATACAATTAATAACAATGTAATCTACTATGTTAAGTTTTACATAACATTAATCAAAGAGGTCTTATAACCAAAAGAAATCTAAATATTCCAAAAAGGCTATGTGATTAACTAAAGAAAGCTTTTAAGTTTCCCCATTTTTATTAAAGATATTTTCTGTATTATTCAACTTACTTAACAGGCTTTCATTTGTAAATACTTCTTCAAGCTGAGGCTTTAAAATATGAAAATTTAGGGCACTGTTTGATAAAACAGAATCATATATATATTTCTTTGTTACAAGGATCAGTGCATTTAAAGGTGTTCTATTTTGGTCCTTTAACAAATACCCAAAAATTATAATGAAACTTGTAAATTTAATGTGTATGCCAGTCTTCTCTAATATTAAAGTTTCAATTTTGTGCCAAAATTGTGCTACTATATTGCATTCTGCAAACATATGCAATAAAATTTCTTCCTCCTTGCATCTCTCACACAAATTGTCCTGTTTTATTCCCAATTTAAAAAGGTAAGTTTTTGTAGCCAATATTCTATACAGAATTTTAATTTGAAACCATGTTAGATTGTTATTGGTAATGTTCTTGAAACAAATGTTGAAGATGTTATTGCATGTTTCTCTATCAATTGACAGACTAAAATCTTTTTCCCACTTTTTCTTCATTGTGTGATCATTACACTCAGCCTGTTTTAGCAGCGTGTAATATCCTCTTGCACCTTTTGTACATTTATTCAAGATCTGAATACTTATTGGCATAATAGGGCCCACAATGTTTGATCTTTTAACATTACTATTTTATTTTATGTATTTAGTAACAAGTGTCTTTACACGTATATAATGAAGAGGGTTCATATTATTTAATAAATACTTTTCTTTCAAATCTTCTAATGTAAGAAAGTTACCATTTAAATTTAATACATTCGAAAGTGTTATAATGCCCTTTTTATACCATGTGGGAAAATACAACAATTCCGCTGATAATTTGGCATTAAACCATAATGGTGTTGCTAGTATTTGTTCTGCATTTAATGGTTTAAAAAATAATTGGTTTTAAAAAAAAATAAAATTGGTAATAATAATTGGTTTTAAAAATAATTTATCCCAAGCCTCTAGTACTGAAATCCAAAATGTATTTCTTGTACAATCTGTTTGTTTAATGACAAAGACAGAACCTGTTTTTTGAAATTTGGCTGTATCTTTCACAATTAATGATTGAAATATTGCTACCCATGGCGAATTGTTTCTATACACACGTCTTAACCAAGTAACTTTGAGAGCTGTTATAAAATTGTCTAAATCTACCATTTCAATTTCACCTCTTTTATAGTCTAATGTTAATATTCTGCGACTTATTTTTCAGGTTTGTTTGACCATATGAATTGGAAGAACATTTCATTTAAGTCTTTTAAATAAGATATTTCAGGATTTGGTAAACTTAAGAACATGTGATTAAGTTTTGATAATAAAAATGTTTTAACAACTGTAACTTGACCAAGAGGTGTGAGAAGTCTTTTATTCCAATGCTTGATTGACTCCTTTATTTCCATCATTTTAGCAGCATAATTTATTTCTACCATTTTGGATAAATCTACCGAAAACTTTAATCCTAACAGGTAGAATTCTGTTTCATTCCACTGAAATTTTTGACTTATTAATTTTTCATTTGAATATTTTTGTTTGCCTATCCAAATAATCTTAGTTATATCCCCAGACGAAAGTCGGGGATATATTGGATTCAGGTCCGCCGCCGCCGCCGCCGCCGTAGAAATTTCCTTGTGGACGCGATAACTCAAAAACAAATTAATATTTTTTTTTCAAACTTGGTACACATGTTAAGGGTGCCCAAAGGAAGATCCCTATTTTAAGGTGACCTTAAACTCCCAGTAAAAAAGAACTTATGGCCACCTTAAGGTCAGAAATTGCACTTTTGGCCACTTAGAGCCCTGTAGGTCACAAACTATGATGCTCAGCTGGGTGAAATTTTACCTGACAACACATTAATATGTTCTTAGTACATGTGCCGAAAATCATGACTTTAAGTTGAGGAGAAAATTGTGTTTGAGGCCCATAAATACCCCCACTTAGGGATTTTTTGCTATACTTTTCACATATTTTGCCCTATAATTTGGAAGTGATAATTCTGATGAGTCTCAAACTGCGCTAGGTATAACTTTGATATGTAATCCTTGTCTGTAGAAAATTTTAGGGCTGTAGGTTTACCCAAAGGGGTCGACTTAAGGTCTCAAAAGTGCCCACAGAGACCCAATTTATGCACTTTTTGCCACTTTCAAGCACTGTAGCTTTCAAACTATGTCTCTCATCTAAGTTAAATATCATCTGGGAATATATCTATGTGTTTTCTTATATGTGCCCCAACATTTAGGCCTTTAATAGACAGTTAACGTGTGTATCAGGACCATAAACACCCACCCGAGTGACCCTTATAAGACATTTTTCACATCTTTTTCCCTGTAACTTGGAAATGGTAAGTCTGAGAAGTTTCAAACTGTATTAGATATATATTCTGTGTGTAATCTTAGTATGTAACAGATTTTAAGTCTGAAGCTTTAATTTTGAAGGTCAAATTGAGGTCTCTAAAAGGCTCCCAAAGACCCAATATTTGGACTTTTTGCTACTTTTAAGCCCTGTGACTGTCAAACTATGTGACTGATAGAGCTCAAATCCTATCTGAGAAGATATTAGTATGTTATTTTTATATGTGCCAAAAATTAAGGCTTTAAGAAGACATTTAACCTGTGTATGAGGACCATAAATCCCCACCCGAGTGACCATTTTTAGACATTTTTCACATATTTTTCCCTGTAACTTGGAAATGGTAAGTCTAAGAAGTTTCAAACTGTATTAGATGCATATTCTATGTGTAATCTTAGTATGTGACAAATTTTAAGTCTGAAGCTTTAATTTGAAGGCCACATTTAGGTCTCTAGAAGGCCCCATAAAGACCCAGTATTTGGACTTTTTGCCAATTTTAAGGCCTGTGACTGTTAAACTATGTGACTGATAGAGCTGAAATCTCATCTGGGAATACATTATTATGTTCTTTTTACATGTGCCAAAAATCAAGGCTTCAAGTAGACATTTAACCTGTGTATGAGGACCTTAAACACCCACCTGAGTGACCCTTTTAAGACATTTTTCACATATTTTGCTCTGTAACTTGGAAATGGTAAGTCTTAGAAGTTTCAAACTTTATTAGATACATATTCTATGTGTAATCTTAGTATGTAACAAATTTTAAGTCTGAAGCTTTAATTTGAAAGCCACATCGAGATCTCTAAAAGGCCCACAATGACCCAATATTTGGACTTTTTACCACCTTTAAGCCCTGTAACTGTTAAACTATGTGATTGATGGAGCTGAAATCCCATCTGGGAATGCATTATTATGTCCTTTTTACATATGCCGAAAATCAAGGTTTTTAGTAGACATTTAACCTGTGTATGAGGGCCATAGACACTCGCCCAAGTGCCTTTTTTGACATTTTTTCCGTATTTTGCCCTGTTATTTGGAAATGCTTAGTGTGACAAGTCTTAAACTGTATTATATATAATTTTTGTTTGTTATGTATGTCCCCCAAAAAGTTTCAGATCTGTAGTTTAATTGCTAAGGTCTCTTTAACAATTGTAAAATGCCCACAGAAACCCAATTTATGGATATTATGCCACTTTAAAGCCCAGTAACTGTCAAACTATGTGGGTTATAGAGCTGAAATCTTTGAATTTTTAAAAGGAAATGCCTGTCTATTTAAATTTTGAATATTAATAATGTTATGGCTATCTTAGTCTTTTAGGAACTTATTTTTGTGTGTTATACCTCTGCTTGCTGAGTTTTTCACTTTTTAAAATGAAACTGGTTAAACATATTCAAGTAGATAAAATGGACACTTTAAGTGAGCTTTAAGTCCCAATATTAATGAAATTATTATCCTTATGTAGTAAAACTAGGGGATTTTTAACCCTCAACTAGCCCAGTTTTATTCAACTTGCCTCAGTTAATTTTGGCACAGCTCCTACAGTTATGAACTCATTTCAGTTGATAATCACATACTTAAAATTCTCAATTCTTTTTGTATTTGAGTACCACTTTTATATAGATTGTTTGTTTACCATTTATGCTCAACCCACATCCCCCACCCGGATTCCCCCCACCCACCTCTGGGACCTCCAGCTATATTGAGTGACACTAAATAAACAAAGGTATTTAATGATATCAGATGAGAAACAAAGAACTCAATGGGGTTGCAGATCTTGTGTAATAGTGAGAGAGGTGTGGAGAAGGGAAGAGGGGTGGGGGTGGGAGGTGGTGGGCTTCATTACATATAACACAAAGGGGAGTCAGAACTGAGATTGTGTCACATATTTAGGTTGCATATATATGGACCACATATATAGGTATAGAGGAAATGAATAACTGAAAACAATTTGCAAATTCTAAAAATAATGTAATAAAATAATAATATAAATAATTTTTTTTTAAGTAATATTTTATTTGTGAACAAATATAGAAACAGATATGCGCTTTTGGGA
Organism: Sabellastarte sp. h YS-2021; assembly: GCA_964017235.1. NCBI lineage: Eukaryota > Metazoa > Annelida > Polychaeta > Sabellida > Sabellidae > Sabellastarte > Sabellastarte sp. h YS-2021. Next base: position 32,051,411 of record OZ024937.1, on the reverse strand, counting down.
TTATGAATTTTAGAATGGACATTGAATCATCAATCATTTAATACTTTGAAGGAAGATTGAAAAATATGATGAGTTGAGTTAAAAATAATATTTTATTTGTCAACAAATATAGAAACAGATATGCTCTTTTGGGATTATTATTTTAGAATGGACATTCAATCATCAATCATTTAAATACTTTGAAAATAGGTTTAGAGTTATCATTGCAGGAAGATTGAAAATATAATTTGAGTTATGTATTCGGTGTCTGGGGATACACCATCTTCCTTGGGGAGATATAAACAGAGTAGATTGATGTGCTGAAGTTCATATAATAATGGGTAATTATGTTTTAAAAAATTCCCGATCAAAACCTGTGGCGTGAGTGATGACCTGTCTGGGGATATGTTGGCGCCGAGTTGGCCCAATCTAGTTTTATCTGTATTCATTTTTAGTCCTGAGATAGAACCAAATATCTCTAAAGTATTAAGGGCTGATACCAAAGTTTGTTGAGTACCATCAAGAATTAAAGTGGTATCATCTGCAAATTGGGTACATTTAAACACAAAACCTTTAATCTGTATTCCACGTATTTTGTCATTGCCCATGATTAGAAAAGTATTTCTGCAACCATTATAAATAAATATGCTGAGATAGGGTCTCCCTGTCTGCAGCCCCGTTCTATTGGTATAAATTCAGATAAAAAATATTTTGTATGACTGCAGTATGTATGCCTGTATTAAAGAGTTTTTATCCAGGATATAAAATTGTTTGTAAAGCCTAACAAAGATAGTACCTTATACATAAATTTCCAAGATATTGAATGATAGGCTTTTTCAAAATCTATTAGCATGAGTAAGCCTGGTATACTATGATTCTCTGTGAAATTCATAATGTCATATATCAATCTTGTTGACTCTCCTATGTATCTACCTGGAACAAATCCATTTTGATTGCAACTAATTAAAGTATCCAAAACTGGTTTAATTCTGTTTGCAATAGCGGCTGATGCTAACTTGTATATTACAGTAAGCATCAACAACAGACGCCAGTTCTGAATATATTCTCTTGGTTTTCGCTTTTTGGGAAGACAAGTTAAAATACACTGCCTCTGCGTGAGAGAAAGGGTTCCTTTTCTGAAGCTACAATTTAGGGCTCTTAATATCCAAATACCCAATGCTTTCCAAAAAAACTTTAAAAAATTCGGCAGGGAAACCATCTATTCCAGGTGTTTTATTGTTTTTCATGTTTTTTAAAGCTTTTGCTAGTTCCTCTAATTTTAAATCACCTTCAAGTGATTTTGCTTGCACACTAGTTAACTTACGTGTCTTGATATGTTTAAGCATGTCATGGAGATCTACATCACTAATTCTGTGATCATAGTTTTGAAATAACTGACCGTAGAAATTTTTTATTTCTGACAGAATGTCCTTTTGATTAGTTATACTTGTCCCATCTTTCTTTTTGATTTTTTTAACTGTTTTGTTAACAAAATTATGGTGCTCAAGGGAATAAAAAAAAATTAGTGGGTCTTTCACCTTCATGTAGCCACTGAACCCGTGACCTAACATAGTGACCTTTCATTTTAGTTTCTCTTATTTGTATTAACTCTTGTTTTTTTTTGTATCCAATATATTACTCTTTGTCAAGTAATTTTCTTTTTCTAATTGTTCAATTTCATTTAATAACTGTTTTTCTTTTTTGTTTTCCTCTTCTTTTTTTGTAGCTTGAATATTTAATAGTTTCTCCTCTCATTCTAAGAACTAACATTTTGAGGAATAAGTCTTCAGTTATTGTTAAATCAATATGTTCTTCTGATATTTCATTAATATTATCTAAATTGTATACTGGAACAGCATATTTGGTAACTTCTTCTTGAATACTTTTATTAATTAAGTTAATGTATTCCATATATTTTAGTAAATTAGTATTAAATTTCCAAATCCCTTTCCCCACTTCAAATTTATTTAAGTAAATGTTTAGCTCTAATATAGAATGGTCAGACCTATATCCAGCTTTATATCAACATCTTTGATTAAATCTGTTAGACTTGAAGAAACAATAAAATAATCCAGTCGGGCTTGCTTTAATGGATTATGCCGACGCCACGTGTAACGTTTACTATCAGGGTAGCAATACCTGTGTCAATTAAATTATGTTCTTCTATTATATTTAGAGTAATTGTTCTTGCTTTAGGATTATTTAAATTTGAGTAATTAAAACTATCGAGCTGAGGATTAAGCGTCATATTAAAATCTCCACACCAGATTACATACTCTTGTTCATTTTCATTCAGTATGCTGTTGATTGTGTTATAAAAGTTAGTATCATCAATATTCGGACCATAAATGTTAATGAGGAGTAAGAGGAGTAAGACAAGGTTGCCCTTTATCTCCTTTGCTATTTATTCTATCTGTGGAAGCTCTTGCATGTAGGATAAGACAAAATAATGAAATTAAAGGCTTTAAATATGGAACACTAGCAGTTCAAGCTGTCAAAATATGTCAGTATGCTGATGATACTATCCTCTTTTTAAAAAACAAGGCCCAAATACAATTTTGGAAAACTAGCAGGCTTAGTACTAAACAAAAAGAAAACAAGTACCATGTTTCTTGGAAGAGATAATATAACAAGCTCTGACCTTGGAGAAATAAATATAACAAACCAGTGTATAAATTGCTTAGGCATTTGGGTTGGTAATGATGCAGAAATTTGTGAACAACACAATTGGACTAATGCTTTGCAAAAGTTTCAAAACACTCTTTTACAATGGAGTAAGCGAAAAATGACATACTTTGGGAAAATTGTCATTCTTAAATCCCTGGCAATTCCTAAGCTTACTTTCTTAGCCACGAATACGGTGGTTCCTCAATGGGTCATAAAAGAGATAAATAAAAACTTATTCAATTTTATATGGGATTCCAAAGATAAAATTAAACAGACAACTGTGATCAGAGAAATTAAACATGGTGGTTTAAATGCACCCGACATTGAGTCAATATTCATGACTCTAAAATCAAAGTGGATAGAAAGAATATGTGCAGCTGAAGATAATGCACATTGGCCTTTTTACATAAAATAAATATTTACCAAATGGGGAATAGACAAAACAATTAAATGTCTTAATTCTAATTTGAATGAAATGCCTTTTCTAAATAATATACCAATTTTTTATAAAGAAGTCCTAAATGCATACTGCATATTAAATGTAAATTCTTCTTTAGATTCCAGACAAACCATTTTGAACCAAAGTATTTGGGGCAATAAAAATTTCAAAAATAACCAAAATAAATGCATTTACTTTGCTCACTGGATAAAATCTGGGGTAATATACATGTCAGATCTGAAAATCGTCAATGGAAAAATTAGTGAAACTTATTTGTATCAAAAATTGAAACAAAAAAATAATTACCTTTGTGAGACGGCACAACTTAAGCAGGGTGTAAGCAGATATTGCAATATTATTGCTGAAAACAGACCAGAAAATAAAATACAAACCATGCCTAACATAGCTTGGTCAAGTAAAACAGCATATCAAACATTAGTGAATATGAAATCTACTGAGCCTATTTGTAAAGATTACTGGAAAAGAAAAAATCAAAATAAAGAAATTGATTTTAACAGCTTGTTTTTACAAAAATGTAAGCGGATAAAAGATGGAAAATTATGTGAATTTAACTATAAACTAATACATAATATACTTATCTGCAGGGATAAACTTAAGAAAATGGGTTTAAGTGAAACAGACATATATGTTCACATTGTGGTGAGGTAGAAAATTCAGAACACCTACTTATTCATTGTAAGGTCATTAAGGAAATCTGGGAAAAAATTACAAAAATACTTAAAATCAGTAGAATAAATAGCTATGAACTTATTTTGGCTAATCATATTCTAACTATGCAATGGGTAATATCACTGCTTCAATACATTTTCTTCAAAAGATGGGTGTTGACTCAAAACAATATAAGCTCTATTGCTATAAAGGACTTTGTATGTCAAGAAATAACTGTTAAGCTTCAATTGTACAGACTCAACAAATATTGTGAATTGTGTACATTGCTAGAGAAGATTATAGCAGTACTAAAATTTGTATAACATTCATTTTATATGTGTCTAAAAGGACAATTCTGTCAATTGATATGCAACTGACATGAAATAAAAAGTGAAGTAGAAATACCTATGATGAATTTTGTGGATATATAAATGGCTGGATACAAAGGGTTTTGGCTATAACTATTTTGGTTAGAAAATAAAAAGAAAATTTCTTTTTTATATATAAATTTTGCTAAAAAGAGAGGCATCTTTGCCTATGTTCTTTACGATATGCTGTAAATAAGCACACACACACACATGATTGCCCTTTTTGTAACATTTTGGGCATTATTTATTATTTTATGTAAATGGATATATTATGTTATTAATATGGTGGTAACTAATATGAGGTTTAAAATCTATTCTAATATGTATATTTGTATTTAATAGTGTAGAGGTTTTTTGATTACAGCATATGGTGACCCTTTTGAGCATTGTCTCAAGTTTTCTAAAAACGATTTTGAAAAGTATCCTCAGTACCATTTCTGAGGTGAAAAAAAAAATGTTAATAAGCTTAACAGTTATATCGCTCAATGTTAAGTCCAGTGCTATCATGTTGCCAGTAGGATTTTTAACTACTTTCTTTATTGTATGCTCAAATGTGTTATTCAACAAAATTGCCACTCCTCTAGAAATGGTGCGCATCCCATGTAAAATTACTTCACCATCCCACATAGTTTTTAAATTAAATTCTTCTTCAGTAATAAGATGAGTGTCTTGGAGACACAGTATGTCTGGATTTTTACTTTTCATATAGTTAATTACATCATACCTTTTCTTCTTAGATTGTATTCCTCTGCAATTTGCACTAAGAATTTGTATTTTATTTCCTTTTTGAGAAGCCATGTATAGACTGATTATGTAAAAAGTAAGGCAAAATACCAATTTTGAGTTCCATTTCCATATCCGATTATACAAATATAGGAAATATTGAGGAAATTGGTCATTTTTCCAGCAAAACCAAAAGTTAAATGTAACTCCATGACACCTGATTCTTTTACAAACTTTCTTATTAAATAACAGGTAATTGAGTATATAAAAAATGATATCATAGTTTTAATTGATACTTGGGGAATATAAACAAAGTTGAAAAACAAAAGTGCACTATATACAAAAAATAAAAATAAAATAAAAACAAAGGTTGGTTTTCATTTCAAGAGATGGTGGCCTCAGAAATGTGGCTTATAAAGTTATACATCTTTCTGGGTAAATTTATTTATTCCAGACAATCTACATGTGTAGTGATTTTACCCTTGAAAGCCTTAAGTAATCTATAAAGTTGTGCAAAAAATGTGTGTTAAACCAAATTGAAATGTCACACAAGACCAACATGTGCCATAAGTATTAATGCCTTATTACTTCATAATCTTGATACAATCCCTTTCCAGCATCCACAAATACAATATTTTTATAAAGCACTAATAATCAACAGACCACTCCAGCCCAGATCACATACATACATAGATGTTCCCTTTTGTCATCTCTAGTGGCACTTACCCAAACCTTTCCAGATCCCTTAGTATACAAATCTTTGCTACTAGTTGCTTACTTCTCTTTCCTCAGGCTTTCCAACCTCTTACCTCACAAAGTTGGCTCCTTTGATCCTACCAGACAATTGACCAGAGGAGACATACTGTTCTCCAACCAAGGAGCCACATTGCTGATCAAATGGTCTAAAACTTTGCAAACCAGATCTGACATAAGGACCACCCCCCTTCCATGGTTAAGAGATTCCACTACTTTGCCCTGTAACCTCCTTGTATACACTTTTGCAAACTCAATCTGGCACCACTAATGACCCTGTCTTTCGGATTTCCAGGTCTCATGGTCTGGTCCCCCTCACCGACTCTGTTGCTCGCAAATACCTCACAAGCCTTTCTGCCATGCACCTTGCACCTAAATTGGCATTCCATGATTTCAGGCAGTCTGGGGCTACTTGGGCTTTCCAACATGGGGTCCCCCTCCAACAAATCATGCACCATGGCACCTGGAAATCCGATGCCATATGGTCCTACATTCAGAATGTACCTACCGCCTCTTCTTCTGTTTCCCATACTTTTCAACAGCACCTACTCCAATAGCTTGGCTGTTTGGTGGATTTCTCACATCATATCACCACCTACTTTACGTCTGCCGCTTTCTGAATTTGACCTTGCCAGCTCCCATTTTGACTTTCACCTGCAAGGTCTTATGGCTTAACATCCAGAGTCACTGGTCGGTTACTTCCCCCACTGATCTAGTAGCATCTATTGCTTATCCTTTACTGGCATTTAAGTATTGTGACTATTCCTTTGGGGGTTCTCTTTTGGCTTTTCTGAATTTGACCAGTGACCTTGGTTTGTGCGACTGATTAAGGTCATATTTATCATTTATGCTGTACTTAACCAGATTCATGATAAATGGTGTCAGCTTGGGTCATTCTCATGCCCTTGGTCATATTACTTGTCAAGGTTAGTTTATATGTGTATTCTTAAAGTATCACAGTAATTTCTTAATACTTATCAGTGTTATGATACTCTTGTATGATTAATTCTAGATGTAAATGTGTATTTTACTGTGACTTTTAGTAGAATTAAAATTATATTTATCCCAAACTTGCTGGTCTTATTTTGGTCTTGTCCCCCAGGGGAATGCTTATCCCGAAACTTCTCCTCGGACCTCCATGCCCGGTCTGGCAGCTGATGCCCCTGATAGGGTTACTGACAGCCATTTATTTATTTGTTTATTTATTTGGGGTTTTACATCGCTTTCAACACTGTACAGGTCATATCACAATGGGTAGTTGAAGGGCAGAGGAAACCAGTACATAGAGTTCTCTAGGGTTGTGTACTGTAAACTGCCGACCAACGGCAAGCAACTACCAGCTTTCCCACTTAAGGCCGTCACGGGGATCGAACCCCGATCTCAGAGGTGGGAGGCGAGAGTGTTACCACTCTGCCACCATGGCCCCTGCTGACAGCCATAGACAAGCAAGTGCACCTAGGTCACCTCCACATGAGGCCGATAAAGTGGCACTAGAAGAACAGCTGGAGGGTACCAGAATCACCAGAAAAGGTGACCCCAGTTCCCTCCACCCCCATCTTAAATGGTGGCTGCAGGAAGACAATGTGCTTCAGGGTCAACCATTACACCCGTTAAATATGCTCTTCAATCCTTACAGATGCATCAAAGAAGGGTGGGGTGCTCACTTAGGGGAACACATTGCAAGGGTAACCTGGTCCCTTCCAGAAGCAAGTTACACATTAAACTATCTGGAACTAAGGTGGTCATTTGGCCCATAAAGAATTCCAAGACCTCTGGTTGAACAATATTGCTGTCATAGCTACAGACAACACAACACATATTTACGAATTTCACATATTTACTGTGACATATATATTGAGACGGACAAATGAGAAGGAAGTATATGCATCACTATCTATGTCACCTTGATGTGAAGCCATCACGCCAGTATTAGGCTAATTTTTCTCAAGCTGGTCGTGACTGCCTGCGGTAGTCTGAGACGGCATTTAGTTCCACATGGTAAGCTATTGTAGTGCAATAAAATATGTAATTTTAATTGGAAAGTGGTTTTTAAATGATAAAAAAACTGAAAATAAAAAAGAATTTCAACGTTTTCTTGATAAAATACTAGAAAAAGGTTTTTGTCGACAAAAAACGAAGTGGCCCTGATGAAAAAGTGCGAAGTAATTTGTAAAAGATGTCAACATATGCATCATAAGGAATAGAAAATGTCAACTTTATTGCATTGTGTATGTTACTATATTTAACAAATTAAAGAACGACCACAGTTTGGCAGAAGAAAAATTGTAGGTGTGAAATTTACTTCTCTGAAGAATGTTTGACATTTTGTATTGTAAAAACATGTGTCATAATAAATGGCAGACCAAAAAGCAACTGTATAGGGGTTGTGTTCCTGAGTAAAGGAAGTTCTTGGTAACATTTTGGTATTTTTGTGTTCAGAAAATCCAGGTGAGGGGTAATGTATTCTGCAAAGCTACATTATATACAAAATTTGATGTAAGTGTTTAATAAAGAAGAAAGGCTTAATCCTGTTATAGTATAACATGAAAGGGAATTGTGATATGGCTTCCTAAAGGCAAATATTACAAAAAGGTGAATTAGTTTATAGAGAAAAAAATGTAAATGTAATGTTACAAGTGTTAGAATTATTGATGTGAATAACATAAAAACTGAATGTGTAACATGTAGATGGAATAAGCGCTATAATTTGTGTATAAATAAAAAGAATGTTACAAGTGTTATAAGTGCTAGAATTTGTGTAATATGTAAATATAATGTCACCATTGTTAGAATTATTGAAGTGAATTAAATAAAAAACTGAATGTTAATCTCAAGTTATTTGAGGGCTTTTTATAAAATCGGGGGCTTTTCTCGACATTTCCCCACAATGGGTGAGGGTTTTCTTCACAGGCTGCAAAACTGGCTGAGGGGTTTTCTAAACAGGAGAAATTGAGGGCTTTTCTCCTGAGAGATTTTCTCCACAGAGCGACTCTGGTGAGGGCTTTTCTCCATCTCCCATTAAAAAACCCCCAAACTAGAAAAAAATGCTTTTGCAGAAATTCCACCTAGAAAGTGTGCATCTTGCATATTTGTATTCTGTAGACCTAATTCTAAAATGGTAGGCTGCGCAGTGAACGTGGACACGTCTTTTGCGCAATGCTGGAATCGTGAATATAGAACAGTAAATAAAACAACGCTGTTGAATTCTGCGTGCATCGTCCCTTCGCGTACAAATGTAAACAAACAACTCACGGTAGAATAAAACGTAAATTATATGCAGCAAATATAAAGTTAAATAATTCAGTGGGGATTTTATCAATATTTCATTTAAAGATCGACTACTCATTAATATGACATTACAGAATTAAGATTTACTACTTATTTAGACCAAAATATTAGTGTAACCATTTTAGAATAGGAATAAAAGATAATATAATAATATATGCTCCTTAAATGCATCTTAAGAAATAACAAGTCAATCTATAGGGCTAGAAAAATGTTACTGGATTTATTGGGAAAGAAAAGTACGAGTTTACATATTGGAATATTTATGAATGACTTAGCAATTGACTTAAAATTTAGGCTTAGGAATAACAGTAGGAGATCGTGATCCATTCCACAGTTCAATAATGCACAAAATTAAGACCAAACAAGTTACTGAACTTGTTGTAGCTATGGAAAAGTAGCCTAATAACATTTTAACAAAATGCTCTAAACACAATACTTTTGAAGTTATAAGTGATTTAGTGCATGATTTCAGGAATTTGAATGCATTAAAATTTCAAAAATTCATTTCCCACTTGAGCTAAAATTTATTAAATCTAGAAGTCTAACTGAAATGGAAGAAAGTAAAAGAAAACAATATACATTCGAAAGAACAGCATAAACAGCTAGACTTGATAAAGCTCAGTCAAATTGAACCTTCCCAGTTACTTTCATTTACAGAAGAGAGACACATTTTACATTAATGTTCCACTTGAACACACACACACACATATATATGTTACAGGCAAACTGTGTAATCAGGGATTTCGCGAAATGCTTAAAAATTCCAGGCATTTCGCCAAATCCCTGATTCACAAATGCCTAAAATTTCCAGGCATTTGTCCTTCTTTATTACACAACTTGCCTGGTGCATTTTAGGCAAATTGTGAAATACAATAATTTTATGTAATGCAAAGCTTTCTTGATTATTTAGCCATTTTTAGATAAATTAGAAGAAATGAAATATTTTAAATGATCTGGGCATATATTTCATATGTTTTGTATGTCATTTAATTTATCAGTTAAAGATTTGTACAAGTTATTTAATGTAATATCAAGTTATATCAAAGAAGCTTAACTTGTATAACTGACTTGACAAGTTTAACACCACATAATTTTTAAGCTTAAAAACTGAAGACAGTCTTGGGTCAAATTAATAGGTGGTACACACTTATATTGGAACAAACATGTCAGGAAATAAAAATAAACTTGAAAAGATAGGATATGAAATAAAAATGAGTTGCATGAAAATAGAATAAATAGACTACATCTAATGACAAGCCATTAAAATATGTGCACAAATATACAGATTCAAGGAAAATTTAACTTCAACAGCACATCAGTATATTGTGATGAATGAGGGAGTGATGTTATTAATGACATTTTGAATTTTTATTGGTATCATCTTTCACATTCTTTCACCTTTACAACTACAACCTATATGATCTACAGACAAATAAAAATCCAACTCTCTAGTAAACAGGTAGCATTCATATAATTGCAATTGCCTAGCATTGGACTGGGTTGGGGTGGGGGTCAGAGCTTTAATTAGTCTTTATTCAATGTACAATGAGGATTTCTTGTTTAATCTTTTAAGCCAGAGAAGCCATGTACACTTTCAAATAAGCTTGTCTTTGATGAACATCAAAACATCTGTTCTAAATAAAATAATCCCCTGCACTATGTACTAGAGAAACCATGTAAGGTTTAGCTTAATCAATTGAAGGAATTTTATGTACTAGAGAAGCCATGTAAGGTTTAGTTTAACTGAATTAAAGGAATTTTATAACATGGCTTCTTGTTGATAAAACTGAAGAAAGGAAGCCACCCAGCTTTAATCTTAATTGAAATTTGCTCCAAGAGGCTATAAAAGGTAGGCAGATTTAGATCTACTTCATTCTGCATTTAAGTCTGATAATCAACTTGACTGCTATTTAACTGTGAAAATGGATGATAACAGTGAAACTAGGTTTAGGAATGAACTGTACGGAAGATATGCAGTGTCAAAAATACCTTATTCCCAGAGATGTTTACAATACAACAATTGAAGAATTAAACCAGGCCGCACAGGAATCTTCATCAAAGTCAAGACATGATTACTACATCATGAAAAAGTAAGACACTTGAATTACAATTATACATTTTGCTTATACCTGCAATAATTGAAAAAAATATAAATTTTGCTAATGTCTGTTATTTCAAATATATGTAGATACTCATGCTGGGTCATTTCTTCTATGTTTTAATATTTATGTTTACATCTCTTATAGTAGTTACTGAACTGAGGAATATAGATGTAATGATTTTGAATAACAATATTATATTTACTGGTATTTCAGATGTGAGGTTCTCAAGTGTGGAAATGTAGAAAAACATCAGAGGCATTCATCAGAGGAGACACCTTTGTATTATGTCAGTATTGAGGATACATTTAATGCTATCCAGAGAGCACACATTGCCACGAGCCATGGTGGATGGGACAGGATGTTGAAGCATGTTGGTAAAAAGCATGCCAATATCACCAGGGAGAGTGTGGACTCAAATCCTTCTGTGTACGCTGTCAAGAAAAGATCAAGAGACCAAAGACCACAGGTGTTGTTGTGAGGCCCATTCTTTCTCAAGACTTCAGTTTGTGGTGCCAAGTAGATCTCATTGATATGCAGTCTTCTACCCAAGGCCAATACAGATGGATTATGGTGTACCAATGTCACCTGACCAAGTTCTGCATCCTGAGACCACTGACATCCAAGAGAGCAGCTGAAGTAGCTTTCCAGTTACTGGACATTTCGCGAAATGCCTGAAGCTAAAACCAGGCATTTTGTGAAATGCCCGGAATTTTTAGGCATAAGTGAATCAGGGATTTCGCGAAATGCCTAAAAATTCCAGTTTGGCTGTAACATATATCTATCTATCATCTATACCGCACACACACACTCCCTCCATCCACCCCCTACACCCACATACAGAGGAAAATATCTTTTCACCTGCATTTTATGTGCACTAAAGGGGAGTTGGGGGGGTTCTGTCTGCATAGAAAGACTTTCCATGAATGTGCCTCTAGATAGATATCACACAAAAGCAAATACAGAGTTGGAAGAGGAAAAACAAAGCGACAACTCATTCATTTCCACTTAGCTGGAGATACATAAATACTGTACAAGAACAAGAATTCAGAAGAATTGTACTGTGTCACCAGCTATGGTTATATAATGCAAAGAACCCACAAAAATATTTATATACGGGTCCAAGAAACAGGAGAAAAGTGTTGCCATGGCAACAATTGTTGCCAAAGTCAAAGTTGGGGTTTTACGTCCCGTTCAACAGCCAGGGTCATATTGGGACAGGTCCTCAGAATTGCCACTTGTGGGACTCGAACCCACAGAGGTGACAGCCTATGATTAGATGCCAAACTTGCTAACCACTAGGCCACTGAGGACCTAACAATTGTTGCCAGGTATTGCCGAAAAACTAATCAGCTCCAATCTGTGCAGGGTTATGGAAGGCAAAGACCCCATAAAATTATTTATAAGTCCAAGAAACAGAAGAAAAGTGTTGCCATGGCAATACTTGTTGCCAGGTATTGTCGAAAAACTAGTCAGCTCCAATCCGTGCAGGGGTTTGGAATGCAAAGAACCCACAAAAATGTTTATATATAGGTCCAAGAAAAATATAAAGTGTTGCCAAATACCCACAAAATCACAATTTGAAAAACAATACAGAAAAAGTATTGCCATGGTAACAGCTGTTACCAAAAACTTGCAAAAAAGCATCATCACTACTCTTGTAGTTCCCCTTGCAAGAAATATATCTTGAAAATACTGGTTAAAATCTTTGCATGAGTTTTATTATCTCCCGCCCGGTCACCTTAATGTGTGGTACTTCTCTATGGCCAGTTACATATAAATGCCAAATGTGAATAAATCTGTCAACCCATTTTCGAGATACTGTCTGGAAACGGAAAAACTTAAAATCAATATAAGTATGTTACTAGTGGGAGTTTAGGATCACCTTAAAACAGGGCACATCTTGAGTACGAGTTACATCCACATGCCAAATATGAATTTAATCCATCATGCCATTTTTGAGATACTGTCTGGAAAGGAAGTGTGACGACGACACTCACAATGTGTTATTACTGGGAGTTTAAGGTCACCTTAATGTGTGGTACTTATCTATGGCCAGTTACATATACATGCAAAATATGAATAAAGTTTCTTAAGTTATCTTCAGTATACTTTACAGAAAAGTAAAAAACTTAAACTCAACATAATGTTTTAATACATGAGAGTTTAAGGTGACCTTAACATATGGCACACCTTGAAAACCAGTTACTACCACATGCCAAATTTGAATTGAATCCGTCAAGCCATTTTTGAGATACTGTCCAGAAATGAAAACCCTTCAACTCAATATAAGTATCTTACTACTGTGAGTTTAAGGTCACCTTAAATAGGGCATACCTTGAGGAACAGTTACACCAACATTCCAAACTGGAATTTAATTCATCAAGCCAATTCTGAGATACTGTCTGGAAATTAAGTGTGACGACGACACTGACCATGTATGTTTTCCATCATAGCTGCTAGTGACACAAACTAATGCAACCTTAAACTCATAAGTTTATAAAATATCTGCAATTTACTATAACCTTACAAAAGAGACCATTTTGGTGGAGATATATTTACATGATGAATATCAATGTGAAAAGTCCTAATTAGCATATAAAATATCTTCCAAACACCAATAATAGTGTCCCAACCTTAAACTCAAAGTTTGTTTGCACTGCTGTATATTGTATAAAGTATAAAATCTTTTTTTTTCTGAAGGTTCTGTTCAAGGTTTATTACATCCACAACTAAAATATGCCTAGAATTGCACAATATTTGAAATACTGTTCAAAAATTACCAACCTTAAAGTGAATATAATTCTGTTATAACTGGGAGTTTAAGGTCACCTTATTGTATGGCACTTACCTATGGCCAGTTACATATACATGCAAAAGTGGAATGAAATTTCTGAAGTTATTTTCAGTATACTCAATGGAGAAAGAAAAAAATGTAAACTGGACATAAGTTTTTTATACGTAGGAGTTTAAGATCACCTTAAAATAGGGCACACCTTCAAAACTAGTTACAACCACATGCAAAATTTGAACTTAATCCATCAAGCCATTTTTGAGATACTGTCCGGAAACGAAAAAACTTTAATTGCGCTTAAGTATCTTACTAGTGGGAATTTAAGGTCACAAAACTATACAGCACACCCTCAGGACCAGTTACATCCACATGCCAAATTTGAATTAAATCTGACAAGCCATTTATGAGATACTGTCCGGAATACAAAGTGTGATGCCGGACGCCGATGAGAGACGATGACGACACCACAAAATTGGATAACAAAGCAATCCCTATATGCCATGCAGCATAAATGCTGGTGAGACAAAAACCGTTTATGAGAAAGTGTTTTATTTTCAGTCATGTTATATTCTGAAAGAAGTCAAGTGTATAAATTTGACCAATTTACATAGTCTATGTGAACAAGTAGCTAGATCATCATTTCCTGTAAAACAAAAGTTGAATCAATTACAGCTTTTTTTCCGAAAAGGAAAAGTTATATCCCAACAATTCCAAAAGAATGGAGCCAGAAGAATGTGGTTTTTTCATCTGCCTGAAATTGGGAATTTATATTATGTGAACACTGATCAGTTGCAATATGTTAATAACCACATCAGTGCATGATAAATCCCTCATTTTTTTCTTTGAAGATGCCATAACTTCATAAACACTAGGTTAGGTTTGCCAGATAGCAGAAATTTTGTTTTAAGTATACATATGCCAGGTGTGGTTTTAAAATGTCTTAAAATAAATGAGGTGGGAGCAAGAAGTATATATTTATAAATTTATTATGTTAAGATGGCCAAAGTCTCTTAGATACAGGAATTTTAAGTGAAATGTCATACAAAATCTTCAAGAAGTATAATCAATGTCAAGTGAAACTGATGTTACTGAACCAGACTTGTAATCTATTACAGTCAATCTATTACTATTACATTTGAAAATATTTAATCTATTACTATTACTATTACATTTGAAAATTTTAAATCTATTACTACTACTATTACTTTTGCATCTATTACTTCTATTACTTTCTATTACATTCTATTACAATTTGGCGCAAACTTGAGAGGTAATTTTAACACAGAAATAAAACCGACAGGATACTTTATACATCTAATTTTATTGAAAATGCTTCAGATTATGACATACAAGGATAAAATATCACATATATAGCACTTGGTATATTTACAATTAAATAAATAGATCCCGTATTTATTCTATTTAAGAATGACCTGACTACTTGGAGAATTTATGAGAATTCTATACGAAGCCACTTAAGTGCTGTAAATTTTGTAATGAGAGGCATATCTGTCAAATTCTGTGAAAAGCTTTTTAAATGCTGAAAAATATGTTATTATCAGTAAATATTATCTGGGGAATATACATTGATATCAAACAATTCTCATATTTATTCACTTTATGATGAATTGTTAGAATTGAAAAACTCTTATTATTATGAGAAATACTTGATGAGCAGTGTTTGCAACAAAAAAAAAAAAATTCAAAGAACCCCCTTCTTTCAAATTCTTTGCTTGCAGAGCCCACCTCAAAATGATTCAAAAATGCCATTTATGTTTGAAAATAATAACTCTGGTAATTTAATATAAATCAGTGAAACAGCTGACACATGCCAAAATGCTGCCCTTATTATACACAACAGTGACCTATGTGATTATACACAATAGTGACCTGTGTGATTGCGTTTCATGTGTCACAGTTTCTCCTTACTCAGGCACATTTAGTTAATCCTTCCAAAGGTTGAATTAGCCTCTTTAAGCCTTTAATAATACCACCTCAAAGACAGTTGTTTTAGAACACTCAATCAAAGAGGAACAATTAAAGGTCCCTTGATGTTTCTGAGTTATTTATTTCAACATTTGTGTGTTTTATTTAGTATTCTTTGATGAATATCAATACATTACATATTGATTATTTGAAAAGTTTACGTATGAAAGTTTAAAATGAATTTGACTTATGAGTTCTACAATTTTAATTCATTATTGTTTTGAAGTTTATTTAAAGTGATGATATTATGACAATTAATTCATTATTGTATCAAAGTCCATTTAAAGTATTCATTTATATGAAAACTAATTCATTATAGAATTAAAGTCCATGTTAAGTAATCATTTTTCTGCAACCTCCTTCTGAAAAATAACAAAGGGTAACTTGTAATAGAAAAATAATAGAAAGTAATAGATGTAATAGATAGAATTTCAATCTATTACTATTACATTTGAAAAATTTCAATCTATTACTATTACATCGAAGTTGACTCCAATCTATTACTTTTCTATTACTTCTATTACTTTGTTTACAAGTCTGTACTGAACAGTAAATCAGTTAGGGACTGAAAACCCTCATTTACACTTCAAGATGGCCATGACTGTACTTGTATTGGAACTCCAAGGTGGAAAGAAAATAAGAATGTCCCTATTGTCATCTTTAAAAGTTTGCCAAATTTAAATGAGCTCAGCTGAACAATACGATAGCTGGAGATTAAAAACTCCATAATTTCACTGCAAGGTGGTTATAACTTCATTCATATTGGGACTTAAAGGTGACCATAAAATGAGAATTCGCCAGGTGTTGCCTCGTGCATACTTCCTGTCTAGACAGGATGACATCATCGCGTCTTTTTTGTTTGGCGCGTGGAGTGTACAGACGTGTTTTGCAGAGAGTGTTTCAACGCGAAGTATTTTTAAGACACCATCAAACTTTCATTTTATTTTCATTTATAAAGAACTTTTATTGCTTCGGGGTAGTTATGGCGTCCCCTGGGAAGGGTTCGTGTGGCCACATTATGGCACTTTTTGATGCTCACTCTAAATGTGCACAATGCCGTGAGAAGGGCACTGGCCAAGACCCTTGTGTAAAGAAGAAACCTTGCCAGATCTGTGATAAGATGCCAGATCAGAAGAAGCAGCTGGCCACTCCTACTTACAGGACACGAAAAGAGCTCCAGAAGAAGATAAGCTCTCCCTCCCAGACTGTTAATCCTGCTGACGTCACTGTGTTGGGGAAGGTAGAGAGCAGGGGTGAGACTAGAGATCGAGGCAAAACTCCCAGTAAGAAAGCCAAGAAGTCCTCTCACAAGTCCCCCACCAAGAAGAAAGCTGGCAAAATTTCTGTAGACTTTCAAGCTGACCTGAAATCTATGGACGACAAGTAGTCAGAACGTTTTGCCCGGCTAGAAGCTATTTTCCTGGCCAAGAGTTTTCAAGTACCGGTGGAACTAGCCACCCGGCCTGTTGAGGCTCCCGGTGCTGCACATGTGACATACACCACCGGTCAGGAAGCTGATCTACCTGCAGTAGTCTACAGACCCGAGGTTCAGCCTCCAGGTCCTACTGCTCAGCCATCTACTACAGCCAAGCAGAGTTCTACATCTCATCCCAGTTCTGTAGTCCCTGTTGAGGAACCTGCAGCAGAGTCAGACCAGTTCAGTGACCGGGCTTCCAGCTTAGCTGATGAAGGGGAGGTCTCTGACTTGGAATCTACCGGTTCAGATCGTGAGGAACTGTTAGATGTGGACCAAGAACTCACTGCTGAACAGACTTACAGGGAAACTCTGCGAGGAGTTAGGTCATTTATGGCCTGGAATGACATTCCCGAGTTTGACTCCTCATCAAGTTCACAGGATGACAAAAAAACCCGTTTACCGGCTCCAAGAGTTCTCATACTGGGAAAGTGTCAGTTAAAGTCCCTGTGGACGAATGGCTATGTAAAAAGATGGACAAACTCAACATAACCATGCAGGAGGGCTACCTGTCTCGTACATCTGAGACTGCAGGTTTAGCTAGGGATCAGTTTGTCAAGCCTCCAAAGACATTGAAGTGGTACGGGATGCACTGTGAAAAGGACCAGCTAGGATGAACAGTACCTTCCCAAGGATAGCCAACAGATCCCTACCTTCAGCTCCTGCCTCCAGACCCGTGTCACAAGAACATCTAAGAAAGTGGGAACGAACTGCATGTAACCAGTCCTACATGTGTAATCAGGCTGCGGCTTTTAGCCGGTGTCTCACCCGAGGTCAGGACAACATGGCTTCACAACTTAAGATTATTCAAAGTGTTACGTGCAAAGGGAAATCAGCCACCAAGGTTAGCCAAGCTGCTGATGAGTTGGACTTTCTAGTGACTTTCAACCGCAGCATTACACAGGCTATGGCTGGCACTATGCAAGATTTATCAGAGGGAGTGTTTGTGAATGTGGCTAATTTGACCCTTGCACGATGAGATAGTTACATAGAGTACATTAAAGCTGGAATAAAGCAGGACACGTCTCTCAGAGCTGCCCCACTTCAGCTCAGTGCATGGTTTCCGGACCACATTATTGCCAAAGCTGAGGATGAAATACGCCACGATGAAGATAAGCGTACTTCTGGCCCCTTCACAAAGAAAACCTCACCAGGGCAAGACTACCTCTTCATTTTCCCAGCGACCGGCCAAGACATAGAAGCAGTATAAGTGACAATTACTGTGCTCAGTTTGTGGTCGGGGAAGTATCTCCTGTCTGTGTTACCAGCCAAGTAAATTGTTTTGTGACTGGTGTAGAAGAGATTTTGAACAGTGTATCTGTAGCCAGAAAGGACTGTCATTCTGTGACTGGAAATTTAAAGACAAGAACTCATTTACCTGTATTTTATCATGTTGCAAATCATGTTCCTTTTGCAGGAGGGTTGCCACAAAAGAAAGGTGTAAATCCCGAGCATCAAAGGTCAATAAAATCTGTGAAAGGTGTTTCCTGTGTAAATCAATTGAGTTCTGTACAAAATGTCCCACATGTTGTACCAAATGTGCCTGTAGGGGCCAGATTACACCAGTTTTGGGAAAAATGGGCAGCTCTAGGTGTCAGCCCCAAAGTACTAGCAGTCCTCAGAGAAGGTTACATACTTCCCTTCCAGTTCCGGCCAAATCTGACAAGAACTCCTACAATAACAAGCTGCTATGTAAATCCCCACAGGAACAGCTACCTGTTGGAGGCATTGCATCAGCTGTTGGACAAAAATGCTGTCGAGTTAGTTCAAAATCCACAATCCCTGGGGTTTTACAACCGGCTATTTTTGGTACCCAAACCCAACAACCGGTGGAGACCTATCTTGGATCTCAGTAAACTGAACACCTTTTTGAAAACACAGTCATTCAAAATGGAGACCCCGGAGACAATAATGACCACCCTCCAGACAGGGGAGTGGGTAACCTCCATAGATTTCAAGGACGCGTACTTCCACATACCAATAAACAACCAGTCCAGGAAGTACATGCGTTGTCATATCCAGGGCGAGACTTATCAATTCAAAGCACTACCCTTTGGCCTCTCCACAGCCCCTATGGAGTTTACAGTAGTGGCCAAGGAGGTCAAACTACTAGCAATGAAACAGGGTATAAGGACCCACCAGTACCTAGATGACTGGTTGGTCAGAGCCAGATCCCACCAAACTTGTCTCCAGCACACACAGACCTTGGTAGCCCTCTGTCGAGAATTGGGCTGGCTAATGAATGAAGAAAAGTCAGAGCTGGAACCCAAACAAGTTTTCAATTTCGTAGGCTACCAGTTCGACTTGAAAGAGGGCAGGGTCAGACCCACACCAGAACGTTGGCAGGCCTTACAGACAAAGATACTGGAAATCATGTCCAGTCCAGTGTGCCCGGTCCGGAAACTAATGTCCTTAATCGGGTTATTGACACATGAAACCCATACAATGGCATCTCAAAAACAACTGGAGGGTACCAGAGACAATGGAAAAGACCATCCCCATTCCAAAATCACTCCACCAACATCTAGTATGGTGGCTGGAGGAAAGCAATGTTATTACAGGTCAACCATTACACACTCTAAAACATGCTCTGCAAATCTTTACAGACGCATCAAAAGAAGGGTGGGGCGCTCACTTAAACGAGCACATAGCAAGGGGAAACTGGTCACTTCCAGAAAGCAAACTGCACATAAACTACCTAGAGTTAAAGGCAGTCTTTCTGGCCTTAAAAGAATTTCAGGTGCTCTATACCAACCACAAAGTCCTCATAGCTACAGACAACAATACAGTGGTTGCTTACATAAACAAGGAAGGGGGAATGAAGTCAGGCCCCTTGTGTGCCCTACTGTGGAGAATACTGACCTGGTGTACCAGGAATGCAGTAACTCTCAAAGCTCGACACATCCCCGGCCGTCTAAACATGATAGCAGACAAGCTATCCAGACTGGGCCAGACCATTCAAACAGAATGGTCCCTCAATCCAGAGGTCTTCCAAGCAATATGCAACTCGTGGCACAGGCCCCAAGTGGACCTATTTGCCACCAGGTTCAACAAGCTCCCACACTTCGTCTCTCCAGTCCCAGACCCCCAAGCATGGGCGGTGGATGCTCTCAGCTTGTCATGGGATGGACTGGACCCATACGCCTTCCCACCGGCGGCCATCTTGGGCCAAGTGGTGGAGAAGCTGTTAGACTACCCGTGCAGCAGGATAATACTGATTGCACCAGGGTGGCCAAACATGCCTTGGTTTTGGGATCTGGTAGCCATGTCCAGTCAGATCCCCCTGTGCCTGCCCAATCTGGTAACTCAACCATTCAACCAGATCCTACACAAAAATCAGTCAAATCTCAACCTCCATGCCGGGCTCCTAGAGCCACAGCAATCAAGGAGCAGGGTTTCTCTGAGGCAGTGGCAGCACGAATTGAGGCTCCTCAAAGAAGAACAACCAGATCAGTCTATAAGGCAAAGTGGACCATTTTTACAAAGTGGTGCCTCTCTAATCAGGTGGACGTCAGGGCACCACCTTTGAAGGCAATTGCTGACTTCCTCCTATTCTTGTTTCAGGACAGGAAGTTACGGCCAGGCACCATTGATGGCTACAGATCAGCCATAGCTGATAAACTGGGAAACTCTCTCACTAATATCAGCACACATGAGAATCTCACTCGCCTCTTGGATAGTTTCCACAGGGACAGACCCAAGTGCAGGAGGGGCATCCCCTCCTGGAACCTTCCACTGATATTACATCAGTTGACAAAGGCTCCATTTGAACCCCTTAAAGAGGCCTCCTTGAAGCATTTGACCTTCAAGACTGTGTTCCTATTGGCCCTGGGTTCAGGTAAACGCAGGAGTGAGATCCATGCTTGGTTACACAAAAATATCAGACACCAAGCAGACTGGTCCAAGGTTTCTTTATACCCCTCTCCCAGCTTTCTATCCAAGAATCAGCTGGCCAAAGAGGGACCAGATAGTGTGTCTCAGGTGGTGATTCCAGCCCTGGCCCCCACTCTGGATAAGTCACTCAAAGGTGACAGGTCATTATGTCCAGTTAGAGCCCTGTGTTACTACTTGGACAGGACCTCAGACTGAACAAAGAGTTGGTCTTTGTCTCCTTCAAGAAAGGCTTCGACAAGGACATCTCTCCTGCCACCATCTCCTGATGGATCAAACAGACTGTGATCCTATGCTATGAGCTCTCTGACCAGCAGGCACTCACTTTACATCAGGTTAAAGCCCATGATGTAAGAGCCTTTGCTGCCTCTAAGGCATTCCAGTCTGGAATCTCCTTAGACCAAATATTATCATCCTGCCACTGGAAATCACATAACACCTTCACTCAACTGTGACATGCTTCCTTTGGGAGGTTTATTTCTCAGGACTGAACTCACACCCCTCTTCCCTAACCTCAGAGCAGGTATGACCAATAAAGGGGGTGGGGTGGTGGTGTCTGTATACTCCCGGTTAACCGGACTCTAGTATCAGACCTTGACCTTATGGGCTCTCTAGGTAACCCTGGTCTGGAAATTATTTATGAGTTCACTCAAGTCCTAGTAGCTTACCCGCCTGCCAAGCGGTAGTTATTCAGCAATTGTCCATTGGATAGGATGTATTAACGCAATAAAATTGCAAATTTAATAAGTAAATTAAATTTTTATAAGTTAATACCCTATCCAATGGACAGGCAAGGCCCACCCAATCGGCCCCGCTATCAGCTTACTAGGGGTCTGACGTGCTTCCTTCGGGAGGTTTATTTGCCTTCTGGGACTGAACTCATCCCTCTCTTCCCCTACCTCAGAGCAGGTCTGCTAAAAAGGGGGGGGGGTGCCTACGTCGGTATAGCCCAGGGTAACCGGCTGCTGGTAACCGACCATGGCCTTGCAGGGTTTCCTGACCTTAAGGTCAACCCAGGTCTGGGCCTATAGGTCTCCTGACGAAGTCAGCCTAGACCGTAGGTTAAAATTTACTATCATTTGTGAGTTCACATAACTCCCTAGTAACTTACCCGCCAGCCAAGCGGTAGTTATTCAGCAATTGTCCATTGGCTAGGATGTATTAACGCAATAAAATTGCAAATTTAATAAGTAAATTAAATTTTTATAAGTTAATACCCTATCCAATGGACACACAAGACCCTCCCTCCGATCCCACTATCAGCTTACTAGGGGTCTAAGAGGTTTAGACAACGAAAAAGATGCTATGGCGTCAGGTTGCCTAGACAGGAAGGAAGTAAGAGGCGCCATCTGGGGAGTGCACAGTACTGGGACCGGCCAGCCGGTGGAAACACAGGACATCTTTTTTTGGCCTTTGGCGGGCCGGTCTGCGCTGACCGGATTAGCATTTGTCCATTGGATAGGGTATTAATTTATAAAAATTTAATTTACTTATTAAATTTGCAATTTTTCACTGAAAGGTGACCCCTTACTGTCAGGTGGCCATAACTTCATTCATATTGGGGCAT
The DNA here is from genome assembly GCA_964017235.1 of Sabellastarte sp. h YS-2021. Lineage (NCBI taxonomy): Eukaryota > Metazoa > Annelida > Polychaeta > Sabellida > Sabellidae > Sabellastarte > Sabellastarte sp. h YS-2021. The sequence goes on along the minus strand of OZ024937.1, from coordinate 32,028,714 downwards.
TAAATTGACCATAAAATAACAGTGTCCCTTTTGCCAGCCTTTATAGGTGTGCAAAGTTTAACTGAGGTCAGTTGAACAATAATATATTTGGAGGCTGAAAACCCCCTTATTTCACTTTAAGGTGGCTACAACTCCATTCATATTGAGAGTTTAAGGTGACCATAAGTATTATTTTTATCTATTTTAATACCAGTGATAATTTAGATATAAAAAAATGAAAAAAAGAAAGGAAAGCAGGCCATAGGTCCATTAACATTTTGAGTTTAAGATCACCATAAAGTGAGGATATTCCTTTGGCAAATCTTAATATATGTGTAAAGTTTGGTTGAAGAAAGTGAAAAACTAAGTGAACTGGAGGGCTAAAACCCCCCTTTTTTACATTAAGGTGACTAAAAGGTGGCTAAAACTTTGGCATGTGACAGATTATCAAAATGTAGCTGAATAACTTATTCCAACAAAATGCTGAAATCCTGACCGTTTTTGAGATACGGACAAAGTACCCATTTAAAAAAAAACTACGAAAATCAAACGCCTCCCATTCAGGCATCTATGGTCCGATTGATCAGAAAATCCTTTCTGACCTTCAAATGTAGGTCTAGAATGTACCTGATAAATTTTATAGCACTGGTGTGTGTGTTTTTTTCCGAAACGCGATGATGAGGTGTTTCTGAGAAATGCTTAAGGTTACCTTAAGTAGAGTTTAAGGTCTCCTCAAAGTATCCCCCAAATTTTTCCCACCCCTATAGTTTTAAGGAAAGATAAGAAGGAAAGAAAAATTTGAAAGCCCAAGAAGCTATTCAAGGGAGACCATAATCCTGCGGCGGTGATGGCGGTGATCAGTCAAACTTACGTGAAAACAAATAAGCGTCCCTGATGGGCCGCTTAATTAGAAACCCTGCAAGGAACTTGAATGAATTTTTGTCACCAAGTACTCAAATATATATTCTGTAATTGCAAACTAAAATGGAAAATTTAATAAGTAAATTAAATTTTTATAAGTTAATATCTTACCTAGTGGACAGATGCATTTGTCCGGCGCGCTGCCGGTCCCGCCAAACGTTAGAGAAAAATGCCTCGAGCTGGGCTCTGGCCCGGACCGGTAGTGTCCTGTTTACTCGCCAGGTGGCTGTATAGCCTCCCTGCCGGTGCACTGCGCGTGCGCGCGCATGCGTACTTCCTCCTTTTGTTTGCACCCTGTTTGAGTCCCCTGGGAATGTTTGTTGCGGGGAAGGCAGGGTGGGAATCCCTCTGTCCACTAGGTAAGATATTAACTTATAAAAATTTAATTTACTTATTAAATTTTCCATTTTATTGCGTTAATATATATTACCTAGTGGACAGATGCAGAATAACTACCCATTGGATGGAGGGCAGCTAAACTCAACAGGGACTCTTGTCAGAACTCTGGGCCTCCGGCCCAAGGGTTAGGGATCCTTCCCATACCCTACACGATAGTTGGTTCCCCCCCCCTCTTTTTCGCCGTCTACCGAGCCACCTGGGCTATGACTATAGGAGAGAGGAGGTAAGAGTTCCGGAGGAAGCAGAACAGGATAAACTAGAAATAACTCATACCCCACACCAGCCCTTCCGGTTGAGAACTGCGCGCTGGGGTTTCAAAACATGATAACTCAAAAAGAAGGAGCCAACTAAAACAACCCACTACTCCTTCTAAACGCTTTACACTATATACAAGTTATCCTTTCAAGGATACCAGTTACTCGCGTATGTGCTGGGCTGCGACCACTGGTCCTAAATGGTACAGGTCATTGTGCGACTTCCAGTGGCAGGCTGAGAGGATCTGGTCCAAGGACACACCTCCTTGAAAAGCCTTAGAAGCTGCAAAGGCCCGCACATCATGGGCTCTGACCTGATGCAATTGTTGTGCATCCTCATTGGACAATTGATAGCACAACAAGATGGTTTGTTTAATCCAAGAAGAAATCGTAGCAGGAGCGATGTCCTTATTGTTTGCCGGAACGGAGGTCTTTGGTCTTGTCCAGGTAATAACGCAAAGCCCGAACTGGACATAAGGTTCTATCCTCCTTGAGAGACTTATCCAACGTAGGGGCCAAGGCCGGAATAATTACCGGAGCTACTGAAGAAGGCCCTTCTTTAGCCAACTGATTCTTGGACAAGAAACAAGGAGAAGGGAATAAAGAAACATTAGCCCAATCTTCCTGATGTCTAATGTTCCTGTGTACCCAGGCATGAATCTCACTCCTTCTTTTGCCCGAGCCCAAAGCCAGGAGAAACACCGTTTTGAAGGTAAGATGTTTCAGAGACGCCTTTCGAAGGGGTTCAAAGGGGGACTGGGTTAATTGATGCAAGACCAGAGACAGATTCCAGCTAGGGACTCCTCGAAGACCCTTGGGTTTATCTCTATGGAAACTGTCTAGCAAGCGGGTAAGGTTTTCGTCTTTACCAAAATTAACCTTGTCACACCCGATTTTGTCGGCTATAGCAGTTCTATATCCATCTATGGTGCTAGGTTGAAGATTTTTCTCCTTGAAAAGGAATAGGAGAAATTCCGCTACCTGATTTAAAGAAGGTGACCCGAAGTCCACCTTGTGTGACTCGCACCATTTGACAAATATGGACCACTTCGATTCATAGATGGCTCTGGTTGATTGTCTTTGAGGAGCCTCAATTCTCGTTGCCACTTCATCAGAGAATCCTTGTGCCTGTATGCTAGAGGCTCTAGGAGCCAGGCGTGGAGGTTGAGACCTAGGAGATCTCTGTGGGGACACTGATTGAACGGTTGGGTCAGCAGGTTCTCCACGTTTGGAAGGGAGAGAGGAATCTGAACAGACATGCTGACCAGATCCCAGAACCAAGGCATGTTGGGCCACCCTGGAACAATCAGAACCAACCTGTGAACTCCCTGATCTAGGATCTTGGACACCACCTTGCCCAAAAGAGACACAGGAGGGAACGCGTAGGCATCCATATTCTCCCAATTCAGGCTGTGAGCATCTACTCTCCATGCCTGTGGATCGGGTACTGGGGACACAAACTTGGGTAGTTTGTGATTGTACCTTGTTGCAAAGAGATCCACTCGAGGAGTGTGCCACCTGGCACATAAGTGGTCGAAGACTTCCTGCAGGAGGGACCATTCTGTCTGAATAACCTGAGTGCTCCTGGACAATTTGTCTGCTATCACATTCAGCCTTCCCGGAATGTGCCTGGCCCTTAGAACTATCTGTCTGCGATTGCACCAGGAAAGCAGTCTCCAGAGGAGGGCACAAAGAGAGCCTGATCTCATACCCCCCTCCTTGTTGATGTATGAGACAACCGTTGTGTTGTCCGTGGCTATCAAAATGATCTGGCCCCAACACTGTTGCTCGAACTTCTTGAGGGCCAGAAGGACCGCCTTTAGCTCGAGAAAGTTTATGTGCAACTGGCTTTCTGAGTCCGACCAAACTCCTTTTGCCGTGTGGTCTCCTAAGTGCGCGCCCCAACCTTCGTTTGAGGCGTCGGTAAACAACTGCAGAGCATGTTGCAGAGGATGAAGAGGTTGGCTGCTGAGCACATTGTTTTCGTCCAGCCACCACTGCAGATGAGGGTATAGAGATCTGGGAAGAGGAATCTCCTTCTCTAGGACCTCTGGCACGTGCCAGTGATTCTTCAAGTGCCACTGAATCGGTCTCATGTGAAGGCGCCCCGAAACCACCTGTTTCTCTGTGGCTGTCAACAAACCTATGAGAGACATGAACTCTCGGACCGAACAATGGCCTCTGTTCATTAGCATCTTTATTTTTTGAGTTAGGGTTTGCCACCTCTCCTGAGTCGGCTTCACTAGACCCCTGGAGAGGTCGAAATGATAACCGACAAAGTTGAACTCCTGTTGGGGAACAAGTTCCGACTTTTGCAAATTGACTAACCATCCCAACTGCTGACACAGAGCCATCAGGGTCCGTGTTTGGTTCACACAAGTCTCCCGACAGGGAGCCCGAAGCAACCAGTCGTCTAGGTACTGGTGGATCCTTATACCCCTGGACTGGGCCATCAATTTCACCTCCTTCACCACCTTTGTGAATTCCAAAGGAGCCGTCGCTAGGCCGAACGGCAGAGCCCTGAACTGGAAGGTTTGACCGTGCAGGTGAAACCGGAGATACTTCCTCGACCTTGGGTTGATGGGAATGTGGAAATAGGCATCGCTGAAATCCAGCGATGTGACCCATTCGCCTTTTTGAAGGGATAGCCGGATGGTCTCCGGAGTTTCCATTTTGAAGGTTTCCGAGTTGAGGAAAAGATTGAGTTTGCTCAAATCCAAGACTGGACGCCATTTGTTGTTTGGTTTGGGAACTATGAACAGCCGGTTGTAAAAGGCCAGAGAAGCCCGAACCACTACTTTTTCTACGGCCTGTTTTGTAATCAGGGACTGCAACGCCTCCTTCAAAAACTTGTTTCTGCGAGGGTTGGCGTATCCGCTGATTATCAGAGGACACCTGGTCAATGGGGGCCTCATCTTGAAAGGGAGGTTGTAACCGTCCTTCAAGATGGAGACTACCCGAGGATTTGAACCCAGGCTGAGCCACGTTTCCCAAAACCTGTGCAACCTGCATCCTACAGGAGGATTTTCTGTAACACTGTGGACATTTGGTACATGAGGGACAGAACGACAAGGAGAGACAAAAGAAACACTTTTGACCTGTTTTATTTCTGTCTGACAAAGATCGGGACTTAGGCCTTTCTTTTGCGGCTGCCCGGGACCGACAACAATAGGAACAGGAATTACAGCAGTTCTTGAGTATACAGTCTTTGAAATGTTTTGAGAGCTGATGTTTTGACCCACTATTTTTGGAAATATTTGGTTGCGTGGGTTTGTACAATGATTGTCATTTATAATTTTTGCCACCCCGGGCATACTTGGAAAAACGGTGGTTAGTAGAACCACGCCCACGGCCACGACCTCGTGACCCAAACTGTCGCCAAGGTTGTTGAGGAGCAGATGACGGCTGAACCATGGTCTTAGCCTCCTTCTTCTCATACGGTTTATAGCGATATTTGGTCTTCTGTTGGTGCTGGGGACCAACTCGAGACTGGACCGACACATGTTGTGTCTCAAACTTGTTGATATCTTGTTCCGCGACATTCAAGGCCGCGTCGGGAAATAACCCATATCCAAAAAGAGCAGCATTTCTCAGTTCATTCCAAGTGTCCATCTTCATACCGGGACGAACATGATTTAAATAAGAGTCCCGACGCATCAGAATGAAGTTCCCCAGCTGCACAAAAAGGCTATCAGCCAGGTGCTGTAGAGCTGTCCCAAGAGTGACGGATACATTCTGGTGGAAAGCACATAAATCCCTTAACTCCTTAAGTGCTTCAGACACCTCCTTGGCTGACTTGCCCTTACTGAGATGAGTCTGTAGGAAAGTTATGTGATGTGCCATCTGATCTTGAATCTCGCTAGTGCATCTGCTGAAACCAGCTGCATGGTTCACTGTGTAAGTACCCTCTCGGGCGCACCTTTCCCATCTGCGTAGTACTTCTTGCGATATGGGACGAGACACGGGACCTGTTGCGAGATATGCAGCTGGTTTGACAATTCTTGAGAATTGAGCATTTAGTTTCGCCTCAGAACCATGCCAGTTGAACAGCTTTCTACCTGGTCGCTGGGGACCATCTGTCTTTAACTTATGCATGGGATACCATTTATCCTGTGGTTTAGGGGTGCGTATGAATTGGTCAGTACGCAAACCACCTGCTTCTTGACTTCGGGAAGGGTAACCCTCAGCTACAGTCAGATTAATCCTCTCCAGCTTCTGACAGAGCCAATCGTCTGCTGGCATGGCTACTGACACCTTTGAACTTGTTTTAGGATTTTTTCCACGCCACGGATTGTTGGACTTATCCGGGTCACTGTACTCAAATTCAAAGTCTGGGATAAAGTTCCAGCCCATAAAAGCCCTGATCGAACGAACCGTTTCCCTGTAACTCATTTCTTCATTTTTTTCTGGTTTATCAGTGTCTGATTCAGAAAGTTCACCATCCTCGCTATCCAAAACATCTGGTGATGTATGATCCCTATCCACAACATCTGTTGATGTATGATCCCCAAAAAGTGGTTCATCTGAAGCCACAGGCAAGACATCTGTTAAGGGGTGTTCAACATTGGACATATCATCTGAGCCACCAGCAGAAGCAAGGTTTCTCATGAACGGCTCCCTAGCCGGTGCAACCGGTTCCGGACCGGTAAAAGATCCATCCACAACCGGAACCGGTTCCTTGGGTACAAAAGTGTCAGTTTGGTATGCCCTGACCGCACCGGTCATCTCCCCAACCGGTACCGGTTTAGGTTGTTGAAGTGCAGTGTCAGAGGGCTTTTTCTGTACCGGACCGGTATTTTCCTCAACCGGAACCGGTTTTGCTTTGGAAGATTTATGATGAGAAGACTTGTGCTTCTTCTTTGAATCTTTCTTGCCATCTGATCCTGTACTAGCCTGTACTGCCGGAAACCGCACCGGACCGGTGGTTCGGGCAGAGGCAGGATCTATGAATGGCTGATCAGAAACCGGTGGGTTTGAAACCTGAACCGGTACTTTGGGGGTAGCAAATATATTGCCTCTTGATAAGAGTGCTTCAAAACGAGAGAATTTCTCGTCTAACTGGTCACTTAATTTGTCAAAATCTTTTTTGGAAACAAAATCTGAAGAACTCACATTATCGCTACCCCCAGGGAGATCCTGCGCATGCGCACTGTCATCTTCAGAAATCGTCTGCTGAGCATGCGCAGTACTAGCTGGCTGTTGAGAAGAATTAACTGGAGACAGCACAGTTACATCTCGAGGTGACACTAGCAAACCTGCTTTCTTGTCCTTGCGAATTTGATACTGTGGAGTGGCCAGCATCTCACGCTGAATTGTTGTAAAATTGTCACAAATCTTGCATATAGCACCTCCCACAATGCAGGGATCTTTACCCAGACCTTTGTCTCGACAACGAGCACACTTTTCATGCATATCAAATCCAGCCATCTTATGGCCGCACGATCCCCGCCTTTGTCCTGGTGAATCCATAGTTATTAAACAACACTTCTACACAAAGAATTTATCAAAATATATCCTGTAACAGATATAAAATAAAATAAAAGTTTCTCCAAAAAACAGACGACCTCTCGTCTTCGCGCCAAACAAAAGGAGGGGGTACGCATGCGCGCGCACGCGCAGTGCACCAGCAGGGAGGCTATACAGCCACCTGGCGAGTAAACAGGACACTACCGGTCCGGGCCAGAGCCCAGCTCGAGGCGTTTTTCTCTAACGTTTGGCAGGACCGGCAGCGCGCCGGACAAATGCATCTGTCCACTAGGTAAGATATATTAACGCAATAAAACTGTCTGTTCAAACTGTGTCTTTTTTATGTTGTGGACTTTATATCTGTTTTTAACCAAATTTCCAGATGATTATCCAAAAAGAGGAACTGGAACTAATTATGTTTTGGGCAATATCTGTTTATATCATTCTACATTTTCCGTTTTTTTGGATCCGTCAGTTTTTGTACTGTTTAAACTCCTGCACAGATTTGTAGCTGTGTGAGAAGATATTTCAGAAAGAAGTTGAAAGATCCGCTTTTGTAAGACTACAAATGAAATGCAGCATTGTTACCTCATGTTTATTCTTCTGTACATATTCCTCAAAATACATATAGAAAATTACAAAAACCAGCTTGTATACAAATTTTACAACACTGACAGGAAAATAGTAACTTCAAGAGCCACTAAATATTTGTCAACCGTTAGGAAAACAATAAAAGTCATCCTTTTTAAATGATTATATACATATATTTAGATGTACACGCAAGTACATGTATATTTAGAATATTTTACACACAAGCTCTTCTCTTTGCAAAGCAAACTAGAGGATCGCTCGCAAAAAAAAAGATAATGTTTTTGCATAGCAAAAACAAAGCGTCCCGAAAAGGATATAAAGGTGAGTGCTAAAGTATTAAGAAAATGTTCCGTTTCTAGCCTTATACTGTTGTGGCAACCAAAGTCAGCACAGTCTGCTCTATCTAGCACAGTTTTCAAGATATAAGCATTTTTGTGTTTTGCAATTTTTGCAAAAAATTCAAAAATTCAAAATGGCTGCTATATTTGGCGAGACAAAAATATTTTGAAAATTGGCATGGGTACTCTGCAGAGATATCCAGCAGGTCAAAAATTTTGTTGAATTCGCTCCATCTAGCACAGTTTTCGAGATATAAGCATTTTTGTGTTTTGCAAAAACTTCGAAAATTCAAAATCACCACCATTTTTGGTGAGACAAAAATTTTTGAAAACAAGACCACTGCCGCGGTGTGTATCTCCCGCCGAGCATTAAAGGAGAAGAAACAGCTTTTCCGAGATATTCAAAATTTTTCATTTTCGTGTGTGAAAGCTTTTCCAAACGTAGGTGAATGAGTTATTTGAGAAAAATTGGCTATCTGCAATACTTTTAAGAGATAATTCGCATTTACTCCCAAAAGTAGATGAATGAGTTATTTGATAAAAATTGGGTATCCGCAATACTTTTAGAGATAATTAGCATTTACTCATTTTGAGTAGGTGAATAATTAGCTATGGGTCTGAAACTTCTCCAAGTGAAAGCTCTCCCAAAAGTAGGTGAATGAGTTATTTGAGAAAAATTGGCTATCTGCAATACTTTTAGAGATAATTCGCATTTACTCATTTTGAGTAGGTGAGTAATTAGCTATGGGTCTGAAACTTCACCATGTGAAAGCTCTTCCAAAAGTAGGTGAATGAGTTATTTGAGAAAAATTGGCTATCTGCAATACTTTTAGAGATAATTAGCATTTACTCATTTTGAGTAGGTGAGTAATTATCTACGGGCCTGAAACTTCACCATGTGAAAGCTCTCCCACAAGTAGATGAATGAGTTATTTGATAAAAATTGGGTATCCGCAATACTTTTACAGATAATTAGCATTTACTCATTTTGAGTTGGTGAGTAATTAGCTACAGGTCTGAAACTTCACCGAGTGAAAGCTCTCCCAAAAGTAGGTGAATGAGTTATTTGAGAAAAATTGGCTATCTGCAATACTTTTAGAGATAATTAGCATTTACTCATTTTGAGTAGGTGAGTAATTAGCCATGGGTCTGAAACTTCACCATGTGAAAGCTCTTCCAAAAGTAGGTGAATGAATTATTTGAGAAAAATTGGCTATCTGCATACTTTTAAGAGATAATTCGCCATCTAGCACAGTTTTCGAGATATTAGCATTTTTGTGTTTTGCAATTTTTGCGTAAAATTCAAAATTCAAAATGGCCGCCATTTTTGGTGAGTCAAATTTTTTTTTGAAAATTGGCATGGCTACTCTGCAGAGATACCCTGCCGATCAAAAATTTCGTCGAAAACGCTCTATCTAGCACGGTTTTCGAGATATAAGTATTTTTATGTTTTGCAATTTTTGCAAAATGGCCGCCATTTTTGGCGAGACAAAAATTTTTTCAAAATTGGGATGGCTACTCTGCAGACATACCCTGTGGATCAAAAATTTTGTCGAAATCGCTCTATCTAGCACGGTTTTCGAGTTATAAGCATTTTTGTGTTTTCCTTATTTGGAAAATTCATAATGATTAACTAGATTGGGCCAACTCGGCGCCAACATATCCCCAGACAGGTCATCACTCACGCCACAGGTTTTGATCGGGAATTTTTAAAAACATAATTACCCATTATTATATGAACTTCAGCACATCAATCTACTCTGTTTATATCTTCCAAGGAAGATGGTGTATCCCCAGACGCCGAATACATAACTCAAATTATATTTTCAATCTTCCTGCAATGATAACTCTAAACCTATTTTCAAAGTATTTAAATGATTGATGATTGAATGTCCATTCTAAAATAATAATCCCAAAAGAGCTTATCTGTTTCTATATTTGTTGACAAATAAAATATTATTTTTAACTCAACTCATCATACTTTTCAATCTTCCTTCAAAGTATTTAAATGATTGATGATTCAATGTCCATTCTAAAATTCATAATCCCAAAAGCGCATATCTGTTTCTATATTTGTTCACAAATAAAATATTATTTAAAAAAAAATTATTTATATTATTATTTTATTATATTATTTTTAGAATTTGCAAATTGTTTTCAGTTATTCATTTCCTCTATACCTATATATGTGGTCCATATATATGCAACCTAAATATGTGACACAATCTCAGTTCTGACTCCCCTTTGTGTTATATGTAATGAAGCCCACCACCTCCCACCCCCACCCCTTCTCCACACCTCTCTCACTATTACACAAGATCTGCAACCCCATTGAGGTCTTTGTTTCTCATCTGATATCATTAAATACCTTTGTTTATTTAGTGTCACTCAATATAGCTGGAGGTCCCAGAGGTGGGTGGGGGGAATCCGGGTGGGGGATGTGGGTTGGGACTTAGTTTAGTTTATTAGTTTATTATAGTGACATGTATTATGTTGACAAGGATTATACAAAAACTATTGAAGTAATACCCAGCCCTATATGGGCTTATAAGTCACTTTAAATAGAGAGTTAATAACAAACAGAGCAAACATATTTTGAGGTAAGATACAGTAAATAAAGACAGCAATTCAATACATAAAAATTAACAACATAATTTACTTTTTCTTTCTTGCCACAAATCAAAAATAAAATTAATAACCATATTGACATTCATATGAGTTAATACCCTTGATAATTGATCTATTAATAATTCAGATTTATCTATATTTAAAATTTTGAAATATTTCATACGAATCAGCTCTAAAGCTGGACAAACACAAACAAAATGTATCTCATCTTCTACATCTTTTTTACACAGTTTACATGTTCTCTCAAAGAGATGGAGTGCTACAGCATAAATGGTAAACAAACAATCTATATAAAAGGGGTACTCAAATACAAAAAGAATTGAGAATTTTAAGTATGTGATTATCAACTGAAATGAGTTCATAACTGTAGGAGCTGTGTCAAAATTAACTGAGGCAAGTTGAATAAAACTGGGCTAGTTGAGGGTTAAAAATCCCCTAGTTTTACTACATACGGATATAATTTCATTAATATTGGGACTTAAAGCTCACTTAAAGTGTCCATTTTGTCTACTTGAATATGTTTAACCGGCGTTTAACCAGTTTCATTTTAAAAAGTTAAAAACTCAGCAAGCAGAGGTATAACACACAAAAATAAGTTCTTAAAAGACTAAGATAGCCATAACATTATTAATATTCAAAATTTAAATAGACAGGCATTTCCTTTTAAAAATTCAAAGATTTCAGCTCTATAACCCACATAGTTTGACAGTTACTGGGCTTTAAAGTGGCATAATGTCCATAAATTGGGTTTCTGTGGGCATTTTACAATTGTTAAAGAGACCTTAGCAATTAAACTACAGATCTGAAACTTTTTGGGGGACATACATAACAAACAAAAATTATATATAATACAGTTTAAGACTTGTCACACTAAGCATTTCCAAATAACAGGGCAAAATACGGAAAAAATGTCCAAAAAGGCACTTGGGCGAGTGTCTATGGCCCTCATACACAGGTTAAATGTCTACTAAAAACCTTGATTTTCGCCATATGTAAAAAGGACATAATAATGCATTCCCAGATGGGATTTCAGCTCCATCAATCACATAGTTTAACAGTCACAGGGCTTAAAGGTGGCAAAAAGTCCAAATATTGGGTCTCTGTGGGCCTTTTAGAGATCTCGATGTGGCTTTCAAATTAAAGCTTCAGACTTAAAATTTGTTACATACTAAGATTACACATAGAATATGTATCTAATAAAGTTTGAAACTTCTCAGACTTACCATTTCCAAGTTACAGAGCAAAATATGTGAAAAATGTCTTAAAAGGGTCACTCAGGTGGGTGTTTAAGGTCCTCATACACAGGTTAAATGTCTACTTGAAGCCTTGATTTTTGGCACATGTAAAAAGAACATAATAATGTATTCCCAGATGAGATTTCAGCTCTATCAGTCACATAGTTTAACAGTCACAGGCCTTAAAATTGGAAAAAAGTCCAAATACTGGGTCTTTATGGGGCCTTCTAGAGACCTAAATGTGGCCTTCAAATTAAAGCTTCAGACTTAAAATTTGTCACATACTAAGATTACACATAGAATATGCATCTAATACAGTTTGAAACTTCTTAGACTTACCATTTCCAAGTTACAGGGCAAAATATGTGAAAAATGTCTAAAAATGGTCACTCGGGTGGGGATTTATGGTCCTCATACACAGGTTAAATGTCTTCTTAAAGCCTTAATTTTTGGCACATATATAAATAACATACTAATATCTTCCCAGATAGGATTTGAGCTCTATCACTCACATAGTTTGACAGTCACAGGGCTTAAAAGTAGCAAAAAGTCCAAATATTGGGTCTTTGGGAGCCTTTTAGAGACCTCAATTTGACCTTCAAAATTAAAGCTTCAGACTTAAAATCTGTTACATACTAAGATTACACACAGAATATATATCTAATACAGTTTGAAACTTCTCAGACTTACCATTTCCAAGTTACAGGGAAAAAGATGTGAAAAATGTCTTATAAGGGTCACTCGGGTGGGTGTTTATGGTCCTGATACACAGGTTAACTGTCTATTAAAGGCCTAAATGTTGGAACACATATAAGAAAACACATAGATATATTCCCAGATGATATTTAACTTAGATGAGAGACATAGTTTGAAAGCTACAGTGCTTGAAAGTGGCAAAAAGTGCATAAATTGGGTCTCTGTGGGCACTTTTGAGACCTTAAGTCGACCCCTTTGGGTAAACCTACAGCCCTAAAATTTTCTACAGACAAGGATTACATATCAAAGTTATACCTAGCACAGTTTGAGACTCATCAGAATTACCACTTCCAAATTATAGGGCAAAATATGTGAAAAGTATAGCAAAAAATCCCTAAGTGGGGGTATTTATGGGCCTCAAAGACAATTTTCTCCTCAACTTAAAGTCGTGATTTTCGGCACATGTACTAAGAACATATTAATGTGTTGTCAGGTAAAATTTCAGCCAGCTGAGCATCATAGTTTGTGACCTACAGGGCTCTAAGTGGCCAAAAGTCCAATTTCTGACCTTAAGGTGGCCATAAGTTCTTTTTTACTGGGAGTTTAAGGTCACCTTAAAATAGGGATCTTCCTTTGGGCACCCTTAACATGTGTACCAAGTTTGAAAAAAAAATATTAATTTGTTTTTGAGTTATCGCGTCCACAAGGAAATTTCTACGGCGGCGGCGGCGGCGGCGGCGGCGGCGCGACGGACCTGAATCCAATATATCCCCGACTTTCGTCTGGGGATATAATTAATCATTAATTACTCGGCCATTTCTTACCCAATCAATGCCAAAATCTAATGATTTCCAAATTTTAATAGAATGAATGCATTTGCCAAGTTTCAGGTGAATTGATAAAATCCCTTTCAAGTTATCATCCGGACAAGCTTCCCCATCGAAAAAAGACATTTTTGGTCATGTGACCTCTCTGATTGGTTGAAATGTCACTGCAGCATATTCAAAAAAATTCCCCAAGGCTACTGCATAAACCTGCCAAATTTCAAAAGAATCTGCCTAACGGTTACAGAGTTATAAGGAAAACAAAATGCGGAGCCGGCGGAGCCTGAAGGTCTCCCATACACAAAGAAGCGTCCCTTGCGGGACGCTTAATAAATATTTATTAACACTTGCAAGCACAAGGCAGTTGCCAAATTAGGGTATTGCCTAATTGTATCTCCTTCATAAAGGTATAAAACTTCTAGTGAAGACCTGGCCATAGAGTTAGTGGGCAGTTGCTTTTGTTGGACTGGAACCTGGTCCATAGGTAGATTAGTTGGCAACTGCTCCTGAATAGCTGGAGTGTGGTTGTCAGTCTGGTCGGTGACAAGAATAGTGTGTCGCTAGCTAACTGGTGATGGGTGAGCTGGAGCCGCCTTAACAGTACTGAAGGTCAGCTGGTCAGGCTTTAAAATTAACCCTATCACTACCATGTCTGTTGACCACAGTCAACAGCAATTAGTATTCCCCTGTACCATGCCTGTCGATGATCTTTTATAATTCCTTCTGTCTTTCACTATATACATTTGCAAGTCTGTGACAACTATATTGCATGTGATGTCCATTTTCCTTGGTCAGTGGCTATTAAAAACTCTGGTAGTGAAAGGGTTAAGAGAGCTTTTATATGTGCTAGTCTCTACCATTTTTCATCCAAGGCAGAAAGTGCCATGGTGAATGGTGAAGATTTGGATGGTGTCGATTTCTTCTTTTCTTTGTTTGTTTTAAGCTTGTCTGGTGTATTAGCTGCCGCAAGCCCCAGAACTGAGACTTGAACTCAGATCGACTACGGGTGAAGCTTTCTTTGTCATTCTGACTATCTGTCTTTCCTTTCTTTGTTATGGACACAGGAGTTTTACACTTGACCATTCTTAACTTCTAAACTTCTGAGTTCTTCATAACACATCTTGACTGCACCTGTTATGATATCACATTCTCCAGCCAGGAAGGAAGTAGGTTTTGCCACTTAGTGAATGGTAGGCACATAACTGGCCTTGCCGGAGCAGAGGACATCTTTTCTGATGTTTGGTGGGGCCAGCTTGCTCCCGGGCAATATAGCTAATGTAGGGCTTTTCTCTTTTTTTTTCTACTTTTCACATTTGTATTCATTAATATTATGAGAATTTTAATGCTCTTGAAATTATGTGAAGCATTTTTCAAATACCTTTCAAATGATATACAAATATATATGTGAGTGTCAAAAATAATTTTGAACATATTTGCAAAAGATGAGCATGTGCGGACACATTCTATCTTGCTGGAATATGGGTAAAAGTCATTTTGTGTGGTTGTTTCGACAAATTCTTGATTGAAGAACATCCATTGTGTAGTTTCAGAAATATAATCTTTTTACACCCAATTACAAAGATTGTAGTTGATATTTCCAGGATAAGAATTCTATATATTACATGTCTGATTTTAATATGCATGTTTTGGTCAAATCTAATGGACTGATAAAAATAATAGAATAGCTATCAATCTGGGGAATCCATATGAGAATCTTGACTTTTTCCAATATCAAGAGCAATTTTTATGTTTTCTTGTTTTGATTTGTACTTCCAGTGTATTTGGAAGCATTTCCGCACATTTGTCAGTTTGTGCATTCTTGTGCATGACAAGGCAGATAGACATATTA
Organism: Sabellastarte sp. h YS-2021; assembly: GCA_964017235.1. Taxonomy (NCBI): domain Eukaryota; kingdom Metazoa; phylum Annelida; class Polychaeta; order Sabellida; family Sabellidae; genus Sabellastarte; species Sabellastarte sp. h YS-2021. The sequence goes on along the minus strand of OZ024937.1, from coordinate 32,013,534 downwards.
GAATGACAGATGTATTAACACTGAATAAATCCGAAGGTCAAACTGTAAAATGGGTCACAAAGCAGGCAGATACGAATGGCAGAAATACACAAAAAGGTAGGGTTCCATGGTTCACAAAATTTTGCCATGCAAAACAATGAATTTCTGGGTTTGGCCTGATGCCAACCGTGGATAAGTATAAACATTTATCAATTGCAAATTATCTAACTTTTAGTATTTTGACGTGATATTATTGGATGTTTTTTGAATAAAAAAAATATTGCACTGTCTCTTCAATTACTTTGTTCGTACCATATCTCCCATCAAAAACTAAACATCATGTGTAACATTAAACAAGCACACATATCACAGTGGTAGCACTAAATCAGAGAAACTGCAATTTCTTTAAAGTAAAATTGCAAATATAATAAGTATATTAAATTTTTTAAAGTTAATATCCTATCCAATGGACAATTGCTTTACCGGTCAGCGTGACCGGTCCCGCCAAACGACAGAAAAGCCGTCCTGTATACAATACCGGCAAGACCAGTCACTGAGTGTGCATTCGCTAGGTGGCGCATCATTCTTGCTTCCTATCTAGTCAGTGTGACGTCATCACGTCTTTTTCGTTCTCTAAACCTAGTTAGACCCCTAGTAAGCTGATAGCAGGGTTGGTTGGGAGGTCCTTGTCTGTACATTGGACAGGGTATTAACTTATTAAAATTTATTTTATTGCGTAAATACATCCTATCCAATGGACAATCCCTGAATAACTACCGCTTGGTAAGTGGGTAGATTACAAGTGACTTAAGTGAACTCACAAACAAAACAAAATTTTTCCAGGCTATGAGGACTATGTTGTTTGAACAGAGGTCCTGGAACTATTTTTAGGACCAGAAAGACGGCCTTTAGTTCCAGAGAGTTTATGTACAGTTGGCTGTCTGGAAGGGACCACTCTACAGTTGCAGTGTACTTGTTTAAGTGAGCACCCCACTGTTCTTTTGATGCGTCTGTAAAGATTTGCAGAGCATGTTTTAGTGGGTGTAATGGTTGACCTGTGAGTACATTGCCTTCCTCCATCCACCATTTCAGATGTGGGTGGAGTGATTTGGGAATTGGGGATCACCTTTTCTACTGTCTCTGGTACCCTCCAGTTGTTTTTGAGATGCCACTGTATCAGTCTCACATGTAACTGGCTTAAGTGCACTTGCTTTTCTGTGGCTGTCAGTAACCCTATTAGGGACATTAGCTTCCGGACCAGACATATACCAGACCGGTGATGAGGTCTCTTATTTTTACTTGTAGGATCTGCTAACGCCTTTGGGTGGGTCTGACTCTGCCCTCCATCAGATCAAACTGGTAACCTACGAAGTTGAAAACTTGTTTGGGCTCCAGTTCTGATTTGTCTTTGTTCACTAGCCAACCCAATTCCTGACAGAGAGATACAAAGGTTTGTGTATGCCGGAGACAAGTTTGGTGGGATCTGGTTCAGACCAACCAGTTGTCTAGGTACTGGTGGATCCTTATACCCTTCTTCTGTAGCAGAAACTTGACCTATTTTGCAATCATCGTAAATTCCATGGGGGCTGTGGACAGGCCAAATGGTAGTGCTTTCAATTTGTGGGACTGACCCTGGACGTGAAAACGCATGTACTTCCTGGACTGGCTGTGTCTTGGTATGTGGAAGTATGCGTCTTTGAAATCTACGGACGAGGTAACCCACTCCCCTGCATGCAAGGAGGTTCTTATTGTCTCTGGTGTCTCCATTTTGAATGACTCTGTCTTTTAAAATTTGTTCAGGGTACTTCGGTCCAAGATAGGTCTCCACTGGTTGTTGGGTTTTGGTACCAAGAATAGTCGGTTGTAAGAGCCCAGAGATTCTTTATTTTTGACCAACTCTACTGCATTTTTGTTCAACAGCTGATGCAATGCCTCCAACAGATAAAGGTTCCTGTGGGGATTTACATAACAGCTTGTTATGGTAGGTGACCTGGTCAAATCTGGCCGGAACTGGAAGGGAGAGTGTAGCCTTCTCTGAGGACTGTTAACACTTTGGCGCTGATGCCTAGGGCTGCCCATTTTCTCCAAAACTGGTGTAATCTGGCCCCTACAGGGAGATCTGGTATAATAGTTGGGACATTTGTGACATTTTTTACAGAACTGGACTGATCTACACAGGAAACATCATTCACATACTTTATTTCTGGACAGAGATAACAAAAAATTGGGATTTACACCTTTCTTTTGCAGATACGTTTCCAAAATGATCTACAACAAGACAATAATTTACAGTCAAAGTTCTTACACTGTCCTTCTTGCCAATCACAAAACAGTCCTGCTTTCCGGTCAACTACACCTTTCCTGTTATACAAGCACAGTTGTTGTTTCCGGTTACACAGTTTATAGTACAAGTCCCTTTGCCAGTCACATGAGCACACACTAGATTTTACACAACTCCTACAGTAATTGTCGTTTATACTGCTTGGACTTTGCTGGTCACTGAGAGTAAGAGGTCTTGCCCCTGTTAGATCCCTGTCCACGCCTCCTAATTTGCTTCCATGCTGGTGGACCATGCTTCCGGTGAGTGTCTTGTTGCTGTCTGGAAGGCTGACTGTAAGGGTGGAAACGTTGGGGTTTCCTGTGTGAAGGACTGGAAGTATGTTTGTCTTCATAGTGGCGTGTCTCCTTCTCTGCCTTTGAAATAATGTGGTCTGGAAATAAGGCACTCATATGAAGCAGAGCAGTCCTGAGAGAGTGAGAGTACCTTGCTTGATGCCTGCCTTGAGGTACTCCAGGTAGCAGTCCCTATGAGGAAGAGTGAGATTAGCCACCTTTATGAAGACGCCATCAGAGATATCTTGTATGTACAGGCCATTGCTTGAGTAATGCTCCGGTTAAAGGTGATAAGGTAGTCCAATTCGTTTCCTGCCTGGTGCAGCTTGCTGGAGGACTTTGGAAGTCACACTCGCCTTTAACTGCGTTCCCATGCTTTCCTGAAATTTAGTAAGGCACTTGCTGAAAGCTGCAGCCTGGTTGCACATATAACTCTGGTCATGTGCAGCCTGCTCCCACTTCCTTAATGTGTCATGTGAAACCAAACGGGAGGCGGGTGCTGAAGGCAGAGAACAGCCTGGCGATTCTTGGAAAGCTGCTGCTTAATCTTGCCGGTTCACTAATCTAGGTGTAGACCTTGGAATGTGAAAAGTCTTTCTTTTCAGAGTGCATACTGTAACACGTAAGTGTCTTTAGTGGTTCCAAAAATTGGTCCCTGTTCAAACCAGGAGTCTCTGAAGTGAGGGATGGATAGCCTTCCTGCACAGTTAAATTCAGTTTCTCGAACTTCCTGCACAACCACTCATCCACAGGAACCTTGACAGACACTTTACTGGTGTGTGAGGTTCTGGAACTAGTGAAAGGGTTATCTTCTTCAGATGAAACAGAGTCAAATTCCAGTATGTTGATGCATGCCATAAATGACCTAACACCACGCATTGTCTCTGTAAGTTTGTTCAGCAGACAGTTCCTAGTCCACCTGTAACAGTTCTTCCGGATCCGCACCAGAAGACTCCACGTCAGAGACCTCACCTTCATCCGCATGGCTAGAAGCACGGTCATTGAACTGACCTACATCAGAAACTGGTTCCTCAACAGGGACTCCAGCACCGGTAACAGACCTGGAACGTTTCTTGAAGACAGTAGTAGGCTGACCAGTGGGATCTGTGGGCTGGACCTAGAATCTACCACTGGTGAAGGTCTGGCTGGCAGCACCTGGGGGCTGAATCTCGGGTCTGTCAGCAGTAAGAAACAGGGAAGCATCCTGGCTGGTAGTCTTCAACTCTGAAGCAGCACTGGGAGCTTCAACAGGCTGGGTGGCTAACACAGCACCAGGAACCTCAACAGGCTGGGTGGCAGTAACTGCACTGGGAGCCTCAACAGGCTGGGTGGCTTTCTTCATCTCCATCTGGCTGGCGGCACTGGCAGACTGCTTCTGAAAGGTAACACGGGTAGGTTGTTGCACTGGTGGGATAAAAGGACTATCAGCCACAACCACATCATCTGACTTCTGGACCGGCTTCACCGGTACTGCAAAGCTTCTGGCCAGAAACATGGCTTCCAGCCAGGCAAAACGTTATGACCACTTGTCATCAAGATTCTTCTGGTCAGATCGGAAGTCTGCAGGGAGCTTCAACAGGCCGGGTGGGGGGTGGGGGGAGAGAGAGAGCTTGGCTTCTTCTGATGCTCTTTTGGCGTCTGGTAGGGCAGGCCAACTGTTTCTTCTGTTCAGAAGTAAAACTATCACAGATCTCACAGTCCTTCTTTTCAACATATGGGTCTGTGCCGAACCCATTTTTTGCACCTTGCACATTTAGAGTGCGAGTCAAAAAGTGCCATAATCTCTCTTCTCACCAAGGGACGGCATAATACTCCAGAACACCAGGAAATCATGTTACAATAGAATAAAGTTAAAATTTTGTAGTTGTCTTTAAAAATCTTCACATTTTCACAGCTCTAGAAAAACACGTCTGCACACTCCATGTGCCAAACAAAAAACACGTGATGATATCACACTGCAAGAACAATGCGCCATCGAGCAAATGCACACTCCATGACCGGTCCTGCTGGTATTATATACAGGACGGCTTTTTCTGTCGTTTGGCGGGACTGGTCGCACCGATCGGTAAAGCAATTGTCCATTGGATAGGATGTATTAACACAATAAAATTATAAGTTTTACAAGGCGTTGGTGGACTTGTAATTATGTTGAACCTGAGTTGGCTCAATGGACAAATTATTGAGTATATTGATATCACTGATACATTTCTCAAGGATAGTACGTCATTTTGACCACAAAGGGGAATCAAAGTTTAAATTCCAAAACAATAATCATCTCTCGAGTTCCTTGCAATTCATTTCGCAAATGCATTTACTTGCAAAAACAAGTAAAAAAACTTATCTTACAATACAGAAACCTATAACTTTCAGGAAATTTAAGTTGTTAAATTAGTTCTTGTCACAACACACTAGTTATATCTGAATGGTTTATTCGTCTGGATATTCCAAGACCGCATACTTTGCAAATGCTATGTACATAAGAATAGCATAAGTAGCAAACACTAAAGCAGACATATCTTCAGTTTTATAATAACTACCCAAGTGAAAACTGAAGATGCTATTAAATATTGATACAGTAATTTATAAGTGAAGTTACAGGTTGAATACTTTGACCTTTTCAAAGGTTACTCTGGCCTGGCCAAACATTAGTGGATTTGGAACACATTTCCTATTCATGTTCCATACCTCTACAGCCAGCCAATGCTACATTATACTTCAAAATACTGACATGACAAAAAATCTCCAAATATGGTGCATACAACAGAAATCCCTGTCTGCACCCTGCAGATACTCGCAAAAAAAAACCCATTTCACCATGTTCATGGGAATACTGGTGCTTCACTGTGAGTTAAAATTACAACATGTACATAAACAGTGACAACACCTATAAAACTTTTTATATTGTTTTCTATTCTTTCTTTTAATTTCAGACTTGACTCCCAGTTGGTCCTGTCATCTTGAGTCTTGTATTTACCACTCGATCCTACAAATACATAAATCAAATACTCATCAGCACAGATCATATGACTCAACTCATCACTGAACTCTGAATCAACACAGGTCTCTCCCCAACAAAACTCACTGTATTATCTGAGTACAGTTTCTAAACTCTCTTCATGTACAGGTGCAAGTACTACTTTGTTGTACACAGGTCACAACCTACTCTGCCTTTCTTTATTCAGATACACAAACTCAATCACTGTGTAACTCAAAACTGAAACTTTTTTAACATAATTTCAAACTGAAAAATAACAAGACCACTGGCACAGTGGTTATCATCCCTGGATATGAAGCAAAAGTGGAAGTAGTGTCACCTTAACACAGAGGTTGCTTAATCATACTGAACTGTAATATTTAAAGAAATTTCCCATTCAAACACGATGATTAAGTTGAAAATTTTAACTAGATTGGGCCAACTCGGTGCCAACATATCCCCAGACAGGTCATCACTCACGCCACAGGTTTTGATCGGGAATTTTTTAAAACATAATTACCCATTATTATATGAACTTCAGCACATCAATCTACTCTGTTTATATCTTCCCAAGGAAGATGGTGTATCCCCAGACGCCGAATACATAACTCAAATTATATTTTCAATCTTCCTGCAATGATAACTCTAAACCTATTTTCAAAGTATTTCAATGATTGATGATTGAATGTCCATTCTAAAATAATAATCCCAAAAGAGCATATCTGTTTCTATATTTGTTGACAAATAAAATATTATTTTTAACTCAACTCATCATACTTTTCAATCTTCCTTCAAAGTATTTAAATGATTGATGATTCAATGTCCATTCTAAAATTCATAATCCCAAAAGCGCATATCTGTTTCTATATTTGTTCACAAATAAAATATTATTTAAAAAAAAATTATTTATATTATTATTTTATTATATTATTTTTAGAATTTGCAAATTGTTTTCAGTTATTCATTTCCTCTATACCTATATATGTGGTCCATATATATGCAACCTAAATATGTGACACAATCTCAGTTCTGACTCCCCTTTGTGTTATATGTAATGAAGCCCACCACCTCCCACCCCCACCCCTCTCCCCTTCTCCACACCTCTCTCACTATTACACAAGATCTGCAACCCCATTGAGTTCTTTGTTTCTCATCTGATATCATTAAATACCTTTGTTTATTTAGTGTCACTCAATATAGCTGGAGGTCCCAGAGGTGGGTGGGGGGAATCCGGGTGGGGGATGTGGGTTGGGACTACAAAGAGATGGAGTGCTACAGCATAAATGGTAAACAAACAATCTATATAAAAGGGGTACTCAAATACAAAAAGAATTGAGAATTTTAAGTATGTGATTATCAACTGAAATGAGTTCATAACTGTAGGAGCTGTGCCAAAATTAACTGAGGCAAGTTGAATAAAACTGGGCTAGTTGAGGGTTAAAAATCCCCTAGTTTTACTACATAAGGATAATAATTTCATTAATATTGGGACTTAAAGCTCACTTAAAGTGTCCATTTTGTCTACTTGAATATGTTTAACCAGTTTCATTTTAAAAAGTTAAAAACTCAGCAAGCAGAGGTATAACACACAAAAATAAGTTCTTAAAAGACTAAGATAGCCATAACATTATTAATATTCAAAATTTAAATAGACAGGCATTTCCTTTTAAAAATTCAAAGATTTCAGCTCTATAACCCACATAGTTTGACAGTTACTGGGCTTTAAAGTGGCATAATGTCCATAAATTGGGTTTCTGTGGGCATTTTACAATTGTTAAAGAGACCTTAGCAATTAAACTAAAGATCTGAAACTTTTTGGGGGACATACATAACAAACAAAAATTATATATAATACAGTTTAAGACTTGTCACACTAAGCATTTCCAAATAACAGGGAAAAATACGGAAAAAATGTCCAAAAAGGCACTTGGGCGAGTGTCTATGGCCCTCATACACAGGTTAAATGTCTACTAAAAACCTTGATTTTCGGCATATGTAAAAAGGACATAATAATGCATTCCCAGATGGGATTTCAGCTCCATCAATCACATAGTTTAACAGTCACAGGGCTTAAAGGTGGCAAAAAGTCCAAATATTTGGTCTCTGTGGGCCTTTTAGAGATCTCGATGTGGCTTTCAAATTAAAGCTTCAGACTTAAAATTTGTTACATACTAAGATTACACATAGAATATGTATCTAATAAAGTTTGAAACTTCTCAGACTTACCATTTCCAAGTTACAGAGCAAAATATGTGAAAAATGTCTTAAAAGGGTCACTCAGGTGGGTGTTTAAGGTCCTCATACACAGGTTAAATGTCTACTTGAAGCCTTGATTTTTGGCACATGTAAAAAGAACATAATAATGTATTCCCAGATGAGATTTCAGCTCTATCAGTCACATAGTTTAACAGTCACAGGCCTTAAAATTGGCAAAAAGTCCAAATACTGGGTCTTTATGGGGCCTTCTAGAGACCTAAATGTGGCCTTCAAATTAAAGCTTCAGACTTAAAATTTGTCACATACTAAGATTACACATAGAATATGCATCTAATACAGTTTGAAACTTCTTAGACTTACCATTTCCAAGTTACAGGGCAAAATATGTGAAAAATGTCTAAAAATGGTCACTTGGGTGGGGATTTATGGTCCTCATACACAGGTTAAATGTCTTCTTAAAGCCTTAATTTTTGGCACATATATAAATAACATACTAATATCTTCCCAGATAGGATTTGAGCTCTATCAGTCACATAGTTTGACAGTCACAGGGCTTAAAAGTAGCAAAAAGTCCAAATATTGGGTCTTTGGGAGCCTTTTAGAGACCTCAATTTGACCTTCAAAATTAAAGCTTCAGACTTAAAATCTGTTACATACTAAGACTACACACAGAATATATATCTAATACAGTTTGAAACTTCTCAGACTTACCATTTCCAAGTTACAGGGAAAAAGATGTGAAAAATGTCTTATAAGGGTCACTCGGGTGGGTGTTTATGGTCCTGATACACAGGTTAACTGTCTATTAAAGGCCTAAATGTTGGGGCACATATAAGAAAACACATAGATATATTCCCAGATGATATTTAACTTAGATGAGAGACATAGTTTGAAAGCTACAGTGCTTGAAAGTGGCAAAAAGTGCATAAATTGGGTCTCTGTGGGCACTTTTGAGACCTTAAGTTGACCCCTTTGGGTAAACCTACAGCCCTAAAATTTTCTACAGACAAGGATTACATATCAAAGTTATACCTAGCGCAGTTTGAGACTCATCAGAATTACCACTTCCAAATTATAGGGCAAAATATGTGAAAAGTATAGCAAAAAATCCCTAAGTGGGGGTATTTATGGGCCTCAAACACAATTTTCTCCTCAACTTAAAGTCATGATTTTCGGCACATGTACTAAGAACATATTAATGTGTTGTCAGGTAAAATTTCAGCCAGCTGAGTATCATAGTTTGTGACCTACAGGGCTCTAAGTGGCCAAAAGTCCAATTTCTGACCTTAAGGTGGCCATAAGTTCTTTTTTACTGGGAGTTTAAGGTCACCTTAAAATAGGGATCTTCCTTTGGGCACCCTTAACATGTGTACCAAGTTTGAAAAAAAAATATTAATTTGTTTTTGAGTTATCGCGTCCACAAGGAAATTTCTACGGCGGCGGCGGCGCGACGGACCTGAATCCAATATATCCCCGACTTTCGTCTGGGGATATAATTACTTAAATGTAGCTTTTATAAGCTACAAGCTTACCATGTGGGACTGATTGCTGTTCTCGGATGGCCTCAGGCATCACGGCCAACATCTAAGAAAAATAGACATTTATAGTTGGCCGTAGCCTCAGGTTGTCCTCTCGTGGAACACTACGAGATCTCTTCCTACGTTTTTGTTGCAATTTTTAAACCGTACCCCTCAGCTGTAATACAGCGGGGAGGCAGGATGGGACTCTTCTCACTCCCACATGGTAAGCTTGTAGCTTATAAAAGCTACATTTAAGTAATTAAAATTTTCAATTTTATTGCGCTACAATAGCTTACCATGTGGGAATGATTGCTGAATCCAACTGCACAGTGGTGGGATTACAGCTGAGACTGGAAGATATGTCAATTTTTCTTAGATTTTAAGGTAATAGATTAGAATGAATGTTTAGAAATACCAGTCTGAGTCCCATTTACAGTGCCCCAATCCAGAAGACTGGGCCTGTAAAGAGCCAAAAACCTGAATAAAATGAATGACAGTGCTAAAAACTGTCAGGATGTTTTGATTGTAGGAGAGAAGTGCAGCCGTGCTCACTTAAGAAGTGTAAGGGCCCTTAGGGCCCATACACGAGTGAAAAACCAGCCCTATGGTTGGAATTCTCATAAATTTTTGCCACCTAACATGAGATTTATGACAACAAGTCCTTAATACATATTATGCTTGATAAACTAAAAAATAAAAAATGACCTTACCCGTAACATCTTGAGAGGTAAACCTATAACTAGACCCTGGGATTAGACTCCTGAAGAATTGGTTGTAGCGGATGTGCCCCCCCTTTTTTCCGAGGATAACTGGTCTGAGGGGAAGGGTCTAGGACTTGTTGTGCCGTCACCACTGGTCCCAGATACATATTGCTGTCGTTGTCTGACCAAGTAAGGTGTTTTAGGTAAAAATTTGTAAATGTGTTGAGCTTTCCAGTGACAGGCTTGCATGATTTGGTCCACCAATACCCCACTGTAAAAGGCCTTATAGACTGCGAAGGCCCTAATGTCATGCGCTTTAACTTGGACCAAGTCCAAGGATTGTTGGTCTGCTTGTTTATAACAAAGTAGAATGGTTTGTTTCAACCAAGAACAAAGAGTAGCGGGTCTGATGTCTGACGTGTGTCCTTTCTTGAAGGAGATGAAAAGGAGGGATCGAGACCCTCTCAGGTCTTTGGTTCGACCCAAATAGTACCTCAGGGCCCGCACAGGACACAAGGTCCTGTCTTCCTTGAATTGTCTATCTACAATGGTAGTCAAAGCAGGAATAGTCACCGGAGACACACTTTGAGAACCTTCTCTTGCTAGTTGGTTTTCGGCTATAAAATCTGAAGAGGGGAACAAGGCAACCTTTTCCCATTGGCCTAGATTAGATACTTTGTTTGCAACCCAGGCATGGATTTCACTGCGGCACTTGCCGGAGGCCAAAGCTAGCAAGAAAGCAGTTTTGAGAGTTAGATGTTTGAGGTCTGTGTCTTTCATAGGCTCAAAGGGTGCTTTTGTGAGCTCATTGAGAACAACAGAAAGGTTCCATTTTGGAAGATTCCTGGAACTTTTTGGATGATCCCTGTGAAAACTGGAGAGTAACCTGTAAAGGTCTGAACTTTGTGCAATATAGTGGCCCGCTGGGCCCAAAGTGTCAACAATGGCCTTCCTGTAACCATCAATGGTCGAGGGGGGCCTGTTTAGATCTTGGTACAGGTACATGAAAAAGTCTGAGATTTGTTTCACAGATGGAGTGGAGAAATCCACCGAATTTTCTCTGCACCATTTCTCAAATAGGGCCCACTTTGACTTGTAGATGGTCCTTGTTGATGACCTCTGAGGGGCAGCAATTCTCTCTGCCACCTCCACAGAGAAGCCTTGTCCTTGGAGCTGTCCACTCCTTGACACCAGGCGTGGAGGTTGAGATGTTGTGGATTGCTATGGAACACATAATTGTGGGACTGTTTGAGAAGAGTTGTTCAAAGTTGGTTGAGCGGCTAGGCAGCTAACGTCACACATTAATAACAACAAACTTGCAAATTTAATAAGTAAATTAAATTTTTATAAGTTAATACCCTATCCAATGGACAATTGCTTATCCGGTCGGCGCAGACCGGCCCGCCAAACGACAGAAAAAGTAATCTTATATGAGCGCATAATGCCCTCACAAGCTGGCCGGTCCCCTTGTGCGTTCGCTAGGTGGCGCATAGTACTTCCTTGCTGTCTAGGCAACGTGACGTCGTAGCATCTTTTTCGTTGTCTAAACCTATGAAGACCCCTAGTAAGTTGATAGCGGGGTCGGTGGGAGGGTCTTGTCTGTCCATTGGATAGGGTATTAACTTATAAAAATTTAATTTACTTATTAAATTTGCAATTTTATTGCGTTAATACATCCTATCCAATGGACAATTGCTGAATAACTACCGCTTGGTTGGCGGGTAAGTTACTAGGGACTAACAAAAAACAATATTGAACTCATGCTCAGAAATAATAACATTTCCCCTTTTTAAGCCTGGGCAGACCTTGAGGTCAATAAGCCCAAGGCTATGGTCAAATATCATCATCCGGTTAACCGGGGTTGAACCGTCAGAATCGACCTGGCTCCCCCCCCGCTTTTTTCCAGACCTGCTCTGAGCTCTGAGTTAGGGGAAGAGAGGTATGAGTTCAGTCCCATAGTATAAAAATCTCCCAATGGAAGCATGCCATTTTTTTTTTTTTTTTTTTTTTACAATAAAAAACAAACATATTTACATTATGTACATATTTACATTATCTCCTCACTTCTGGGCCTAGTGGTGCACCTGCTGGGCAGCCACTACAGGTCCCAAGTGGAAAAGCTCTGAGTCAGCCCAGGCCACATCCTTCAAATAGAATTGGGTGAAGGTGTTGTGGGATTTCCAGTGGCAGGCTGACAAGATCTGATCTAAGGAGATCCCTGATTGGAAGGCCTTAGAAGCAGCAAAGGCCCTAACATCATGGGCTTTAACCTGATGTAAGGTGAGGGCCTCCTGGTCAGAGAGCTCATAACATAGAATCACAGTCTGTTTGATCCATGAGGAGATGGTAGCAGGTGAGATGTCTCTATCAAACCCTTTCTTGAAGGAGACAAAGACTAACTCCTTATTCTGCCTGAGGTCTGAAGTCCTGTCCAAATAGTAGCGCAGGGCTCTGACTGGACATAGGGACCTGTCATCCTTGAGTGACCTATCCAGAGATGGTGCCAGGGCTGGAATTACCACTGGTGCCACACTATCTGGACCCTCCTTAGCCAGCTGGTTCTTGGAAAGAAAGCTGGGTGAGGGGTATAAAGAGACCTTGGACCAGTCTGACTGGTGTCTGATGTTCTTATGTAACCAAGCATGGATCTCACTCCTGCGTTTACCTGAGCCTAAGGCCAGTAAGAAAACAGTCTTGAAAGTAAGATGTTTCAAGGAGGCCTCTTTAAGTGGTTCAAAAGGAGCCTTTGTGAGCTGGTGCAATACCAGGGAAAGGTTCCAGGAGGGAATGCCCCTCCTGCCCTTGGGTCTGTCTCTATGGAAGCTGTCCAGGAGACGAGTGAGATTCTCATCTTTGCTGACATTAATGGTTGAGTTGCCCAGTTTGTCAGCAATGGCTGATCTGTAGCCATCAATAGTGCCTGGTTGCAATTTCTTGTCCTGAAACAAGTACAGGAGGAAGTCAGCAATGGCTTTCAAAAGTGGTGCCCTGAAGTCCACCTGATTACTGAGGCACCACTTTGTAAAAATGGTCCACTTTGCCTCATAGACAGATCTGGTTGATCCTCTTTGAGGAGCCTCAATTCGTGCTGCCACTGCCTCAGAGAAACCTTGCTCCTTGATTGTTGCGGCTCTAGGAGCCAGGCATGTAGGTTCAGATTCGACAGGCTCCTGTGAAGGACCTGATTGAATGGCTGAGATACTAGGTTGGGTATGTTGGGCAGACACAATGGGATCTGGCTTGACATTGCTACCAGGTCCCAAAACCAGGGCATGTTGGGCCACCCCGGTGCAATCAGAATTATTCTGTTGCAGGGGTAGTCCTGTAGCTTCTCCACCACTTTGCCCAAGATGGCTGCCGGTGGGAAGGCGTATGGGTCCAGGTCCTCCCAGGACAGACTGAGTGCATCCACTGCCCAAGCCTGGGGGTCTGGGACCGGTGAGACAAACTGTGGTAGTTTGTTGTTGAACCTGGTGGCAAACAGGTCCACTTGAGGGTAGTGCCACCGGTCGCATATAGCTTTGAATACCTCTGGATGAAGTGACCACTTCGTTTGAATGGTCTGGCCCAGTCTGGATAGCTTGTCTGCTATCACGTTCAGCCGGCCGGGGATGTGACGTGCCCTGAGGGTTACTTGCTGCCTGGTACACCAGGACAGTATCCTCCACAGTAGGGCACACAGGGAGCCCGACTTCATCCCCTCCTTCTTTGTTGATATAAGCAACCACTGTTGTGTTGTCTGTAGCTATCAACACTGTTTTGTTGCAGACGAGGGTTCGAAACTCTTTTAGAGCTAGGAGTACTGCTTTTAGCTCTAAGTGGTTTATGTGCAACTTGCTCTCTGGAAGGGACCAAGTTCCCCTTGCCGTGTGCTCGTCTAAGTGAGCGCCCCACCCTTCTTTTGATGCGTCTGTAAAAATTTGCAGAGCATGTTTTAGAGGGTGTAATGGTTGACCTAGCAACACATTGCTTTCCTCCAGCCACCAACTTAGATGGGGGTGGAGGGATCTGGGAACTGGGATCACCTTTTCTAGGGATTCGGGGACCCTCCAGTTGTTTTTGAGATGCCACTGTATGGGTCTCATGTGGAGTCTTCCCAGATGGACCTGTTTTTCTGTGGCTGTTAATAACCCTATCAAGGACATCAAGTGCCGGACGGGACAGGTACTTTGTGCCAGTAGCTCCCTTATTTTTACCTTGAGATATAACCACCGGTCTATGGTGGGTCTGACTTTGCCCTCCTGAAGGTCGAACTGGTAACCCACAAAGTCGAACACCTGTTTGGGTTCCAGCTCTGATTTTTCGAAATTTACTACCCAGCCCATGTCCTGACACAGTGATACTAGCATCTGAGTATGCTGGAGATAAGTTTGGTGGGATGTGGCCCGGACCAACCAGTCGTCCAGGTACTGGTGGATTCTTATACCCTTCCTTAAGGCCATCAGTTTTACCTCTTTGGCTACCACTGTAAACTCTAGAGGAGCTGTGGATAGGCCAAAGGGAAGTGCCTTGAACTGAAAAGTTTTGCCCTCTACATGAAATCTCAGATATTTCCTGGAGTGAGGATGAATGGGTATGTGGAAGTAGGCGTCCCTGAAATCTATGGACGTAACCCACTCCCCTGTCTGGAGGGAGGTCCGGATAGTTTCTGGGGTCTCCATCTTGAATTTTTCTATCTTGAGAAATTTGTTGAGATTGCTCAGATCCAAGATGGGTCTCCATTTGTTGTTTGGTTTGGGGACCAAAAAGAGACGATTGTAAAACCCTAGAGAATGGTGGTTGGTTCTATTGCATTTTTCTTTGTCAGCTGATGCAATGCCTCCAACAGGTAGCTGTTCCTGTGGGGATTTACATAACAACTGACTACCGTCGGTGACCTGGCCAAGTTTGGTTTGGTTTGGAAGGGTAGGATGTACCCTTCTTTTAACATAAGAACTACTTTGGGCCCTGCCCCCATGGTTTGCCAAGTTTCCCAAAATTGGTTCAATCTGGCCCCTACAATCAGATTTGGTACAGCAAGAGGGACATTTGATGCATTTTTTACAGAACACAAGTGATCTACACAAGAAGCATTGTTCACAAACTTTAATTTCTGTTCTTGTTTTACAATAACTGGACTTATGCCTTTCTTTTGCGGCTGCCCGACAGCAAAAGGTACAGGAAAAACAACATTTAAGTTTACACTGTTCAATGCTTGGTGGTTCACAGTTCCTGGTCCGGCCTGTGGATACTGATTTACAATTAAAGTCTGTGAACTCCTGGCCAGACCTTTGGAGAACAACAACTTTGGACTGTGATTGTCATTTTTAGTAAGATTGGCCCTTGGCCGGACGTGAGGAAAAATTGGAATTCTTGCCCTTCTTTTTCTGCTGGAAACCACCAATAGTCTTCCAGGCCGGTTTTCCAGATTTTTGATCCCTGGTTTTATCATTCCTCTGATAAGGGTGGAAACGGTCTTTCCTAAAGCCAGTGGAAGATTGAGAGGGACGATTTTTATTTTCATGTTGGGCAATATCTTCCTCAGCCTTCTTTAACATTTGCTCTGGGAAAAGTTTATCCAAGTGGATAGGAGCCTGTCTCAAGGCTGACAAGGTGTCATGTTTGATCCCGACTTTGACATGGGCCAAGTAAGCATCCCTTCTGGCTAGTGTCATGTTGGCCACGTTAATAAACACAAACTCTGATAAATGTTCCATGGTTTTGGCCATGCATTTGGTTATACTGGAGTTGAACTTCAGTAGGTACTGTAACTCATCTGTAGCCGTACCGGTACGTTCTGAGGATTTACCCTTGGATTGTTCCATCTGAATGAGTTTAAGTTGAGTTTGCATACTGGACTGTACCTTACTAAGGCACCGGCTAAAGCCTGCCGCTTGATTGCATATGTAGGTTGACTCCCAAGCCAACCTCTCCCATCGTCTAAGAGTGTCCTGGCTAATGGGGCGTGACGCCGGAGCTGGGGTTGATAAACCTGAAGATCTTGCCACTCTGCTGTAACTAGAGTTAAGTTTGGCTGGTTCACTACTCCAGAAGGTAACCGACTCCACAGATTTCTCTTGATTTGGATGTAACCCGTACCACTTTGACTGTGATCTACCGACCTTGACAAATTGGTCCTTCTGAAGGCCACCGGCCTCTGAAGCTCTTGAAGGATACCCTTCCACTAAGGTGACATTTAGTTTGTCCATTTTCTTACATAACCATTCGTCAGTAGGTAACTTAACACTCACTCTGCCTGAAGGCTGTTGGGTGGAAGTTGCAAAGGGATTGTCATCTGTAGCTGAGGAGGTGTTATCAATATCCGGTACGTGGTTCCAGCCCATAAAGGACCTGATTCCTCTAACTGTTTCTCGATAAGACTGCTCTTCAGAGAGAGCCTGGTCGGTATCAGCATTAGGTATGTCATTATACGGATCAGAGAATTCCTCATCTTCCATTATATGTCCAGTCTGATGGTGGGAGAGAGCACCATCTGAATCAGTATCCATATCATTGTCACTATTCTGACCGGACTGCCAACCAGAAGGACCTGGAACCTGGTGAGGGGCAGTCGGTGACAGATCAGAGAGAGTTCGGTTGGTCGGTTGTTGAATATCACTACTCTGAAGCCGGTCATTCTTGGGTACACAAGTCTGGTCGGCAGCTAATCCAGACCGGCCTGCAGTGTGGTCGGAAGCTTGAGGTTGAAGAAAGGGATCAGAGCCCTTAACTGCACCGGCTGGAGGAGTTTTAGTCAGCATCTTAATGGTTTGAAAGGTCGGGTGTGACCCTTCAAGAGACTTTGAAACAAAGAACGCTTCCAGACGACTGAAACGTTCAGACCATCTCTGGTCCATAGCCTCAAGTTTCTCATCAGTAGACGCCTTCTTGGAAGGTGTAGAATGCTTCTTTTTAGATTTTTCCTTGTTAATGACAGGTTCTGGAGACTTAACAGATTTCTTGTCAGAGGGAACAACACCCACGACGGAAACTAAGGCAGGGTCCACTAAGGTTTCCGTCGAATAAGAGTTCTTGTCCATATTTTTCTGCTCACGTTTTTCCTTCTTCTTTTGATAAACAGGGACAGATAACTGCGCTTTCTGATCTTCAGAAAGAACGTCACAGTGAGGACAAGGCTTTTTACTCACACACGGGTCGTCACCCTTCAGTTTGTCCCTACAACGTGCACAGTGTGCGTGTAAATCAAAACCTGCCATAGCATGGCCACATACTCCTCTGCGTTGTCCTGGTGAAGACATTGGGATCCAAGCACTCTAAAGACGATTCGCACACAATAAAATCACTGTTCACGAAATATTCTACGAATACTTCCCAAATTAATTCACTAACACAATTTTCCTTCTGCACAAGGTGCGCGCCAAACGAAAAAGATGCTACGACGTCACGTTGCCTAGACAGCAAGGAAGTACTATGCGCCACCTAGCGAACGCACAAGGGGACCGGCCAGCTTGTGAGGGCATTATGCGCTCATATAAGATGACTTTTTCTGTCGTTTGGCGGGCCGGTCTGCGCCGACCGGATAAGCAATTGTCCATTGGATAGGATGTATTAACGCAATAAAATGGACAATCCTCATCAGTCAGCATATAAGCCAGGACATTCCACGGAAACTGCTTTATTGTCTATAAAAAACGAGGTTCATCTCTCTCTGGCACGCGGTGAACCCACAGCTCTAGTACTTCTTGACTTATCAGCCGCATTTGACACTATAGACCATAATATTTTCCTTGGTTACCTTAAATCCTGGTTTGGTCTTGGTGGAACAGTTCTAAGGTGGTTTGCTTCCTACTTAAGAAATCGTTGCCAGGCCATTAAGATAGGTTCCACACTATCTGAATTAAGCAATCTCATCTATGGAGTTCCGCAAGGTTCTGTTCTGGGTCCGTTACTGTTTTCACTCTATACAACACCACTTAGTAAAATTATTCACCTCCACCCGCATATTAAATTCCATTTTTATGCGGATGATACTCAGTTATACATCCATCTCTCCCACAAGAATGCTTCTTCGGCTCTCGCCAAGCTAAATGCCTGCCTTCATGATGTCCAAGAGTGGATGTCTCTCAGTAAATTGAAGCTCAACCCTGAAAAAACTGAGTTTATTGTCTTTGGTTCCAAGGCTCAACATCAGAAGATTTCCTCTCACTTTCCTGTTAGCATTCTTGGTAGCCTTCTTCATCCGGTTGATTCTGTTAGAAATCTAGGTGTGTGGTTTGATGCAGATTTTTCATTCTCTGAGCATATCAAGAGGACTTGCAAAGCGTGCTTCCTTCAGATGCGTGACCTCCGTAGAATTTGAAAGTATCTCACTCCTGAAAGTGGCAGTCCTTGCTGCAAATGCCTTGGTTAGTAGTCGTCTGGACTATTGTAGCTCTCTGTTCAGAGGTTTGTCCGGTTTCAATCAGTACAAATTGCAAAGTATTCAGAACACCCTGGCTCGTATTGTTACAAATCATGGAAAGTATGCTCATGTTACACCCATTCTACAGAAACTCCACTGGTTGCCTGTTAGGTACCATTGCATTTTCAAAACTGCAACACTTGTGTATAAATTTTTGCATAGTGGTTCTCCTTCTTATTTCGAACCGTTCTTGTCTTTTAGTAGTTGTCCCTATAGTACTAAACATAGTCACCCAGATGGTCAATATCTTACAGTTCCTCCTTTCCATTCATCAGTCTTCAAGTCAGCCAAACATTTCGGCCATAGTTTTGCCTTTGATGCTCCTAAGATCTGGAATGACCTCCCTCAAGATGTTCGCGGTGCAACATCAGTTGCCTCCTTCAGAAAGAAGCTTAAAACATACCTGTTTGCAAAAGCCTACCCACCATAGCCTACCCCATCACATCTGTGTCTCCTTGGTACGACCTGGCTATGTCCCTTGATTAACGCTAACTGCCTCGCTTCATGTTTAGATGCATCTTAGAGTCCATCAGTGATGGAGATTAAGCGCTATAAAAGTTAGATTAGGTTAGTTGTTGACACCGGAAGTTGCAGTGGGATCTCTGCTGAGAGCTGCACTAGGTCCCAAAACCAGGGCATCCCTGGCCAGCCTGGGGCTATTACGATGATCAGGCAATGGCATTGCCTGATTTTTTGGATCACCCTGTAAAGGAGAGTTGTCGTCGCTGAGTGAGTTCCTCCTTGTTTGTTTATGTAGGTTATCACTGTTGAGTTGTCCATTGCAACTAGCAATGTTTGGTTCTGGCACTGGTCCTTGAAGCTTCGAAGGGCCAGGGAGACCGCCTTCAAATCTAGAATGTTTATGTGTAGCCTTTTTTCCCGGTCTGACCACAGACCCTTTGTAGAACTTTGATTTAAGTGAGCGCCCCAACCTTCGTTTGAAGCGTCTGTAAAGAATTGGATACTGTGGTCTTTGGATGAAGGTCTGCACCTCTCATCACATTTGTGGGATTTTGCCACCAGTCTAGGTGTGCAGAAATTGTTTCTGTCCAAGGAAGGAGGCTGTCCAGCGACTGAGGATATCTTCAGTGCCCCTTGAGATGAAACTGAAAGGGCCTCATGTGAAGGCGTCCCTCCGGGACGATTTTCTCTGTTGAGGCAAGCAACTCAATTAGCGACATCAAACATCTTGCAGTCAAAATATGTTTTCACTTGAGTCGTATGATCAAACCCTGAAGTTTGAGCCATCTCCCTTGAGTGGGTTTTACAAGGGCTGAATCTACATGGTATTCGTAGCCCATGAACGAAAACACCTGAGTAGGTTTTAGTTCTGATTTCTCCTGATTTATTATCCACCCCAAGGACTGGGTTAGGTCTACAACTGCCCGAGTGTTCACTTGGGCTTCCTCCTGAGACTGGGACCTGATCAGCCAGACGTCCAGGTATTGGTGAAGTCTGAGTCTGGAGAAGGCCATTAGCTTCACTTCCTTTAAAATCATTGTAAAGACCTGGGGGGCTGTGGCTAGTCTGAATGGGAGGGAGGTGAACTGGAACACCTGCGACCTGTGACAAAACCTTAGGTATTTCCTTGAGTTTGGGTGGATGGGGATGTGAAGGTAAGCGTCTGATAGGTCTATCGACGATACCCATTCCCCTGGAATCAGGGAGGTCCTGATGGACTCTCGAGTTTCCAATTTGAACTTTTCTACGTGTAGAAAAGTGTTGAGCCTGCTTAAGTCTATGACTGGCCTCCACCTTTGGTGAGGCTTGGGTACTAGAAACAGGCGACTGTAAAACCTGAGAGATTTTACATTTTCCACCCTTTCTGTTGCGTTCTTTGACAGAAGAGACTGGATACAAGTGGCAAGAGCTTGGTCTTTTTGAAGGGCCTTGTATTCTGACTGAATCAGAGGGAATCTGACCAGACTTGGTTTTGAAATGAATGGCAGTATGTAGCCATTGGTGATAATGTTTAACACGTTGGATGAATATTTGTTTGTTTGCCAGTCTCTTCTGAAAGAACGGACGCGACCTCCTACCGGTGGACTGAGGGAGGCTCTTAAGCCTTTCCACGCCCTCGTCCCCTAGAGAGCCTCTGAAGTTTGGTTTCCCCTACCTGAGGAAAACGATTGGTTACTGCTTTGTGAGGAGTTGCCCCCATAGGGGCGTTTCCTGTAGGAGCCTCTTTTCTTGTTGTGGGGACCACGAAAGGGCTTATTTTGATAGGGTCAGAAACCTAAGAGTCTTTAGAGGTGCCTTTTTTGAGGAGGAAGTCTTCTCCCTCCTTTACAAGTTCAGACTTGAACAAGGAGGAATGCCAAAAAGGTGAGTTCCTGAGTTCTTGGCATATCGTTTCCCCTAAATGTGGTTGTAAAAGAGTCATTTTGGCTTCTCGCCTTAGCAAGCCGGTGTTACCCATAGTATATAGCTCCCTCTGGAGTATAAGGGCTAAGGATTTGCTGAGGCATGTGAGACCTCTGTGTTGAATCATAACAGTCTTATTCCATATGTCTAAGTATTCACAGTCTTGTTCATATCCACGTTTAGCTGCTTTCTCAGGAATGGCACCTTTCTGGCTCTGAGACTTAACCTTAAAGGTTGACTTCAGGCTATGTCGGCACTTCTCAAGAGTGGCATTGCAAGAGGATGAAGTCTTGGCAAAGGCAGCAGTAAAGATGAGAGTGGATATGTTGTGCCTAGCTTGGTGTTCCAGTTCTTTAAGAATTGGTAGGGGAACCTTGCCCATAGGGGCCCCAGGAGGAGTAATACAGATTTTGGCAAAATCTGTATTCAACTCCTGCATTTTTTCCTCACAGGGCTGTCCCACCTTGTACCACTTAGTAGTGGAAGGAGGAGGTTTGATGTATTTACCCTCAGGTAAATTAGCGGCCTGGAAATCATGCTCAAACTTATCAAAGGCATCTTTGATAACTGAGCTGAGTGGGAGCATAGAGGAAGGACCTCTAGGTCTGAGCTCCTGACGGCCTTTATCATCGTCCAGACCCATAACTGAAGTAGAGGACCTAGGCATGGACTCCCTGGGGTCAGGGAGGGAAAGAATGCGTCTGAAGGTGTTCACTTCTTCAGCGTATTGGGAGGGAACGTCAGACAGAGCTACTTCCCTATAATAAGGGGAGTCTGGATCGTGTTGAGGTTGGTCTTGATCAGAGAGAGCCCCAGAGGGCTTTGAAGACCTGTGTCTGGTTACAGAGGACTGATCCTCCTCTGAAGAAGATGACACGTATCTGGAGCTCACCTTATGTTTACTCTTGTCAGCATGTTTTTTGGGTTTAGCAGATGACATCCGAGGTTCATCTGATTCATCATAGTATTGATCCGAGGCGGACCTCGGTTCAACATCATGCCTTTTATGAGAGTGAGAGTGTTTTTTAGGTCTATCCGAGGCCTTCTTAGAAGGCTCCTTGGATGGACTAGAATGCTGATCCAATGAGTCATCATGATCAGCACCAAGACGTGGAGGAAGAGCAAGGACCATAGCCCACTTCCATTTCTTTAACATGTGAGGTAGGCCGAGGTCTTGGAGGGGGTAGGTTCAGATTTACAGCACTATTGGAGGGTCCAGGCTTAGAAGCTGAAGCCGAGGTCTGATCCACCTCCACTTGTTTTTTAGATGTCAATTCGTCCCGGAGAGACTGAAAAGCTTCTAACATAGATACCTGGAAGGAACCCATTTGCTGCTGTAAATGGATGTTAAGTGTGTTACCCAGGGATTTTTCCAAATTTGATTCAATCTTCTGCTGTAAGGCAGTACCTGGGGTGGGTGGGACAGTTTTAGCTGGTGTTTTGATAGACAATGAACTGAAGGGTAGGCACTGAGGACATGGGGGTGAGGTAAATAAGTTGTCTGCAGCACTCTCAAGGTCTGCATGAGATCCAATAAAGGAATCCACGTCCTCATCACCTAAAAGGTCAAGTTCATCGTCCTTAGAAGTAGTAGTGTCCCTCTTTTGCTTTTTGACATAGCATTTCCTGTGTGTAATTTTGATTAGTTGTTCTGTGAAAGAAGCACAGATTTCACAGGGCGATTCAAATGTGACACAGGGGTCATCACCCTTGCCAGATTCCCTAGGTAGGGCAGTAATTGTGTGAATCAAATGCAAAGCAAAAGTGGCAACGCTTAACAGATCTGGAAAACGCAATAAAAACGTAGATGAAAAAGCCTGTACTGAGGAAAACTCCAAAACACCAAAATAAGAAAAAATACTTATCCTGTCGAAATGGAACTTTCACAGAATAAATTATGACATATATTACATAAAATGACCAAAAATTAACATCCAACAATACGTATGTACTGAGAAATAGATGAAAATATCTGTGTAAGTGACAGAAGCTTCCAGTTCACGCGGCCAACGAGAAAGTACGAAGAGATCTCGTAGTGTACCACGAGAGGTCAACCTGATGTTACGGCCAACTATAAATTTTTTTAATGTCTATTTTTCTTAGACGTTGGCCGTGATGCCTGCGGCCATCCAAGAACAGCAATCAGTCCCACATGGTAAGCTATTGTAGCACAATAAAACATTCAGTTTTTTTTAAATATCAAAAAAAGTTTCACATCTAAATTCCCTAGGACCAATAATAAGGGCGATATAAGGCCCTGTTGGTATGACATGCACACTTAAAACTTGAAGCAGGGGTCAAAGGTCAAATTACACAGCTGGAAAACGATTTGAAAGCCATGGTTTTCAATAAGTTGTTTTAACATTTTGAAGCCCAAGGACCAATAATAAGGGAGATACATGTATAAGGCATTTTTAGTACAATGACCTAACTCAACCTTGAAGCAGGGGTCAAAGGTCAAATTAAACACTTGGAAAAGATTCACAGGCAATGATTTCCTGCAAGTTGTTTCATATTGAACCCTCTAGGACCAATGATCAGGTAGGTTTTTGTATTATCAATCATGATGACTCCCATTTGACCTTAAAGATGTGCTTTGTTTTAAAGATGTTTCTTGTCTTCAAAACAAGGTCAAAATTATGCTCAGGCAAGCTTTCCTAGCCATGTATATATTTTTTTTGTAAATCTGATGAAGCTAGCTGCAACATATTGAGCTTTAGAATATTTTAATGCTTTTCGAATTAACTATGGCTGTTCTTTTCTTTTTCAAAATGAAGATAAATATTTACATATTTCCAGTCATAAAAATTCTCTGCATATTTGGTGAAGATATCTTTATGACAAATGCGATATTTATATCTAGGATTATGAAACAAGCAATCCATGTGACCAATATGAAATTGGTCACATTTTTTGACTTGGTACGAACCTCATACTATCAACCAGTTAAACAAATTTCAGATGAAGTTAAATATACAAAAAGTAGGTGTACCTTGCATATGTATATGAGATATCCAATGATTTGCATAAATATGAAGACACAAGAATTCAGTAGAATTGTACTGTGTCACCAGCTTGGGTTAAAGACTGAAGCGGATGAAATTCAAAAGGACAAAAATATGCTGGATAGACAAAAATATTTGGCTGAATGGCAGTATTTTTGCAGATCCAGACCATCTTTCAGAAGGATTGAGCCATGGTGAAGACCCATCTTGTTCAAAAATATAACCTAGATCCAATGTACAGGTTATGACAAATGCACACAGGCAGACTGCGAGGCAAACACACAAAGTTATCACTTATCAAGATTTCAATAGACGTCAGCAGTCAGCAGAAACTTCAATAAAATATCATTTTGGTAACCTGTTAAACTGCTAGTCATATGACCATACAAGTTAATGTATTGTGCAAGATAGGTCCTATGTTGTCTGCCTCCACTCTTCATTGAGGAAAGAAGGACTTATATTAGTCCACCTCCGCTCTTCATGGAGGAAAGAAAGATTTATATTTGTCCGCCATTTTGTTGGACAGCAAACGAGCAAGATCATTGTTTAATCGTGTGGAGTGTTTGGTCACCTTACCATACAGGTCTTCTTCTGGACTTTTTATATCCACAACCTAGAAACTGAAAAAAGTGTTGCCATGGCAACACTTGCTGCCAGATATTGTTGAAAAGCTAAACAGCTCCTATTCATGCAGGGGTTTGGAATGCAAAGAACCCACAGAAATATAAGTCCAAGAAACAGAAAAAAGTTTGCCATGGCAACACTGTAATCAGCTCCAATCCATGCAAGGGTATGGAGAGCAAAGCACCCATAAAAATATTTACATACAAGTAAAAGAAACAGAAAAAGGTGTTGCCAGGGGCCGATTTCACAAAGGGACTTAGACTTAGCAAAGTCAGGAAGGTGTTGCCAGGGGCCGATTTCACAAAGGGACTTTGATCTTAGCTAGGTCTGGGACTTAAATGGGTTTCACAAAAGGGTGACTTAGCTAAGTCCAAGCTTATCAAATAACCACAGTGGTTTTCTGTGTCATATGACCTTTTATATCCTTCATTTGATGCATTTTACCTAAGGACAAGACCACTGCCGCGGTGTGTATCTCCCGCCGAGCATTAAATAGCCCACACAAGATTTTATAGGTCAAGGTCACTACGGCCAGGTCAAGGGTCAAATCAAGGTCAGACCATGAGGTTGCACACCTACACCCTACAAATATGTTGTTCATCTACTTTTTTGTGAACTGTAACATGTTTAAGTTTCACAACTGTTGCTCAATGTACAAGTGAGTAATAGCTACTTTATTGCTACTTTTAGTGAAAATGTGAAAAATCACAAATATCTCGCAAACTGTAAGAGATAGAGCAATTTTGAGCGAATTTTTGACCCACAGGGCAGTACAAGAGTATCCTATTGTACTGGGTTTGGTGACCTTTGGCCTACATTTTAGTGAGTAATGGCACTTTACCTAATACAATTGTATGGCTTATAACTTCCACACTATTACATTGTGTAGCCACAATACTTTTGAAGATATAAGCCATGTACTCATTACGGTTATCATTAAAAATTGACAAAGTAGCTATTACTCACTTAGCTATGGAGATACACTTCCAAACTACTGACCATGTTGTAGCTGTGCAGAAAGTAGTTGAACAACATATTGCAACAAAATACTCTAAATGCAATAGTTTGAGAGTTATAAGCCATATAATTATATTAGGTAAAAGTGCTATTACTCAGTCAAAAGTAGGCCAAAGTTCACCAAACCCAACAGCATAGGTTACCATTGTACTAGCCTGTGGCTCAAAGATTCGCTCTAAATTGCTGTATCTCTTATGGTTTGTGAGATATTTGTGATTTTTCACATGTTCACTAAACGTAGCATATATAATTACCTACGGGTCTGAAACTTCACCAAGTGAAAGCTCTCCCAAAAGTAGGTGAATGAGTTATTTGAGAAAAATTGGCTATGTGCAATACTTTTAAGAGATAATTCGCATTTACTCGTTTTGAGTGGGTGAGTAATTAGCTACGGGTCTGAAACTTCACCATGTGAAAGCTCTCCCAAAAGTAGATGAATGAGTCATTTGAGAAAAATTGGCTATCTGCAATACTTCTAAGAGATAATTTGCATTTACTCATTTAGAGTAGGTGAGTAATTATCTACGGGTCTGAAACTTTGCCATGTGAAAGCTCTCCCAAAACTAGATGAATGAGTTATTTGAGAAAAATTGGCTATCTGCAATACCTTTAGAAATAATTCGCATTTACTCATTTTGAGTAGGTGAATAATTAGCTACGGGTCTGAAACTTCACCAAGTGGAAGCTCTTGCAAAAGTAGGTGAATGAGTTATTAGATAAAACTTGGGTATCCGCAATACTTTTAGAGATAATTAGCATTTACTCATTTTGAGTAGGTGAATAATTAGGTACAGGTCTGACACTTCACCAAGTGGAAGCTCTCCCAAAAGTAGGTGAATGAGTTATTCGAGAAAACTTGGCTATCTGCAATACTTTTAGAGATAATTCGCATTTACTCATTTTGAGTAGGTGAGTAATTAGCTATGGCTCTGAAACTTCACCATGTGAAAGCTCTTCCAAAAGTAGGTGAATGAGTCATTTGAGAAAAATTGGCTATCTGCAATACCTTTAGAGATAATTCGCATTTACTCATTTTGAGTAGGTGAGTAATTACCTATGGGTCTGAAACTTCACCATGTGAAAGCTCTTCCAAAAGTAGGTGAATGAGTTATTTGAGAAAAATCGGCTATCCACAATACTTTTAAGAGATAATTCGCATTTACTCATTTTGAGTAGGTGAGTAATTATCTACGGGTCTGAAACTTCACCATGTGAAAGCTCTCCCAAAAGTAGATGAATGAGTCATTTGAGAAAAATTGGCTATCTGCAATACTTTTAAGAGATAATTTGCATTTACTCATTGAGAGTAGGTGAGTAATTATCTACGGGTCTGAAACTTTGCCATGTGAAAGCTCTCCCAAAACTAGATGAATGAGTTATTTGAGAAAAATTGGCTATCTGCAATACCTTTAGAAATAATTCGCATTTACTCATTTTGAGTAGGTGAGTAATTAGCTTTGGGTCTGAAATTTCACCATGTGAAAGCTCTTCCAAAAGTAGGTGAATGAGTTATTTGAGAAAAATTGGCTATCCGCAATACTTTTAGAGATAATTCGCATTTACTCATTTTGAGTAGGTGAGTAATTATCTACGGGTCTGAAACTTCACCATGTGAAAGCTCTCCCAAAAGTAGATGAATGAGTCATTTGAGAGAAATTGGCTATCTGCAATACTTTTAGAGATAATTCGCATTTACTCATTTTGAGTAGGTGAGTAATTACCTACGGGTGTGGAACTTCATCATGTGAAAGCTCTACCAAAAGTAGATGAATGAGTTATTTGATAAAAATTGGGTATCCGCAATACTTTTAGAGATAATTAGCATTTACTCATTTTGAATAGGTGAGTAATCAGCTATGGGTCTGAAACTTCAGCATGTGAAAGCTCTTCCAAAAGTAGATGAATGAGTTATTTGATAAAAATTGGGTATCCGCCATACTTTTACAGATAATTAGCATTTACTCATTTTGCTCTTATGGTTTGTGAGATATTTGTGATAAAAATTGGGTATCCGCCATACTTTTACAGATAATTAGCATTTACTCATTTTGCTCTTATGGTTTGTGAGATATTTGTGATTTTTCACATTTTCACTAAAAGTAGCAATAAGGTAGCCATTACTCACTTGTACATTGAGCAACAGTTGTGAAATTTCAATATGTTACAGTTCACAAAAAAGTAGATGAACAACATATTTGAGAGAAATTATGCAGCTGCAATACTTTTAAAGATATAAGCCATTTACTCATTATGGTTATCATTAAAAATTGACAAAGTAGGTATTACTCACTTAGCTGTGGAGATACACTTCCAAACTACTGGCCATGTTGTAGCTGTGGATAAAGTAGCTGAACAACATATTGCAACAAAATACTCTAAATGTAATAGTTTGAGAGTTATAAGCCATATAATTACATTAGGTGAAAGTGCTATTACTCACTCAAAAGTAGGCCAAAGTTCACCAATCCCCTTCACATAGGACTTTGTTGTACCACCCTGTGGGTCAAAAATTCGTTCGAAATTGGTCTATCTCTTACAGTTTGCGAGATATTTGTGATTTTTCACATTTTCACTAAAAGTAGAAATAAAGTAGCCATTACTCACTTGTACATCGAGCAACAGTTGTGAAACTTCAACATGTTACAGTTCAAAAAAAGTAGATGAACAACATATTCAAACTAGACAAAAGTTTTTGTACACAAAAACAAAGCGTCCCTACAGCTTTTAAGCTTAATATAAAATGCTAAAGGACTAATGTGAAGAGGTAAATGTTATTGGTGAAGAGAAATTTTCGTGAAAAGGACCATGTTAGGATCACAAGAGTGACCTTAAAACGAAAAAAACACTCAGTGCCTATGAACGGGTTCTGTATCAGCTGACTGTGTGTTTTCAGCTGCAAAGAAGAAGAAGCACTTTAAAGTTTGGCTGTGCTTGTTTGACCTTGAAGGAGAGGCCCAAGGTCAAATCTGACCACATCAAAAGATTTCAAGGCCATCATTTCCTATATGTAGGTATACCATCCCAAACCTCTAGGACCAATAATAAATGAGTTATAAGCACTTTAAAGTTTGCCTATCCTCGTTGGACCTTGAAGGAGAGGCCTAAGATCAAATCCGACCACACCAGAAGATTCCCAGCACATGATTTCCTACATGTTGGTTTACCATCCCAAACCTGTAGGACCAATAATAAGTGAGTTATAAGCACTTTTAAGTTTGGCTATGCTCGTTTGACCTTGAAGAAGAAGCACTTTAAAGTTTGGCTGTGCTTGTTTCACCTTGAAGGAGAGGCCCAAGGTCAAATCTGACCACATCGAAAGATTTCAAGGCCATCATTTCCTATATGTAGGTATACCATCCCAAACCTCTAGGACCAATAATAAATGAGTTATAAGCACTTTAAAGTTTGCCTATCCTCGTTGGACCTTGAAGGAGAGGCCTAAGATCAAATCCGACCACACCAGAAGATTCCCAGCACATGATTTCCTACATGTTGGTTTACCATCCCAAACCTGTAGGACCAATAATAAGTGAGTTATAAGCACTTTTAAGTTTGGCTATGCTCATTTGACCTTGAAGGAGAGGGCCAAGGTCAAATTCGACCACAGCAAAAGATTACCAGCCCTTAATTTCTACATGTTGGTTTACCATCCCAAACCTCTAGGACCAATCATAAGCGAGTTATAAGCACTTTAAAGTTTGGTTATGCTCATTTGACCTTGAAGGAGAGGCCCCAAGGTCAAATCTGACCACACCAGAAGATTCCCAGCACGATTTCCTACAGGTTGGTTTACCATCCCAAAGCTCTAGGACCAATAATAAGCCACTTATAAGCACTTTTATGTTTGGCTATCCTTGTTTCACCTTGAAGAAGAGGCCCAAGGTCAAATCTGACAACACCAAAAGATTCCCAGCCCATGATTTTCTTATGTTAGTATACCATCACAAACCTCTAGGACCAATAATAAGCAAGTCATAACCACTTTTATGTTTGGCTATACTCATTTGACCTTGAACGAGGGGCACAAGGTCAAATCTGACCACACCAGAAGATTCCCAGCACATGATTTCCTACATGTTGGTATACCATCCCAATCCTCTAGGACCAATAATAAGCGAGTTATAAGCACTTTTAAGTTTGGCTATGCTTGTTTGACATTGAACGAGGGGCCCAAGCTCAAATCAGACCACACCAGAAGATTCCCAGCCCATGATTTCCTACATGTTGGTTTACCATCCCAAACCTCTAGGACCAATAATAAATCAGTTATAAGTACTTTTATGTTTAGCTATCCTCTTTTGACCTTGAAGAGGAAGCCCAAGGTCAAATCTGACCACACCAAAAGATTCCGAGCCCATGATTTCCTACATGTTGGTATCCCATCACAAACCTCTAGGACCAATAATAAGCGAGTTATAAGCACTTTTAAGTTTGTCTATCCTCGTTTGACCTTGAACAAGGGGCCCAAGGTCAAATCCGACCACACCCAAAGATTCCCAGGCCATGATTTCCTACATGTTGGTTTACCATCCCAAAGCTCTAGGACCAATAATAAGTGAGTTATAAGCACTTTTATGTTTGGCTATCCTCTTTTGACCTTGAAGAAGAGACCCAAGGTCAAATCTGACCACACCAAAAGATTCCCAGCCCATGATTTCCTACATGTTGGTATACCATCACAACCCTGTAGAACCAATAATAAGCGAGTTATAAGCACTTTTAAGTTTGGCTATGCTCGTTTGACCTTGAACGAGGGGCCCAACGTCAAATCCGACCACACCAGAAGATTCCCAGGCCATGATCTCCTACATGTTGGTTTACCATCCCAAACCTGTAGGACAAATAAGAAGCGAGTTATAAGCACTTTTATGTTTGGCTATCCTCGTTTGACCTTGAAGAAGAAGCCCAAGGTCAAATCTGACAACACCAAGAGATTCCCAGCCCATGATTTTCTATATGTTAGTATACCATCCCAAACCTGTAGGACCAAAAATAAGCAAGTCATAAGCACTTTTAAGTTTGGCTATACTCGTTTGACCTTGAACGGGGGGCACAAGGTCAAATCAGACCACACCAGAAAATTCCCAGCACATGATTTCCTGTATGTTGGTATACCATCCCAATCCTCTAGGATCAATAATAAGCGAGTTATAAGCACTTTTAAGTTTGGTTATGCTCATTTGACCTTGAAGGAGAGGCCCAAGTTCAAATCTGACCACACCAGAAGATTCCCAGCACATGATTTCCTACATGTTGGTTCACCATCCCAAAGCTGTAGGATCAATAATAAGCAAGTTACAAGCACTTTTATGTTTGCCTATACTCGTTTGACCTTGAACGAGGGGCCCAAGGTCAAATCTGACCACACCAGATGATTCCCAGCACATGATTTCCTATATGCTGGTATACCATTCCAAACCTCTAGGACCAATAATAAGCGAGTTATAAGCACTTTAAACTTTGCCTATCCTCTTTTGATCTTTCACGAGGGGCCCCAGGTCAAATCTGACCACACCAGAAGATTTCCAGCACCTGATTTCCTATATGTTGGTACACCATCCCAAACCTCTAGGACCAATAATAAGCGAGTTCAAGGCTTAATCGTAGTAAATTTTTTATGAACTTATAATCAATCGCCCGTCAATCGCTCAATTATGGCCTGATTGATCCCAATATCGATTGGCGCCTAGATTCCTCTGTCAGAAATGTGCCTGATTGGCTCCTTAAGATACAGAAATTCAACAAGCAACACATACAATGCATTCAAATGTTTAAAGTTACGGGATATAACAAAATTCAAAACATGTACTCATATTTTCAAAGCTCATAGGAATTTGCTACCACCTAAACTAATGGAATGATATAGATATGTCAAGCATGTTCATAACTATAATACAAGGAACTGTGGAAACATTTATCAAAATATCCCCAAAACTTTCCAAAAAAGTAGATGTCCTAGTATTATAGAGGTTAAACTGTACAATCAAATTCCATCACATGTAAGATTGTTGCCATCTATAATAAGCTTCAAAAAGAGATTAAAAGAAGAATTCCTCACTAAATATAAAAAACCATTGCCTATCTAACAAATTATGGTATGACAAATGGAAGTTACGGATCTGTGTACTAAATCTGTGTGTATCTTAATCTATATTTTTACCATTAAGTACTTTGTCAAGTATGTTAAAATTTAATTAACAGACAAACAGTTCAAATTAGCATATTCATTGATAAATAGCTTCTTTGTGTCATAAATCAAAATCTATTTTATCTGCTGTATTTCTTTCTTGACTTTCTGTTGTCAGTTATGTCCAAGTTAAGTAATATTTACTAATAAGTTCATTTAAACTTCAGGCATTTCTGTTTAGTATTTATTGTATGTTCTTAACTTTATGTTGTCAGTTCTCTCCAAATTTAGGGATGTCTAGTTATAAGTTCATTTGAACTTCTGACATTTACTTTCAGCATTTATTTTAAAATGTTGTATTATTTCATTGTAATGTAATGCTGAATAAAGATCTATCTATCTATCTATGTATTCCTCCATAATAGTAAAACACCCCGACACCATGTTTGTATACATAGTTCTTCACAATGTGTGTGGTTTTATTGCTGTTTACCTTTATAAAAGGATCTAAGAGTTCAAGAGGAAATTATTCCCATAAACTGATACATTTGTTGTGTTTTTAACATCTGCATTTTCCAACTATCTTAGTCTTTCCCAAAGTCTCTATTTATAACTATATACCTCGAAGCAGGACCCAAGTCCAGCTTATGGTTTCCCTTAGGTTGGTTTCATATTGCAAACCTTAGGACCAATAATACGTGAGTTATAACCACTTTTAAATTTGTCATTACAGGTTAGAATGTTTGGTCAAGGTTACTGTAAATATAAACCACCAGCAATTAACCTTACTTATTTCAAAAACAGTTCTACAGCTTGAAAAATGCAACAATTATAATATTGTAGGTCATTGTTTTCCTTAACAAAAATATGTGTCCGGTGTATAAAAAAACAAATTATCTGAAAGCTAAGTCATATGTAGATAATGTCAGTACAGTAGTGAGTAGCACACCATATTATTTCTACAATGTTCTGTGACATATTACAGGAAATAAAATGAGTATGATGCAATGTATATTATTATAGGGACTTGTTAAATATGATGCCCATCTTGGGCACATCGATTACCAATATTCCATCAGACAATGCCACAAAGTGATCTGATATTAAAAAGGTGATAAAAATGTTAATTTCAACAGAAACAATCTGTGCACCTGAACAAGGCTACATGATTGTTTTCATCCTTGAAGTATACAACAGTGTCTTTTCTCTAAATTCTCATTGAGTGAGTTAGCCTTGCTTAAGGCTCAAATTTGTACCATATGTTTTCATACTTGTACACAGATATTTGGTATTCATAAAGCACTCATGCATGTTTTGAGATATAAACTGAGCAGACATATCATGTGTAAAATCCAGTACATGTTAATTGTAAGAATACATTATGCAAAATGACCATGTTTTCTGTATATTTTCTCTTAATTACTAGGGTACTTGAGCCTTAAGCAAGGCTATGAGTGAGTGTAAAGAAAAGGTTGAATCTACTATTAAGGTGGCATGGATCTGTATACTTTTTGAAAAAAGCAGTAAATCAGACATTTACAACTGTAGCAACTTACTATCCTAATATATATCATTAGAACATAATTCAGTGGTAATTCACTTCAAAATATGGTAAACTGAGTGAAGTTTCTGTTTGTTGGATTAATGAAGGGGAAAGATTATAAATTCCTTTTTACAAATATAAAAGAAAGAGAACAAAGTAATATATAGAGTTGTTGTACTCTACAGGAAAAAATATATGTAACTTTAGTCAAAAGCAAGAGGTTGCAAAGTAAATACACTTGTCACAGATATGAAGGCCAACTGCAAAACATTTCAAAATCACAAATGAAAAAAAAATTGCAAACCATGAACTCCTATAGGTTGGTTAATATCCAAAACTTCTAGGACCACTAATAAGCGACTCATAAGCAAGTTATAAGCACTTTTAAGTTTGCCTATCCTCATTTGACCTTGAAGGAGGGTCCCAAGGTCAAATCCGAACCCAAGAAAAGATTCCAAATCCATGATTTCCTACATCTTGGTTTACCATCCCAAACCTCTAGGACCAATAATAAGTGCTTTATAAGCACTTCTAAGTTTGCCTATCCTCATTTGACCTTGAAGGAGAGGCCCAAGGTCAAATCCGACCACACTAAAATATTAACAGCCCATGATTTCCTGCATGTTGGTTTACCGTCCCATACCTCTAGGACCAATAATAAGCGAGTTATAAGCACTTTTAACTTTGACTACCCTCGCTTGACCTTGAAGGGGGCCCCAAGGTCAAATCCGACCACAGCATAAGATTCCCTGCCCATGATTTCGTACATGTTGGTTTACCACCCCAAACCTTTAGGACAAATAATAAGTGAGTTATTCACTTTTAAGTTTGGCTATGCTCGTTTGACCTT
Organism: Sabellastarte sp. h YS-2021; assembly: GCA_964017235.1. Taxonomy (NCBI): domain Eukaryota; kingdom Metazoa; phylum Annelida; class Polychaeta; order Sabellida; family Sabellidae; genus Sabellastarte; species Sabellastarte sp. h YS-2021. The sequence goes on along the minus strand of OZ024937.1, from coordinate 31,979,599 downwards.
GAAGGAGAGGCCCAAGGTCAAATCCGACCACACCAGAAGGTTCCCAGCCCATGATTTCCTATATATTGGTATACCATCCCAAAGCTCTAGGACCAATAATAAGTGAGTTATAAGCATTTTTATGTTTGGGTATCCTCGTTTGACCTTGAAGGAGAGGCCCAAGATTAAATCCGACCACACCAGAAGATTCCCAGCACATGATTTCCTATATGTTGGTATACCATCCCAAACCTCTAGGACTAATAATAAGCGAGTTATAAGCACTTTTAAGTTTGCCTATCCTCGTTTGACCTTGAACAAGGGGCACAAGGTCAAATCTAACCACACCAGAGGATTCCCTGCACATGATTTCCTATATGTTGGTATACCATCACAAACCTCTAGGACCAATAATAAGCGCGGTATAAGCACTTTTAGGTTTGGCTATCCTCATGTGACCTTGAAGGAGGGGCCCAAGGTCAAATCTGACCACACCAGAAGATTCCCAGCCCATTATTTCCTATATGTTGGTATACCATCACAAACCTCTAGGACCAATAATAAGCGAGTTATAAGCACTTTTAAGTTTGGCTATCCTCGTTTGACCTTGAGGGAGAGGCCCAAGGTCAAATCTAACCACACCAAAAGATTCCCTGCCCATGATTTCCTATATGTTGGTATACCATCCCAAACCTCTAGGGCCAATAATAAGCGAGTTATAAGCACTTTTAAGTTTGACTATGCTCGTTTGACCTTGAAGGGGGGGGGGGGGGCCCAAGGTCAAATGCGACCACACCAGAAGATTCCCAGCACGATTTCCTATATGTTGGTATACCATCACAAACCTCTAGGACCAATAATAAGCGAGTTATAAGCACTTTTAAGTTTGGCTATGCTCGTTCGACCTTGAAGGGGGGGCCCAAGGTCAAATGCGACCACACCAGAAGATTCCCAGCCTATGATTTCGTATATGTCGGTATACCATCCCAATCCTCTACGACCAATAATAAGGGAGTTATAAGCACTTTTAAGTTTGGCTATGCTCGTTTGACCTTGAAGGGGGGCCCCAAGGTCAAATGCGACCACACCAGAAGATTCCCAGCACGATTTCCTATATGTTGGTATACCATCACAAACCTCTAGGACCAATAATAAGCGAGTTATAAGCACTTTTAAGTTTGGCTATGCTCTTTTGACCTTGAACGAGGGGCCCAAGGTCAAATGCGACCACACCAGAAGATTCCCAGCCCATGATTTCCTATATGTTGGTATACCATCCCAAATCTCTAGGACCAATAATAAGCGAGTTATAAGCACTTTTAAGTTTGGCTATGCTCGTTCGACCTTGAAGGGGGGGGGGCCCAAGGTCAAATGCGACCACACCAGAAGATTCCCAGCCCATGATTTCCTACATGTCGGTATACCATCCCAATCCTCTACGACCAATAATAAGCGAGTTATAAGCACCTTTAAGTTTGGCTATGCTCGTTTGACCTTGAAGGGGGGCCCCAAGGTCAAATGCGACCACACCAGAAGATTCCCAGCACGATTTCCTATATGTTGGTATACCATCACAAACCTCTGGGACCAATAATAAGCGAGTTATAAGCACTTTTAAGTTTGGCTATGCTCTTTTGACCTTGAACGAGGGGCCCAAGGTCAAATGCGACCACACCAGAAGATTCCCAGCCCATGATTTCCTATATGTTGGTATACCATCCCAAATCTCTAGGACCAATAATAAGCGAGTTATAAGCACTTTTAAGTTTGGCTATGCTCGTTCGACCTTGAAGGGGGGGGCCCAAGGTCAAATGCGACCACACCAGAAGATTCCCAGCACATGATTTCCTATATGTTGGTATACCATCCCAAACCTCTAGGACCAATAATAAGCGAGTTATAAGCACTTTTCAGTTTGGCTATCCTCGTTTGACCTTGAAGGAGAAACCCAAGGTCAAATCTAACAACACCAAAAGATTCCCAGCCCATGATTTCCTATATGTTGGTATACCATCCCAATCCTGTACGACCAATAATAAGCGAGTTATAAACATTTTTATGTTTGGCTATGCTCGTTTGACCTTGAAGGAGAGGCCCGAGGTCAAATCTGACCACACCAGAAGATTCCCAGCACATGATTTCCTATATGTCGGTATACCATCCCAAACCTGTAGGACCAATAATAAGCGAGTTATAAGCACTTTTAAGTTTGGCTATCCTCGTTTGACCTTGAAGGGGGGGCCCAAGGTCAAATGCGACCACACCAGAAGATTCCCAGCACATGATTTCCTATATGTTGGTGTACCATCACAAACCTCTAGGACCAATAATAAGCGAGTTATAAGCACTTTTAAGTTTGGCTATGCTCTTTTGACTTTGAACGAGGGGCCCAAGGTCAAATCCGACCACACCAGAAGATTCCCAGGACATGATTTCCTATATGTTGGTATACCATCCCAAACCTCTAGGACCAATAACAAGCGAGTTATAAGCACTTTTCAGTTTGGCTATCCTCGTTTGACCTTGAAGGAGACGTCCAAGGTCAAATCTGACCACACCAAAAGATTCCCAGCCCATGGTTTCCTATATGTTGGTATACCATCCCAAACCTCTAGGACCAATAATAAGCGAGTTATAAGCACTTTAAACTTTGCCTATCCTCGCTTGACCTTGAACGAGGGGCCCAAGGTCAAATCTGACCACACCAGAAGATTCCCAGCACATGATTTCCTATATGTTGGTATACCATCCCAAACCTCTACGACCAATAATAAGCGAGTTCAAGGCTTAATCTTAGCAAAATTTTTATGAACTTATAATCAATCGCCCGTCAATCGGTCAATTATGGCCCGACTGATCCCAATATCGACTGGCGCCTAGATTCTTCCCCCAGGAATGTGCATACCAAATTTGGTTGACCCACACCCAGTACTTTCTGAGGAAATCTAGTGAAAAGGAAGTAAATTTTTTTTTGAATTTTTGATAATGTGACCTTGATAAAGGTCAAAGGTCAAATTTATGCCTGTCAAAAAATTTCCCCACGCCTATAGAAGAACACTGCCACATATCATTTGGATAGGCCTAATAACAAGGGAGATATTCAAGGGAGACGATAATGCGGCGGCGGCGGCGGCGGCGGCAGCGGCGGCTGACTGAAAACCGGGGGTGAAACCAATAAGCGTCCCCTTTTCAAGGGACGCTTAATTATGTAGCCGTAATACTTTTAAAGATATAAGCCATTTCTCATTATGGTTATCATTAAAAATTGACAAAGTAGGTATTACTCACTTAGCTGTGGAGATACACTTCCAAACTACTGACCATGTTGTAGCTGTGGAGAAAGTAGCTGAACAACATATTGCAACAAAATACTCTAAATGCAATAGTTTGAGAGTTATAAGCCATATAATTATATTAGGTAAAAGTGCTATTACTCACTCAAAAGTAGGCCAAAGTTCACCAATCACCTTAGCATAGGACATTGTTGTACCACCCGGTGGGTCAAAAATTCGTTCGAAATTGGTGTGGGTCAAAAATTCGTTCGAAATTGGTCTATCTCTTACAGTTTGCGAGATATTTGTGATTTTTCACATTTTCACTAAAAGTAGAAATAAAGTAGCCATTACTCACTTGTACATCGAGCAACAGTTGTGAAACTTCAACATGTTACAGTTCAAAAAAAGTAGATGAACAACATATTCAAACTAGACAAAAGTTTTTGTACACAAAAACAAAGCGTCCCTACAGCTTTTAAGCTTTATATAAAATGCTAAAGGACTAATGTGAAGAGGTAAATGTTATTGGTGAAGAGAAATTTTCGTGAAAAGGACCATGTTAGGATCACAAGAGTGACCTTAAAACGAAAAAAAACACTCAGTGCCTATGAACGGGTTCTGTATCAGCTGACTGTGTGTTTTCAGCTGCAAAGAAGAAGAAGCACTTTAAAGTTTGGCTGTGCTTGTTTGACCTTGAAGGAGAGGCCCAAGGTCAAATCTGACCACATCAAAAGATTTCAAGGCCATCATTTCCTATATGTAGGTATACCATCCCAAACCTCTAGGACCAATAATAAATGAGTTATAAGCACTTTAAAGTTTGCCTATCCTCCTTGGACCTTGAAGGAGAGGCCTAAGATCAAATCCGACCACACCAGAAGATTCCCAGCACATGATTTCCTACATGTTGGTTTACCATCCCAAACCTGTAGGACCAATAATAAGTGAGTTATAAGCACCTTTAAGTTTGGCTATGCTCGTTTGACCTTGAAGAAGAAGCACTTTAAAGTTTGGCTGTGCTTGTTTGACCTTGAAGGAGAGGCCCAAGGTCAAATCTGACCACATCAAAAGATTTCAAGGCCATCATTTCCTATATGTAGGTATACCATCCCAAACCTCTAGGACCAATAATAAATGAGTTATAAGCACTTTAAAGTTTGCCTATCCTCGTTGGACCTTGAAGGAGAGGCCTAAGATCAAATCCGACCACACCAGAAGATTCCCAGCACATGATTTCCTACATGTTGGTTTACCATCCCAAACCTGTAGGACCAATAATAAGTGAGTTATAAGCACTTTTAAGTTTGGCTATGCTCGTTTGACCTTGAAGGAGAGGGCCAAGGTCAAATTCGACCACAGCAAAAGATTACCAGCCCTTAATTTCTACATGTTGGTTTACCATCCCAAACCTCTAGGACCAATCATAAGCGAGTTATAAGCACTTTAAAGTTTGGTTATGCTCATTTGACCTTGAAGAAGAGGCCCAAGGTCAAATCTGACAACACCAAAAGATTCCCAGCCCATGATTTTCTATATGTTAGTGTACCATCACAAACCTCTAGGACCAATAATAAGCAAGTCATAACCACTTTTATGTTTGGCTATACTCATTTGACCTTGAACGAGGGGCAAAAGGTCAAATCTGACCACACCAGAAGATTCCCAGCACATGATTTCCTACATGTTGGTATACCATCCCAATCCTCTAGGACCAATAATAAGCGAGTTATAAGCACTTTTAAGTTTGGCTATGCTTGTTTGACATTGAACGAGGGGCCCAAGGTCAAATCAGACCACACCAGAAGATTCCCAGCCCATGATTTCCTACATGTTGGTTTACCATCCCAAACCTCTAGGACCAATAATAAATCAGTTATAAGTACTTTTATGTTTAGCTATCCTCTTTTGACCTTGAAGAGGAAGCCCAAGGTCAAATCTGACCACACCAAAAGATTCCGAGCCCATGATTTCCTACATGTTGGTATCCCATCACAAACCTCTAGGACCAATAATAAGCGAGTTATAAGCACTTTTAAGTTTGTCTATCCTCGTTTGACCTTGAACAAGGGGCCCAAGGTCAAATCCGACCACACCCAAAGATTCCCAGGCCATGATTTCCTACATGTTGGTTTACCATCCCAAAGCTCTAGGACCAATAATAAGTGAGTTATAAGCACTTTTATGTTTGGCTATCCTCTTTTGACCTTGAAGAAGAGACCCAAGGTCAAATCTGACCACACCAAAAGATTCCCAGCCCATGATTTCCTACATGTTGGTATACCATCACAACCCTGTAGAACCAATAATAAGCGAGTTATAAGCACTTTTAAGTTTGGTTATGCTCATTTGACCTTGAACGAGGGGCCCAACATCAAATCCGACCACACCAGAAGATTCCCAGGCCATGATCTCCTACATGTTGGTTTACCATCCCAAACCTGTAGGACAAATAAGAAGCGAGTTATAAGCACTTTTATGTTTGGCTATCCTCGTTTGACCTTGAAGAAGAAGCCCAAGGTCAAATCTGACAACACCAAGAGATTCCCAGCCCATGATTTTCTATATGTTAGTATACCATCCCAAACCTGTAGGACCAAAAATAAGCAAGTCATAAGCACTTTTAAGTTTGGCTATACTCGTTTGACCTTGAACGAGGGGCACAAGGTCAAATCAGACCACACCAGAAAATTCCCAGCACATGATTTCCTGTATGTTGGTATACCATCCCAATCCTCTAGGATCAATAATAAGCGAGTTATAAGCACTTTTAAGTTTGGTTATGCTCATTTGACCTTGAAGGAGAGGCCCAAGTTCAAATCTGACCACACCAGAAGATTCCCAGCACATGATTTCCTACATGTTGGTTTACCATCCCAAAGCTGTAGGACCAATAATAAGCGAGTTACAAGCACTTTTATGTTTGCCTATACTCGTTTGACCTTGAACGAGGGGCCCAAGGTCAAATCTGACCACACCAGATGATTCCCAGCACATGATTTCCTATATGCTGGTATACCATTCCAAACCTCTAGGACCAATAATAAGCGAGTTATAAGCACTTTAAACTTTGCCTATCCTCTTTTGATCTTTCACGAGGGGCCCCAGGTCAAATCTGACCACACCAGAAGATTTCCAGCACCTGATTTCCTATATGTTGGTACACCATCCCAAACCTCTAGGACCAATAATAAGCGAGTTCAAGGCTTAATCGTAGTAAATTTTTTATGAACTTATAATCGATCGCCCGTCAATCGCTCAATTATGGCCCGATTGATCCCAATATCGATTGGCGCCTAGATTCCTCTGTCAGAAATGTGCCTGACTGGCTCCTTAAGATACAGAAATTCAACAAGCAACACATACAATGCATTCAAATGTTTAAAGTTACGGGATATAACAAAATTCAAAACATGTACTCATATTTTCAAAGCTCATAGGAATTTGCTACCACCTAAACTAATGGAATGATATAGATATGTCAAGCATGTTCATAACTATAATACAAGGAACTGTGGAAACATTTATCAAAATATCCCCAAAACTTTCCAAAAAAGTAGATGTCCTAGTATTATAGGGGTTAAACTGTACAATCAAATTCCATCACATGTAAGATTGTTGCCATCTATAATAAGCTTCAAAAAGAGATTAAAAGAAGAATTCCTCACTAAATATAAAAAACCATTGCCTATCTAACAAATTATGGTATGACAAATGGAAGTTACGGATCTGTGTACTAAATCTGTGTGTATCTTAATCTATATTTTTACCATTAAGTACTTTGTCAAGTATGTTAAAATTTAATTAACAGACAAACAGTTCAAATTAGCATATTCATTGATAAATAGCTTCTTTGTGTCATAAATCAAAATCTATTTTATCTGCTGTATTTCTTTCTTGACTTTCTGTTGTCAGTTATGTCCAAGTTAAGTAATATTTACTAATAAGTTCATTTGAACTTCAGGCATTTCTGTTTAGTATTTATTGTATGTTCTTAACTTTATATTGTCAGTTCTCTCCAAATTTAGGGATGTCTAGTTATAAGTTCATTTGAACTTCTGACATTTACTTTCAGCATTTATTTTAAAATGTTGTATTATTTCATTGTAATGTAATGCTGAATAAAGATCTATCTATCTATCTATGTATTCCTCCATAATAGTAAAACACCCCGACACCATGTTTGTATACATAGTTCTTCACAATGTGTGTGGTTTTATTGCTGTTTACCTTTATAAAAGGATCTAAGAGTTCAAGAGGAAATTATTCCCATAAACTGATACATTTGTTGTGTTTTTAACATCTGCATTTTCAAACTATCTTAGTCTTTCCCAAAGTCTCTATTTATAACTATATACCTCGAAGCAGGACCCAAGTCCAGCTTATGGTTTCCCTTAGGTTGGTTTCATTTTGCAAACCTTAGGACCAATAATACGTGAGTTATAACCACTTTTAAATTTGTCATTACAGGTTGGAATGTTTGGTCAAGGTTACTGTAAATATAAACCACCAGCAATTAACCTTACTTATTTCAAAAACAGTTCTACAGCTTGAAAAATGCAACAATTATAATATTGTAGGTCATTGTTTTCCTTAACAAAAATATGTGTCCGGTGTATAAAAAAACAAATTATCTGAAAGCTATGTCATATGTAGATAATGTCAGTACAGTAGTGAGTAGCACACCATATTATTTCTACAATGTTCTGTGACATATTACAGGAAATAAAATGAGTATGATGCAATGTATATTATTATAGGGACTTGTTAAATATGATGCCCATCTTGGGCACATCGATTACCAATATTCCATCAGACAATGCCACAAAGTGATCTGATATTAAAAAGGTGATAAAAATGTTAATTTCAACAGAAACAATCTGTGCACCTGAACAAGGCTACATGATTGTTTTCATCCTTGAAGTATACAACAGTGTCTTTTCTCTAAATTCTCATTGAGTGAGTTAGCCTTGCTTAAGGCTCAAATTTGTACCATATGTTTTCATACTTGTACACAGATATTTGGTATTCATAAAGCACTCATGCATGTTTTGAGATATAAACTGAGCAGACATATCATGTGTAAAATCCAGTACATGTTAATTGTAAGAATACATTATGCAAAATGACCATGTTTTCTGTATATTTTCTCTTAATTACTAGGGTACTTGAGCCTTAAGCAAGGCTATGAGTGAGTGTAAAGAAAAGGTTGAATCTACTATTAAGGTGGCATGGATCTGTATACTTTTTGAAAAAAGCAGTAAATCAGACATTTACAACTGTAGCAACTTACTATCCTAATATATATCATTAGAACATAATTCAGTGGTAATTCACTTCAAAATATGGTAAACTGAGTGAAGTTTCTGTTTGTTGGATTAATGAAGGGGAAAGATTATAAATTCCTTTTTACAAATATAAAAGAAAGAGAACAAAGTAATATATAGAGTTGTTGTACTCTACAGGAAAAAATATATGTAACTTTAGTCAAAAGCAAGAGGTTGCAAAGTAAATACACTTGTCACAGATATGAAGGCCAACTGCAAAACATTTCAAAATCACAAATGAAAAAAAAATTGCAAACCATGAACTCCTATAGGTTGGTTAATATCCAAAACTTCTAGGACCACTAATAAGCGACTCATAAGCAAGTTATAAGCACTTTTAAGTTTGCCTATCCTCATTTGACCTTGAAGGAGGGTCCCAAGGTCAAATCCGAACCCAAGAAAAGATTCCAAATCCATGATTTCCTACATCTTGGTTTACCATCCCAAACCTCTAGGACCAATAATAAGTGCTTTATAAGCACTTCTAAGTTTGCCTATCCTCATTTGACCTTGAAGGAGAGGCCCAAGGTCAAATCCGACCACACTAAAATATTAACAGCCCATGATTTCCTGCATGTTGGTTTACCGTCCCATACCTCTAGGACCAATAATAAGCGAGTTATAAGCACTTTTAACTTTGACTACCCTCGCTTGACCTTGAAGGGGGCCCCAAGGTCAAATCCGACCACAGCATAAGATTCCCTGCCCATGATTTCGTACATGTTGGTTTACCACCCCAAACCTTTAGGACAAATAATAAGTGAGTTATTCACTTTTAAGTTTGGCTATGCTCGTTTGACCTTGAAGGAGAGGCCCAAGGTCAAATCCGACCACACCAGAAGGTTCCCAGCCCATGATTTCCTATATATTGGTATACCATCCCAAAGCTCTAGGACCAATAATAAGTGAGTTATAAGCATTTTTATGTTTGGGTATCCTCGTTTGACCTTGAAGGAGAGGCCCAAGATTAAATCCGACCACACCAGAAGATTCCCAGCACATGATTTCCTATATGTTGGTATACCATCCCAAACCTCTAGGACTAATAATAAGCGAGTTATAAGCACTTTTAAGTTTGCCTATCCTCGTTTGACCTTGAACAAGGGGCACAAGGTCAAATCTAACCACACCAGAGGATTCCCTGCACATGATTTCCTATATGTTGGTATACCATCACAAACCTCTAGGACCAATAATAAGCGCGGTATAAGCACTTTTAGGTTTGGCTATCCTCATGTGACCTTGAAGGAGGGGCCCAAGGTCAAATCTGACCACACCAGAAGATTCCCAGCCCATTATTTCCTATATGTTGGTATACCATCACAAACCTCTAGGACCAATAATAAGCGAGTTATAAGCACTTTTAAGTTTGGCTATCCTCGTTTGACCTTGAGGGAGAGGCCCAAGGTCAAATCTAACCACACCAAAAGATTCCCTGCCCATGATTTCCTATATGTTGGTATACCATCCCAAACCTCTAGGGCCAATAATAAGCGAGTTATAAGCACTTTTAAGTTTGACTATGCTCGTTTGACCTTGAAGGGGGGGGGGGCCCAAGGTCAAATGCGACCACACCAGAAGATTCCCAGCACGATTTCCTATATGTTGGTATACCATCACAAACCTCTAGGACCAATAATAAGCGAGTTATAAGCACTTTTAAGTTTGGCTATGCTCTTTGACCTTGAACAAGGGGCCCAAGGTCAAATGCGACCACACCAGAAGATTCCCAGCCCATGATTTCGTATATGTCGGTATACCATCCCAAATCTCTAGGACCAATAATGAGCGAGTTATAAGCACTTTTAAGTTTGGCTATGCTCGTTCGACCTTGAAGGGGGGGGCCCAAGGTCAAATGCGACCACACCAGAAGATTCCCAGCCCATGATTTCCTATATGTTGGTATACCATCCCAATCCTCTACGACCAATAATAAGCGAGTTATAAGCACCTTTAAGTTTGGCTATGCTCGTTTGACCTTGAAGGGGGGCCCCCAAGGTCAAATGCGACCACACCAGAAGATTCCCAGCACGATTTCCTATATGTTGGTATACCATCACAAACCTCTGGGACCAATAATAAGCGAGTTATAAGCACTTTTAAGTTTGGCTATGCTCTTTTGACCTTGAACGAGGGGCCCAAGGTCAAATGCGACCACACCAGAAGATTCCCAGCCCATGATTTCCTATATGTTGGTATACCATCCCAAATCTCTGGGACCAATCATAAGCGAGTTATAAGCACTTTTAAGTTTGGCTATGCTCGTTCGACCTTGAAGGGGGGGGGGGCCCAAGGTCAAATGCGACCACACCAGAAGATTCCCAGCACATGATTTCCTATATGTTGGTATACCATCCCAAACCTCTAGGACCAATAATAAGCGAGTTATAAGCACTTTTCAGTTTGGCTATCCTCGTTTGACCTTGAAGGAGAAACCCAAGGTCAAATCTAACAACACCAAAAGATTCCCAGCCCATGATTTCCTATATGTTGGTATACCATCCCAATCCTGTACGACCAATAATAAGCGAGTTATAAACATTTTTATATTTGGCTATGCTCGTTTGACCTTGAAGGAGAGGCCCGAGGTCAAATCTGACCACACCAGAAGATTCCCAGCACATGATTTCCTATATGTCGGTATACCATCCCAAACCTGTAAGACCAATAATAAGCGAGTTATAAGCACTTTTAAGTTTGGCTATCCTCGTTTGACCTTGAAGGGGGGGCCCAAGGTCAAATGCGACCACACCAGAAGATTCCCAGCACATGATTTCCTATATGTTGGTATACCATCACAAACCTCTAGGACCAATAATAAGCGAGTTATAAGCACTTTTAAGTTTGGCTATGCTCTTTTGACCTTGAACGAGGGGCCCAAGGTCAAATCCGACCACACCAGAAGATTCCCAGCCCATGATTTCCTATATGTTGGTATACCATCCCAAACCTCTAGGACCAATAATAAGCGAGTTATAAGAACTTTTAAGTTTGGGTATGCTCGTTTGACCTTGAAGGGGGGGCCCAAGGTCAAATGCGACCACAGCAGAAGATTCCCAGGACATGATTTCCTATATGTTGGTATACCATCCCAAACCTCTAGGACCAATAACAAGCGAGTTATAAGCACTTTTCAGTTTGGCTATCCTCGTTTGACCTTGAAGGAGACGTCTAAGGTCAAATCTGACCACACCAAAAGATTCCCAGCCCATGGTTTCCTATATGTTGGTATACCATCCCAAACCTCTAGGACCAATAATAAGCGAGTTATAAGCACTTTAAACTTTGCCTATCCTCGCTTGACCTTGAACGAGGGGCCCAAGGTCAAATCTGACCACACCAGAAGATTCCCAGCACATGATTTCCTATATGTTGGTATACCATCCCAAACCTCTACGACCAATAATAAGCGAGTTCAAGGCTTAATCTTAGCAAAATTTTTATGAACTTATAATCAATCGCCCGTCAATCGGTCAATTATGGCCCGACTGATCCCAATATCGACTGGCGCCTAGATTCTTCCCCCAGGAATGTGCATACCAAATTTGGTTGACCCACACCCAGTACTTTCTGAGGAAATCTAGTGAAAAGGAAGTAAATTTTTTTTTGAATTTTTGATGTGACCTTGATAAAGGTCAAAGGTCAAATTTATGCCTGTCAAAAAATTTCCCCACGCCTATAGAAGAACACTGCCACATATCATTTGGATAGGCCTAATAACAAGGGAGATATTCAAGGGAGACGATAATGCGGCGGCGGCGGCGGCTGACTGAAAACCGGGGGTGAAACCAATAAGCGTCCCCTTTTCAAGGGACGCTTAATTATGTAGCTGTAATACTTTTGAAGATATAAGCCATTTCTCATTATGGTTATCATTAAAAATTGACAAAGTAGCTATTACTCACTTAGCTATGGAGATACACTTCCAAACTTTCCATTTCTCATTATGGTTATCATTAAAAATTGACAAAGTAGCTATTACTCACTTAGCTATGGAGATACACTTCCAAACTACTGACCATGTTGTAGCTGTGGATAAAGTAGCTGAACAACATATTGCAACAAAATACTCTAAATGCAATAGTTTGAGAGTTATAAGCCATATAATTATATTAGGTAAAAGTGCTATTACTCACTCAAAAGTAGGCCAAAGTTCACCAATCACCTTAGCATAGGACATTGTTGTACCACCCGGTGGGTCAAAAATTCGTTCGAAATTGGTGTGGGTCAAAAATTCGTTCGAAATTGGTCTATCTCTTACAGTTTGCGAGATATTTGTGATTTTTCACATTTTCACTAAAAGTAGAAATAAAGTAGCCATTACTCACTTGTACATCGAGCAACAGTTGTGAAACTTCAACATGTTACAGTTCAAAAAAAGTAGATGAACAACATATTCAAATTATGTAGCTGTAATACTTTTGAAGATATAAGCCATTTCTCATTATGGTTATCATTAAAAATTGACAAAGTAGCTATTACTCACTTAGCTATGGAGATACACTTCCAAACTTTCCATTTCTCATTATGGTTATCATTAAAAATTGACAAAGTAGCTATTACTCACTTAGCTATGGAGATACACTTCCAAACTACTGACCATGTTGTAGCTGTGGATAAAGTAGCTGAACAACATATTGCAACAAAATACTCTAAATGCAATAGTTTGAGAGTTATAAGCCATATAATTACATTAGGTGAAAGTGCTATTACTCACTCAAAAGTAGGCCAAAGTTCACTAATCCCCTTCACATAGGACTTTGTTGTACCACCCTGTGGGTCAAAAATTCGTTCGAAATTGGTGTGGGTAAAAAATTCGTTCGAAATTGGTCTATCTCTTACAGTTTGCGAGATATTTGTGATTTTTCACATTTTCACTAAAAGTAAAAATAAAGTAACCATTACTCATTTGTACATCGAGCAACAGTTGTGAAACTTCAACATGTTACAGTTCAAAAAAAGTAGATGAACAACATATTTGAGAGAAATTGTGTAGCTGCAATACTTTTGAAGATATAAGCCATTTACTCATTATGGTTATCATTAAAAAATTGACAAAGTAGCTATTACTCACTTAGCTATGGAGATACACTTCCAAACTACTGACCATGTTGTAGCTGTGGAGAAAGTAGCTGAACAACATATTGCAACAAAATACTCTAAATGCAATAGTTTGAGAGTTATAAGCCATATAATTATATCAGGTAAAAGTGCTATTACTCACTCAAAAGTAGGCCAAAGTTCAACAATCCCCTTAGCATAGGACATTGTTGTACCACCCGTTGGGTCAAAAAGTCGCTCGAAATTGGTCTATCTCTTACGGTTTGCGAGATATTTGTGATTTTTCACATTTTCTCTAAAAGTAGCAATAAAGTAGCCATTACTCACTTGTGCATTGAACAACAGTTGTGAAACTTCAATATGTTACAGTTCATAAAAAATAGCATCAGAGATGCCCGTACCCCACAGCCTAGGGAAATATTTTCAACACCATGAGATATAGAAGTACTGTACCAGTACAAACTTCAGGATACTTTAAGAGCACTGTCAGTTATATAAAGGTCCAAACAATGTTTAAATGGAGAAAAATGTTTAAAAGAAAGATAATTCGTATAAAGATGAAGTATTAAAACAAGATAATTCAATAACAAGATGACAGCATTAATCAGTAAACTAAAATTCAACACTCTTTATCTACATCTGCATGGCCGAATTATGGTTTAGATGGTTTGAATATTACCATACATACAGAAGTGGTAATACATTTAATGAATGCTTATTGTGGTGTTGGAGCAAAATCTGTGGCTCACTTGATGAAATTCTATCTCTTACAATGGGAAGTTATGAAAGTAAAATTCTTAATAAATTTTATATGACTTTTGCTTAATCTGCATCAAAAGACAGACCCAAAGGTCCATGAATATTTTAAAGGTCAAGGTCACTACGACAAGGTAAAAGGTCAAATTAAGGTCACACCATGATAATACACGCCTATAGTCCCTAACCAATGTCCCTACCAAGTATCAACTTCCTACACCTTATGGTTTCCAAGATATAGCCCTGACAAGATTTTATAGGTCAAGGTCACTATGGCAAGGTAAAAGGTCAAATTAAGGTCACACCATGATGCTGCACACCTACACCCCCTAACCAATGTCTCTACCAAATATCAACTTCCTACACCTTACAGTTTCCGAGATATAGCTCGGACAAGATTTTATAGGTCAAGGTCACTACCGCAAGGTCAAAGGTCAAATCAAGGTCAGATCATGACGTTGCACAACTACACCCCCTAACCAATGTCCATACCAAGTATCAACTTCCTACACCTTACAGTTTCCGAGATATAGCCCGGACAAGATTTTATAGGTCAAGGTCACTACGGCAAGGTCAAAGGTCAAATGAAGGTCAGACCATGATGTTGCACACCTACACAGCCTAACCAATGTCCCTACCAAATATCAACTTCCTACACCTTACGGTTTCCGAGATATAGCCCAGACAAGATTTTATAGGTCAAGGTCACTACGGCAAGGTCAAAGGTCAATCAAGGTCACACCATGACGTTGCACACCTACACAGCCTAACCAATGTCCCTACCAAATATCAACTTCCTACACCTTACGGTTTCTGAGATATAGCCCGGACAAGATTTTATAGGTCAAGGTCACTACGGCAAGGTCAAAGGTCAAATCAAGGTCAGACCATGACGTTGCACACCTATACCCCCTAACCAATATCCCCACCAAGTATCAACTTCCTAGACCTTACGGTTTCCGAGATATAGCCCGGACAAGATTTTATAGGTCAAGGTCACTATGGCAAGGTCAAAGGTCAAATCAAGGTCAGACCATGACGTTGCACACCTACACCCCCTAACCAATGTCCCTACCAAGTATCAACTTCCTACACCTTACGGTTTCTGAGATACAGCCCGGACAAACTATTTCCCGCCGCCCGCCCACCCGCCCGCTCGCCCATCCGGACACCATGGGTGAAAACAATACCCCGACAGCCCTTAAGCGCTGTGGGGTAAAAAGTAGATGAACAACATATTTGAGAGAAATTATGTAGCTGCAATACTTTTGAAGATATAAGCCATTTACTCATTATGGTTATCATTAAAAATTGACAAAGTAGCTATTACTCACTTAGCTATGGAGATACACTTCCAAACTACTGACCATGTTGTAGCTGTGGAGAAAGTAGCTGACCAACATATTACAATAAAATACTCTAAATGCAATAGTTTGAGAGTTATAAGCCATATAATTTTATTAGGTAAAAGTGCTATTACTCACTCAAAAGTAGGCCAAAGTTCACCAATCACCTTAGCATAGGACATTGTTGTACCACCCGGTGGGTCAAAAATTCGCTCGAAATTGCTCTATCTCTTACGGTTTGCGAGATATTTGTGATTTTTCACATTTTCACCAAAAGTAGCAATAAAGTAGCCATTACTCACTTGTACATCGAGCAACAGTTGTGAAACTTCAATATGTTGTTACAGTTCAGAAAAAAGTAGATGAACAATATATTTGAGAGAAATTGTGTAGCTGCAATACTTTTGAAGATATAAGCCATTTACTCATTATGGTTATCATTAAAAATTGACAAAGTAGCTATTACTCACTTAGCTATGGAGATACACTTCCAAACTACTGACCATGTTGTAGCTGTGGAGAAAGTAGCTGAACAACATATTGCAACAAAATACTCTAAATGCAATAGTTTGAGAGTTATAAGCAATATAATTATATTAGGTAAAAGTGCTATTACTCACTCAAAAGTAGGCCAACGTTCACCAAACCACAAAAATTTTGAAGAGCGTAAAAATTCATTAGGACAAGTAATTTACCAAAAATGTGTAACTGTAGTGGTTTCAGAGAAAACTGCGTGACCCACACACGCACGCACGCATGTGGTGCAAACTATAATCTCCCGCCGGCTCGCCGGGCGGGAGATAATAAGTGCTGTTTTGAAATAGAAAACCTTGTTACATCATATAAAGTTCCGAAAGACTACTTCAGTAAGGTGTTCTGTATAATTATACTTTATTTACAACTATTTCAAATTTTGAAGTGGAGAAAATTTAAGTCCTCTTTACAAAATTTAAGCCCACTACCTCCCAGACTTAGCAATTTCATGGACTAGCTGCTTTGTGAAATCCGCTAAGTCTAAGACCACAGACTTAACATTCTGTTGACAAAATTTACGGTCAAAGTCTTAACTTTAAGTCTAAATCCAAAGTGTGCAGGGGTTTGGAATGTAAATTACCCCAAGAAAGATTTTTAAGCCCAAGAAACATACAGTGTTGCCATGGCAACACTTGTTGTCAGGTGTTACCGAAAAGCTAATCAGCTCCAGTCTGTTCAGGGGTATGTAAAACAAAGAACCCATAAAAATATTTATAAGTCCAAGAAACAGAAAAAAATGATGCCAACACTTGTTGCCAAGTATTGTTGAAAAGCTAATCAGCTCCAGTTGCTGAAATACTGATCACCTCCAATCTACGTAGGGGTATGGAAAGCAAAGAACCCATAAACATATTTATAAGTCCAAGAAACAGAAAAAAGTGTTGCCAGTTATTGTTGTAAAGCTAATCAGCTCCAATCCATGCAGGGTTTAAGCCCAAGAAACATGAAAAAGCGTTGCCACGTCAATACTTATTGCCAGATATTGCCAAGAAAGCAACTACACAAAAGGTTTTTGGACACAAAAACAGAGCGTCCCTAAAGTTTTTAATTTTATATGAAATGCTAAAGGACCGATGTGAAGAGGTAAATGTTATTGGCTGAAGAGAAATTCTCCTAAAAGGATCATGTTGGGTTCACAAAAGTGATGATATTGAGAGTGCAAGTGAAAATATATCTAAAAATAGCTATTGCTCAGCTATGCAATGAGGTACTGTTCTTCAATTTTACTATTAAAAACCTAATCCCAAACAAGATGAAAAACATATTAAACAAAATACTGTAAATACAATAGGTTTGATGTGATTTACTCAACTGTGAGAATGTGAAAGTAACTGCAATTTTACTATGTTATAGCTGACCCAAAAGTAGGTTAATAACATGTTTCAACAAAATACTCTTAAGGCAACAGTTTTCAAGTTACAAATTGTGACAGAACCCAAGAAGTGATAAAATCACTACAGCGGATCACTATTGTGACAGAACCCAAGAAGTGATAAAATCACTACAGCGGATCACTACAGCTATTATAGCAGATCCAACAGTAGGTGAATAACTTGGTTGAATAAAATTCTTTAAATGCAATAGTTTAAGTTACAAGTGATAAACTCAGCAGTAAGAACCTCAAAGTAGCTATTGCTCAGCTATGCAATGAGGTACCGGTCAGCATTTACTATGTTACAGGTGACCCAAAAGTAGTTGAAAAACATATTTAAACAAAATACTCTAAATGCAATAGTTTTCAAGTTACAATTGATTTACTCGACAGTGAGAACCTCAAAGTAGCTATTGCTCATCTATGCCATGAGCTACAGATCTGCAATTTTACTATGTTAAGGCTGATCCAAAAGTAGGTGATTATTTACCTATTTATTTATTTGGGGTTTCAACACTGTACAGGTCATATCACGACCTGTAGTTTTGTGGGTAGAGGAAACAGGTTCATACAGTTCATCAAGGGTCTGCACTGTAAACTGTCGACCACTGGTAAGCAAGTACCAACTTTCCCACATAAGGTCAAGGGTTTGAACCACCACCTCAGAGGTGGGAGGCGAATGCGTTACCCACATTGCCATTGTGGCGCCTTATTTAGGTGAATAACATATTTTAACAAAATACTCTACATACAATACTTACCAAGTTACAAGTGATTTTACTCATAGGTAGTGAAAAGTACGAAAGTATCTGTTACTCACTTAGCCATTGGGATAGACTCCAAATTTACTCACAATGTTGTAGATATGGAAAAAGTAGCTGAACAACATATTTTTATGTCAGTTGACTTGTCAGTCAGCTGACATTATGGCATCACTCTGCGGTGTCTCCGTCCATGTGAACAACTTCTCCAAAACTACAAGGTCTAGAGACATGCTGTTTTTTTTTAAAGATAGCTTATCTATCGAGGATGAAAAATTGTTCAAGGCATGCAAATCTGTGTCCATTTGCTAGAGCCATTAAAAGGGAGGTACCCCCACCAAAAGTGTGAAAATTTCAACACTTTATCACAATTTTCTCATTGACTATAATTGCAGGGATTTCTCTCGTATCTTGTATATAATTATGTACTAGGCCACAAGTAGAATACCTTATATGTGAGTATTAGACCCGGATCTGTCTTAATTTTTTTAATGAATTTTTAAAATAATTTTTAATGCATTAAACTTCTAGACATCACGCACTAAATCACCTCTAACTTGAAAAGTATTGCATTTAGAGCATTTTGTTAAAATATGTAATTCAGCTACTTTTTCCATAGCTACAACACGTTGATTAACTTGGGTGTCTATTCCAATAGCTAAGCGAGTAATAGCTATTTTCTGATTTTTCAGTACCTTTCAAAATGAGTAAAATCACTTGTAACTCGAAAAATATTGCATTTAGAGAATTTTGTATAAACATCTTATTCAGCTACTTTTGAGTCAGCTATAACACAGTAAAATTGCAGACCTGTAGCTCATTACATAGCCGAGTAATAGCTACTTTGAGGTTATCACTGTTGAGTAAATTGCTTGTAACTTGAAAACTATTGGATTTACAGTATTTTGTTTAAATATGTTATTCATCTACTTTTGGGTCAGCTATAACATTGTGAAATTGCAGACCTGTATATAATGGCATAGCTGAGTAAGAGCTACTTTCAGGTTCTTACTGTTGAGTAAATCAGTTGTAACTTGAAAACTATTGCATTTAGAGAATTTTGTTGAAATATGTTATTCATCTACTTTTGAATTAGCCATAACGTAGTAAAATTGCAGACGTGGAGCTTATGGCATAGCTGTGTAAAAGCTATTCTCAGGTTCTCCATGTTGAGTAAATCAGTTGTAACTTGAAAACTATTGCATTCACAGTATTTTGTTTAAATAGGTTGTTTGCCTACTTTTGGGTCAGCTTGTTACTTACTTCTGAATACCATTTGCAGGGCACAACTTTTGTGTCCTTTTCTTCTGTCACTTTTATTGTGAAACTCAAAACACACAGTCAGCTGACACAGAGCCTGTTCACGGGCACTGATTGCTTGTTTTATAAAATGCTGTAACTGCAATACTTGTTTATTTTATATGTGATTTACTGAAGGATCACTTGCAAAACAAAGCGATATGGCAAAAACAAAACGTCCCAAAAAGGAGAAATTATGGCAGCTTAATCATGTAAGAAAGTTCTGCTATAGCTTAACAAAGCCAGAAAATAGGAAAAGTGGTTCTTGGGCAGGGTAGTTATCTTGGATACAGTGTGTTACAAAAATTTTGATGAAATTGCCCTAACTTGCATGGTTAAGGAGACAGAGGCAATTTGGTGTTTTGCACTTTTTCACAAATTTAAAAATAGCATCAGAGATGCCCGTACCCCACAGCCTAGTGAAATATTTTTAACACGATGAGATATAGAAATACTGTATCAGTACAAAGTTCAGGATACTTTCAGAGTACTGTCAGTTATATAAAGGTCCGAACAATGTTTAAATAGAGAAAATAAAGTCTAAGAGAAAGATAATGCATGTACTCTTTATCTACATCTGGCATGGCCGAATTATGGTGTAGATGTTTTGAATATTACCATGCATACAGAAGTGGTAATACATTCAATGAATGCTCATGTGTGGTGTTGAAGCAAAATCTGTTGCTCACTTGATGAAATTCCATCTGTTACAATGGGAAGTTATAAAAGTAAAATTCTTAATGAATTCTAATATGACTTTAACAGTGCTTAATCTGCATCAAAAGACAGACCCAAAGATGCAACAAGATTTTAAAGGTCAAGGTCACAATGACAAGGTCAAATCAAGGTCACACCATGATGCTGCACACCTACAACCCCTAACCAATGTCCCTACCAAGCATCAACTTCCTACACCTTACAGTTTCCGAAATATAGCACGGACAACATTTTATAGGTCAAAGTCACTACGGCAAAGTCAAAGGTCAAATCCTGGTCATACCATGATGTTGCACACCCACACCCCCTAACCAATGTCCCTACCAAGTATCAACTTCCTACACCTTACGGTTTCCGAGATATAGCCTGGACAAGATTTTATAGGTCCAGGTCACTACAGCAAGGTCAAAGGTAAAATAAAGGTCAGACCATGACGTTGCACACACCTACACCCCCTAATCAATGTCCCTACCAAGTATCAACTTCCTACACCTTACGGTTTCCGAGATACAGCCCCGACAAGATTTTATAGGTCAAGGTCACTACGACAAGGTCAAAGGTCAAATGAAGGTCAGACCATGACGTTACACACCTACAACCCCTAACCAATGTTCCTACCAAGTATCAACTTCCTACACCTTACAGTTTCCGAGATATAGCCCGGACAAGATTTTATAGGTCAAGGTCACTACAGCAAGGTCAAAGGTCAAATCAAGGTCACACCATGACGTTGCACACCTACACCCCCTAACCAGTGTCCCTACCAAGTATCAACTTCCTACACCTTATGGTTTCCGAGATACAGCCCGGACAAGATTTTATATGTCAAGGTCACTACGGCAAGGTCAAATCAAGGTCACACCATGACGTTACACACCTACAACCCCTAACCAATGTCCCTACCAAGTATCAACTTCCTACACGTTATGGTTTCCGAGATATAGCCCGGAGAAGATTTTCAAACTCAAGGTCACTACGGCAAGGTCAAATGTCAAATCAAGGTCACACTATGACGTTGCACACCTACACATCCTAACCAATGTCCCTACCAAGTATCAACTTCCTACACCTTTGGTTTCTGAGATACAGCCCGGACAAACTTTTTCCCGCCGCCCGCCCGCCCATCCGGACAGCATGGGTGAAAACAATACCCTGACAGCCCTTAAGGGCTGTGGGGTAAAAATTGACAATGACCCCCATTTTTGGGAAGGGTAATTTTTTTTGGAAAATTGGGTAGAGTAGTTTCTTTCATACCCAGAGAAATGGCCGCCATTTTTGGAGAGTGAAATATTCATTGAAACTTGGAAAGGCCAGTCTTCACAGATACCAAGTGGGTCAACAAGTTTGCTGAATTCGCTCGAACAGTTTGAAAATTCAAAATGGCCGCCACTTTTGGTGGGACAAAAATTTTTTGAAAATTGGAGAGAGTAGTTTGCTTAGATACCCTGTGCGTCGAAAATTTCGACGAAATTACTCTATCTCACACGGTTAAGGAGATACAAACAGTTTTGTGTTTTACTCGTTAAGAAAATTGTTTATCAGCAGAAAGTTAATCATCAATAACTCAGTCATTTCTTAACCTATCCCGAACTAGTACATACATGCAAGATATGAGAGAAATCTCTGCAATAGTGAATGAGAAAATTGTGAAGAAGTGTTGAAATTTTCACACTTTGAGTGGGGGTACCTCAGTTTTAATGGCTCTGGAGAACAGATGAACAAACAGATCTGCATCCCTTGAACAATTTTTCATCCTCAATAGATAAGTTATCTTTTTTTTTTAAAAAAAAACAGCATGTCTCTGGACCTTGTAGTTTTGAAGGAGAAGTTGTTCACGTGGGTGCCACAGAGTGATACCATAATGTCAGCTGACATAAAAACGTAAACTGAACGTAAGTTTTTTTATACGTGGGAGTTTAAGATCAACTTAAATAGGGTGCACCTTCAAAACTAGTTACAACCACATGCCAAATTTGAATTGAACCATCAAGCCATTTTGGGATACTGTCCGGATTGGAAATACTTAAACTCAATATTAGAAATAGGACGCCCTGTTGATAGTATGTGCGAATAGAAACAGGATAGCATAGAACACACATTATCATGTGTAATGTTCACCCCATGAACCTTTTGCCAAAATTGTACAGTAGTCTTACAAGACCCTGTTTCATTTGTAAAATATATCAATGATGCTTAAATATTTATTAGTGTACATGTAAATTATTTCAGCTTCATGCCTTTTTGCAATGGTTGGGTCGAAAATTTTGACGAAATCACTCTATCTTGCATGGTTAAGAAGATAGAAGCAAATTCCTGTTTTTTCTATTTTTGGCAAAAATTTGAAAATTCAAAATGGCCGCCATTTTTGGGAAAAGTAAAATTTTTTGAAAATTGTCAAGAGTACATTTCTTAGATACCCTATGGGTCGAAAATTTCAACAAAATAACTCTATTTTTGTACGGTTAAGGCCAATGTGTTTTTCCATTTTGGGCAAAAATTCGAAAATTCAAAATGGCCGCCATATGTGGGGAGGGGAAATTTTTTTAAAATTGCAAAGAGTACATTTCTTAGATACCCCATGGGTCGAAAATTTCGATGAAATCGCTCTATCTCGCATGGTTAAGAAGATAGAAGTAATTTTGTGTTTCGCCATTTTTGGCAAAAATTCGAAAAATCAAAATGGCCGCCATTTTTGGGGAGGGGAAATTTTTTTAAAAATTGCCAAGAGTACAATGCTCAGATACACTGTGGGTCGAAAATTTTGATGAAATCGCTCTATCTCGCACGGTTAAGGAGATAGAAGCAAATTTGTGTTTTGCCATTTTTGGCAAAAATTCGAAAATTCAAAATGGCCACCATTTTTGAGGAGGGGAAAATTTTTTTTTAACTGCAAAGAGTACATTCCTTAGATACCTTGTGGGTCGAAAATTTCGACGAAATCGCTCTATCTCGCACGGTTAAGGAGATAGAAGCAAATTTGCAAATTTAATAACTAAATTGCAAATTTAATAAGTAAATTAAATTTTTATAAGTTAATACCCTATCCAATGGACAATAGCTTATCCGGTCGGCGCGGACCGGCCCGCCAAACGTCAGAAAAAGACGTCCTGTGTCTCCACCGGCTAGGCCGGCCCAGTACTGTGCACTCGCCAGATGGCGTGTCGTACTTCCTTCCTGTCTAGACAGAGTGACGTCATAGCATCTTTTTTGTTGTCTAAACCAATTAGACCCCTAGTAGACTGAAAGCGGGGTCGGTGGGAGGGTCTTGTGTGTCCATTGGATAGGGTATTAACTTATAAAAATTTAATTTACTTATTAAATTTGCAATTTTATTGCGTTAATACATCCTATCCAATGGACAATAGCTGAATAACTACCGCTTGGTCGGCGGGTAAGTTACTAGGGACTTGTGTGAACTCATGTTAGGTAATGAAAATTCCTTCTTTAAGCCTGGGGTGGACCTTGAAGTCAAACACCCTTAAGGCTATGGTCGAATATCATCATCCGGTTAACCGGGATGGAACCGTCAGAGTCGACCCTGCCCCCCCCCTTTTTTTACAGACCTGCTCTGAGGTAGGGGAAGAGAGGGATGAGTTCAGTCCCATAGAAATAAGTCTCCCGGAGGAAGTACTGAGATTTTTTTTTTTTTTTTTTTTTAACTGTATGTGCAATATATACAAATATGTACAAGTATTTACATATGTACAGATCTCCTCTAGGTACCGGTTTGCTGGTGGATCTGCTGAGCAGCCACAACCGGACCAAGATGGTAGAGCTCTGAGTCGGCCCAGGCCACATCCTTCAGATAGAATTGAGTGAAGGTATTATGAGATTTCCAGTGGCAGGCTGATAAGATCTGCTCTAAGGAGACTCCTGACTGGAAAGCCTTAGAGGCAGCAAAAGCCCTGACATCATGAGCTTTAACTTGATGCAGGGTGTGGGCTTGATGATCAGAGAGCTCATAGCATAGGATCACAGTCTGTTTGATCCATGAGGAGATAGTGGCAGGTGAGATGTCTTTGTCGAAGCCTTTTTTGAAGGAAACAAAGACTAGCTCCTTATGTTGTCTGAGGTCTGAAGTCCTGTCCAAATAGTAGCGCAAGGCTCTGACTGGACACAGGGATCTGTCAGACTTGAGGGATTTATCCAGGGTAGGAGCCAGGGCTGGTATGACCACTGGGGGTACACTCTCTGGACCCTCTTTGGCCAGCTGATTCTTGGAAAGAAAACTGGGAGATGGAAACAGGGACACCTTAGACCAATCGGATTGGTGTCTGATGTTCTTGTGCTGCCAAGCATGGATCTCACTCCTTCTTTTGCCCGAGCCTAGGGCTAAAAGGAAGACAGTTTTGAAGGTCAGGTGCTTCAGAGATGCCTCCCTAAGAGGTTCAAAAGGAGCCTTTGTCAGCTGGTGTAGCACCAGGGAAAGGTTCCAGGAGGGAATCCCCCTCCGCCCTTTGGGTCTATCTCTGTAGAAACTTTCCAAGAGACGAGTGAGATTATCATCTTTGCTGATATTGACTGTTGTAGGACCTAGTTTATCAGCAATGGCAGATCTGTATCCATCAATGGTGCTGGGCTGTAACTTCTTGTCCTCAAAGAGGTACATTAAAAAGTCAGCCACCGACTTTACAGGTGGTGACCTGAAGTCCACCTGATTAGTGAGGCACCACTTTGTAAAAATGGCCCACTTTGCCTCATAGACTGATCTGGTAGATCTTCTTTGAGGAGCCTCAATTCTTGCTGCCACTGCCTCACAGAAGCCCTGTTCTTTGATTGTTGTGGCTCTAGGAGCCAGGCATGGAGATTTAGATTTATCAGATTTCTGTGAGGGATCTGATTGAAGGGCTGTGTCAGCAGATTGGGCCGGTTGGGCAGGCTGAGAGGGATCTGACTGGACATGGTCACCAAATCCCAAAACCAAGGCATGTTGGGCCACCCCGGGGCAATCAGAATGAGCTTCTTGCACGGGGAGTCCAATAGCTTCTCCACCACTTTGCCCAATAAGGCGGTCGGTGGGAAGGCATATGCGTCCAGATCCTCCCATGGCAGAGTGAGTGCATCCACTGCTAGAGCCAGGGTATCCGGTACTGGAGAGACAAATAGAGGTAACTTGTGGTTGAACCTCGTGGCAAATAGGTCTATCTGAGGCCGGTGCCATTTGCTGCATAAGCTTTGAAAAACGTCCGGAAGGAGTGACCATTCTGTTTGGATGGTCTGATTGAGCCGGGATAGCTTGTCTGCTATCACATTTAGTTGGCCAGGGATATGCCGGGCTTTTAGAGTCACTTGTCGCTGGGAACACCAGGTCAAGATTCTCCACAGTAGGGCACACAGTGGACCCGACTTCATGCCTCCTTCTTTGTTTATGTAGGCCACCACTGTGGTGTTGTCTGTGGCCACTAGGACTATTTTGTCGGTGCATAGGTCTTGGAACTCTTTTAGAGCCAAGAAGACTGCTTTCAGTTCCAAGTAATTTATGTGCAGTTTGCTTTCCGGCACTGACCAGGAGCCCCTTGCCGTGAGCTCGTTTAAATGAGCGCCCCACCCTTCTTTTGATGCGTCTGTAAACATTTGCAGAGCATGTCTTATGGGGTGTAATGGTTGACCTTGAAGTACATTGGTTTCGTTCAGCCACCATTGTAAGTGCAGGTGCAAGGATCTGGGTAGCGGGATGACCTTTTCCAGAGATTCCGGTACCCTCCAATTGTTTTTGAGGTGCCACTGTATGGGTCTCATGTGTAACCGGCCTAGGTGAACCTGTTTTTCTGTGGCTGTCAACAGACCTATCAAGGACATGAACTGTCGGACCGGACAGGCCGGTAATGACAGCAGTGTTTGTATTTTTCCTTGAAGACTTTGCCATCGGTCCGGTGTCGGTCTGACCCGGCCGGACCTGAGGTCGAACTGGTAACCTACGAAGTTGAAGACCTGTTTGGGCTCCAATTCTGACTTTTCTAAGTTCACCAGCCAACCCAGATCCTGGCACATCTTGACCAGAATTTGGGTGTGATGGAGACAATCTTGGTGGGATCCGGCTCTTACCAACCAGTCGTCTAGGTATTGGTGGATCCTTATACCCTTGTGTATGGCTATCAGTTTCACCTCCTTTGCTAACACAGTGAACTCCATGGGCGCTGTGGACAGACCGAAGGGCAGTGCCCTGAATTGGTAAGTCCGGCCCTGGACATGGAACCTTAAGTATTTCCTGGACTGTTCCTGTATCGGTATATGGAAGTAGGCATCCTTGAAGTCTACTGAGGTTACCCACTCCCCTTGCTGGAGGGATGTCCTGATGGTTTCCGGTGTCTCCATTTTGAATTTCTCCACCTTGAGGAAGAGGTTTAATTTGCTTAGGTCCAGAATGGGTCTCCACTTGTTGTTGGGTTTGGGTACCAGAAAAAGTCGGTTGAAAAACCCTAGAGATGTTTGATTGTGGACCAGTTCTATTGCATTCTTGTCTATAAGCTGATGCAATGCCTCCAGCAGGTAACTGTTCCTGTGGGGATTGGCATACCGGCTTATGACAATGGGAGACCTTGTGAGGTTTGGCCGGATCCGAAAGGGGAGGGTGTAGCCCTCTCTCAAAATTTGAACTATTTTGGGTCCGGCACCTCTTTCCAGCCAAATTTGCCAAAAGTTTTGAAGTCTGGCCCCTACAGGTAGATTTTGTACAACAAGAGGGACATTGGTCACAGTTTGGACATAAGGCAATTGAATGACAGAAGAAGCACCTTTGACATGTTTTAATAGACAATCTTTTGAAATTACAGCTGACAAGCCAGGACTTATTCCTTTCCTTTGCGGATGCCCGGTTGCAGAATGAACATGGTTTACAACATTTAAATTTACATGTCTCTCTAAAGATTGAATAGTCAATGTCTCTCTGGGAGTGCTCCCGGCCAGCAGCCGTGCCCGTAACTTTGTTACACAGTGATTGTCATTTATACGGCTGCTGGCCCTTGGCTGGACGTGAGGAATACTGGTGTTTTCCCTTCCCTCGTCTGTATTGGCTGTGTGAGATGTTCTTCCAGGCCGGTCGGTCCTGCTTCTTGGGGTCAGATTTTCTGTCCTGTTTTTCATAGGGATGGTATCTGCCCTTCTTGTAGGCCGATCCAGACCGGTTTCTATCAAAGTTAGCAATCTCCTCCTCAGCCTGCTTAATCACTGAGTCTGGGAACAAGGTGTCCAATTCTAGTGGAGCAGATCTGAGAGCATTCAAAGTGTCCGCCTTTACTCCAGACTTGAGGTACGATAAGTATGAATCACGCCTTAAAAGGGTGGTGTTGGCCATGTTGACAAATACGTAGTCCGTTAGATGCTCCATAGCCTTAGCCATGGCCTGGCAAATACTGGAGTTAAAGTCCAACAGGAACTGAAGTTCGTCTGTTGCCGCAGAAACCTTGCTTGCTGTTTTGCCCTTGGAATCAGCCCGGATAGTACGGAGTTGGGAGTGCATATTCTGCTGTACTTTAAGTAGGCAGCGGTTGAAGCCGGCTGCTTGATTGCAGATTGTAGATGATTCCCGAGCTGATCTCTCCCATTTTCTTAGGCTTTCCTGGGAAATGGGTCTGGACAAAGGTGGATTTGATGCAATGCCAGCCTGACGAGCTATCCTCAAGTAAGTACTATTAATGCGGGAAGAGCCAGTGTTCCAAGTTTTAGCTGTGGAGCTAGTGTCCTTCTTGCTTTCTGAGTGTACACCGTACCATTTGCTTTGGGACTTGGCTGGCCGGACAAACTGATCTCGTTGAAGAGAGCCGGCTTCAGTGGTACGAGAAGGGTAGCCCTGTACTAGGGTGAGATTGAGCTTTGACAATTTGTTGGAAAGCCATTCGTCCACGGGCAGATTAACCGAAACTTTGCCCGGCGTCTGGAGTTTCGGTCCGGCAAAAGGGTTATCATCTGAGGTCTTGGTACCTGAATCCATGTCGGGTACATGAGTCCACCCCATGTAGGACCGTATACCCCTCATTGTCTCTCTATATGATTGCTCTTCAGTGAGGGATTGGTCGGGGTCGGTCAGTGACACTTCCGGGTCATCAGAAAGTTCACCCTCTTCCGGGTACAAATCAATAGGAGGTCTATCTGAACTAGTACTATCAGAGTCCGACTCACTGGACGAGGTATCCCTTCTAGTGTCAAAGGCAGTGGAGAACGACCTCTTAGCAGGTTGGTCGGTTGTCTTTGAAGTCCCTGGTCGGTGGGCAGGCAGAGAAGCGTCAGATCCGGCCTTGGAGGCAGGCACACTAATAGTGGGGCCGGTGGCCGGTGACATAGAAGCAGCCGGTGGCTGTGAGGATGAAGAGGGTTGGCCAGGTGGTCTGATGAAGGGCTCAGAGCTGATAGCAGTGGCCGGAGGAGCATGTGTCGGTGCAACCTTGACAGTACTGAAAGTAGGCTCCCGGTCCAGAGTTTTGGCCAGTAGAAGTGCCTCCAACCGGTTAAACCGGTCCGACCATTTTTGCTCCATGACCTCAAGCTTCTGGTCGGTAGACTCTGCAGAGGGCCGGTGAGATGACTTGACCGGCTTGGAGCTGGAGACCTTCTTATCCTCTTTCTTCTTTTTCTTC
The DNA here is from genome assembly GCA_964017235.1 of Sabellastarte sp. h YS-2021. Lineage (NCBI taxonomy): Eukaryota > Metazoa > Annelida > Polychaeta > Sabellida > Sabellidae > Sabellastarte > Sabellastarte sp. h YS-2021. The sequence continues at coordinate 31,950,602 of OZ024937.1, read as the reverse complement.
TCAGCTGGTTTCTCACTCAAATCAGACGGCCCGGAGGCCGGCTGACCATCCACAACCCCCATTACCGTCACTAAGGACGGGTCCACAAGGGTGGGACTGAGAGCGACATCTGAAGGATTCTTTGCTGGTGTTGAAGACTTTTGCTCCCGCTTCTCCTTCTTATTCTTGTAAGTTGGGGTTGACAGTTGTGTTAATTGTTCTGGGGTAAAAGAATTACATATAGGGCAGTCACCTTCAGGTTTTTCCACACAGGGATCCTTCCCTTTCTTCTTGTCGCGACAGCGCGCGCAAACCCCATGCAAATCAAAACCTGCCATCATGTGGCCACAACTTCCCCTACGTTGACTGGGAGAAGACATAATAAGCTATAAGTCTTCTAGAATCCGTATATATAAATGTAAATGAAAAAAGGTAAGAGTTCTTACAAAGACCTGAATTAAAACTTCACTGTGAAAATCCGTGCAACATGTACATGCGCCAAACGAAAAAGATGCTATGACGTCACTCTGTCTAGACAGGAAGGAAGTACGACACGCCATCTGGCGAGTGCACAGTACTGGGCCGGCCTAGCCGGTGGAGACACAGGACGTCTTTTTCTGACGTTTGGCGGGCCGGTCCGCGCCGACCGGATAAGCTATTGTCCATTGGATAGGATGTATTAACGCAATAAAATTAAATTTTTATAAGTTAATACCCTATCCAATGGACAATTGCTAATCCGGTCGGCGCAGACCGGCCCGCCAAACGCCAGAAAAAGACGTCCTGTGTTGCCACCGGCTGGCCGGTCCGTAGTACTGTGCATTCCCCAGATGGCGCCTCGTACTTCCTTCCTGTCTAGACAACCTGACGTCATAGCATCTTTTTCGTTGTCTAAACCTCTTAGACCCCTAGTAAGCTGATAGCGGGGTCGGTGGGAGGGTCTTGTGTGTCCATTGGATAGGGTATTAACTTATAAAAATTTAATTTACTTATTAAATTTGCAATTTTATTGCGTTAATACATCCTATCCAATGGACAATTGCTGAATAACTACCGCTTGGTCGGCGGGTAAGTTACTAGGGACTTATGTGAACTCACAAGTAATAGCAAATTTTAACCTACGGTCTAGGCTGACTTCGTCAGGAGACCTATAGGTCCAGGCCTGGGTTGACTTTAAGGTCAGGAAACCCTGCAAGGCCATGGTCGGTTGCCAGCGGCCGGTTACCCGGGGCTATACCGCCGTCGCCCCCCCCCCCCCCTTTTGTAGACCTGCTCTGAGGTAGGGGAAGAGAGGGATGAGTTCAGTCCCAGAATGCAAATAAACCTCCCGAAGGACGCACGCCACACTTAATTCTTATGTACATGAAGAACTGTTATGTACATATACAAATCTCCTCAATCCAAGGGCCACTTGTGGATCTGCTGAGCAGCCACTACCTAGCCCAATTGGTAAAGCCCCGCCCTTCATATAAAACAGAGGTGACTTGTTGTTGAACCTCGTGGCAAATAAGTCTATTTTGGGCCGGTACCACCTACTGCATAGAGTGGAAGACCTCTGGAAGGAGAAACCACTGTTTGGATGGTCTGGCCTAGCCTGGACAGCCTGTCTGCTACCACATTATGCCGGCCTGGAATGTGTCGTGCTTTAGAGTCACTTGTTTCCTGGTACACCAGGTCAAGATTCTCCATAGTAGGGCACAAAGTGGGCCCGACCTCATTTCTCGTTCCTTTATGTATGACACTACTGTGGTGTTGTCAGTTGCTACAAGTACTATCTTGCTTGAGCAAAGGTCTTAGAACTCTTAAAGTCAGAAAAACTGCTTAAAGTTCTAGATAGTTTATATACAACCTGCTTCCCGGAGGGGACCAGGTTGCTCTTGCAAAGTGCTCATCTAAGTGAGCGCCCCACCCTTCTATTGAAGCGTCTGAATTATTTGCAGAGCATGTTTAATTGGGTGTAATGGTTGGCCTGTAAGAACATTGTCTTCCTTCAGCCACCATTGTAAATGGGGGGGGGGGGGGGGGGGGGGGGGGGGGGGGGCAGGGACCTGGGAACTTGGATCACCTTTTCCAGTGATTCTGGTACCCTCCAGTTGTTTTGAGATGCCACTGTATGGGTCTCATATGGAGTCGACCTAGATTAACTTGCTTTTCTGTAGCCGTCAGTAACCCATCAAGGACATGAATTCCCGGACCGGGCAAGCCGGTAGGGATAGCAGTTTTAACATAGTCTCTTGAAGGTTCTGTCACCGGTCCAGAGTCGGTCGGAACCGATCAGACCTGAAGTCGAACTGGTAGCCTACAAAATCAAAGTCTTGTTTGGGCTCCCGCTCTGATCTCTGTAAGTTCATCAGCCAAACCAGTTGCTGACACATTATTTACTAGTTCCTGTGTATCTTGGAGACAAGCCTGGGATATGGCTCTCACCAACCAGTCGTCTAGGTACTGGTGGCTTCTTAAGTCCTTGTGTATGGTCACAAATTTCACCTCCTTTGGTATCACAGTGAACTCCAAAGGTGCTGTGGACAAACCGAATAGCAGGCATTACCTGGATTGTCCTTGTATAAGTATATGGGAGTAGGTATCCCTCCTTGAACATTTATAATACCTAGGGTCCAGCCCCCGAGGCTTCCTAAGTTCCCGAAAAAGGGCTTAGTCTGGACCCTACAGGCAGATTGTGTGCCACATTTGGGACATTTGGTATTTTGAAAAAACATTTTCTGTCCCTCCGGACACTGGTCCGGTCTGGTGACAATGATCCAGGTTAACAGTCTCTCTGTTCTTATTGCGGTCTGGTGAGGCTGACACAACTTTTCATATTAATAGACTCTTCGCCCCGGGCCAGCAGCCTGCAAGGTGCAGCATTTACAGAGCAATTGTTATTCGTGAGATGTCTGACCCCTGGCCGGACCTGATGACAAAATTTATTATCTCTCCAGCCAAGGCCAGCACTGATATCAGATTGTTGAGAGAGGTGATAAGGGAAGGTTGCCTGGCAGTAGGTTGGGACACTGTCATGTCACATCACCAAGACCATTGACAGGTCTAAAATTCTCTGTAACCAAATTAACCTTAGGCAACTCTGTCCGGTACCAGGACTCTATACCCGGTACTTAGCTGTAACCAGCAATTCTCTGTAACCAGCAAAAAACTGGCAGTCTGGGGTCACCAATCAATTTTGACAGCTACTGGTCTATATTTAGCCAGCCTTTTTTTTTTTTTTTTTTTTTTTTGTAATCAGTTGGCTCGCAGCATTATTCAGTAAGGACTGTGTAGCCAGCACCCTGTTGGTAGACTTGTAACCCGTAGGTTGAAGCAAGTGTACTAGGCTGTGTAGCCAATACCAGTTGGTACACTCTGTAACCAGTTGTTGAAGCAAGTGTACTAGGCTGTGTAGCCAGTACCAGCCGGTACACCTTGTAATCAGTTGTTGAAGCAAGTGTACTAGGCTGTGTAGCCAGTACCAGCCGGTACACTCTGTAACCTGTAACCAGTTGTTGAGGCAAGTGTACACGGCTGTGTAGCCAGTACTAGCCGGTACACTCTGTAACCAGTTGTAGCCAGTAATAAAAAAACTGTAACTGGCAAAAAACTGGCAGGCTGGGGTCAGCAACGAATTTAGACAGCCACTGGTCTATATTTATTCAGTTAATGTAACCAGTTGGGTGAAAAACTGTACAGTAAGGACTGTGTAGCCAGTACCCTGCCGGTAGACTTGTAACCAGTAGGTTGAAGCCATATGTAGCCAATTGCTAAAGCAAGTGTACAAGGCGGTATAGCTGGTACCGGCCGGTACACTCTGTAACCAGTTGTTGAGGCAAGTGTACAAGGCTGTGTAGCCGGTACAGGTCGGTACACTCTGTAAACAGTTGAGGCAAGGGTATAAGGCAGTGTAGCCGGTACAGGTCGGTACACTCTGTAACTAGTTGTTGAGGCAAGGGTATAAGGCTGTGTAGTCGGTGCACTCTGTAACCCATTGCTAAAGCAATTTTACAACTATATTTTGTGTTGAATTCAGCTGGCTGTAGGTTTCCTCCATTAATAAAAGTATTTCTTTGAACGCACGTCTTAATTGTAGATTTGACAGTTGCTGGGAAAGCCCTTGTGAGCTATATTTAGAAACAAATGTTGGTCGGTGTATCACGTGACCAGCTTGCTGGTCGGAGGGACAACGTGATTGGCTGATTAGAGATGACGATCAGCTTCGTGACCTGGTCGGTGAATCACGTGACCAACTTCGGGGATATGCCCTCACTAGACGTGTTCTTTCCTTATATCACAGTAAACGTAAGCTTACTGGTCGACTGATGTCTGTAGCAGAGAAGTCTGTGTCAGTACGCTGGAGGTGGATTACAGGAACTAAAACTGGAATCACAGTAGACGTGAGTGCAAAGAATGTACTTCTGACCTTCTTGTTCAGTGAATCATGTGATAAACTTCGTGACTGGTCGGTGAAAACACGTGACCAGTTTCGTGAAGACACGCGATTGGCTGACTGGATATGACGTCAGAGGTCGCGTTCTTTTAGCTGGCCGGCCGGCTGTTGCTTTAAAAGCAGAGAAGCCTGGGCCAGTGCACTCTGAAGATGATATTCCTGGCCGGTCTGAAGTCGGTTCTTCTTCTCAGCCGGCTGTACACTCAAACCAGTTTCCTGGCCATCCACTGCCCTTACTACCGACACAAGTGCCGGGTCCACAAGGGTGGGACTGAGAGTGATGAAGATGAAGTTCCTTCTATGTAAATACTAGGTGAGGTCGGCTGAACATGAGCTTGCCGGTCGACTAATGCTTTACAGCAAAGATGTCTGGACCAGTGCGCTCTGAAGAAATCTGAAGAATTCATCTCTTGCTGCTGATGTACATATATATCTGATGAAAAACACTAAATACTCGAGCTAGGCTGGTGTGACTGATGCTATACAGCAGAGAAGTCGGTACCAGTGCGCTCTGAAGATGAAGAATGCATCTTGTTGGGAATTCCTTCTTTACAGTGTTCAAAACTACGTAGATTGAAGTTTCCCGTGATTCTATTGTAGTACTAGAAGGGACGTTTCTATGGTGATATTAGCTGGAAGGTTACAGCAGGTACATTCAAACAAAAAACACAGATAAAAATACCTTGTAAGTATATCCATTATATTTCTAAATATGTCGATCTGCCCCTAACAACACAATTGTTGAATGGGAGGAAACTAGAAAATGGCTGCCTTCATATTTCTCGTAGATTACTGCCCTATCGTCAACACTAAATTGAGTCAGCTAGGGAGCGCTTCCAGCAGATTTCTCAATGTATATCCGTGCTTGATATGTAGATAACACTTCTCCACTAAAAAAATTCGCAAATAAGGTTGAAAATCCGCCATAATGCACACTTTTTATATAAAACTCTGGAGGTGTTGAAAACACGTCTGCACAGTACACGCGCCAAACGAAAAAGATGCTATGACGTCAGGTTGTCTAGACAGGAAGGAAGTACGAGGCGCCATCTGGGGAGTGCACAGTACTACGGACCGGCCAGCCGGTGGCAACACAGGACGTCTTTTTCTGGCGTTTGGCGGGCCGGTCTGCGCCGACCAGATTAGCAATTGTCCATTGGATAGGATGTATTAACGCAATAAAATTGTGTTTTGCCATTTTTGGCAAAAATTCGAAAATTCAAAATGGCCTCCATTTTTGGGGAGGGGAAAATTTTTGGAAAATTGCAAAGAGTACATTCCTTAGATACCCTGAGGGTCGAAAATTTCGACGAAATCGCTCTATCTCACATGGTTTAGGAGATATGAGCACATTTGCCTTTTTCAGTATTCAAAATAGCCAATTACTCATTTATTTAATTAATTACTCACTCATCTATGAAGCAATTCCCCCCAAAAGCAATCCCATACAAGCTATTAACCCAATGAACCTCCATACCAAATTTCAGAAAGCTAGGCTTAATAGCATTCCTTAAAATGTCTGAAAACCAAAGAGCTACTCAAAAGTAGCAAAGTATCTATTACTCAGTTAGCTATAGAGCTATCATCACCAAAAGCAATCCCATACAAGCTATTAACCCAATAAACCTGCATGCCAAATTTGGTAAAGATAGGATAAGAACTGTGGCCCAAAATGTCTGGAAACCAAGTGGGACGGCGGACGCTGGACGGCGGAAAAAGCAAAAATAATATGTCCACCCCCCAGTGGGGTGGACATAATAAGTATCTTACTACTGGGAGTTTAAGGTCACCTAACTATAGGGCAAATTTGAATTAAATGTGACAAGCCATTTGTGAGATGCTGTCTGGAATACAAAGTGTGGCGATGACAGATGAACACGCCGACGACAACAGATGATACCACAAAATGAGATGACAAAGCAATCCCTATATGCCACACAGCATAAATGCTGGTGACACAATAAACTGCATCATTGTTACACATATAGGCAATGTGCCAAGACATGATTTACTTTGTGGAAAATATTGTGCCTGTGTGTTGCCATGTAAAAACCTTGAGTTATTAATTTTTTCCCACAGAAGTGGTTAAATGGTATTTATTTTTATGTACTCTTGTTACATTGATCTATTTATAGACTGGGGGAATTCCATCTAGGCTTCTATAACCTCTTGTAGAAGATTCTAAAAAGATTCAAAACTACTTGTGTCTTGAGACCAAAAAGTTGATACTGGCATCATCATTCTCACCAGAAGCTGATATCTCAGAGAAAAATGACAATCATATCAAAGGTAGCAGAGACAAAAAGTGTAAGCCATGCCAATAAATAATGTGAGAGAATACTGTTGAAGTGAATAAATTTTACTGTGCTAACCTATCACGGTGTCAACAAGTCAGAATCCACTGTGCCTGAAGTGATATCAACTTCAATGATATTGTCATCTACTTGGTGTTTGGGGGTTTGAGATATGGTATTGATCTGTATATAAACAATATAAAACAAAAAATGATAAGCATGCAAAATAACTAAAATTAAGCAAACAAAGCAACATTAACCAAACAAAATTCATACATATAAGCCCACAATGTAATGGTCAATGATACAAAAACTTCTGAAGAATAAAATGAACTAGAAATAGGACGCCCTGTTGATAGTAGCTGCGACATATGAATAGAAACAGGATAGCATAGAAGAACACATTATCATGTGTAATGTCCACCCCATGAACCTTTTGCAAAAATTGTACAATAGTCTTACAAGACCCTGTTTCGTTTGTAAAATATATCAATGATGCTTAAACATTTATTAGTATAGATGTAAATTATTTCAGTTTTATGCCTTTTGCATTGGTTTTTGTCAAAAATTTCGACGAAATCGCTCTATCTCGCACGGTTAAGGAGATAAGCAAATTTGTGTTTTTCCATTTTTGGCAAAAATTCGAAAATTCAAAATGGTCGCCATATGTCGGAAGAGGAAAGATTTTTGAAAATTGCCAAGAGTACACTGCTCAAATACCCTGCGAGTCGAAAATTTCGACAAAATCGCTCTATCTGGCACGGGTTAAGGAGATAGAAGCAAATTTGTGTTTTTCCATTTTTGGCAAAAATTCGAAAATACAAAATGGCTGCCATTTTTGGGGAGAGGAACATTTTTTGAAAATTGCCAACAGTACATTGCTCAGATACCTTGTGGGTCGAAAATTTCGACGAAATCGCTCCATCTCGCACGGTTAAGGAGATAGAAGCAAATTTGTGTTTTGCCAGTTTTGGCAAAAGTTCGAAAATTCAAAATGGTTGCCAATTTTGGGGAGGGGAAATTTTTTTGAAATAGAAGCAAATTTGTGTTTTGCCATTTTTGGCAAAAATTCGAAAATTCAAAATGGCCGCCAATTTTGGGGAGGGGAAATTTTTTTGAAAATTGCCAAGAGTACATTGCTCAGATACTCTGTGGGTCGAAATTTTGACGAAATCGCTCTATCTCGCACGGTTAAGGAGATAGAAGCAAATTTGTGTTTTGCCATTTTTGGGGAGGGGAAAATTTTTTGAAAATTGCCAAGACTACATTGCTCAGATACACTGTGGGTCGAAAATTTCGACGAAATCGCTCTATCTCGCACGGTTAAGGAGATAGAAGCAAATTTGTGTTTTGCCATTTTTGGCAAAAATTCAAAATGGCCGCCATTTTTGGGGAGGGGAAATTTTTTTTTAAAATTGCAAAGACTACATTGCTCAGATACCCTGTGGGTCGAAAATTTCTACGAAATCGCTCTATCTCGCACAGTTAAGGAGATACAAGCAAATTTGTGTTTTTCCATTTTTGGCAAAGTAGCTAAGTAGCTATTACTCAGTCAGTTATATAGCTATTATCACTAAAAGCAATCCCAAGCAAGCTATCGACCTAAGTAATGCTCATACTAAATTTGGTAAAGATATGTCAAATATTTTTCCTTAAAATGCCCAGAAACAAAAGAAGCACACAAAAGCAGCTAAGTAGCTATTACTCAGTTAGCTATAGACCTATCTTCACCAAAAGCAATCCCATGCAAGCTATTAACCCAATAAACACCCATACCACAGTTGGTAAAGATAGGACAAATACTTTTCCTTCAAATGAGCGGAAACCAAGCGTTCGGACGCCGCCGGAAAAAGCAAAAATAATAATTCAGGGTACACTTAAATATAATTATACAACAAAACTTGTCATACTGAAGATAACTTGCCATATTTCAGTTTTAGTAAAGTATATCAATAGCATATATATTTCTGCACATATAAGCATCATTAATGTTGAAAACTTTAATCTAATAACTCTTTTTATTTGGTATGCATCAAGTTATTTCTTGCTTTGATTGAACAAACATGATTAACCTGAAATTACATTTTCTACTGTACCCTTGCAAGTACTGATTGAGAATACACATATAATATTTTTTGCCAGATATTTACTAGACAAGCTAATTTGAAGCGAATAAGGTTCAAAACATGCGTTTTAATTCAAGAATCACAAAGACACAAACTAATAAAACACTTATGACGGAACAAAAAACCAAACCAAAAATTAAGATAAGAAAGAAATAACATAAAACAAAACAGTAAACTCAAATAATCTGAAATACAAGCATTTATCTCCCGCCGTATAAATTAGATGTACTAAAGATAGCGGAATATAAATTTTCTTGTGAGATGGAGGCACATGTAGAACTGACAACAAGTTTAATGTTTAATCGCAATACTTTTAAAGACAAAAGTAATTTACTCATTTTAGTAGCTATTACTCTGCCATCCAAAGAGCTACAGTTCTGCAACTTTATTATGCAGTAGATCAACCAAAAGTAGGTGAAGGACATATTTAGAAGAAATTGTCTATCTGTAACACTTTTAGAGATAAAAAACATTTGCTCATTTTAGTGGCCATTTCTCTGCCATCCAAAGAGCTACAGTTCTGCAACTTCACTATGTGGTAGATCACCCAAAAGTAGGTGAATGACTTATTTAGAAGAAATTGCCTACGTGTAATACTTTGAGATAAAGAACATTTACTCATTTTAGTAGCTATTACTCAGCTATCCAAAGAGCTACAGTTCTGCAACTTCACTATGTGGTAGATCACCCAAAAGTAGGTGAATGACTTATTTAGAAGAAATTGCCTATCTGTAATACTTTTAGAGATAAAAGACATTTACTCATTTTAGTAGCTATTACTCAGCTATCCAAAGAGCTACAGTTCTGCAACTTCACTATGTGGTAGATCACCCAAAAGTAGGTGAATGGCTTATTTAGAAGAAATTGCCTACGTGTAGTACTTTTAGAGATAAAAGACATTTACTCATTTTAGTAGCTATTACTCAGCTATCCAAAGAGCTACAGTTCTGCAACTTCACTATGTGGTAGATCACCCAAAAGTAGGTGAATGACTTATTTAGAAGAAATTGCGTGTATGCAATACTTTTACAGATAAAAGGCATTTACTCATTTTAGTAGCTATGAGTGTGCTATGCAAAAAGCTATAGATCTGCAAATTCACTATGTGGTTGATCACCCAAAAGTAGGTGAATGACTTATTTAGAAGAAATTACCTACCTATAATACTTTTAGAGATAAAAGACATTCACTCATTTTAGTAGCTATTACTCAGCTATCTACTCACTTAGCTATTGACCTACATCTGCAAAAGCAACAAAAATATAAAGGACACAGGAAAGTAAGCTTATCAAAAACTAGATGAATAACAAATGAAAAGATTTGCCTAACTTTAATACTTGTGAAGGTATTTGACATTTATTTCCATCATCATTTTGCTACAAATAAGAAAATAGCTATTGTTCACTTAAGACATGCAATGGAACCCCAAACAATATGCCATCTTATAGTTAAGGAAAAAGTAGCTGAACAAATTATTTTAAGAAAATACTGTACCTGCAGTAGTTTTTGAGTTACAATGGATTTACTCAACAGTCACAATTTCAAAGTAGCTATTACTCAGCTATCCAATGTGTAACAGGTCTGCAACTTTACTATCTGATAGCTCATCAAAAACTAGATGAATAATATGTTGAAAGATTTAACTGTAATACTTTTGATTGAAGATATTTGACATTTACTTATGTTGTTATTTTGCTACAAATAAGAAAATAGCTATTACTCACTTATGGCATGCAATAGAACCCCAAACTATATGCCATCTTATAGTTAAGGAAAAAGTAGCTGAACAAATTATTTTAAGAAAATACTGTACCTGCAATAGTTTTGGAGTTACAATGGATTTACTCAACAGTCACAATTTCAAAGTAGCTATTACTCAGCTATCCAATGTGCAACAGGTCTGAAACTTTACCATGTGATAGCTTACCAAAAACTAGATGAATAACATATTTGAAAAGAATTCCCTAATTTTACTATTTTAGAAGATATTTGACATTTACTTATGTCATTATTTTGTTACAAACAAGAAAATAGCTATTACTCACTTATGGCATGCAATGGGACCCCAAACTATGTACCATCTTATAGCTAAGGACAAAGTAGCTGAACAACATATTTGAAGAAATAGCTGTAACTGCAATAGTTTTTGAGTTATGAGTCCTTTACTCCAAGTAGCTAAGATTGCTATTACTCACTTATCCTTTAGTCCTAAGTCCATAAAACCAAAAAAAATTTTCAAGGGCATGAAAATTCATTGGGACAATTAATTTACAAAAAATCTGTAGTTGTAGTAGTCTTGGAGACTAACTAACGCACGCACACACACATAGGCATCATTTCATAATCTCCCTCCCGGGCTAAAGCCCGGCGGGAGATAATAAGCAGAAAAGGTTTTTGAACGGGTCCGATAGCAAATAAAGTGTATAATGGTAAAAAGAATAGCAAAGATAAAGACTAGCAAATACATAACATTGTTGACAGTTCGTCTTGTAAACAGTATTCCGGTGTACAGTATCTTGTTTCATAATGGTAGAAACAATGAAATCCACAAAGAATATTTGGGAACCAGCTTTTGAAAACTTTAATAGCTCAGGCATTCTAATGGTCGATACTTCATCAATACAAAAATGTACATTTTTATTGCGTTAATACATCCTATCCAATGGACAATTGCTTTACCGGTCGGCGCGACCGGTCCCGCCAAACGTCAGAAAAAGACGTCCTGTATATACTACCGGCAGGACCGGTTACAGCGTGTGCATTCGCCAGGTGGCGCATCGTACTTCATTTCCTGTTTACCTTGACGTCATAGCATCTTTTTCGTTTGGCGCGAAAGAGTGTGCAGACAATTTTCATCAGAGATACGTTTTGTGTTTTATACAACGAACTCATCCCAGTTACGTGTTTTTTATTAGTGCTGTATACTTCTACTACGTTTCTGATCATAATGTTGTCTCCTGGACAGAAGCGAGGTTCTTGCGGGCACGTTATGGCCCTTTTCGACAACCACAAGAAATGCGCGCGTTGTCGTGACAAGGGGGTGGGAGACGACCCCTGTGTGAAGAAGTTGGATTGTAGTATCTGTAAGGCGTTTACGCCTGCTCAGATCCACCAGTTAGCAACCCCGACCTACAAGGAACGGAAAGAACGCTCTAGCCAGAAGAAATCTGAAGATTTGACAAGTACGTCTCCCAAGCTTGTTGATCCGTCGGAGGTTTCACTGCTGGGTCCTGTTAATTCAGGAAAGCAGTCTCCTGTTGATTCTACACCCAAGCAGAAGAAGAAGCGTTCTGATGGCTCCCCAAGGTCTAGTAAACGGAAGCACAGCAGTAAGCCCACTTCAGACGACCTCAAGTCCCTTGATGACAAGTGGAGTGAGAGATTTTCCCGTCTGGAAGCAATGCTGATTAACCAGTCCTTTGGTGTTCCTGTGAGACCGGTGAATTCTGCTTCTGTGGTGCCCAGAGAACACCCCTTCTTTGATCCGGGTGCTTCTACAAGTGTTATGTTTTCTGAGGGGACTGGTGACGGCTACCCAACCTCCGCTGGGGGTTCCCGGTACACAAGCTGTGAAGGAAGTGAATGAGAGTGCTACCCACCCTGTTCAGGGCCCCGGTACCTCTGAGACTGTTGCCACCCAACCTTTACTGGTTCCCGGTGCAGGGACTGCCACCCAGCCTACACAGGCTCCCGGTGCGGGTCCTGAGGTTCTGCCTTCCGGTTATGAAACTACGCTGTCAAACCAGTCGCCTCCCATTGGCCAGAATACTGAGGTTGCTAGGGAATCTGACAGCGAGGCTGAGTTGGATGCGGAACCGGCTTCACCGGCTAGTGTTCACTACCAGGGTGATGTACCGGAAACAAACACTGACCAGGACCTCTCTGAAGATGCAAATTACCGGGAAACCTTAAGAGGGGTGAGGAGTTTCATGGGCTGGCATCAAATTCCGGATTATGACACCTCAGCTGCATCTATGGATGACAATCCCTTTGCCGGTTCCAGAGTGAAGACTACCGGTAAAGTGTCAGTTAAATTGCCGGTGGATGAATGGCTCTGTAAAAAGCTGGAGAAACTAAATGTAACTAGAGGATCGCTCGCAAAAAAAAAGATAATGTTTTTGCATAGCAAAAACAAAGCGTCCCGAAAAGGATATAAAGGTGAGTGCTAAAGTATTAAGAAAATGCTTCGTTTCTAGCCTTATACTGTTGTGGCAACCAAAGTCAGCGCAGTCTGCTCTATCTAGCACGGTTTTCAAGATATACGCATTTTTGTGTTTTGCAAAAAATAAAAAAATTTAAAATGTCCGCTATATTTGGCGAGACAAAAATATTTTGAAAATTGGCATGGCTACTCTACAGAGATACCCAGCAGGTCCAAAATTTTGTTGAGTTCGCTCCATATAGCACGGTTTTCGAGTTATAAGCATTTTTGTGTTTTGCAAAAACTTTGAAAATTCAAAATGGCCACCATTTTTGGGGAGACAAAAATTTTTGTCAAGACCACTGCCGTGGTGTGTATCTCCCGCCGATCATTAAAGCAGAAGAAATAGCTTTTCCGAGATATTCCCAATTTTTCATTTTCGTGTGTGAAAGGTCTTCCAAAAGTAGGTGAATGAGTTATTTGAGAAAAATTGGCTATCTGCAATACTATTAAGAGATAATTCACATTTACTCATTTTGAGTAGGTGAATAATTATCTATGGGTCTGAAACTTCACCAAGTGAAAGCTCTCCCACAAGTAGGTGAATGAGTTATTTGAGAAAAATTGGCTATCTGCAATACTTTTAGAGATAATTTGCATTTACTCATTTTGAGTAGGTGAGTAATTAGCTATGGGTCTGAAACTTCACCATGTGAAAGCTCTCCCACAAGTAGATGAATGAGTATTTGATAAAAATTGGGTATCCGCAATACTTTTACAGATAATTAGCATTTACTCATTTTGAGTAGGTGAATAAATAGCTATGGGTCTGAAACTTCACCAAGTGAAAGCTCTCCCAAAAGTAGGTGAATGAGTTATTTGAGAAAAATTGGCTATCTGCAATACTTTTAGAGATAATTCACATTTACTCATTTTGAGTAGGTGAATAATTAGCTATGGGTCTGAAACTTCACCAAGTGAAAGCTCTGCCAAAAGTAGGTGAATGAGTTATTTGAGAAAAATTGGCTATCTGCAATACTTTTAGAGATAATTCGCATTTACTTATTTTGAGTAGGTGAGTAATTAGCTATGGGTCTGAAACTTCACCAAGTGAAAGCTCTCCCAAAAGTAGGTGAATGAGTTATTTGAGAAAAATTGGCTATCTGCAATACTTTTAGAGATAATTTGCATTTACTCATTTTGAGTAGACGAGTAATTAGCTATGGGTCTGAAACTTCACCAAGTGAAAGCTCTCCCAAAAGTAGGTGAATGATTAATTTGAGAAAAATTGGCTATCTGCAATACTTTTAGAGATAATTCGCATTTACTCATTTTGAGTAGGTGAGTAATTAGCTATGGGTCTGAAACTTCACCAAGTGAAAGCTCTCCCAAAAGTAGGTGAATGAGTTATTTGAGAAAAATTGGCTATCTGCAATACTTTTACAGATAATTCGCATTTACTCATTTTGAGTAGGTGAGTAATTAGCTATGGGTCTGAAACTTCACCAAGTGAAAGCTCTCCCAAAAGTAGGTGAATGATTAATTTGAGAAAAATTGGCTATCTGCAATACTTTTAGAGATAATTGCATTTACTCATTTTGAGTAGGTGAGTAATTAGCTATGGGTCTGAAACTTCACAGAGTGAAAGCTCTCCCAAAAGTAGGTGAATGAGTTATTTGAGAAAAATTGGCTATCTGCAATACTTTTAGAGATAATTCGCATTTACTCATTTTGAGTAGGTGAGTAATTAGCTATGGGTCTGAAACTTCACCAAGTGAAAGCTCTCCCAAAAGTAGGTGAATGAGTTATTTGAGAAAAATTGGCTATCTGCAATACTTTTAGAGATAATTCACATTTACTCATTTTGAGTAGGTGAGTAATTAGCTATGGGTCTGAAACTTCACCAAGTGAAAGCTCTCCCAAAAGTAGGTGAATGAGTTATTTGAGAAAAATTGGCTATCTGCAATACTTTTAGAGATAATTCGCATTTACTCATTTTGAGTAGGTGAGTAATTAGCTATGGGTCTGAAACTTCACCATGTGAAAGCTCTCCCACAAGTAGATGAATGAGTTATTTGATAAAAATTGGGTATCCGCAATACTTTTACAGATAATTAGCATTTACTCATTTTGAGTAGGTAAATAATTAGCTATGGGTCTGAAACTTCACCATGTGAAAGCTCTCCCAAAAGTAGGTGAATGAGTTATTTGAGAAAAATTGGCTATCTGCAATACTTTTAGAGATAATTCGCATTTACTCATTTTGAGTAGGTGAGCAATTGGCTATGGGTCTGAAACTTCACCATGTGAAAGCTCTTCCAAAAGTAGGTGAATGAGTTATTTGAGAAAAATTGGCCATCTGCAATACTTTTAGAGGTAATTCGCATTTACTCTTTTTGAGTAGGTGAGCAATTAGCTATGGGTCTGAAACTTCACCAAGTGAAAGCTCTTTGGGATAGCTGCTTTGCAGAGATACCCTGAAGATAAAAAATTTCGTTGAAATCGCTCTATGTAGCACGGTTTTCGAAATATTAGCATTTTTGTGTTTTGCAATTTTTGCGCAAAAATTCGAAAATTCAAAATGGCCGCCATTTTTGGCAAGATAAAATTTTTTTGAAAATTGGCATGGCTACTCTGCATAGATACCCTGTGGGTCAAAAATTTCGTCGAAATCGCTCTATCTAGCACGGTTTTCGAGATATAAGCATTTTTGTGTTTTGCAATTTTGCGAAAAATTCGAAAATTCAAAATGGCCGCCATTTTTTGCAAGAAATTTTTTGTTTGAAAATTGGCAGCTACTCTGCAGAGATACCCTGCGGGTCAAAAATTTCGTCGAAATCGCTCTATCTAGCAGGGTTTTCCAGATATAAGCATTTTTATGTTTTGCAATTTTTGCGAAAAATTCGAAAATTCAAAATGGCCGCCATTTTTGGCGAGACAAAATTTTTTTTCCAAAATTGGGATAACTACTCTGCAGAGATACCCTGTGGGTCAAAAATTTCGTCGAAATCGCTCTATCTAGCACGGTTTTCAAGATATAAGCATTTTTGTGTTTTGCAATTTTTGCGAAAATTTCGAAAATTCAAAATGGCCGCCATTTTTGGCGAGACAAAAATTTTTTGAAAATTGGGAAAAGTACTTCGCAGAGATGTCCTGCGGCTCAAAAATTTTGTCGAAATTGCTCTATCTAGCACAGTTTTTGAGATATAAGCATTTTTGTGTTTTGCAATTTTTGCGAAAATTTCGAAAATTCAAAATGGCCGCCATTTTGGGCGAGACAAAATTTTTTTGAAAATTGGGAAAACTACTCCGCAGAGATATCCTGCGGATCAAAAATTTCGTCGAAATCGCTCTATCTAGCACGGTTTTCGAGATATAAGCATTTTTGTGTTTTCCTTATTTGGAAAATTCGTAATGATTAATTAATCATTAATTACTCGGCCATTTCTTGACCAATCAATGCCAAAATCTAATGATTTCCAGATTTTAATAGAATGAATGTATTTGCCAAGTTTCAGGTGAATTGATAAAATTCCTTTCAAGTTATCATCCGGACAAGCTTCCCCATCGAAAAAAGACATTTTTGGTCATGTGACCTCTCTGATTGGTTGAAATGTCACTGCAGCATATTCAAAAAAATTCCCAAGGCTACTGCCTAAACCTGCCAAATTTGAAAAGAATCCGCCTAACGGTTACAGAGTTATAAGGAAAACAAAATGCGGAGCCGGCAGAGCCAGAAGCTCTCCCATACACAAACAAGCGTCCCTTGCGGGACGCTTAACTATTGCTGAAGGTTATCCTTCCAGGAATACAGAAACCAGTGGACTGCTGCGTGATCAATTTGTGAAGACACCCCGTACTTCAAAGTGGTACGACATGCAAGCTGTTAGGAAGGATACGTCTACCCAGGCTGTTGGTGACTGGTCTCCGGAACCGGCAAAACTGAACAGTATGTTTTCCAGAGTTGCAAGGCGCAGCTTACCTTCTGCTCCAGCTTCCCGTACTTTCAGCCAGGACACCCTTAGAAGGTGAGAGAGGTCCTTCCGAGAGCAATCAGTGATGTGTAATCACGCTGCTGGCCTATCCAGATGCCTCACGAAAGTACAGGACTCCATGGTCACCCAGTTGAAGTCCCTCAGGTTCGATTCCTCAAAGGGCAAAAGTGCTGAGAAACAACAACAGGCTGTTGAGGAACTGGAGTATCTGGTTACATTCAACCGGTCAATTTCACAGGCTATGCAGTGTACCATGCAGGATCTCTCAGAGGGAGTGTTTATCAGCATGGCTAATCTCACCCTGGCCCATCGGGACAGTTATTTAGAGTTCATACGAGGTGGAGTTAAACCTGACACCTTGTCTGCCTTACGCACGTCTTCAGTCCACCAACTATCACTCTTCCCGGACAGCTTACTGGTCAAGGCTGAAGAGGAGATCTCACGTAGTGAAGAGAGGCGTTCTGCTGGTAACACACACAGAGGAAACCTGGACGTTTTCATCCATACGTCCCCTCCAATCGAACCCCTCACCAGCCGGACCGGAAGCCCACTACACCGGCATGGAAGCAGATTAGAGACCGGCAAACTGCTCAGAAAGGTGGTGGTAAAGCCTCAAATTTCAGCCAGAAGCCGGCCAGGGGATTTAAAAAGCACAATTACTGTGTTTCAAATGTGGTCGGATTGGTGAACTCTGTAAATGTATCCGACAAGATGAAGGGTTTGAACCCACCACCACCAGTGACAAGCAAGTGCGAGACTGTGTTATCACATGTAAACTCTTTTGTTGCAAGTGTTCCTTTTGTCATCGGGTCACCACAAAAGAAAGGTGTAAATCCCGTTTATTGTCAATCTATCAGAAAAATAAACCATGTGAACGATGTTTCCTGTGTAGATCACTTGAGTTCTGTAAAGATTGTCACAAATGTCCCAACTGTTGTCACAAATCTTCCTGTAGGGGCAAGGCTTCAGCAGTTTTGGGAGAAGTGGGAAACTCTGGGTTCGAGTCCAAAAGTAATCAGAATACTGAGAGAGGGCTACACCCTTCCCTTCCGGTTCAGACCCAACCTAACCAGGTCACCAAGGGTCATCAGCAAGTATGTAAACCCCCAAAGACAGTCCCTCCTTTTGGAGGCACTGGCTCAGCTAACAAACAAAAATGCAGTGGAACCGGTAACAAACCAGACCTCCCTAGGGTTTACAACCGGCTATTTTTGGTTCCCAAACCCAACAACCGGTGGAGACCTATCCTGGACCTGAGCACTTTGAACATCTTTTTAAACACAGAGTCGTTCAAAATGGAGACTCCAGAAACCATAAGAAGCTCCCTACAGGTAGGGGAGTGGGTCACCTCAATAGACTTCAAAGACGCATACTTCCACATTCCAATTCACAGTCAGTCCAGGAAGTACATGCGTTTTCACATTCAAGGCCAATCCTACCAGTTCAAGGCCCTGCCTTTTGGTCTTTCCACAGCACCCATGGAGTTCACAGTGGTGGCCAAAGAGGTCAAGCTCATGGCCTTATGACAGGGTATAAGAATCCACCAGTACCTAGATGACTGGCTGGTGAGAGCCTCTACCCACCACACCTGTCTCCAGCATACTCAAACCCTGGTCACACTATGTCAGGAGCTAGGGTGGTTGGTGAACAGGGAAAAGTCAGAACTGGTCCCCAAACAGGTCTTCAACTTCGTAGGTTACCAGTTCGACCTAAAGGAGGGCAGGGTCCGACCAACAGAAGAACATTGGCAGATCCTGACAGACAAGATCAGATCCATAATTTCGGATCCGGTTTGCCCAGTCCGGCAATTCATGTCCCTCATAGGGCTACTCACTGCAACAGAGAAGCAAGTCCACTTGGGGCGACTTCACATGAGGCCCATACAGTGGCACTTGAAAAACAATTGGAGGGTACCAGAATCACTGGAAAAGGTGATACCAGTTCCCATGTCCCTCCACCCACATCTAAGGTGGTGGCTGGAGGAAAGCAATGTGCTTCTAGGTCAACCATTACACCCTCTAAAACATGCTCTGCAAATCTTTACAGACGCATCAAACAAAGGGTGGGGCGCTCACTTAGACGAACACACTGCAAGGGGAATTTGGTCCCTTCCAGAGAGCAAGTTACACATAAACCACTTAGAGCTAAAAGCAGTATTTCTAGCTCTAAAGGAGTTTAGAACCCTGGTCTGCAACAAGACAGTGTTGATAGCCACAGACAACACAACATTGGTTGCCTATATCAACAAAGAAGGGGGGATGAAGTCGGGGTCACTGTGTGCCCTACTGTGGAGAATCCTGTCCTGGTGCACCAGACAGCAGGTAACCCTCAGGGCACGTCACATCCCCGGCCGGCTGAACGTGATAGCAGACAAGCTATCCAGACTTGGCCAGACCATTCAAACAGAGTGGTCACTTCATCCAGCAGTTTTCCAAGCTGTATGCTCAAGGTGGCACCAGCCAGAAGTGGACCTGTTTGCCACCAGATTCAACAACAAACTGCCCCAGTTTGTGTCACCGGTGCCAGACCCCCAGGCTTGGGCAGTGGATGCACTCAGCCTCTCCTGGGAGGACCTGGACCCATACGCCTTCCCACCGGCAGCCATCTTGGGCAAAGTGGTGGAGAAGCTCCAGGACTACCCCTGCAACAGAATAATCCTGATTGCCCCAGGGTGGCCCACCATGCCCTGGTTTTGGGACCTGGTAGCAATGTCAAGCCAGATCCCACTGTGTCTGCCCAGCATACCCAACCTAGTGTCTCAGCCATTCAACCAGGTCCTTCACAGGAACCTGTCGAATCTGAACTTACATGCCTGGCTCCTAGAGCCTCAGCAATCAAGGAGCAAGGCTTCTCTGAGGCAGTGGCAGCACGAATTGAGGCTCCTCAAAGAAGATCAACCAGATCTGTCTATGAGGCAAAGTGGACCATTTTTACAAAGTGGTGCCTCAGTAATCAGGTGGACTTCAGGGCACCACCTCTGAAAGCCATTGCTGACTTCCTCCTGCACTTGTTTCAGGACAAGAAGTTACAACCAGGTACTATTGATGGCTACAGATCAGCCATTGCTGACAAACTGGGCAATTCCACCATTAATGTCAGCAAAGATGAGAATCTCACTCGTCTCCTGGATAGTTTCCATAGAGACAGACCTAAGGGCAGGAGGGGCATCCCCTCCTGGAACCTTTCACTGGTTTTACATCAGCTCACAAAGGCTCCTTTTGAACCCCTGAGAGAGTCCTCCTTGAAACATTTAACTTTCAAGACTGTTTTCTTGCTGGCTTTGGGTTCAGGTAAACGCAGGAGTGAGATCCATGCTTGGTTACATAAGAACATCAGACACCAGTCAGACTGGTCTAAGGTGTCTTTGTACCCCTCACCCAGCTTCCTATCCAAGAACCAGCTGGCTAAGGAAGGTCCAGATAGTGTGGCGCCAGTGGTCATCCCAGCCCTGGCACCATCTCTGGATAGGTCACTCAAAGGTGACAGGTCCCTATGTCCAGTTAGAGCCCTGCGCTACTACTTGGACAGGACTGCAGACCTCAGGCAGAATAAGGAGTTAGTCTTTGTCTCCTTTAAGAAGGGTTTTGATAAAGACATCTCACCTGCCACCATCTCCTCATGGATCAAACAGACTGTGGTTCTGTGCTATGAGCTCTCTGACCAGGAGGCCCTCACCTTACATCAGGTTAAACCCCATGATGTTAGGGCCTTTGCTGCTTCTAAGGCTTTCCAATCAGGGATTTCCTTAGATCAAATCTTGTCAGCCTGCCACTGGAAATCTCACAACACCTTCACCCAATTCTGTTTGAAGGATGTTGCCTGGGCTGACTCAGAGCTTTTCCACCTGGGACCTGTAGTGGCTGCCCAGCAGGTGCACCACCAGGCCCAAAAGTGAGGGGATGTTGTATATATGTAAATATGTACATATTGTAAATATGTTAGATATGTACATAATGTAAATATGTTGAATGTACATATATTTTCAAAAAAAAAAAAACAAAAAAACTGTGACTTGCTTCCTTTGGGAAGTTTATTTCTTCTGGGACTGAACTCAGCCCCTCTCTCTCTCTATCTTTCCCTTCTCAGACCAACTCTGGAAGGAAAGAAAAAGGGGGGGGGCAACGTCGGTAAGCTCCCGCTTAACCGGTGAGTTAGTGGCCGACCCTGACCTTTCAGGGTTCTCTGACCCTAGGTCAAATGGGCCTGTTCAAATTTGTTGTTATGAGTTCACATAAGTCCCTAGCTGCTTACCCGCCTACCAAGCGGTAGTTATTCAGCAATTGTCCATTGGATAGGATGTATTAACGCAATAAAATTGCAAATTTAATAAGTAAGTTAATACCCTATCCAATGGACAGGCAAGGCCCACCCAACCGGCCCCGCTATCAGCTTACTAGGGGTCTTACTAGGATTAGACACGAAAAAGATGCTATGACGTCAATAGGTAAACAGGAAATGAAGTACGATGCGCCACCTGACGAATACACACTCTCTGACCGGTCCTGCCGGTAGTATATACAGGACGTCTTTTTCTGACGTTTGGCGGGACCGGTCGCGCCGACCGGTAAAGCAATTGTCCATTGGATAGGGTATTAACTTATAAAAATTTAATTTACTTATTAAATTTGCAAATTTCATATTTTTACTTTATACTGGTTAAAGGAAATGTTTACACTTTTATTTAATTTTACCGTATCACCATCAAGCATATGAAATATCAGATTTTGCTTATTTCAAAGCCCCAGTAACCGGTTTTGATTTTTATATACATTTCCAAAACCATTAACTATCATTTATACAGGTGTTTTATATGTTTAAAAGTAGCATCAGAGATGTCCATTGGACACCACTAGTGGTGAAATGGTAAAATGATGAGGAGATACAGGACAAGTAGTGTTATGTAAAGGTGCATAAGAAAAAAACTTCAGAGAGAGAACTTAAGAACTTGAAGCCCAGAACCATTGCTGGTTACAGGACTTCAGTGGCAGATGGGATAGGCTCCGCAGGTCAAATGGTTTCTCAAAGCTTGGATTTGAATCGTTTGATTGCTAGCTTTCATAGGGACAGACCTTCAGCAAATAGATCTATTCCCAATTGGGACTTGTCTCTGGTGTTACTGGCCCTCACTCGACCCCTGTTTGAACCTTTGGCAAAGGCTGATCTTAAGATTTTGACTTTTAAGACAGTTTTCTTATTGGCTTTGGCTTCTGGCAAGAGGCGTAGCGAAATTCATGCTTGGACTTTTGACTCCTTCAGTAGGAAGAGGGATTGGTCAGAAGTTACCTTTTCACCTTCAACTGCTTTCATAGCCAAAAATCAGTTGGCTTCGGAGGGACCCTTGGCTATTCAACCTGTGGTCATTCCTGCTTTGAAACCCACATTAGATCCATCTTTGGTGCAAGATAAATCTCTTTGTCCAGTGGGATCTTTGAGATATTACCTTGATAAGACAAAAGTTCTTAGGAAAGGCTAGAAACTTCTTTTTGTAGCTATTAAAGAGGGCTACTCAAAAGATATTTCAAAGGCTACTATTTCATCCTGGATTAAGCAGTCAATCATTTTGATATACCAAAAGTCTGATCAGGAAGTTCAAAATGTTTCCCAAGTCAAGGCGCATGAGGTTAGAGCTTTGGCTGCCTTGTGGAATCTGAGACTGAAGGGTTGCTTTAGGAGATTGTGCACTTGAGGAAGCCTCAGTGGAATCTTGGCTGACAATTCCACCAGATCCCAAAACCAAGGCATTCCTGGCCACCCTGGTGCTATCACAATGACCCTGCACCTGTAGGTGATCATTTTCTGAATTAACTGGGGCAGGATGGCCACTGGATAAAAGACATAGGCGTCCAGAGCCTCCCAAGAGATGTTCAACGCATCTATCTGCCAGGCCTTGTCGTCTGGAACAGGAGATACATAAGTTGGCAGTTTGGCATTCAAGCTGGTGGCAAACAGATCCACCATTGGCTTGTGCCAAACTTGGCAGATTTCCTGAAAGACCAGAGGGTGCAGAGACCATTCTGTCTGAATGGCCCTGTCCCTCCTGGATACGGAATCTGCTATCACAGTCATTGAGATTCCCTGGAATATGCCTGGTTCTGATATGGATCTCCCTGGCCTGGACCATGCCAGAATTCTCCACATCAGAGCACACATTTAGAAGGAGTGAGTGCCTCCTTCCTTGTTGATATAGACCACAGTTGAGTTGTCTGAAGAAACTAGCACGATTTTTTGCCTCAATTGTTTTTGAAAATGTTTTAGGGCTAGAAAAACAGCTTTCAACTCTAAAATATTGATATGCAAGTCTTTTTCTGATTGCTGCCAAACCCCACTTACAGTACAATTGCTCAAGTGGGTCCCCCCCCCCCCCCCCCCCCAACCCTTCTTTGATGCATCTGTGAACATCAACATATTGTGTTCTCTCTGATGCAGATTCGAACCCTTGAGTACGTTCTGAGGATCCATCCACCAAGCAAGATGGCCCTTTATCAGCTGCGAAATTGGGACAATTTTGTCCAGGGACTGGGGAAATTGCCAGTCGGTCTTCAGAAACCACTGAAAAGGCCTCATATGGATTTGACCCAAAGGAACTGTCTTCTCCATGGAAGCCATGACCCCAATCAGTGACATGAGCTTCCTTGGAGTAGTAGTGTGACCTTGCAAAATGGAAACTGCCAGAATTTTGAGTTTGTCCACTTTCTTTTGATTTGGATAGACCAAACCCTCCAGAAGGTTGAAACGATAACCCAGAAACTCGAGAGCTCGGATTTTTTCAAATTGACAATCCAACCCAATTTTTCGACCAGAGTGATCAATTTTTGAACATCTCGAGCACAAGTGTCCCGATCTTTGGCTCTCACCAACCAATCGTCCAAATACTGATGAATTCGAACCCCTTATGAAAGAGCTATGAATTTGACCTCTTTCACCACTTGGGTGAACTCCAATGGAGCAGTCGCAATGCCGAAGGGTAGGGCTCTGAACTGATAAGCCTGACCCTGTACATGAAATCGAAGATATTTTTGAAACTTTGGGTGAATGGGCACATGAAAATAAACGTCAGTGAGATCTATGGAAGCCACCCACTCGTCTGCCTGAAGAGAAGCTCGAATGACTTCCGTGGTTTCCATTTTGAAGGTGGGAACATGCAAAAAAGTATTTACCACACTGAGATCTATTACTGGTTGCCATTTGTTTTCTGGTTTTGGAACCAGAAACAAATGACTGTAGAATCCGAGAGAGTTCTTGTTTTGAACCGGAACCACTGCCCTTTTCTGAACTATTTGTTGAACCGCCTGCTTTTGATTGCCGGATACCGGGGCAGAGGTGGTTTTTGTTTGAATGGAAGAAAATAACCTTGCTTTAAAATAAGAACTACCCTCGGATGGACTTTGAAGTTTTCCCACACTTTCCAATAACCTTCTAAACGGGTACCAGGAAATCTTGCGCTTACCTCCATGTAGTCACTTCCTCCTGCCCCTACCCCCTCGGGCAGAGCCTCTGTTGGAGTTGTTGTAGGAACCAGCTGGTCTTTCGTTTTGATCATTCTGCTTGCTTTGAGAACGAAAATTCTGAAACGCAGCATTCTGGTACCTGTTTTGTGACTGATCTTTCTTCGAATCGGCAAAAGAACGGGAACCATATGAATCTCCTCTGTGTGTTTTTGAAGGCCGGTTCTTGATTAATCTGACTCCATTGTATGAAGTTCTGTTCCACTTCAGGTAACACTTTGGAATTGAACAACTCTTTCTTTGTGAGGGAAGCATTTCTGAGTCTAGCTATATCCTTATCTGTGACATCTCTGTGACACAATTTAAGGAAATTATCTCTCCCATTCAGCAGCAAATTCGAAGCCAAAGACATGGAGGTATCTAACACATCATCCAAAGCCTTACCCAGGCATCCCATAGTACTAGTTTGCAAATGGAGACAGTTTTGAATATAATTCATATTCTGATGAATATCTTCATGATCTACCGAATCCTTCATCTTGTCAATCTCTGAAAACATTTCATTGGTAGCTTTCTCCATTGCAGATTTGAACCAAAAGACATGGTTTAAAATTTGAATTGTCTCCCTGGAGACTGTCTCCCAAGCCAAGTACTGTTTCAAAGGGGTAGAAATTGAGGTTGGAGCCTGATAGGGAGGATTAGCAATGTTTTTAAAAGCATCCTGGATCCTGGGTGCAGTCAGGGAAAAAGACTGAGGAGACACCTGATAAAATTTCATCTGAGGTTTGGGGAAATTTAAAAACTGGCCTTTAGACAATGGAGGATGGGGAGGATCGCAGTCATCCACACTGTTGCTTCCCAAAGCCGAAAATTCCTTAAAGTTCCATAGATCCACTAAAGGCTGAGCTGGAGGTAATGCCATAGACAGTTGTACTGACTTTTTAACTTGATCTCTACCAGAGAAAACAGAAGGTGGCACAAAACATTCTACATCCTTGACCTCCAAATCCAACCATTTCTTAATGGTTTCCAAGGTATCAGAATAGGCTGGAGTATCTTCCTCTTTAGAACGAATTTCACCCTGTTCTAGATCTGGATCCGGTTCCTCTGAAGATTGGGAAAAGGATCTTTTCCTGGATGAAGTCAGATGGCCAGATTCACCGGATGTCTGATTAGCAGAGGACTGTTGATCAAACTCAGCTCTAGTGATGGTAGCCAACCTTCTATCAAAACGACCGGGCACTACAGAAGTGACCGAAGCCGGATGAGATATAGAAGTCTCCACAGGTTGCCTAGCAACATATAAACCGTCCCTGCCAGAGCTAGTATGACTACTGACAGTTTCAGCCTCTTTATGTTCCAAATTCTGTAATCTTTGTGACAAACTTGGAAATTCAGTAAAAAATCTGTCCAATTTATCCTCTAATGACCTATTCTTCTGAGAAGGCACTTGAGAGGAACCAGTAGCAGAAGATTCGTCTTCGTCCAACAACGGATCATCTATGCTGCCATCTTTGCTATTATCCCCAAACAGAGAAGAACCTTGATCTTTCTTGCTTTTATATCTGTTCCTATTCCTTATCTTTTTCTTCTGTTCCTCAGAAAAAGCAGAACAAATAGCACACTCTGTAGATTTGACACACGGATCATCACCCTTCAAATCATCCCTACATTTTGGTCAATAATGGTGACTGTCCCATTCCGCCATAAAATGGCCACAAAAAGAACTCTTCCTCTGTCTTTTTTTAACTTTATCCTGAGAAGACATAGTGAAAATGATGCCTTATAACAGAATAAATAAATTCCACAAAAAAACACTTCCAAAACGAAATATTCCAAAACACGCATCCACACTCAAGGATGGCCAACAAAAACAATGAATGGCGCCTATTGGCGTGGTCACATGACCATTGGGGGCTTCCTAGTCCACACTCACTCACTGGCTTCTTAAGGTAGCTTAAAACGTTTCTCAACTTTGGCCAGTGAGTTGGATGGCTCCAACATATAGCTATGGTCAGGAAATGGTAAGTGTATTTTTCGCAATAAAAAATGCATGTTAAGATAAAGTATCAAAACAAGACAATTCAGTAGCAAGATGACAGCATTAGTTTATAAACCAAAACTTATAAATCTATAAAATTTCTAATTTGAAGTATGGCTGTCAAAAGACATTATAAGCACAACTTGGTGAAATTATGCATAACTGGTAATGGCCTGACAATTTGACGGAAAACAATTCAATGTCTTTTTAAAACTTTTGATGTAAAAATCAATTCTCATGTTAAGAATCGATTATGAATCGAAAATAAGACATAAAAGTTACCTCATTTTCCATGAAAAGTAGGTGAATAACCTTTTAAAACAAAATACATTGTACTGTAATTGCAATAGTTTTTAAGTTACAACTAATTTACTCAACAGTGAGAACCTCAAAGTAGCTATTGCTCAGCTTTGCAATGATGTACAGGTCTGCAGTTTTACTATGTTATAGCTGACCCAAAAGTAGGTGAATAACATATCTAAACAAAATTCTCTAAATACAATCGTTTTCAAGATACAACTGATTTACTCAACAGTGAGAACCTCTAAGTAGCTTTTGCTGAGCTATGCTATCAGCTACAGGTCTGCAATTTTACCATGTTATAGCTGACCAAAAAAAAAAAAAAAAAAGCAGCTGAATAACACACACACACGCACATGCACACACACATATATATATATATATACACACAAAATTCTCTCAATATAACAGTTTTCAAGTTACAAGTGATTTTACTGATTATGGAAGGTACTAAAAAGTCAGAAACTAGCTATTACTCAATTAGCTATTGGGATAGACTCTCAAGTTACTCACAATGTTGTAGCTATGGAAAAAGTAGCTGAATAATATATTTTAACAAAATGCTCTAAATGCAATACTTTTCAAGTTATAAGTGATTTAGTGCATGATTTCATGAATTATAATGCATTAAAAATTAGAAAAAGGTTTTTGCTGACAAAAACGAAGCGGGCCTGATGAAAAAGTGCGAAGTAATCCGTAAAAGATGCTAACATATGCAATATGTTGGTAATGCTTATAATTGTATGAATGGTAAATTAATTCTAAAGAAACCCTCCTGTGAGTAAGCCTAATCAATGTGTCAAGTTTAACTGATGTTAGTTGAACAGTAAGTCAGTTGGGGGCTGAAAAGCCAATTTTTACTGTAAGATGGCCATAGGTGGCTTCAAGGTGGACAGAAAATAAGAATGTCCCTTTTGCCATCCTTTATAGGTGTGCAAAGTTTAACCGAGGTCAGTTGAACAATAAGATAGTTGGAGGCTGAAAACCACCTTATTTCACTTTATGGTGGCTACCACTCCATTCATATTGAGAGTTTAAGGTGACCATAAGTATTATTTTTATCTATTTTAATACCAGTGATAATTTAGATATAAAAAAATGGAAAACGAAAGGAGGCAGAGGATTTTATTCCAATTTGATGACTTTAAGCAGGCCATATGTCCATTAACATTATGAGTTTAAGGTCACCATAAAGTGAGGATATTCCTTTGGCAAATCTTAATATATGTGCCAAGTTTGGTTGAAAAAAGTGAAAAAAACTAAGTGAACTGGAGGGCTAAAACCCCCTTTTTTGACATTAAGGTGACCTTAAGATTGCAGATACAGGGCTAAAACTTCAGCATGTGAAAGATTATCAAAAAGTAGCTGAATAAGTTATTCCAACAAAACGCCGAAATCCTGACCATTTTTGAGATACAGACCAAGTATCCATTTTTACAAAATTTACGAAAATAAAACGCCTCCCATTCAGGCATCTATGGTCTGATAAATGAAAAAATCCTTTCCGACCTTCAACATTTGGTCTAGAATGTACCTGATAAATTTTATAGGACAGGTGTGTGTGTTTTTTTCCGAAACGCGATGACGGGGTGTTTTTGAAAAATGCTTAAGGTTACCTTAAGTAAAGCTGAAGGTCTGCGCAAAGTATCCAAAAAAAATTTTCCGCCCCTTTTTGCCATCCTTTATAGGTGTGCAAAGTTTAACCGAGGTCAGTTGAACAATAAGATAGTTGGAGGCTGAAAACCCCCTTATTTCACTTTAAGGTAGCTACCACTCCATCCATATTGAGAGTTTAAGGTGACCATAAGTATTATTTTATCTATTTTAATACCAGTGAAAATTTAGATGTAAAAAATGGAAAAAGAAAGGAGCCAGAGGATTTTATTCCAATTTGATGACTTTACGCAGGCCATAGGTCCATTAACATTTTGAGTTTAAGATCACCATAAAGTCAGGATATTCCTTTGGCAAATCTTAATCTATGTGCCAAGTTTGGTTGAAAAAAGTGAAAAAACTAAGTGAACTGGAGGGCTAAAACCCCCTTTTTTGACATTAAGGTGACCTTAAGATTGCAGATACAGGGCTAAAACTTCGGCCTGTGAAAATTTATCAAAAAGTAGCTGAATAAGTTATTCCAACAAAATGCCGAAATCCTGACCATTTTTGAGATACAGACCAAGTACCCATTTAAAAAAAATTTACGAAAATAAAACACCTCCCATTCAGGCATCTATGGTCCGATTGATGAGAAAATCCTTTCTGACCTTCGAAATTTGGTCTAGAATGTACCTGATAAATTTTATAGCACAGGTGTGTGTGGTTTTTTCCGAAACGCGATGACGGGGTGTTTTTGAAAAATGCTTAAGGTTACCTTAAGTAAAGCTTAAGGTCTGCGCAAAGTATCCCAAAAAATTTTCCCGTCCCTATAGTTTTAAAGAAAGATAAGAAGGAAAGAAAAATTTGAAAGCCCAAGAAGTTATTGAAGGGAGACCATAATCCTGCTGCGGCGGCGGCTGTGATCAGTCAAACTTCGGTGAAAACAAATAAGCGTCCCTGACGGGCCGCTTAAATATACTGTTCAAATGAAAGCACATAAAGTGTCACTGCTAAACACAGTTAAAGCAGATGCACATCATCAATACATAAATGGAAAAGGTTATTGTAAAAAAAAAAAAAAAATGAAAGTCCAACAAGATAAGCATAATAAAAGTGACAATGATTTCTGTGCACACTGTTTATATTGGGACTTGGTATATTTCTTTGCAACCTGCACACCAATAACCCTTTTGACCAATCAAGAAATTGTTGAATAGAATATATTAGTGAAACACCCTCTTTGCCCAGTCATTTTAGACAAAGGCCTTTAAAGGCAAAGACCTTTATTTGAAAAAGTAAAACAGGACAAAGGCTTTCAGGATTAAAAAAACAAAAGGGTACAAATTGTAAGTTATGTTTGAAGCACTGTAGTGTCATAAAGAAGGAATGAGTTTCCACACAATTCATAATTGCAAAGGTATAAAACACTCAAGATATTGATAAGAGTGCTTTTTGTTGCACACTGAAAATCACAAACCAAACCTTGTAAACAAAAATAAGCTTTTGTTTAAAAGAGGCCAGGGAAGAGGTAAAATAGCAGACACTTTATGTAACAGAGGAAGCACAGCAGGGCTTAAGTGAGTGGAGGAGGGGCTTTATATGAATGTCCCTCCCAGATAGATAGAACACACAAGCCAATACAGAGTAGTGCAGTAGCAGAAAGAAGGAAAGGGGCAACTTATTCATTTTCAATTAGCTGGAGCTCTATAAAATACTGTATAAGCAAGACATGGCCATGAGAAATCCCCCATACAGATAGGCAATTCTTGTGTCCCATGCATTTTTATTTAAGTGAGGGGAATGCGGGATGGAGCAGATGAGAATAGAAGAAAGAGTCACTCAAATAAAATGCAGATGTAAGGAAAAGATTATTTACTGCAGTAGAATGTTTAGGTTTCACAGCAATTAATTAATTATGTAAGGAGCTACAGATCTGAAACTTTACTACGGCTAAACCCCCCTTTTTTGACATAAAGGTGACCTTAAGATTGGAGATACAGGGCTGAAACTTCAGCATGTGAAAGATTATCCAAAAGTAGCTGTATAAGTTATTGCAACAAAACGCCGAAATCCTGACCATTTCTGAGATACGGACCAAGTATCCATTTTTACAAAATCTACGAAAACAAAACGCCTACCATTCAGATGTCTATGGTCCAATTGATGAGAAAATCCTTTCCGACCTTGTAAATTTGGTGTAGAATGTACGTGATAAATTTTATAGCACAGGTGTGTGCGCTTTTTCCCAAAACGCGATGACTGGTTTTTATGAACAAGAGGAGAGTGCCCCTGAACGGGCACTGTGTCAGCTGAATGAGTGTTTTTGATTTGTGAAGGTGATAATGAGAGGAAAGCATAATTATGAGGGAAAGTGCAGTACAGAAATACAGTAAATGGTAATTGAACAGCATGTTGGAAAGAAATTCCGAAGCTGACAGAAGAAAAGGACAAAAAAGTTGTGCCCTGCAAATGGTATTATGAAGGAAAGTAACAAGGTAATTGTTTAAGTGTAAAAAGTAGGTTAAAACATAATTAAAGAAATACTGCAAATACAATATCCTCGCTCGATCTTGAAGAAGGGGTCCAATAAAAAACTCTAACCACACCAAAAAATTCACATCCCATGATTTCCTATAGGATGGTTTACCATCCCTAACCTCTAGGACAAATAATAAGCAAGTTATAGACACTTTTAAGTTTGGCTATCCTTGTTTGACCTTGAAGGAGGGGTCCAAGGTCAAATCTGACCACACCAATAGATTTCCAGCCAATGATTTCCTATAGGTTGGTTTACCATCCCAAACTTCTAGGACCATTAATAAGCGAGTTATAAGCACTTTTAAGTTTGGCTATCTTCATTTGACCTTGAAGGCAGGGTCCAAGGTCAAATCCGACCACACCAAAAGATTCCCAGCCAATGATTTTCTATAGGTTGGTTTCCATTCCAAACCTCTAGGACCAATAATAAGCGAGTTATAAGCACTTTTAAGTTTGGCTATCCTCATTTGACCTTGAAGGAGGGGGTCTAAGGTCAAATCGGACTACATCAACAGATTCCCAGCCCAGGATTTCCCACAGGTTGGTTTACCATTCCAAACCTCTAGGATCAATAATAAGGGAGATATAAGCACTTTTCATGATTGACAAAGAAACGCCTGTGGCGGCCATCTTGTTTTTCAAAATGAGGCCAAAAATATTCCCAGTCAAGATTTTATAATGAGGAACATATCCTGCGAATTTGAGATCTCCACCTTTTATACCCTTTGCTCTAGGGGGCCAACAAAAGTCATTGTTTAAAGTCGAATAAACGTCCCTGGTGGCCATCTTGTTTTTCAAAATGAGGCCAAAAATATTCCTAGGCAACATTTCATGGTTATTAATATATCCTGCAAACTTAAGAAGGCTAGCTATAATATTTTTTTCGTTAGAGGGGTAATGGTGAAATCTCTCTACACACTGCGGCTATCCAGTGGATACAATGATTTACTCAACAGTGAGAACCTGAAAGTAGCTATTGCTCAGCTAAGCCATGACATAGAGGTCTGCAATTTCACTATGTTATAGATGACCAAAAATTATGTGAATAACATATTTAAACAAAATACTCTAAATGTAATAGTTTTCAAGTTACAACTGATTTACTCAACAGTGACAACCTCAAAGTAGCTATCACTCAGCTATGCAATGAGCTACATGTCTGAATTTTTACTATGTTATAGCTGACCAATAAATAGATGAACAACATATTTAAGCAAATTACTGTAAATGCAATAGTTTTCAAGTTACAACTGATTTACTCAATAGTGAGAACCTGAAAATAGCTATTGCTCAGCTATGCAATGAGCTATAGGTCTGTAATTTCACTATGTTATAGCTGATCCAAAAGTAGGTGAACAACATATTTTAACAAAATACTCCAAATGCAATATTTATCAAGTTACAGCTAATTTACTCAACAGTCAGTACCTGAAAATAGCTATTGCTCAGTTGTGCCATGAGCTACAGGTCTGTAATTTTACTATGTTATAGCCGACCCAAAAGTTGCTGAATAACATATTTACACAAATTTCACAAATTACACAAAGGTCTGGAATTTCACTATGTTATAGCTGACCCGCAAATACGTGAATAACATAATGAAACAAAATACTCTAAATGCAATAGTTTTCAAGTTATAAGTGATTTACTCAACAGTGATAACCTAAAAGTAGCTATTACTCAGCTATGCCATGAGCTACAGGTTTGAAATTTAACTATGTTATAGCTGACCCAAAAGTAGCTGAATAACATATTTACATGAAATTCTCTAAATGCAATAGTTTTCCAATTACAACTGATTTACTCAACAGTGAGAACTTCAAAGTAGCTATTACTCAGCTATGCAAGGAGACACAGGTCTGGAACTTCACTATGTTATAGCTGACCCCAAAATAGGTGAATAACATATTTAAACAAAATACTCTAAATGCAATAGTTTTCAAGTTATCAGTGATTTACTCAACAGTGATAACCTAAAAGAAGCTATTACTCAGCTATGCCATGAGCTACAGGTCTGAAATTTTACTATGTTATAGCTGACCCAAAAGTAGCTGAATAACATATTTATATGAAATTCTCTAAATGCAATAGTTTTCCAATTACAACTGATTTACTCAATAGTGAGAACTTCAAAGTAGCTATTACTCAGCTATGCAAGGAGCCACAGGCCTGGAACTTCACTATGTTATTGCTGACCCCAAAATACGTGAATAACATATTTAAACAAAATACTCTAAATGCAATAGTTTTCAAGTTATAAGTGATTTACTCAACAGTGATAACCTAAAAGTAGCTATTACTCAGCTATGCCATGAGCTACAGGTCTGAAATTTTACTATGTTATAGCTGACCCAAAAGTAGCTGAATAACATATTTACACAAATTTCTGTAAATGCAATAGTTTTCAAATTACAACGGATTTACTCAACAGTGAGAACTTCAAAGTAGCTGTTACTCAGCTATGCAATGAGCCACAGGTCTGGAATTTTACTATGTTGTAGCTGACCCCAAAATAGGTGAATAACATATTTAAACAAAATACTCTAAATGCAATAGTTTTCAAGTTATCAGTGATTTACTCAACAGTGATAACCTAAAAGTAGGTATTACTCAGCTATGCCATGAGCTACAGGTCTGAAATTTTACTATGTTATAGCTGACCCAAAAGAAGCTGAATAACATATTTATATGAAATTCTCTAAATGCAATAGTTTTCCAATTACAACTGATTTACTCAATAGTGAGAACTTCAAAGTAGCTATTACTCAGCTATGCAAGGAGCCACAGGTCTGGAACTTCACTATGTTATAGCTGACCCCAAAATAGGTGAATAACATATTTAAACAAAATACTCTAAATGCAATAGTTTTCAAGTTATAAGTGATTTACTCAAAAGTGATAACCTAAAAGTAGGTATTACTCAGCTATGCCATGAGCTACAGGTCTGAAATTTTACTATGTTATAGCTGACCCAAAAGTAGCTGAATAACATATTGATACAAAATTCTCTAAATGCAATAGTTTTCAAGTTATAAGTGATTTACTCAACAGTGATAACCTAAAAGTAGCTATTACTCAGCTATGCCATGAGCTACAGGTCTGAAATTTTACTATGTTATAGCTGACCCAAAAGTAGCTGAATAACATATTTATATGAAATTCTCTAAATGCAATAGTTTGCCA
Organism: Sabellastarte sp. h YS-2021; assembly: GCA_964017235.1. Classification (NCBI taxonomy): domain Eukaryota; kingdom Metazoa; phylum Annelida; class Polychaeta; order Sabellida; family Sabellidae; genus Sabellastarte; species Sabellastarte sp. h YS-2021. Next base: position 31,916,529 of record OZ024937.1, on the reverse strand, counting down.
ATTACAACTGATTTACTCAATAGTGAGAACTTCAAAGTAGCTATTACTCAGCTATGCAAGGAGCCACAGGTCTGGAACTTCACTATGTTATAGCTGACCCCAAAATACGTGAATAACATATTTAAACAAATTACTCTAAATGCAATAGTTTTCAAGTTATAAGTGATTTACTCAACAGTGATAACCTAAAAGTAGCTATTACTCAGCTATGCCATGAGCTACAGGTCTGAAATTTTACTATGTTATAGCTGACCCAAAAGTAGCTGAATAACATATTGATACAAAATTCTCTAAATGCAATAGTTTTCAAGTTATAAGTGATTTTACTCATGATGGAAGTTACTGAAAAGCCCAAAAGTAGCTATTACTCACTTAGCTATTGAGACAGACACCCAAGTTACTCACCATGTTGTAGCTATGAAAAAAGTAGCTGAATAACATATTTTAACAAAATGCTCTAAATGCAATACTTTTGAAGTTATAAGTGATTTAGTGCATGATTTCATGAATTTTAATGCATTAAAAATAATTAAAAAAATTTATTAAAAAAAAATTAAGACAGATCCAGGTCTCATACTCACACAAGAGAATCTACCTCTGGCCTAGTACATATATGCAAGATATATACAGAAAGGAGTTGTTGTTTAAATAGTATTGGTTATCATTATTCTTTCAAATTTGTACAATATGTTCAACACCAAATTATAAATTATATATTTTGTGTTTGCCGAGATATACCCAACATATGTTAAATGTTTGTAAATGAAGTGACTTATAAGCCCTAAGGGGCTGGGTGTTAAATTTGTTTTTTTTTTGCCTGTATAAACTGTTCATGTATAACACATGTCACTATAATAAAGAAATAAACTAAACTATGAGAGAAATCCCTTAAATAGTCACTGAGAAAATTGTGATACAGTGTTGAAATTTTCACACTTTTGGTGGGGGTACCCCCCTTGTAATGTCTCTAGCAAACAGACGAACGGACAGATTTGCATGCCTTGAACAATTTTTCATCCTCGATAGATAAGGTATCTTTTAAAAAAAACAGCATGTCTCTAGGTCTTGTAGTTTTGGAGAAGAAGTTGTTCACGCGGACGCGTACGCCCACGCCGCAGAGTGACGACACAATGTCAGATGACTGACAAGTCAGCTGACATAAAAATGCTTAAGGTTATGGAAAAATAACATATTTGAACAAAATGCTCTAAACACAAGACTTTTCAAGTTATAAGTGATTTAGTGCATGATCTGAGGAATATTAATGCATTAAAATTTCCAAAATTTATTTCTAACTGGGCTTAATTTTATTAAATGTACAAGTGTAACACAAAATGGAAGAAAGTAAAAGAAAAGAATACACATTCTAAAGAACAGCATAAATAGCTTGACCTTTTTTGTTTCCATGAAGTGCACACACACATATATTTATATCTCTATCTATCATCTAAACCACACTAATACCCACTGTCCCTCCATCCACCCCCCACATATAGAGGCAAATATTTTTTTCACCTGCATGTTAGTGCACTAAAGGAGAATTTCCAAAATTCATTTCCAAATTAAGCTTAATTTTATTAAATGTACAAGTGTCACACAAAATGGAAGAAAGTAAAAGAAAACAATACACATTCTAAAGAACAGCATAAACAGCTAGACTTTTTAGTTTCCATGAAGTGCACGCACACATATATTTATATCTCTATCTATCATCTAAACCACACTAATACCCACTCTCCCTCCATCCACCCCCCACATGTAGAGGCAAATCTTTTTTCACCTGCATGTTAGTGTACTAAAGGAGAGTTGGGGGGGGGGGGGGGGGGGGGGGGGGGGGGGTCTTTCTGGTTAGAAAGATTTTTCCATGAATGTAACTCTAGATAGATATCACACCAAAGCAAATACAGAGTTTGAGGAGGAAGCAGAAAGAGACAACTCATTTCCACTTAGTTGGAGCTACATAAAATACTGTACAAGAAAAACTGTTTATGAGAGAGTGCTTTCTTACAGTCATCTTATATTCTGAAAGAAGTCTATAAATTTGACCAATTTACATAGTCTATGTGAACAAGTGAATTTCGAACAAGTACCTACATCCTCAACTTCTTCTGCAAAAGAAAAGTTGAATAAATTAAAGCTTTTTTCCAAAAAGAAAAAGTTATATCCCCACAATTCCAACCCTGATCAGTTGCAATATGTTAATAACCACATCAGTGCATCATAGATACCTCATTTTTGTCTTTGAAGATGTCATAACATGATAAACACTAAGAGATTAGGTTTGCCAGATAGCATAAATATTTTTAAGTATACATATGCCAGGTGAGGTTTTAAAAAGTGTTAAAATAAATGAGGAGGGAGCAAGAAGTATATATTTATCGGGTAAAGATGGCCAAAGGCTCTTAAGTACAGGAATTTTAAGTGAAACGTTATACAAAATCTTACTTAAGTATAATCAATGTCAAGTTAAAGTGAGCATAAATATTTTTGGAGTATATATATGCCAGGTGTGGTTTTAAAAAGTGCTAAAATAAATGAGGAGGGAGCAAGAAGTATATATTTATCGTGTTAAGACGGCCAAAGCCTCTTAAGTACAGGAATTTTAAGTGAAATGTTATACAAAGTGTTACTTAAGTATAATCAATGTCAAGTTAAAGTGATGTTACTGAACAGTTAATCAGTTAGGGGCGGAAAACCCTCATTTTCATGTCAAGATGGCCATGACTGTACTTGTATTGGAACTCCAAGGTGGAAAGCAAATAAGAATGTCCCTATTGTCATCTTTAAAAGTGTAGAAAATTTAACCAAGCATAAAGTTTAGCTTGGGTCAGTTGAACAATAAGATAGCTGGAGGCTGAAACTTCCTTTTTCACTGTAAGGTGACCATAACTTCATTCATATTGCAACTTTAAGGTGACTATAATATGAGAACGTCCCTTCAATATCAATATATGTTACATATGGAAAAAGAAAGGAGCCAGACGGCTTTACTCAAATTTTATGACTTTAGGGGGTCAAAATTATATTAACACTTTAAGGTCACCATAAAGTCACGATAACCCTTTGGTTTGCCATCCTTTATAGGTGTGCAAAGTTTAACTGAGGTCAGTCGAACAATAAGATACTTGGAGGCTGAAAACCTCCTTATTTCAGTTTAAGGTGGCTACAACTCCATTCATACTGAGAGTTTAAAGTGACCATAAGTATTATTTTTATCTAGTTTAATACCAGTGATAATTTCGATATAAAAAAAAATGGAAAAAAAAGGAGCCAGAGGATTTTATTCCAATTTGATGACTTTAAGCAGGCCATATGTCCACTAACATTATGAGTTTAAGGTCACCATAAAGTCAGGATATTCCTTTGGCAAATCTTAATATATGTGGCAAGTTTGGCTGAAAAAAAGTGAAAAACTAAGTGAACTGGAGGGCTAAAACCCCCTTTTTTGACATTAAGGCGACCTAAAGATTGCAGATACAGCGCTAAAACTTCGGCATGTGAAAGATTATCAAAAAGTAGCTGAATAAGTTATTCCAACAAAACGCCGAAATCCTCACCGTTTTTGAGATACAGACCAAGTACCCATTTAAAAAAAATTTACGAAAATAAAACGCCTCCCATTCAGGCATCTATGGTCCGATTGATGAGAAAATCCTTTCCGACCTTGGAAATTTGGTCTAGAATGTACCTGATAAATTTTATAGCACAGGTGTGTGTGCTTTTTTCCGAAACGCGATGATGGGGTGTTTTGGAGTTATGCTTAAGGTTACTTTAAGTAAAGCTTAAGGTCTGCGCAAAGTATCCCAAAAATTTTTCCCGCCCCTATAGTTTTAAAGAAAGGTAACAAGGAAAGAAAAATATGAAAGGCTAAGAAGTTATTCAAGGGAGACCATAATCCTGCTGCGGCGGCGGTGATCAGTTGAACTTCGGTGAAAACAAATAAGCGTCCCTGACGGGCCACTTAATTACTGGTGGACTGAGGGAGGCTTGTAAGGAGTCATTGGGGGCAAGGGGTTTCCACGTCCTCGTCCCCTTGAATGGGGTCGAAAACAACCTCTGAAGCCTCTGCTGTTTGATTTCCCCCTACCTGAGGAAAACGATTGGTTACTGCTTTGGGAGGAATTGCCCCCATTGGGACGTTTACTTAGCAGCCTCTTTTCTTATTGTGGTGGGGACCACAAAAGGGCTTATTTTGATATGGTCCAAAACCCTGTGAATCTTTAGGGGTGCCTTTTTTTAATGAGGAAGTCTTCTCTATCCTTGACTAATTGTGACTTGAACAGAGGAGTAGGCCAGAAAGGTGAAATCCTGAGTTCTTGACGTCTAGAATCCTCTAAATGTGGTTGAAGGAGGGTCATCTCAGCCTCGCATCTTAGCAAGCCAGTGTTGCCCATGGTATACAGCTCCCTCTGGAGAATTTTGGCTATGGATTCTCTTAGGCAGGCTAAGAGTCTCTGTGGAATAAGGATTCTCTTATTCAATATCTCAAAATATTCACAGGCGTGTTCATAGCCATGCCTGGCAGCTTTTTCAGGATTGGCATGGACGCTTGAAAGACTCCCATTTGTTGTTGGAGTTGGATGCTGAATTGGTTACCCAGGGATTTTTCTAGTTTACTTTCTATCTTATTTTGTAAAGCTGTACCTGGGGTGGGTGGGACAGTTTGAGGTGTCCTTAAAGACAAAGATTCAAAACATAAGGGTTGGGGGCGTGGAGATGAAAATAAATTTTCAGCAGCACCCTGAAGGTTTGCTTGAGATCCAGAAAATGCCTCCATGTCATCCCCCAACAAGTCCAGATCATCATCTTTAGAAGTATTACAGGTATCAGACACTTTTTGCTTCCTAACATATCTACGTCTGTGCTTGATTTTAATAAACTGTTCTTCAGTAAAACCAGAGCAAATATTGCATGGCTTTTCATTGGTAACACAAGGGTCATCCCCTTTGCCAGCTTCTCTGCACGTAGGACAGTAGTTATGGGTATCAAACATGAAGCAAAAATGACTGCATTTGGATGATATGGGCTTGTTAGAACTCGTATGGGAGGACATTTTTACAGCAATAAATCTGAGTAGTACGCACCGGAACTGCCACAACAATGAAATATTTAAATAAATACTTATCCTGCATGCTTCAAAGTTTATCAGAATAAGCTATGTCATAAAATAAAACAAATGGCTGCATGGTAACATCCAACAATACGTATATCCTGAGAAAACAGTGAAATAAAGTAAGCTTATTTTAAACACTTGCTAGTCACGCGGCCAACGAGATAAGAAGGGTGAATCGCGGGATTACACTGTTATGGTACATTCTCACACAGGATTCGGCCAGTACTTAACGTCTATTTTTCTTGGACATTGGCCAGATGCCTACGGCCTCCCGAGAAAGCATTCAGTTCCACATAGTAAGCTACTGTAGCACAATAAAAGCAATAGTTTTCAAGTTACAACTGATTTACTCAGCAGCGAAAACCTCAAAGTAGCTATTACAATGTTATAGCTGACCAAAAAGTAGGTGAACAACATATTTAAACAGAAGACCACTGCCGCGGTGTGTATCTCCCGCCGAGCATTAAAGGAGAAGAAATACTTTTTCCGAGATATTTACAATTTTTCTTTTCCGCTAAAATCCAAGATGGCCGCCCAAAGTGGCGAAAACTGAAATTTTTCCCCTAGGCACAGAATACTCTTGTACTACTACCCTGTTGGTTAAAAATTTGCTCGAAATCGTTCTATCTTACCATTTCGAAGATATTTGAAGATATTATTTTCCGCTAAAATCCAGGATGGATGCCAAAAGTGGCGAAAATTGAAATTTTTCCCCTTTGCATAGGATACTCTTGTATTACCCTGTGGGTCAAAAATTTGCTCAAAATCGCTCTATCTCTTACGGTTTTCGAGATATTCATACTTTTTCATTTTCCGCTAAAATCAAAGATGGACACCAAAAGTGGCAAAATTGAAATTTTTCCATTTGCATAGGATACTCTTGTACTACCCTGTGGATCAAAAATTTGCTCGAAATCACGCTATCTCGTATGGTTTTCGAGATATTCACACTTTTTCATTTTCTGCTAAACTCCAAGATGGCCGCCAAAAGTGGCGAAAATTGAAATTTTTCCCCTTTGCATAGGATATTCTTGTACTACCCTGTGGGTCAAAAATTCGCTCGAAATCGCTCTATCTCGTACGGTTTTCGAGATATTCACACTTTTTCGTTTTCCGCTAAAATTCAAGATGGCCACCAAAAGTGGCGAAAATTGAAATTTTTCCCCTTTGAACAGGATACTCTTGTACTACCCTGTGGGTCAAAAATTCGCTCAAAATTGCTCTATCTCTTACCGTTTACGAGATATTTTCAATGTTTTATTTTCCACTGAAATCCAAGATGGCCGCCAAAAGTGGCGAAAATAGAAATTTTTCCCCTCTGCATAGGATACTCTTGCACTACCCAGTGGGTCAAAAATTTCCTCGAAATTGCTCTATCTCTTACGGTTTTCGAGATATTTGTGATGTTTTCACATTTCCACTAAAAGTAGCAATAAAGTAGCCATCACTCACTTGTACATTGAGCAACAGGTGTGAAACTTAAATATGTCACAGTTCACCAAAAAGTAGATGAACAACATATTTGAGAGAAATTGTGTAGCTGCAATACTTTTGAAGATATAGGCCATTTACTCATTACGGTTACCATTAAAAATTGACAAAGTAGCTATTACTCACTTAGCTATGGAGATACACTTCCAAACTACTGACCATGCTGTAGCTGTGGAGAAAGTACCTGAACAACATATTGGAACAAAATACTCTAAATGCAATAGTTTGAGAGTTAAAAGTCATATAATTATATTGGGTAAAAGTGCTATTACTCACTCAAAAGTAGGCCAAAGTTCACCAAACCCCAAAAATACTGAAGAGCGTAAAAATTCATTAGAACAAGTAATTTACCAAAAATGTGTAACTGTAGTAGTTTCAGAGAAAACTGCGTGACACACGCACGCACGTACACACACACATGGTGCAAATTATAATTTAGATAAAAATACTCTAAATGCAATAGTTTTCAAGTTACAACTGATTTACTCAACAGTGAGAACCTGAAAATAGCTATTGCTCAGCTATTATGCAATGAGCTGCAGGTCTGGAATTCCACTATGTTATAGCTGACCCAAAAGTAGCTGAATAACAAGTGATTTTACTCATTCTGGAAGGTACTGAAAAGTCAGAAAGTAGCTATTAATCACTTAGCTATTAGGATAGACACCCAAGTTACTGACCATATTGTAGCTATGGAAGAAGTAGCTGAATAACATATTTTAACAAAATGTTCTAAATGCAATACTTTTTAAGTTCTAAGCGATTTATTGCATGATTTCATGAATTTTAAAATTATTTTAAAAATTCATACAAAAAATAATTTAGACAGATGCAGGCCTGATACTCACACAAGGGAATCCACTTGTGGCCTAGTACATATGGTAAGATAACAGAGAAATCCCTGCAAACAATCAATGAGAATATTGTGATAAAGTGTTGAAATTTTCACACTTTTGGTGGGTATACCTCACTTGTAATGGCCCTAGCAAACAGACAAACAAACTGATCTGCATGCCTTGAACAATTTTCATCCTCGATAGATAAGGTATCTTTAAAAAAAAAACAGCATGTCTCTGGGCCTTGTAGTTTTGGAGGCGAAGTTGTTCATGCGGACGCCCACGCCGCAGAGTGATGTATGGTCTTTATGGCCCAGTTTAACCTTAACATAGTCTTGATTTTTTGCATATGTCATATTAATGTGTACCCAGGTACAATTGTAACCATAGGAGCCACACAGTTTTGGACCTAGAGGGAAATAAGTGGCCAAAGGTCAAATTTCTGAAATTAAGATGGCCATAATTTCTTTATCACTGCGAGTTTAAGGTCATCGTAGAATAGGGTTCCTCTCCTGACCCAAACATATGTGTGTGCCACGTTTGAATGAAATCTGAAAAAGCATTTTTGAGTAATTAGTAAGTGAAACAGTACAAAGATCTGGATACTTTCAGAGCAGTGTCAGTTGCAGCAATCTAATAGTATATAATCTTTGTCACAAGAGAAACATGTCTCAAATCTTGCAGGTGACCACACTTTGCAAAGTTAAAGGTCACACCATGACGCACACTTACAACCCCTAACCAAGTGTCAACCTTCTACACCTTACTGAATCCAATAAATAGCCCAGACAAGATTTTCAAAGTCATGGTCACTACGACTAGGTCATAGGTCAAATAAGACTACACCACGACGATACACAGCTACAACCCCCAACCAATGTCCCTACCAAGTATCAACTTCCTACACCTTAGAGTTTCTGAGATATAGCCTGGACAACATTTTATAGGTCAAGGTATCTACAGCAATTTAAAAGTTCACATCAAGGTCACACCATGACGTTGCACACCTGCAACCCCCAACCAATGACCCTACCAAATATCAACTTCCTTCACCTTCCGGTTTCCGAGATATAGCCTGGACAAGGTCACACCATGTCGTTCCACACCTACACCCCCCTAACCAATGTCCCTACCAATTACCAAATTCCTACACCTCACGGTTTACAAGATATAGCCCAGACAAGATTTTAAAGATCACTACGGCAAGGTCAAAGGTTAAATCAAGGTCACACCATGACGTTGCACACCTAGAACTGCTAACTAATGTCCCTGTAAAGTATCAACTTCCTACACCTTACGGTTGCCGAGATATAGCCTGGACAAGATTTTCAAACTCAAGGTCACCGTGGCAAGGTCAAATCAAGGTCAGACCATTGCGTTGCACACCTACACCCCCTAACCAATGTCCCTACCAAGTATGAACTTCCTATACCTTTCGGTTTCCGAGATACAGCCCGAATAAACTTTTTCCCGCCGCCTGCCCATCCGAACAACAATTCCCAGACAGCCCTTAAGGGCTGTGAGGTAAAAATGTCATTACATTGATATATACAGGGCCTTACCTGGTTATCAAGAGGATTTTGCTTAACAGCTTCAGCACTATTTGTGTTGAAAACTAATTCTATATTATCATCAACTAATTCCACGTCTGATTCTTCCTCCACATCCTGAAAATAGTTATTAAAAATAGCATCAGAGATGCCCGTACCCCACAGCCTAGGGAAATATTTTCAACACCATGAGATACAGAAGTACTGTATCAGTACAAACTTCAGGATACTTTCAGAGCACTGTCAGTTATATAAAGGTCCAAACAATGTTTAAATGGAGAAATAATGTTTAAAAGAAAGATCATGCATATAAAGATGAAGTATTAAAACAAGATAATTCAATAACAAGATGACAGCATTAATCAGCAAACTAAAATTCAACCCTCTTTATCTACATCTGCAAGGCCCGAATTATGGTTTAGATGGTTTGAATATTACTATGCATACAGAAGTGGTAATACATTTAATGAATGCTTATGTGTGGTGTTGGAGCAAAATCTGTGGCTCACTTGATGAAATTCTATTTCTTACAATGGGAAGTTATGAAAGTAAAATTCTTAATAAATTCTAATATGACTTTAATAGTGCTTAATCTGCATCAAAAGATGGTGCAAGAGGTGCAACAAAGGTGCAACAAGATTTTATAGGTCAAGGTCACAACAAAGGTGCAACAAGATTTTATAGGTCAAGGTCACTACGACAAGGTCAAAGGTCAAATTAAGGTGACACCATGATAATACACACCTATAGCCCCTAACCAATGTCCCTAGCAAGTATCAACTTCCTCAACCTTACGGTTTCCAAGATATAGCCCGGACAAGATTTTATAGGTCAAGGTCACTACACCAAGGTCAAAGGTCAAATCAAGGTCAGATCATGACGTTGCACAACTACATCCCCTAACCAATGTCCCTACCAAGTATCAACTTCCTACACCTTACGGTTTCCGAGATATAGTCCGGACAACATTTTATAGGTCAAGGTCACTACGGCAAGGTCAAATCAAGGTCACACCATGACGTTGCACACCTACACCCCCTAACCAATGTCCCTACCAAATATCAACTTCCTACACATTACAGTTTCCGATATATAGCCTGGACAAGATTTTATAGGTCAAGGTCACTATGGCAAGGTCAAAGGTCAAATCAAGGTCAGACCATGACGTTGCACACCTACACCCCCTAACCAATATCCCTACCAAGTATCAACTTCCTACACCTTACGGTTTCCGAGATATAGCCCGGACAAGATTTTATAGGTCAAGGTCACTACAGCAAGGTCAAAGGTCAAATCAAGGTCAGACCATGACGTTGCACAACTACACCCCCTAACCAATGTCCCTACCAAGTATCAACTTCCTACACCTTACGGTTTCTGAGATATAGCCCAGACAAGATTTTCAAACTCAAGGTCACTACGGCAAGGTCAAAGGTCAAATCAAGGTCAGACCATGACGTTGCACACCTACACCCCCTAACCAATGTCCCTACCAAGTATCAACTTCCTACACCTTACGGTTTCTGAGATACAGCCCGGACAAACTATTTCCCTATTGATCATCCGCAATGCATCTTATAAACACTAATAACCATAAACTTTATCTTATTTTCGAGGGGATTTATTAAAAATAAAATGAAATATTAATATAATTTTTCCTTTAAAGCAGTTTTGTTTTGATTTCTGATGTAACTATGGTGATGCCTACTTCCACTTCCAAAAGGAAGTAGAAAAAACATAAGTTTTGTTTACTTTTTATTGGTACAAATATTCACCATTTTAACAATTGTCTGCACAAAGAAACATAAAATGATTAAAATCCAATTTATTTCAGTAAAAGTTATCAATACACATCTGTTTTAACAGTAAGTAAAACAATGACACAGCGATATCGCTCACAAATTTGTCCACAGTATTGAGACCTCATATTCCCTAACAATGACACCACTACATACAATACAGTAGTTATAAAATACAGTAGCTATGAAATGTTTTGTTTTCCTTGTTAAATTTGTTTAGTTTACTCTCCTTGACACTGTTAGGATTATTATTATTATTATTATTATGTATTTGTACTCATCGCAATATCTCAATATACTACACACAACTACTCAGTGCACTTTACATGCCTTGTATTGATTTTTGTCAGACACATGTAGGGTCAAACCAACAGCACACGTTTTTCCACAGTACAGCCAACAAGATTTATTACATCATAAACCCAATCAAACTCAATGTCAATGTCAGAATATCTTTCTTTTAAAACTCATTTCAAGACAATGTGGATACTTTGTCAGGAAAATAAAATATTATAAAATTTCAGTTGTCAAAACAGTGTGGATATTTTTTCAATGTTTACAAAATCAGCAAAATTGCAAATTTAATGAGTAAATTAAATTTTTATAAGTTAATACCCTATCCAATGGACAATTACTTTACCGCTCGGCGTGACCGGTCCCGCCAAACGCCAGAAAAAGATGTCCTGTATATACTACCGGCAGGACCGGTCACGGAGTGTGCATTCATTAGGTGGCGCATCGTACTTCCTTCCTGTCTAAACAGCGTGACGTCATAGCATCTTTTTCATTGTCTAAACATATTAAGACCCCTAGTAAGCTGATAGCGGGGCCGAATGGGTGGGCTTTGTCTGTCCATTGCATAGGGTATTAACTTATACAAATTTAATTTACTTATTAAATGTGCAATTTTGTTGCGTTAATATATCCTATCCAATGGACAATTGCTGAATAACTACCGCTTGGTAGGCTGGTAAGTTATTAGGAACTCAAGTGAACTCATAAACAAAACAAAGTTGAAAAGGCCCAGTTGACCTAGGGTCGGATCAACCCTAAGGGTCAAGGTCGGCTAAGACTAACCGGTAACCTGGGAGTCTACCAACGTTGCCCCCCACCCTTTTTCTCAGACCTGATCTGAGAATAGGAAGAGAGGGTTGAGTTCAGTCCCATAAGAAATAAACTTCCCAAAGGAAGCAAGCCACATCCTTCAAATAGAATTGTGTGAAGGTGTTATGGGATTTCCAGTGGCACGCTGCCAAAATCTGCTCTAAAGAGACCCCCGACTGGAAGGCCTTAGAAGCAGCGAAGACCCTGACATCATGGGCTTTGACCTGATGCAGTGTGAGGGCCTCTTGGTCAGAGAGCTCATAACAAAGGATCACAGTATGCTTGATCCATGAGGAGATGGTGGCAGGTGAGATGTCCTTATCAAAACCTTTCTTGAAAGAGACTAAGAGCAACTCCTTGTTCTGCCTAAGATCTAAGGTCCTGTCCAAGTAATAGCGAAGGGCTCTGACTGGACACAAGGACCTGTCACCCTTGAGTGACTTATCCAGAGTGGGGGCTCGGGCTGGTATGACCACTGGAGCCACACTATCTGGACCCTCCTTAGCCAGCTGGTTCTTAGATAGAAAGCTGGGCGAGGGGTATAAGGACACCTTAGACCAGTCTGACTGGTGTCTTATGTAGCCAAGCATGGATCTCACTTCTGGGCTTACCAGAACCCAGGGCCAGCAGAAAAACAGTCTCTAAGGTCAAATGTTTTAGTGAGGCCTCTTTTAAAGGTTCAAAGGGAGCCTTAGTCAGCTGGTGTAAAATCAGGGAAAGGTTCCAGGAGGGTATACCCCTCCTGCCCTTGGGCCTGTCTCTATGGAAAATATCCAGGAGACGGGTGAGATTCTCATCTCTGCTGACATTAATGGGAGAGTTGCCCAACTTGTCAGCAATGGCTGATCTGTATCCATCAATGGTACTAGGCTGCAACTTTCTGTCCTGGAACAGGTGCAAGAGGAAATCAGCTATGGCTTTCAGAGGTGGTGCCCTGAGGTCCACCTGATTACTGAGGCACCACTTTGTAAAAATGGTCCACTTTGCCTCATAGACGGATCTGGTTGATCCTCTTTGAGGAGCCTCAATTCGTGCTGCCACTGCCTCAGAGAAGCCCTGCTCCTTGATTGCTGTGGCTCTAGGAGCCACACATGTAGGTTCAGGTTTGACAGGTTGCTGTGCAGGGTCTGGTTGAATGGTTGAGACACCAGATTGGGCAGGTTGGGCAGACACAGTGGAATCTGACTGGACACTGCCACTAGATCCCAGAACCAGGGCATGTTGGGTCAGCCCGGTGCAATCAGGATGATCTTGTTGCATGGGTAGTCCTGCAGCTTCTCCACTACTTTGCCCAAGAGGGCAACTGGTAGGAAGACATATGGATCCAGATCCTCCCAGTGCATCCACTGCCCATGCCTGGGGGTCTGGGACCGGTGACACAAACTGTGGTAGTTTGCTGTTGAACCTGGTGGCAAAGAGATCCACTTGAGGCTGATGCCACCGGGAGCATATGGCTTGGAACACCTCTGGGTGAAGGGACCATTCTGTCTGAATGGTCTGGCCAAGTCTGGATAGCTTGTCTGTTGTCACGTTCAGCCAGCCTGGGATGTGACGTGCTATGAGAGTTACCTGTTTCCTGGTGCACCAGGACAGGATTCTCCACAGTAGGGCACACAAGGAGCCCGACTTCATTCTCCCTTCCTTGTTGATATAGGCAACCACTGTTGTTGCAACAGAGGTCTTGGAACTCTTTTAGGGCCAGAAAGACCGCTTTTAATTCCAAGTGGTTTATGTGTAATTTGCTTTCTGGGAGGGACCAGGTTCCCCTTCCAGTGCGTTCGTTTAAGTAAGCGACCCACCCTTCTTTTGATGCGTCTGTAAATATCTGCAGAGCATGTTTTAGTGGTTGTAATGGTTGACCTGGCAGCACATTGCTTTCCTCCAGCCACCACCTTAAGTGGGGGTGGAGCGATTTGGGGACGGGTATCACCTTTTCTAGTGATTCTGGTACCCTCCAGTTGTTCTTCAAGTGCCACTGTATGGGTCTCATATGCAGTTGACCTAGGTGGACTTGCTTTTCTGTTGCTGTTAGGAGCCCTATGAGGGACATGAACTGCCGGACCGGACAGACTGGACTGGACAGAATTGATGAAACACACTCAAATTCAAGGACCTTGTGCCAACCCATAAATGATCTCATGCCTCTGATTGTCTCTCTATAACTGGCCTCCTCAGAGAGTTCTTGATCTGTAGACTCGTCCCTGGTGGGTTCTCTGTCTGGGGAACCGTCACGGAAGTTTCTTTCCAACAGGGAACCGGTCACACTGTGCTGGTCATCTTCACTTTCAGACCCACTGGTGCTCTGGACAACTCTACCACCGGTCAGGGTCTGGTCAGCACTGAGGGCAGCATCACAGGTACCGGAAGGCAGTACATCAGGACCTGCACTGGGAGCCTGAACAGGCTGGGTGGCCGTCCCCGCACCAGGGTCAAAGAATGGCTTCTGGCTGGTGATGACTTCGGCCGGTTCTACCGAAATAGCAAAGATTTGGACAACAGCGTCGTTTCCAGCCTTGCAAATCTCTCAGCCCATTTGTAATCTAGATTTTTCAAATCTTCAGATGAAGGTCTGTTGCTGGTGCTGGGCTTCTTGCTGGATCTGGGAGAAGGCTTGGATGAATCACTTCTCTTCTTCTTCTTAGCAGCAGGCGTGGTTTCAGGCTTGACAGAAGCCTTCTCTCCCTCTACTTTACCCAAAACACTGACGTGTGAAGGGTCCACGAGAGTGGGGGTAGGGGAGGACGAAACCAATTTCTTGTCTTTGTTCTTCCATTCTCTGTAGGTGGGGGTGGATAATTGCTGGATCTGCTCTGGTGTAAAGGATTTACAAATAGGGCAGTCTTTCTTGAGAACGCAGTTGTCTTCTCCAACCCCCTTATCATGACATCGTGCACACTTCAAGTGGCCATCAAAAATAGCCATAACATGGCCACAAGTGCCTCTCTTCTGTCATGAGGATGACATGATGATTGGTACTTCAGTAGAAATACTTGGAAGTAAAATAAAATGGATGAATTCACAGTTAAACTTCAAAACGTCTCTCTGTAGAAAACACGTCCGCACACTCCACGCGCCAAACGAAAAAGATGCTATGACATCACGCTGTCTAGACAGGAAGGAAGTACGATGCACCACCTAGCGAATGCACACTCCGTGACCGGTCCTGCCGGTAGTATAGACAGGACGTCTTTTTCTGGCGTTTGGCGGGACCGGTCGCGCCGACCGGTAAAGCAATTGTCCATTGAATAGGATGTATTAACGAAATAAAATAGTAAATTATGTGTATCTAAAACATTGTTGTAAGAATAATATGGATATTGTTGAAATATTTTTGTGTGCAAAAAAAAAAGGGATAAAATCATATGGCTCTAAAATACAGTTGTCAAAACAATGGATATTTATGAGAATTTTCTTGTGATCCTGATATGAGAGATGCTCAAACCTGAGCTTTGTTTGTATGTGTACACAAAGCTGAAAGATGAATGTATTGTTTCACCTGACTGTACTGTTCTTCAGTGGTTAGGAGTTTAGCAAGTGGCAGGCAACACTTCGGCAATGTCTCCGTCAAAGCTGGTTTGGAATGAGTCAGCAAAGGCTTCACGATTCTGAAATTTTTTACAATGGTTCAACAAAGTTGAAACTTAAAGAACAGCACTTTAATAATAATAATAATTAATAAGTTTATTCAGTAAATATGTAAATTAAATAATGCTGAAAGGGAATATCATGAAGTTAATAACTTAAATAGAAATATTCCCTCAATTTTAGAAAGAACCTAGTAAATACAATTCAGCTGACAACATGATGTGAAAAAAATAATAGACAATACAGTTTAATTAACAACAGCTCGTAATAAGCTTTAACATTTCAAGATTTAAGATTATTATACATATTATAAGTTGTTGTTTTTTATTACTTGCAACTAACATTGTATTGTGGCAGTAACAAATAAGTAAAGATGATTACACTTGTGAATAAAGGATGCTTCTCAGCTGTACTTATTGTATGACATTTATACTGTCTTATATTGTTCCAGGAAGTGCCTTTTCAAACTTTGTTTAAATTTCATCAAGTTTAGGCAAGCTTTCACATTTGTTGGGAGGTCATTGTACCACTTTACTCCCTGTACACAGAGAGAAATTCTTTTAATAAAACTTTTATGTTTATTTGTTTCTATGTTGGGGTTATTTTTGGTGCTGTGGGAATAAATTTGTTGGACACTTTTGATCTCTGAATTTTAAAATGTTATTTTGCAAAAAAGGAACTGTTTGTGCAATCTCTTTACTTCAGTTTACTTATGACTCGGATAGCTTATTTTTGTAATTTTTTAAGTTATGTAACCCGAATTTACATGTGTTGCCCCAAGCTTCAACACAATAGTATAAATATGGGAAGATCACTGAGTTATATAATATTAACAGAGATTTTTCATTGAATCTTCCTCTGACATATCATACCAATGCCTTTTGAAATTTTATTTTCAATTCTTTTAATATATTTTCATTTAAGCTTGTCATCTAGAATGACACCAAGAAATTTTTTTCCCTTTTACTCTGTTAATTTTCTTTGAATCGACTGTTATGTTATGCCTGTTAAACAATCCATTTGACTGTACCTCTTCCAAATAACATATATATATAGTGAGTAACTGTAACACAACACACTTGTATCAAATTCCTACACCTTATAATTCTGAGACATAGCCTGGACCAGGTTTTAAAGGTCAAGGTCACTACAGCAAGGCAAAGGTCAAGTCGAGGTCTCGCCATGACATTGAGCACTTGCACCTTCTAACCAATATCTCTACCAAGTATCCACTTGCTACAGCTTACAGATTCTGAGATATAGTGCGGACAAGATTTTAAAGGTCAAAATGATTATGACTAGGTCAAAGATCAAATCAATGTCAGACTATGAGGTTGCATATCTACACCCCCTAACCAATGTCCTGTACCAACTTCCTGCATCTTACGGTCTCTGATATACAACCCAAACTTTTTCCTGCCACCCACCTGCCTGCCTAACTGACCGCCCATCTGGACACTATTTCCGGACATATAATTTTGCTGCATCTTCAAAAACTGCCACTCTAGTTTACAAGTTTCTTCACAGTGATCATCCCAGTTACTTTGGTTCTCTTTTGTCTACTCATTGTGGAAGATATAGTACAAGACACAACCGTCCATATAAAAGGTTCTTGGAAGTTCCTCAATTCTGTACATAAATCCAGAAAACACTTTGGCCATAGCTTTGCTTTTGATGCTCCCATGGTTTAGAATGATGTACCTGATGAGGTCCTGCGTCTCTGTGGTTTTGGACTTGGTAACGGCTATGGAATGATGATTTTTTTAATTGGATTCTGGTTTTGCACCTTAGAGTCTGCCTGACACAGATTAAGTGCTATAAAAGTACAGAATAGAATAGAAATAAATCATCTTGATCTGAAAAACCAGAGAATACAAAACTGATGTGATCTGGACTGCTAGCAAACATCCACAGCAGATATCTTTACTATGTTGATACTGATAGTCTTTTAAACTAGAAAAATTCAATTGTCAGTTAGATGTTTATTAGTTAATATCTAGCCTAATCGATGTAAGCTATATGACTGGCATAAGTCAGCATTGCCAAATGTCAAAAACCACATCCGGAGTGTTGTTACCTCCTGCCAGACCCGTATCATGCATTTCACTGGAAAGGTGGCCTATTCCTGATTCACTCGCAAGACGGACAAGACTCAGCATCTTTTCCCTTCCTGGAACTGATGAAAAAGCCTATTGTAAGATGAAGGCAAGGCAGGTATTGTGGGAATCTACTGTCTGTTAGGAAAGATATTAACTAATAAAAAATTAATTTACAAAACTAAATTTTTTTATTTTATTGCATTAATACATCCTATCTAACAGAAAATAGCTAGAAAAACTACCCAGTGGATGGAGGGCAGCTTACAAGGGACAAATAAGGAACTCTTAACCAACACTAAAAATTCATACTACCCAGGCCTCAAAGACCAACCAGTGAACCCATTACTGGACCAGGAAGACTCCAACCCACTATTTTTTCCTTTGTTGGAGGTAAAGAAGAGAGGAAAGAGTTCTGTACCATAGATTCCCCTTTATCCCAAGAGTGAAGAATGACAATGGAGCTCAATACCCGGTGTCAAAAGCACCCAGGTAACAAGGCCCTGAAGAAAAAGAATAAGTCCAAATTACAGGGTGGACTTTTACTGCTTAGCAAACATAAGTCAGGGGCTGGGCCCTGACTCTGTGATACACAACATACACTTGATACAGAGAGCTGATGGTTTCACTGAGGGATCTGCTAAGCAGCTACCACTGGGCCCACATGAAAAAGTTCAGAATCAGCCAAGGCTACATATTCCAATGATAGGCTGACAGGATCTGCTTTTAAGAGATGCCACTCTGAAAGACTTTACAGGCAACAAAGGCCTGAACATCATTGAGCCTTAACCTGATGAATGGTCAGAGCATCCTGATCCAACTCATCAGAGCAGAGAATCATTATCTGTATTGTTGATCCAAGAAGAAATAGTGGCAGGAGAAATATCCTTGGCACAATTAATCTTTAAGGAGATAAAGGTAAACTGCCTGACTTGTCTCAGGTCTTTGGTTTTGTCCAGGTTATAGTACAAGGCCCTCGATGGACAGAGACCTGTCCTCTTTAAGGGATTTGTCAACTGTAGGTTGGCACCACAGGAGATAATCATTGGAGCTACACATTTTAGGCCTTGTAATTCTTCAGTCTTAGTTAACTGATGTAGTACCAAGGAGAAGTTCCAAGATGGGATGCCCCTATGACCTTTGGGCATATCAATATGGAAACTGATAGAAGGTGATTGAGATTTTCATCCCCATTGATA
Organism: Sabellastarte sp. h YS-2021; assembly: GCA_964017235.1. Taxonomy (NCBI): domain Eukaryota; kingdom Metazoa; phylum Annelida; class Polychaeta; order Sabellida; family Sabellidae; genus Sabellastarte; species Sabellastarte sp. h YS-2021. The sequence goes on along the minus strand of OZ024937.1, from coordinate 31,897,756 downwards.
TTTAGGGAAGACCTTACAATCTTGTAAGAGATGGCTGACTTATAGCAGAAGCTTTTTATCCTGAAAAAGGTGCAGGATAAAATCAGCTCTTTACTTGACAGATGGCGGTCTAAAGTTTACCTCACTTACCAGGCACCATCTAACAACAAGAGGGACAAAGATGCCCCAAAAGGCGGGTTGCGGAGGCAGCAATGAGGTTAGCGACTGCTTTACTTAAATTTAGAAACAAGGAAAGAAATGTTAGGTCACCCAGTTAAGGTAAATGTGTTAGACGCTAAGAAATGTAAAACTTGTAATCTAGGCTACATAATTGTATCTATGCTATAAACAGTTTTTAATTGGATTGGCCAAAGCGTTTTTGAGTTAAAGTCTGGAAACAGAAATTTTGACGGACAGAAAAATGGACAAATGAATGGATGGAATTACACCAATTTCGAAAGGAACCTAGCTATGATAATGATCTATCTCCCTGTCAAGTTTGAATTCGAATCGACAAAGCATTTTCGAGTTAGAGTCCGGAAATGGAAATTTCGATGGACAGAAAAATGGACAAATGAATGGATGGAATTACACCAATTTTGAAAGGAACCTAGCTATGATGGTGATCTATCTCCCTGTCAAGTTTGAATTCGATTGGACAAAGCATTTTTGAGTTAGAGTCCGGAAACGGAAATGTTGACGGACAAACAGACAAAAAAAAAACAGACAAACAAACAGCCAGAATTATACCAATTTCAAAAGTAACCTAGCTATGATGGTGAACTATCTCCCTGTCAAGTTTGAATTTGATTGGACAAAGTGTTTTCGAGTTTGAGTCCGGAAACAGAAATGGATCTATTGAAGGGTTGCATCAGTAGATTCGGCTGGTTAGGAAAGGAAAGAAGTATCTGGGATGACAGATTCACTAGGGCCCAAAACCAAGTCATGCTCAGCCAACCCAAGGCCACCAGGATGACACTCCCGTACAAATGATCTGAGATTTTGCTGATCACACTGCCTAGAAGAGAAACTAGGGTGAAGGTGTGCAGATTCAGCTCCTCCCAGGCCATTTGCTGTACCTGGTGGCAAACAAATGTACCTGAGGATGATTTCCTTCATGACAAATCCGGTTAAACATCTCCCAGAGAAGAGCCCACTGATCTGACCATGACGTGAGAGTTTGTCTACAATTACATTCAGAAGACCTGGTATATGTCAGGCCTTCAGTACAATCTCCTTGAGATTGCACTATGAATGGAGCCTCCATAGAAGTACGCAGGGAGAGCCTTCTTTCATATGTTTATGAAAGCAACAACTGTAACTGTTGTGTTTTCTGTGGTGACTAGGATGGTTTTCCTTAAGAAGTTCAAACTTCTTCAAGGCTAGTAAAACTGCCTTCAGTTCCAGGAAATTTGTGTACTTTGCTTTCTGGAATGGAAGACCTTCCTCCTACCATACAGTCTCCTACATGCCTTCATTTGATGCAAATTTGAAGACCTAAAGGGTATATTGATGTAGATGCAGGGGCTGCCCTGTAACTGTATTGGCCTCCCATGTCCATCACCAGAGGTGAGGATGTAGAGACCAGGGGACTGTAATTTCTTTCTCCAGAGATTCCAGCATATGCCATTTGTTCTTCAGATGTCATCTGATGGGCCTCATATGGAACCGACCTAAAGGTACTTGTTCCTGGTCACAGTGAAGAGCCCTATGAATGACCTTAACTGTCTCACAGAACACTTCGGTTTTGATATCATCGAATGATCTTATGGTTTATGGCATGCCACCTGCTGAGGTTGGGTCTGACTAGTTGTTAGAGGACTATATAAAGCCCAAGGAAAGACTAGTGTGTGACATTCTTGTTTGTGTAAATATGTCATCACCTTCCCAAGACTGGAATGCATCAAAAATAGGGGTCACCAGTGCAACAAAGAAAAGAGGTTAAAAACAACTCACAGAAAACACACACCAGCATTAGAAGCACTGTAGCTGATGAAACAAAGCTCAAAATGAAATAAAATGTAAAATAAAGTATTTCAACTTGTTTAGTGAATTTATATGTTGTAAAGTAACAAACATGGTGTCAGGTGTGAAACTGTTATAGACTAAATGTCATAATAGGATATCACAGATCTGTTGGATAATTAAGAAGTGTAATTGAAAGACAATAGTATTTGGATATTCACAGAACAGGAAATAGGAATACATCATGGCTACCTCAAACCTACCTGTGCCAGCTCCAATGGAGATGCAAGGAGATCTAGTGAATAACTGGGCATTTTTCCGCGCTCAGTGGGAGGACTACGAAATTGCTACAGGACTAAATGAAAAGTCCAATAAAATCAGGATAGCTACATTACGCTCTATAATGGGAAGAGAATGCTTGAGAGCATTCCAAAACTTAGAAATCTCAGAAGAAGACAGGAAAAAGCCTGAGAGGTGTCTTGCAGCACTGGAAACATACTTCAAGCCAACATGAAATGAAATTTATGAGAGATACATTTTCTACAACTGTGATCAAGCTCCACATGAAACGGTAGATCAATGGTCACCAAACTACGACAACTGTCAAAGTCATGTAACTTTGGTACTCTGAATGACAGTCTCTTAAGAGACAAAATTGTATTGGGGGTGAAGGACAAATCACCCAGAGCTCGGATGTTCAGAGAGAAAGCAGTAGATGTGAATGGGGCTATAGACCAACTGAGAGCAAGTGAGATTACAGCTCAGCAGATACGGGAAATTGAACAAGGCCATACAGAAGAGTCGATACAGTTTGCCAAGAAAGAAAAGCCAAAGAGAAGCAAAGGAGGTACATCAAAAATAAAATGTGTCTTCTGCTTACAAATGCATGAATTTGGTCGTGATAACTGCCCTGCATATGGCAGTACATGTAGAGCCATCAAAAGAACCACTGGGAAGGAAGCAAAAAGTGCAGAAAACCCAAAGGACAAAAGATGATGCAGTTTGTAGATGAAGAATATACAAGTGATGACACATGCCTTGCTATTGAGCACACCATCGCAAATGTAAAATCAATAGGCAAAACCCCAACAGTCGAACTGCAATTCAAAGAGCAGAAAGATAGTAATGCCAAACCACTCAGGTGCTTGATAGATACAGGGACTACATGTAACATCATGTCTATTGATAATCTCAATAAATTAGTTCCAAATGCAGAACTAAGATGAAGTAATACAAAACTGAATTTTTATGATGGATCTTATATGAAGCCTCTGGGTGTCTTCAGGTTGTATTCAACTCACAAACAGCAAACATAGAGACTGCAATTTGAAATTGTAACAACTAGAGTGGCCAGATGACCACTACTCAGTGCCAATACATGTGAAAGACTGGGGTTAATTTCAATCTACAATACAGAACAGCAGAAATCACCAATACTCCAGACAGAAAAGAAGGCTGACCATGAAACAGTCAACTTCAACAAAAAAGAAAATGAGATAGAAAAATTACTGAAGGACTACAACGATGTATTTGAAGGCTTGGGCCGACTGCCTGGGAAACTACACTTAGAAATAGACAAAACCATTGAACCTGTACAACACACACCAAGAAAGGTGCCTACAGCAACAAAAGAGGAACTCAGACAGAAAATCCTTACAATGGAGAAAGCCAATATCTTAACAAGCAATCAGTGACCGATATGAATCGGTCACATATAGAGTTGGTACAGACCTTGGTGAGTGACAGGCTAAGTGAGACAACAGAAAGGTCAAATCAAGGTCAAAACATGATGTTGCACACCTACACCCCCAAACCAATGTCCCTACCAAGTATCAACTTTGTACACCTTACGGTTTCTGAGATTTTATAGGTCAAGGTCACTATGGCAAGGTCAAAGGTCAAATCAAGGTCAGATTCCCAGCCCATGATATCCTATAAGTTGGTTTACCATCCCAAACCTGTACAACAGATAATAAGCGAGTTATAAGCACTTTTAAGTTTGGCTATCCTCGTTTGACCTTGAAGGAGGGGTCCAAGGTAAAAAAATCTGACCACACCAAAAGATTCCCAGCCCATGATATCCTATAGGTTGGTCTACCATCCCGAACCTGTACAATAGATAATAAGTGAGTTATAAGCACTTTTAAGTTTGGCTATCCTCATTTGACCTTGAAGGAGGGGTCCAAGGTGAAATATCTCACCACACCAAAAGATTCACAGCCCATGATATCCTATAGGTTGGTTTACCATCCCAAACCTGTATGACCAATAATAATAATCATTTTCAAAATGAGGCTAAAAATATTCCCAGTCAAGATTTTGTTGAATTTGAGATCTCTCACTATAATATCCTTTGCTCTAGAGGGCCAACAAAAGTCCTTGCTGGCGGCCACCTTGTTTTTCAAAATGAGGCCAAAAATATTCCCAGGCAAGATTTTATGGTTATGAATATATCCTGCAAATTTGAGAGGGCTAGCTATAATATTTTTTTCATTACAGTGGTAATGGTGCAATCTCTCTACACATTGTGGCGGCGGCAGCGGCGTAACAACGTGAAACCATAGTATCCACCAGATGCTATCCGGTGGATACAATTATGTTAACTTTCCAAGAAATATAAAAATATATATCCAACTGGGGTGACGATTTTTCTTTTCAAATATTTCTTAGAATTTATATGCAAATTAGAAAACGTGAAGTCACCAAACTGTTGTGGATTTCCAAGCAATATTTTATTTATTTTAATTATTATTATTATTTAACGTCGCTTTCAACACTGTAGAGGTCATACCACGACCAGTAGTTTTATGGCCAGAGGAAACCGGTACATACAGTTAGTCCGATTTTTGTACTTATAAAATATAAACTTCCGACCACTTGTAAGAAACTAACAACTTTCCCACATAAGGTCCGTGGCTTGAACCTCTGACCTCAGAGTTGAGAGACCAGTGTGCTACCACTGCAACACCGTTGCCCCCCAAGCGATATTTTAAAATAAGGGTGCAGTGGCTGGCTTTCTGCCAAAGATGGAGTCAAATTTTTGGACAGGACTGGGAATTAAGCTCTGTGAACTATCGCCCATTTGCAAAAAACTTGCAAAGATGGTTACAGACATAATTGTTTTATGGATATTTGAAACTAGCTAACTGTAAGTATTTTTATAAAATGTTCAACTGCGTCCTGTGCAGTCTTCGTCAATGTTTCTCGTGGCCATAATATTTAACGTTTATAAACATTTTAAAGTGAAATAAAATTACCTTCTTTAAAAAAGTAATATAGGTTTCTTAATACAGGTTTATAAGTACAGGGGTTTATCTGTAACTACGCAGTTTGAATTTGGATTTTGAAGGGAGAAGACATATTTTAAGTTTGAAGCATACACAGCAGATGAGCAGACTAGTACGTCGTAGTAGTTCATTTTATAAATATATAATCTATTTGAATTTTCTAAAAATATTGTAAAACAGATATTTTACACAACCAAACTGTAAATATTCAACAATTTCATTTAAAATAAGAAAATCAATTGCTTTCCTTCATGCTTTTGTGGTCTGTACATACATGTAGCAGCCGTTTCATTTGTTTTATACTGCTAGGAGACAGTAAGTGCGGTGACAGTAAACTATTGCTGGATCATATATTTGCAAATTATTCCTGGAAACCTATTTCCGTATATCCTTGTGTACAACTACCAGCATTTGATATTTTATTTGTTTTTCATTGCAAGGAGACTTCAACAGTAGGTGACAGTAAAATACTGCTGGAAACCCATCATGGCCTCATATTACCTTCACTCTTTGAGTGTACATATATTTCTATAAGTTCATTTAATAAATATAAAACCTATTTGGATTTTATAAAATATTGTTACATGGATATTTCACACAAGTCAACTGTAAGTATTGTTCTCAAATATTCAACAATTTCATTTAAAATAAGAAAATCAATTGCCTTCATATTTTCATGGTCTGTACATACATCTACTTTTCGTGTAGCGTCCTGTGAAGTCTTCATCCATATATTTCTCGTGGCCATAGAATTTAACATTTATCAATATTTTAAAGTGAAATAAAATAAAACATATATTGGTAAAGACGTTTGCAGATTTGCATTGCGAGATGTGTTGGGTATTTGAAATATTGTCTTGACCAGAAACCTTTATCTGTTTATAAATCTGTAAACTATTCTATTATCACCCCATTTGCAAAAACGCTTGGAAAGACATTGTCTATAGATTTGTGAGGCGAGATGTGAGGAATTATTGCACTGACCAGAAAGGTGACGTGAAAGGTTTATAAATAGAGGGGTCAGTATCTGTAAACTGCACATTTTAATCTGGATTTCGAAGGGAGAACACATATTTTAAGTTTGAAGCATGGATACGTGTAAAATCAGATTAGGAAACTAGTTCATATATTATATAATATAAAAGCAATTTGGATTTTATAAAATATTGTTACACGGATATTTAACACAAGCAAACTTTAAGTATTTTTATAAAATATTCAACAATTTCATTTAAAATAAGAAAATATATTGCCTTCAGTACGTGATCTGTGTACATGTGGCAATCGGTACCTTTTGTGTAGCCTCCCGTGAAATCTTCGTGCAATATTTGTCGTGGCAATAATATTTTAAAATGAAATAAAATTATGTCTGTAGCAGTTGTATTCCCTGATGAAAGCCATGTCGTCCACGAAACTGCGAGACGAACTAGCCAAGCTAGTTCTTTTTATATAAGCTATCAATGATCAGTATTTTAAAGCGAAATAATATAAAAATGCATTTTATTTTATAACAAATAGATTAACTTTCGTCATTTGTCAAGCGAAACAAATATACGAAGTCACGTGATAACCTCTAGGCTGTATGTAGCCTCACTTCCAACAAAATCACGTGATAAGTTCTAGTACTTCATTTGTCAAACAAATAAACCATAAAGAAATTATGAATGAGATGACGTCATTATTGTACGAGCTTTCATTCAGTGAAATGTGGAGCATGCGCAGACAAGGAAACAGGGATGATGGTGATCAGGAATGATTGGTTACACGCAACCCGCCTTATAAAATTATCTTATTTTCAAAAAAAATATGTTAAATTTAAACCTTTGCAAATCTTTATAGTATGTAGTTATATTCCCTGATGAAAGCCATGTGTTTTGTCATGCTTTGAAACTTGACAGACGAGCTCATGAATATTAATGAGGTGTACAAGTCCATAAATCGATCTTTTTAGTCACGTGATAACCTCTAGGCTGTATGTAGCCTCACTTCCAACAAAATCACGAGATAAGTTCTAGTACTCTTCATTTGTCAAACAAATAAACCATAAAGAAATTATGAATGAAGTGATGTCATTGTAGTACAATCAGTCATTCAACAAAAATGTGGGGCATGCGCAGACAACGATTTTTAATGTTTTGTATGTGTGCATTATGAGCATACGACTAAAAGACAAGCTTGCAATTTCCGGGGGCATTTTCCGGGGTTAAAAAGAGGCGAATTTCCAAGTTTTAATATATATTCATTGGAGAAAGTATAAAATCAGTGGGAAAAGTACACAAAATCTCAATTAGGTCATTGGAAAAATAAATTATATTGCTCACCCAATGAAATCCTCAAGAATCGCGCAGTCACTGTTATTGTAAAATCGTTGTCTGTGCATGACTTCTGCTAGTCATTGTCAAACAAATAAACCGCAAAGAAAATAATGGATGAAGTTACCACCAACCCGTACCCAAAACTTGAACACAAATCCATATATTTTGAAGCATTTACACCACTTCAGTTGTTAAATAAAATGATTAATTTATATAAAATATGTTGGTTACTGATATCTACGAAGACAAGAGCCTTTAATGAAAAATACAGGCTTTCATATCCGGGATTAAATTCATCCTTGATGAATTGTGTCTTTAGCTGTAGCCGGCCCATATAGATCTTATCAGTAATTTAAGTTCAAAAGGTTATATTTAAATTAAATAGGTTAGTGTGCTATGCATGTCAAAAAGAGAAATTCGTTTACATATTTTTAATAAAGTGACGAAAGAATGGCCAAGAAATCGAATGATCCTTTAATTACAGTTATTCAAAACTAACCGAAAATGGCAATCAGTAAGCACTCGAAACGCCAGAAATTCCAGGACAAAGACTCGCAAAAAACACAAAGTATGACAGAGTTTGACGCGCATGCACGCGTCCAACTCTATAAAAAGGTAGACACTCCCACAGACTGGATATCGTCTATGGTAGCAGTCAAGAAGCCAGGGAAACTGCATATTTGTATATGTCCAAAGGACCTCAATAAGGCACTAAAGCGAAACCACTACCCTCTCCCAACCATTGAGGAAATTCTTCCAGGTCTGGCAAAAGCAAAATTATTCTCAGTATTGGATGCCAAAGATGGATTCCACCAAGTTGAATTAGATGAAGAAAGCAGCTACTTAACCACTTTCTGGACACCATTTGGCCGCTACAGATGGCTGAGAATGCCTTTTGGGATTAAGGTGGCACCAGAAGAATATATGAAGTGGCAAAAAGAAGCTCTAGAGGCATAGAAATCATTGCTGATGATATTGTGTGTGGTTTTGGAGACACAATACAAGAAGCCACAGAAAGTCATGACAGACACCTGAAACAGCTGTTTAAAAGATGCCGCAAAGTGAACCTCAAATTGAACAGGAAAAAGGCAAAATTGAGACTAAATGAGGTGAAATATGTTGGACACATTCTATCAGCAGAAGGGGTGAAAGCAGATCCAGAAAAAGTGGCTGCCATTTTAGACATGCCAAGGCCAACCTGTGTGAAGGAAGTGCAGAGATTCACAGGATTCATAAATTATCTCTCCAAGTTCCTACCACATTTGTCAGAAATATGCGAGCCACTAAGGTGGTTGACCCAAAAGGATGCCGAATGGTGTTGGGAAAGCCAGCAGGAACAAGCGTTCCAGGAATGTAAGACTTGTCACCATTCAACCTGTCCTGAAATATTATGATGCCAAGGTACCGGTTACTATACAGTGTGATTCATCAGACAAAGGCCTGGGAGCCACGTTACTGCAAGAGGGACAACCAATAGCATTTGCAGCAAGGGCATTAACAGCAGCAGAACAAAATTATGCTGTTATAGAGAAAGAATGCCTGGCTATTTGTTTTGCCAGTGACAAGTTTCATCAATATCTCATGTGTCGTGACAGTATTAAAGTTGAATCAGATCATAAGCCACTGTAAATTATTTTCAGAAAAAACATTCTGGCTGCACCAAAACGCCTCCAACGGATGCTATTACGGTTACAAAAATACCAGCTGCAGGTGTGTCACAAGGCAGGGTCATCAATGTATATTGCTGACTTTCTTTCAAGAATTAAGCTGTCATCGAATCACAGTCAAGTTGTAGTTCTACACAAATCTAGAAGAAGAGGGGTCCACTGAACATGTCTACTTCACAGAAGAGACATCAAACAAGATACAAACAGAAACACAGAAGGATGACACTTTGCAGGCCCTTAAAGAAATGGTTTTGTCAGGTTGGGCAGCAGAACAAAGTAGGGTGCCAGAAAAACTTAAGAAGTATTGGACATTCAGAGAAGAGATAGGACTGCTTAATGGAATTTTGTACAAAGGGCAAAAGGTCATAATCCCCCAAAGTATGAGGAAAGAAATGCTGAAGAAAATACACAGTAGCCATCTGGGCATTGAATCATGCATCAGAAAGGCAAAAGACCTGATATTTTGGCCAGAGATGTCAATGGACATCATAGAAATGGTGCAACAGTGCCATGTGTGTGCCAAGTACTCAAGGAACCAAAGCAAAGAACCATTACAAACACCAAGTATACCAAACCGGCCATGGAGCAAACTAGCCATAGACCAGTTTTCTTTCAATGGAATAAACTACATAGTGACAGTGGACTACTATAGTGACTATTTTGAAATAGACAGATTACATGTGACAACTTCTTGTGGAATTATCAAAGCTCTGAAAAAACATTTTGCCAGATTCGGTATACCTGAGGAAATAATTACAGATAATGGTCCTAATTTTGTGAGCCAAGAATTTGCCACATTCACAAACAGATGAGACCTCAGACACAGCACATCATCCCCCTATCACAGTCAGGGGAATGGAAAAGCAGAATCTGCAGTTAAGATCGCCAAACAACTAATGAGGAAGGCCAAAGAAACCAAATCAGATGTATATGCGGCCTTGTTGGATTGGCGAAATACTCCCAACAGTAAACATGGACTCAAGTCCTGTGCAACGACTGATGCAGAAAAGGACTAGGACACTTATCCCAACATCAGAAAAACTCCTTGAAGCAGAAGTCTGCAGAGATGTCAAACAGAAGCAGATCATTAAGAGACAAATGGCAAAAAGAAATTATGACAAGCAGGCACACCCCCTACCCCAGCTATTAGAAGGACAACCTGTATATGTTAGATCACAGGGTAAAGGGCAACCCAAGTGGATGCCAGGAGAATGCCATGAAAGACTGACAGAGAGATCATACACAGTTAGGTGTGAAGATAGCATCTACAGATGAAACAGAGTGGACCTAAAGCCAAGGATCATAGAACAAGAAAATGTTGACACAGATGAAGCCAATCCTGAAACAACAGGTGAACCATCAACAGATCCTAAAACAGGTCTTCGTGAACGAAGAGAACAAGATGTAACATCACCCAAACCTAGAAGCAGTGGTCGAGTGAGAAGACAGACCACCCCATATATACATATTCCATGAAAACATTAACAGAACAAAACCAGGACAGTTATAAAGACAACAGAATATGTATCATAAGAAGTACAGATTTAAGAAAACATAGATAGGCATACTAATTTTGGGCAGAACAATCCCATAGTATCCTATCATCAGGGCATGATAGTCTACTCATGCACCTGTTTTGGCTAATTCACTCAGCTTAAGGTTAGATATCTACACATAAGTATATATCATATGTGTGTGGATAAATATTTGTTAGACATTCTTAGTTCATTTGTTGTATATATTATGTATAAAGGTATAGTTTAGACTTAGCAAGGAATTTACCATTTGAGCTACTTTTATGAAAGGGGAGATGTTAGAGGTCTATATAAAGCCCAAGGAAAGACTAGTGTGTAACATTCTTGTTCGTGTAAATATGTCATCACCTTCCCAAGACTGGAATGCATCAAAAATAGGCGTCACCAGTGCAACAAAGAAAAGAAGTTAAAAACAACTCACAGAAAACACACCAGCATTAGAAGCACTGTAGCTGATGAAACAAAGCTCAAAATGAAATAAAATGTAAAATAAAGTATTTCAACTTGTCTAGTGAATTTATATGTTGTAAAGCAACAAACACTAGTCCAGGTAAGAGGTTGTATTGGTAAGTCACGAAGTCGAAGATCTGCTTGAGATCCAATTCTGACTTCTTGTATCCACCAGAAACTATGGATATCGCTTTGTAACGCCGACGCCAAAGTGTTTAGAGAGATTTCACTGTTACCGCTCTAACAAAAAAAAAATTACAACTAGACTTCTTAAATTAGCAGGATATATTCATCACCAAAAAAGCTCCTCTGGGAATATTTTTGCCTCATTTGGTAAAAACAAAATGGCCACCATAGCCAATTCTTTGTTGAAAAATGCCTTTTCTGCACAATCTGTGGCTTGTTATCCTCTGTAGAAGGTTCAGTTTCTTTATTGTTCATATGTTGCACAGATATATATGTCCCCTCTATGTTAACATTTGACCTTGAGGCTCTTTATTCAAGGTTATTCGTGGAGCATACAAGTGTCCCACATCAGCTATTCTGGCAACCTTAGGGTGTGTTATCTTACTTTTTATTGGTCCTAGAGGTTTGGCATGTTAAGCTAACCTTTAGGAAATCATATGCTGTGAATCTTTTGATGCTGTCAGATTTGACCTTTGACCCCTCTTTCAAGATCAACCGGGATCAACCGTCTTAAAAGGGCCTAAAACACACTTATCAGATTTGACCTTGGACTCCTCCTTCAAGGTAAAATGGGGGTCAACTATCTTTAAAGGTACTAAAACACATTTATTATTGGTCCTAGAGGTTTAGGATGTCAAACCAACCTATAGAAAATCATGTGCTCTGGATTTTTTCATGAGGTCAGTCAAATCTTGGCTCTTCTTTCAAGGTCAAAAGAAGTTAAACCATCTTTAAAGGGCCTAAAACTCACTTATTATTGGTCCTAGAGGTTTGGTATGTTAAACCAACCTTTATGAAATTATGCGCTGCAAATCTTTTGATGCTATCAGATTGGACCTTTGATTCGTTCTTCAAGGTCAAACGGGGGTCAACCATCTTTACAGGCCTTAAACCTCACTTATTATTGCTCCTAGAGGGTCAGAGGTTTGGTATGTTAAACCAACCTATTGGAAATAATGTTCTGTGTATCTTTTCATGAGGTTAAATTTGACCTTTGACCCCTCCCTCAAGGTTAAATGGGGGATCAACCATCTTTAAACGGCCTTAAGCTCACTTATTATTGTTCCTAGAGGTTTGGGATGTTAAACAAACCTACAGGAAATTTTATGCTACCCCATTTGATGCTGTTAGATTTGACCTTTCACTCCTTGTTAAGGTCAAACGAGGGCCAACCGCCTTTATAGGGCCTAAAACTCACTTATTATATTTGTTCTTTGTTTTAATTTGTAAAACTTTGGCCATTTTCAGTCATTTTTAATTCATTATGGAAATTTATTCTACCAGAGATATATTAACAGATTTTACAACCCATCCCAATCCTTGGCAAAGGATCAGAAGGAACTGGGTGTCCTGGTGTCGGTATTCTTTTGTCCTTGCTCTGGTGGATCCTTATGCCCCTGGCTTGAGCCATCAGTTTGAGCCATCATATTGAAATAGGCATAGCCAAAATCCAGCAAGGTCACCCATTCCCCTGCCTGAAGGGAGAGTCTTAGTTCTGGTGTTTCCATCTTGGAAGGTTTGACAAATCTGCCAAAATTTTGTAGATAACCTCCTACAGGTTTATTTGTCACAGCATTGAGCACATTGGAGACACTGGAGACAGAAGGACAATGATCTACCACAAAAGCATTTTTCACACACTTTATTTCTTTCATTTTTAACAACAGATTTATGTTTTTCTTTTGTTGCAGCCTTGACAATTTTTCAGCAAAAGCTGCATGAGTTACAATAGAACAAGCATTCTGACGCATGCATTTATCTCCCGCCGTATAAATGAGATGTACTAAAGATAACATATTTTAACAAGGTGCTCTAAATGTAATACTTTTCAAGTTATAATTGATTTAGTGCATGATTTCATGAATTTTAATGCATTAAAAATTATTTAAAAAATTCATTAAAAAAATTCAGCATGTGAAAGCTCTCCAAAATGTAGGTGAATGAGTTATTTGAGAAATATTGGCTATCTGCAATACTTTTAGTGATAATAGGCAGTTACTCATTTTGAGTAGGTGAGTAATTAGCTACGGATCTGAAAATTCACTAATTGAAAGCTCTCCAAAATGTATGTGAATGAGTTATTTCAGAAATACTGGCTATCTGCAATACTTGTAGAGATAATTCGCATTTACTCATTTTGAGTAGGTGAATAATTAACTACGGGTGTGAAACTTCACCAAGTGAAAGCTCTCCCAAAAGTAGGTGAATGAGTTATTTGAGAGAAATTGGCTATCTGCAATACTTTTACAGATAATTCACATTTACTCATTTTGATTAGGTGAGTAATTAGCTGCGGGTCTGGAACTTCACCATGTGAAAGCTCTCCCAAAAGTAGATGAACGAGTAATTTGATAAAAATTGGATACCTGCAATACTTTTAGAGATAATTCACATTTACTCATTTTGAGGAGGTGAATAATTAGCTACGGGTCTGAAACCTCACCAAGTAAAAGCTCTCCCAAAAGTAGGTGAATGAGTTATTTGAGAAAAATTGGATATCTGCAATACTTTTAGTGATAATAGGCAGTTACTCATTTTGAGTAGGTGAGTAATTAGCTACGGATCTGAAAATTCACTAATTGAAAGCTCTCCAAAATGTATGTGAATGAGTTATTTCAGAAATATTGGCTATCTGCAACTTTTAGTGATAATAGGCAGTTACTCATTTTGAGTAGGTGAGTAATTAGCTACGGATCTGAAAATTCACTAATTGAAAGCTCTCCAAAATGTATGTGAATGAGTTATTTCAGAAATACTGGCTATCTGCAATACTTGTAGAGATAATTCACATTTACTCATTTTGAGTAGGTGAATAATTAGCTACGGCTCTGAAAATTCACCAAGTGAAAGCTCTCCCAAAAGTAGGTGAATGAGTTATTTGATAAAAATTGGCTATCTGCAATACTTTTAGAGATAATTCACATTTACTCATTTTCAGTAGGTGAGTAATTAGCTACGGGTCTGGAACTTCACCATGTGAAAGCTCTCCCAAAAGTCGATGAATGAGTTATTTGATAAAAATTGGATATCTGCAATACTTTTAGAGATAATTCACATTTACTCATTTTGAGTAGGTGAATAATTAGCTACGGGTCTGAAACCTCACCAAGTAAAAGCTCTCCCAAAAGTAGGTGAATGAGTTATTTGAGAAAAATTGGATATCTGCAATACTTTTACAGATAATTCACATTTACTCATTTTGAGTAGGTGAGTAATTAGCTACGGGTCTGGAACTTCACCATGTGAAAGCTCTCCCAAAAGTAGATGAACGAGTAATTTGATAAAAATTGGATATCCACAATACTTTTAGAGATAATTAGCATTTACTCATTTTGAGTAGGTGAATAATTAGCTACGGGTCTGAAACTTCACCAAGTGAAAGCTCTTCCAAAAGTAGGTGAATGAGTTATTTAAGAAAAATTGGATATCCCCAATACTTTTAGGGATAATTCACATTTACTCATTTTGAGTAGATGAGTAATTAGCTACGGGTCTGGAACTTCACCATGTGAAAGCTCTCCCAAAAGTAGATGAATGAGTTATTTGATAAAAATTGGATATCCGCAATACTTTTAGAGATAATTATCATTTACTCATTTTGAGTAGGTGAATAATTAGCTACGGGTCTGAAACTTCACCATGTGAAAGCTCTCCCAAAAGTAGATGAAGCAGTTATTTGAGAAAAATTATGTCATTATTTTGCCACAAATAAGAAAATAGCTATTACTCACTTATGGCATGCAATAGAACCCCAAACTATATGCATTTACCCTACAGTCACAATTTCAAAGTAGGTATTACTCGGCTATCCAATGTTCAACAGGTCTGAAACTTTACTATGTGATAGGTTATCAAAAACTAGATGAATAATATATTTGAAAATATTTCCCTAACTTTAATACTTTTGAAGATATTTGACATTTACTTATGTTGTTATTTTGCTACAAATAAGAAAATAGCTATTACTCACTTATGGCATGCAATACAACCCCAAAATATATACCATGTTATAGTTAAGGACAAAGTAGCTGAACAACATATTTGAAGAAAAAGCTGTAACTGCAATAGTTTTGGAGTTACAATGGATTTACTCAACAGTCACAATTTCAAAGTAGCTATTACTTAGCTATGCAATGTGCAACAGGTCTGAAACTTTACTATGTGATAGCTTACAAAAAAGTAGATGAATGACATATTTGAAAAGAATTCTGTAACTTTAATACTTCTGAAGATATTTGACATTTACTTATGTCATTATTTTGCTACTAATAAGAAAATAGCTATTACTCACTTATGGCATGCAATAGAACCCCAAACTACATGCCAGCTTATAGCTAAGGACAAAGTAGGTGAACAACATATTTTACGAAAATATTGTAACTGCAATAGTTTTGGAGTTACAATGGATTTACTCAACTGTAGAATTTCAAAGTAGCTATTACTCAGCTATCCAATGTGCAACAGATCTGAAACTTTACTATGTGATAGCTTATGAAAAAGTAGATGGATAACATATTTGAAAAGAATTCCCTAACTTTAATACTTTTGAAGATATTCGACATTTACTTATGTCATGATTTTGCTACAAATAACAAAATAGCTATTACTCACTTATGGCATGCAATAGAACCCCAAACTATGTACCATCTTATAGCTAAGGACAAAGTAGCTGAACAACATATTGTAGGAAAATACTCTAACTGCAATAGTTTTGGAGTTACAATGGCTTTACTCAACAGTCAGAATTTCAAAGTAGCTACAACTCAGCTATCCAAGGTGCAACAGGTCTGAAACTTTACTATGTTATAGCTTACCAAAAAGTAGATGGACAACATATTTGAAAAGATTTCCCTAACTTCAATACTTTTGAAGATATTTAACATTTACTTCTTCCGTTATTTAGCTACAAAAAACAAAATAGCTATTACTCACTTATGGTAAGCAATAGAACCCCAAACTATGTACCATCTTATAGCTAAGAACAAAGTAGCTGAACAACATATTTTAGGAAAATACTCCAACTGCAATAGTTTTGAAGTTACAATGGCGTTACTCAACAGTCAGAATTTCAAAGTAGCTATTACTCAGCTATCCAAGGTGCAACAGGTCTGAAACTTTACTATGTCATAGCTTACCAAAAAGTAGATGGACAACATATTTGAAAATATTTCCCTAACTTTAATACCTTTGAAGATATTTGACATTTACTTCTTCTGTTATTTAGCTACAAATGAGAAAATAGCTATTACTCACTAATGGCATGCAATAGAACCCCAAACTATGTACCATCTTATAGCTAAGGACAAAGTAGCTGAACAACATATTTTAGGAAAATACTGTAACTGCAATAGTTTTGGAGTTACAATCGCTTTACTCACCAGTCAGAATTTCAAAGTAGCTATTACTCAGCTATCCAAGGTGCAACAGGTCTGAAACTTTAGTATGTGATAGCTTACCAAAAAGAAGATGGACAACATAATATTATTTGAAAAGATTTCCCTAACTTCAATACTTTTGAAGATATTTGACATTTACTTCTTCTGTTATTTAGCTACAAATGAGAAAATAGCTATTACTCACTTATGGCATGCAATGGGACCCCAAACTATGCACCATCTTATAGCTAAGGACAAAGTAGCTGAACAACATATTTGAAGAAAAAGTTGTTACTGCAATAGTTCGAGTTATGAGCCCTTTACTCAAAGTAGCTATGATTGCTATTACTCACTTATCTTTAGGCCTAAGTCAATAAAACCAAAATTTTTTTCAAGGGCATGAAAATTCATTGGGACAATTAATTTACAAAAAATCTGTAGCTGTAGTAGTTTTGGAGAAATCTGCGTGACTAACTAACGCACGCACACACGCACGCACGCACGCACACACAGACATCATTTCATAATCTCCCTCCCGGGCTAAAGCCCGGCGGGAGATAACAAGCAACATTTTTCTTTGTGAAAAGATTTGCATGTACAAAATTGTCTTTATCTCTTACAAAAGGGGTACACGTTAACCAGTACCTGGACTGGGCAACTCTCATTGGGTATTTATTGCCATTTATGCTGTGAAGACCCTTTGGCCTGCCGGGAACAATGCCCAAAGGCATTTAATCTGCCCAGATCCTGGGACGTGCCCATGTTCTCTCAGACTGGCTGATCTTGTCCAGTCTCTGAGATTGATAGGTAGAATCTAGGTTTCGGTCCAGAAAATAGAGCAAGGTTGATTGTTACCGGAGACAACATCCCTATGACGTCACGTCCCTCTAGTGAGTGAGGCAAAAATAGGTCACCTGAAGTGCACGACACTGGTCTGGCAGGAAGTAACACTCAGGATGTGCTTTTCTCATGTTTCACTTGGACGTCTTACACCGGGCATATAGCTGCTGCATGTTAGGTAAGATGTATTAACACAATAAAAAGCAGTTTTCTTTCAATAAAAGACAAGAAATTCAACACAATTAAAACTGGGTGTTGTAATACATTCTTTATAATTTGTTTAAAACATCAGATTAAGCCGCTCATATGGTTTGGAATATGTACTTTTTCAAAAAGTTCTTAAACATACAAACCTAGCATCTATTTTGTACCATCCTCTGACTAAAACTGCTTTTTCTGCCAAGCGATTGGGGTTCACAGCTTGCACTCCAGGGGTTGCAGTTTCAGTTGGGCTCTAAAAATTTAATACAAGCACTTATAAAACAGACAAACGAACGGACAGAATTACACCAATTTCCAAAAGGAACCTAGCTATGATGGTAATCCATCTCCCTGTCAAGTTTGAATTCGATTGGACAAGCCATTTTCGAGTTACAGTCCGAAAATGGAAATTTTGACGGACAGACAAATGGACAAAAAACAGACAAATGAACAGACGGAATTACACCAATTTCGATAGGAACCTAGCTGTGATGGTGATCTATCTCCCTGTCAAGTTTGAATTTGATTGGACACAGCGTTTTCGAGTTAGAGTCTGGAAATGAAATTTTGACGGACAGACAAATGGACAAAAAACAGACAAACGAACAGACAGAATTACACCGATTTCGATAGGAACCTAGCTGTGATGGTGATCTATCTCCCTATCAAGTTTGAATTCGATTGGACAAAGCGTTTTTGAGTTAGAGTCCGGAAACAAAAATATGGACGGACAGACAGACGGACAGGACAGAGGGACACATCAATCTAATAGGCGGGTTGGTCACACGCAACCCGTCTAAAAATATCTTCTAATTTTCAAAAATCAATCATTCAATTTCTTAATCTGAATATCATTGTGTTGAGACATAAATACACAAAAACTCCATGATTCGTCACCTACACCTTTTCATTGGACCCTTTCTTTAACCACAGTTCATATCACATAATCCAATCTTGTTCAATACGACATTGGTTTATTACTTTCTGATGAATCTTGCGAACAGACCAACACAGGAGTATACAAATGCTGATTAAAGAGGCAATGTGTTATGTATCTAACTAGGAAATATTCAATTCACCATACCAATAACAAAAGAAAACAAGACTGCTGACGTAGTCATTTATCTCCTGGCGTGACATGTATATTTAATAAATGAAGGAGGAGTCAAAGGTCAAATCTGATCATATAAGAAGATTAACACCCATGCTTTCCTATGGTTTTCCTATGGTTTGTATATCCCAAACCTTTACCAGCACTAACAAGTGAGATATAGGCCTTTTAAAGTTAACTTTTGTCATTTGATCTTGAAGCTGGGGTCAAAGGTCAAATCTATCAACATCAGAAAATCCGCACCCCATGGTTTCCTATAAGTTGTTTGTACATCCCAAACCTCTACAAGCAATAACAAGTGAGATATACGCCTTTAAAGTTCTGTTTTACCATTTGACCTTGAAGGAGATGTCAAAGGTGAAATTTGATAACATAAGAAGATCCATACCCAATTACCCATTGTTTCTTATAAGTTGTTTGTACATCCCAGACCTCTGTGAGCAGTAACAAGTGAGATATAGATCTTTAATTTTCGTCATCTGACCTTGAAGCAGAAGTCAAAGGTCAAATCTCACCACATTGGGAGATCTGCACCACATGGTTTCCTTCAAGTTGTTTGTACATCCCAAAGCTCCTAACTAAGATAAAGGCCCTTTAAAGTTAAGTTTCATCATTTGACCTTGAAGGAGGAATTGATGGTCAAATGTGACCAAATCAGGAGATCCGCATCCCATGGTTTCCTATGAGTTGTTTTAACATCCAAAACCTCTACAAACAATAACAGGTGATGTATAGGCCTTTTAAAGTTCAGTTTCATCATTTAATGTTGAAGGAGGGGTTAAATGTCAAATCTGACCACATGAAAACATCCATAACCCATGGTGTTCTATAAGTTGTTTGTACATCCCAAACATCTACGAGCAAGGATCAAAGGTCAAATCTGACCACATCAGACGATCTACAGCCCATAGTTTCCTGCATGTTGTGTTAACATCCCAAACCTCTACAAGCAATTATAAGTGAGATAACGGCCCTTTAAGGTCACTTACCATTAACATGATTTCTTATACGTTAGTTAAACATAGCAAACCTCTAGAACCAACAGTTTTTGTAAAGTTATAAGTAAATCAAAGTAGCTATTCCTCAGCTAACCAATGACCTACAGGTGTACAACTTCACCATATGATAGCTTACACTGAAGTTGCTGAATAAAATATCAAAAAGAAAGGGGCTATCCAAAATAGTTTTGAAGATATTTAATACTTAATATCTTATTTTCTTGCTAAAATAAGAAAATAGCCATTACTCACTTATGGCATGCAATGAAGCCCTGAACTATGTACCATCTTATAGCTGAGGACAAAGTAGCTGAACAACATATTTTAGGAAAATACTCTAACCGCAATAGTTTTGGAGTTAAAATGGATTTACTCAATAGTAAGAATTTTAAAGTAGCTATCATGCTATAATGCTATCATATAATTGCTCACTTATCTTTAGGCCTATGTCAATAAAACCAACAAAACTGTCAAGGGTGTGAAAATTTATTAGGACACTTAATTGACAAAAAATCTGTAGCTGTAGTAGTTTTGGAGAAATCTGCGTGACACTCTAACGCACACACATGCACGCACGCACGTATGCACACACATGGTGCAAATTATAATCTGATAATAAGAGAGATATTGAGGAGAGACCATAACGCAGCGGCGGTGGTGGAAACTGATGCAAAAACAAATAAGCGCCCTCTCAGGGACGCTTAATTATGTCTCTGTAAAATTTATTAATTGGTGAATAAATGTCAATGGAAATAGCACAATTATGTAAAAGTACACATAATAGTCAGTTACAGCAATCCATAAGAGATCTTTGTCATAAGAGAAACATGTCTCAAGTATGACAGGTGCACACACTTTGGTAGAGCCAAGTCAAAGGTCACACCATGATGCACACCTACACAAAGGTCAAATCAATATCACACCATGATGTTGCATATCTACATGCCCTGACCAATGTCCCTACCAAGTATCAACTTCCTACACCTTACGATTTCCAAGATATAGCCCAGAAAAGATTTTATAGGTCAAGGTCACTACAGCAAGGTCAAATCAAGGTCACACCATGACGTTGCACACCTACACCCCCTAACCAATATCCCTACCAAGTATCAACTTCCTACACCTTACAGTTTCCCAGATATAGCCCGGACAAGATTTTATAGGTCAAGGTCACTACGACAAGGTCAAAGGTCAAAACAAGGTCAGACCATGACGTTGCACACTACACTTCCTAACCAATGTCCCTACCAAGTATCAACTTCCTACACCTTACGGTTTCTTAAATTTAGGCTGGAAAAGATTTTATAGGTCAAGGTCACTACGGCAAGCTCAAAGGTCAAATCAAGGTCACACCATGACATTGCACACCTACACCCCCTACCCAATGTCCCTACCAAGTATTTTCCCGCCGGTCCGACCGCCTGCCCGTCCACCCATCCGGACACCATGGGTGAAAACAATACCCTAACAGCCCTTAAAGTGGGGTGAAAAAGTACTGGAAGTCTTTGGTCAGCTTTGACATTTGCTCATTACTTTGGGTATCCAAAACTGAAATCCTTGTTTTAAAGACACAACATATACCTATTAACCTATCAGTAATTGTATAGCTAAAATGCTGATTTTGTGAATTAATTTTGTATTTTATATTTTGAGTTTTATCTTTGGGAAAAATTATGTTGTATAAATTCAACTTTTACAGTGATTATACTAACATTACACTCTACTGGACTTGCTCTTACATCTGATCCATCCATTGTACTGTAATTCCTCTGTGATTGCTACAATTAAAAGAATTCAAATAAACATAAAATCAAGATAAGGTTTTTGCTTATGCAAAAAGGAGTGTCATACAGTAAAGAAAGTGAATAATGGGTTAAAACAAGGGTAAAGGTTTGTAAAATAAATGAATGGGGTTGTTATATATAGTAATATATAATTACAAGTTATATCAAAAGGTATATAAACATACACTATAGTTACATATCATTGATCGGAACCACAATTCACACAACACAATATCACCAGATGATGAATTGGAGGTGCCAGATATCTATTTATCGATTTATCTGATTCAGTAAAAGCATGAAAATAGCATCAGAGATGCCCGTACCCCACAGCCTAGGGAAATATTTTCAACACCATGAGATACAGAAGTACTGTATCAGTACAAACTTCAGGATACTTTCAGAGCACTGTCAGTTATATAAAGGTCCAAACAATGTTTAAATGGAGAAATAATGTTTAAAAGAAAGATCATGCATATAAAGATGAAGTATTAAAACAAGATAATTCAATAACAAGATGACAGCATTAATCAGCAAACTAAAATTCAACCCTCTTTATCTACATCTGCAAGGCCCGAATTATGGTTTAGATGGTTTGAATATTACCATGCATACAGAAGTGGTAATACATTTAATGAATGCTTATGTGTGGTATTGGAGCAAAATCTGTGGCTCACTTGATGAAATTCGATCTCTTACAATGGGAAGTTATGAAAGTAAAATAAATTAATTTATAAAATAAAAATAAATTAATTTATAATTAAAATAAATTAATTTATAATTAATAAATTCTAATATGACTTTAATAGTGCTTAATCTGCATCAAAAGAGAGACCCAAAGGTGCAACAAGATTTTATAGGTCAAGGTCACTACGACAAGGTCAAAGGTCAAATTAAGGTGACACCATGATAATACACACCTATAGCCCCTAACCAATGTCCCTAGCAAGTATCAACTTCCTCAACCTTACGGTTTCCAAGATATAGCCCGGACAAGATTTTATAGGTCAAGGTCACTACGCCAAGGTCAAAGGTCAAATCAAGGTCAGATCATGACGTTGCACAACTACATCCCCTAACCAATGTCCCTACCAAGTATCAACTTCCTACACCTTACGGTTTCCGAGATATAGCCCGGACAAGATTTTTGAACTCAAGGTCACTACGGCAAGGTCAAAGGTCAAATTAAGGTCAGACCATGACGTTGCAGACCTACACCCCCTAACCAATATCCCTACCAAGTATCAACTTCCTACACCTTACGGTTTCTGAGATATAGCCCGGACAAGATTTTATAGGTCAAGGTCACTACGGCAAGGTCAAAGGTCAAATCAAGGTCACACCATGACGTTGCACACCTACACCCCCTAACCAATGTCCCTGCCAAATATCAACTTCCTACACATTACAGTTTCCGAGATATAGCCTGGACAAGATTTTATAGGTCAAGGTCACTACAGCAAGGTCAAAGGTCAAATCAAGGTCAGACCATGACGCTGCACACCTACACCCCCTAACCAATGTCCCTACCAAGTATCAACTTCTTACACCTTACGGTTTCCGAGATATAGCCCGGACAAGATTTTATAGGTCAAGGTCACTACGGCAAGGTCAAAGGTCAAATCAAGGTCAGACCATGACGTTGCACAACTACACCCCCTAACCAATGTCCCTACCAAGTATCAACTTCCTACACCTTACAGTTTCCGAGATATAGCCCGGACAAGATTTTCAAACTCAAGGTCACTACGGCAAGGTCAAAGGTCAAATCAAGGTCAGACCATGACGTTGCACACCTACACCCCCTAACCAATGTCCCTACCAAGTATCAACTTCCTACACCTTACGGTTTCTGAGATACAGCCCGGACAAACTATTTACCGCCGCCTGCCCACCCGCCCGCCCGCCCATCCGGACACCATGGGTGAAAACAATACCCCGACAGCCCTTAAGGGCTGTGGGGTAAAAAACTACATCATTTACACAAAAAAGGTTGACTTAATTTGACTAACAGTTTAATTGACTAGTGTCATATTTTATTCAGGCGATCAGTAATTTCAATCAGACTGCAATTTTTAACACTGGATAACCAGTAAATGGACAATGCCCTGGAGGACAAAACCCTGAAAACACTGTACCTACTAGGGTAAAACCCTGGAGCTAATTTCAAGGTGGATGGATGAAACCCTGGAGTTAAAAAATTCTAGAAAAGTGATTTAACAGAAACTTTGATTTTCAGTGCTCAGGGATTGTCAAAACTTTTAAGTCTGATCAGGTTGTCTTTCAATTCCAGATCAAAGAAAAGGTATTTAACAGAAACTTTGATATTTAATGAAAAGGAATATTCAAAAACTTTAAAGTAATTTTTCGAAGAAAAATTATGTATACTTGATTTTAATGTATAACTGATCGTTATAAACACCTTGGACCAGTCTGTCTGGTGTTTGATGTTTTTGTATTCATTTGCCAAGCATGGATCTCACTCCTGCGTTTCCTTGAACCCAGAGCTAACAGGAAAACAGTATTGAAAGTCAGATGCTTCAATGAGGCCTCCTTAAGGGATTCAAAAGCAGACTTTGTGAGCTGGTGAAGAAAGAGGGAAAGTTTCCTGACATTTTGTAAAACTGGCCCACTTCGCTTCATAGACTGATCTGGTTGAGCCTCTTTGAGGAGCCTCAATTGTTGCTGCCACTGCCTCAGAGAAACCTTGCTCTTGTTCGTTGAGGCCCTAGGAGCCAGGGATGGAGATTAAGATTCAACAGATTCTTGTGTGGAATCTGATTGAATGGTTGAGTCAGCAGCTTACGCAGGCTCAGAGGGATCTGGCTGGACATTGTTATCAGACCCCAGAACCAGGGTATCCCAGGAGCAATCAGAGTGATTCTCCTGAAGGGATAGCCCTGCAGTTTCACCAGCAAATTACCCAAGAGGGGTACTAGTGGGAAGGAATATGGGCCCAAGTATTCCCTAAGGTTGACTGAGTAAATCTACTGCCTAGGCTAAGGAGTCTGGAACTGGGGACACAAAAAAAAACTGAGCTTATTTGTTGTAGAACCTCATTGCAAAGAGGTTGAATTGAGGTTGGTGCCACCTGGTACATATCAACCAAAAGACCTCTTGAAGGATCTGGCCCAGTCTGGACAGCTTGTCCGCCACCACATTCAGCAGGCCTGGAATGTGTTAAGTCTTGAGAGTGACCTGTTTTCTGGAACACCAGGTCATATTTCGCTACAATAGGACACAAAAGTGGCGCAACCTCATGCACCCCTCCTTGTTTATATAGGCAACAACTGTCGTGTTGTCTGTTGCTATGAGAATAATCTAGTCTGAACAGGGGTCTTTTAGGGCCAGGAACAGTGGGTGTAGTTCCAGAAAGTTTATGTGCAACTTGCTTTCTGGTAGAGACCAAGTCCCTCTTTCTGTGAGATCTCCTAAGTGAGCGCCACAGCCTACTATTCAGGCATCTGAAGAGCATGACTGAGTCACTGTAGTGGCTAACCTTGGAGGACATTTGCCTCATGCAGCCACCATTTTGATTTTCTGTGGCTGTTAATAGACCTATCAGTGACATGCCTGACCTAACAGTAAGGGTTTCTAAGGAGCTTCTGAATTTTCAAGTTTAAGGTCTGCCAACATTACAAAGTGGGTCTGACCTTGCCTTGAGGTCGTACTGGTAACCTAGGAAGTCAACCTGTTTCGCTTCCAGTTCTGACTTCATATTCACTATCCAACCTAACTCCTAACACATAGCTACTAGGGTCTGAATATGATGCAGGCAAGTTTGGTAGGATGTGGCTCTGACCCACCAATTGTTTAGGTACTTGTGGATTCTTATATCCTTGTTCTGAGACATCAGTTTGATTTTCTTGACTACCATTGTGAATTCCATTGGAGCAGTGGACAGACCAAATGGCAGAGCTTTGAATTGGTAGGACTGACCCTGGACATGAAACCTGAGGTATTTTGCTGGACTGTGGGTTTATTGGTATATGGAAGTAAGCATCCTTGAAATCTATGGACATTACCCATTCACCTTCCTGCAAGGAAGTTCTTATACTCTCTGGAGTCTCCATTTTGAATTTCTCTGATTTCAGATACTTGTTTAGTAAGCTCAGATCTAGTATGGGTCTCCATTTGTTGTCGGGTTTTGGGACCAAGAAATGTTTGTTTGAAAAATGCCAGAGATGTCTGATTTTGGACCTTTTCTACTGCATTCTTTTGAATAAGTGCATGTAATGCCTCCATCAGGTATCTGTTCCTGAGGTGATTTACATAGCCACTTGTTATTATTGGAGACCTGGTCAAAGTTGGCCAGTTCTGAATGGGTAGGATATAACCTACCTTCAGGTTTCTTTTGGCCTTGGAGGTGGCCCCTAGGCTGGCCCCTAAGTTTCCCAAAAATTGGTTCAGTCTGGCCCCTACAGGCAGATTTTGAGCAACAGTATAGAGATTAGTGACATGATGGACAGAAGACAATTGATCGACATAGGAAACACCTTTCACATATTTTACTTTCTTTCTTTTTTTACAATAATGTAACTAAGGTCCATTATCTGCCACAAAACAATTTGCATATAAAGTCTGAAAATTGTCTAGAAATGTCTCTGTCCTTCTGGCCAGTCAGCGGACACCACCCTGACCACACTGACCAAGTTGTTTCCATGCTGGCTGCCTTTAATTCTTACTGGCTTCCAATGAATGTCTGTTAGTATAGGAGTGGTACAGGTCAGACTTTTTGTGAGACCCATCAGAGTGAGAGCCACCAGAGTGCTGCTTGTCCTCATGGTGGGTGATCTCCTCTGCCTTGGAGATAACATCATCCCGGAAGAGAGAGATCATATGCAGAGGTGAGTTTCTCAGAGCTGCCACTTTGTCCATTTTAACCCTATGTTTAAGCAAGTCTAGGTAGCCATCATGCCTGAGCCGTGTTACACTGGACATTGTTATAAAGACGAACTCTGACAGGTTGTAGCCACTGTCTGTGAAATACTTTGATTGGATGTCATTAAGTATGCCAGTTCATCAGTAGCCTCCTAAGTTTTAGTGGCCTACTTCCCTTTTGCCTTGTCTTCTTGAATGACATATAACTGGGTGGTCATGTTCTCTTGTACCTTTGTCAGACAGTGATTAAGGCCGGCTGCCTCCTTGCCTATGTAGGTAGAGTCAGTGGCCGACCTCTCCCATTTTGCAGTGTTTCCTGCACTATGGGGTGGGAAGCAGGTGCCCCTGTTGCCAGTGAAGATTTAGCAATCCAGAGGAAGGCACTGTTGATCTTTGCCTGTTTGTTCTGCCGGTAGTGTACCTTGGATTTTTAAAAGTCTTAGTACAATTTCTGAGACTGAGGGACTTTCATGAACTGGTAGTCCAGTAGGATACCCTTCTGTAAAGTTCAAGTTCAACTTTTCTCACTTGCGGCAAAGCCAGTCGTCCGATGGTAACTAAACAGATACCCTTCTGGCTGCTGGTTTTCTGGGGCCGGCAAACAGATTATAATCCTGAGAAAAGGTTTGACTGTCAATGTCTTGCACCTAGTCCTATCCCATATAACAACGTACACCCATGTTCCAAGAAAACAAGCTGGTCAGAATCTTGTTCAGGAATCTCAGTTTCTCGGTCCGACACTTTGTCCTCTTCCTTTGGATAGACAGGGGAAGTGAAGTAGGCCTGGAGGTCAGAGTCAGAGTCTGGGTTAGCTGTAGTTCCATCAGCTGAAGACATGGTGTTATCAGTGGTACTGGTCACTGACTGGGTAACAGTAAGCTGGTTGGTGGATCTCACCAGCCGGAGCTGGTTATACTGGAGAACTAGCATCAGCAGCAAGTGATGTAAAGGTCTTGTCACTGGCAGTAATCTGGCTGACCGGTCCGGTGTGAGCCGCCACTGGCCAATCACTGGCTGCATGGTTCAGCTGAGCATCCACAGGAGCTTTCTTCCTGGTAGCTGGCTCACGGTTAACACAGACTTTTGGTAACTGGATTCAAGGTCTTTTCAAGGATTTTCAAGGTCAACAACAATTCTCAAGGATATATTTTAAGGCACGGCCTCCTTTACCTCTCCTTCTAGCTGTCTGTTTCTCCCACAAAATTCTCATTACAAACTCATTACAACAAAGGTAGTTAACACATTTTATAATATTTTAACATAAACTGTGTTCAGAGTAGAGTCTGAGTCTGCCATAGCCATAAAACTAAATGATGCAGATGCAGAAGTTGGGCAATAACAAATTCAAGGATTTTTCAAGGATTTTACTCAATTTTGGCCAAATTCAAGGACGTTCAAGGCCTTGAAAATGAAGCATTTTTTTAAAGGATTTTCAAGAATGTGGGAAATCACCACAGGCACCGGCACAGAGATCTGTTGAAAAGCTGGCTGCTGTGTAGACTGTAAACTTTTTGCCAGTAACATTGCTTCCAGTCGCGAAAAATCTCTCCGACCATTTGGAGTCTAAGTGTTCAGTACATCAGCAGAAACAGATGGGTTGATGACTGATTCTTTTGATCAGACGTCAGTGTGCTACAATACTCACATTCTTCCTTTAACACGTATGGGTAATCCCGAATGACTTCCTTGCAACAACACGTGCATTTCAAATGCAAGCCAAACACGGCCATGATGTGACCACAGGTCCCGTGCTTCTGTCCGCTCAAAAAGTTGTATTTGTTGAGTATTTTATAAAATTCCCTTCAAGCTTTTGAAAGTGACCAAATGCACATGTGCCAATAAAAAAAGATGCTATGACATCACATTGTATAGACAGGAAGGAAGTACGATGTGCCACATAGCGAATGCATACTAAGATCAAGCCTGTCAGTGCTTTGCACAGATTGACTTTTCTGGTGTTGATGGGGCCAGTTGGTGCCAACCAGTATAGCTTATTGTCCATTAGGTAAGGTATTAACCCAAAAAATGTCCATTTTATCCATTTTTTAGTAAATGGAGGATGAAAACCCCCCTTGTTTCACTGTAAGGTGGCCATAACTCCATTCAAATTTGAACTCTAAGGTGACCCTAAAATAAGAATTGTTCATTTGTCATCATGTATAAGTGTGCAAAGTTTAACTTAAGTCAGCTGAACAATAAGATAACTTGAGAGACAGCTGAAACCCTTTTATTATCTCCCGCCGGCCGATAGGCCCGGTACGGGAGATTATAAAATGCCCTGTGTCCGTGCGTCCGTTCGTCACGTTTTTACAAAAGCCTTTCTATCTCTTAAAATATTATAGCTAGAGCTTCCAAATTTGCAGGATAAATTCATCATTGGAAAAACTTGCCTGGGAATCTTTTTCAGCTGATTCGGAAAAACAAGATGGCCGCCACGTGTTAACAAGATGGCTGCCATGGTTTTTTTTTCCCAGGTGTTCTGCCATGGGTTTTTTTGTTGATTTAGATGGCTGCCATAAGTGTGTAGTTGCACTTTTATACAGCCTAAAAATAGCCTGCTTGGTATTTTTCAGACCTAGGTCCATAGCTAAGTGAGTAATAGCAATGGTGGCTACTTTCAGTAAAGTGCTCATAACTCCAAAACGACTGCATTTAAAGCATTTCTGTAAAATATGTTGTTCAGCTACTTTCTCCATGCCTACAAGATGGTACCATTTTTAGGGGTCTATCTTGATAGCTAAGTGAGTAATAGCTATTTTCTGTTTTTAACAATGACCGAAATGAGTAAGTTGTTTTTATCTTTGTAACTGTTACTTACAATATTGGTCTCAAATATGTTGTTGAACAATCCTTCATGTACTATATCATGGTGAGGTTTCCAAGGTGTAGCACCATAGCTAGCTGAGTAATAGCTACACTAAGTTTAACATTTGACCATTCAGCAAGTCACTTATAACTCAAAAACTATTGAATATAGAGGATTTTTGTCAAATATGTTGTTTATCTACTTTTTGATGTACTGTGTCGTGGTGAATTTTCAGAGCTGTAAGTCCATAGCTAACTGAGTAATAGCTACTTTTAAATTTCTTAATTTCAACATTGAATAAATCACTTATACCTCCAAAACTATTGAATTTAGGGAATTATTGTCAAATATGTTAATCGGTTACTTTTTAATGTTCTGTGTCGTGGAAAAGTTTCAGAGCTGTATTTCCATAGCTAACTGAGTAATGGCTACTTTGAATTTCAACAATGAGTAAATCACTTATAACTCCAAAACTATTAAATTTCGATAATTATTGTCAAATATGTTGTTCACTTACTATTATTTGATGCACTGTGTCATGGGAAATTTTCACAGCTGTATCTCCATAGCTACCGGAGTAATAGCTACTTTGAGGGTTTCCATTGACTAAATCACCTTTAACAGCAAAACTGTTGAATTTAGAGGATTTTTTTTCAAATATGTTCTTCACTTACTTTTTGATGTACTGTGAAATGGCAAATTTTGAGAGCTGTAGGTCCATAGCTAACCGAGTAATAGCTACTTTAATGGTTCTCCATTGAGTAAATCACTTATAACAGCAAAACTGTTGAATTTAAAGGATTTTTCTCAGATATGTTGTTTAGCTACTTTTTTATGTACTGTGTAATGTCAAATTTTGAGACCTGTAAGTCCA
This sequence comes from Sabellastarte sp. h YS-2021, assembly GCA_964017235.1. Taxonomy (NCBI): domain Eukaryota; kingdom Metazoa; phylum Annelida; class Polychaeta; order Sabellida; family Sabellidae; genus Sabellastarte; species Sabellastarte sp. h YS-2021. The sequence continues at coordinate 31,867,502 of OZ024937.1, read as the reverse complement.
TAAGTAACTGAGTAATAACTACTTTGATGGTTCTCCATTGAGTAAATCACTTATAAAAGCAAAACTATTAAATTTACAGGATTTTTGTCAAATATGTTGTTCATGTACTTTTTAATGTTCTGTGTCATGGCAAAGTTTCAGAGCTGTAGGTCCATAGCTAACCTATTATTACCTATTAAAATGGCTATTTTCCTTTCATGGTTTTCAATTGAGTAAATCGCTTATCACAGCAAAACTGTTGAATTTAAAGGATTTTTGTCAAATATGTTGTTCACCTACTTTTTGATGTATTGTGTAATGGCAAATTTTGAGACCTGTAGGTCCATAGCTAACTGAGTAATAGCTACTTTGATTTTTGCGGAAAATGAAAAAGTCTTAATATCTCGAAAACTGTAAGAGATAGAGCGATTTTGAGTGAATTTTTGACCCACAGGGTAGTACATGAGTATACTATGCAAAAGGGAAAAAATTCAATTTTCGCCACTTTTGGCGGCTATCTTGGATTTTTAGCAGAAAATAAACATTGAAAGTATCTTCAAAATGGTAACAGACAGCGATTTCGAGCGAATTTTTGATCCTCGGGGTAGTACAACAGTATTCTGTGCCTAGGGTAAAAATGTCATCTTGGATTTTAGCGGAAAATGAAATATTGTGAATATCTCGGAAAAGGTATTTCCTCCCCTTTAATGCTCGGCGGGAGATACACACCGCGGCAGTGGTCTTGTTTCATTGTAAGGTGGCTATAACTTCATTCATATTGGGTCTTTAAGGTGACTGAAAATTAAGAATGTGCTTTTGGCAAACCTTTATAAATGTGGGAAGTTCTATTTTAAAAATTTAAATACCAACTGAGCTTAAGGCTAAAAACCGGACATTTTAAGTTAATACATGACCATAACATTTGTGACCAATACTGTCAATATTTAAATCGTAGCCAGTCTTCTTTTGATCTACTTACAATATCAGTGATTAGTTAGACCTTAAAAATGGAAAAAACAAAGGTGCCAGAGGGTTTTATGAGTTTAAGGAGGCCATAGATCCATTTATATTTACAATTTGAGGTCACCATAAACTCACAATATTCCTTTGGCAAATCTTAATATATGGGCCAACTTAGATTGAAAAAATAGCATCAGAGATGCCCGTACCCCACAGCCTGGGAAAATAGTTTTCAACACCATGACATATAGAAATAGTGAAACAGTACAAAGATCAGGATACTTTCAGAGCAGGGTCACTTATATAAAGGTCCAAACAATGTTTAAGTAGAGAAAATAACATCTCAGAGATAGAAAATGTATTTAAAGATAAAGTACTAAAACAAGACAATTCAATAAAAGAAATAACCAAAAATAAACCTCCAACAATACGTATATGCCGAGATATAAATGAAAATGTCTGTATAATTTACAGAAAGCTACCAGTTCACGTGGCCAACGAGAAAGTAGGGCGAAAGGTCAGAGGTTATCACATGACGACAACTTGAGGCTATGGCCAACTATTTCTTAGACGTTGGCCATGATGCCTTGTGGCCATCTGAGAACAGCATTAAGTCCCACATGGTAAGCTATTGTAGCACAATAAAAGAATATTTCAAGGTCCTCAGTGTGATTAGATATACACAATAACTGCCCAAAGGGGTCAATTTCAGCATGTTTTTTTCACTAAACGGTAATCAATCACCTGTCAATTAGTTATTTATGGACTGATTTATCTGAAATTCTGGCACCTAAATGTGAGGAAAGTGCCAAATTTTGTTGATCTATACATTGTACTTTCTGGGAAAGTATGGTTTAAAGGAAGGTGTAAAATCTTGTGTAAAGGAAGTACAAGAAAATTTTGTTTTTGATCGTGTGACCATGATAAAGGTCAAATTTGAACCTGTCCCAAAATTTTCCCATCTCTAGAACTGCCAAAAACAATTTTAATAGGCCTTATATAAAAGGGAGATATTCAGCTTATAAAATACTGCGGTGATGGCATAGACTGTCTGAAAATAGAGAGAAACCAATAAGCATCCCCCCTTTTAAGGGATGCTTAATTAACCTGACATCATGTACAACCATTTAGTGCACACAAAAAAAGAGTGTAAACAATAAAAAAATAAGAGCTGCGATGTTTTTACAATCAATTTTCAAGTAAAGAAAAGCAGAGGCTGCTTTAATTAATTGATTAAAAGCTTGGATTTTCATACAATTTACTGCAAAATAAAACTGTTTATTCGTATATAAGATTGCTACTAGTCTTAGTATTGCACAACATAGTGCCACTCAGATCTCTGATGTCTTGTTACAACAAACAACATCATTCCTCTGTTCTGTTGATATTTGATACAGCACCACTCAGATTGTCAAAGTACTGTCAATACACTATATAGTACAACTTAAATGTCTAATATCCTGTAAATACACTATATTGAGTCACTCAGATGTCCAACATCCTGTTAGTATATGATTTAGTGCTATAATTTCCTGTTAATATATTATATAGTGCCATTCAATGATGTTGTTATTATAATATAGGTGCCAAACTATGGAACAAAGTCTAAGTGTATACATTAAAACACACCAGAGTCAAATGTCAAAAGTGACCATATAAAGGCTTCCAGGCAATGTACCATTTTTAGGGATAAACTAGACTAAGGACGCATCTGTGGCCAGATGCTGGATGTATCCACCGACAAAGGCCAACTAACATAGTTTAGAAGATAAACAGCATTTTTTGTTAATAAGCAAAGCTGAAAGCACTTTTAAGTTTGGCTACCCTTATTTGACCCTGTAGTAGGGGCCCAAGGTGAAGTCTGACCACATCAAAAGATTCGCAGCCCATGATTTCCTATAAGTCGTTTTCACATTGCAAACCTCTAGGACCAATAATAAGCCGGAGGGGCCCAAGGTCAAATCTGACCACATGAAAAGATTTGCAGCCCATGACTTCCTATAAGTTGTTTTCATATTAATGAGTTATTTGAGAAATACTGGCTATCTGCAATACTTGTAGAGATAATTCGCATTTACTCATTTTGAGTAGGTGAATAATTAGCTACGGGTCTGAAACTTCACCATGTGAAAGCTCTCTCAAAAGTAGGTGAATGAGTTATTTGATAAAAATTGGCTATCTACAATACTTTTAGAGATAATTCGAATTTACTCATTTTCAGTAGGTGAGTAATTACCTACAGGTCTGGAACTTCACCAAGTGAAAGCTCTCCCAAAAGTAGGTGAAGGAGTTATTTGACAAAAATTGGCTATCTGCTATACTTTTAGAGATAATCTGCATTTACTCATTTTGAGTAGGTGAGTAATTACCTACGGGTCTGAAACTTCACCATGTGAAAGCTCTCCCAAAAGTAGATGAATGAGTTATTTGATAAAAATTGGATATCTGCAATACTTTTAGAGATAATTAGCATTTACTCATTTTGAGTAGGTGAGTAATTACCTACGGATCTGAAACTTCACCAAGTGAAACGTCTCCCAAAAGTAGGTGAAGGAGTTATTTGACAAAAATTGGCTATCTGGAATACTTTTAGAGATAATTTGCATTTACTCATTTTCAGTAGGTGAGTAATTACCTACAGGTCTGAAACTTCACCAAGTGAAAGCTCTCCCAAAAGTAGGTGAAGGAGTTATTTGACAAAAATTGGCTATCTGCAATACTTTTAGAGATAATTTGCATTTACTCATTTTGAGTAGTTGAGTAATTACCTACGGGTCTGAAACTTCACCAAGTGAAAGCTCTCCCAAAAGTAGGTGAATGAGTTATTTGAGAAAAATTGGCTATCTGCAATACTTTTAGAGATAATTCGCATTTACTCATTTTGAGTAGGTGAGTAATTACCTACAGGTCTGGAACTTCACCATGTGAAAGCTCTCCCAAAAGTAGATGAATGAGTTATTTGATAAAAATTGGATATCTGCAATACTTTTAGAGATAATTCGCATTTACTCATTTTGAGTAGGTGAGTAATTACCTATGGATTTGAAATTTCACCAAGTGAAACGTCTCCCAAAAGTAGGTGAAGGAGTTATTTGACAAAAATTGGCTATCTGGAATACTTTTAGAGATAATTTGCATTTACTCATTTTCAGTAGGTGAGTAATTACCTACAGGTCTGAAACTTCACCAAGTGAAAGCTCTCCCAAAAGTAGGTGAAGGAGTTATTTGACAAAAATTGGCTATCTGCAATACTTTTAGAGATAATTTGCATTTACTCATTTTGAGTAGGTGAGTAATTACCTACGGGTCTGAAACTTCACCAAGTGAAAGCTCTCCCAAAAGTAGGTGAATGAGTTATTTGAGAAAAATTGGCTATCTGCAATACTTTTAGAGATAATTTGCATTTACTCATTTTGAGTAGGTGAGTAATTACCTACAGGTCTGGAACTTCACCATGTGAAAGCTCTCCCAAAAGTAGATGAATGAGTTATTTGATAAAAATTGGATATCTGCAATACTTTTAGAGATAATTCGCATTTACTCATTTTGAGTAGGTGAGTAATTACCTATGGATTTGAAATTTCACCAAGTGAAACGTCTCCCAAAAGTAGGTGAAGGAGTTATTTGACAAAAATTGGCTATCTGGAATACTTTTAGAGATAATTTGCATTTACTCATTTTCAGTAGGTGAGTAATTACCTACAGGTCTGAAACTTCACCAAGTGAAAGCTCTCCCAAAAGTAGGTGAAGGAGTTATTTGACAAAAATTGGCTATCTGCAATACTTTTAGAGATAATTTGCATTTACTCATTTTGAGTAGGTGAGTAATTACCTACGGGTCTGAAACTTCACCAAGTGAAAGCTCTCCCAAAAGTAGGTGAATGAGTTATTTGAGAAAAATTGGCTATCTGCAATACTTTTAGAGATAATTTGCATTTACTCATTTTGAGTAGGTGAGTAATTACCTACAGGTCTGAAACTTCACCAAGTGAAAGCTCTCCCAAAAGTAGGTGAAGGAGTTATTTGACAAAAATTGGCTATCTGCAATACTTTTAGAGATAATTTGCATTTACTCATTTTGAGTAGGTGAGTAATTACCTACGGGTCTGAAACTTCACCAAGTGAAAGCTCTCCCAAAAGTAGGTGAATGAGTTATTTGAGAAAAATTGGCTATCTGCAATACTTTTAGAGATAATTCGCATTTACTCATTTTGAGTAGGTGAGTAATTACCTACGGATCTGAAACTTCACCAAGTGAAACGTCTCCCAAAAGTAGGTGAAGGAGTTATTTGACAAAAATTGGCTATCTGGAATACTTTTAGAGATAATTTGCATTTACTCATTTTCAGTAGGTGAGTAATTACCTACAGGTCTGAAACTTCACCAAGTGAAAGCTCTCCCAAAAGTAGGTGAAGGAGTTATTTGACAAAAATTGGCTATCTGCAATACTTTTAAAGATAATTTGCATTTACTCATTTTGAGTAGGTGAGTAATTACCTACGGGTCTGAAACTTCACCAAGTGAAAGCTCTCCCAAAAGTAGGTGAATGAGTTATTTGAGAAAAATTGGCTATCTGCAATACTTTTAGAGATAATTCGCATTTACTCATTTTGAGTAGGTGAGTAATTACCTACAGGTCTGGAACTTCAGCATGTGAAAGCTCTCCCAAAAGTAGGTGAATGAGTTATTTAAGAAAAATTTGCTATCTGCAATACTTCTAGAGAAAATGCAGAATTACTCATTTTCAGTAGGCAAGTAATTTAGCCACAGGCCTAATTTAGACATAAAGCCTACCAATAGAATACTGTGGTGCACCCTGTAATATACCTTGCAAACTTGAGAAGGCTAGCTATAATATTTTTTTCGTTAGAGTGGTAATGGTGAAATCTCTCTACACACTGCGGCTATCCAGTGGATACAATGATTTACTCAACAGTGAGAACCTGAAAGTAGATATTGGTAAGCTATGCCATGACATATAGGTCTGCAATTTCACTCTGTTATAGCTGACCAAAAATTATGTGAATAACATATTTAAACAAAATACTGTAAATGTAACAGTTTTCACGTTATAACTGATTTACTCAACAGTGATAACCTCAAAGTAGCTATTACTCAGCTATGCAATGAGCTACATGTATGAATTCTTTCTATGTTATAGCTGACCCAAAATTAGGTGAACAACATATTTAAGCAAAATACTGTAAATGCAATAGTTTTCAAGTTACAACTGATTTACTCAATAGTGAGAACCTGAAAATAGCTATTGCTCAACTATGCCATGAGCTATAAGTCTGTAATTTCACGACGTTACAGCTGACCCAAAAGTAGGTGAACAACATATTTTAACAAAATACTCCAAATGCAATATTTTTCAAGTTACAAGTCATTTACTCAACAGTCAGTACCTGAAAATAGCTATTGCTCAGTTGTGCCATGAGCTACAGGTCTGTAATTTCACTATGTTATAGCTGACCCAAAAGTAGCTGAATAACATATTTACACAAATGTCTGTAAATGCAATAGTTTTCCAATTACAACTGATTTACTCAATAGCGTGAACTTCAAAGTAGCTATTACTCAGCTATGCAATGAGCCACAGGTCTGGAACTTCACTATGTTATAGCTGACTCCGAAATAGGTGAATAACATATTGAAACAAAATACTCTAAATGTAATACTTTTGAAGTTATAAGTAATTTACTCAACAGTGATAACCTAAAAGTAGTTATTACTCAGCTATGCCATGAGCTACAGGTCTGAAATTTTACTATGTTATAGGTGACCTAAAGTAGCTGAATAACATATTTATACAAAATTGTGTAAATGCAATTGTTTTCAAGTTACAAGTGATTTTACTCATGATGGAAGTTACTGAAAAGCCCAAAAGTAGCTATTACTCACTTAGCTATTGAGACAGACACCCAAGTTACTCACCATGTTGTAGCTATGAAAAAAGTATCTGAATAACATATTTTAACAAAATGCTCTAAATGCAACACTTTTCACGTTATAAGTGATTTAGTGCATGATTTCATGAATTTTAATGCATTTTAGACATTTTTGTCTACCACAGGCCTAATTTAGACATAAAGCCTACCAAAAAGATAGGGTGGCGAGTCCTCTAGCATACCAAGCCACCTGCCAAATATGAAAGAAATCTGGAAAGAAATGTGGACTGTAGGTTGCTAACAAGCAATATTCCACATTTTAGACATTTTTGTCTACCACAGGCCTAATTTAGACATAAAGCCTACCAAAAAGATAGGGTGGCGAGTCCTCTACCATATCAAGCCACCTGCCAAATATGAAAGAAATCCGGAAAGAAATGTGGACTGTAGGTCGCTAACAAGAAATCTCTGTGGACGAGGGCGCGGACGACGACGATGATGAATCCATAGTATCCCTGCTTTGCGTCGGGGATACAATTACCAAACGAACTGTTCAATTTTTAGGAAAACTAGTGCGTGTGAATACCAGTAGTTCTATTTTAATTAGAAACAAAGTGTTAAACTATCAGAAAAATTGATAAAAACTATTCAGACATCAGCATTTAACACTGTGACATTTGGTCAAGCGATATGGTACTTGTTCCAAATGTCCAAAATTACTGTGATTAGCAGAGATGAAATGTATGAAATGATAAAGAGTCTGTGCACACAAGATAGGATAAGCCATTAAGTCAGTGTTTCACACCTGAGAGAGCCAACACAGTCATCTAGTAGTAGACATCTATACTTGTACACTTACAACAGGTAACATAAAATCTAACAAGTATATACAAGCACATAAATACGTAAAGTCTTTGTTCGTAACAATTAAAACGATGGTTGATCTGAAGAAATACCCTACCACAATTTCACAAAATGTAAAAATGGCATAAAATCAGTTAAATTTAAAACAGAACTAGAAATAGGCCGCCCTGTTGATAGTAGATGCGAATAGAAACAGGATAGCATAGAAGAACACACATTATCATGTGTAATGTCCACCCATGAACCTTTTGCCCAAATTGTACAGTAGTCTTACAAGACCCTGTTTCATTTGTAAAATATATCAATGATGCTTAAATATTTGTTAGTGTAGATGTAAATTATTTCAGCTTCATGCCTTTTTGCATTGGTTGGGTTGAAAATTTTGACGAAATCACTCTATCTTGCACGGTTAAGAAGATAGAAGCAAATTCCTGTTTTTCTATTTTTGGCAAAAATTTGAAAATTCAAAATGGCCGCCATTTTTGGAAAAAGGAAATTTTTTTGAAAATTGCCAAGAGTACATTTCTTAGATACCCTATGGGTCGAAAATTTCAACAAAATAACTCTATTTTGCACGGTTAAGGCCAGTTTGTGTTTTTCCATTTTGGGCAAAAATTCGAAAATTCAAAATGGCTGCCATTTTTGGGGAGGGGAAAATTTTTTGAAAATTGCAAAGATTACATTCCTTAGATACCCTGTGGGTTGAAAAATTTCGACGAAATCGCTCTATCTCGCATGGTTAAGGAGATAGAAGCAAATTTGTGTTTTGCCATTTTTGGCAAAAATTTGAAAATTCAAAATGGCCGCCATTTTAGGGGAGGGGAAATTTTTTTTTAAATTGCCAAGAATACAATGCTCAAATACCTGTGGGTCGAAAATTTTGACGAAATCGCTCTATCTCGCACGGTTAAGGAGATAGAAGCAAATTAGTGTTTTGCCATTTTTGGCAAAAATTCGAAAATTCAAAATGGCCGCCATTTTTGGGGAGGGGAAAATTTTTTGAAAATTGCAAAGAGTACACTCCTCAGATACCCTGTGGGTCGAAAATTTCCACGAAATCGCTCTATCTCGCACGGTTAAGGAGATAGAAGCAAATTAGTGTTTTGCCATTTTTGGCAAAAATTCGAAAATTCAAAATGGCCGCCATTTTTGGGGAGGGGAAAATTTTTTGAAAATTCCAAAGAGTACACTCCTGAGATACCCTGTGGGTCGAAAATTTCGACGAAATCGCTCTATCTCGCACGGTTAAGGAGATAGAAGCAAATTTGTGTTTTGCCATTTTTGGCAAAAATTCGAAAATTTAAAATGGCCGCCATTTTTGGGGAGGGGAAAATTTTTTGAAAATTGCAAATATTACACTCCTTAGATACCCCGTGGGTCGAAAATTTCGACGAAATCGCTCTATCTCGCACGGTTAAGGAGATAGAAGCAAATTTGTGTTTTGCCATTTTTGGCAAAAATTCGAAAATTCAAAATGGCCGCCATTTTTGGGGAGGGGAAAATTTTTTGAAAATTACCAAGAGTACACTCCTTAGATACCCCGTGGGTCGAAAATTTTGACGAAATCGCTCTATCTCGCACGGTTAAGGAGATAGAAGCAAATTTGTGTTTTGCCATTTTTGGCAAAAATTCGAAAATTCAAAATGGCCGCCATTTTTGGGGAGGGGAAAATTTTTTGAAAATTGCGAAGAGTACACTCCTTAGATACCCTGTGGGTCGAAAATTTCGACGAAATCGCTCTATCTCGCACGGTTAAGGAGATAGAAGCAAATTTGTGTTTTGCCATTTTTGGCAAAAATTCTAAAATTCAAAATGGCCGCCATTTTTGGGGAGGGGAAAATTTTTTGAAAATTGCAAAGAGTACACTCCTTAGATACCCTGTGGGTTGAAAATTTCGACGAAATCGCTCTATCTCGCACGGTTAAGGAGATAGAAGCAAATTTGTGTTTTGCCATTTTTGGCAAAAATTCAAAAATTCAAAATGGCCGCCATTTTTGGGGAGGGGAAAATTGTTTGAAAATTGCAAAGATTGCATTCCTCAGATACCCTGTGGGTCGAAAATTTTGCCGAAATCGCTCTATCTCGCACGGTTAAGGAGATAGAAGCAAATTTGTGTTTTGCCATTTTTGGCAAAAATTCGAAAATTCAAAATGGCCGCCATTTTTGGGGAGGGGAAAATTTTTTGAAAATTGCAAAGAGTACACTCCTCAGATACCCTGTGGGTCGAAAATTTTGCCGAAATCGCTCTATCTCGCACGGTTAAGGAGATAGAAGCAAATTACTCAAAAGTAGTACTGAAAATACACAATGAAGTACCTAAATGGCTATTACTCATGTACTGACAAAGCTATCAGTCCCAAATGCAATACCAAGCGAGCTATGGACATAACAATCTTGTATTCAAAATTGTAGTAAAATATCTTTAATTATTTTGGCTTAAATGCACGGAAACCAATGGGTACTGAAAATAGCTGTACTTAAGTATTACTCAGTAAGCAAAAGAGGTACAACAGCCAAAAGCAATCCCAAGCAAGCTACTGACCCAATAAGCCTGCATACCAAATTTGGTGACAATAGCTCTAATACTTTTCCTTTAAATGAGCGGAAACCATGCGTGACGCCGGACATCGGACGCCGGACGCCGGACATCGGACAACGGACATCGGACATCGGACGGCGAAAAAAGCAAAAATAATATATCCACCCCCCAGGGGGGTGGACATAATAATACCTTCACCGACTATCATTTGAAGATGGATGACATGTAGGCAAAGTGATGTGTAATAGGTAAAGTATTTAAAACAGAAGACAAATGTTTCATTAAAACTTAAAGGAAGCATGAAAAATGCATCTTCCATTTGTACATTTGTATAAAGGGTTTTCACAAGAGTTTCCACAACATCATGACCAAGTAGTGCTAAATCTCCAGTACATTTTGACATTAGTGAAATACAGCTGTGACGACTATAACTGTAGCCTGTGTTGAAGTGGAGATTCCCAATTGCCACCTGGCATTTTCAGTTAAGTTCAAAGTGCCAATATCTTTGAAATGATTATTTTGTAAAATAAGGGTGTACAGTCACATATTTTACATGTTCTTCAATCTTTTCTCATGTTTTTGTTTGTCCCTGAATAATAAAGGAGATAAAAAGTAAAAAAAACACCAAATCTGTTACTTTATTACCTCAGCTTGACCTGGGGGGGAAGGGGGGGTAGATATCAGTAGCGTTTTTTAGGCTCTTTGCATATGGTGATAATAAAGGTGATAAAAGTTACCAAGGCAATCATTGCCTGTGAACTGGCTCTGCCTTAGCAGACTTTGTCTTTTGATCTTCAAGAGTATATGTAAAGTGGAAAAGGACACAAAGTTGTGCACTAAAAATGGTATTCAGAAGCTCAAGAATTGAGCAACCACTCTGAAACTTTAATTGCTATGGTTCACAAAAAAGTAAGTAAACAACACCTTTTAGAAAAAATGAGCACCTGCAATACTTTTGAAGATACAGGCTATTTACTCATTATGGTAACTGCTGAAAAGTGAAAAAGTAACTATTACTCACCCATACATTGAGCAACAACTTTGAAACTTAACTATGCTATAGTTCACAAAAATAGCCATCTTGGCGGGCAAGAACCCCAGCCTGCTGATAAAAGTAAAATGACAACATTGAGATTTCAGAAAATCTTAGGAAGAACTGCAGTTGTAAGAAGTATAGATGATGTATGATTTCATGAAATTTAATGCTTTAAAAATTGTTTCAAAAATTCATTTAGAAATAATTAACAAAGGTCCAGGTCTGATATTCATACAAGGGAATCTACTTGCAGCCTAGTACAAAAATGCAGGATAAGAGGCAAATTCCTTCGATAGTCAATAAGAAAATTGTGATAAAGTGTTGAAATTTTCACACTTTGGGTGGGGGGTACCTCTCTTGTTACGGGGAAAACAAGCAGACCTGCATGCCTTGAACAATTTTCATCCTCAATATAGGGTTCCTTTTAAAATAAACAGCAGGTCTCTCGGCCGGCCTTGTACTTTTGGAGAAACACACATGCAGACGACGCAGATGCCATAATGTCAGCAGACTGACAAGACAGCTAACATAAAAATTGGTATTTTATCCTTTTCTCAAAAATGGTCAGTATTTCAGTGTTTTATTGGGATTCGTATTCTTCCTTCCAGTCATACCGATAATCTCTGGAGTTCTTTAGCATAAAAAGAGGTTGCAAACAAGGCGATCCTCTGGCACCATATCTATTCCTACTTTGTGGACAGATATTATACCTACTAATTGAAAATAATAATAATATTAAAGGAATTACAATTAAAAACACAGAATTTAAAATATCTCAATTTGCTGATGATACTACTTTGATTTTGGATGGTAATGAGAGTTCTCTGGATGCAGCTTTGAACACCCTTGAAGTTTATGGTACATTATCAGGTTTGAGGATGAATAGTTCTAAATGTAAAATGATATGGATTGGAAGTAAAAAACACTCAAAAGACAAACTTAATTGCAAATGCCATTTTGACTGGAATAATAATTTTTCTCTTTTAGGATTACATTTTCATGTTAATTTGGACCAAATGGCTGAGATCAATTACAGCTTAGCCATTAATAAAGTTAAAAATACCATATCCTTTTGGAAAAAAAGATCGTTGACCCCTTTGGGGAAAATTACTGTGATAAAAACACTCATCCTGTCAAGATTGAATCACTTGTTTATGACTATTCCGCTACCTTATAACGGGTTTTGCAAAAAAATTGATAATTTGCTATACAATTTTCTGTGGGATGGCAAGCCAGATAAAGTTAGTAGGGCCCAGATTTGCCAAAGTTATGCCAATGGTGGTCTAAAAATGATCAACACTGAATTATTTGTGAAAGCCTTGAAGCTAACATGGCTAAGGAGACTCATAACAACACAAAATTCTCAATGGTCTACACTGTTTCAGTTGACACTCTCATCAATTAAAAAAATAACAGATTTTGGTCCACATTGGTTCAAAGTGTTACATTGTAAAACAAAAAACCTTTTCTGGAAAGAGATTTTTGAAATTGCATTTTCTCACCAAAATGATCTGGTCACAAAGAGAGATGATAATTTACTGTGTATGCCTTTATGGTACAATGAACAAATCAGTAAAAGTAATTTATTTAAACCCAAATGGTATAAACATGGTATTGCTGTTGTCGGTGACATCATTTCTGATGGCATCATTTTAAGCAAAGAAACCATAGAACTACTATATGATTTACCAGATATAAACTTCTTGGATTATTACCAGGTGAGGGCAGATGTAAATAATTTTCTTATAACAAATTTAATTAATGAAATAACTGAAATCAAAAGACCTTATATTCCAGCTCATCTAAAAATACTTTTGAAAAGTAAAACTGGGTGTACAGACATGTACTGGGAAATGAACAGACAAAATTTAAATATGAACTATCAACAGAAGTGGAATTTAGACCTAAATATATTTATTGATAATTATTCCTGGAAAAAAATTTATAAAATATGTTTTAAATCACTCAATGATAATAACATTATTTGGCTTCAGTATAAGATATTGCAACGGATTCTTGGCACAAAACAACAACTATTTAAAATGAACCTTTCAAACTCAGAATATTGTAGAATTTGCAATTCTAGTCCAGAAACATTAGTTCACTTATTTGTCTCTTGTAAACATGTTAAAAAGTTGTGGAATGATTTAAAACATTGGTTAAATGATGTCACAGATATTAATTTAAACTTTGCAGCAAAAGATATTATTCTTGGATATTTATTGAAAACAGATCTTTTCCTTCCAATCAATGTCATTATATTGATCACAAAATCATATATATTTTCTTGTGCTTTTATGAAACGATCATTGAACTTGGCACATTTAAAGATAAAGATCAAATCAGTATATGAATATGAATACTTTATATATAAGGAGAAAGAACAAGAGAAAGACTTTAAAAATACTTGGAAGAAATTCTCAAAATTATTTGATTGAAAACATTCATGTGTAATTGTAACTGTTAAGTCATATTTTGGTACATAAAAATGTACAACCGGTGACTCATTTTTTTTTTCTTTTCTTGTCTTTCTTGTATTTTAAAACCTTTTATTAAAGATATATATATGCATGACTGTATATTTATGTCAAAATATATGTCACTTGTACCACATAGATTGAAGAAATAAAGAGTGAAAAAAAAAAAAAAAAAAAAAAAAAGAAAAAAAAGATAATCTCTGGAGTACCGATCAAGATCGTTGCTCAACTATCCATATGAAAACTACTTTTGTCAACCTACTGCACCCAGTTCCCTATTGTAGGGAAGACATTGTGCGTTCAAAGCAGAAGATTAGATTAGATTAGATAGGGGTAATATATATTTCAAATTTTCTGGAAACTTTCCAAAAAGAATGTTAGAACCCTGGTGTTAAACCATGGATGTAGATTGACTGACATAAAACTCTCACCGTCTTCACAGCCTCAAATCTCTGCAACTCTGTCACTTCTTCTTCTATACCAACTCTATAAACATTACAGAATACAAATGCACATTTACAGTGTAATGGCAATTAGTATCACTACATGGAAAACACGATGTGAATGTGCCAACTAAATGTTTATGCCTACAAACCAGAGTGTCTCCAAAGCATAAACATAAAAGAAGCAAAATGTAAAGATGGAATTATACATTTTGAAGAGACGCTGCAGACATAACATTTAAATGATAAACTGTGCATCATTAAATAGTAATTCAAAATTATGGCCCCACTGACCTAAAATAGACTCTGCATAGATTTTAATGGTGCTTATAAACAAGTGACATATGGTATATATATCTCAAAAAGTGTCCCACAAAGACAGATCAAGCATATATAAATGATAAAAAGGTTCTACCTCACATTACATTCAAAGGCTCTACAAGCAATAATTAATGAGAACACACATTTATATAATAAATAACTCTTAAATGCTAAAAGTACACTTTTATAGTTCCAATTCATAAAGTTCCCACCCAGAAAGTTTCCCACCCCCAAACTAGAAGGGATAGAAAAATTCCCAATTTTTTTTTTACAAAAACTTTTTTCCCCCTAAATATGCCTTTAATCTAGTGAATGTGCATTAAGCAACCCTCACTCTTGGACACAGAATAAACAAAATTTGTGACAAATGGAATCATGTATTTCATCCGCTGATTGGACATGATAATCCTTCTGTTTGGGTGGCTATTGAGGCAAAGAAACCGAAAACTGTGCACAGTGAACTTTGTGATGTTGATAAAAACCATTGCAGACTTGGTAGAAAAGTGTTGTCATACATGAAGCGAGCCTCCCGAATAGCAATGAATCCCAAAAGGGAAGAAATGGTACTGCAATAATTTACTTTTGATACAAAAATTATAATACAGCAGGATATTGCTATAATATCTCATCAATTACAGAACATCTCAGAAAACAATGCAGTCCCAAACAGCATTAGTAG
The DNA here is from genome assembly GCA_964017235.1 of Sabellastarte sp. h YS-2021. Lineage (NCBI taxonomy): Eukaryota > Metazoa > Annelida > Polychaeta > Sabellida > Sabellidae > Sabellastarte > Sabellastarte sp. h YS-2021. The sequence continues at coordinate 31,852,313 of OZ024937.1, read as the reverse complement.
AAAATTGTTTCTTTCCCCACACTAATACTAATATTCGTACACCCAACTATATGTTATTCAACATACTCAAAACTGACACAGTGATGATCAAAAAGCCAAACAATGGCTTTTTAACAGAATACCAAAAAACTTTACTTTTTAAATGTGGGTACATGTAATAAAGGTACTGAATGAACAAGGCCCATACTGCACCAGAGATATACAACAACCCCTGTAAGACAGGCTTCACCTGATTTTGAGCCACTGCAGCATCTGAGTTGTAAGTCCACCACATAGAATAACAGTTGTAATTACTATGACCAGTGTTGTGGAAAAGGTTAATCTCTGTTGATCTGTGTCAGTTGTTCTTATAGCAAGTGCAAAGGCTATGGCACCTCGGAGACCTACAACACAGAAAGCTGCATGACAAACTGAATACTCTCTTCAACATATGAATACAAAGTTGAAAAGAAACTTTAATCATATTCATAATCTTGTAGAATATTTTTGTATATATTTGGGGTGAATGAAAAAGCACAATAGGAATGTTATATCTCTATACCATTACCAAGAGATTTAAGTCAACAATGGTCATAATTATGCCACAATTATAAAATGTGTATTTTTTCTCAAGAAACAAATGTGCTTTTGTAGGGTAAACTACCTGAAAACATCATCATATGCTGCACATTGTAGTGTATCTTGTTGGATCGACCCAGGTTGAGCAGGAATGATAATGGGTAAACATTGAATAGACGACCCACCAAAATACCAAGCTGCCAATGTCAAGGTTATACTCACTTCTTTTAGAAAACAAAAAACGATGCCACCAAATTAAGCAGCCTGAACCTGTGTATATCACAATTTCATTTAAATATGTTTTGCTTGAGGGAAAAGATTTGTAATTCCAGTATTTTAACAAAAACTGTACTTTTCTTGATTAAAGAGATGAAGGAATTATTTGGCAATAAATGTCAATTTACAATGGGTAATGATTTCTTCAAATGAGATCAGTTTGAGCAGGATTACTGGGTATATTTACCACCAGCCTTATTGCAATGGAAGGATTGTTTTCACAATATTTTTAGTTTCTATTTGATTATTATTTTTATAATGCAGATAGGATGGAATCAACAGTTCCGCCAGGTATAGAATTCAACAATAAGGATACAAATGCAGCTGCTATGAAGGCAGGATTCCAGATATGGTTCATGTAGGTGAATGTTGACACTCCAATGTAAGTAAACACAAAGTTCTCAGACAAGAAGTTTAGCAGTTCAAACAGCTGAAAATATACATAACTACCACATCAATACAATCACCATATCACTAAAATGATGACAAATGATTTGTAAAAGTAATGGGTCATTTATTATTTTCTTATCCAGACTACAATTTTCAACAATACAAATTGCAAAACTGTCATGCCACTAAGGTTAAATCTACCCCCAAACTAACATCACAGCTAATGATTTCCTTTAAGTTATTTCACATAGCAAACCTCGAGGAGTGTGATAATCATGGCTTTTCGGTATGACCTTGAAAAGTCAAATCTAAACAAAGTCATATCCATCATTATTCATAAGCTGTTTTCATATTCCCAACCTCAAGGAACTATTATAATACGTGAGACACAAGACACTATTCTGGTTTTTTTCTATGAAATTAGGAAATGTGGGAATCCATCAAGGCTTAAATCAATTCTTTGTTGTGAGTACAATGTCACATTTCTGAGGAAATTGAGTAAAGGTCCTCAGTTGGGCAAATTTTGGGACTTAGGACTTACCTCTTTTGTTCTACTTTTAGATTCGTCTGACAAATTATGATAAGTGTAGTGGGCTTGGCATATTCCACAAAATAAGACAGCAACAATGCCTGAAATACAAAAAGCCAAACTTAACTAGACTAAGGATGCATCTGTCACCAGATGAAGGATGTATCCACAGAAAGAAGACAGCTAACATGGTTTTGAACATGAACAGCATTTTTACCAATTAAGTGACTTATTTGATATAAAATCAGTCACATCTCTTGAGCTGGCATGAACCTTATATTATCATCCATTAAATACAATTTCAGATACAATAGGTTAAATTTGTAAAAAATAAGTGTGCCTTGCATATTTATATGACATATCCAATGATTTGCATAATTTTAGGTGCTTTACAGAATTTTCAACAATTTTTTTTTAAAACAAGGGTCTTGAAAGTAGATGAATAGCATACTTAAACAAAACACTAAAAATGGAGTAGTTTTCATATAATTACAACTGATTGACTCAACAGTGAGAATGTGAAAGTGACTATTTCTCAGCTATGCCATGAGCTACAGGTCTACAATTTCACTGTGTTATAGCCGATACATAAGTAGGTGAATATCACGAAATTCTCTAAATTTGAAAATTTTAAATACTTAAATGTAGCTTTTATAAGCTACAAGCTTACCATGTGGAACTGAATGCTGATCTCGGATGGCCGCAGGCAATCGGCCAGCATCCAAGAAAAATGGACGAAATAATGATGGCTCGATGCCTTAGTACTGTAGGTGAACCCTGTAGTGAAATACCGCATGCTCCCCATCTTTTTGAGTTGAAATTAGCCATACCCCCTCAGCTGCAACACAGCAGGGACGCAGGGTGGGACTATCCTCAGTTCCACATGATAAGCTTGTAGCCTATAAAAGCTACATTTAAGTAATTAATATTTTCAATTTTATTGCGCTACAATAGCTTACCATGTGGAACTGAATGCTGAATCCAACTGCTAGGCGGAGGGGTTACAGCTGAGACTGGAAGTATTTTGTCAATTTTTCTTGGATTTTGAACTAATGTATATACCAAATTATTTTCCAAATTACCTGTCTGGGTCAGGCTTACAGTGCCCTGTTTCGGAAACTGGGCCTGTAAGAAGCCAAAAACCAGAATTTATCAAAGAACAGTACGGATACTGTTAGGATGTCTGGATTTTGAAGGGGAAAGTGCAGTCATGCTCACCTAAACGGCATGTATTGCACCAAGGGTTTCACTACAACATTACAAGCCCTGGGCTTGAAGTCTCTATTACTGGAAACCAAGATAAGATAAGAATAAAACCTGAGATTATGGGTTACCTAGCTTAAACATATAATATTTATACATAGGACTATTTTAACATAAATAGGATAAAAGACGTTACCAAACATCCTGAGAAGGTATGCTTATACCTAGACCCTGGGTTTAGACTCCTGAAGACTTGACTGCAGCAGAGGTGCCCCCCCCCCCCCTTACTTTCCGAGGATGACTAGTCTGAGGGGAATGGTCTAGGACTTCTTGTGCCACTACAAGTGAACCTAGATACATATTGTTGTCATAATCTGACAAAGTAATGTCTATAAGGTAAATGTATTGTGAGCTTTCCAGTGACATGCTTGCATGATTTGGTCCACCGAAACCCCGCCATAAAAGGCCTTAGAGGCCACAAAGGCCCAGATATCATGAGCTTTAACTTGGACCAGGTCCAAGGACTGTTGGTCTGCTTGTTTGTAACAAATTAGTTGTTTTAACCAAGAGGAGAGAGTAGCGGGTCTGATGGCTTGAGGTATGACCTTTGAAGGAAATAAAGAGTAGGGATCGAGAACTCCTTAGGTCCTTGGTTCGATCCAGTTAATACCTCAGGGCCTGTACTGGACACAGGGTCCTGTCTTCTTTGAATTGTCTATCCACGATGGTAGTCAAAGCAGGGATAGTCACAGGAGACACACTTGAGAACCTTCTCTTGCTAGTTGGTTTTTGGCTATACAATCTGAAGAGTCGAACAAGGTAACCTTTTCCCATTGGCCTAAATTAGATACTTTGTTTGTAACCCAGGCATGGATTTCGCTGCGGCACTTGCCGGAGGCCAAAGTTAGCAAGGAAGCAGTTTTAAGAGAAAGATGTTTGAAGTCTGTGTCTTTCATAGTTTCAAAGGGTGCTTTTGTGAGTTCATTAAGTACAACAGAAAGGTTCCATTCTGGAAGATTCCTGGGATTTTTGGGACGATCCCTGTGAAAACTGGAGAGTAACCTGTTAAGGTCTGAGCTTGGGAAATATGGAGCCCCACTGGGCCCAAGGTGTCAACAAATGGTCGTCCTATAACCATCAATGATCGAAGGGAGCCTGTTTAGGCCTTGGTACAGGTACATGAAGAAGTCTGAGACTTGCTTCACAAAGGGAGTGGAGAAATCCACTGAATTTTCTCTGCACTATTTCTCAAATAGGGCCCACTTCACTTGTAGATGGTCCTTTTTGATGACCTTTGAGGGGCAGCATTTCTCTCTGCCACCTCCAAAGAGAAGCCTTGTTCTTGGAGCTGTCCACTCTGGATTGCTGTGAAACACATAGTTGTGGGACTATTTGAGAAGGGTTCTTGACACTGGTAGTTGAAGTGGGATCTCTGTTGAGAGCTGCACTAGGTCCCAAAACCAGGGCATCCCTGGCCAGCCTGGGGCTATTACACTAATGAGGCAGTTGAGTTGCCTGATTTTTTGGATCACCCTATGAAGGAGAGCCGTGGGAGGGTAAGCATAAGCAGTGAGACCCAACCAGATTATGTTCTGAGCATCTATGTCCCAAGTATGTTGGTCTGGGACTGGAGATACATACAACGGAACTTTGTGGTTCAGATTTACTAATTTTAATTAGTAAATAAAATTTTTATTAGTTAATACCTTACCCAACAGATGGGAGATTCCCACCCGGCCTTCCCCGCTTTTCAGCTTCTATTAATCTAATGTGGGACGAAAAAGATGCTATGACGTCACGTCCCTCTGGCGAATAAAGCAGCTACCTGGGGAAAATTGCAAATTTTAATTAGTAAATCAAATTTTTATTAGTTAATACCTTACCTAACAGACGTAGCTATACTCCGGCGCCAGCCGGTCCCGCCAGACGCCAGAAAAAGACGTCCCGAGATTCACCTCCGGCAGGACCGGTACACTACAATCCACTCGTCAGGTGGCCTAGTTCTTGCTTTATTCGCCAGAGGGACGTGACGTCATAGCATCTTTTTCGTCCCACATTAGATTAATAGAAGCTGAAAAGCGGGGAAGGCCGGGTGGGAATCTCCCATCTGTTGGGTAAGGTATTAACTAATAAAAATTTACTAATTAAAATTTGCAATTTCACTGCGTTAATACACCTTACCTAACAGACGATAGCTAGAACTAGAAATAGGACGCCCTGTTGATAGTAGATGCGAATAGAAACAGGATAGCATAGAAGAACACACATTATCATGTGTAATGTCCATCCCATGAACCTTTTGCCAAAATTGTACAGTAGTCTTACAAGACCCTGTTTCATTTGTAAAATATATCAATGATGCTTAAATATTTATTAGTGTAGATGTAAATTATTTCAGCTTCATGCCTTTTTGCATTGGTTGGGTCGAAAATTTTGACAAAATCACTCTATCTTGCACGGTTATGAAGATAGAAGCAAATTCCTGTTTTTCTATTTTTGGCAAAAATTCAAAAAATCAAAATGGCCACCATTTTTGGGGAGGGGAATTTTTTTTGAAAATTGCAAAGATTACATTCCTTAGATACCCTGTGGGTCGAAAGGATAATAGGGAACTCTATTTATATGCTCAGGGGCACTGGCCTGTCTGGTTAAAAAGTCACCCCAGGTTATAAAGGCCCAAGAGCACCAACACCCCCCCCCCCCCCCCCCTTTTTCTGCTCTGAGGGGAGGAAGAGAGAAAGTTCTGTCCTAGAGAATCCAGCTTCCAGATACACCCAAGAAAGAGAGGAGAAAGGTTTTATACCCCGTACTTTAGGCACCCAGGTAAAAAACCTTACAATTAGGGAATAGGTCAAAAGGGGAGACCTATACCCAACAAAACTTACAACTGTTATGTACACTATATACAGGGAAGGAGCATAAGGTTTAGTGCTGGATCTGCTGTGCAGCCACCACCGGACCTAAATGAAAGAGCTCCGAATCTGCCCAAGCAACATCTTTAAGATAGAATTGAGTAAAGGTGTTGTGGGACTTCCAATGGCATGCCGCCAAAATTTGGTCCAGAGAAATGCCACCTTGAAAAGCTTTGGAAGCCGCAAAGGCTCTAACATCATGAGCTTTGACCTGATGTAACGTCAGAGCCTCCTGATCTGAAAGTTCATAGCAAAGGATAACTGTCTGCTTAATCCAAGACGAGATTGTAGCCGGAGAAACATCCTTAGTAAAACCCTTCTTGAAGGAGACAAAGACCAGTTCTTTGCCTTGTCTGAGGTCTTGTGTCTTGTCCAGATAGTAGCATAAAGCTCGAACTGGACAGAGTGACCTATCCTCCTTCAGGGATTTATCCAGAGTAGGAGACAGAGCCGGAATGACCACTGGAGCCACGCACTCTGGACCCTATTTCGCCAAGTGGTTCTTAGCCAAGAAACTTTGAAATGGGTAAAGGGACACTTTTGACCAGTCCTCTTGGTGTCTAATATTTTTGTTCAACCATGTGTGTATTTCACTCCTACGCTTTCCCGAACCAAGAGCTAGGAGAAAAACCGTTTTAAAGGTCAGATGTTTCAATGATGCCTTTCTGAGAGGCTCAAACGGTAGTTTGGTGAGTTGATGTAATACCAACGAGAGGTTCCATGAAGGAATTCCTCGATGACCCTTTGGTCTATCTGTATAAAAACTGTCTAACAGGCGATTTAAGTTTTCATCCTTGCTGACATTCAAGGAGGAACTGCCTAATTTGTCCCCAATGGCTGATCTGTAACCATCAATGGTACTGGGTTGGAGATTCTTCTCCTGGAACAGATGTAGGAGAAAATCTGCTATCTGTTTGACAGATGGAGACCTGACGTCCACCTTACTTGTTTCACACCATCTGACAAAAACGGACCACTTCGCCTCATAGACTGTTCTGGTTGAACTTCTTTGAGGAGCCTCAATTCGTGACGCCACTGGACTAGAGAAATCTTGCTCCTTGATTGCTTCGGCTCTAGCAGCCATGCGTGAAGGTTTAGGTTGGTTAGATTCCTGTGACGAGCCTTGTTGAAGGGCTGAGTCACTAAGTCCGGATGATTGGGTAGGCAAAGAGGGACCTGGGCCGACAGTTCTACCAGGTCCCAAAACCATGGCATGTTGGGCCAACCCGGAGCTATCAAGATCACTCTTCTGTAAAGATGGTCTGACAGCTTGCTGACTACCTTGCCCAGCAAAGCCACTGGGGGAAAGGCATACATGTCCAGGTTTTCCCAAGAGACTGTCAGAGCGTCCACTGCCCACGCATTGGGGTCCGGCACTGGGGACACGTATTGGGCTAGTTTGCAATTGTACTTTGTTGCAAACATGTCCACTTGGGGATGGTGCCAGGTCTGAACCAGAAGGTTGAAAACCTCCTGATGAAGGGACCATTCTGTCTGAATGATTTGGCCTTGCCGAGACAACTTGTCTGCAATCACATTCAGACGACCAGGTATGTGCCTGGCCTTTAGAACAACCTGTCTCAGATTGCACCAGCACAGGAGTCACCATAGAAGGGCACAAAGTGAGCCTGACCTCATACCTCCCTCCTTGTTGATGTATGCCACAACTGTGGTGTTGTCTGTGGCAACTAGAACGACTTTTCCTTGTACTAGGTGCTGGAATCTTTTCAAGGCTAGTAAGACAGCTTTTAGTTCCAGGAAGTTTATATGAAGATGACTTTCTGGAACTGACCAAGTGCCTCTTGTCGTGAAGTCGCCTAAGTGAGCACCCCATCCTTCTTTTGAGGCGTCTGTAAAGATTTGAATGGCATGACGCAAAGGGTGTAGGGGTTGGCCCAGTATCTCCTTTTCTAGGGATTCTGGGACTCTCCAATGTCTCTTGAGGTGCCACTGGATGGGCCTCATGTGGAGCCTCCCCAGGGGTACCTGTTTCTCCGTTGCTGTGAGCAGGCCTATCAGGGACATGAATTTCCTGACTCGGCAAATTGGTTTGGATAGAACTGATTCCACCTTCTGGATAATCGACTCCCAACGGTTTTGGGTCGGTTGGACCAGTCCTTGAGAGAGATCGTACCTGTAACCCACAAACTCGAAGGTTTGTTTGGGTTCCAGCTCTGACTTTTGGAGGTTCACCACCCAGCCCAACTCCTGACAAAGGGCGAGGAGGGATTGGGTGCCCTGGAGGCAGGATTCTTTGGTAGGGGCTCAAATCAACCAGTCGTCTAGGTACTGGTGGATCCTTATACCCCTGGCTTGAGCCATTAACTTGACCTCCTTGACCAGACAAGTGAACTCCATCGGGGCTGTTGATAGGCCAAAGAGGAGGGCCCGGAACTGGTAGGATTGGTTTTGGAAATGGAACCTGAGATACTTCCGGGACCCGTTGTGAATTGGAATGTGGAAATAGGCGTCGCTGAAATCCAGCGATGACACCCATTCCCCTTGTTGTAAAGATATCCAAATTGTCTCTGGGGTTTCCATTTTGAATGTTTTTACGCTCAAAAAACTGTTTTAGAGCACTGAGGTCTAAAACTGGACGCCATTTCTGATTTGGTTTGGGAACTATGAAAAGTCTGTTGAAAAAGGCTAGAGATGCTCGAACCCTCACCATCTCTACTGCCTTTTTGCCCAATAGGTTTTGAACCGCCTCCTTCAGGGAGAGGTTTCTTTGGGGATTGGCGTAACCACTGACTATCAGGGGTTGTCTCACTAGAGGGGGTTTGAGTTTGAATGGGAGCACATAGCCCTCTTTTAGGATTGACACCACTCTTGGATTTGCCCCCAGGCGAGCCCAGGTCTGCCAAAAAGGCTGGAGGCGTCCGCCTACTACTGGAGCATGAACAACACTGTGGGCATTGGGAACAGTTGGGGCAGAAACACAAGGAACGACAAAAGAAACACAGTTCACAAACTTTATTTCTGACTTGTTTTTTAAGGGAGGACTTAAGCCTTTCTTTTGTGGCAGTCTTACATTGTTTGTTGCAAAATGTACAAGACTGGCAACAGAGCAATTTACACTAGTCTTGGGTTTAGAGTTTCTGGTAACACCACATTCCCGGACCGGGCTGTCAGAACTGGTTCTTTTACACAATAATTGTCATTTGTACTGACCTTGGAGCCTCGGGAACCGAGGTTAGAATGACCTCCCCGGCCCCTACCGCGGGGTCTACCACGCCCTCCAAAGCTCTTCCAGGCTGGCATATCTTTGCCCGGGTTGCCAGAGGGTTTAGATGAATCCTGACCCTTCCATCCGGTGGAGTAGGGTTGAAATCTAACTTGACCTCTTTTGTGTCCACTGGCAAACCCCCCATGGCCCGGACTGGGCTGGGAGGTACGCTTAGTAGACTCATGTTGTGCAATTTCATCCTCAGCCTTCCTGATGACGGCGTCAGGGAAAAGGGTGTATCCATTCAACGGACAATTTCTCAGGGAGGAAAAAGTGTCTGGCTTTACACCCTACTTCAACTGTTCTAAATAGGAGTCCCTACGGACCAGAGTGAAATTCGCCATCTGGGTAAACGTAAAGTCAGAGAGATGCCATAAAGATTTGCCCATGGCAAAGCTCACATTCTGGTTGAAGCTCGTCAGATAGCGGAGCTCATCCAATGCTGACTGAGCTTTAGTCGACGATTTCCCTTTTCCCAGTTCAGCTTGAAACACTCTAAGTTGTTCTTGAACAGAGTCCTGTATCTTGGTGATACACCTGTTAAAGCCTGCCGAATGATTGCATATGTAACTTGACTCCTTGGCAGCTTTTTCCCACTTCCTGATGGTGTCCTGAGATATTGGACGAGCAGAGGGTTGAGAGTTAGCAATGTTCGGCTTGGCAATCCTAGAGAAAGCAATGTTGACCTTGGCCGCGTCATTAGGCCATGAGTTCACGTACTTGCCTGGTCTTGTAGGGTCCTTGGGTTCAGCTGGGTGAATCCCATACCAGCGACTCTGGGACTTAGGAGGGCGTAAGAATTGGTCCATATGGAGACCTCCTGGCTCAGACGACTTGGAAGGATAACCTTCAATAAGTACCAAGTTCATGTTTTCTAAGTTTTGACAAAGCCAGTCCTCTGGCAGGAGCAAAACTGAGACCTTGCCCACTGGCTGGGAATGATGTCCAATCCATGGGTTATCTGCCCGAGATGTAGGTGAGTATTCCAGATCTGGAATATGGGTCCATCCCATAAATGCTCTCACTCCGTGTACAGTCTCGTGGTAATTTTGGTCCTCACTTAACACTTTGTCTTTCTCTCCAGAATCCGAGTCCTGGTGATCATCCGGTTCCGGTTTAGAAACTTCCCCTTCCTCTACTTGGTCCGGTGACAAAAACTCCCAGGCTGGGAAATGCAACGGGCCGGAAGAAGACACAGCAGACGATCAAACTGGTCTGGGTTGTTGAAACACTGGTTCGGAATCAGTTAATGGGTATAAGTTTTCAAGAGGTGAAGACATGTTCATAGCAGATTCAGCAGCAGTCTGAGTTCCATCCGGGCCGGAAGTCGGACCGGCTTGGCCGGAAGGAACAGAAGATTGCATAAATGGGGTCTGAGATAAGACTCCAGCAGGTGCTTGATGCTTCACCGGAACTTTGACCGGTGAAAAAGATGGCTGCTGGGAAGGTGGACGTTTACCCATAGTTAACAAGGCTTCAAGCCTGGCCATCCCGACCGACCATTTCTCATCTAATTCCTGCAACTCTTTGCAGAAAGATGCGGTTGGCAGTGCAAATTCAACAGAACTATTAGTGGAAGAAGGACGGTCCGTGCCTTCTTGATCGGCTTGAGATACTACAGTTACTGTTGCTGGGTCTACAAGAACCTCCTTGCTTTTCTGTTTTTCTTTACGAATTTTATAAGTAGGTGTAGAGAGTTGAAGCAACTGCTCTGGGGTGAGTAAATCACAAAATTCGCAAGCAAGATGTTTAACACAGGGATCTTCGCCATGTCCTTTATCCCGACATCGTGCACACCCAGAGTGTTTGTCAAAGGAGGCCATAATATGTCCACATGACCCTTTCCTTTGTCCCGGTGAAGACATGATGAATATTAAACAATGTAAAGTCACTCGGAACAAAAATACTAGTTAATAATAAGAAATATCCACAATTGAAAAGACACAACTAAAACACAACTTTTCAAACTCGCGCCAAACGAAAAAGATGCTATGACGTCACGTCCCTCTGGCGAATAAAGCAGGAACTGGGCCACCTGGCGAGTGGATTGTAGTGTACCGGTCCTGCCCGAGGTGAATCTCGGGACGTCCTTTTCTGGCATTTGGCGGGACCGGCTGGCACCGGAGTATAGCTATCGTCTGTTAGGTAAGGTGTATTAACGCAATGAAATGATAGTTACTGCTTGGAATGGATTGACCTCTGGAGTCTCTGCTACTCGATTTCCCCCTACCTGGGGAAAACGATAGTTACTGCTTGGAATGGATTGACCCCCATAGGGGTGTTTCTTGTAGGAGCCTCTTAGTTGTGGGTATCGTGAAAGGTCTGATTGATAGGGCCTAAACCCCAAGTGTTTCTCAGAGTGCCTTGAGGAGGAACCCTTGTCCCTCCTTAACTAATTGTGAATAGAACAAAGGAGAGAGACAGAATGGGGAACTCCTAAGTTCATAAGATCTGGTATCTCCCCTGACATCCCCATAATGTATAAGTCTCTCTGGAGAGTGGGCTAAGGCCTTACTTGACAGGCTATGGAACTCTGTTGGATAAGGATCCTCTTATACAGGGAATCTAGTCACAGATCTTTTGATAATCATCTATAGCTGCTGCTATATAGGCACCCTTGAAAACTGAGTTGACCTGTTGGAATTAGCCCTGATACTGTCATAACAGTTTCCGTGACTAGGTTGTATTCAAAAATGACCTAGGTAAAAGCAGCTAAAAACTAGAGGAATGCTTTTGCTAACAAAAGCGAAGCATCCGTGAAAGTTTAAAATGCTTTGTGGTTTTAACTAGATTGGGCCAACTCGGCGCCAACATATCCCCAGACAGGTCATCACTCACGCCACAGGTTTTGATCGGGAATTTTTTAAAACATAATTACCCATTATTATATGAACTTCAGCACATCAATCTACTCTGTTTATATCTCCCCAAGGAAGATGGTGTATCCCCAGACGCCGAATACATAACTCAAATTATATTTTCAATCTTCCTGCAATGATAACTCTAAACCTATTTTCAAAGTATTTAAATGATTGATGATTGAATGTCCATTCTAAAATAATAATCCCAAAAGAGCATATCTGTTTCTATATTTGTTGACAAATAAAATATTATTTTTAACTCAACTCATCATATTTTTCAATCTTCCTTCAAAGTATTTAAATGATTGATGATTCAATGTCCATTCTAAAATTCATAATCCCAAAAGCGCATATCTGTTTCTATATTTGTTCACAAATAAAATATTATTTAAAAAAAAATTATTTATATTATTATTTTATTATATTATTTTTAGAATTTGCAAATTGTTTTCAGTTATTCATTTCCTCTATACCTATATATGTGGTCCATATATATGCAACCTAAATATGTGACACAATCTCAGTTCTGACTCCCCTTTGTGTTATATGTAATGAAGCCCACCACCTCCCACCCCCACCCCTCTCCCCTTCTCCACACCTCTCTCACTATTACACAAGATCTGCAACCCCATTGAGTTCTTTGTTTCTCATCTGATATCATTAAATACCTTTGTTTATTTAGTGTCACTCAATATAGCTGGAGGTCCCAGAGGTGGGTGGGGGGAATCCGGGTGGGGGATGTGGGTTGAGCATAAATGGTAAACAAACAATCTATATAAAAGGGGTACTCAAATACAAAAAGAATTGAGAATTTTAAGTATGTGATTATCAACTGAAATGAGTTCATAACTGTAGGAGCTGTGCCAAAATTAACTGAGGCAAGTTGAATAAAACTGGGCTAGTTGAGGGTTAAAAATCCCCTAGTTTTACTACATAAGGATATAATTTCATTAATATTGGGACTTAAAGCTCACTTAAAGTGTCCATTTTGTCTACTTCAATATGTTTCACCAGTTTCATTTTAAAAAGTGAAGAACTCAGCAAGCAGAGGTATAACACACAAAAATAAGTTCTTAAAAGACTAAGATAGCCATAACATTATTAATATTCAAAATTTAAATAGACAGGCATTTCCTTTTAAAAATTCAAAGATTTCAGCTCTATAACCCACATAGTTTGACAGTTACTGGGCTTTAAAGTGGCATAATATCCATAAATTGGGTTTCTGTGGGCATTTTACAATTGTTAAAGAGACCTTAGCAATTAAACTACAGATCTGAAACTTTTTGGGGGGACATACATAACAAACAAAAATCATATATAATACAGTTTAAGACTTGTCACACTAAGCATTTCCAAATAACAGGGCAAAATACGGAAAAAATGTCAAAAAAGGCACTTGGGCGAGTGTCTATGGCCCTCATACACAGGTTAAATGTCTACTAAAAACCTTGATTTTCGGCATATGTAAAAAGGACATAATAATGCATTCCCAGATGGGATTTCAGCTCCATCAATCACATAGTTTAACAGTTACAGGGCTTAAAGGTGGTAAAAAGTTCAAATATTGGGTCATTGTGGGCCTTTTAGAGATCTCGATGTGGCTTTCAAATTAAAGCTTCAGACTTAAAATTTGTTACATACTAAGATTACACATAGAATATGTATCTAATAAAGTTTGAAACTTCTCAGACTTACCATTTCCAAGTTACAGAGCAAAATATGTGAAAAATGTCTTAAAAGGGTCACTCAGGTGGGTGTTAAAGGTCCTCATACACAGGTTAAATGTCTACTTGAAGCCTTGATTTTTGGCACATGTAAAAAGAACATAATAATGTATTCCCAGATGAGATTTCAGCTCTATCAGTCACATAGTTTAACAGTCACAGGCCTTAAAATTGGCAAAAAGTCCAAATACTGGGTCTTTATGGGGCCTTCTAGAGACCTAAATGTGGCCTTCAAATTAAAGCTTCAGACTTAAAATTTGTCACATACTAAGATTACACATAGAATATGCATCTAATACAGTTTGAAACTTCTTAGACTTACCATTTCCAAGTTACAGGGAAAAATATGTGAAAAATGTCTAAAAATGGTCACTCGGGTGGGGATTTATGGTCCTCATACACAGGTTAAATGTCTTCTTAAAGCCTTAATTTTTGGCACATATAAAAATAACATACTAATATCTTCTCAGATAGGATTTGAGCTCTATCAGTCACATAGTTTGACAGTCACAGGGCTTAAAAGTAGCAAAAAGTCCAAATATTGGGTCTTTGGGAGCCTTTTAGAGACCTCAATTTGACCTTCAAAATTAAAGCGTCAGACTTAAAATCTGTTACATACTAAGATTACACACAGAATATATATCTAATACAGTTTGAAACTTCTCAGACTTACCATTTCCAAGTTACAGGGAAAAAGATGTGAAAAATGTCTTATAAGGGTCACTCGGGTGGGTGTTTATGGTCCTGATACACAGGTTAACTGTCTATTAAAGGCCTAAATGTTGGGGCACATATAAGAAAACACATAGATATATTCCCAGATGATATTTAACTTAGATGAGAGACATAGTTTGAAAGCTACAGTGCTTGAAAGTGGCAAAAAGTGCATAAATTGGGTCTCTGTGGGCACTTTTGAGACCTTAAGTCGACCCCTTTGGGTACACCTACAGCCCTAAAATTTTCTACAGACAAGGATTACATATCAAAGTTATACCTAGCGCAGTTTGAGACTCATCAGAATTATCACTTCCAAATTATAGGGCAAAATATGTGTAAAGTATAGCAAAAAATCCCTAAGTGGGGGTATTTATGGGCCTCAAACACAATTTTCTCCTCAACTTAAAGTCATGATTTTCGGCACATGTACTAAGAACATATTAATGTGTTGTCAGGAAAAATTTCACCCAGCTGAGCATCATAGTTTGTGACCTACAGGGCTCTAAGTGGCCAAAAGTGCAATTTCTGACCTTAAGGTGGCCATAAGTTCTTTTTTACTGGGAGTTTAAGGTCACCTTAAAATAGGGATCTTCCTTTGGGCACCCTTAACATGTGTACCAAGTTTGAAAAAAAAATATTAATTTGTTTTTGAGTTATCGCGTCCACAAGGAAATTTCTACGGCGGCGGCGGCGGCGGCGGCGCGACGGACCTGAATCCAATATATCCCCGACTTTCGTCTGGGGATATAATAAGTATGCTGTAAAGCTAAGAATGGACAAAGCTGCGGTGTATGCTTTCCCAATACCTCTTAATACATTCTGAAGCTATAAAAGCAACGATAAAGGAGATATAAGGCAAAAACTCCAAAGCAGCTATTTATGACCCCAGTTTGGCCCATAAGGGGGATCGGGGGGTAAAACTGACCGGCTATTTAGACTCTCCACATATGCTTTCCCAATACCTCTTGATACATTCTGAAGGTATAAAAGCAACAATAAAGGAGATATAAGGCAAAACTCCAAAGTAGCTATTTATGACCCCGGTTTGGCCCATAAGGGGGGTTCGGGGGGTAAAACTGACCGGCTATTTAGACTCTCCACATATGCTTTCCCAATACCTCTTAATACATTCTGAAGCTATAAAAGCAACAATAAAGGAGATATAAGGCAAAAACTCAAAATCAGCTATTTTAAATCAGCTATTTCTAATCAGCTTGCGTTTTCGATAGTATGAACAGGTGTGTCAAATTATAAGGCTGTGTAGCAAGTAGTTTTTCCTGAACTGCGATGACGTGGGGGTGTACTTCAAAAAAATTGTTTTTGATCATGTGACCTTTATAAAGGTCAAATTTAAGCATGCAAAAAATTTTTCCCACGCCTAAGGTATATAACTGCCAAATATGGTTTAAAACCTTCTAATAATAAGGGAGATATTCAAGGGAGACCATAATGCGGCAGTGGCGGCGAGGAAACTGAGGCAAAAACAAATAAGCGCCCGTCAGGGACGCTTAATTAAGGGTACAGAGATTTGCCTTGCCCGAAGCTCAAACTTTTGACTACCAGTAGTGACCTGGCCCTATGGGGCCCAGAGTGACTAGGGGAGATACAAATTTGCAATCTTATAATTTGTCCTCAAAACAAGGTTGTCCCAATTGTACCCCCTAGTGGGACCAGAGGTTTTTAGATTAATTTTCAGGTAAATTAGCAGCCTGAATGTCCAGTTTAAATTTATCATAAACATCTTAGAGGACCTAGTGGGAGTATAGCTGATGGGCCCTTTGGCCCAAGCTCCTGTTGGCCTGCTACATCATTCAGAGCCCAGACTGTGGTGGAGGACCAAGGCATATTGTCCTTGGGGTGAGGAAGATTCAAAATCTGCCTAAGTTTCAATGTCCTCGGTATGTGTGAGGGCAAGTCAGAAAAATCTACTTCCCTATAAAGTACAGGGTCGGGGTTTGAATAGATGTACCCTCTTGGGCTTTGAGGACTTTTGACGTAATATGTTTTAATATGTCCAAGTATGCATTGGAACTAGGATTGTGCGGAGTTCTGATCTAAAACAATCATCTGAACATCTGAACTGCTCAGAATTTGGATCCCAACAATCATCCGAACATCCGACCATGTTCGGATGGTTAGTAATTGGGTAAATATAAGTCAAGCTGTGGTTGGGACCAGGCTTCAAAAATTTGAACATCTGAAGTGCTTGGATGATTATAAGTGGTGGTTCGGACCAGGCTTCAGATCCGAGCAGAGATCTGATCCACCCCCACTTGGAACTGGCTGACAGATTTAATCTATCAGAAGCCTGGAACCTCACCATTATTGCAAATTAGTTTAACAACCATTTCTGGTGTAGAACTGAAGCCAAATATTTATTTTAAATATTTATATTTTCATGTTCATGTAAAAATATATTTGATCTTTAACAAGCATTCTGACACATGCATTTATCTCCCGCCATATAAATTAGATGTACTAAAGATAGTGGAGTATAAATTTTCTTGTGAGATGGAGGCACATGTAGAAGTGACAACAAGCAAGAGGCACTTTAATGTTTGATTGCAATAGTTTTAAAGACAAAAGGAATTTACTCATTTTAGTAGCTACTACTCTGCCATCCAAACAGCTACAGATCTGCAACTTTACTATGTAGATCAACCAAAAGTAGGTGAAAGACATATTTAGAAGAAATTGCCTATCTGTAACACTTTTAGAGATAAAAGACATTTACTCATTTTAGTGGCTTTTACTCTGCCATCCAAAGAGCTACAGTTCTGCAACTTCACTATGTGGTAGATCACCGAAAAGTAGGTCAAGGACTTACTTAGAAGAAATTGTCTATGTCCAATACTTTTAGAGATAAAAGACATTTACTCATTTTAGTAGCTGTTACTCAGCTATCCAAAGAGCTACACTTCTGCAACTTCACTATGTGGTAGATCACCCAATAGCAGGTGAATGACTTATTTAGAAGAAATTGCCTATCTGTAATACTTTTAAAGATAAAGGGTATTGACTCATTTTAGTGGCTATTACTCAGTTATGCAAAGAGCTACAGTTGTGTAACTTCACTATGTGGTAGATCACCCAAAAGTAGGTGAATGACTTATTTAGAAGAAACTGCCTATCTGTAATACTTTAGAGATAAAAGACATTTACTCATTTTAGCAGGTATACGACTCAGCTAAGAGCTCAGCAAAGAGCTATAGATGTGCAACTTCATTATAGGGTAGATCACCCAAAAGTAGGTGAATGACTTATTTGGAAGAAATAGTGTACATTCAATACTTTTACATTTTAGTAGCTATGACTGAGCTATGCAAAGAGCTAAACTTCACTATGTGGAAGATCAGCCAAAAGTAGATAATAACTTCTGTAGAAAAAATTGCCTACTTGTAACACTTTTAGGGATAAAAGACATTTGTTCATTTTAGTAGCTAATATTAGCTAAAGCCCGGCAGGAAATAAAAAGGTAGATGAACAACATACTTGAGAGAAATTGTGTAGCTGCAATACTTTTGAAGATATAAGCCATTTACTCATTACGGTTATCATTAAAAATTGACAAAGTAGCTATTACTCACTTAGCTATGGAGATACACTTCCAAACTACTGACCATGTTGTAGCTGTGGAGAAAGTAGCTGAACAACATATTAGAACAAAACACTCTAAATGAAAAATAAAAATTCATTGGTACAATTAATTTACAAAAAAATTTGTAGCTGTAGTAGTTTTGGAGAAATCTGCGTGGCACACTAACGCACGCACGAACACACACACAGGCATCATTTCAAAATCTCCCTCCCAGGCTAAAGCCCGGTGGGAGATAATAAAATGTACAGAAAAGGGGAGACGACTTGCTGTAATGTCAAGCTAAGGTTTTGCAAGAACCTGCTGTCTAGATGAAGACGGTTTTGAACAAGGACTCGTTTTACTGCTTTATTTAAGTTTAAACCCTTTAAAAGGTGAAATAATGTAGCAGACAAGGGATAAAAAATTTTATGTATTTTTATTTTATTTTATTTCGACAGGTAAGGTCCTGCAATAACCTACATACATGGTTCGTAGTCTTTCAGCACATGCTGTCAAGACGATGACGTCATCACACGGCTTTCCCCAAGGATTCTGATCAGAGATAGTTTCCGTGCTTTATTTCATATTTTAAAATGGACAAATACTGTAGCAGAATGGAGATAAACCCTTAAAATATTTATTTGATTTGATTTCAACAGGCATATATTCCTGTATATAAGCTACATGCACGAATCATACATTAGTTTTGTCTAGACAAAGACGGAAGTTGTTTCCGAAGATTCCTTCAACAAGGACTCGTTTCCGTACTTTATTTCGTATTTTAACCCTTAAAATGGTCAAATAATGTAGCATATAGGGAGTAAACCCTTAAAATATTTATTTGATTTGATTTCAATAGGCATAGATCCTGTATATAAGCTACATGCACGAGTCGCGTCACCCCCTCTTCTCTTTACAATGTGAACCCGGGAGTGGATTTAAGTTGTAAAATATGTCATGCAGTGTTTCCACTGGAACCGACCCTGTAACCGACCCTATGACCCTAGGGTCGGTTGCAAAATAGAAAAAAAGGCGCGAAAATGACAAGTCAGTTATGAAATCCCCGACAGGACGGTAAAGTTACAGACAGGTCGTAATGGCCATCCCGACAAACCGTAGGGTCGGGAACCCTTTTTGCACGGCCAGTCGTAGAACTTCTACAAGCCCTAAACCCCTAACAGACAAGCCGGATCACAAACAGACATGCCGTAAAGACAAACAGACAAGCCGGGAACATGTTTCCAACCCTTCCCGACAGGACTGATTGTTTTTGTGGGTCGGTATCTAGAGTCGGGATCCAGAATCGGGATCTATATCACTCTATATCACAGTATATAAACCCCCCTCCCCTGTGATGTGCCATTCATTTCACACTTCAAAGATGACAGGAACACATCAAGAGCAACTGATAGATCACTTGAGGGTCCTTCTGTTTTTATTGAGTTAAATTTATTTTTATATGTTGTGATTACAACACACAGAAGACTGCCAAAACCAGCAACTGCCCAGCCAGCATCACCATCACCCCCACCACCCAGAAGGAGAAGGAAGCCACAGAATCCATGGGTCCTGCCCTGGATACTGCAGAGAGAGGTTGCTACAGAACACTCTTGGATGAACTGATCACTAGTGACATACCAGGCTACAGAAATTTCACCAGGATGGAGCCAGC
Organism: Sabellastarte sp. h YS-2021; assembly: GCA_964017235.1. Taxonomy (NCBI): domain Eukaryota; kingdom Metazoa; phylum Annelida; class Polychaeta; order Sabellida; family Sabellidae; genus Sabellastarte; species Sabellastarte sp. h YS-2021. The sequence continues at coordinate 31,832,665 of OZ024937.1, read as the reverse complement.
ATTTTTGGATTTGATTGAAGAAACAATCACCCCCCACCTCGGGAAGTCAATCACCAACTTCAGGCAGCCACTGGAAGTCGGCTTGAAACTGGCAGTTACTTTGAGACACTTATCCACAGGGGAAAGCTACGCCTCCCTGCAATACCACTGGCGGGTTGGAAGATCGAACATCTGCAAATTTATCCCCCATGACGTTGCACACCTACACCCAATAACCAATGCCCTACCAAGTATCAACTTCCTACACCTTACGGTTTCCAAGATATAGCCCAGACAAGATTTTATAGGTCAAGGTCACTACGAAAGGTCAAAGGTCAAATCAAGGTCAGACCATGGCATTGCACACCTACACCCCCTAACCAATCTCCCTACCAAGTATCAACTTCCTACACCTTACAGTTTCTGAGATATATTCCGGACAAGATTTTATAGGTCAAGGTCACTACAGCAAGGTCAAAGGTCAAATCAAGGTCGCACACCTACACCCCCTAACCAATGTCCCTAACCAAGTATCAACTTTCTACACCTTACGGTTTCCGAGATATAGCCTGGACAAGATTTTCAAACTCAAGGTCACTACAGCAAGGTCAAAGGTCAAATCAAGGTCAGACAATGACGTTGCACACCTACACTTCCTAACCAATGTCCCTACCAAGTATCAACTTCCTACACCTTACGGTTTCTGAGATACAGCCCAGACAAACTTTTTCCCACCGCCTGCCCGCCCATCCGGACACCATGGGTGAATACAATACCCCGACAGCCCTTAAGGGCTGTGGGGTAATAAAAGAGAAATCCCTGCAACAGTCAATGATAAAATTATGAAGTGTTGTAATTTTCACACTTTTGGTGGGTGTATCTCACTTTTAATGGCTCTCGGGAACAGATGAACAAAGATATTTACATGCCTTGAACAATTTTCCCTCCTTGATAGATAAGGTACCTTTTAACAAAAAAAACATGTCTCTGGGTATTTTATATTTTATCTTATTGTATTTTATTTTGACAGGTGTAGTTCCTGTATATTTGCTGCATACATTGAGTCCAGTCTTTTACTGTATCCATTTTAACATAAGATTTCATTGGCCAGTGAGGTGTCAATCAAATCTGTCGCTGGATGCCATAGAAAGGTCTAACATAGCTCATCCAATAAAAAGTCCTTTTTCCCATAATATTTAAAACGTGATTTCTTATTATACGGTCAAAAGGTATACGTGTCAAAAATACAAGTTTGGTTTTTTTCAAATGGCAGAAGAATTACAATGAAATCAAATGGTTATGGAGTAAAAATATTCAAATCACATCTGAAAACAGCAAGTAATGACCACTTGAAACTACCACAATTTGCATGTAACAGTCAACGAAAACCTGGTATAATCTCTTGCGTTGTGCGCATGCACAAGTCAAGAAATAAATTGACCTTCGTCTTTAAGGTTTACTGACGGGAACACACATTGTATGTGCATGTTAACGCAGTGAAGAACCATCATCTGTGCAGTAAACCAAATGTGCCTAACCTGTCATAGAAGCCGCCTCAGCTGCCACATAAGTGCCATAAGACATCAGAAAGAACAAAGACGTCTCCAACAGGGGATAGTCTCTCAGGCGGGTGTATTTGGTGAGCTTCAAGACAAACAGTGATAAGCTATTAACAGTGCAAATATTTTATATATATGTGTAAAACAAGAATTCAACAGAATTGTACTGTGTCACCAGCTTTGGTTAAAGACTGAAGCGGATGAAATTCGAAAGGACATAACTTATGCCAGATAGACAAAAATAGTTGACGTGCAGCATTTCTGCAAATCCAGAGCATCTTTCAGAAGGACTGAGTCATGGTGAAGCCCCACCTTGTTGAAAAATATAACTTAAACTGCTAGTCATATGACCATACAAATTAATGCATTGTGCAAGATGTCCTGTCTTGTCTGCTTCCTCTCTTCATGGAGGAAAGAAGGACTTATATTTGTTCACATCCTCGCTTCATGGAGGAAAGAAGGGCTTATATTTGTCCACCATTTTGTGGGAGAGCAAACAAGCAAGATCATTGTCTATCAATTCTGCACTGATAATCCACTAGTAAAGCACGCTCAGCTAGTCATAATACATGTAAATGCATTGTACAAGATGGGTCATGTCTTGTCCGCCTCGGCTCTTCATTGAGGAAAGAAGGACATCTATTTGTCCACCATTGTGTGGGACAGCAAACGAGCATTGTCTAATCTTGTGGAATGTTAGGTCACTTTACCATACAGGTTTCTTCAGGACTTTTTATATCCACAACGGATAAACAGAAAAAACTGTTGCCACGGCAACACTAGCTGCCTGATATTGCTGAAAAAGCTAACCAGCTCCTATTCATGCAGGGGTTTGGAATGCAAAAAATCCACAGAAATATAAGTCAAAGAAACAGAAAAAGTGTTGCCATGGCAACACTTGTTGCCAGGTGTTATCGAAAAACTAATCAGCTGAAATCAATGCAAGGGTTTGGAATGCAAAGATACCCGAGAAAAATTTTTAAGTCCAAGAAACATAAAAAAGTGTTGCCATGGCAACACTTGTTGCCAGATGTTGCCGAAAAACTAATCAGCTCCAATCTGTGCGGGGTATGGAAAACAAAGAACCCATAAAAATATTTGTAAGTCAAAAAAAAGAAAAAAGTGTTGCCATGGCAACACTTGTTGCCATGGCAACACTTGTTGCCAGGTGTTGCCGAAAAGCTAATCAGCTGCAGTCTGTGCAGGGGTATGGAAAGCAAAGAACCCATAAAAATATTTACAAGTCCAAGAAACAAACAAAAAAAGTGTTGCCGTGGCAACACTTGTTGCCAGGTTTGCCAAAAAACTAATCCGCTCCAGTCCGTGCAGGGGTATGGAAAGCAAAGAACCCATAAAATATTTATAAGTCCAAGAAACATAAAAAAGTGTTGCCGTGGCAACACTTGTTGCCAGTTATCGTTAAAAAACTAATCAGCTCCAATCCATGCAGGGATTTGGAATGCTAAGAACTCCCCAAAAGATATTAAAGCCCAAGAAACATGAAAAAGTGTTGCCATGGCACTTGTTGCCAGATATTGCCAAGAAAGCAATCACACACAAACTCTCATGCCATTAAACTTCCACACCAAATTTAGCTGAGACACATAAAATACTGTACCTGTAAATGAGCAGCAATGAAGGGTGATTCAGATGAAAAATAAAAATAATATCCATGTCCAGCAGGATGGATATAATAATTAAAATAAGTTGTAACCTTAAACTTACTTTTTTTAACTTTCAGGTTTTTATGGTAACATTACAATAAAGATCCTGTTTTGGTCCAGACACATGTAGATGTTTAATTTAAATGAAAAACTCTAACCTATCACTTTAATATTGCCAAACATCACAGAAATTTGTCCTAACCTTAAACTGAATGTAAGTCAATGTAAATGTTAAGAGTTTAAGTTCATGTTAACCATGTAGACTCTGTTCAAGGCTACTTATAGCCAAAATTTAAATGTGCTTAAAATCTATTGCACATAATTTAAGATATTATCCAAAATTTTAAAAGAAAAGTAATTATAATTATGCCATTACTAAGAGTTAAAGGTCACCTCAATGTAGTCTCAGGGCATTTCTGCAACATCAGTTACATGTACTTGTAAAATATAGATCAAATATGTCATGTCATTTTGGTATACTTTGTGGAATCATAGAAAAAGTTGAGCTCAGTAACATTCTTTTACACATGGGAGTTTAAGGTCACCTTAAAATAGGGCACACCTTCAGGACTAGATACATCAACATACCAAATTTAAATTAAATCTGTCATGCAGAATTGAAATACTCTCCAGAAATTGAAAAACTTAAATTCAATATAGTTATATTATCACTAGGGGTTTAAGGTCACCTTAAAGTGGGCCACACCTTGATCAGTTACATCCACGTACCAAATATGATTTGAATCCGTGAAGCCATCTTTAAGCTATTGCCCACAAATCGCAAAAGTAAAATTCAACATAAATGTGTTATAAATGGTAGTTTAAGGTCATCTTAAAATAGGGTACATGTTGATGACCAGCAACACCCACATGCCAAATTTGAATTTCATCCTACTTGCAATTTTTGACATATTTTCCAGAAACAAAGTGTGATGACGATACTGGTCCTATAGGTGATCCATTACAGCTGAGTGACCCCAAACTATTACAACCTTAAACTCATAAGTTTCTAAAATATCAGGAATTTATTGTAACCTTACATATACATGCAAAACTTGAATGAAATTTCTTGAGTTGCCTTCAGTGTACGCTATGGAAAAGTGAAAAAACTTAAACTCAACATAATTCTTTTATACATGGGAGTTTAAGGCCACCTTAAAATAGGACACACCTTCAATACCAGTTACAACCACATGCCAAATTTGAATTGAATCCATCAACCAATTTTCGAGATACTGTCTGGAAACTGAAAAACTTAAAATCAATATAAGTATGTTACTAGTGGGAGTTTAAGGTCACCTTAAAACAGGGCACACCTTGAGTACCAGTTACATCCACATGCCAAATTTGAATTTCATCCCTCATGCCATTTTTGAGTTACTGTCTGGAAAGGAAGTGTGATAACAACACTGACAATGTGTTATTACTGGAAGTTTAAGGTCACCTTAATGTGTGACACTTACCTGTGGCCAGTTACATATACATGCAAAACTTCAATGAAATTTCTTGAGTTACCTTCAGTATACTCTATGGAAAAGTAAAAAAACTTAAACTCAATATAATTCTTTTATACATGGGAGTTTAAGGCCACCTTAAAATAGGACACACCATCAATACCAGTTACAACCACATGCCAAATCTGAATTGAATCCATCAACAAATTTTCGAGATACTGTCTGGAAACTGAAAAACTTAAAATCAATATAAGTATGTTACTAGTGGTAGTTTAAGGTCACCTTAAAATAGGGCACACCTTGAAAACCCGTTACAACCACATGCCAAATTTGAATTGAATTCATCAACCAATTTTTGAGATACTGTCTGGAAACGGAAAACCTTAATCTTGGTATAAATATGTTACTACTGGGAGTTTAAGATCACCTTAAAATAGGGCACATCTTGAGGACCAATTACATACACATGCCAAATCTGAAGTTAATCCATCATGCCATTTTTGAGATACACTCTGAAAATGAAGTGTGGAAACGACACTGACCATATTTGTCCTCCAACATACCTGCTAGTGACACCAAGGTAATGCAACCTTAAACTCATAAGTTTATCAAATATCAGGAATTTACTATAACCTTACAAAAGAGATTTTTTCTTGTGTAGACAGATGTACATGATGAATATCAAAGATTAAAGTCTTAATTTAATTAGCACATCAAATATCTTTCAAACAACAAAAATTGTCCCAACCTTAAACTCAAAATTAGTTTCCAGATGTGAGGGAGTTTAAGGGATTCTTTTCCTGTAGCTTTTCTTCGCGGTTTGTTACATCCACAACTTGAAAGATGTTTAGAATTGCAGTGTTTGAAATACTGTTGAAAAATTGCCACACTTAAAGTGAATATAATTCTGTTATTACTGGGAGTTTAAGGTCACCTTATTGAAATGCACTTACCTGTGGCCAGTTATATATACATGCAAAATTTTAATGAAATTTCTCAAGTTATTTCCAGTATACTCTATTGAAAAATAATGTAAACTCAATATAACCTTTTAATACATGAGAGTTTAAGGTCACCTTAAAGTAGGGCACACCTTGAAAACAAGCACATGCCAAATTTGAATTGAATCCATCAACAAATTTTTGATATACCGTGCGGAAACAAAATACCTTCAAATCAATATACGTATCTTACTACTGTGAGTTTAAGGTCACCTTAAATAGGGCACACCTTGAGGAAAAGTTTCATCAATAGGCCAAATTGGAATTTAATTCATCAAGACATTTTTGAGATACTCTCTGGAAAGTAAGTGTGAAGACTACTCTGACCATGCATGTCTTCCATCAAAGCTGTTAGTGACACAAATTAATGCAACCTTAAACTCATTAGTTTATAAAATATCAGCAACTTACTATAACCTTACAAAAGAGACCATTTTTGGTGGATATATATGAACATGATGAATATCGATGCAAAAAGTCCTAATTAGCATATAAAATATCTTCCAAACACCAAAAATATTGCCCAACCTTAAACTCAAAGTTTGTTTGCACTGCTGTATGTTAGCGAGTTTAAGGTAATCTTTTCTTGAAAGTTCTGTTCAAGGTTTGTTACATCCACAACGGAAACGCCTAGAATTGCACAATATGTGAAATATTGTTAAAAAATTAGCACACTTAAAGTGAAATAATTCTCTTATTAATGGGAGTTTAAAGTCACCTTATTGTGTGGCACTTACCTATGGCCAGTTATATATAATTGCAAAAGTTGAATAAAATTTCTGAAGTTACTTTCAGTATATTCCATAGAGAAAGAAAAAACGTAAACTGGACATAAATTTTTATATAAATGAGTTTAAGGTCACCTTAAAATAGGACACACCTTCAAAACTAGTTACACCACGTGCCAAATTTGAACTGAATCCATCAAACCATTTTTGAGATATTCTCTGGAAACGAAAAAACTTAAATTGAGTTTAAGTATTTTACTAGTGGGAGTTTAAGGTCACAAAACTATACAGCACACCCCCAGGACCAGTTACATCCACATGCCAAATTTGAATTAAATCTGACGAGCCATTTTTGAGATACTGTCCGGAAACAAATTGTGACGACGACAGACGACGATGCCACAAAATTGGACGACGAAGGGATCCCTATATGCCACTCAGCATAAATGCTGGTGACACAATTTAGTATTTTTACAGATTTAAACATAATACTGAAAATAGCATCAGAGATGCCCGTACCCCACAGCCTAGAGAAATATTTTTAGCACCATGAGATATAGAAGTACTGTGTCAGTACAAAGTTCAGGATACTTTCAGAGTACTATCAGTTATATAAAGGTCCAAACAATGTTTAAATACAGAAAATAATGTCAAAGAACAAGATAATGCATGTACTTTATCTACATCTGCCATGACCGAATTATGGTTTAGATCTTTTGAATATGACATGCATACAGAAGTGGTAGATCATTCAATGAATGCTTATGTGTGGTGTTATGTGTGTGAGAAAAATCTGTGGCTCACTTGATGAAATTCCATCTGTTACAATGGGAAGTTGTACAAGTAAAATTCATTAATGAATTCTAATATGACTTTAACAATGCTTAATCTACATCAAAAGACAGACCGAATGGTGCAACAAGATTTTAAAGGTCAAGGTCACTATGACAAGGTCAAAGGTCAAATCAAGGTCACACCATGATGCTGCACACCTTCAACCCTAACCAATGTCCCTACCAAGCATCAACTTCCTACACCTTACGGTTTCCGAGATATAACCCGGACAAGATTTTGTAGGTCAAGGTCACTACGGCAAGGTCAAAGGTCTAATCAAGGTCACACCATGATGTTGCACACCTACACCCCCTAACCAGTGTCCCTAGTAAGTATCAACTTCCAACACCTCACGGTTTCCCAGATATAGCCCGGACAAGATTTTATAGGTCAAGGTCACTACGGCAAGGTCAAAGGTCTAATCAAGGTCACACCATGATGTTGCACACCTACACCCCCTAACCAGTGTCCCTAGTAAGTATCAACTTCCAACACCTCACGGTTTCCCAGATATAGCCCGGACAAGATTTTATAGGTCAAGGTCACTACGGCAAGGTCAAAGGTCAAATCAAGGTCAGACCATGACGTTGCAGACCTACACCTAACCAATGTCCCTGCCAAGGATCAACTTCCTTCACCTCACGGGTTTATGAGATATAGCCCGGACAAGATTTTATAGGTCAAGGTCACTATGGCAAGGTCACACCAAGGTCAGACCATGATGTTGCATACCTACACCTCCTAACCAATGTCCCTACCAAGTATCAACTTCCTACACCTTTCGGCTCGGACAAGATTTTGTAGGTCAAGGTCACTACGGCAAGGTCAAATCAAGGTCAGACCATGACGTTGCACACCACCTACACATCCTAACCAATGTCCTTAATTTGGCACATGCTCACCAACTCAAGAGAAAAATATATCACTCGTGAAGGTTTACATTTACAATGTAACACTCCTACTACGCAGTCATATAAAAATGTCAACTTCATATTTTTTTTCTGTATTTGGCATTGGGGAAGTTTTCCTGCTGTACACTGAAGAGCCAGTCTGAACTTTCATTATAATAAAGTGCAAACAGTGGTTTAAGAGCACACAAAAAGTGTAACCATACTTCTTTTTAAGACAGAAGCCATTTACTCATTATATTACCATCCCAAAAGTTAGAGCAAAAGCTCACTCAGCTATTGAAATTGCCATCCCAAAAGTTGCAGCTAAAGATAAAATATCTCAAATTGTATTTTTGAAAATGATAAAAAACTAGATTGGGCCAACTCGGCGCCAACATATCCCCAGACAGGTCATCACTCACGCCACAGGTTTTGATCGGGAATTTTTTAAAACATAATTACCCATTATTATATGAACTTCAGCACATCAATCTACTCTGTTTATATCTCCCCAAGGAAGATGGTGTATCCCCAGACGCCGAATACATAACTCAAATTATATTTTCAATCTTCCTGCAATGATAACTCTAAACCTATTTTCAAAGTATTTAAATGATTGATGATTGAATGTCCATTCTAAAATAATAATCCCAAAAGAGCATATCTGTTTCTATATTTGTTGACAAATAAAATATTATTTTTAACTCAACTCATCATATTTTTCAATCTTCCTTCAAAGTATTTAAATGATTGATGATTCAATGTCCATTCTAAAATTCATAATCCCAAAAGCGCATATCTGTTTCTATATTTGTTCACAAATAAAATATTATTTAAAAAAAAATTGTTTATATTATTATTTTATTATATTATTTTTAGAATTTGCAAATTGCTTTCAGTTATTCATTTCCTCTATACCTATATATGTGGTCCATATATATGCAACCTAAATATGTGACACAATCTCAGTTCTGACTCCCCTTTGTGTTATATGTAATGAAGCCCACCACCTCCCACCCCCACCCCTCTCCCCACCTCTCTCACTATTACACAAGATCTGCAACCCCATTGAGTTCTTTGTTTCTCATCTGATATCATTAAATACCATTGTTTATTTAGTGTCACTCAATATAGCTGGAGGTCCCAGAGGTGGGTGGGGGGAATCCGGGTGGGGGATGTGGGTTGAGCATAAATGGTAAACAAACAATCTATATAAAAGGGGTACTCAAATACAAAAAGAATTGAGAATTTTAAGTATGTGATTATCAACTGAAATGAGTTCATAACTGTAGGAGCTGTGCCAAAATTAACTGAGGCAAGTTGAATAAAACTGGGCTAGTTGAGGGTTAAAAATCCCCTAGTTTTACTACATAAGGATATAATTTCATTAATATTGGGACTTAAAGCTCACTTAAAGTGTCCATTTTGTCTACTTGAATATGTTTAACCAGTTTCATTTTAAAAAGTGAAAAACTCAGCAAGCAGAGGTATAACACACAAAAATAAGTTCTTAAAAGACTAAGATAGCCATAACATTATTAATATTCAAAATTTAAATAGACAGGCATTTCCTTTTAAAAATTCAAAGATTTCAGCTCTATACCCCACATCGTTTGACAGTTACTGGGCTTTAAAGTGGCATAATATCCATAAATTGGGTTTCTGTGGGCATTTTACAATTGTTAAAGAGACCTTAGCAATTAAACTACAGATCTGAAACTTTTTGGGGGACATACATAACAAACAAAAATTATATATAATACAGTTTAAGACTTGTCACACTAAGCATTTCCAAATAACAGGGCAAAATACGGAAAAAATGTCAAAAAAGGCACTTGGGCGAGTGTCTATGGCCCTCATACACAGGTTAAATGTCTACTAAAAACCTTGATTTTCGGCATATGTAAAAAGGACATAATAATGCATTCCCAGATGGGATTTCAGCTCCATCAATCACATAGTTTAACAGTTACAGGGCTTAAAGGTGGTAAAAAGTCCAAATATTGGGTCATTGTGGGCCTTTTAGAGATCTCGATGTGGCTTTCAAATTAAAGCTTCAGACTTAAAATTTGTTACATACTAAGATTACACATAGAATATGTATCTAATAAAGTTTGAAACTTCTCAGACTTACCATTTCCAAGTTACAGAGCAAAATATGTGAAAAATGTCTTAAAAGGGTCACTCAGGTGGGTGTTTAAGGTCCTCATACACAGGTTAAATGTCTACTTGAAGCCTTGATTTTTGGCACATGTAAAAAAAACATAATAATGTATTCCCAGATGAGATTTCAGCTCTATCAGTCACATAGTTTAACAGTCACAGGCCTTAAAATTGGCAAAAAGTCCAAATACTGGGTCTTTATGGGCCTTCTAGAGACCTAAATGTGGCCTTCAAATTAAAGCTTCAGACTTAAAATTTGTCACATACTAAGATTACACATAGAATATGCATCTAATACAGTTTGAAACTTCTTAGACTTACCATTTCCAAGTTACAGGGAAAAATATGTGAAAAATGTCTAAAAATGGTCACTCGGGTGGGGATTTATGGTCCTCATACACAGGTTAAATGTCTTCTTAAAGCCTTAATTTTTGGCACATATAAAAATAACATACTAATATCTTCTCAGATAGGATTTGAGCTCTATCAGTCACATAGTTTGACAGTCACAGGGCTTAAAAGTAGCAAAAAGTCCAAATATTGGGTCTTTGGGAGCCTTTTAGAGACCTCAATTTGACCTTCAAAATTAAAGCTTCAGACTTAAAATCTGTTACATACTAAGATTACACACAGAATATATATCTAATACAGTTTGAAACTTCTCAGACTTACCATTTCCAAGTTACAGGGAAAAAGATGTGAAAAATGTCTTATAAGGGTCACTCGGGTGGGTGTTTATGGTCCTGATACACAGGTTAACTGTCTATTAAAGGCCTAAATGTTGGGGCACATATAAGAAAACACATAGATATATTCCCAGATGATATTTAACTTAGATGAGAGACATAGTTTGAAAGCTACAGTGCTTGAAAGTGGCAAAAAGTGCATAAATTGGGTCTCTGTGGGCACTTTTGAGACCTTAAGTCGACCCCTTTGGGTAAACCTACAGCCCTAAAATTTTCTACAGACAAGGATTACATATCAAAGTTATACCTAGCGCAGTTTGAGACTCATCAGAATTATCACTTCCAAATTATAGGGCAAAATATGTGTAAAGTATAGCAAAAAATCCCTAAGTGGGGGTATTTATGGGCCTCAAACACAATTTTCTCCTCAACTTAAAGTCATGATTTTCGGCACATGTACTAAGAACATATTAATGTGTTGTCAGGTAAAATTTCACCCAGCTGAGCATCATAGTTTGTGACCTACAGGGCTCTAAGTGGCCAAAAGTGCAATTTCTGACCTTAAGGTGGCCATAAGTTCTTTTTTATTGGGAGTTTAAGGTCACCTTAAAATAGGGATCTTCCTTTGGGCACCCTTAACATGTGTACCAAGTTTGAAAAAAAAATATTAATTTGTTTTTGAGTTATCGCGTCCACAAGGAAATTTCTACGGCGGCGGCGGCGGCGGCGGCGCGACGGACCTGAATCCAATATATCCCCGACTTTCGTCTGGGGATATAATGAATTTATTTTCAAGATATAAGCAATTTTCTAAACTGTGAGATTATAAAGTAACCATTACTCACTCATAAAATTTGCTATTACTCATTTATACACTGAACAACCAGTCTGAAAATTAACTAAGTTGTAGTTCACAAATAAATAGGTGAACAATAACTTTTGAGCAAAATTGTGTTCCTGTACTACTCCTGAAGATATAAGCCATTTACTTATTATGGTAACCACTGAAAAATTAGATATAGCTATTGTGACACTCACTGAGCAATCAGTCTCAACTTTCACTATGACATACAGCAAACATTTGTATAAGAACATGATAAAAAGAAAAGTGTAACTGTACCCATGGAAAACTCATACATAAACCATAGTATCCTCTGGATGCTACTTGGTAGATACAATTATTAGGGGCGTCACGACTAACCGAATAATCGACAACGGTTAGAATAGTGCTATTTACCGGTTCATATTTTAAAGTTGGAATAATCGCTCAATGTAGTGTAAAAGATGGCAGAAGGTCTGAATCTATGAAATATGTCCATATTGTCACATAAAATAAGCTAAAATCCCAAAACAGCCACGTTTTCTGCATTGTTTATGCATTCACGTAAAACCGGAAGTACCATTAAATCTTATATCGCTCACTTCCTGTCTGAAATAAACGAAGTAGAAGTCGCAGGAAAATGGCAAATTTATTCATTTTTACAGGTTATATACATATATTTTCATTTTATTTCACATATTTATCATTTCCAGTGCTTTTTACAATATGAAACTTAAGATGTTTGGATGCTATTTTAATTCGACGGTTATTCGTTGTAGACACGAATAGTACTTACCGATTAGTCGACATCAAATATTTGGAGTCGTGACGTCCCTAACAATTATACAAGTTTAAAAGCTAAATGGACAGCACTAATGGTAAAAAATCCTGTTTCCATTATTGAATGTTTGCACATGGTTGAGACTTTACTGGCTAAGTACTTGGCAACTAATGACACACAATAATGTACAACAGAAAGGCATACCAAGGCTGTAGTGCATCCCATGGCAGATCCTAAAGCAAAGGCACCTAGAAATATCTTCAAGAAGTCACCCACTGCTTTTAGCAATGCAATACCATCAAATCCATCAGAATTGTTTTCATAGTGTTCAATGGTACTGAAAACATAGAGTATAACTAAAATTGGAAAAGGGATATTGAAAACAAGACAATTAAATATAAGAAAATTGGCTTATACACAAGAGAGGTTCTGTCATATTGCTACACATATTTACTTGTCTAGGATGTTCTATCGTTTGTTTAACAATGCTACAACAACCCTGATCTAACTTGAAGGAGTTAGTAACTTTAAAATGTGTGCTAGTAATGTGGAAGATAGAAGTGAATAACTGGAACGTGCAAGTTACAAAAATATATTTCTGCTAAAAAAGAAACAAACAAAAAATATATATCTGCAGTTCCAACCTTTTGAACAAAATGATTATCATTTTAGCATCCTTTTGACAAATCTATATGTATAAGCCACGAGAGTAATTGTATTATCAATCTTTTCCTGACAGTATCCTTCATTTGAATAAAACATACCAGTCCTAGATTCTATGCAAAATATATTGTATTGAATGTGCATACCCATTGAATGTACAGATTCAATGGGCTAGTCCTTGAATGTGTAGATTCAATGGCTTGAGCCACTGAATGTCTACATTCAATTGGTTTAACTGTGGAATGTGTACATTCAACAGCCAAAGTCACTGAATGTGTAAAGGAACTTAACAAAATCAAAATAAGTAATTGAAATGGCATAAAATGTAACTTATTTTTACCATTTTCTTAATATCACATCTGTTGATATTAACTTAAAATAAAATTTTGCAATACATTGACTGTAGTTAGTCACACAGTTATGTATTGCTACAAAAATAGCGAGCCTGGCCAGGCAAGAAGCCCCCACCTAAAGGTACATCTAATGGGCAACAACATTGAGATTTGGGAAAATCTTAGGAAGAACTTCAGTTATAAGAGGTATACAGAACCCATGAGATGTTGTTAGATGTCAGAACCTTCACATAATTGAAGAAGAGGGAAAACATATTTTATTTATTCATGTGAGTTACAAGCCCAAGGACCAATATGGTCATTTTAAAGCATGGGTCAAAGGTCAAGTTTGACACTTGCATAAGATTCATATGCCAAGATTTGTTACAAGTAGTTTTCATATTTTAAAGCCCTAGAATCAATCATAAGGGGGATGTAAGGCCCTTTTAGCATGATGACCCAACTTGAACTGGAAGTAGGGTTCAAAGGTCAAATTCAAAAGATTCCCAGGTCAAGATTTCTATAAGTTGTTTCCTCATTCTGCCACTGTGGCCTATTGGGTAACACACCTAAGAACACAGAGGATGTGGGTTCAATCCCAGGTACAGGCAGATACATAGTGGCTCGGAGGACCAGTTACAATGGCGGTCCTCTGTCATTCGGTTCTATCCCCACTGGCTGGTTAAAGAACCTGAAGGATGTTGATAAATGGTCATCCTTGAGTCTCTGTCTTTCAGTTAGGGGAATGTCAGTAATTTGAAAGTTGGGCTGTACTTGTACAGTCGAATGTGTAGTATAGCATTTTGAGTCCTGTAGTACATGGAGATATTGTGCTGAGTATATATATGAAAAAAAAAATTCCAAACCCTAGGACCAATGATAAGTGAGATATGAGGACTTTTTGAAAAGAAGAACCCCCCCCACCCCCCCACCCCCCACCCCCAATTGGACATGAAAGATGGGATTCAGCAGCCATTTTGTTTTCAAAACAAGGCCACAATTACTCTCAGGCAAACATCCCTATCCATTCACATTTTGTGCAAATCTGATGAGGCTAGTTGCAATATTTTAAGTTTAAGAACAAATTAATAATTTTAGAACAATCGGCTATGGCAGCAAAATTGTTTTTTTTTGGTTTTTTTTTTTTAATGAGGACATAATTTTTACAGACATGCTTTCTAATCTAATTTAATATAATCTACTGCTTTGCAGGCGCAATATCTTCCCCAATATCTTGTCCATTGACTTGTCATTCATTTACTAAATACACACTTCATGGTGAGAGATAATGACAGCATCAGCGGTCTTGTTCTGAATATCTTTCCTTTGCAAGCATTTGTAAATGGTGTATTTTAATTTCAGGAAGCTTTATCAGAGTCCATGTATATATTGTTTTCTTTAACCTACCAATGCATTCGCATGCTTTTTAATATGACATGTCGGGGGTAAATCTGGCTTGGCTTCCTAAACACCCTGAATATGGTTTTCTATTACCTTCTAGTATCTTCTTGAAGGAGAGCCCAAGACACAACAACATCTGTTATTTTACAATTCAGTTTGACCCTTAAAGGGGAGGATAAATCTGACCAGTTCTCTACACTCAGTATAAGATTTCTCACTACCTCTCAATCCATTTTAAGGTTCTAAATGTAATAGCGGTGTTCAGATGAATTTAAATTTTCTTATTGCAACCTAGCATATAAATGCTCATAAAGTGCTTCCAAAAACGGAAGGACTGACAGTTCATTCAATATTCCCAATATTACCTTGCAAGCACAATAGCTACTGCATCATTCAGCACACTTTCTCCAAACACCAGCGCATACAGATCAACATCAACATTCAAGTCACTGAAAATGGCCAGCACAGTCACTGCAAATACAGTCAAAATACTCAACAAGAGACGGTTAACTCATCAAAATGTCACTCTCATTAAAAAGAATTACATGTACTTGCACAATGTATAAAATACCAAGCCATGAGTTATATTTTGGAGAAATATAATTTTTGATTCAGTTTATTGCTCACAAAAAATATGAAAGTTCATGCAGGATTGACCTGAGAATACATGACTCAAAAAGGATTTTCAGGAAAAAAATTCCTTTTTGTTTATGATCAATAGTGAACCCTTTAGATAGGTCATTAGTGTCAATAGAGAGGTTGTAAACAATGTTTTATTGAAAACATAACACTAAAACA
Organism: Sabellastarte sp. h YS-2021; assembly: GCA_964017235.1. NCBI lineage: Eukaryota > Metazoa > Annelida > Polychaeta > Sabellida > Sabellidae > Sabellastarte > Sabellastarte sp. h YS-2021. Next base: position 31,816,912 of record OZ024937.1, on the reverse strand, counting down.
CAACATAAATTAAAACAAAATCACAGAGGAGATCAACGTTGCTGCAAAGCTCTTTCTAATGTGAAATACGTAATGGCTGGTACTTTTAACACTATGAAATGACATTCAAAACAGAAATCACTGATGTGTAACACAGAAAAAAATAGATACAGGTTTCATAAAAGGTTGTTGACAATCTCTCTATTGACTTCAATGTTTACAGAATTATTTCCATAATCCTGCAGAAAACATCAATGAATCAGAGAATGATTAACATCTCTCTATTCTAACACTTCATCAATACAGACATCTCATAGGCAAAAATATTGATCATGCAAGTCGAAGGCTATTTTATACAAAAATATTATGTCCTTCATTTTTTTTTTTTTTTTTTCGCTGCTGTTGTTTTTAACATGGGATATATATAGTCTACTATATATAATCTATTACATTACAAAATTGTTATTAACGTTACACTCTGCCAGAATGTTTTTAACAAGCAATCAGTGCCCATGAACGGGCTCGGTGTCAGCTGACTGTGTTTCGAGTTTCAGAGTAGAAGTGAAAGAAGAAAAGGTCACAAAAGTTGTGCCCTGCAAATGGTATTCAGAAGTAAGGTACAAAGCTAGCTGTTAAGGTGCAAAAAGTAGATGAACAACATATTTTGATTTTAACACAATACCGTCAATGCAATAGTTTTCGAGTTAAAACTAATTTACTCAACAGTGACAAAATGAAAGTAGCTATTGTTCAGCTATGCAATGAGTTACAGGTCCTCAGTTTGACTATGTTATGGCTGACCCAAAAGTAGATGCGTAACATATTTAAACAAAATACTATAAATGCAATAGCTTTCAAGTTATAACTGATTTACTCGACCTCAAAATAACTATTTATCAGCCATGCAGTGAGCTACAGGTCTGAAATTTTACTATGTTATAGCTGACCCAAAAGTAGGTGAACAATATATTTTAGGAAAATATTCTAAATGCAATAGTTTTCAAGCTACAACTGATTTACTCAACAGTGAGAACCTCAAAGTAGCTATTGCTCAGCTACTCTGCAAGCTACAGGTCTCCATTTTTGCTATGTTATAGCTGACCCAAAAGTAGATGAATAACATATTTCAAGGAAATTCTCTAAATGCAATAGTTTTCAAGTTATAAGTGATTTACTCAACAGTGAAAACCTGAAAATAGCTATAATTTATCAGCTATGCAATGAGCTACAGGTCTGCAATTTTACTGTTATAGCTGACCCAAAAGTAGATGAACATCATATTCAAAATACTGTAAATGCATTCGTTTTCAAGTTACAACTGATTTACTCAATAGTGATAACCTCAAAGTAGCTATTACTCGGCTATGCAATGAGCTACAGGTCTGAAATTTTACTATGTTATAGCTGACCTAAAAGTAGCTGAATAACATATTTATACAAAATTGTCTAACTCTAATACTTTTCAAGTTACAAGTGATTTTACTCATTATGGCAGGCACTAAAAAGTCAGAAACTAGCTATTACTTACTTAGCTATTGGGATAGACTCCCAAGTTACTCACCACATTGTAGTTATCGAAAAAGTAGCTGAATAACATATTTTAACAAAATGCTCTAAATGCATTACTTTTCAAGTTATAAGTGATTTAGTGCATGATTTCATCAATTTTAGTCAATTAAAAATTATTTTGAAAAGTCATATAAAAATAATTAAGACAGATCCAGGACTGATACTCACACAAGGGAATCTACTTGTGGCCTAGTACATGTATGCAAGATAATATAGACATCCCTGCAATAGTCAATGAAAAAATAATTTACTCCAAAGTAAAGTACCATGTGTGAGTAAAATGTAGGTGGAAAACATAATGAAACAAAATTGCAAATTTAATAAGTAAATTAAATTTTTAAAAGTTAATACCCTATCCAATGGACAATTGCTAATCCGGTCGGCGCATACCAGCCCGCCAAACGTCAGAAAAAGACGTCCTGTGTTTCCACCGGCCGGCCGGTCCGTAGTACTAGTGCACTCGCCAGATGGCGTGTCGTACTTCCTTCCTGTCTAGACAGCGTGACGTCAGAGTATCTTTTTCGTTGTCTAAACCTATTAGACCCCTAGTAAGCTGATAGCGGGGTCGGTGGGAGGGTCTTGTGTGTCCATTGGATAGGGTATTAACTTATAAAAATATGAGAGTCTATTGAATTTAAACTGATTGAATTTAATCTGACTGGAAGTAAAATTTGTTCATGTAAAATGACAAAATAAACTGTTTTGAGTTTTTGCAGTAAAGACTGTGTGTTTCAAAATTGTTATTTTGTTAAATGCCAATATATTACAAAACAAGCATTCTGACGCATGCATTTATCTCCCGCCATATAAATTAGATGTACTAAAGATAACATATTTTAACAAGGTGCTCTAAATGTAATACTTTTCAAGTTATAATTGATTTATTGCATGATTTCATGAATTTTAATGTATTAAAAATTATTTAAAACATTCATTAAAAAAATTTAGCATGTGAAAGCTCTCCAAAATGTAGGTGAATGAGTTATTTGAGAAATATTGGCTATCCGCAATACTTTTAGTGATAATAGGCAGTTACTCATTTTGAGTAGGTGAGTAATTAGCTACGGATCTGAAAATTCACTAATTGAAAGCTCTCCAAAATGTATGTGAATGAGTTATTTCAGAAATACTGGCTATCTGCAATACTTGTAGAGATAATTCGCATTTACTCATTTTGAGTAGGTGAATAATTAACTATGGGTGTGAAACTTCACCAAGTGAAAGCTCTCCCAAAAGTAGGTGAATGAGTTATTTGAGAAATATTGGCTATCTGCAATACTTTTAGAGATAATTCACATTTACTCATTTTGAGTAGGTGAGTAATTAGCTACGGGTCTGGAACTTCACCATGTGAAAGCCCTCCCAAAAGTAGATGAATGAGTTATTTGATAAAAATTGGATATCCGCAACACTTTTAGAGATAATTCACATTTACTCATTTTGAGTAGGTGAATAATTAGCTACAGGTCTGAAACCTCACCAAGTAAAAGCTCTCCCAAAAGTAGGTGAATGAGTTATTTGATAAAAATTGGATATCTGCAATACTTTTACAGATAATTCACATTTACTCATTTTGATTAGGTGAGTAATTAGCTACGGGTCTGGAACTTCACCATGTGAAAGGTCTCCCAAAAGTAGATGAATGAGTAATTTGATAAAAATTGGATACCCGCAATACTTTTAGAGATAATTAGCATTAAAAAATTTTACTCATTTTGAGGAGGTGAATAATTAGCTACGGCTCTGAAAATTCACCAAGTGAAAGCTCTCCCAAACGTAGGTGAATGAGTTATTTGATAAAAATTGGATACCGGCAATACTTTTAGAGATAATTAGTATTTACTCATTTTGAGGAGGTGAATAATTAGCTACGGCTCTGAAAATTCACCAAGTGAAAGCTCTCCCAAAAGTAGATGAACGAGTAATTTGATAAAAATTGGATACCCGCAATACTTTTAGAGATAATTAGCATTAAAAAATTTTACTCATTTTGATTAGGTGAGTAATTAGCTACGGGTCTGGAACTTCACCATGTGAAAGCTCTCCCAAAAGTAGATGAACGAGTAATTTGATAAAAATTGGATACCGGCAATACTTTTAGAGATAATTAGTATTTACTCATTTTGAGGAGGTGAATAATTAGCTACGGCTCTGAAAATTCACCAAGTGAAAGCTCTCCCAAAAGTAGGTGAATGAGTTATTTGATAAAAATTGGCTATCTGCAATACTTTTAGAGATAATTCACATTTACTCATTTTCAGTAGGTGAGTAATTAGCTACGGGTCTGGAACTTCACCATGTGAAAGCCCTCCCAAAAGTAGATGAATGAGTTATTTGATAAAAATTGGATATCCGCAATACTTTTAGAGATAATTCACATTTACTCATTTTGAGTAGGTGAATAATTAGCTACGGGTTTTGAAACCTCAGTAGGTGAATGAGTTATTTGAGAAAAATTGGATATCTGCAATACTTTTACAGATAATTCACATTTACTCATTTCAATACGATAGCTGGAGATTAAAAACTCCATAATTTCACTGCAAGGTGACCATAACTTCATCCATATTGCGACTTTAAGGTGACCATAAAATGAGAATGTCCCTTTTGTCATCCTTTATAAGTGTACAAAGTTTAGCTGATGGCTTTATTCAAATGTTATGACTTTAGGGGGGCCAAAATTATATTAACAGTTTAAGGTCACCTTAAAGTCAGGATAACCCTTTGGTTTGCCATCCTTTATAAGTGTGCAAAGTTTAACTGAGGTCAGTCAAACAATAAGATACTTGGAGGCTGAAAACCCCCTTATTTCACTTTAAGGTGGCTACAACTCCATTCATACTGAGAGTTTAAGGTGACCATAAGTATTATTTTTATCTAGTTTAATACCAGTGATAATTTCGATATAAAAAAATGGAAAAAGAAAGGAGCCAGAGCATTTTATTCCAATTTGATGACTTTAAGCAGGCCAAATGTCCATTAACATTTTGAGTTTAAGGTCACCATAAAGTCAGGATATTTCTTTGGCAAATCTTAATATATGTGCCAAGTTTGGTTGAAAAAAGTGAAAAACTAAGTGAAGTGGAGGGCTAAAACCCCCTTTTTTGACATTAAGGTGACCTTAAGATTGCAGATACAGGGCTTAAACTTCAGCATGTGAAAGATTATCAAAAAGTAGCTGAATAAGTTATACCAACAAAACGCCGAAATCCTGACCGTTTTTTGAGATACAGACCAAGTATCCATTTTTAAAAAATTTACGAAAATAAAACGCCTCCCAGTCAGGCATCTATGGTCCGATTGATGAGAAAATCCTTTTTGACCTTCGAAATTTGGTCTAGAATGTACCTGATACATTTTACAGCATAGGTGTGTGTGGTTTTTTCCGAAACGCGATGATGGGGTGTTTTTGAAAAATGCTTAAGGTTACCTTAAGTAAAGCTTAAGGTCTGTGCAAAGTCTCCCAAAAAATTTTCCCGCCCCTATAGTTTTAAAGTAAGATAAGAAGGAAAGAAAAATTTGAAAGCCCAAGAAGTTATTCAAGGGAGACCATAATCCTGCGGCGGCAGCGGTGATCAGTTGAACTTCGGTGAAAACAAATAAGTGTCCCTGACTGGCCGCTTAATTATATGCAGCCAATATGAAGTCGAATAATTCAATGGGGATTTTTATCAATATTGTCCAAGATGGCCTACTCATTAATATTCATGAGATCACGGAATTCTGCGGGGGATTTTCTAACAATATTTTAACCAAAAGGCTGTTTGCACATCCATCACTATGCATGTTCAGTCAATGGAACAGCCAACATGATATTGGATTTGTTTTCATTTTTGCATAAGATTTATCCCTTACTTTGAACAAAATATCAATGTAATCATTTTAGAATAGGAACAAAAGACAAATTCTCGTGCTTTATGATGCTTTGAAACTATTGATCTGCTGTATTTAAGCACTCAGCCCTTCGGGCTTTGTGGCTTTAATATTCAGCCAATTGATAGTTTAAAACCATCATAAAGCACTTGAATATGTCTTTTTTTTCCCTATATTACACATTAATTAATTTTACTACTATTCTATTGTTTCATTACTTCTGATATAATTCATCAGTCTGGTCAGTATACCTGGGTCAGTTGCAGAAATCAGCGCACCAAAGAACAAGCAGTTTGTAAATGTCATCCCCAAACTTGGCAAAAGAAGACTGAAGCCGTAACAAATAGCTCTGCAAGTAAAAGACAGGACAGTGCACCTGACTGATCTCTGTTTAAGATTACATTTCTTCTTAAATCATTCCCTCAATGAAAATTACAGTATTGTTAAACAAAAGAAAGAATAACTGTTTCCGTATAGCAAAAACAAAACATCCCAATAGACAATACTGATTTGGCCAAAATCACTGTATCTCTGTTTAACATTACTTTATTTTTCTGCTTTCGGCAAAACTTAAGCTGGCTAGATATTTTTGTTAGAACACTTTTTTGTTAAATGGGCAGATGACTTTGAGCTAGTGCTGGTATTGTTTATCGATATTGAAATATTTATCGATTCACGCTAACTTTGCCGATATCAATAATGTAGAGTGCCATATCAATATCGAAACATACTCTTTAACAGGTACAAATATGGGGTTTTTCATTCAAATAAGGGACAATATTTGAAGACTATATTGGTTTTCATATTATTTTTGTCATCTTTCACTTACCGCTGAAGCGGAAACGCCATATTTGTTTACGTTTCGGGAAATACTAAACCTCACGAAAGAGTTTGGAAGGTCTCTCGCAGGAAAGCATCTCATACCCCGATATTTCAATATCGATCGATACGCAAGGGAAAAATATGGTTTGATATCGATGTGCATATTATCATTCGATACCAACACTACTTTGAGCATACCTTCAGACCAAAAATCAGTTTATTACGCACCGTTTCCAAGATAAATGCGTTTTTGTGTTTTACTCGGAAATCCAAGATGACCACCAAATTGGCGGGAGATTGTTTTTTGGCAAAAAGGGCAGATGACTGCACATAAATTTCAGTCCCAAAATTCGGCAAAAATCACTCTATCTCACACTGTTTCCACAATAAATGTGATTTTGTGTTTTACACAGAAATTCAAAATGACTCCCAAAAGTGGCAGTAGCCTGATTTTTAGCAAACACTGGCAGATGACTGCATACACCAGCTGGACTATACATATGGTCCAAATTGCTCTATCTTACACAATGCATTTTAGCATTTTATGTAGAAATACAAGATCAGGCCTGGGGTCAATTACATTCAAATGTAATGCATTACCATTACATTACATTTGAGTTTGCATCCATTACATTACATTACATTACCATTACTTTATATTTTGGAAAGTAATGCATTATATTACATTACTTTTTAAATGTAATGCATTACATTACACATTATTTTTCACAAATTTCAAACAAACAACATTAGTCCATATTGATACATTTATTACATCACATAATAAAGCAGATATTATCCTATAAGGAAAATAGTGCATGTTCCTTATTTATAATGTCATGTTTTACAAAAGTTGTGAGTACGTAACAGTCCTATGTGTACAAGAAGTCCAATGTGCATTTTTAGCATTATTAAAACATATAGAAAGGATTCAAGAATCTTGAACCAGGATATTTAGATTTTTTACCAAGTATTCTCTATATGTTCACAATACCTGCTTTTTTACATCCATAAATTTTACAATCTTCAGAGACTCTCTAGAAATGTTAATACAATGGTATGTCTTACCTTTAAGTGTGTAAGAAAGTTTGAATTTATTTTCTTTGAACCAGAAAGAAAATGGATAGCAGAGCTTGCACTGAGCCTTAAATTTACCATCAGTTTCTGCTTGCAAGTGAAAATGATCAAATATACTTTTGTTTTAACATGTCCATTTAAAAAGACTGACAAGTGAAACTTAAAATTACTCAGAACTGAGAATATTAAAATCACAAGTGACATCTGCATCAAAAGGAGTAGCTGTTCTTTTATTCTATTGATGATAGTTTCTTGAACATGAACCAAAATCTTAAATACAGTTGACCCCTGCAACTCAATGGCCCACCAATACAGATTGTGTACCTTTAGAAGGACTTACTATTAATTGAGTTGATTAATTATGCATTAATGACAACAAATGGTCATATCTAAATATTACTGAATAATCTATAAGCATTTCCTTCTAAGTTTTTCCAAACAAATAGAAACTGTAAGTGACAGTAAATGACAACTCTGGCTTCATACAAAAAGAATATACTGAACAAGTAAAAATATTCATGATAGAAGTAATGACAATGTAATGTAAAAGTAATGTGAATTCACATTACTTTTCAAAAGTAATGCATTACATTATACATTACTTTGCCCTTTTTAATGTGCATTACACATTACATTACTTTGGAAAATGTAATGCATTACAGGGCATTATGCATTACATATTACCATTACCCCAGGCCTGTACAAGATGGCCACCAACTTTGGCAGTAGACTAGTACTTTGAAAGGTGGATAGGCGACTCTCCATAAACTCTCAGAGCTACAATTTTGTAATAATCGCTGTAACTCACACCACTTTAAAGATAAATGTATTTTTGCATTTTATGCGGAAATTCAAGATGGCCACCAAAAATGGCAGAACTATTTATGCGGAAAATGGGCAGATAATTGGGCACATATCGTCTGGGACCAAAATTCAGTTGAAATCGCTATCTTGCCCATTTCTGAGATACTATGGATTTTTGATTTTCATTGTTAAGAAAAATTGTGACATTCAATTAATCGTTAACAAGTCAGCCATTTTGTACCAGATCACTCATCATCAGTGATAATTTCCAGTTATCTATATGACAAAACTATTTGCTAAATTTCATGCAAATAGGTGGAGCGCTTTGTGAGTTATTAACCAAACAACCACATCCCTTTAAAAAACATGTTTTTGGTCATGGTCAGGCAGCATTAAAAGAACTTTCACAAGTCGGGTGTAAATGTTATAGAGTCTGTTCTAAAGTAACAATAGCTTACCCCACCACCATGGCTGATGTCACTGTTCCAGCAAATGCATATGTCATAATGGCTCCAAAGTTTTTGAAAAAATGTTTCTAAATTTGGTAAAAAACAAACATGAATTAATGACTGCTGGTTAAATACAAAAGAAAAAAAAACATTACAAAAAATTTCAATTCACTAAATATGTTTTTCTGAAAATACATTCACATCAAAAATTTCAGCAATACTTAAAATGTGTCATAGTTGACACTGGACCAACAAGTTTTTATCTTTTTCTCCTCATTAAAAATTACTTACCCGCTTCATGCTGTATCCAGCATTAAATATGATTGGTGGAAGCAGAACATTAAAGAATATCTCAGGATCAAAGGTTGCCTGCAACAAACAATACAAAAAATATTTCAACTGAAGAAACAGAAATATCAAACATAGCATCCGAGATTCCCATACCTCACAGCCCGGGGAAGTAGTTTACAATGACATGAGATAAAGAAGAAAGGACACAGTACAAAGATGAGGAGACTTACAGAGCAAACAGTATAACATGATGCAGCACAACTATAGCCCTAACTAATGTCACTACCAAGTAGCAACTTCCTATACCTTTTGGTTTCCGAGATATAGCCCAGGCAAGATTTGAAAGGTCAATGTCACTACAGCAAGGTCAAAGGCCAAACTAGAGGATCGCTCGCAAAAAAAAAAGATAATGTTTTTGCATAGCAAAAACAAAGCGTCCCGAAAACGATATAAAGGTGAGTGCTAAAGTATTAAGAAAATGCTTCGTTTCTAGCCTTATACTGTTGTGGCAACCAAAGTCAGCGCAGTCTGCTCTATCTAGCACGGTTTTCAAGATATAAGCATTTTTGTGTTTTGCAAAAAATAAAAAAATTAAAAATGTCCGCTATATTTGGCGAGACAAAAATATTTTGAAAATTGGCATGGCTACTCTGCAGAGATACCCAGCAGGTCCAAAATTTTGTTGAGTTCACTCCATATAGCACGGTTTTCGAGATATAAGCATTTTTGTGTTTTGCAAAAACTTTGAAAATTCAAAATGGCCACCATTTTTGGGGAGACAAAAATTTTTGTCAAGACCACTGCCGTGGTGTGTATCTCCCGCCGAGCATTAAAGCAGAAGAAATAGCTTTTCCGAGATATTCACAATTTTTCATTTTCGTGTGTGAAAGGTCTTCCAAAAGTAGGTGAATGAGTTATTTGAGAAAAATTGGCTATCTGCAATACTATTAAGAGATAATTCACATTTACTCATTTTGAGTAGGTGAATAATTATTTATGGGTCTGAAACTTCACCAAGTGAAAGCTCTCCCAAAAGTAGGTGAATGAGTTATTTGAGAAAAATTGGCTATCTGCAATACTTTTAGAGATAATTCGCATTTACTCATTTTGAGTAGGTGAGTAATTAGCTATGGGTCTGAAACTTCACCATGTGAAAGCTCTCCCACAAGTAGATGAATGAGTATTTGATAAAAATTGGGTATCCGCAATACTTTTACAGATAATTAGCATTTACTCATTTTGAGTAGGTGAATAAATAGCTATGGGTCTGAAACTTCAGAGTAAAAGCTCTCCCAAAAGTAGGTGAATGAGTTATTTGAGAAAAATTGGCTATCTGCAATACTTTTAGAGATAATTCACATTTACTCATTTTGAGTAGGTGAATAATTAGCTATGGGTCTGAAACTTCACCAAGTGAAAGCTCTACCAAAACTAGGTGAATGAGTTATTTGAGAAAAATTGGCTATCTGCAATACTTTTAGAGATAATTCGCATTTACTCATTTTGAGTAGGTGAGTAATTTGCTATGGGTCTGAAACTTCACCAAGTGAAAGCTCTCCCAAAAGTAGGTGAATGAGTTATTTGAGAAAAATTGGCTATCTGCAATACTTTTAGAGATAATTCGCATTTACTCATTTTGAGTAGGTGAATAATTAGCTATGGGTCTGAAACTTCACCAAGTGAAAGCTCTGCCAAAAGTAGGTGAATGAGTTATTTGAGAAAATTGGCTATCTGCAATACTTTTAGAGATAATTCGCATTTACTCATTTTGAGTAGGTGAGTAATTTGCTATGGGTCTGAAACTTCACCAAGTGAAAGCTCTCCCAAAAGTAGGTGAATGAGTTATTTGAGAAAAATTGGCTATCTGCAATACTTTTAGAGATAATTCGCATTTACTCATTTTGAGTAGACGAGTAATTAGCTATGGGTCTGAAACTTCACCAAGTGAAAGCTCTCCCAAAAGTAGGTGAATGAGTTATTTGAGAAAAATTGGCTATCTGCAATACTTTTAGAGATAATTCGCATTTACTCATTTTGAGTAGGTGAGTAATTAGCTATGGGTCTGAAACTTCACCAAGTGAAAGCTCTCCCAAAAGTAGGTGAATGAGTTATTTGAGAAAAATTGGCTATCTGCAATACTTTTAGAGATAATTCACATTTACTCATTTTCAGTAGGTGAGTAATTAGCTATGGGTCTGAAACTTCACCAAGTGAAAGCTCTGCCAAAAGTAGGTGAATGAGTTATTTGAGAAAAATTGGCTATCTGCAATACTTTTAGAGATAATTCGCATTTACTCATTTTGAGTAGGTGAGTAATTAGCTATGGGTCTGAAACTTCACAGAGTGAAAGCTCTCCCAAAAGTAGGTGAATGAGTTATTTGAGAAAAATTGGCTATCTGCAATACTTTTAGAGATAATTCGCATTTACTCATTTTGAGTAGGTGAGTAATTAGCTATGGGTCTGAAACTTCACCAAGTGAAAGCTCTCCCAAAAGTAGGTGAATGATTAATTTGACAAAAATTGGCTATCTGCAATACTTTTAGAGATAATTTGCATTTACTCATTTTGAGTAGGTGAGTAATTAGCTATGGGTCTGAAACTTCACCAAGTGAAAGCTCTCCCAAAAGTAGGTGAATGAGTTATTTGAGAAAAATTGGCTATCTGCAATACTTTTAGAGATAATTCGCATTTACTCATTTTGAGTAGGTGAGTAATTAGCTATGGGTCTGAAACTTCATCATGTGAAAGCTCTCCCAAAAGTAGGTGAATGAGTTATTTGAGAAAAATTGGCTATCTGCAATACTTTTAGAGATAATTCGCATTTACTCATTTTGAGTAGGTGAGTAATTGGCTATGGGTCTGAAACTTCACCATGTGAAAGCTCTTCCAAAAGTAGGTGAATGAGTTATTTGAGAAAAATTGGCCATCTGCAATACTTTTAGAGGTAATTCGCATTTACTCTTTTTGAGTAGGTGAGCAATTAGCTATGGGTCTGAAACTTCACCAAGTGAAAGCTCTTTGGGATAGCTGCTCTGCAGAGATACCCTGAAGATAAAAAATTTCGTCGAAATCGCTCTATGTAGCACGGTTTTCGAAATATTAGCATTTTTGTGTTTTGCAATTTTGCAAAATATTCAAAAATTCAAAATGGCCGCCATTTTTGGCGAGAAATTTTTTGTTTGAAAATTGGCATGGCTACTCTGCAGAGATACCCTGTGGGTCAAAAATTTCGTCGAAATCGCTCTATCTAGCACGGTTTTCGAGATATAAGCATTTTTGTGTTTTGCAATTTTGCAAAATATTCGAAAATTCAAAATGGCCGCCATTTTTTGCGAGAAATTTTTTTGAAAATTGGCATGGCTACTCTGCAGATGTACCCTGTGGGTCAAAAATTTCGACGAAATCGCTCTATCTAGCAGGGTTTTCGAGATATAAGCATTTTTATGTTTTCCAATTTTTGCGAAAAATTCGAAAATTCAAAATGGCCGCCATTTTTGGTGAGACAAAAATTTTTTCAAAATTGGGATAACTACTCTGCAGAGATACCCTATGGATCAAAAATTTCGTCGAAATCGCTCTATCTAGCACGGTTTTCGAGATATAAGCATTTTTGTGTTTTGCAATTTTGCGAAAAATTCGAAAATTCAAAATGGCCGCCATTTTTGGCGAGAAAAATTTTTTTTGAAAATTGGCATGGCTACTCTGCAGATATACCCTGTGGGTCAAAAATTTCGTCGAAATCGCTCTATCTAGCAGGGTTTTCGAGATATAAGCATTTTTATGTTTTCCAATTTTTGTGAAAAATTCGAAAATTCAAAATGGCCGCCATTTTTGGCGAGACAAAAATTTTTTCAAAATTGGGATAACTACTCTCCAGAGATACCCTGCGGGTCAAAAATTTCGTCGAAATCGCTCTATCTAGCACGGTTTTCGAGATATAAGCATTTTTGTGTTTTGCAATTTTGCAAAATATTCGAAAATTCAAAATGGCCGCCATTTTTTGCGAGAAATTTTTTGTTTGAAAATTGGCATGGCTACTCTGCAGAGATACCCTGTGGGTCGAAAATTTCGTCGAAATCGCTCTATCTAGCAGGGTTTTCGAGATATAAGCATTTTTATGTTTTCCAATTTTTTGGGAAAAATTCGAAAATTCAAAATGGCCGCCATTTTTGGCGAGACAAAAATTTTTTCAAAATTGGGATAACTACTCTGCAGAGATACCCTGCGGGTCAAAAATTTCGTCGAAATCGCTCTATCTAGCACGGTTTTCGAGATATAAGCATTTTTGTGTTTTGCAATTTTTGCGAAAATTTCGAAAATTCAAAATGGCCGCCATTTTTGGCGAGACAAAAATTTTTTGAAAATTGGGAAAAGTACTCCGCAGTGATATCCTGCGGGTCAAAATTTTGTCGTAATTGCTCTATCTAGCACGGTTTTTGAGATATAAGCATTTTTGTGTTTTGCAATTTTTGCGAAAATTTCGAAAATTCAAAATGGCCGCCATTTTGGGCGAGACAAAAATTTTTTGAAAATTGGGAAAACTACTCCGCAGAGATACCCTGCGGGTCAAAAATTTCGTCGAAATCGCTCTATCTAGCACGGTTTTCGAGATATAAGCATTTTTGTGTTTTCCTTATTTGGAAAATTCGTAATGATTAATTAATCATTAATTACTCGGCCATTTCTTGACCAATCAATGCCAAAATCTAATGATTTCCAGATTTTAATAGAATGAATGCATTTGCCAAGTTTCAGGTGAATTGATAAAATTCCTTTCAAGTTATCATCCGGACAAGCTTCCCCATCGAAAAAAGACATTTTTGGTCATGTGACCTCTCTGATTGGTTAAAATGTCACTGCAGCATATTCAAAAAAATTCCCCAAGGCTACTGCCTAAACCTGCCAAATTTGAAAAGAATCCGCCTAACGGTTACAGAGTTATAAGGAAAACAAAATGCGGAGCCGGCGGAGCCGGCGGAGCCGGAAGCTCTCCCATACACAAACAAGCGTCCCTTGCGGGACGCTTAATTAAGGTCACAACATGATGTTGCACACCTACAACACCTTTCTGGACAATATTTAAAGGTCAATGTCATTACAGCATGGTCAAAGGTCCCTACCACATACCAACTACCAATACATTACAGTTTCCAAGATACAGCCCGGACAAGATTTGAAAGGTCAATGTAATTACAGCAAAGTAAAAGGTCAAATCAAGGTCTCACCATGAAGCTGCATACCTATACTCCCTAATCAATGTCCCTACCGAGTATACACTTCCTATACCTTACGGTTTCTGAGATACAGCCCGGACAAACTTTTTCCCACTGCCCGCCCAATATTAGTCTGAACAAAATTTTAAAGGTCAAGACCACTACGGCAAGGCCAAATCAAGATCATACCATGACATTGCACACCCTACACCCCTAACCAATGTCTATACGAAATATCAACTTCTAACACCTGACAGTTTCTGAGATATAACCCAGACAAGATTTTCAAGGTTAAATCAAGGTCACCACATGACATTGCACACCTACATCCCCCAACCAAAGTGCCTACCAAGTAACAACTTACTACACTTTATGGTTTCTGAAATACAGCCCGGGCAAACTTTTCGCCACTGCCCACCTGCCCATCCGGATGCCATGGGTGAAAACAATACCCACACAGCCCTTAAAGGCTGCAGGGTAAAAACAGGCCATCGGCAACTTACCACTGTGAAGTTAAAGGAAAAAAGTTAGGAATCCTCATCAATAAAATAACAATCTTGTTTATTTATATTTATTCATAAACCTGACAGAAAACTTTATATCATTCACATATAAATGACAGTGAGAGACTAGTAAAAAATAAGATAAACAATAAGAAAATTCTTGATATAGAATTTTTCTTAGACTTAAGTGTAATTCTAAGAAAAATTCTAAGAATCTTTGTGAATACAGACCCACATTCATCTCAACCCTGGTTGAGTGTCCACACCATAGAGTTTAATCTGGATTGACAATTTTCAAAAATATGAGTATAGTGAAGCCCCTCAAATTGGCCAATGAAACATACAAAATTTATACAACATGGCAACTACGTATTATTTATCATACAGGGTCCGCATTCACTAACATTCTTATACCTAGAAATTTAGAATAAGAATTTTCTTAGAATTTTTCTTAGAAAATTCTAAGAAAAAGACTTTTTGGTATTCACTAAATTCTTATTCTTAGAATTTTTTCTAAGAATGATGTTCAAATCTAAGAATGATCAAGACCTTACTTAAGTTACGAAGGACGTGATATGTTTCATGTTTTTATATCAATTGCATGGAAATAGACATTTTTAGACATCTGTGACCAGAGAAATTCAGTGTTTGTTTATTTTCTGATCATGACTTTTTTTACAAGAGGTTTATATTTGCAGTTAAAGACTGAAGAGAATGATTTATGCTATCTTGTTTACTGGTTTAAATAACGCCAACATGTATATTTTAACAGTAACTTGGGTAATTATAATTAATCAAGGAAAATAATTTATTATCATTTATAGCCATTTCAAGCTTTTGAAGCCAACTTAAGACTTGCCTGTTCAGACTCACTTACCCACCACCAGTCACCCTCCTCTGGTGGGGGCTTGCTGGGTTACAGCTCTGCTAAGGTTAAGGACTGTCCCTTTTTGGACTCCAGCGCATTAGACGGTGTTCATCAGTTTTACGCTATACAAATGCTTCTATTATTATTATTATTATTATTATTAAAATTGTGTTACTTTTTCTGATCACACAACAATTACTTTAGCTGGTCCTTCTTTGAATTAGTTCCTAGGGCAAACAAAGGAATAAGATACATATATTCAAACAACAGTATTAAGTTATGCAATAGTTTGTAGGCAGCAATCAAGCAGATATTACACAATATTCACACCTTGTGCCCAATCTGCTTCAATCTGCGTCAGGCCGTGTTGAATCACTAGTCTGAACACCAGTATAATATTGCACGACATATAAAGTCGTCCATTGTTACTGATGTTCTGGAAGACTGCTTTTTACTAGTGGCAGGAGGGGAGGAAATCCCTTCTCACATGACACATATATCACCTGCACCAAACTCAAGTGGGTCAAGCCTATCAGGATCGATTGCAACTGTGATTTGTAAGCTGTATATTGATTTGCCAATTGCAAATTTGGGGCAGCAATTTAAACATAAAAATTGATCCTGAAATATCATCTTGTATGGTAGTAACTAATATGTACTAAGCCACAAAACCAGTTGGAGTTAATTGCAATCCAGTATACCCCTTCACAAGTATAAAACCTTGAGCTGGCTTTATTGCCTTCATTGTAAGCAAAGTATCACAATGGATCAGAAAACAGTTTTCTATCAGTTGCTTGAACAGCATATTAATAGTGTTAGCGGGAAATTTCAAGATAAATTTTGTGTGACCCAGGAAAGTTATGATCAAATCAAGGAAGTGCTAGCAACAGGAAAAGGAGAGAAGTGTCAATTTGGATCTTATTTCAAATTTTGGTGCAAAAAAAACTATAGACTGGAAAAGATTGGTTCACTAAATGTTGTGTATTGTGTCAAAACTTCATGCCCAGTTGTTGCAAAAGAAAGCATGTTTGAGACACTTGTCAAATGTCACGAACGAGTGGGACATTCAGGAAGACGCAAAACCTGGGATGAAGTAAAGAAAAATTATGCTGGAATCAGGTTTGATGTAATACCTCTCTTCCTGAGTACCTGTAAACAGTGTAACGAAAGACGTCCAGCCAAGAATCCTCCCAGTGGAAGGCCTATGATTGCATTGGGGTTTTTGACAAGAGTCCAGATGGACCTGATAGACTTTTCCAGCCGCCCTGATGGTGATTACAGATACATTCTACATGTCCGGGACCATTTTTCCAAGTACAGCTTGTTATTAATTTTCAATATTACTGGAAGTTCTGTCAACAAGATTTGAAATTCTGTCAACAAGATTTGAAATTCTGTTGACAGAATTTGAAATTCTGTCAACAGAACTTCTAATCCATTAGAACCAATGAAATACAGAAATTGGAAGTTCTGTCAACAGAACTTCCAATTGGAAGTTCTGTCAACAGAATTTCAAATTCTGTCGAATTGGAAGTTCTGTCACGACATATGTAACTTGTGTTTGTATCAATGCATGAAAGGAAACCAACCCTAATTAATGTCTCGCAAACACAAATAACAATTTTGTCTTCAAATTACTAAGCCAAGCAGTTGCATGATCTCAGCTAACTGAATGGTACATTTATTTAGCACATGAACCATTACAAAAAACATATCTTCAAATGAACTGGATATTGATATTTAATGATATCTGATATCATATTTTTAGGACTAATCTGAAAGAAGTGTGAGCACTTCTCTTCACAGGTGTAACATTGTATATGTTGAATGACAACAATGTATAACCTGAATACAAAAAAAACAACATGTTTACTCAATGTAAACAACTCCTAACTTCAAAAACAGTAATTTTGGTCGTCATTCCTGTGACAGAGTAATATATATGAACACAAGGTTAACTAAACTAAGCAATATTACAATGAGTCTGTAACCCTGCACCCACGATTTGTGTTGTATGTTACAAGAAGGCAGACACAGCAGCATCTGTTAGTGTGTGAGAATCTATCAAACCTCCCCACAACAAAGACATGCTGTGAACTAAAAGCGGAAAGTCTCGGTGCATGAATTAGTAACTAAAATCAGTGTCTGCTATATACTGAATATAAAGAGTGTTAGTAAAAAAGCTCAACACTGTTTAAACATATTTTAACAGAAGCAAGTTTTGAACAGGAAAACCCTCAGTGTATAACTAGATTGGGCCAACTCGGCGCCAACATATCCCCAGACAGGTCATCACTCCCGCAACATGCTTTGACTGGGTATTTTCCATGGGACCCCTTCTGTGTGATATAATCTTGAGGGAAAACATAATCAACCACTTATATGAGAACTTGAGTAATTCAATCCACAATACTTTTATTTTGCAAGCAAAATGATATCCCCGGACGAAAGATGCGAATCCAGGAACTTAGCCCACAAGAAAATTGCCCAATGCAAACTCTATCCACAGGCACTTTGCCCACAACAATCTGACAAGGTAGGATGTTCACCCACAATAGTAATTTTTCTAACCACACAGACATTTTCTAACTACATAGATATTTTATTTTTTATCAATCAATACTCTATTTAGATAACTACTCAGGATATATAGTGTTGAAAGAGACAAACATTAATTGAACTAAAGTTGCACTATATAAAGTATATAAGTTGATTTCATTAGCATTTAATTCACTGTTGATAGATTTACATAGTATTGCAAAATGGAAAAAAATAAAAATACCAGGTGGCCTAAATCTTTGCAATGAAGAATGCATGTATACAAAAAAAAAAAAAAAATGCATGAATACAAAAAAGGTTTCAACAAAGTCCAACAGTCATTGAGAATATTATTACATTGTAACATTACATACCGGTACTTATAATTCAACAACATAATAAAACGCTGACCTTAATATGGTAGATATTGTACACTTATACTTAAAAAAAAACATTAAAAAGCTAATCATGTGGATATTATTTCATATCATTATTTTATGCAAGTTCCTCCCCTGTAAAAAAGTGGTGCACAAAGTCCTTTGTGGGCAAAGGTCCTGTGGGCAAGAGTCCTTGTGGGTAAAGGTCCACACACAAGTTTATCTGTTTCTATGTTTTAATATATTAGTGGATAGATGAATATTACAAAACAAATATGCAATTAGATTTTGTTTTTTTTTTACTTCATAATTTGACATGTATCCTTCAAAGCCTTTTACAAAGCAAATTAAAACTGATTTCACAGTTTCATTTATAATAAGAAGAGTAAAAAAAAAGAAGATATCGTATAAATCTGACTGATGTATGATGAATATCTAATTAAACATGTAACAATATTACTGAACATCTAACACTATTACAAGAGATCTGCAACTCCACTGACCAGCCTGGTTCTTTGTTTCTCATTTGATATCATCAGTAGCTTTGTTTATTTAGTGTAACTCAATAGTTGGGAGGTAGCCAGAGGGGGGGTGGGGGACTACATTACCTAATATGACAAAGGGGTAGAGTGATACTGCATAAATGGTAAGAGATAAACACTCTGGTATATATAAAAGGGGTAATTAAATATTCACTGACAGAAATTATCAAAAAATTATATATAATACATTTTGAGACTTGTCACACTTAGCATTTCCAAATTACAGGGCAAAATACAGAAAAAATGTCAAAAAAGATCACTTGGGTGACTGTCTACGGTCCTCATACACAGGTTAAATGTCTACTGAAGGCCTTGATGTTTGGAACATGTAAAAAGAACATAATAATGTATTCTTAGTTGATATTTCAGCCCTGTAAGTCACATAGTTTAACAGTCACAGAGCTTAAAAGTGGCAAAAAGTCCAAATATTGGGTCTCTGTAGGCCTTTTAGAGACCTCAATGTGACCTTCAAATCAAAGCTTCAGACTTAAAATCTTTCATAATCAAAGGTTACACATAGAATATATATCTAATACAGTTTGAAACTCTCAGACTTACCATTTCCAAGTTATAGGGCAAAATATGTGAAAAATGTCTTTAAAAAGGACGGGTGGGTGTTTGTGGTCCTCATACACAGGTTAAATGTCTATTAAAGGCCTAAATTTTGGGGCACATATGAGAAAACATATTGATATATTCCCAGATGATATTTAACTTAGATGAGAGACATAGTTTAAAAGCTACAGTGCTTGAAAGTGGCACAAAGTGCATAAATTGGGTCTCTGTGGGCAATTTTGAGACCTTAAGTCGACCTTATAGGTAAACCTACAGCCTTTAAATTTTTCACAGACAAGGATTACATATAAAAGTTACACCTAGTGCAGTTTAAGACTCTTCAGAATTACAAGTTCCAAATTATAGGGCAAAATATGTAAAAAAATGTAGGAAAAAATCCATAAGTGGGATCTTTATGGGCCTCAAACAAAATTTTCTCCTCAACTTAAAGTCTTGATTTTTGGCACATGTACTAAGAATATTTAATGTGTTCTCAGGTAAAATTTTAGCCAGATGAGCCTCATAGTTTGTGACCTACAGGGCTCTAAGTGGCCAAAAGTCAAATTTCTGACCTTAAGGTGGCCATAAGTTCTTTATTATTGGGCATTTAAGGTCACCTTAAAATAGCGATCTTCCTTTGGGCACCCTTAACATGTGTACCAAGTTTGAAAAAAAACTAGAGGATCGCTCGCAAAAAAAAAGATAATGTTTTTACATAGCAAAAACAAAGCGTCCCGAAAAGGATATAAAGGTGAGTGCTAAAGTACTAAGAAAATGTTCCGTTTCTAGCCTTATACTGTTGTGGCAACCAAAGTCAGCGCAGTCTGCTCTATCTAGCACGGTTTTCAAGATATAAGCATTTTTGTGTTTTGCAATTTTTGCAAAAAATTCAAAAATTCAAATTGGCCGCTATAT
Source organism: Sabellastarte sp. h YS-2021 (assembly GCA_964017235.1). Lineage (NCBI taxonomy): Eukaryota > Metazoa > Annelida > Polychaeta > Sabellida > Sabellidae > Sabellastarte > Sabellastarte sp. h YS-2021. The sequence goes on along the minus strand of OZ024937.1, from coordinate 31,796,536 downwards.
TTGGCGAGACAAAAATATTTTGAAAATTGGCATGGGTACTCTGCAGAGATATCCAGCAGGTCAAAAATTTTGTTGAATTCGCTCCATCTAGCACAGTTTTCGAGATATAAGCATTTTTGTGTTTTGCAAAAACTTCGAAAATTCAAAATCGCCACCATTTTTGGCGAGACAAAAATTTTTGAAAACAAGACCACTGTCGGGGTGTGTATCTCCCGCCGAGCATTAAAGGAGAAGAAATAGCTTTTCCGAGATAATCACAATTTTTCATTTTCGTGTGTGAAAGCTCTTCCAAACATAGGTGAATGAGTTATTTGAGAAAAATTGGCTATCTGCAATACTTTTGAGAGATAATTCGCATTTACTCCCAAAAGTAGATGAATGAGTTATTTGAGAAAAATTGGCTATCTGCAATACTTTTAGAGATAATTAGCATTTACTCATTTTGAGTAGGTGAGTAATTATCTACGGGTCTGAAACTTTACCATGTAGATGAATGAGTTATTTGATAAAAATTGGGTATCCGCAATAGTTTTAGAGATAATTAGCATTTATTCATTTTGAGTAGGTGAGTAATTAGCTACGGGTCTGAAACTTCACCGAGTGAAAGCTCTCCCAAAAGTAGGTGAATGAGTTATTTGAGAAAAACTGGCTATCTGCTATACTTTTAGAGGTAATTTGCATTTACTCATTTTGAGTAGGTGAGTAATTAGTTATGGGTCTGAAACTTCACCATGTGAAAGCTCTCCCAAAAGTAGGTGAATGAGTTATTTGAGAGAAATTGGCTATCTGCAATACTTCTAGAGATAATTAGCATTTACTCATTTTGAGTAGGTGAATAATTACCTACGGGTCTGGAACTTCACCATGTGAAAGCTCTCCCAAAAGTAGATGAATAAGTTATTTGAGAAAAATTGGCTATCTGCAATACTTTTAGAGATAATTCACATTTACTCATTTTGAGTAGGCGAGCAATTACCAACGGGTCTGAAACTTCACCATGTGAAAGCTCTCCCAAAAGTAGATGAATCAGTTATTTGATAAAAATTGGGTATCTGCAATACTTTTACAGATAATTAGCATTTACTCATTTTGAGTAGGTGAATAATTAGCTACAGGTCTGAAACTTCACCAAGTGAAAGCTCTTCCAAAAGTAGGTGAAAGTTATTTGAAAAAAATTGGGTATCTGCAATACTTTTAGAGATAATTAGCATTTACTCATTTTGAGTAGGTGAGTAATTAGCTATAGGTCTGAAACTTCACCATGTGAAAGCTCTTCCAAAAGTAGGTGAATGAATTATTTGAGAAAAATTGGCTATCTGCAATACTTTTAAGAGATAATTCGCCATCTAGCACAGTTTTCGAGATATTAGCATTTTTGTGTTTTGCAATTTTTGCGTAAAATTCGAAAATTCAAAATGGCCGCCATTTTTGGCGAGTCAAAATTTTTTTGAAAATTGGCATGGCTACTCTGCAGAGATACCCTGTGGGTCAAAAATTTCGTCGAAAACGCTCTATCTAGCATGGTTTTCGAGATATAAGCATTTTTATGTTTTGCAATTTTTGCGAAAAATTCGAAAATTCAAAATGGCCGCCATTTTTGGCGAGACAAAAATTTTTTCAAAATTGGGATAGCTACTCTGCAGAGATACCCGTTGGGTCAAAAATTTTGTCGAAATCGCTCTATCTAGCACGGTTTTCAAGTTATAAGCATTTTTGTGGTTTCCTTATTTGGAAAATTCATAATGATTAATTAATCATTAATTACTCGGCCATTTCTTAACCAATAAATGCCAAAATCCAATGATTTCCAGATTTTAATAGAATGAATGCATTTGCCAAGTTTCAGGTGAATTGATAAAATCCCTTTCAAGTTATCCTCCGGACAAGCTTCCCATCGAGAAAAGACATTTATGGTCATGTGACCTCTCTGATTGGTTGAAATGTCACTGCAGCATATTCAAAAAAATTCCCCAAGGCTACTGCATAAACCTACCAAATTTGAAAAGAATCCGTCTAACGGTTACAGAGTTATAAGGAAAATAAAATGCGGAGCCGGCGGAGCCTGAAGGTCTCCCATACACAAAGAAGGGACGCTTAAATACTTATCCGTTTTTGAGTTATCGCGTACACAAGGAAATTTCTACGGCCGCAGCGGCGGCGTGACGGACCTGAATCCAATATATCCCTGACTTTCGTCTGGGGATATAATTATGTGACTGGATCAACAAGCCATTTCCTTAAACAAAGAAGTTAGTTGTGCACTTACTCAAAATACTGATTTGCATCTTGGGGTCAGAGAGCCTAAATATACCAAAAATATGCTTTTTTGCTTACAATCTGAATGTGGTTCAGGGTACAAAAAATAGCATCAGAGATGCCTGTACCCCACAGCCTAGGTAAACGGTTTCAACACTAACACCAAAATATTTTTTTTCCAGTATCATGAAATTTTTGGACTTGAAAATTTCAATTTTCCCTTTTCCCCCCCTAAAAAGACTCCCCAGATGTCAAAGCTTTTAGTGGATACAGTAAGTCTTCTACTTTAGTGGTTAGTCTTACATTTTTCATTCATAAAGCATAAGATATTGCTTACCTGCTCTATTAAATCCTTAAAAACATAAAATCTTCAATCAACACTAAAGCAATGGAACTTTAATTTTATTAGAAATGTAGAGCTGCACAGCGGCTACCTTTGCCAGAACGAATTTCAGCCTGCACAAGGTATTGTATTCATGAATTATTTGTGACTTCTAAAACTCAGACTTAAGTCCAACTAGTAATTTTACTTGGACTAAAGTAGCTATAGTGTAGCTGGAACCATGACAAACCCCCAATAGTCTCAACTTTCAATTGCTTCAGAAACTACTGGTATTTATATCTGGATACTAATATTTATAGATAAACGACTGTTTAAATCTATACTGTGTAACATTTACTTTTTGGTAAAGCCAACACTTTTGTTATTTATTGGAAATTACAGCACCAACTTTTTTGTAAAATAAAGCCTTCGACCATTGTGCACGATTGTAATAGTACTGGTTATAGAAACACTTTTAAACTGTTTTCTTTGTGGATAAATATGCTCTTTTGAATATAGCAAAAGTATTTCTGCATTACCATAAGCATTTGCAGTCTTGTGATTAAAGCACAAATTATTTCTGCACCAGAATATTAATAAGCATTTGAAGAACTTTTCACCATTTTAAGTTACTTCATGGTATTTTTTGACATATACCAACCTTTTCTTCCAAGTCTTTTTCATCTCTTGTTTCTCCTTTGTATTCATATCGATACAACTTAAACTGTGGTTCAGCATGTTGTTCTACTGTCATGTTCAACTTAATGTAATCTGGTGGACCATCTGAGTTGTTCACAGAATCGATATAAACCCACTTAGTTGAATGATTTGAAGTGCTCCCAGAATATCGTATTATGGCTCCTACAATCAACCCTGCCAATACATCAAAGAACAAGCAATCAGTGACCGGATGAATCAGTCACATCTCTTGAGTTGGCACTTCAAGGACTGATAATTCCCACAAGCAAATCAAGCAATCAGTGCCCGTGAATGGGCTCTGTGTCAGCTGTGTGTTTTGGGTTTCAGAGTATTAGTGAAAGCAGAAAAGAACGCAAAAGTTGTGCCCTGCAAATGGTATTCAGAACTACAGTACAAAGTTAACTGCTAAGGTGTTTTTAAGTCAGTGAAAAACATATTTAAACAAATACTGTAAAAGCAAGTTTTCAAGTTACAAGAGATTAAATCAATAGTTAGACTTTCAAAGTACATATTGCTCATCTATGCCATAAGCTATAAGTTTCTTATTTTACTATGTTATAACTGACCCAAAAGAGATGAATAACAAGAAAAATTTAAACAAGCAACCAGTGCACATGAACAGCTCTGTGTTAGCTGTCTTTGTGTTTTGAGCTTCAGAGTACAAGTGAAAGTCAAATAATAGCCAGCCTCAGCAGGCAAGAACCCCAGCACGCAGGTACAGCTAAATGGCCAACAACATTGAGATTTAGGAAAATCTTAGGAACAACTTCTGTTGTAAGAAGTATAAAGAACCCACAAGATGTTCTACAAAAGATTCACAGGCGATGATTTCTTACAAGTAGTTTTCATATTTTGAAGCCCAATTATGAAACAATTATAAGGGAGATATAAGTCCTTTTTGATATGATGACCCTCCTATTTGCCATCAAAGATGTGATATGGGCCATTTTGTTTCCAAAACAAGGCAAGCTTTCCTATCCATTTACATTTTGTGCAAATTTGCTTAAGCTAGCTGCAATATTTTAGGTTACAGAAAACAATAAAGATTTTAGAACAAACTTTAAGACCTGAAAGTTTTAAAAGTGTTGTCATAGCAACAGTTGCCGCTGAATACCCCCCAAAACCTAATCAACTGTAGATCCTCTTGGAGTAAACATATCCTGAAAATTTGGTGAAAATACATGCATGGGTTTAGGCTGTGGAACACCCACAACATTTGAGACCTAAATATTTTTAAAGTGTTGCCATGGCAACAGTGGTAACTGGATATCCCTCAAAACCTAATCAGCTCTAGATCCACTTGGGTAAACATATCCTGAAAATTTGGTGAAAATCCATGCAGGGGTTTAGGCTTTGGAACATCCACAAACTTTAAGACCTGGAAATCTTAAAAGTGTTGCCATGGTAACAGTTGTTACTGGATACCACCCTCAAAACCTAATCAGCTCTAGATCTTCTTGGGGTAAACATAGCCTGAAAATTTGGCGAAAATTTGGTGAAAATCTGTGCAGCGGTTTAGGCTATGGAACACCCACAATCTTTAAGACCCGAAAATCTGAAAGTGTTGCCATGGCAACAGTTGTTACCAGATACCCCCAAAACTTAATCAGGCCTAGATCCTCTTGGGCTAAACATATCCTAAAAGTTTGGTGAAAATCCGTGCAGGGGTTTAGTCTGTGGAACACCCACAATATTTAAGACCAGAAAATATTAAAAGTGTTGCCATGACATCACCGGATATCCCCCAAAACCTAATCAGCTCTAGATCCTTTTGGGATAAATACCCCCTGAAAATTTGGTGAAAATCTGTGCAGGGGTTTAGGTTGTGGAATACCCACAAGCTTTATGCCTGCCACTGACACCACCAGGACGGTGGACAAGTATAACCCCAGCCTTTATGGGCTGGGGTTTAAAACAAGCAATCAGTGCCCGTGAACGGGCTCTGTGTCAGCTAACTGTGTCTTTTGCGTTTCAGAGTAGAAGTGACAGAAGAAAAGGACACAAAAGTTGTACCCTGGAAATGGTGTTCAGAAGGAAAGTAAGAAGGTAACTGTTAAGGTGTAAAAAGTAAGTTAAAAACATATTTAAAGAAAATATTGCAAATGCAATAGTTTTAATTTTACTATGTTATAGCTGACCCCAAAATAGGTGAATATCATACTGAAACTAAATAATCTAAATGCAATAGTTCTCAAGTTATAAGTGATTTACTCAACAGTGATAACCCAAAAGTAGCTGAATAACATATTTACACAAAATGCTCTAAATGCAATAGTTTTCAAGTTACAAGTGATTTTACTCATGAAGGAAGTTACTGAAAAGTCCAAAGGTAGCTATTACTCACTTAGCTATTGAGATAGACACCCACGTTACTCACCATGTTGTAGCTATGGAAAAAGTAGCTGAATAACATATTTTAACAAAATGCTCTAAATGCAATACTTTTCAAGTTATAAATGATTAAGTGTTGAGTAAGAACCTCAAAGTAGCTATTACTCAGCTATGCAATGAGCCACAGGTCTGGAATTTTACTATGTTATAGATGACCCCCAAATAGGTGAATAACATATTGAAACTAAATACTCTAAATGCAATACATTTCAAGTTATAAGTGATTTACTCAACAGTGATAACCTAAAAGTAGTTATTACTCAGCTATGCCATGAGCTACAGGTCTGGAATTTTACTATGTCATAGCTGACCCAAAAGTAGCTGAATAACATATTCACACAAAATGCTCTAAATGCAATACTTTTCAGGTTATAAATGATTTAGTGTTGAGTAAGAACCTCAAAGCAGCTATTCAACTCAGCTATGCAATGAGCCACAGGTCTGGAATTTTACTATGTTATAGCTGACCCCAAAATAGGTGAATAACATGTTGAAACTAAATGGTCTAAATTTGAAAATTTTAATTACTTAAATGTAGCTTTTATAAGCTACAAGCTTACCATGTGGGACTTAATGCTGTTCTCGGGTTGCCACACCCGGGGCCAACGTCTTAGAAAAAAAGATCGTTCTTGTTAGCCACCGCATATACTGGTAGTTGTCGTCACGTGATAACTTCTGACCAATCGCCCTACTTTCTCGTTGAAATTTTTTATTAAACCTACCTCTCAGCTGTAAACAGCGGGGAGGCAGGGTGGGACTTTCTAAAGTTCCACATGGTAAGCTTGTAGCTTATAAAAGCTACATTTAAGTAATTAAAATTTTCAATTTTATTACGCTACAATAGCTTACCATGTGGGACTTAATGCTGAATTCAACCGCCCGGTGGCGGGATTACAGCTGAGACTGGAAGATATGTCATTTTTTCTAAGATTTGAATTAATATATACAGAAAAGTGCCAGAAATGCCAGTCTGAGTCCCTTTTACAGAGCCCCGATCCCGAAGATCGGGCCTGTAACGAGCCAAAAACCTAAGTAAAAAGGGACAGTGCTAAAACTGTCCAGATGTTTGGTAGTAGGACGGAAGTGCAACGGTGCTCACTTCGAGGTCTAAGAGTCCCTAGTAGACCTTCACGTGTGACTGACCAACCCAGTGGTTGGGCATCTCATGAAATTTTTAACCTGAAATATGAGATTAACGACAACTGACTAAGTCCTTAATAGAAATTACCTGATAATTAAAAAATAAAATGACCTTACCCGTAACATCTTGAAGGTAAAGGAATACCTAGATCCTGGGAGAGACTCCTGAAGATTTGATTGTAGCGGATGTGCCCCCCCCCCCCTTTTTTCTTTCCGAGGACAACTGGTCTGAGGGGAAGGATCTAGGACTTGTTGTGCCGCCACCACGGGTCCCAGATACATATTGTTGTCGGTGACTGACCAAGTAAGGTCTTTTAGGTAAAAATTTGTGAATGTGTTGTGAGCTTTCCAGTGACAGGCTTGCATGATTTGGTCCACCGATACTCCACCGTAAAAGGCCTTAGAGGCCGCGAAGGCCCGGATGTCATGCGCTTTGACTTGGACCAAGTCCAAGGCTTGTTGATCTGCTTGTTTGTAACAAAGTAGAATGGTTTGTTTCAACCATGAGGAGAGTGTAGCGGGTCTGATGTCTGAGGTATGTCCTTTCTTAAAGGAGATGAAAAGGAGAGAACGAGACCCTCTCAGGTCTTTAGTTCGGTCCAAATAGAACCTCAGGGCCCGCACGGGACACAGGGTCCTGTCTTCCTTAAACTGTCTATCTACAATGGTAGTCAAAGCAGGGATAGTCACTGGTGACACACTTTGAGAACCTTCTCTTGCTAGTTGGTTTTTGGCTATGAAATCAGAAGAAGGGAACAAGGCTACCTTTTCCCATTGGCCTAAATTAGCTACTTTGTTAGCGACCCAGGCATGGATTTCGCTGCGGCGCTTGCCGGAGGCCAAGGCTAGCAAGAAAGCAGTTTTGAGAGTAAGATGTTTGAGGTCTGAGTCTTTCATGGGCTCAAATGGTGCTTTGGTGAGCTCGTTAAGGACAACAGAAAGGTTCCACTTGGGTAAATTTCTGAAACTTTTAGGATGATCCCTGTGAAAACTGGAGAGTAACCTATGAAGGTCTGCATTGTGCGCAATGTGTTGGGCCGTTGGGCCCAGAGTGTCAACGATAGCAGTCCTGTAACCATCAATGGTCGAGGGGCGCCTGTTTAAGTCTTGGTACAGGTACATGAAAAAATCTGAGATTTGTTTCACAGATGGAGTGGAGAAATCCACCGAATTTTCTCTGCACCATTTTTCAAATAGGGCCCACTTTGAAATGTAGATGGTCCTTGTTGATGACCGCTGAGGGGCAGCAATTCTCTCTGTCACCTCCACAGAGAAGCCTTGTTCTTGGAGTTGTCCGCTCCTAGACACCAGGCTTGGAGGTTCAGCTGTTGTGGATTGTTGTGGAACACATAGTTGTGGGACTGTTTGAGTAGGGTCGTTGACACTGGGAGTTGTAGTGGGATCTCTGTTGAGAGCTGCACTAGGTCCCAAAACCAGGGCATCCCTGGCCAGCCTGGGGCTATCACGATGATCAGGCAATGGCATTGCTTGATCTTTTGGATCACCTTGTGAAGGAGAGCCGTAGGAGGGTAGGCGTAGGCCGTGAGGTTGGTCCAGTTTATGTTCAGAGCATCTATGTTCCAGGCCCTTGGGTCTGGGATAGGAGACACATATAGAGGGAGTTTGTGATTCAGGTGAGTGGTGAATAAGTCTACATGAGGGGTGAACCACTTCCGGCAGATTTGCTTGAAGACCTGAGGGTGCAGAGACCATTCTGTTGACTGCACTTGGTTGGACCTGGATAGGAGGTCGGCCATCACATTCAGACACCCTGGAATGTGCCTGGCTTTCAATGTTATATGGTAGTGATGGCACCAGGTCATGATTTTCCACAGGAGAGCGCACATCTCTGCTGAGTGAGTTCCCCCTTGCTTGTTGATGTAGGCTACCACTGTTGAGTTGTCCGTCGCAACTAACACTGTTTGATTCTGGCACTGGTCCTTGAAGTCTCGAAGGGCCAGGGAGACCGCCTTCAATTCTAGGACATTTATGTGTAGCCTTTTTTCCCGCTCTGACCACAGCCCTTTTGTAGAATTTTGATCTAAGTGAGCGCCCCAACCTTCGTTTGAGGCGTCGGTAAAGAGTTGGATACTGTGGTCCTTGGGATGAAGGTCTGCGCCTTTCATCACATTTGTGGGGTTTTGCCACCAATCTAGGTGGGCTACAATGGCTTCTGTCCAAGGAGGGAGGTTGTCCAGCGACTGAGGATATCTCCAGTGCTCCTTGAGATGAAACTGAAAGGGCCTCATGTGAAGGCGTCCCTCCGGGACCATTTTCTCCGTTGAGGCTAGCAACCCAATTAGAGACATCAAACATCTTGCAGTCAAAACACGTTTTGACTTGAGTCGTAGGATCAAATCCTGAAGTTTGAGCCATCTCTCGTGAGTGGGTCTTACAAGGGCTGAATCTAGGTGGTATTCGTAGCCCACGAACGAAAACACCTGAGTAGGTTTCAGTTCTGATTTTTCCTGGTTGATTATCCAACCCAAGGATTGGGTTAGGTCTACCACTGCCTGTGTGTCCCTTTGAGATTCCTCCTGAGACTGGGACCTGATCAGCCAGTCGTATTGGTGAATTCTGAGTCCTCTTGAGAGGGCCATTAGTTTCACTTCCTTTACGATCATCGTAAAGACCTGGGGGGCTGTGGCCAGTCCAAAAGCTAGGGAGGTGAACTGGAACACCTGGGCTTTGTAGCAAAACCTTAGGTACTTCCTTGAGTTTGGATGGATGGGGATGTGAAGGTATGCGTCTTGACAGGTCTATCGACGATACCCACTCCCCTGGGACCAGGGAAGTCCTGATGGACTCCGGGGTTTCCATTTTGAACTTTTCTACATGTAGAAAAGTGTTGAGCCTGCTTAAGTCTATGACTGGCCTCCACCTTTGGTGAGGCTTGGGTACTAGGAACAGGCGACTGTAAAACCCGAGAGATTTTACGTTTTCCACCCTTTCGATGGCGTTCTTTGACAAGAGAGACTGGACACAAGTGGCCAAGGCTTGGTCTTTTTGTTGGGCCTTGTACTCTGATAGAATCAGAGGAAATCTGATCAAGTTTGGCTTTGAACGGAATGGCAGAACGTAGCCATTGGTGATAATGTTTAACATGTTTTGAGAACATTTGTTTGTTAGCCAGTCTCTCTTGAAAGAACGGAGGCGACTTCCTACTGGTGGACTGAATGAGGCTTTGGAGGAGTCATTGCGAAGGGGGGTTTCCACGCCCCCTTCCCCTATTGTGGGGTCGAAAACGACCCCTGGAGCCTCTGAAGTTGGATTTTCCTCTTCCCGAGGGAAAGGATTGGTTACTGCTTTGAGAGGTATTGCCCCCATAGGGGCGTTTCCTGTAAGAGCCTCTTTTCTTGTGGGGGCCACGAAAGGGCTTATTCTGGTAGGGTGCAAAACCCTGAGAATCTTTTGAGGTGCCTTTTTTGAGAAGGAAGTCCTCACCTTCCTTTACAAGTTGAGACTCGAACAAGGAGGAGTCCCAGAAGGACGAGTTCCTAAGTTCTTGGCTTCTCGTTTCCCCTAGCTGGGGATGCAAGAGTCATTTCGGCTTCGCGCCTAAGCAAGCCGGTATTAGCCATGGAATATAATTCCCTCTGGAGAATATGGGCTAGAGATTTGCTGAGACAGGTAAGAGCTCTATGTTGAACAAGAACCGTCTTGTTCCAAAAATCCAAGTACTCAGCAACTTCCTCATATCCGCGCTTTGCTGCTTTCTCAGGATTGGCACCTTTCTGGATCTGAGACTTTATCTTCTTGACAGTTGACTTGATGCTATGTTGGCACTTTTACAAGGAAGCATTGCAAGAAGAAGAGGTTTTGGCAAAGGCAGCGGTGAAATTGAGGGTTGAAATATTTTGTCTAGCCTGATGTTCCAGCTCCTTAAGGACTGGCATAGGGACTTTGGCTACTGGTGCCCCAGGAGGTCTAGGACTAATACAGATCTTGGCAAAGTCTGTATTCAACTCCTGGATTTTGTCTTGAAAAGTGGGCTGTCCAACCTTATACCACTTAGAAGTGGATGGAGGAGGCTTGACATATTTTCCCTCAGATAAATTGGCAGCTTTGAAATCATGTTGAAATTTATCAAAGGCGTCCTTGATAACTGAGCTAAGTGGTAGGATAGAGGAAGGACCTCTAGGTCTGAGCTCTTGACGGCCTTTTTCGTCATCCAGACCCAACACTGAAGTTGAAGACCTAGGCATAGAGTCCCTGGGGTCAGGGAGAGAAAGAATGCGCCTGAAGGTGTCTACCTCTTCAGAGTATTGGGAGGGAATGTCAGACAGGGCTACTTCCCTATAATAAGGGGGCTCTGGATCATGTTGTGGGAGGTCTTGATCAGAAGCTGCGCCTGAGGGCTGAGCCCTAGAGGGCTTAGAAGACCTGTGTCTGGCAACAGGGGAGTGATCTTCCTCTGAAGATGACACATATCTGGACCTAGATTTATGCTTACTCTTGTCAGAGTGTTTCTTAGGTCTAGGATGGATCCGAGGTTCGTCGGAATCCTCATCCAGTTGGTCCGAGGCAGAGCTCGGTGCTACTGTTTGCCTGTGGCTTTGTTTTTTGTGTGAGTACGAGGAATCCTTCGGTATAGCTTCAGAAGGGGCAACGTACTGATCCGAGGAAGTTTGGTTAAGTACTAGTCGAGGAGGGAGTGCTGGACCAACGTCCACATCCATTGCCTCGGACTGTGCATTAGTACTTGACCTCGGAGGGGGTAGGTCCAGATGAGCAGCAGAATTGCTGGATGGACCAGCTTTTGAAGCATGAGGCGAGGGATCAACCTCGGCAGGCTTTTTAACTGCCAACTCCTCTCGGAGTGATTGAAATGCTACTAACATGGATGCCTGGAAGGAACCCATTTGCTGCTGGATATGTATATTTAAGGAATCACCCAGGGATTTCTCTAGATTTCTTTGAATTTTGTTTTGCAAAACAGTACCTGGGGTGGGTGGAACAGCTTTGGCTGGGGTCTTTAATGATAAAGAACTGAAGGCGAGAGGTTGAGGACGGGGGGGTGAGGTAAAGAGGTTATCGGCAGCACTCTCAAGGTCTGCATTAGAACCAGTAAAAGAGTCCCCATCGCCTTCACCCAAGAGATCTAGTTCATCTTTGGAACTAGTTTCCGCTTTTTGCTTTTTTAAATACCGCTTCCTGTTTTGAATTTTTTGCAATTGTTCATCAGTGAGAGACGTGCAAATATGGCAGGGTGCTTCAAAAGTGACACAGGGGTCATCTCCCTTGCCAGCCTCTCTACAGGTAGGGCAGTAATTATGATTATCAAAACTGAAGCAAAAATGGCGGCATTTCTGAGCTCTCGGTTTGTCTTTGTTTGCTTGATGGAGAGACATTTTAACGCAATAAGAAGACGTACAATTGGAATTGCCTGAACCGAGAAAACTCAAAACACGCGGATTGTAAGGAAAATACTTAAGTTGTGAAATAAAAAATTTTACAGTATAATCTATGAAATATATATAAAGAAATATCCAAATATTAGCCTCCAACAATACGTGAATACTGAGAAATAAATGAAAATGTCTGTATATTTACAAACTGCTACCAGTCAATCGTGGCCAACGAGAAAGTAGGGCGATTGGTCAGAAGTTATCACGTGACGACAACTACCAGTATATCCGGTGGCTAACAAGAACGATCCTTTTTTCTAAGACGTTGGCCCCGGGTGTGGCAACCCGAGAACAGCATTAAGTCCCACATGGTAAGCTATTGTAGCGTAATAAAGGCAATACTTTTCAAGTTATAAGTGATTTACTCAACAGTGATAACCTAAAAGTAGCTATTACTCAGCTATGCCACGAGCTACAGGTCTGAAATTTTACTATGTTATAGCTGACTCAAAAGTAGCTGAATAACATATTTACACAAAATTCTCTAAATGCAATAGTTTTCAAGTTACAAGTGATTTTAATCATGATGGAAGTTACTGAAAAGTCCAAAAGTAGCTATTACTCACTTAGCTATTGAGATAGACACTCAAGTTACTCACCATGTTGTAGCTAAATGCAATACTTTTCAAGTCACAATTGATTTAGTGCATGATTTCATTAATTTTAATGCATTAAAAATTATTTTAAAAATTCATAAAAAAATAATTAAGAAAGATCCAGGTCTGACACTCACGCAAGGGAATCTACTTCTGACCTAGTACATATGTGCAAGATATTAGAGAAATCCCTATAATAGTCACTGAGAAAATTGTGATAAAGTGTTAAAATTTTCATACCTAGGGTGGAGGGTATCTCACTTATAATGGCTCTAGCAAACAGACGAACAAACAGATCTGCATGCCTTGAACAATTTTTCATGCTAGGTAGATAAGCTATCTTTTAAAAAAAAACAGCATGTCTCTGGGTCCTGTAGTTTCGTCGGAGAAGTCGCTCACGCGTGTGCGTACGTCCACGCCGCAGAGTGATGCCATAATGTCAGCTGACTGACATGTCAGCTGACATAAAAAGGATGTAGCTGAAAATAGTTATTGCCCAGCCATGCAATGAGCTACAGATCTGCTATTTTACTAGGTTTTAGCTGACAAAAAGAGTAGATGAGAAACATATTTCAACAAAATACTATAAATGCCATCATTTTCAAGCCACATGTGATTCACTCAACAGTGATCCAAAACTAGGTGAATAACATACTTCAACAAAATACTGTAAATGGAAGAGTTTTCAATTTACATATGATTTACTCAACACTGATAACCTGAAAATAGCTATCACTCAGTTATGCAGATCTGCAATTTTACTATGTTTTAGTTGACCCAATTTTAATTGCCTGGAAACGGTGGCTGAGATAGGACGTGAACCACTTCAAGGCTGTGCCAGACACACCAAACCATGATTTAAGACAATTAAGAAGAGTCGGGTGGTCAATTGTGTCGAACGCAGCTGACAGATCCAGTAAGACCAATGCAGTAGGCTCGCCCCGTGATAGTGAGAGATGGATCTCATTTTTGATAAGCAGCAGGGCGGTTTCTGTGGAGTGACCACTTTTGTATGCAGATTGCCTAGGATTATCAAGATTGTTACTATTGATATGTTGTATGAGCTGTTTAACAACTACACGCTCCACCAATTTTGACATGAAACATAGTCCTGATACCGGTCGATAGATGAAAACATATTTCAGCAAAATACTTTAAATGCCATCATTTTCCAGCCACAAGTAATTCACTCAACAGCTGATCCAAAAGTAGATGAATAACATACTTCAACAAAACACTGTAAAATGGAAGAGTTTTAAAACTAGAAAAAGGTTTTTGCTAACAAAAACGAGCGGCCCGGATGGAGATGTGGGGTTATTAAAGCTGTAGTAGTTGTGGTATCAGACTGTAAGCAGAATGTAAGCTTTACTGTGTTTTGTATCTGATAGAAAAGCAGATTATTTAAAAACTGCAGTAGTTGGAGTATTAGACTGTAAGCAGAATGTAAGTTTTACAGCTGTTTTGTAAAGAAGTATATTTTACGAAAAGAATAGATCTTTTTTAACTAGTTTGCAGAAGACAAATTGTAGCTGTAAAATTTACCGGCTAGAAAAAGATGCTTTTGCATAAATTCCACCTAGAAAGTATGTATCTTGCATATTTGTATTCTATAGACCTAAATATATGCCCCTTAAATGTGTCTTAGAAATAACAAGTCAATCTAAAATGTTACTGGATTTATTGGGAAACAAAAGTATGAGTTTACATATTGGAATACTTTTGAATAACTTAGCAACTGAAATTAAAAATGTAGGCTTAGGAATAACAGTAGAAGATCATGATCCATGAGGTTCAATAATGCACTAAAGCAAGACCAAATTAAGATTCAACTAGAGGAATGCTTTTGCTAACAAAAGCGAAGCATCCCTGAAAGTTTAAAATGCTTTGTGGTTTTAATAAGCATGCTGTAAAGCTAAGAATGCACAAAGCTGTGCCGTATGCTTTCCCAATACCTCTTAATACATTCGGAAGCTATAAAAGCAACGACAAATGAGATATAAGGCAAAAACTCCAAAGCAACTATTTATGACCCCAGTTTGGCCCATAAGGGGGGGTCGGGGGTAAAACTGACCGGCTATTTAGACTCTCCGCATATGCTTTCCCAATACCTCTTAATACATTCTGAAGGTATAAAAGCAACAATAAAGGAGATATAAGGCAAAACTCCAAAGCAACTATTTTATGACCCCAGTTTGACCCATAAGGGGGGGTCAGGGGATAAAACTGACTGGCTATTTAGATTCTCCACATATGCTTTCCTAATACCTCTTAATACATTCTGAAGGTATAAAAGCAACAATAAAGGAGATATAAGGCAAAACTCCAAAGCAACTATTTTATGACCCCAGTTTGACCCATAAGGGGGGGTCGGGGGATAAAACTGACTGGCTATTTAGATTCTCCACATATGCTTTCCTAATACCTCTTAATACATTCTGACGCTATAAAAGCAACAATAAAGGAGATATAAGGCAAAAACTCCAAAGCAGCTATTTATGACCCCAGTTTGGCCCATAAGGGGGGTCAGGGGGTAAAACTGACCGGCTATTTAGACTCTCCACATATGCTTTCCCAATACCTCTTAATACATTCTGAAGGTATAAAAGCAACAATAAAGGAGATATAAGGCAAAACTCCAAAGCAACTATTTTATGACCCCAGTTTGACCCACAAGGGGGGGTCGGGGGATAAAACTGACTGGCTATTTAGATTCTCCACATATGCTTTCCTAATACCTCTTAATACATTCTGAAGGTATAAAAGCAACAATAAAGGAGATATAAGGCAAAACTCCAAAGCAACTATTTTATGACCCCAGTTTGACCCATAAGGGGGGGTCGGGGGATAAAACTGACCGGCTATTTAGATTCTCCACATATGCTTTCCCAATACCTCTTAATACATTCTGAAGGTATAAACGCAACAACAAAGGAGATATAAGGCAAAAACTCAAAACCAGCTATTTTATGACCCCAGTTTGACCCATAAGGGGGGGCCGGGGGTAAAACTGACCGGCTATTTAGATTCTCCACATACGCTTTCCCAATACCTCTTAATACATTCTGAAGTTATAAAAGCAACGATAAAGGAGATATAAGGCAAAAACTCCAAAGCAGCTATTTATGACCCCAGTTTGGCACATAAGGGGGGATCGGGGGGTAAAACTGACCGGCTATCTAGATTCTCCATATATGCTTTCCCAATACCTCTTAATACATTCTGACGCTATAAAAGCAACAATAAAGGAGATATAAGGCACAAACACTCCAAATCAGCTATTTTATGACCCCAGTTTGGCCCATAAGGGGGGATCGGGGGGTAAAACTGACCGGCTATTTAGATTCTCCACATATGGTTTCCTATTACCTCCCAGTACATTTTATGGCTCTAAATGCAATACTTAGGAAGATAATAGGGGGGTTGACCTAAATTTAAGGCTTTTAGATTGGAAGGTGTCGGAAAATCACTCATAAATGAGACATTTTTCAAGGGATTGCTCCCAAAATCTAATCAGCTTGCGTTTTCGATAGTATGAACAGGTGTGTCAAATTATAAGGCTGTGTAGCAAGTAGTTTTTCCTGAACTGCGATGACGGGGGGTGGGGGTGGGGGTGTACTTCAAAAAAATTGTTTTTGATCATGTGACCTTTATAAAGGTCAAATTTAAGCATGCAGAAAAATTTCCCCACGCCTAAGGCATATAACTGCCAAATATGGTTTGAAACCTTCTAATAATAAGGGAGATGTTCATGGGAGACCATAATGCGGTGGCGGCGAGGAAACTGAGGCGAAAACAAATAAGCGCCCTTTCAGGGACGCTTAACAATCCTTACTACTAGGGGTGCAAGGAATCATAAAATTGTGAACCGAATCGATTTACAAATCAAGTTTTGCAAACCAGATCAATTCATGAATCGTCATGGTTTTAAAAACTTTTTCAATCTTGATAAAATATTGTGCCAATATGAATATTAATGTCTTACTAAAATATCAGGCATTTAAAGGAAAACTTGGTAAGGAATAAGTTGCAACTGAATAAAGGCCTTTTGATGTTTTTACATGAAATAGCTTGTCACTGCCATAAATCAAAGCTACTATGTGTAGTTCCTTTCATCTGGGAGGCCTTTGTGAAGAATACCCACCCAGTTCAAACAGGCTCAGACTGAGTGATTGGGCGGCAATAGAGGTTGGGAAGTTCTAATTGCAGTTAAATTTGTTTCCAGAAACATGATTAACACCAGAGTATGTCTTATACAATTAAATATAATTAAAGGAGATCCCTCAAGATCAGAGAACACACTCTTGAAAAATTAAATGAGGAAAGTTCTGTCCCTCTCAAATCTAAATGAAAATAGATATTAAAATAGATCACTGCCTATACTCCACACACACACACATACCCCCACATACACAACAAACCCACTAACACACAGAGGCAATTCTCTCATCTGCAGAGGAGTGAATGAGGCGAGTGGGGGATTCAGTTGTACAGATGAATATTGTACAGTTTGTTAGTTAGCCATTACATAGCTATGAAACCAGCTACAAGTCTGAAATTTTACTAGGTTATAGCTGAAAGAAAACTAGCTGAAAAACATATTGAACAAAAATGCAATCTGCAATCCAAATGCAATACTTTTCAAGTTATAAGTGATTTACTGCATAAATTCATGAATTTTAATGCATTGAAAATTATTTTAAAATTTAATAACAAGAAAAATTAAGAAAGATCCAGCCCTGATACTCGCACAGGGGAATCTAATTGTGCCCTAGTACTTATATGCAAGATTAGATAGAAAAACTTTCAATAGTCAATGAGAAAATTGTGATGAAGGGTTGGAATTTTCACACTTTAGGTGGGGTAACCCTCTTCTAATGGCTCTATGGAACTGACGAATGGACAGATCTGCATGGATTTTACAATTTAACATCCTCGATAGATAAGGTAACTTTTAAAAGCAACTGCATGTCTCTAGGCCTTGTACTTTTGGAAAAGTTGTTTACACGGATGCATATGTGTATGCCGCAGAGTGATGTCATAATGCCAGCTGACTGACAAGTCAGCTGACATAAAAAAGACACAAAGGTTGTGCCCTGCAAAAGGTACTCAGAAGCAAAGTACCAAGTTAACTGTTAAAGTGTAAAAAGTAGGTGGACAACATATTTAAACAAAATAGTGTAAAAGCAATAGTTTTTGAGTGCAATAATTACAACTGATTTACTCATCAGTGAGAATCTCAAAGAAGCTATTACCACTCTATGCCATGAGCTACAGGACTGCAATTTCACTATGTTATAGCTGACCCAAAATTAGGTGAATACCATATTTAAAGAAAATACTCTTGAGTGCAGTAGTTCTAAAGTTACAACTGATTTACTCAACAGTGAGAACCTCAAAGCAGCTTTTGCTCAACTATGCCATGAGCTACAGGTCTGCAATTTCACTATGTTATAGCTGACTCAAAAGTAGGTGAACAACATATTAAAAGAAAATGATGTAAATGCAATAGTTTTAAGTTACAACTGATTTACTCCACAATAAGAACCTGAGAATAGTTATTGCTGAGCTATGTAATGAGCTACACATCTGCAATTTTACTATTAGTTGACTCAATAGTAGATCAAGAAGATATTTAAACAACATTCTCCAAATGCAACAGTTTTTGAGTTACAACTAATTAGCTCAACAGAGAAAACTTTAAAGTAGCTACTGCTCAGCTATGCAATGAGCTACAGGCCTGCAATTTTACTTTGTTATAGCCAAACCAAAAGTAGGTGAATAGCTTATTTACACAAAATACTCTTAATGCAATTGTTTTTAAGTTACAACTGGGGCCATATTCTTCAAAAATACTTAGCTAAGGTCACCTTAGATCCAAGTTAGGAATGGTTTTCTACTTACCAAAGTACTATATTAAAAGTTAAAGTTTTAAGTTATATATTTTTCGAGTTTCAAAATCAAATCAAATTTTAAATTATCCTAGTTTTTGTACTTTCTTGAAAAGAATATATTTGGAACAGGAGTATACTGCCAAACTGGAATTTAAGGAAGGTAATTTTAGTAAGATATGGGGAAATTTTATGCCACTTTTTTCTGGCTAATTCTGTTGTGTATGTATGTTTAACATGATATAATTATTCAAATATTGAGAGTTTTGTATTGCTTCATGTTTTTAGTAATCACTTCTTCTAGGTGTACATTAGGGTCATTCGCGTGGGAAAATATGCGGCAAGTAAAATAAGCTCCACCCACATGCGCAGTAACAACCAGTACTTACTGGAAACTCAACCACAAAAATGAAAAAAGTAAGTACTTCCCCATGATGTCATTTCTTTTAAATCTGATTGGCAGTTATTTTTATAACTGAGGTTGGTTCCACGTGGGTATTTGGAGGTATTAGAAATATGTTCTAAACTTTTTATTTATTTCCTTTGCCCATTTTTAATCAATAACTTTACATATAAACTCGCAAATTGTTATGAAAATTGTGTAATTGTTGCATAAACCATTCGATATTAGGGGTGTGTACATAATATATTTTTCATGGTAAGTTTTATTAAATTGATTTTGAAGCCTTTTACTTCTGATTTTTATCAAATGAAACAAGTTGTTTAATCTTAATAAGTGTGACAAAGGTGTAAATGTTTTATTTCTTTCATAGCTTTCTACTGATATTGCAATAATAACAAAATAAACAATTATTGTGATTTTCAATAACAATTCTACAATAAAATGTGATTGTTTCCCCTTTCCTTTGTTTTATCACGTGACTTACTTACTACAAAATCAGAGGAGATATGTCGATCACTTTGGTACTTACTTGTTTACCCGGAAGCTACCACACAAATAGAAAAAAGTATCTTCCAGTAACTTCTGTTAAGTATAGTAAGTACTGAAACGCCCACCCGAACGTGGGTATTGTCTTGTGTGTAGTTGTTACAGTGTGTGGTGTAATTTATGTGTTTATCAAAAATAGATTAAAAAAAAAGTATTATTTAGATTTCATATTCATCAACCTCTACTTTGTTAAGTATTACTCAGATTCTAAGCTAAGAAAACTCCCTGTACTTTGTAATGTAACTGTAAACTTGGAAACCAGAATATCTAAGTTAGGAGTAGTCTTATTCCACAACAATTCTTACATAAGGTGTCCTTTGTTTTTTACTGGATCATCTGCTTTTTATTAAAAATGGTGAAACAGCTCATTTTCTTGAGGGAAAATGCTTTTTCTACAGATCACTTTTTTTTTTGGTCTCCTGACATTGATGAAATTTACCTGTGCATTCTGAATTTCCCTCTCTTCCTCTCCAATAGACATGTGTCATTTTAGCTTTTGCCCATACATATGTTCTTTTGTCTCCGGACCTTGATGACATTGGCAACACTGCAATATCTAAAAGGACACATGTCCTTTCAGCTTTTGCCCATACATATGTCATTTTGTCTCTGGACTTTGATGACATTTACAAGACCTGTGCATTCTGAATTTCCCTCTCTTGCTCTCCAATAGCTAAAAGGACACATGTCCTTTTGCTTTTTTCCCATAGATATTTCCTTCTTGCATTGGACTTTCAGAAATTGTTTCACAGAGTGATGACTATTTGTCTGCTCACTAAAGTTAAACGGCAATGGGCTATGTTAGTATTTGGACGAGTGACCATCTCAGTTCGCGACCAGCTGTGGGATGTATCTAAGTGGGAATTTCTTTCTGTCATGAGACTTTCATAACTTCTAGTGCACTACTCATGTCTCTGATGGCCTTGCGCTCGCGCTGGGGGACCAAAACACCTTTTGGCCTTGTTTTAATATTGTGTCACAGGGGGCCACGGTGGCAGAGTGGTAACTCTCGTCTCCCACCTCTGAGGTCGGGGTTCGGTTCCCAGCCCTACCTCAAGTGGGAAAGCTGGTAGTTGCTTGCCATTGGTCGGCAGTTTGCAGTACAGAACCTTGACCAACTGTATGTACTGGTTTCCTCTGCCCTTCCAACTACCTGTCGTGATATGACTTGTACAGTGTTGAAAGCGGCGTAAAACCCCAAATAAATAAATAATATTGTGTCACAGTTTTATATCAATAAAACACAAGATTCCCTGCAATAATTGCATATTTTAAATACATTCTATCATCTAAGGTACCTCTGCAGATAACTTGAAATCAAAGTAGAGGGCTAAGGTGACCTTACAATTAGGAATGTTGATGCATACCATTTTGATCTAAGTAAGTAAAGGTTGAGAAAAACTTAGAATCCAAGATAGGGACAGTCTTAAGTATTTTGAAGAATATGGCCCTAGATTTACTCAACAGTGAGAACCTGAAAGTAGTTATAGTTCAGCTATGCAATGAGCTGCAGGTCTGCAACTTCATTATCTTATAGCTGACCCAAACGGTAGTTGAACAGCATATTTAAACATTTGCCATGGCTCTACATGCAAGCAAAATAGAGCCGAGGTAACCACGTCTACATCCTCGATAGATAAGGTATCTCCTAACAGAAACAGCATGTCTCTGGGCCTTGTAGTTTTGGAGAACTTGTTCATGCAGATGTATATGCCACAGATAGATGTCATAATGTCAGCTGACATAAAAATGTAATCAGTAATAATTTTAAAGAAATACGGTCTTACCATATATTATTGCCAGCCCAGTTTCATGAACAAATCTAAATCTTCTGTGTTTAAATAGCCAGATTGTTAAGACTGTCAATATCAGGAGTCCAACAAAAATGAACAAATTTAGAGAACCTAATTGATGAGATTTTTGAGCGTTTTCTTCTTGTCTTGAAGCAAACTCAGTAATTGGTGCAACTGTTGACCCCAACACAAAACATACATGGCAAATCAAAGTTAAATAAGGCAGATAAGTTACATTTACAGTTAACAGAGCCATTGCAATCTAAAAATAGTGCCTGATACAAAAGGAATATGTTGAAAGTTAATGTGAAAGTGACGCGTCTATCGAGTTGCGTCTGTCACTTTGATTTGTTAGGTACACATATATTTCTTAATGCTTCCGCCCCCTTCTTAAAGGTTACCAGCTGCAACATACAATGAGAAATATCCGTATAAATAAATAGGCCGTAAATAAATAGAATTATGGTTCCTTATAAAACTCGGAGCGTGCGATGGGGGTGAGGTAAAAATATTTTTACAGTAAAATGTTGCTGTAGCATGTATCATATATTTGCTGAATCCTATATCATATATTTGTAAAATATTGCTGGAAACCCCATCGTAGCCTCATATTTCCTTCACTCTGTGGGTGTACAACTACAAGCATTTGATATTTTATTATTCATTTAGTTGATTTAAAAAAAAAAAATTTTTTTTTGCATTGAAATTATAATATATAACAACCAAGCAATATATACCAAAAACTTCAACAACAAAAATAATAATTCAAATGCACAAAAACAGCTGTATAAAAATCACAATAACAAGCTACAACATGACTCATAAAATTATCACAAATTTATACAAAACTAAATAGTAAGATGACCTTAAAATCTTTATAATACAAACATTATATTGAAATCTTTTCATGCTGTTAAAAATATTTGATTTCTGTAAACTCTGTTTGAAATCATTTTTTTTATTTGCAATGTGTGTAAATTTAGAATTTTTTGATTTATCAAAGATACATAACATAAATAACTCTAAAATAATTCTAAAAGTCTGGTTTCTAGATTTAAAAATTACTGTTCATCTGTAAAACTAGTTTCCACAACATTTTAGCCATACATCAATTTCTGATAATATTTTCAGTATATAATTGATTCTCTTACATTAACATTATTTATATGTTACAATATTGTTTAGATGCAGACATCTAAAATATTTATTGTCAGGAGTATAAATGAAAAATCACATGTCAGGTTTAGAGGGATTAAGATTTTTGAAATTAGATAAGGGAAATCTTTAAATGACAAGGTAACTTGTGACAAAAAATTCATGACATATTCCCCATAAATCGCCTGTGATACCACTCTAGATAGATACCATATGTTGTAAGCTTTAAAATGCTTTATTACTTGTCAAAATCGAGCAAAAAGTGACAATGTTGTGATTTTTTAAAAACTATTTTACACTATTGCTGCAGCAAAAAAAATATTTTTCAAAAACTATTCTTTTTGGCATATTAATACAGTAAAGTGGTGCGTAGGTACACAACGGGCTGTACATACCACAGTTTCTGAGAGAGATCTTTTTTCGAGAGGAAAAGTCTCGCGAGAGAATGGTTACATCTAGCAATGATCAAGAAGAAATTCAATATAATAACTTCTAGTTAAAACATTTTGACACAATATCCACATTTACTATGTAATGACATGGCATAATAATTAAACAACATTTATGATAAATAAAAAAAATGTGCATCAGGCAATATTTGATGTTACAAGTCAAATAATACATGGTAAAAATATTGTGAATGCATACAAAATGCAAAAAATAACTAAAATAACCATCAAAATTTCTCGTTACATGACACATATTAGTGATGCATTCTTTTGGCTATTCAGCACTGGTACTTACTAATTCACATAACAGAAAAACACAAATGCAAAGAACTGTTTAACAGGAGTTGAACATTGACTCACGAAGCACAAATGAATGCACCATTATACAGGTGTTCCACTGGAGCCAACTGGACGGTAACTATGCATTTTTCAAGAGTCGGGACCAATGTTTACATGGTCAGTTATGCAGGTGTTCCACTGGAGCCGACCTTGTAAATGACCCTACGACCCTAGGGTCGGTTGCAAAAGTCGTAGAATCATGAGAAAAAACGCGGCAAAATGGTGGGTCGGTTATGAAATCCCCGACAGGAGGGTATAGTTACGGACAGGCCGTAATGACCTACCGGACAAGACGTAGAGTCGGTGACGTTTTTTGCACGGCCAGTCGTAGAACTACTATGACAAGCCCTAAACCCCTAACATACAAGCCGGATCACAAACAGACAAGCCGTAAAGACAAACAGACAAGCCGGGAACATGGTCCCGGCCCTTCCCAACAGGACTGATTGTTTTTGAGGGTCGTGATCCAGAATTGGGATCCATATCATACTATTATAAACCCCTCTCCCCTGTGATGTGCCATTCATTTCACACTTCAAAGATGACAGGAACACATCAAGAGCAACTGATAGATCACTTGAGGGTCTTTTTGGTTTTTATTGAGTTTAATTTTTTATTATACATGATATTTTCAAGACACAGAAGACAGCAGAACCCAGCACCTACCCAGCCAGCATCACCATCACACCCACCACCCAAAAGGAGAAGGAAGCCACAGAATCCATGGGTCCTGCCCTGGATACTGTAGAGAGAGGAGAGAGGTTGCTATAGAACACTCTTGGATGAGTTAATCACTATACTGACATACCAGGCTATAGAAATTTCACCAGGATGCAACCAGTCTTTTTGATTTGATTGAAGAAAGAATCACCCCCCACCTCAGGAAGTCAATTACCAACTTCAGGAAGCCACTGGAAGTCGGGTTGAAACTGGTAGTTACTTTGAGACTCTTATCCACAGGCAAAAGCTACACCTAAATGCAATACCAATGGAGGGTTGGAAGAACGACCATCTGCAAATTTGTCCCCCAGGTTTGCAAAGCCATTTTGAAAGAATTTCAACATGAGTATCAGGTGTGCCCCACTGATCCTGAAGACTGGAAGAAAATTGAAGAAAGATTTAGAAACAGATGCAATGTCCCCCATTAGATGGAAAACACATTGTTATAATGAAGTCAGCTGGTGTGTATATTTCAACTACAAGGGCTACTTTTCCCTGGTACTTTTGGCTTTACTCGATGCAGATTACAAGTTCCTGTGGGTCAACGCGGGGGCCAGTGGGTCATCATCTGATGCACAGATTTTCAACCACAGCAAACTGAAAGGAAGAATTGAAAACAGAACCTTGGGACTACCACCACTTGAACCACTTGGACCTGGGGGACCTGGTCTACACTACTTCCTCCTGGGGGACGACTCCTTTGGTCTGATACCTTGACTGGTCAAGCCTTACAGTAGACGACAGCTGACCAGAGAATAGAGAATAGCCAACTACAGGATATCCAGGGGGAGGAGGGTGGTCGAGAACTCATTTGGTATACTTGTCAAGCGATTCAGGGTGCTGTTGACCACCATGCAGCAGAGGCCAAAAGTTGTGAGAGACATTGTGTTAACATGTGTGGTACTACATAACATGTTGAGAAGCCATCAGGGGGCAGCAGACAGACCACCCACATCACCTGATGACATACAACCACCACAGGGGGACCAGGGGGAACAGGGACATCATGAGAACTTAAGAAACCAATAGAGGGAGGCCAAACATCAACGAGACCTACTGAAAGACTACTTCAATCACGTGGGGACGCTGGCTGGGCAGGAGGACAGAGTTTAAGAAAACTGAGGGGAGAACACTGAGGGGAGAACATGCTGTCATCTATCAGTCCTTTTCATGACTACCCAGATAATCCAAGAACTTTTATTTAGCAAAGTGTCACCTCCCAAAAAATAACCCCAACTTTCCAACAATTTAATTCAAATTCAGTTTCATCAAAAACAATCCCCATCACAAACAAAAATCCATCTCAAATTCAGTTCACAAAAGTAGATTTTATCACAGATTTAAACCAAGGTCCTCAATTTACAAATCCATCCCAAATTCAGTTTACAAAAAATAAATTTCAGCACTGAACCCTGGTCCTAAATTTAAAAAGTTGACCTCCCACCCCATCATGACCTGACTTAATTCTTAGAAAAAAATTGCAAAACAAGGGGAAAAAAAGTTTCCCAATAAATACCTGAAAATTTGCAAGACAAAATTATACAGGTTTGCAGTCCCAGTTTAATATTTTTTTAATTCAGTTTGTCAGTCCATTGCCACTCATATGTTTGTATATTTTGTTAGGGCTCATGTTTGTTTGTCTGTGAGTGTGGATGTGGCATTTCATTTCATGTTGAGTTTTGGGAGGGACGTGGGTTTGAGTCTGTATCTTGATTTTGAGGGACTTGGGTTTGAGTCTGTATCTTGATTTTTGGGGGATTTGGGTTTGAGTATGTATCTTGATTTTTGGGGATGTGGGTTTGAGTCTGCATTTTGTTTTTTTGGGGGGTGGGGATTGTTTATTTAAAATTGGGTTTTGTTTGGGGGGTGGGGTTGGTTTTACTTTGAGTTCTTAGGGGATTATTTTTTTAAGGGAATTTTTTTTGTTAATTTTTTTTTGTGGTGGAACTTTATTAATATTTGTTTAACATTCACTCATTCATTCACACAATTTTTTTTTCATGTACTGTGGGGAGGTGTAAGTGTTGGACGGTGTGCTTTTTATGTTTTTGGGCACAGACGTGTACCTTGTTAATTGTTTTTGGACGATTCAAGTGGCCCTGAGAAGGGCCGAGTTTGGTGACTTGTGCGGGCTAATCCAATGATTTGGGTTGAATCTGACTCTGCTGGCTGGACTGGCTGGAGGTCTTGACTGTTCATGATGAGTGGAAGATGGCACTGGTGACGATGCTGGTTGAAGTTGAGAGGGTGAAAATGGCTGTGGTGTGTCCATCTGCTGATACTGAAGCACACTGGGAATCGCTGCAAAGAGAACGGATAATCCAAAAGTGTTGTGCTGACTTTCCTCCTGTTGTGAAGGTGCAACTGAAAGTGGGTTGAAAAGCATCTGTCTAGAAGTCCCAGGCTGTTGGTCATCCACAACTACGTAAGAAGTTAGCTGTGCTGATGCTGATGAATGCCTTGGTGGTTGCTGTACTTTGGCAATCACTGTAACAAGTTATCCTGTGGCTGTCTGTGAAGGCTGCACAACTGGAATGGAAACTGGTTGAGTTTCCGGTATGGTGAGTATGTATTCACGTCCTGCTGTGGCCTGTGATGCTTCTGGAAGTTGATATGTGGTGACCTCTTGACTTTTGGTGACCTGTATCTTGCGTTCTTCGGCCTTGTACTGTATTTCACTGAGAAGCTTCACTGTCTCATTCCTGAAGGTTAAAAAGTCCCTTTCTTCCAGGTTTTCAATCTCAGAGTGGAGATAGTTGCAGAATGACTGTCTAGGACTTGGAGTGGGCTCTTGGCGTGCACCCAGAAATGTGGAAATCATCAACCTCATCTGCTGGAACTGATCTAAGACTGGATCTGCAGACGTGGTGGTAGTCGCGACTGGAGGCTGTCATCGCTTGGGACTGGTGCTCAAAGGCTGATGAGTAACACCTAATGCAATGCTGATTTCCATCTTAGATTCTGTGTCCTTGGATGTATCTGGAACTGAAGCTGAGGCTGCAGCTGCAGAAGGCCGCTGGGGTGACTTGAATGCAGAAGACTTCGAAATTCCCTTCTTTCTGATGTGATCTCGTAGAAAACTGAAACTGTCCTTCAGCCAGGTCTGTTGTTCTGTGCTCTTCTCAGCAGCTTGTCCTGACTTTGTCTGAGTGAGCTTGCCATATCTGGTATGCTGAGTATCGAACCACTTCTTCACAGTCTTCACAGGCAAGTTTCTGGTAGCTGCTAGCTGCTCCCAAAGTCATTCCTTCTTCTGCTTGTCTTTAAAACTGTCGTTGGTATTGTCATACAGTTCCTCTTGCTGTTTAATGAACTCCATGATGGCTTCTTTGTCTGAATCACTCAGGAAAATGGACTTCATCTGGCCCTTCTTCTGTCTGGATTCAGTTGATTCTACATCACTATCCATGTCAGTTCACACTCTCTTCTCTCCTCTTTCTGGGCTCTCTTCCCTCTCTCTCTCCATCCTCTCTCTGTCGCTCTCCTCCTATTCAATCCTCTCTCTCATCCCTCTCCTCTCTTTCCCTCCTCCTTCTTTCTATATCCGCAGCTGTATCTCCTAACTCAAACTGTGGTTGAGTGTCAGCTGGAACTTCAATCGTTCTCCTTCTGCCCCTTGGCATGCTGATCAATCAATCAATTGTACAGCTTGTTTTAAAAAAACAAAAACTTAAAATAAAAGTGAAACCTCACAGAACAGATTTCACTCCCAACCAGTCCAGCCTACCTCAAAACTTAAGCTAATTTCCAAAAAATAAAAAACCTAAAATCAAAGCTGTACACCAGTTGTCTCTCAACAAGTCAAAGCTCAAATATATGCAGACTCGCCTTTTTATACCCACAGACTTTGAAGCTGACAGGCTGTAAGATGCAAAATATTGCCGGCCTGTCTGTTACAGTTCCCGAGTTGTCTGTTAGTGTTACAGGCCTGTCGGTTATTGTATACGGCTTGTCTGTTTCAGTTTAAGGCCTGTCGGTTACAAATTTTCAAATTTACAAATTTTCTAGGGCACAGTCTGTTAAAGTTAATGACTGTGTTATGAGTTGTATCCTTTCTGATATAAGTAATAACTAAAAGGCAATGTGTGTCCCTTTAGAACCTTTTATTCTACAAGATCACTTTGAATAATCACTGGTCACTCATTGATGTTTTGTGACAGGTTATGACACATTATGACACGATATCATATGGTATGACACGATTGACTGAAAGAAACAAATAACCTAAATTCAGTACAAAAACACTCAATTTAAAACACAAATAAACTCAAAAGATAGAACTGATTTTAAACTTAATTTGAATTAATTATCTTTCCTTTCATAATGAACATATTAAATAACCATCTAATGAACCGATTTAAACTAAATTAATCTAAAAGAAAGTTTCATTCAGTAATATACAGAAATGAAGTTATTTAATAAATCAATCAAACTACTGATAATTTATGTAAACCTTTAGTAGCTTGACATAAAGCATAGGAAAATAACAACTTCAAAACATTGATGTACAGTTTACTTAAAATTCAATAGTTTTAACAAATAAAATATAATTTCATATCTTACCATTTTTTAGCCTAATTTACATCCTTACAACTCAAACATAGAAGCTAAACTCACTGCACGTGGCCTCTTTGTCTTTTTTTCTCATGAATCTCTAAAATTCCATTGTTTGGCATAGCCCTTACATTGGGCTCAAAGTTAATTACACCACAAAATATGCAGTTCTTTCAATGACATATTATAAGTATGGGCAGATGGATTCCCAATGATAATTGCATTAATTAAATAAACATCTTAAACAAATAACACAAGATAAGATAACACCTTTAACTATGAGAATTATGTTGCTCATAATTATTCACCTGATTACAATAAGTCTTTGTCAAGGCTAAGACTACACAGTTTTACAGCTGTTAAAATGCCTCATGATTGCTTGCACCCACATATTTCAGGAAATGCCTTGGTTTTACATGAGTTATACACACAGAATATCTGTTTATGTCACCCTTCATAAAGTTGGAAGTGCTACAGTTATACTTAAAACTAAATTTCACTCCTCTAAAATATATACACAAATCTTTATCATCTAAAACTACTCGCAAAAGTTCAGACAATTAACAGAAAATAGTTAATTAAACATCTGATTGAGAATTACCAATAATTAAAATAATTCACACATCCTTTACAGTTTTGACCTTTACATACCAGCCCCCAAATTGGGCTTTAAGCTCAATTTCACACATCATATATCATAAAGGGAAAAACTTTAAATCCCTTTAGTACAAACTTGTTAAAGCTAGATAGTTATAAAACTGAGATATTCTTCAACATATATATAAAACACATAATATTTATAACTCATTCATTATAACTCATTCAGTCTAAAGTCCATTACATTCATTTGAGTCACTTCACATATCTGACTCCAAAATCAGACACAGTTTGTGCATAGGTCTTTGAAGAATGTTCACCTTTGTTTTTACAGAAACAGTTCTCACATATCCTTTCTTATCGGGACGTGTTGCTATCACCCGTCCAAGAGCCCAACTACATCTAGGATTGTTGTCCACTATCAGAACAATGTCTCCAATTGAAATGTTCCTTTTTACCTTTAGCCACCTCTGTCTTTCTTGTAGAGTATGCAGATACTCTGTTGGCCACCTTTTCCAGAACTGGTCTGCAATGTGTTGGACTTGGCGCCATCTTCTTCGTACATACATGTCACCTTTATTGAAAGCACCCAGAGGAATACTGCCCTGACTCTTGAGTAAGAGTATGTGGTTTGGCGTGAGGGCCTCAAGGTCATTTGGATTCTTTGATGCCCTGGTCAGAGGTCGATTGTTAAGAATATTTTCAATCTCGCAGAATAGTGTCTGTAGAGCTTCATCGTCCAAACGAAAGTTCTGGTGAGACATAACAGAGTACAGGAACTTTCTTGTTGTTCTTATTAGTCTCTCCCATATCCCACCAAAGTGAGATGCAGCTGGTGGATTGAACTGCCAGGTGACACCCTTTTCAAGCAAGCTGTTATGAATCCTTTGATCATTTAGATCATGTAAAGCTTTCTCGCATTTCTCTTTCTGCACCAACAAAATTGGTACCATTGTCTGATCTTATTGACCTCATGGAACCTCTTCTGGCAACGAAGCACTTAATTGCATTGATACAAGAATCTGTATCCAAAGAGTATACAATTTCTAAGAGAACTGCTCGGGAGGTCAAGCAAGTAAAGATGACCCCATATCTCTTGACTGTAGATATGTCCCTTTTGACATCAATTGGACCAAAATAATCTACCCCAACACAACTAAATGGAGGCTCATCTGCTTTGAGTCATCTGCCATTTTCTGTTCACCAATTCTTGCCTGATAGCGCCGACAAGTAACACATTTAAATAGAACTTTCTTTAAAATAGAACCAATACTTGGAATCCAATATTTCTGTCTCAGTTCTGACAACACTGCATTGTATCCCATGTGCCCAACTGATTTATGAACATCTTCTAATATGAGCCTAGCAATATGGGATTCTTTAGGAATGATTACAGGGTGCTTGGCTTCGTATGAGACTGTTGCTCTCTCTGACCTTCCTCCAACATGTTTAACACCATTGTTCAAAATGGGATCAAACTTAGAAAGCCTGTTTAACCCTTTGCTCTGAAGTGTGTCAGGTTTGGTAGGCATTTGCAGCTCTTTCCCAAAATGTTGGCTCTGAACATGTCTAATAATGCTCATTTCTGCCCTTTCCAGAATTTCCAGAGGAAGCTTCACTGATTTCAATGCTGCTTCTTTCTCTGATTTTGTTTTCCATTTCTGGTCATTGATCACTCTGTTTACCTCTGATCTGGCTTTTATTTGATCATGAATATCCTTTGATATCTCCATTTCTAGTGATTTCCTTCTGTTCACCCACATCTTTAGATTACTGACAAAAACTAGAAGCCATCCTACAGACTTCTGCAGTCTGATCCAATTAGAATACCTCTCCAACATTCTGTCCATAAGACCAGGTTCTTCTATCAGAGTTGAGGTAACAACCTTAATCTTCTTCACTACTTGGTCATCTTGAGACAGTGCTGTGGATATCCCCTGAGTCTTATACCATAATTTATTCTCAAGGTCTGATGAAGATAAACCCCAGGATGCATGGTCAGCAGGATTGTTCTTTGTGTCAACATACTTCCACTGATTCACATCTGTTGCTTCATGGATGACTGACACTCTGTTAGCCACAAACGTATGGAATCTTGTGGCTTCATTTGCAACATATCTAATAACAGACATGCTGTCTGTCCAAAAATATGACTCATTGATATCACAATCCAGTTCACTAGCAATCTTGGCATGCAGTCGAACTGCAAGTGTTGCTTTGGCTTAAGGCACCGAAGAACAAATATTTTTTTCCAGTTTCCAAAGATCTTCCAGCCATTTCTGCCACTGAAGTGATAACACACCAGATATGATATCATCCCAACCAGTCCCAACTGGTGCTACCAGTCCCAGAGGATCATACACTGAGTTAATAATTGATAACATGTTTCTTCTTGTTGACTTTGCTTGTCTTTGAGAGATACTAAATCCAAAAGTCATTTTCAACTGCCCATGTAACTCCAAGTGCCCTGTCAACTGGTAGCTGTTCATGTTCCAGATTTAGCTGACACACATTTTTGGCTTGGCTTTCACTAGGTATGGATAGCAAGACAGTCCGGCTGTTGCTGATCCACTTGGTCAAATTAAACTCTCTAATTGAGCACAGATGCTGTATTTCTTTAATCATGGAATTAGCCTCAGATTCTGTTCTTAATGACTTCAAAAAATCATCAACATAGAAGTTTTCAGTATTGCATCACTTTCTGATAGATATTCCAATTTGTTTCCAAAGGCTATTTGATGCAATGCTGCATTTGCACAAGACGGTGAAGATACGGCGCCAAACAGGTGAACTGCCATTCTGTATTCTTTCAGTTCGCCATCTAAGTCACCATCAGACCACCAGAGGAATCTTCAGAAATCACTGTCCTTTTTGGGAACAGCAACTTGGTAAAACATAGATTCGATGTCAGCCATCAACGCTATGACTTCTTCTCTAAATCTCAGCAATACACCAAAAAGTCTGTTTGTCAGATCTGGTCCCTGTAGTAATTACTGTTGAGGGACACACCATTGTGCTTGGCAGCACAGTCAAACACTACCCTTATCTTGTTTGGCTTCCTTGGATGGTATACACCATGATGTGGAATATACCACACCTTTCCATCATTTCATTTAAGCTCTGTAACAGGGACTTCTTCAGCATACTCTTTATCAATAACAGAGGACATGAAGGCACAGTAATCTGTCTTGTACTTGTCATTCCTCTTCATTCTTCTTTCCTAGCTTCTTAACCATTGCTGAGCTTGAACTTTATTGTTTGGAAGGTTTACATCACTTTCTCTTAATGGAAGACCAATTTGGAAGTGCCCCTTTACTGTTTGCAGAGAGTCATTTACCTTTCTCATAAAGATTTTGTCTTCCTGTGACCATTCCTTCTTATCATCTATGGCACGCTCAGGAAAGTCCATGTTGATGGTCTCTTGCACAAGTTTCCCCAGTTGATTAATGTCTTCAAATTCATGGATGGCTGAAATTTCAGTCCTATTGACAGATAATTGTGTCTTTCTTGAGTAAGTCAATGTTACTGTCAATATGAGGTAAATCAATGTGTTGAAGATGTGGCCATTGGACTAAAATCTTCGGTGGTTGGAATATGGATCTTGGAGACAGGCATTGTTTGGCATAGCCCTTACAGTGGGCTCAAAGTTAATAACACCACAAAATATGCAGTTCTTTCAATGACATATTATAAGTATGGGCAGATGGATTCCCAATGATAATTGCATTAACTAAATAAACATCTTAAACAAATAACACAAGATAAGATAACATTTTTAACTATGAGAATTATGTTGCTCATAATTATTCACCTGATTACAATAAGTTTTTGTCAAGGCTAAGACTACACAGTTTTACAGCTGTTAAAATGCATCATGATTGCTTGCACCCACATATTTCAGGAAATGCCTTGTTTTTATAACATGAGTTGTGCACACAGAATATCTGTTTATGTCACTCTTCATAAAGTTAGAAGTGCTACAGTTATGCTTAAAACTAAATCTCACTCCTCTAAAATATATACACAAATTTTTATCATCTAAAACTACTCTCAAAACTTTAGACAATTAACAGAAAATAGCTAATTAAACATTTGATTGAGAATTACCAATAATTAAAATAATTCACACATCCTTTACAGTTTGGACCTTTACAGACCGGACTTGAAACTTTACAGGCCTGTCGGGAACACTTACAGACAGGCCGGCTAAAGTTATCGACTGTACTGTAACACTTCTCGCACAGTCAGTCAGTCATCCCATAAAGTCTGGAAGTCCATATTTGGGACAAGCTGGATACTTGTTACAGACAGGCCTGTTTGATTAACCGACAAGCCAGGAAGTGTAACCGACAGGCCGTTAAGTTAACCGACAGGCCTGTTGCTAGGGGGCTGAAATTAGGGTCGGATACAAGGGTCGGCAACGGTCGTAGAAATATCAAACATGTTTAATATTTCACCGACTCTCCCCGACAGGCTGGTAACTTGCAACCATTTTTTTGCAAATTAACTTAAGTTTGAGATAGGCTGGACTGGCTGGCAGTGAAATCTGTTTTATGAGGTTTCACTTTTATTTTAAAGTTTTTTTTGAACAAGCTGTACAATTGATTGATTGATCAGCATGCCAGGGCCAGAAGGAGAAAAATTGAAGTACCAACTGACACTCAACCACAGTTTGAGTTAGGAGATACAGCTGAGGATATAGAGAGAAGGAGGAGAGAGAGAGAGGAGAGGAATGAGAGATAGAGGAGAGAACAGGAAGAGAGGGACAGAGAGAGGATGGAGAGAGAGGAGGGAAGAGAGCCAGGAAAGAGGAGAGAAGAGAACGCAAACAGACAGATGAAGTCCATTTTCCTGAGTGATTCAGATGAAGAGGCCATCATGGAGTTCGTTAAACAGCACATGGAACTTTATGACAAGACCAACTACAATTTAAATAGACAAGCAGAAGAAAGAAAGACTTTAGGCACAGCTAGCAGCTACCAGAAACTTGCCTGTCAAGATTGTGAAGAAGTGGTTCAAGAATCAGCATACCAGATATGGCAAGTTCACTCAGACAAAGTCAGGGCAAGCAGCTGAGAAGAGCACAGAACAACAGACCTGGCTGAAGGACAGTTTATAGTTTGCTACAAATTCACATCAGAAGGAAGGGAGTTTCCAAGTCTTCTGCATTCAAGTCACCCCAGAGGCCTTCTGCAGCCGTAGCCTCAGCTGCAGTTCCGGACACATCCAGAGATACAGAATCTGAGATGGAAATCAGCATCGCATCAGATGTTATTCATCAGCCTTCGAACATCAGTCCTAAGCGACGACAGCCTCCAGTCGCGACTACCACCACGTCTGCAGATCCAGTCTTAGATCAGTTCCAGAAGATGAAGTCGATGCTTTCCACATTTCTGGGTGCACATCAGGACTCCACTCCAAGTCCTAGACAGTCGTTCTGCAACTATCTCCACTCTGAGCTCGAACACCTAGAGGAGAGAGTTTTTGACCTTCAGGAATGAGACAGTGAAGCTTCTCAGTGAAGGTTGAAGAACACAAGAGACAGGTCACCACAAGTCAATAGGTCACCACATTTCAACTTCCAGAAGCAACATAGGCCACAGCAGGACGTGAATACATACTCACCATACCGGAACCTCAACTAGTCTCTATTCCAGTTGTGCAGCCTTCACAGATAGCCACAACAAAGCCTGCTATAGTGGTTGCCAAAGTACAGAAACCATCAAGGCCTTCATCAGCGTCAGCACAGCCAACTTTTTATGTAATTGTGGATGACCAACAGCCTAGGACTTCCAGACGGATGATTTTCAACCCACCTTCAGTTGCAGCTTCACATCAGGAGGAAAGTCAGCACAACACTTCTGGATTATCCAGTCTCTTTGGAGCTATTCCCAGTGTGCTACAGTATCAGCAGATGGACACACCACAGCCATTTTCACCCTGTCAACTTCAACCAACACCGTCACTAGTGCCATCTTCCACTCATTAAGAATAGTCAGCAGAGTCAGCCCAAATCAGCAGATTAGCCCACACAAGTCACACCAAAAGCACCCGAATCTTCCAAAAACAATTAATAACGTGAATGTCTATACCCAAAAAAAGCACACCGTCCAACACTTACACTTCCCAACAGTACACAAAATATTGTGTGAATGAATGAGTGAAAACATAAAAAAATAATAAAAAAGGAAAAAAAAGTTAAAAAATTACTTACTAAAAAATAAATAAAATTTGTTCCCTAAGAATTCTAAAGCAAGCCACCCCAACCTCACAAAAAACTTATAAAACAAAAGTCCACCCCCCAAATAACCAATAACAAAGATCCAGACACCAATCCAAGTCCCTCCCACCCAAAACCAAAATTTGAATGAAACCCAACATTAATACAAGTAAGTTGTGCTTTCAATGTGTGGAGGGACTGACAGACAAACAAATGGCGAGACCTAACAAAACATTTAAAAAATTTCTTTTGAAAATCTCATTTCAAATTTATTTTTTCTAGTTTCTGCAAAAAATGGATCATTAAAATCGTTTCTGTTTGTGATATTTGGGGGCCAGAGTTTAAAAAGGGATCATTTCTGTTTTACCATTCCGCAGTTTTTTTACAATAAACCCAGATCATTTTGGTGGTGGATGTGAACTTTGTTAATTGAGGAGCTGGGTTTAAATCTGTATAAGATGATATTTAAATTGGTGAACTGGGCTTGGGAGGGATTTGTGTTTGTGATAGGGACTAATTTTGGTAAAATTGAATTTGCATTAAATTGTTAGAAAGTTGGGGTTATTTTTTGTGCAAAACTTTGCTAAATACAAGTTCTTGGATTATTTGGGTAGTCATGAAAAGGACTGATAGATGACAGCATGGTCTCCCCCTCAGTCTTCTTAAACTCTGTCCTCCCGCCCAGTGCCCCCACGTGATTGAAGTAGTCTTTCAGTAGGTCTCGTTGTTTGGCCTCCCTCTATGGGTTCTCATGATGTCTCTCTTCCCCTGGTCCCCCTGTGGTGGTTGTATGTCGTTGGCTGGAGTAGGTGGTATGTCTGCTCCCCCTGATGGCTTCTCAGCATGTTATGTAGTACCACACATGTTAACACAATGTCTCTGACAACATTTGGCTTCTGCTCCATGGGGGTCAACAGCACCCTGAATCTCTGGACAAGTATACCATATGAATTCTCGACCACCTTCCTGTCCCTGGATATCCTGTAGTTGGCTATTCTCTCTTCTCTGGTCAGTTGTTGTCTACTGTAAGGCTTGACCAGCCAAGGTATCAGGGCAATGGCATCGTT
This sequence comes from Sabellastarte sp. h YS-2021, assembly GCA_964017235.1. Taxonomy (NCBI): domain Eukaryota; kingdom Metazoa; phylum Annelida; class Polychaeta; order Sabellida; family Sabellidae; genus Sabellastarte; species Sabellastarte sp. h YS-2021. Next base: position 31,759,993 of record OZ024937.1, on the reverse strand, counting down.
CCCCAGCAGGAAGTAATGTAGATCTGGTCCCCCAGGTCCAAGTGGTTCACGTGGTGGTAGTCCCAAGGTTCCGCTCTCAATTCTTCCTTTCAGTTTGCTGTGGTTGAAAATCTGAGCATCAGATGATGACCCAATGGCCCCCACGTTGACCTACAGGAACTTATAATCTCCATTAAAGCCAAAAGTACCATTGAGAAGTAGCCCTTGTAGTTGAAATATTCACTGCCTGACTTCTTGAGCTTCTTTATAGCAATGTGTTTTCCATCTAATGCACCGCCTGCATGGAAAACATTCCATCTTTTTCTAAATCTTTCTTCAATTTTCTTCCAGTCTTCAGGCTCAGTGGGACACATCAAGTACTCATGTTGAAATTCTTTCAAAATGGCTTTGCAGACCTGGGAACAACCCTGCAGATCGTCGTTCTTCCAACCCTCCAGTGGTATTGCAGTGAGGTGTAGCTTGTCCCTGTGGATAAGTGTCTCAAAGTAACTGCCAGTTTCAACCCAACTTCCATTGGCTTCCTGAAGTTGGTGATTAACTTCCTGACATGGGGGTGATTCTTTCTTCAATCAAATCAAAAAGGCTGGTTGCATCCTGGTGAAGTTTCTGTAGCCTGGTATGTCAGTAGTGATTAACTCATCCAAAAGTGTTCTATAGCAACTTCTCTCCTCTCTCTGCAGTATCCAGGGCATGACCTATGGATTCTGTGGCTTCCTTCTCCTTGAGGGTGGTGGGGGTGATGGTGATGCTGGCTGTGCAGGTGCTGGGTTCTGCTGTCTTCTGTGTCTTGAAATTATCATGTAGAATAAAATTTTTAACTGAATAAAAAACAATAGGACCCTCAAGTGATCTATCAGTTGCTCTTGATGTGTTCCTGTCATCTTTGAAGTGTAAAATGAATGGCACATCACAGGGAGGGGGTTTATATAGTGTAATATGAATCCCGATTCTGGATCCCAACTCTAGATACCGTCACACAAAAACAATCAGTCCTGTTGTGAAGGGTCACGAACATGCTCCAGGTTTGTCTGTTTGTCTTTACGACTTGTCTGTTTGTGATCCAGCTTGTCCGTTAGGACTTCCTGTAGTAGTTCTATGACCACGCAAAAAAAGTTCCCGACCCTACATCTTGTCGGGATGCTCATCACATCCTGTCTGTAACTATACCGACCTGTCGTAGATTTCATAACCAACTCAGCATTTTCGCGCGCTTTTTCCCATGACCCTACAACTTTTGCAACCGACCCTAGATTTAGATTTATTGGTTATTTTACGTCGCGTTCAACAGCCAGGGTCATATTGTGAGGGGTAGTTTACAGGTGGAGCAAACCAGTGCATACTGCACTGTAAACCACCGGGCATCGGCAAGTAACTACCAACTTTCCAACATGAAACGCCTGGCCCAAGATTCGAACCGGAGGCCTCAGAGGTTGGAGGCGAGAACTCTAAATGCTGCACCACCGAGCCCTCTTTGTGAAGATAGAAAACATTGTTTTATTAAAATGTCCAGAAAAAGTCAACTAAAAATAGCATAATAGCTATATAGAGTCATAGGGTCAGTTACAGGGTCGGCTCCAGTGGAACACCCCCATTAATACCTGAAGCATAGAAATCATATAAAAAGCTAATTTGGACATTGGCATCTCACTTCAGGGAAATACGGCCGCCATATTGAAACATTACAGTATCTTGTCATTTTGAGCCAAATATGCTGTAAAATGGGCAAAGTTTAAATGCTAATATTTCAGTGAATGTTGCACCGATTTTCAATTTGTCAAAAGCATATCGAAGGGTAGATAATGGGGTTTTCACTGATATTGATGACAGATTGATACCAGGAAAAACAGTGATGAAAAGAGCAATATAGTGTAGTGATACTTTTTTTAAAATTGAATGATTTTCAGTGAATCTGAAAAAATGTCTTGCATGTGTATAAAAAGTCGCTAAATTGTGTTTGGGGCCCATAAAGACCCCACTTAGGACTTTTTTCCTAGATTTTTAACATATTTTGCCCTATAATTTGGAAGTGGTAATTCTGATGAGTCTCAAACTGCTCTAGGTGTAACTCTTATATGCGATCCTTGTCTGTGAAAAATTTAAAGGCTGTAGGTTTACCTGTTAGGCCGACTTGAGGTCTCAAAATTGCCCACAGAGACCCAATTTATGGACTTTTTGCCACCTTCAAGCACTGTAGCTTTCAAACAATGTCTCTCATCTAAGTGAAATATCATCTGAGAATATATCAATATGTTTTTCTGTTATGTACTCCAAAATTTAGGCCTTTAATAGACATTTAACCCATGTATGAGGACCATAAATCCCCACCCGAGTGACCCTTTTTAGACATTTTTCACATATTTTGCCCTGTAACTTGGAAATGGTAAGTCTAAGAAGCTTCAAACTGTATTAGATACATATTCTATGTGTAATCTTAGTATGTGACAAATTTTAAGTCTGAAGCTTTAATTTAAAGGCCACATTGAGGTCTCTGACAGGCTCCCAAAGACCCAGTATTTGGACTTTTTGCCACCTTTAAGCCCTGTGACTGTTAAACTATGAGACTGATAGGGCTGAAATCTCATCTGGGAATACATTATTCTGTTCTATTTACATGTGCCAAAAATCATGGCTTCAAGTAGACATTTAAACTGTGTATGAGGATCATAAACACCCACCCGAGTGACCCTTTTAAGACATTTTTCACATATTTTGCTCTGTAACTTGAAAATGGTAAGTCTGAGAAGTTTCAAACTTTATTAGATATATATTCTATGTATAATCTTAGTATTTGACAGATTATAAATCTGAAGCTTTAATTTGAAGGCCACATCGAGATCTCTAAAAGGCCCACAGAGACCCAATATTTGGACTTTTTGCCACCTTTAAGCCCTGTGACTGTTAAACTATGTGATTGATGGAGCTGAAATCCCATCTGGGAATGCATTATTATGTCCTTTCTACATGTGCCGAAAATCAAGGCTTTTAGTAGACATTTAACCTGTGTATGAGGGCCATAAACACTCACCCAAGTGACCTTTTTTGACATTTTTTTCCGTATTTTGCCCTGTTATTTGGAAATGCTTAGTGTGACAAGTCTTAAACTGTATTATATATAATTTTTGTTTGTTATGTTTGTCCCCCAAAAAGTTTCAGCTCTGTAGTTTAATTGCTAAGGTCTCTTTAACAATTGTAAAATGCCCACAGAGACCCCGTTTATGGATATTATACCACTTTAAAGCCCTGTAACTGTCGAACTATGTGGGTCATAGAGCTGAAATCTTTGAATTTTTCAAAGGAAGTGCCTGTCTATTTAAATTTTTATTAATAATGTTATGGCTATCTTAGGCTTTTAAGTACTTATTTTTGTGTGTTATCTCTCTGCTTGCTGAGTTTTTAACTTTTTAAAATGAAACTGGTTAAACATATTCAAGTAGGCAAAATGGACACTGTTATTTTCTGGTGAGCTATAAGTCCAATATTAATGAAATTATAGCCTTATGTAGTAAAATAGGGGATTTTTAACCCTCAACTAGCCCAGTTTTATTCAGTTTGCCTCAGTTAATTTTGACACAGTTCCTACAGTTACTAACTCATTTCAGTTGATAATCACATTCTTAAAATTCTCAATTCTGAATTATTATTATAAATCTGTTCTTGTGGTTTGATAATTTATATTTAATTCTGGAGGTATATAATTTTCCTGTTGGACATTCCTTATTTATATATTTGATTTTATTTTAGTGATAAGATTAACTGAGCTTTTTGTATTTGATTACCCCTTTTGTTTGTTTACCATTTGTGCTGTAGCACTCTATCTCTTTGTAGTCCCACCCCCCATCCACCTCTGGGACCTCCAGCTATTGAGTGACACTAAATAAACAAAGGTATTGAATGATATCAAATGAGAAACAAAGAACCAGACTTTTCAGTGGGGTTGCAGATCTTCTGTAACAGTGAGAGAGGTGTGGAGAAGGGGAGAGGGGTGGGGTGGGGTTGGGAGATGGGGTTTGCTTCATTATCTAATAAGACAAAGGGGAGTCAGAACTGAGATTGTGTCACATATTTAGGTTGCATATATATGGACCACATATATAGGAATTGAGGAAATGAATAACTGAAAAACAATGCAAATTCTAAAAATAATATAATAAAATAATAATATAAATAATATATAATTTTTAAATATTATTTTATTTGTGAACAAATATAGAAACAGATATGCACTTTTGGGATTATGAATCATTTAAATACTTTGAAAATAGGTTCAGAGTCACCCTTTGCAGGAAGATTGTAGAAATAAAGTCCGAGGTTTTGTGATTTATAACCCTATATAATTCACAAATTTCCGGCGAATAACGGACGAGCGCGTAGCATGGTGACACATAAATGAGAATCACTAAATCTCTCAAAATTTATTTTACTATTTGAACACTTTAACTGTAATACATTCAATATGCTTTTAAATTATTTTACACAAACTGTTAAATTTAAAAAAAAAAAATCTGATTCAATAATTGTATGTTTTTCATGCCACGTTTCCCAGTGCAGGGTAAATAATGGCTTAACGGAATGGCCAGAGTACAATTATACGTGTATAATTTCACGGGAACAATGTGCGCACTGTAGGGATTTTCGTTGTCTGCGCATTTCCGGTCTTTATAATGAAAAGTATGATGAGTTGAGTTAGAAATAATATTTTATTTGTCAACAAATATAGAAACAGATATGCTCTTTTGGGATTATTAATTTGGAATGGACATCCAATCATCAATCATTTAAATACTTTGAAAATAGGTTCAGAGTTATCATTGCAGGAAGATTGAAAATATGCTCTGTTGAGTTATGTATTCAGCGTCTGGGGATACACCATCTTCCTTGGGAAGATATAAACTTAGTAGATTGATGTGCTGAAGTTCATATAACTTTTCCCAAGATTTATGGCATACAACAAATGGCTTACATAAAAAATTCCCAATCAAAACCTGTGGCATGAGTGATGACCTGTCTGGGGATATGTTGGCGCCGAGTTGGCCCAATCTAGTTATATCTTTGTTTTTTTTTGCTCTAGTGAATTCATAATACCTAAAATATAGTTAACTGTATTGTGTTTATGGATTATATTTTTTGTACACTACCTCTGTAACTAATAAGCAAAAATAAACGAAATATAAAAAAAAAAAGTCGCTACAGAAAATATATTTATGAGAAAAAATAAACTAGAATGATTTGCATGTTGTTAGATGTTGTTAGAAAAGCAAAGTAAAATACCTGGGATTCATATTGAGCTGAGTAAAAATTCAGCTCTAAATCAGATTAAAGTGAAGGAAAATGGCTGATCTGATCTTTGGCTCAAGTCTGCTTGGAAGGAGCAGATGAGCCAAAAAATTGGGAAAATCTCACAAAGCAATGCATAAGTTAACCCTTTTGTAAATTTTAACACCCTTTTTATGACCAAGGTTCCACATATTATTCATTAATATAGATTTGGCTTATTATTTTTTGCAGAAGAATATTTTAAATAGTTCGTATTTAGTCCAAAAATTTAGGCTTAGTGCACTTTGATATCAAAGCTTTATAATATACATATTGGGGCCACGGTGGCAGAGTGGTAGCACTCTCGTATCCAACCTCTGAGGCTGGGGTTCGGTTCCCGGCATGGCCTGAAGTGGGAAAGCTGGTAGTTGCTTGCTGTTGGTGGTCGGCAGTTTACAGTACAGAACCCTGATGAACTGTATGTACTGGTTTCTTCTGCCCTTACAACTACCCATCGTGATATGACCTGTACAGTGTTGAAAGCGATGTAAAACCCAGATAAATAAATATAATATACAGATTACATACTAGCAAGACCAGAAATATGACCCTAGCCATATGTGTCAGAAATATTTGCTTGTAGCTATATGCAATAGCCATCTTTCTGTATGTCACATTACAGGTTTCAAGAAAAAAAATTAGACTTATTAGCTCCCACTGAAGGCTTGGGTCAGGAGATAGAAATGTCGTCAGTGTGAACCTCCGGTCGTCATACTTTTACATAGCCTTTATATGTTGTTTGAAGAGATTTCAAAAGAATGATTATTGCTATCAAAACATGTCTTTACAAAAGTCTTTGGCCCATTTTGAAAAACAAAATGGCTGCCACAGCTGATTGCTGACAATCATTAAGATGCTGTAAAACTCAAAATAGTGAAGCTAGCTTCATTTAATTTGCAGAAAATGTTTATGGATAGATTGCTTGAGAGTAATTCTCACCTGATTTTGCATATAAAATGGTCATCATATCACATGTTTGGAGTCAAATAACAGTCAACACATTAAAAAAGACCTTATATCTCGATTATTATTGGTACTAGGGCATCAGCATAAGAAAACAACTTAAAAGAAATCATGACCTGTTATTCTTCTCCATGTGTCTACTTTTATCTTTGAACACTGCTTTAAAGTCAACTTATGTCATCACACAAAGAAGGCCTTATATTCTTTATTATTGGTCTTTGGGTTTCAAAGAATTATACTGGGGCCACAGTGGCCGAGTGGTAACACTCTCACCTCCCACCTCTGAGGCCGGGGTTCGGTTCCCGGCATGGCTTCAAGTGGGAAAGCTGGTAGTTGCTTGCCGTTTGTCGGCAGTTTACAGTACAGAACCCTGACGAACTCTATATACTGGTTTCCTCTGCCCTTCCAAATATCCCTCGTGATGTGACCTGTACAGTGTTGAAAGCAACATAAAACCCCAAATAAATAAAAATAAATAAAGCAAAGAACCATACTGTTTCAAAGTCACATTACTTATTTTCAGAATTTGTCATCTGCTAGACCTTAGTACATCACCTCTGGTAGCTATAATGCCTTAGTAGCAGATTGGATTATGATTTCTTGCAATCTCTCACTCATTCTGAATTGGAAAGATTGGAAGCTTTTTTTGTACGATTTCATTCAAGGGCTGTGAAGTCTTAGTACCATTCCTTAGTTGCAGGGCAATACTAAAACAACTGCATTTCCCAAGGCAACTGCATGCACCAAGGCATAAGCAAAACACAGCTCATGGCACATGAAGTTTTGTGAGAGTTGTAGTAGTTGCCAAGAATCTCTACCCAAGTACAAAAAGGAACCTCTCATGATGCACAAAAAACCTGCACAGCCCTGGATCAAGATAGGAACAGACTTGTTCAGCATTGATGACAAAGTATTCCTCATCATATCAGATATTTTCAGCCATTACTCCATTATCAAGGAATTAGATGACACCAAAGCTTCAACAGTGGTCAAGTGTACCAAGGAGGTTCTTAGAATGTTTGGGACATTCCGTGAAATAAGTGATAATGGCCCATGTTTTCAAAAGGCATACAAAGATTTTTGTGATGCTTGGTACATCAAGCATACCATATCCAATCCAAGATATGCCCCTTCCAATGGCTTTATTGAGAAACAAATAAGATAGATCAAACTTGTTATCAGGCAGTGCAAACAGAACAAAGAGGACATTAACCTAGCCTTCTTATATATGCATGTGCACACCACGCTTTTGAAAAAGCATAAACATTTCCCATTGTGTGGTCCTATCATTAATTAGTTTTAGTAACATATCTAAGAGTTAGTATAACCAGGAGTACTGATAAGTTGAACATGCGAATCCTATGACAACACTGAGCTATTGTGTTCTCAGAGTGATAAAATATTAAATTGAAGAGATTAGGTTCATGCTGCTTTTGACAAGTGGTTTTCTTATTCTATCAAAATATATCATAGGAATGGCTGTGGCACATAGATAAATACGTATGTGTTCATTACATACTTATTATTTTAATGATCCACCAATATGCTAGTTTCTACTGTAGATAAATAAAAATAGTATAAATATTATATATTAGGACAGATGGTTTTCACAAGGGTAGTTTTCAGTGTAAAATTATAATTTTAAATGATATCCAGTTTGATTGTTATCCTTTGTGACTAGAGTTGCTTTTAAAAGAAAAAAATATATAAGATATAACAAATCTTATGATAATGCCATACCCAAATATATTGTAGATAAAGAGTAATTAAGTTACTAATAAAAAGTGTTCCTTGAGGGAAAATGTTCAGCTAAAAGGGCAGTGTAAGAACTAAGAAGGATGTATCAAAATTATCTAGCAATATCAGATATTTTTTGAAAAGCTCACCATTTTTGGGGAAAATGCACAATTAACATACTCATGCCACACATTTTCTCACATTCAATATGTTTCTGTTCCAAAATATGACTATTTTTTTCTGTCAGAAATCAAACTTGGATTTACTGGTGAAAAAGTGTACATCAATTTTTGGATCAATTTTCAATCTACATCACCAAGATTTCTAGTCTAAAACATAACTATTGTATAATGTTAAAAATCTAAACAAGATTTAGTGTCGATTATTCTTGTGAAACATGACTACTCATACCAGTCAGTGTATAAGTCAGGTCACTCAATGGAGACTGCTCTGCTTTCCATCAAAAATGACATTCATTTGTCACTATCTTGTGGTGAAGCTACTGCCTTGGTACTTCTTGATCTCTCGGCTGCCTTTGATACTATTGATCATTCCACTCTCCTCAATTGTCTTCTGGATTGGTTCAGTGTTGGTGGCTTCATTCTCAAATGGTTCTCTTCTTATCTGACAGAACGTTTTCAGTCTGTTAAGATTGGCTCTACTTTATCTGATTTACAAAAACTGCTGTTTGGCTTGTCTCCGGGTTCTGTTTTGGGTCCTCTGCTGTTCTCTCTGTACACATCTCCCCTTAGTACATTGATTGGTAAACACAAAGGCATAAACTTCCATTTCTATGCCGACGACACACAACTTTATGTTCATCTGTCAGCCATGAATGGCTCAGCTGCTTTTGATAAGTTTAACAGATGCCTTCAAGATGTCAAAGAGTGGATGTCGGCTGGCAAACTTAAACTAAATCCTGATAAAACTGAGTTGTTGCCAACTTCCTCAATGTACCAAAATTTCAGCCTACAATTCACAAGTCCACTAAGCAGTTTGGCTTCAGTTTTGCCTTTGATGCTCCCACTGTTTGGAATTCACTTCCTGAAGACATAGCGCATAACCCACTATATTGCCTCTTTTAGAAAGAAGCTCAAAACCTATCTCTACGCAAAGGCATATCCCAGCAGGCACACACCTTGAAATGTCGTTGATTTAGAGTTGAAAACAGGTCCTGACGTTGAAATGCACATTACCAACTACTAAATCTAAGTTAGTTTTCTGACATGAAAAAGTAGTGATATTTTGACCAAAAATCATGGTGATTTTTGGTTGAAAAATTGACACTGACACAATTTCAACACAATTTCAAAGCTGGATTTTTGACTGGAAAAAGTAGTGATACTTCATGAAAAAATCACCACTAAATCAAGTTCTGTTTTTGACATGAAATCTTAGTCATGTTGTTGAACAGAAAACAGGTTGAATGTTGGAAAATGAATGACAAGTGATCGTTGATTGAAAATTCTTTTTCTAGAGGATGATATAGTGATTAAGTCTAACTTTTTGAAAGAACTATTATTGCAATAGTTTTTGAATTTGTAGGTATTTGTAAAGCAAAGACTAATTTTTAAAGGCTATAAAGATGATAAAGATTATGTGTGCATGTATTTGTACATTATTATCCATTCTCCTTATTAATTTATAGCAACTTACAACAAAACTGATTCACCAAAATATAATTTTTATAATTTATTATTATATTTTGATTAATGCAAATCCTGATAATTTAAAAAAACATTTTGAAGTCAAACTTATCTTAAATAAAAAAAGATAAATTCAAACTTATTCATCAAAACCTAGTTACTTGAATTTGTTTCTCAAATTCTCCCATATACAAATAACTAGTTTTCAGTTTGCAAGTTTACACTGAAAACTTCTCTATACAGAGAACCTAAGCTATAACATTTTATCACACAACAGTGAGGTTGGGGTGTTCCTAGTTTTTCTTATCTGTACCCTGCTACACAGAACATTAGACCTGTGACTAAAAGTAATTAGATAACACAGCAGGGGTGGAGGTGGGGGTTTACTCTTGCTCAATTGCATGCATGGTGTTTACTTCTTTAGGTCTGTTTTTGTGGTCAGAATTGACAACTAATTAAGGTGGGAGTAATGGGTGGAGTTCTAATAATGTGGCTGTTCTTGTGGTTTTTTTCAGTTTATATGACAAAGTTGTATGAGACACAAGCATCTGAACTGAGCATTGTGGCTTTGCTACATGATTATAGCTTCTTAATAATTACAATATAATTATAGCCAACTTAATAAAACATTTAAAAGAAACTGATTGGATAAAATACTGAAGATATAAATAATGTCACAATTGTTTGTTATTTACAAAGGAAAAAAAATCATTTTAAAAATTTTACAAAAAGAATTTCAATTGAAGGCACTAAATAATACCGATCCTATTAATAACATAAAAATGGATATCTAGTTGGAAAATATGGATTTACATATCTTGAGCAATTATATTTGAAAGCTGATGCAAAATTATTTGTTATTACAATGTTATCAGAAATATAATACTGAGTATACAATAATTCATGAAAACATGTCATCTTGGAAAGAATTACTTTGAAGATGTATCCAAATTGCAAAATATGCATATGGATAGTTATTGTATCATATTATTAAGAAGCTATAATTATGACACACAAGCTACAATGATTCAAATAAAGAAGACAGTGTAAACAACCTGATTTCACCGACTGAATTCAACCCTATTTCATACATTGGATTCAACCTGATTTCACCAATTGAATTCAACCTGATTTCACTGGTTGGATCCAACCAAAAACGGTTTGCAAAATCTACACATATTTCAACCAGATTTCACCCACTGAATTCAACCTGATTTCACCGATTGAATTCAACCTGATTTCACCGGTTGGATCCAACCAAAAACGGTTTGCAAAATCTACATGTATTTCAACCAGATTTCTACGTTGGATTTGTGGCGGGACGGGCCCCCACCCCCGTGTAAACCCAATGGAGGGTCGAGCCCCCGGCCCCATCACCGTGTTCTCATGGACCCATAGATCCGCCCTGCACTGGTGCCTTGTGGACAGGGATCCATCCTATTTGGGTGCATTAAGGACCGGAACCCACCCTTGCCACCATAAACCTACATGGAGGGGTGAGTTTTACCACCTACCACCCGCCCCGGAACCACTTGGGTGACACGTCCCACAACCAGAGGGTACAGCCCCTGTCAGGCAAAGAGGCTGACGGCACCCCGGCACTCTACAGACCGGAGGCGCCCGCTCTCAAGTGACCCAAAGGTGCGACTCCGCTTATATACTGCGAAGGCCGCCTCCCTGCTCACCCAACGACTGTGCAGATTTGAACCTGTGACCACTCAGATTGTTCACATGGGACCCAAATCCAACCAACTTTATCCCGAGCAGGAGAGTGGACGTGTCCTGGTTTTTCCCTGGACCCTGAAAAACCCTGGTAACCTATCAAAATTGCCTTGTTTTACCAATTAACCTATCTCAAGAATTATAAAATCCAACCATAATCTCAATTTACCTATGCTGCCACCAGGTCATTATTGAGGTTGACCAACCTGTTATTATTTTCAACTTTTGGTATTGTGACCTCAATTGTAGAGTAGGAGAACGTGGATAAGATGACTTATTGTGATCTGAGTGCTCTAGGACCAAGAATTTAAAGATGTTACTCATTCCAACTTCAAAGTACTAAGATTCATTTAACTAAGATGACCAAAACAAAACTCAAAGGTGTATTAATCAGGTGAAGATGGACTACAGTGTCACGAAGTCTGATACTGTAAATCAAGTGCTTATAACTGATCCCAATATGACCACTTTGCAGTTGCTGTCGTCATTCACTGTCATGATATGACCATTTATCATCAATCAGGCACCATATAACCATGAGGTGTGAGGTCCAGTCCAGGTAAGTTACTAGTCAAGTTCCTGCCAAAACTCTGCAAAGGTCTCCTGGGACAAGATCAACTAGACCAAGTTTCAGAAAGTGAAGTCAAAGTTCAGACCCTAATACAGGTCTTCTTAAAATAAACAAAGTGAAAACAAAAGTATTGAAATTCATAATATATATTGACAACAAAAAGAAATAGTAACAAGGTAAAAAGAATGTGTGTAAAAACAGAATATTGACAAGGGAAAGACTATAATCAACAAATTATGTAATTTTGAGAAAGTGTAGATGTATTAAATTTTATGAAAGTAAAACAATCAAATGAAACAAGTATGGAGTTAAAGATTATTTGAGAAGTTATATAATTAGAGACTAAAGAAAGGCTTAATTTAGTTACAAACCAGAAACCCAATAATTAAAATTAAAAAGAAGAGACTGAAGGAAGGCTTAATTTAGTTAAGATCCAGAACCTGAATAATTAATTTTATAAGAGACTTAAGCAAGGCTATTATATCAAACACCAAAATTTAAGGAGTATTTACAATTAACATTTTGTAAAAAGGGGTAATAAATTTTAATAGTTAAACAAATTACAAAAAAAATGGAACTCCAATACCTGTAAACCCAACCTAAAGTGACAACACACATGACATTTATATAACATGACATTGGGCAACATGACATTTAAGATGGATAAATCAGTGCACACGACAGCAAGCTTATGCAACACCACAAAATAAATAAAGGCATCAAGCATAAGATAAAAGCATAAATGAACCATTGAGGGTGTAAAATATAATGTAGAAATAATTACACAGAGCCAAAGAAAAAGAGGGAAGGCTAATAATTTTTAACAGAAAAAGAAATGACAGGTGAACATTAAATAAAAGCAGACTTTAATACAAGTGCGCCGCCAGGCTAATTTGGAGCACAATCTAGCTGTCATGTTAACTCAAGGAAATACTTTATAAGGGATGTTTGGGCTATAATTCTGGAAGGGTAATAGTTTAAGTTAATATTATACCAGAATAAACACATGAAGTAAAATAATAAAAAGAATATTTTAAATGGACAAACAAAAGTATTAACTTCAACATAAAGATATTTTAATGTAAAGCCCTGTGCAAGGCTAATAATATTGAGCATTAGTTAATAACAATAATAATTTGGACAAAAAAAATAAAGCTGGAAAATCTAAATTAGTTTGTTTAATAAAATTTACTGCAGGACCAAGGAAGGCCACCTGGAAGGCTAATGTTGTTCCAGAATAAAAAGAGGGAGGAAAAAAAACAGTTTGACAGCTAGTTGTGCAGGAGTTGAAATAAAAAAGGGCGAGTTTCACAGAAGAAATTATCAAAATACACACAACAGAAAAAGCAGTCAACCAAGCATTGGAATTTGGAAAAAGGATGCATTAATTAATAAATGGAACACAAAGCTTAATTACACAAGTTTTACCAAATCCAGTTTTAATGGCTGAAAAACACTTGACACACAACTTAAGTACTAGTAATTTGGGACTGTTTCAAACCAATCTTTAAACAGAAATAATAGAATTTATGCCATGAAATATATTTAAATCAAAAAGGTTCAGTATCAGCAAAAGTTAGCAGATTAATATGAAGGTACACTTTAAAATCTAAGATATTGATTTACCAGAGATAAATTAATTATAACCACACAGAAAGTTTAAATTACTCTTTTCGACTTGGTGAATTACTTTACTTTATCTTTAAAACATTACAAAATAGGCATATATCAGCCATTAAACTAAATACACAGAAAAGTATATACAGGTTAACCTTCAAATTTACCAATTTAATCCCCATAAAATCTGACCCATAAACCAAATATTTCTACCCATACCATACCAAAGGGCCCTGCTCTCTGTTCTGAACTGTGGAATCCCCATGCCTGGGAGGGGGATCTCCCAGAAAGTGACTGGAAACCAGACCCTCCCTGAGAGTGCTCCACCACCTACCCAAGGCAGAGACTAGACTAGAAAGGACAAGGTGATTGTATAAAAGATCAAGGGACATGTGATTAAAAGCCCAACCATCCCTGATGATTTATGAACCCAATAATGATTAACATTTGAGTAAATGCATTCACCTCTTGGAGCCAATCCCAAACTTAGGCATCCGCTAGATGACACCTACTCTAACTATTTAGATGCATTTACCCTCTGGTTGTTAAAGACCTGTTGAGAGGGATGGAAACCCATGTAGCCAGATACACCCCAAATATGTAACAGTACCTGCCCTTACCCCTCTCCAAGATGAAATGAATGAAGGTTATGGCCCAGGAAGATGAATGGATTTGAATGGTATAGCCATAATAAGGTTGGCCAGCCTTAATTACAACATATTCCCCAAATCCCCTCTTACAAGTTCAAAATTTACAGCTCAAGACTATTTGGTTCAAACTTAGGAGTGATACAGTAACATCAAATATGATAACTTACCCCCTGGGTCCCCCCCTACCCTTCCAAATATGTTAGTAAAATAAATTAAATAAAAACCATACCTTTAGATTTGAGTTTTCCAACAAAAACCAACACAATTAGAATCACCAAAAAAAAAACACTTCCTATCCCAGTCAAGTCCAGCACAGAAGAGAGTCATGCCAAGCCAAACCCAAGCTAACAGCACTTGTGCAGCTTCCTTATCTAGGGCTGTGATTGGCCAGGATGCCTCAGGCAAAGGTCACCCCATAATCTGAGGGAGGAGATTGGATAGGGGAGATGCATGCTGCATCCACATGCTTATCTATTTGGCGCTAAATCTATTTTAATACAAGGCCTGGATTATCTCACTTTGATTTACATCCTGGAGGAAAACATATGTGGGCCCACTTAGATCAAACTGAGGATTACTGGGATTACTGGGAATATTTACATTTCACACCTAAATATATCACAAAATAGTACAAAAGAGACCAGAAAAGTCGGCAATTCCAGCCTAGAATTGACAGGAAAAAGTAATTAAAAACAGGAAATTTAGAAGGAAATATCACTAATTAGTGGACAGACACCCAAGACAAATAAAATAAACAGGGAGTTTAGACAGAAATACTGCTAATTAGTGGACAAATATCCAGACAAATAAATAAAATAAACGAGGAGTTTAGGCAGCAATGCCGCTAATTAGTGGACACACAATTAAACAAATAAAATACAATAAACGGGTCCCCCCTTCAGAAGTAAATAGCGGGAACGATCCACGATCGTCACAGATTCAACCAGATTTCAAAGTTGCGTGCCTGCTGTGTAACATGACAGTAATATTTAGGTAAACTTAAAGTGAGTTTAGGCCGCCTTAAATTTAGTATGAGTAAATGTAACTAGAAAGGTATCACTCCCAAACCTGGTAAACAAAATTTAATAGAAAAGATTATGTCTCCTGTCTCTGAGTGGTGCCTTATCAAAACATGAAACATCTGGAGAGTAATTAGCTAGTAAGAAAAGCTATTGAAGCAGTTTCTGCAGAGTTTGCTTTCTGGCTTAAACTGAACAACATCCAAAATTCTAAGATCTTCAAAATTATTATATTTTCTTTTGTTTTAACTTGATTTACAATATTAATAAAAAAGGTTTTAGATTGACATATTATTTTATTCAATTGGTGTTACCAAATAAGGACCTGGTTTACAATGGTGCCATGACCAGGATTTGGTCAAATTACACCAAGATTTAGTTTGATTAAAAGAACTTTGTGAAAGTTATAAAGCATTTGGATAAATGTACACCAGTTTGAAAAATAAATGAATGAAGATTGAAAAACAAAACAGGATTTAAATTAATAAGAGGCAAAGAATGGACTAAACATTTCACATGTATCACCTGGAATTTTACGATAAATATAATTATGAAAAAACAACAACAACAAAAAAAAAACAGACAAATACATAAGCAATATTTGAACTCAATTCTATGTGGGACTGGATGAAACTGCTGGGAAATGCTAAACTGTTCTATTGAAACTGGAATATTTGTCCTGAACTGTGGATGTGAATCTACGTAACAATTTATGCTGTGGATGAGCTGTTAACTGTGTTGAAATATCTCAAATGACAGCTGCCTAGAAGAGTGAAAGAATTAATTTCTATCTGGTGTTGCTGCAGAGTATTGTGTACTTCATGTAAACTGTGACGGTTAAGAAACTACATTTGGTGCCCAATGACAGACTGCTGTGCCTGACTATTGCTATAGTGGAAATGTTCTCTTGATATATTTATTCCTACATTTATTCCTCATAAACTGCAAATGCTTGAGTGCTGACCAGAGACTATATGCTTGAGTGCTGACCAAAGACTTCAAACAAAGACTAACTCCAACCAGTGAATGAACTTTTTTGTGCTAAATTAAAGGAAATTACCACCGGGACATCAGACAAGGATCACTTCAGACAGTTACATATAACAAGACATTATTAGTAATCAGTGAGTACTAGCTTTTATTCTATTTGTGGCACTGTGTTTCAATTTTAATTTGTGTTTTATTTTATTTTGATTTTGATATATATTGAGTAGCACCACCCCAAATTAATTTGAGTGTAAAAGTTTGATCAGTTCATTCATTAATTGTTAGATTAACTGAAAAAAGAAAAAAAAAATCAAACAGGGTAAATACAAATAGAATAAGTAGCTATGGATCCTGCTATGGAAATGTTCCCCTTCCTGATGAAATTATCCCAGTAGCAGTAGTACAGGATAGCTTCAAACAGTTGCAGCTTGAAATAAGAGCAGATAGTTTGTCCAAGCATCTGCGTGATTTTAATGGAGAAGGTAGTAGGAGGTTCATTGAGTGGGTGAGAGATATAGAGCGTGTGGGAACTGCCTTAAATGCAGATGATGAAAGATATCGGGTGTTAGCTTTACAGACACTTAAGGGGCCAGCAGCAGACTTTTTAACCCGCCTGTTGAGAGCTAATCCAAATTTGAACTGGGACAGAATAAAGCAAAGGCTAGGGCAACAATATAGTGATCAGAGTGATGTGCATGTAGCTCAACAAAAATTGGGCAGGCTAACTCAGCAAAAGGGTGAAAGCGTACAAACATTTTCGGAGCACATATTAAGTTTGGCAGATGATGCATATCCAGGACATAATATCGACAATCCATTGATTCAAAGTGTTTTAATCGATGCATTCATTGATGGTCTTTTAGATGACCACATTGCCAGAAGGCTTATTCGAAATGTACCAGACACTTTTAACCGAGCGGTTCAAGTAGCTGCTGATGAACAGCAAGCATCGTGTGCCTTTAGTATTCACCAGAGAGATGAGCCTATGGAGGTAGACACTATTTCTCTAGAAAATGGCCAGGCTATTGGTCAGTTACAAAAACAGATGGAAGTACTTAGTACAAAAATAGGGCAAATGGCACAGGGAGAAACTAGCACAAACAGAAAATTTAGTTCCACGAAACCTAAATATGAGTGGACTTCAGAGGGCAAGCCCATCTGTTTCTTCTGTAAGAAAATTGGCCACAAGCAGTCCCAATGTTATAGCAAGAAGAAGCAGCAGCAGTCTTAGGATGGCTATTGATTACAGAATGACTGCAAATAAGGCACTTATAGCTAACTCCTATCCACTGCCTAACATTGATGAGATCCTCTCCTCAATGCAAGGCTAAAGTGTGTTTAGTTGCCTTGATTTAAAGTCAGGTTATTATCAAAAAGGTTTGTATTTTAGCAAATGTTGATTCTGAAAGTGGGACAAAATTTTGTGAAATAAATTTTGGGAAGTTTAAAACACAAGCTTTAGTAGATTCTGGGGCTGATATTTCATTGATTAGTTCAAAAACACTCAAAAGAATCAAACCAGAGTTTATTCTTCAAAAATACGCCCCTGTGGTTCAGTTAAAAGGCGTTACAGGACATTCGTTGAAAGTTTCGGCTAGGGTGATTGTGAAATTTAAAATTGGGAAAAAACATTTGACTCATGAATTCCATGTTGTTCAAGATTTGAGCAAGAGTGTGATACTTGGGATTGATTTCATGGAAAAACAGAATGCCACTGTAGATTTTGGCAAAAGAACATTAGCTATTGGTGACCAAATAGTGGTATTGAGAGGAAAAAAAGCCATACAGAGTGAAGAGTGCTCATTAGTGTTTATAAATAAGAAGCATGTGATAGAGCCTATGAGTGTGTCATTTGTGGAGGTAGTGACAAAGATTAAGGGGACAGGTAGCTGTGTTATCTCTCCTCTAGATAACAGCCCTGTCCTATTGGATCAGCCTGGTTTGGTAATGCCAAACATTATTTCCAATAGCTCACACAAGGTAAGGGTACCATTAGTGAATACTACAAGCACAAGATTTTCACTGAAGCAAAAACAAGCACTAGGCATTGCGGAAAGGTTATCAGAAAGTGAGATATATGCAGTAGATCCAGAGACAGAAAATGTGTCCGCCTGTTTGAAAACTGGCAGTGTAGATGATAGTAAGGTATTACAGGACATTGAGGTAGGACATATTGACTGTAAACATAAGAAAAAGCTACAAGAACTTATGGAAAAGTACAGGCACTTGTTTGCCAAGAGTGATAATGAGTTAGGTCGGACAAGTCTTGTTGAAATGAAACTGAATACAGGAGACCACCCCCCTGTAAAAAGACGGCCATATCAAACACCGTTCTCTCAGAGACCTTTGCTAGAAAAACATCTAGAAGGCTTATTAGAGGCAGGTATTATCAGACCATCAGTTAGCCCCTGGGCTAGTCCAATTGTAGTAGTTCCAAAGAAAGATGGGAGTCTTAGGATGGCTATTGATTACAGAATGACTGCAAATAAGGCACTTATAGCTAACTCCTATCCACTGCCTAACATTGATGAGGTCCTCTCCTCAATGCAAGGCTAAAGTGTGTTTAGTTGCCTTGATTTAAAGTCAGGTTATTATCAAATAGCAGTGGCTGAACAGGACAAGGAAAAGACAGCATTTGTATGTCACAAAGGCTTATTTGAATTTAATGTAATGCCATTTGGATTGAGCTCAGCTTCACCCATATTTCAAGAGTTAATGGATAAAGTCCTAGGGCCAGTGAAAAATGTACAGGCAATCGCCTATTTGGATGACATTGTAGTCTATTCCAAGTCCCCAGAGGACCATTTGGAGCATTTACAAGATATTTTTAGTAGACTAGAGAAGGCTGGACTCAAACTGAAACCATCGAAGTGCAGTTTTTTCAGAAAAAAGGTAAAATATTTAGGACATGTTTTATCAGAAGAGGGTGTAGCACCAGAAAAGGTGAGTGTAATTAAAAGATTACAAGCTCCCAGGACTGTGAAAGAAGTACGATCTGTTGTTGGAACGGCATCATATTACCGTAAGTTTATCAAAAATTTTAGTCAGATAATAAGACCCTTGACAGAGCTGACTAAGAAACACACACGTTTTGAGTGGAATAATGAGAGACAGGAAGCCTTTGAAAAGATCAAACAAAGTCTGTCAGAAGCTGAAGTTCTGGCACATCCAGACTTCACCAGGCCATTTAAGCTCTATATAGATGCAAGTTTATTTGCAGTTGGAGCTGTACTGACTCAAGAATTTGATGATGGTGAACATGTTATTCAGTATTTGTCTAAACAACTGACAGCAGGCCAACAAAAGTGGCCACCTATTGAAAGAGAAGCCTATGCCATCATACATGCTGTAAATAAGCTCAGACACTTTCTACTAGGCCACAAGTTTGTGATATATACTGATCACAAGCCCATCAGATCCCTTTTTACATAAGAGATGAAAAATGCCAGAGTACAAAGGTGGGCCATTATTTTAGATGAGTATGGTTGTCAAATTGAATACAAGAGTGGTAAAAGTAATATACCAGCAGATATGTTGTCTAGGATCCCCACAGATGTTCAGAATATCACAGTTATAGACAATTCAAAATTACAAGAAGATTATGACATGGGTGACTCAGATAACCCTGAAGAACTAGACAAAACACTAGATGCAGCATTGTCTGATCAAATGGGACAATTGCAGAAAGAAGACAG
The DNA here is from genome assembly GCA_964017235.1 of Sabellastarte sp. h YS-2021. Classification (NCBI taxonomy): domain Eukaryota; kingdom Metazoa; phylum Annelida; class Polychaeta; order Sabellida; family Sabellidae; genus Sabellastarte; species Sabellastarte sp. h YS-2021. The sequence continues at coordinate 31,740,073 of OZ024937.1, read as the reverse complement.
TGATCTGAAATAAATTATTCAGGGTTTGGAAGAGAACCCTAATGACAAAAGGGTACAAAACTTTGTACTAGAGGAAAATAGGTTGTACCATGTGTCAGTACCGGTTAAGCATGATAGAACTCAGAGGTTACAGTTAGTAGTCCCAAGAAGCCTTACTGAAAGTGTATTGCAGGAGGCACACAATTCTGAGTTTGGCGGTTGTCATGCAAGCCATGACAAAATGTATGATAAACTCAGGTTGCGATACTATTGGGATAGAATGTATCAGGATGCTGTAGAGTTTGTTGCCAACTGTGGCTTGTGTAGGTCCAAAAAACTGAAAAAGGTGAGAAGACCATTACAAGAAATGCCCATTCCTCAGTATCCATTTGAAATGGTGGGTATTGATACTTGTGGACCCTTCCCAGAAAGCTTGCAAGGGAATAAGTACATTGTCACAATTGTTGACCATTTCAGCTCGTGGCCAGAAGCCTATGCTGTGCCTGACAAGACAGCTGAAACAGTAGCTAGACTACTTTTGGAAAAGTTCTTCCCAGTGCATGCTTGCCCACAAACACTTCTGTCAGACAGAGGTACAGAGTTTGTGAATGGAATAATTGAGTACCTTTTGACAAAAATGAAAGTGCTCCATATAAAAACCAGCCCATTCCATCCGCAAACAAATGGCAAAACTGAAAGATTCCACAGGTACATGAATGATGTAATGGCTAAGTATGTACAGAAAGAGCCATACAACTGGGACAGCTTTATCCCAGGAATGTTAATGGCCTATAGAACTTCTGTAAATGAAAGCACTCTACATACACCTTTCTTTTTGGTTTATGGCCGCGATCCGGTACTGCCAATGGACACTCTGTTACGCCCAAAACTGAAATACATGGGTGATGAGTATGTCCCATGTATGCTGCAGAGATTGCATTTGGCATACATGGAAGCGAGGAATAACATGGCTGAAGCAAATGCTAGAAACAAACGAATCTATGACAGAAAGGCTGAAACCCCAGATTTCAAGCCAGGAGATTCTGTCTATTGGATAAAACCGTTCCTCAAGGAAGATCCGCAAAGTTGCATTTAGCTTGAACACCACACTATTGTGTGCTAGAACAAAAGTCGCCAGTGACTTTTTTTATCAAAAACCAGCTAAATGGCAAAACTAAACTTGTCCATGCAGAAAACTTACAATTAGCTCTGCCTGAACATGTATGGGATATTCCTCGAAACGATTATGAGAGACTTGAGAATGGAAAACAGGTATCAGAACCTGAAACAAGACAGCCTCCTAGGGTGTCAAAACTTTCATTTGATCCTGCTGATCTTGGGAAAAGTTCCCAAAAGACAACAGCCCATGACTTAGTGGTTCCTATGGATCCACCAGGGTATCCAAATAGATGGGACACCCAACAACAGGGCTTTCAGGGTACAAGTACTCCCCGTAAGAGGAGACTTGATACTTTTGAAGATGAAGAAAATACTGATGTTGAGATGGAGGAAAATAAGAGGGCTCATAAGAGAAAAGAATCTGTTTTACCGCCAGATGAGGTGGGCAAAACCAAGAAAATGCGTTATGTCCAGGTGACAGAGGCAATGGAGCCCCTAGTACTAAAGGTGTGTGAAAAACTGAGTACACCTGCAGTATTGATGTTAAGGTGGATTGGCCTATTAGACGAGTGATGCATTGAATATGCATGCAGACTTCTACAATACAGTCATGAGTACATACACAGGGTCAATGTTCCCCGAGGGTTGAAAACATTCAGGGTGTAGTACCTGAATTTTCAGTAAATTTCATGTAGAAGAGTTATGGACAGACTGGTTTTGTAGGTGAAATGTCAGTAATAGTGCTAGCTGTGTAAGAATAATATTTAATGTTACTAGTATATCAATAGGAATGTAGTATAAATAAGCATTGCTTGTAAACTTGAATTATATGTAAGATATGAGTTTATAAGTTGCAAATAAGTTGTTAATAATTTATATGTAAGTAGAGATTTTGATTTTATTGTAGGTGGAGATGGCTCCATACCTACTGGTAATACACTTGTTAATGTGTGTGTCTGTGGCAAGCTCTGAAAGTGGCATATAATTTAAGAAGAGTGCAGAGACATATCTCACATTTGACAGCTGGATTGCTACTTTCTCAGTGGAGACATTACCTTATCGAAATCAATTGGATATTCTATCTCAGGAAATGCAAAGTTTTCAACAAGCATTTGATGATATTGTGCAACAAGATCAATTAAATATAAATCTGAACGTCACACAGACAAATAGAAAGTTAAGGAAAGTTCAGGAGAGTGTATCACACCTTTTGGCATTGGAAATTGAGCAGTTTCAAAAGGAATATTTGAGCATTCAAAAGCTCCTTACTGACATTACAATGCTTACAAAGAATTCATCACAACGAAAACAAAGATCAGTGTTACCATTTGTTGGTTCTATTATGTCAAAGTTGTTTGGTACTGCAACTGTAAGTGATCTTAAGAGAATTAAGCAAGTGCTGATGAAGTTTGAAGATACTGAGTCACAAATCATTCATGTTGTAAGCGACAGTTTAACTATTCTGAATAAAACTCAAGTTCAGGTTGTTACATATATTGGACACTATTTTAGTACATTGTATATTACATATATTAGGCACTATATTAGTGCATTGTTTAATTTAAGCTTTATGTTTATACATTGTCATAAAAGATAATTGTGTTGTTGGTTCTTTTTGTGTGTTGACATTTAAGTAAGGGAGTTATTGTGTTTTAGTGTTTATTGATCTGTTCACAGACTGGGGGAAATCCCCCCCCCCCCCCCTCAGTGGTTATGTTAGATTTGGGGAAACCCAATTGCCAGTAGTTTCTAGAACTTCCTCCTTTGGCCTAGATGGCTCAAGCCTTTTTGAGTTGGTTCTGTACAATTCCAGAAAAATCTGTGAATGTATATAAGGAATGTACATCTGACCACAAGTGAACTTTGTATTCGCTTGCTATAAGGAGAGCTATTGTGTTTTGGAGTATAATATATGCTTATATCACTGTGAACTTTTACTGGAGTGAACTAGATACATTGTCTGGACAGATTTATTGCATTTTGGATATTTTTGGATATTGTACATTCATATAACAGAGAGTGGATTTACTGCATTTTGGACATTGTCCATATCTTGGAGCAGACAGTACAGTTGTGTTAACTCTCTAAATATCTCCAGACGGACATTCTGTGTGACTGGATATATGAAGGATAGCAGGACAAGAACCTTTTGTGTTGTTGAGTGTGAGACAGGTCACAGGATATAGATATCCGTGTGTGAGTGAACATTGGACAGATCACAGGACAGACCACAGGACATTGGACAGACCATAGAATATACCACAGGACGGATTACGGAACAGATTGCTGGATACGGCGGATAAACTTAACTCTTAATCTCAGTGGTCAGGTCAGCTAGATCTTATTATTGTATTTGTGTGTTTGGTTAAGAGCATACCAGTTGACTGTAATCATTATTGTTGACTATTAAATAAATTTGTTAAGTTTAACTTTTTGCTTTTTCTGTTACAACTTAAAGACAACCGGTAATTGCTACCGCGCTTGCCCGTGACCGTAACAAGGTTACAGAAAATAGGTACACCATTAACCGTCTGATAAATGTATCCACCCAGTTAGAAAGTGAGTTGAAAAATTTGTATCAAACTTTAAAGATTGATATTGAACCAGAATTCACATACCTCAATTGTATCACAAGACTACATGACATTTTTCATGTTGTGGCCAATGCTGTACAAAAGACTCGACAATCCCTGGTACAACTACAAAATCAAGTTAATCATGCCCTTCATGGCATGATGTCTCTTTCCGTTATACGACCATCAGAATTAAGGGACACCCTTAAGAAAATCAAAAATAGGCTACCAAAACACAGAGTACTACCCTTCAGTTATAATGATCAGTCAATTTTGAAGTATTATAAATACCTGTATCCCATTATTATTCCAAGCGGTGACAAATTCCTTGTAATTCTAGCATTGCCAATCTTTGCAGAAGAAACAAAATTTGACATAGTGGAAGTTATAAGTGTACCAGTACCCAAACCATCAGGAAATATTGCTGCTTATTATAAATTAGAAACATCCTTCTTTGCCATATCAAAATTTCAAGATGAATATGCGCATCTCAGTGAGCAAAATGCTATCCAATGTTTAACAAGACTCATTTGTAAAGTAAATACACCAAAATATGTAGTAGATACTGCTCATTCTTGTGTAGTATCACTATATCTGCAGAATAAGGATACCATTCAGGAAACATGTGTACCAAAACTGATAAGTCCGCCCGAAAGGCCTATTATGCGGCCATTAGACAATAGAAACTGGATTATCTCTACTCTAAATAAGTTAGAAATCACCTTAAATTGTGAAACAAAACAGTTTAGTGTTTCAAAAATGACCATTATGACAGGTGTGCATGTAATTAATATAGATCCGGGTTGTTCAGTACACACTCGATTCTTCACTATCCCAGCCCATTTTATAGGTCATAGCAGTTTATCAATCAAGGGAAGTTTTGAACCAAGCATAAATGTGAGTAGGATCTCTTTTGACATTTGGAATCACAGTGCTAAACACCTTGACAACTTTAAAGCCATTGAGAGTGTATTAGCAGAAGTTTCTAACCACAGTAAGCTTCCAGGTTATGAAATGTCAATAAATCATTTACAAGCCCAATTACAGCAAACCCAAAATGACTTACATCATACGAAATATAACTGGTGATCAAATGAGTAATGTTAATATACACTCAGTATTGAAGTTGGCAGTAAGTACTGGTAGTATTATTATATTGGTGGTGGTGCTTGTTTTGTGTGTCAAATTTATTAAGAAAAAACATAATGTAAAAAGAGTGCCACAGATGGAAATGGCAGACCTGAATGTAGTTCAGGAAGTACCTGCAAATACCAGAGGGTCAGCTGGACTAGTGCTAACTGCGGGAAATTAAACATATTGCATTATATATATATATATATATATATATTTAACTCAATTGGGAACAGTTAATAATGTTCAAGGAGAAAGTAGAAAGATGGGACTCAAGATTCACAGCGCGAGTGCTGCCAATGGACATGGACATAGTAATCTTGGACATTATTTTAAAAATGTATTGTTGGGTAATTAAATCATTGCTTTGACTAGTAACTTGTGTATTTTGGTTATTGATTTAATATCAATACAGTACCTTTAAATATGTTTGAAGTGTTAATATTTATGAAGATCTATTGATCTGCATTAAAATGATGAAGTTCAACGTACGTAACGTATTTGTTAAATTTAAAATGAGCGACAATAGCTATTCTTACAGATTTTATTGGGAACAAAGTCATGTTGTCAATTATTTAAAACCAAAAATTTTAAGAGAGTAATTTTTGATTTTAGGAGGGGCGAGTGTAACATGACAGTAATATTTAGGTAAACTTAAAGTGAGTTTAGGCCACCTTAAATTTAGTGTGAGTAAATGTAACTAGAAAGGTATCACTCCCAAACCTGGTAAACAAAATTTAATAGAAAAGATTATGTCTCCTGTCTCTGAGTGGTGCCTTATCAAAACATGAAACATCTGGAGAGTAATTAGCTAGTAAGAAAAGCTATTGAAGCAGTTTCTGCAGAGTTTGCTTTCTGGCTTAAAATGAACAACATCCAAAATTCCAAGATCTTCAAAATTATTATATTTTCTTTTGTTTTAACTTGATTTACAATATTAATAAAAAAGGTTTTAGATTGACATATTATTTTATTCAATTGGCGTTACCAAATAAGGACCTGGTTTACAGCTGGGATCCTCCTTAGCTTATTTTCTCTTATGGCTTCTCCGTGGTGCTGACCTATTTCTATCCCTGGACTTTGAATTTGCATATTGCTATTGTCTTTTGTGCATTAGAGTCCACTTCTCAGTGGAGATTAAGCGCTATAAAAGTCAAATTAGAATTAGAATTACTATTTTTTGTCAGAAATCTAACTTAGATTTAGTGTTGAAAATATACCAGGATCAATTTTTAATACTAAATCACCAGGATTTCATGTCTAAAATATGATTACTTTTTCATGTTGGAAACCAGCTTAGGTTAAGTGTTGAAAAAGTGTACATCAATGTCAGGATTGATTTTCAACACTAAATCAACATGTTTTCAAAGGCCTGTGCCTGAAATATTTTCTTGTTTGTTCAAACTACATAAGGTCTTAACAGGCATGCATTGATAATTTGTAATACTTGAGCAAACTGAAGCATTTTGGCTCCATTCTTTGCTTAATATTACATTTTCTCTTTGGTGCATACCCAGCAGGCACACACCTTGAAATGTCGTTGATTTAGACTTGAAAACAGGTCCTGACGTTGAAATGCACATTATCAACTACTAAATCTAAGTTAGTTTTCTGACATGAAAAAGTAGTGATGTTTTGACCAGAAATCATAGTGATTTTCGGTTGAAAAATTGACACTGACACAATTTCAACACTATTTCAAAGCTGGATTTTTGACTGGAAAAAGTAGTGATACTTCATGAAAAAAATCACCACTAAATCAAATTAGGTTTTTCGACATGAAATCTTAGTCATGTTATTGAACAGAAAACAGGTTGAATATTGGGAAATGAATGACTAGTGATCGTTGATTGAAAATTTTTTTTCTAGAGGGTGATCTAGTGATTAAGTCTAACTTTTTGAAAGAACTATTATTGCAATAGTTTTTGAATTTGTAGGTGTTTGTAAAGCAAAGACTAATTTTTAAAGATTATAAAGATGATAAAGATTATGTGTGCATGTACTTGTATACATTTTTATCCATTCCCCTTATTAATTTATAGGAACTTACAACAAAACTTATGCACCCAAATATAATTTTTATAATTTATAATTATATTTTGATTAATGGAATTCCTGATATTTAAAAAACAACATTTTGAAGTCAAACTTATCTTAAATAAAAATGATCAATTCAAACTTATTCATCAAAACTTAGTAATTTGAATTTGTTTCTCAAATTTTCCCATACACAAATAACTAGTTTTCAGTTTGCAAGTTTACACTGAAAACTTCTCTATACAGAAAACATAAGTTATACCATTTTATCACACAACAGTGAGGTTGAGGGGTTCCTGGTTTTTCTTATCTGTACCCTGCTACACAGAACATTAGGCCTCTGACTAAAAGTAATTAGATAACACAGCAGGGGTGGAGGTGGGGGTTTACCCTTGCTCAATTGCATGCATGGTGTTTACTTCTTTAGGTCTGTTTTTTTTTGTGGTCAGAACTGACAGCTAATTACGGTAGGGAGTAATGGGTGGAGTTCTAATAATGTGGCTATTCTTGTGAGGTTTTTTTCAGTTTACATGACAAAGTTGTATGAGACACAAGCATCTGAACTGAGCATTGTGGCTTTGCTACATGATTATAGCTTCTTTATAATTACAATATAATTATAGCCAACTTAATAAAACATTAAAAAGAAACTGATTGGATAAAATACTGAAGATATAAATAATGTCACAATTGTTTGCTATTTACAAAGGAAAAAAAATATTTTAAAATTTCACAAAAAGAATTTCAGTTGAAGGTACTGAATATATAATACTGGTCCTATTAATAACATGAAAATGGATATCTAGTTGGAAAATATGGATTTACATATCTTGAGCAATTATATTGCTGATGCAAAATTATGTGTTATTACAATGTCATTAGAAATAGAATATTGAATATACAATGATTCATAAAAACATGTCATCTTTGAAAGAATTAATTACTTTGAAGATGTATCCAAATTGTAAAATATGCATATGGATAGTTATTGTATCATATTATTAAGAAGCTATAATTATGACACACAAGCTACAATGATTCAAATAAAGAAGACAGTGTAAACAACCTGATTTCACCGACTGAATTCAACTTTATTTCATACATTGGATTCAACCAAAAACAGTTTGCAAAATCTACACATATTTCAACCAGATTTCACCCATTGAATTCAACCTGATTTCATTAATTGAATTCAACCTGATTTCACTGGTTGGATCCAACCAAAAACGGTTTGCAAAATCTACACGTATTTCAACCAGATTTCACCCACTGAATTCAACCTGATTTCACCCATTGAATTCAACCTGATTTCACCGGTTGGATCCAACCAAAAACGGTTTGCAAAATCTACATGTATTTCAACCAGATTTCACCGATTGAATTCAACCTGATTTCACCCGTTGAATTCAACCTGACTTCACCGGTTGGATCCAACTAAAAACGGTTTGCAAAATCTACATGTATTTCAACCAGATTTCTACGTTGGATTCAACCAGATTTCAAAGTTGTGTGCCTGCTGGGTAGTAACAGGTGGTTCGAGGATAAATTGTCATACATATAGTTAAAACAAACTTCATAAATGAGAGAACATATATTTTAATGAATGAATTTTGCTTGTGATATACAAACATTTTAGTTAATGTTATATTTATCACATAAAATGATGATAATTTTTCAGCTTTTGAGTAAATTCTAAAGCCATTCTTTTGACCGTGAAGCGGTCCATTATAAAACCCGGAATCGGAATTGGAATCGGAATTTTTTCCGGAATAGCACCTCTTACCGCACCTCCCTCCTGATTGGCTATTGGAAGTATGGGGGCGGGGCTTCAATCATACACACCTTTACATACACCCTGAGTATAGTAGCCTAATGTAGGGTAATGTTATTTGGAAATTTAGAATTTTACATTATTCCATCTCATTTCAGAATATCAAATATATATTATAAATGATATTAAATGTAGTCACTCCTTTAAAGATTGAATATTGTAATTATATACACTATAATATATATTGGAATTTTTTCCGGAATAGCACCTCTTACCGCACCTCCCTCCTGATTGGCTATTGGAAGTATGGGGGCGGGGCTTCAATCATAGACACCTTTACATACACCCTGAGTATAGTATAGCCTAATGTAGGATAATGTTATTTGTAAATTTAGAGTTTTACAGTATTCCATCTCAAGACGGAGGCCATTTATAAATTGTGCTCATATATTGCCCATGTTCTGTATTTATACATAACATATTGATTTCTTTATATATCAACACACACAAATGAATACCCAGGGCTAAATGGATGAAAGTGGCTTGATTTGTTTTGAAGAATAATTTAATTGGCATTGATTTGTAATGGACTCCTTCTGACCATAGTCTATAGTTAACAGTTAAAAAGTTGTTTGGCTTTAATTCCAACAATGGTCACACGAGATTGAAGGGAATCTTGTTATAAAATATTTCTGTAATCACCACACACAAGAAAAGTATGGGGGGAAGGGTGTGTGTGTGTGTGTGGGGGGGGGGGGGGGGGGGGGGGGGGTCTGAAATGAGTTTATAGTTACTTAATATGAACTTACAAATACTAGTAGTTTCCCCTGCCATCCACACAAAACATTGTAATGTTAAACTTTAATTCCAGTTTTCTTTTATAATAATTAGTACATATATAACACATACAATCATGCATATTATTTTTAAATTATTATAATAATGTATTCACACATTTGCTTCCATTTTATAAACTATTGCAAGGAAATACCAGGGAATATTACTGACCGCACCTCATATTTTAACACCGCACCTCACCGCACCACTTTACCGCACCTCACATTTCAACACCGCATCTCGACGCACCTGTTTTTGGAATTCCGGAAAATATAACGAACCCCGTGAAGCAAATATATTTAAACGAACGGAGAAAGACTCTTCACAGAAAATATGCTGTAAGTACCGGAAATAGCCAAATAAGGGTGAAAGCGAAAAATAAATAACATTCACAAAACAAATTCTAACATTGATCGGAAAATAAAATAAAAACAAAAAGCACACACACGCCAGAAGTAACATTTTAGGACACATTTTATTATCTGATGACTGGGAAGTAAGTTATCAGAGTAAGGCGTTACGTTGCAAGGCGTTAATCATACCCCGGACCTTTGGCAGCTCAGCCTCCACCAAAACATCGATTTAGAATTATGTATACTGCTTCCCTGCATAAGTTGGCCACGGGTCGTAAGTTGGCCACCACTCATTTAAATGTATCAAACAGACAAATGTGTGGTTGCACAGGTTTTAAAAGTGGTAGTTATAATAAATCTTATTATAATAGACCATAGACCGAGCTTCTGTCCCGTCGCCAATTGCTATTGAAATACTGATGGACACAATGGCGAGGGACAGAGTTCCCATGTACTTGTTTTCAGTGTAAATCTCGAACTGTGGGGAATTATTGTATTCACTTTCAAAACTCCTTGTTGTGTCTATTATAGCTGTATCCAGTTTACAATACATATGTTATTAAATTAAACTGCTTTTAGAAGCCAGAAATTTCTTTTGTAGATAACTATGTAATGTTGAAAGTTTGTTTACATTTTGAAAATTGGTTGAAATACATACATATTAGTTTGATTGGCATAAAATATAAGTGAACGGCACATATACATACCTTAAAGAATTCAAATAACACTTTATAGTTGTGGTAATATGAGTACAAATATGCCGTCCAAAATTTACACAGAAAACAGGTACATGTGAGCTCTGTCCCTCGCCATTGCGTACCATCAGTATTTCAATAGCAATTGGCGACGGGACAGAAACTCGGTCTAAATAGACCATTCAAGAATGATACAGGCCTTTAGATTTATAGAAATTTCAAAATATGATGATGGCGGCCAACTTACGACCCGCGGCCAACTTATGCAGGGAAGCAGTACAGTAAATGCTGCTCCACGCCTTAACTTTGCAGAACGCAGACACAAAAACCTTGTTTGTATTACGTTTAATAGTGGGGATTTCTGTAGACGTGGTTACCTCGGCTCTACTTTACTTGCGTGTAGAGCCGTGGCACTACGTACCCACATAAAACTAGAGATTTGCATAAAATAACTCAAAATGGTTTGACATATTTAAAAGCAGTTGATATTAAGCCAAGGACACAACAAATGCAATATGTGTATGATATATATGCTATTTTATACAGCTTTTATAACAAAAGAGCATTTTCTGATTTTTTGAGAAATGGTCCAAATAAAAGTATTGAAAATGAGGAAATATAATTTATTGTTTTGTCAAATATGTTTGCATGTTGACTGTTGAGGTTAATGTAACAAAATAGTTGTGGGAACAGTTGTGTGTATAAATTTTATAGTATTTGTGTTTTATGCAAATCTCTAGTTTTATGTGGGGTCGTGCCACGGCTCTACATGCAAGTAAGTAGAGCCGAGGTAACCATGTCTAGGATTTCTGTTGATTTAAATATGCAATATTGACCCAAGAACAAGCTATAAATAGACGTTAACCACATGGTAGAGGATATTTACCCAACAGCTGTGTACTCTAGATCAGTTTCACTGCTAGTGTACCCAACAGTTGTGTACGCAAGATCTATATTGCTGCTAGCATACCCTATGGTTGTGTACGCGAGCAGTGATACTGGTCTAGCATACCCAACAGTTGTGTACACAAGATCTATACTGCCTTGCTACCAATTATCGCCGGGTACTAGTGTTACGATCGAATGTAAATATGGAAACCGGGTCCCGAAAACAAAAATTCGGCAGAAACCGGATTCGTTCGAATTAGTATACACCAAGCTGTAGTCAAGTTGTAAAACTTTCTCTGCGTGTACATGAACAATAATGTGGTTTATTTGGTGATAAAACAGACGTTTTGGATATTATTTCAGTGTATATTGGCAAAATATTACAGAAGTTAATATTTTTAAACGTTTCTGTGCAATATTTTATACATTTTGATGTGAAATATGTGACATTTCGGGAACCGGTTATTGGAATTTATCACCGGATTTCGTTTTCTCTTTTATAAATCGAATAGAAACCAACTATCCGGTTTGCCGTCTTTATCACTACCGGGTACCAATTACCGCCAGTCAGAATTCAGATAGACATAACTTGTCAAATAGTATATTTCAAGTCCAATACATATGGTATAACTGGTTCCAAATAGAACAAATACACATCGAAAGACTTTGAAGATACATGGCTGCTTATGAAATATGACCATTTTATTTTTTGTTGGCGGTAATTGGTACCCGGCGATAATTGGTAGCAAGGCAGTATTGCTGATGGTGTACCCATCGGTTGTGTATGCTAGCAGTGATACTGGTCTAGTGTACCCAACAATTGTGTTTGCAAGATCTATATCACTGCTAGTGTACCCAACAGCTGTGTACTTATATACACTCCTGGCCAGGGTTGGAGTCAAGTACATTGAAATGTACTTAAGTACAAGTACTTTGTTAATTTTCAAGTACAAATACAAGTCCCTTTTTCATCAAAGTACTTAAGTACAAGTACAAGTACTTTTCAAAGTACAGTAGAACCTCAATTATCCGAACCCCATGGGAGACGTACAATCCGGCCGGATAATCGAGGGGTTCGGATGGATGGAGGAAACCGAAATTCACGGTCTATGGGTTACCGAGTGGGCGATAATTGAAGAATTGTTGTTTTTATGCAATAAACATAGACGTTGGTGGTCGTTAATAAAATAATTTAATATATTTGTGTCATATAATATAAGGGACCCTTCAGTTGTTGTTTATTTTCTCCATATCCGTGGATATTATTATTTTTATTTAAAATATTATGCGGACTTGAGCTAGTTGTGTTCGGTTGGTACTTGCATTGATAATTTTAATTTTAGATTAACATCGTCCCGCATTTTGTCAATTGAAAAACTCTGGGAGATTATTTATTGTAAAACTCCAAGCGAACACGCCTTCACTGATAGGTGGGTTTGATTGGTACTGCATTATTGACGTCTTTTCTACACGGCAGTCTGTGAACCTACTCCAGGAGATTATAAATTGTGACACGCAATCGAACACACTTTCATTAACTGGCGCATTATCAAAGAAGTTGTGTAGCGGGGTCGTGTAATTGAATTAATCCCTCCTCTATTGTAAAAATGGTGATAAAGATCAAAGGAGTTAGGCGTTTCTGTGAATGGTACGTTTTATAAAGCACTAGAATTAATAGTTTCCGATACTGTGTAAAATCCTGTATTATCGCTCACGGTAGACGGTGCATTATACATGTACATGTGTAGGGAGACATGATTTTGGTTCGGTTAATCCAGAGATTCGGATAATAGAAGGCCGGATAATCGAGGTTCTACTGTACTGAAGTACAAGTACAAGTACTTTTCATCCGTGAGTTTTTTTCAAACATTAATACAAAAATTACAATTATACACTAATTGGTTGTTATCCACTTATTACTATCTTATAATATTAAAAGGCCCACTATTATTATTGTTTATTCTATTTTAGTGACTACCAATATTTCACAAAACAACAGATACAACATATAAAAAAATACCCAGCCTGCTATTGGGCTTATAAGTCACTTTAAGTTAGAAATTAATTAAGTGTTGTGATGATAGAAAATTAGTTAACCTAATACAATAATACTATACATAATAAGTTTTATGTTAACTAGTCTTTGTAAATTGAAGTATTAGAGAGAAAGCAGAAAGCTTGCTGTGTATTATATTCTCCTTTAAGAAATATATATGTTTCTTTGGAATACAATGTTATCACCCAAAATTGCTATTCAGTAAAAGTGACAAGTAAACAATGAACTTATCCTCACCTTCAAATGTTTGACAGAAATTGAAGTGACTTTTGTGCTTCCTGCAATAACCTGAGTACATTGTTTACACTTTGCTGTGACACTCCCTTCAGTATTAGCTGGAATCTCAAAATGCTTTAAAACAGCAGCCATTGTGCTAACACAATGTGATTACCATAAAGTAAGTGGTTTGTGTCAATCCCCCTGTCCAGGTATTTATAGTGGTCAGACAAGATCATGGCCAGTGAGAGAAATAATCTTTTTTCTGTAATCAACAGTCTTACCTACTCCAACAATCTTCTGATCTGTATTCATTCGTTGAAAAAAACTCATTTCTGAGCAATTACATCACAGAGACTGTGTTAATCTGGTCCTTGTGATTTACTTGGACCAATTGAAAGCTCTTAAATGCCCAGGTGCAATTTACAAAGAATACTCATACCAGGGTAGATATTATTAACTGAGATCAGGCAAGTTCAAAGTAGACAGTTATAAGAGGATTAAAGAAGGGGAGTAATATGCAATCTTGGAACAATTGTCCCTCCTTTTAAGATGTGATTGGCTTATTGAATTGAAACTTAAATAATTGAATTCATTATTATTATCAATTATACTAAACTTTTTAAAAGAAACACTATTATCAAATTGCATCAGAATATATCATTGAAACTTTTATGAAAATTTAATCTAAATGAATGTTTATCAATAAAAATATGGAAAAAGCTCAATTCAGTTGTAATAATTATATAATACACAAACTTTTGAAAAATTAGTAAAAATTTACTTAAACTAAAAGTACTTAAAAAGGACTTAAATGTACTTGTAAGTACATCAAATTTAAAATGTACTTAAGTACAATTCAAGTGCATGTACATGTACTTGGAATTTGAAAATGTACTTTGACCCCAACCCTGCTCCTGGCATACCCAGCTACCCTTCACTCAAGGTAGTGAACCCTATGTTCCCAATGGTTGTGCAGGGGCCACGGTGGCAGAGTGGTAACACTCAGGCCTCCCACCTCTGCGGCTGGGGTTCGATCCCCGTCATGGCCGTAAGTGGGAAAGCTGGTAGTTGCTTGCCGTTGGTCGGCAGTTTACAGTACAGAACCCTAGCGAACTATATGTACTGGTTTCCTCTGCCCTTCCAACTACCCGTCGTGATATGACCTGTACAGTGTTGAAAGCGACGTAAAACCCCAAATAAACAAACAAACAAACCAATGGTTGTGCAGCCTAGATCAATAGCATTCTTAACGTACCCAACGGTTGTGTATGCAAGACCTATTTGACTGCTAGCTTACCCAACCGTAGTATATACGCTAGCAGTGATATCAGTCTAGCATACCCAATGGCTGTGTACACAAGACTCAATGCTAGCGTACACATTGGGTGTGTACATACACTAATAGCATACCCAACTATCCTGCATTTAAAGCAGTGAACTTATATTCCCAGTGGTTGTGCACCCTAGATCAATAGCATTGTTAGTGTACCCAACGTTGTGTACACAAGATGCATTTCACTGCTAGTGTACCCATCGGTTGTGTACACGAGCAGTGATATCAGTCTACTGTATCCAACGGTTTTGTACATAAGATATACATCACTGCTAGAATACCTGATGGCTGTATATGTACACTATCCTGTATCCAATTAAAGTACTAAGTTCTATTTTTTCAATGGTAATGTAGCCTTGATTTATGTCATTGTATTTTGTTAGTGTATCCAAAAAGTACTGGCATACCTAACTACCCTGTACCCAAGGCAGTAAACTCTATTTGCCCAATTGTTGAGCACCCAACATCAATATCATTGTTGGCGTACCCAGCGTACACAAGATTCATATCACTACTAGCACACCCAGCGGTAGTGTACACTGGCAGTCTTATTGGTCTAGTGTACCCAGTGGTTGTGTATGCAAAATATTTATCGCTGCTAGTGTAGCCAACAACTCCAAAATTTTTACAGCCTACCCAATTTATCATTACCCAAGGTAGTACATATCATTACTTTTTGTAGTGTACTTAAAAGCTCTGTATCCAAGGTATTGTGAAGCAATTAGCTTTTAAGGAAATTTTTTCGAGTAGTCAGAAATGGGCCAAGGATCACTCTGAATTAAAATTTTTCAGCTTAGCATGAGTTTGCACTATGAAACAGTAGAAGAACTTGTTTTTTGTTACATTTTGACAAAGTTTAAAGGACATGCCAGACATGAGCTAATTTGGGTACAGTAGCAGTGATCTTGTGTACATAGTCGTTGGGTACGCTAGCGATGATATAGATCTTATAGAAAGGTCTGAAATTTACCTTGGACCTCTCCTTCAAGGTCAAACGAGGATAGCCAAACTTAAAAGTGCTTATAACGTGCTTATTATTGGTCCTAGAGGTTTGGGATGGTAAACTAACCTATAGGAAATCATGGGCTGGGAATCTTTTGATGTGGTCAGATTTGACCTTGGACCTCTCCTTCAAGGTCAAGCGAGGATAGCCAAACTTAAAAGTGCTTATAACTCGCTTATTATTGGTCGTACAGGTTTGGGATGGTAAACCAACTTATAAGAAATCATGGGCTGGGAATCTTCTGGTGTGGTCAGATTTGACCTTGGACCCCTCCTTCAAGGTCAAACAAGGATAGCCAAACTTAAAAGTGCTTATAACTCGCTTATTATTGGTCCTAGAGGTTTGGGGTGGTAAACCAACCTATAGGAAATCATGGGCTGGGAATCTTCTGGTGTGGTCAGATTTGACCTTGGACCCCTCCTTCAAGGTCAAACTAGGATAGCCAAACTTAAAAGTGCTTATGACTCTCTTATTGTTGGTCCTAGAGGTTTGGGATGGTCAACCAACCTATAGGAAATCATGGGCTGACAATCTTTTGGTGTGGTCAGATTTGACCTTGTATACCTCCTTCAAGGTTAAGCGAGGATAGCCATACTTAAAAGTGCTTATACCTCGCTTATTATTGGTCCTAGAGGTTTAGGATGGTAAACCAACCTATAGGAAATCATGGGCTGGGAATATTGTAGTGTGGTCGGATTTGACCTTGGGCGCCTCCTTCAAGGTCAAACGAGGATATCCAAATGTGAAAGTGCTTACAACTTGCTTATTATTAGTCCTAGAGGTTTGCAAACTGAAACCAACCCATAGGAAATCATGGGCTAGGAATCTTTTGATGTGCTCAGATTTGACCTTGGGCCCCTCCTTCAATGTCAAATGAGGATACCCAAACTTAGAAACGCTTATAACTCGCTTATTATTGGTCCCAGAGGTTTGTAATGTGAAACCAAACTATAGGAAATCATGGGCTACGAATCTTTTGATGTGGTCAGATTTGGCCTTGGGCCCCTCCTTCAAGGTCAAACGACAATAGCCAAACCTAAAAGTGCTGATAACTTGCTTATTATTGTATCCCCGGACGAAAGTCGGGGATACTTAGGATTCAGTACGGTCACGCCGCCGCCGCAGAGATTTCCTTTTGGATGCGATAACTTAAAAAATATTTTAGTTAGAACTTTCAAATTTGGTATGTGGGTATATATGGGCAATGCCACGAACACTATTGTTTTGTGACCTTGACCTTCAATCTCAAGGTCACTGGTGGCCACTTAAAGGTCAGATTTTGGCCATTTTTGCACATTTTGGCCCAGTTGTCCAAGACAGAAAGTTAGATCATCCTATGGCTGGTATATATAATACATATATATGTCCTCTATAAGCATGCAGAAATTTGACCTTGAGGCTCTTCATTGAAGGTCATCCACTGACCGCCAAAGTACTTGACCGAGGGGCATTTTTGGCATTTTTGGAGATATTTTCACACTTAACGCTGACTATATTGCATGGAAACTATTGAAAATGGCTTTGGAGGTTGAGTACATGATGGACTTCTGCCATCCAGGTTTACTGGTTACAGATCTTCATTTAAGGTCATCCACTGACCGCCAAAGTACCTGACCAAGGGTCATTTTTGGCATATTTGGAGATATTTTCACACTTAATGCTGACTACATTGCGTGGAAACTATTGAAAATGGCTTTTGAGGTTGAGTACATGATGGCGTACCAGCATCCAGGCTGACCGGTTACAGATCTTCGTTGAAGGTCATCCACTGACCGCCAAAGTACCTGACCGAGGGTCATTTTGGGCCCTCTATTTGTTTGTTTGTTTGTAAACAAGATAACTTAAAAACTGACAGACGGATTTTGATAAAATTTTCAGGATATGTCCAAATTGGTAAAAGGAAGATGTGATTAAATTTTGGGAGTGATCCGGATCACTGTCTGGATCTTCTGGATCCATGAAATTTAATTTTTAAACACAGATAGCTCAAAAAGTTATGGGTGCATTTTGATGAAATCTTCAGGAGATGTCCTTATCGGGACGAGGAACAAGTGATTAGATTTTGGGAGTGATCCGGATCACTGTCTGGATCATCTGGATCCAGACTGCCAGATGTGTTTGTGTACAATATAGCTCAAAAACTTATGAACGGATTTTGATGAAATTTTCAGGATATGTCTAAAAGGTAAAAAGATGAAATGGTTGAATTTTAGAAGTGATCCGGATCACTATATGGATCTTCTGGATCCATGAAATGTAATTTTTAAAGACAGATACCTCAAAAAGTTATGGATGGATTGTGATGACATTTTCAGCAAATGGCCTAAATGGTGCGAGGAACAAGTGATTAGATTTGGGGAGTGATCTGGATCACTGTCTGGATCATCTGGATCCAGGTTGCAGATGTGTTTGTGTACATTGTAGCTAAAAAACTTATGGACGGATTTTGATGAAATTTTCAGGATATGTCTGAAAAGGTAAAAGGATGAAATGGCTGAATTTTGGAAGTGATCCGGATCACTATATGGATCTTCTGGATCCATGAAATGTAATAAGACAGATACCTCAAAAAGTTATGGATGGATTGTGATGACATTTTCAGCAAATGACCTAAATGGTGCGAGGAACAAGTGATTAGATTTGGGGAGTGATCTGGATGACTGTCTGGATCATCTGGATCCAGGTTGCCAGATGTGTTTGTGTACATTATAGCAAAAAAACTTATGGACGGATTTTGATGAAATTTTCAGGATATGTCTGAAAAGGTAAAAGGATGAAATGGCTGAATTTTGGAAGTGATCCGGATCACTATATGGATCTTCTGGATCCATGAAATGTAATAAGACAGATACCTCAAAAAGTTATGGATGGATTGTGATGACATTTTCAGCAAATGACCTAAATGGTGCGAGGAACAAGTGATTAGATTTGGGGAGTGATCTGGATCACTGTCTGGATCATCTGGATCCAGGTTGCCAGATGTGTTTGTGTACATTGTAGCAAAAAAACTTATGGACGGATTTTGATGAAATTTTCAGGATATGTCTGAAAAGGTAAAAGGATGAAATAACTGAATTTTGGAAGTGATCCGGATCACTGTATGGATCTTCTGGATCCGTGAAATGTAATAAGACATACCTCAAAAAGTTATGGATGGATTGTGATGACATTTTCAGCAAGTGACCTAAATGGTACAAGGAACAAGTGATTATACTTTTGGAATGATCTGGATCACTGTCTGGATCATCTGGATCGAGCCTGCAACATGATTTTACGATGATTTTTGATGATATTTTTAGGCTATGTTACAAATAGTAAAAGGAAGAAGTGGTAAAAGGATGAAATGGCTGAATTTTGGAAGTGATCCGGATCACTATATGGATCTTCTGGATCCATGAAATGTAATTTTTTAAGACAGATACCTCAAAAAGTTATGGATGGATTGTTTCAGCAAATGGCCTAAATGGTACAAGGAACAAGTGATTACATTTTTGGAGTGATCTGGATCATCTGGATCCAGGCTTGCACATAATCTTGGAATGGATTTTACTATTTTCAGGATATGTTACAAATGGTAAAAGGAAGAAGTGGTAAAAGGAAGAAATGGTTCAATTTTGCGAGTGATCTGGACCACTATCTGGATCTTCTGGATCCGTGAATGTAATTTTTAAAGACAAATAGCTCAGAAAGTGATGAATGGATTTTTATGAAATTTTCAGGAAATGTCTTAAATGGGACAAAGAACAAGTGATTAGATTTTGGGAGTAATCTGGATCACTGTCTGGATCATGTGGATCCAGGCTGCCAGATGTGTCTGTGTACAAGATAACTCAAAAACTTATGGATGGATTTCGATGAAATTTTTAGAATATGTCTGAAAAGGTAAAAGGATGAAATGATTGAGTTTTGGAAGCGATCCGGATCACTATATGGATCTTCTGGATTCATGAAATGTAATTTTTAAAGACAGATATAAGTGAAACAACTAGTGATTAGCTTTTGGAAGTAATCTGGTACTATGGAGAATCCTGACCTGGTACTCCAGGAAACAGGCTCAAGCCCGACACATTCACGCCTTAACTATGTCCCGTCCGGGAATACACTGCGTCGAGACGCAATCTCTAGTTGGTCCTAGAGGTTTGTAATATGACACCAAGTTATAGGAGGTAATGGGCAGGGAATCTTCTGATGTTTTCAGATTTGACCTTGGTCTCCCTCCTTTAAGGTCAAACGATGGTTCACTGGCTTTGGTGAGTTGTCTTTTCGATGGATACAAATTTGCATCGGTTCTCCGATGTGTAGGTCTAGTTAATATAAGAAAATGAAGGTAAATGGAAAGGTTCCATTTCACTGAGCTTCATCAAGTCTAGCTGTGTATGCTGTTCTTTCAAATGTCTCGGAATATCTCGAAAAACATAAGAGATAGTGATTTTGCGTGAATTTTTGACCCACAGGGTAATACAAGAGTGTCCTATGCAAAGGGGAAAAATATCAAGAGTATCCTATGCAAAGTGGAAAAAAATTCAATTTTCATCACTTTTGGCGGCCATCTTTGATTTTAGCGGAAAATAAACATTGAAAATATCTTCGAAATGGTAAGAGAAATGTGCGATTTCGAGCGAGTATTTGACCCACAGGGTAGTACAACAGTATTCTGTGCCTAGGGGAAAAGTTTCAGTTTTCACCACTTTTGGCAGCCATCTTGGATTTTAGCGGAAAATGAAAAATTGTGAATATCTTGGAAAAGGTATTTCTTCCCCTGTAATGCTCGGCAGGAGATACATACCGCAGCAGTGGTCTTGTTGTATATTAAGCGTCCCGCAAGGGACGCTTGTTTGTGTATGGGAGACCTTCAGGCTCCGCATTTTGTTTTCCTTATAACTCTGTAACCGTTAGGCGGATTCTTTTCAAATTTGGCAGGTTTTGGCAGTAGCCTGGGGGAATTTTTTTGAATATGCTGCAGTGACATTTCAACCAATCAGAGAGGTCACATGACCAAAAATATCTTTTTTTTGATGGGGAAGCTTGTCCGGATGATAACTTGAAAGGAATTTTATCAATTCACCTGAAACTTGGCAAATACATTCATTCTATTAAAATCTGGAAATCATTAGATTTTGGCATTGATTGGTTAAGAAATGGCCGAGTAATTAATGATTAATTAATCATTGTGAATTTTCCAAATAAGGAAAACACAAAAATACTTATATCTCGAAAACCGTGCTAGATAGAGCGATTTCGACGAAATTTTTCACCCACAGGGTATCTCTGCGGAGTAGTTATCCCAATTTTCAAAAAAAATTTCTCTCGCCAAAAATGGCGGCCATTTTGAATTTTCGAATTTTTCGCAAAAATTGCAAAACACAAAAATGCTTATATCTCGAAAACCGTGCTAGATAGAGTGATTTCGACGAAATTTTGGACCCACAGGGTATCTCTGCGGAGTAGTTACCCCATTTTTTGAAAAAAATTTTCTCTCACCAAAAATGGCGGCCATTTTGAATTTTCGAATTTTTCGCAAAAATTGCAAAACATAAAATTGCTTATATCTCGAAAACCGTACTAGATAGAGTGATTTCGACGAAATTTTGGACCCACAGGGTATCTCTGTAGAGTAGTTATCCCAATTTTCAAAAAGTTTGTGTCTCCCCAAAAATGGCGGCCATTTTGAATTTTCGAATTTTTCGCAAAAATTGCAAAACATAAAAATGCTTATATCTCGAAAACCCTGCTAGATAGAGCGATTTCGACGAAATTTTTGAATCGCAGGGTATCTCTGCAGAGTAGCCATGCCTATTTTCAAAAAAATTTTGTCTCGGCAAAAATGGCGGCCATTTTGAATTTTCGAATTTTTTGCAAAATTGCAAAACATAAAAA
This sequence comes from Sabellastarte sp. h YS-2021, assembly GCA_964017235.1. Taxonomy (NCBI): domain Eukaryota; kingdom Metazoa; phylum Annelida; class Polychaeta; order Sabellida; family Sabellidae; genus Sabellastarte; species Sabellastarte sp. h YS-2021. The sequence goes on along the minus strand of OZ024937.1, from coordinate 31,718,202 downwards.
TGCTTATATCTCGAAAACCGTGCTAGATAGAGCGATTTCGACGAAATTTTTGATCCGTAGGGTGTCTGCAGAGTAGCCATGCCAATTTTCAAAAAAAAATTTGTCTTGCCAAAAATGGCGGCCATTTTGAATTTTTGTGCAAAAATTGCAAAACACAAAAATGCTAATATTTCGAAAACCGTGCTACATAGAGCGATTTCGACGAAATTTTTGATCTTCAGGGTATCTCTGCAGAGCAGCTATCCCAGAGAGCTTTCACTTGGTGAAGTTTCAGACCTATAGCTAATTGCTCACCTACTCAAAATGAGTAAATGCGAATTATCTCTAAAAGTATTGCAGATGGCCAATTTTTCTCAAATAACTCATTCACCTACTTTTGGGAGAGCTTTCACTCTGTGAAGTTTCAGACCCATAGCTATTTATTCACCTACTCAAAATGAGTAAATGCTAATTATCTGTAAAAGTATTGCGGATACCCAAGTTTTATCAAATACTCATTCATCTACTTGTGGGAGAGCTTTCACATGGTGAAGTTTCAGACCCATAGCTAATTACTCACCTACTCAAAATAAGTAAATGCGAATTATCTCTAAAAGTATTGCAGATAGCCAATTTTTCTCAAATAACTCATTCACCTACTTTTGGGAGAGCTTTCACCTGGTGAAGTTTCAGACCCATAGCTAATTATTCACCTACTCAAAATGAGTAAATGTGAATTATCTCTAAAAGTATTGCAGATAGTCAATTTTTCTCAAATAACTCATTCACCTACTTTTGGGAGAGCTTTCACTCTGTGAAGTTTCAGACCCATAGCTATTTATTCACCTACTCAAAATGAGTAAATGCTAATTATCTGTAAAAGTATTGCGGATACCCAATTTTTATCAAATACTCATTCATCTACTTGTGGGAGAGCTTTCACATGGTGAACTTTCAGACCCATAGCTAATTACTCACCTACTCAAAATGAGTAAATGGGAGTTATCTCTAAAAGTATTGCAGATAGCCATTTTTCTCAAATAACTCATTCACCTACTTTTGGGAGAGCTTTCACTTGGTGAAGTTTCAGACCCATAGCTAATTATTCACCTACTCAAAATGAGTAAATGTGAATTATCTCTTAATAGTATTGCAGATAGCCAATTTTTATCTCCCGCCGGGCTTTAGCCCGGGAGGGAGATTATGAAATGATGCCTGTGTGTCCATTTGTGCGTGCGTTAGTTAGTTACGCAGATTTCTCCAAAACTACTATAGCTACAGATTTTTTGTAAATTAATTGTCCCAATGAATTTTCACGCCCTCGAAAATTTTTTTGGTTTTATGGACTTAGGCCTAAAGATAAGTGAGTAATAGCAATCTTAGCTACTTGAAGTAAAGGGCTCATAACTCAAAAACTATTGCAGTTACAACTTTTTCTTCAAATATCGTGTTCAGCTACTTTGTCGGCTATAAGATGGTACATAGTTTGGGGTCCCATTGCATGCCATAAGTGAGTAATAGCTATTTCCTTATTTGTAGCAAAATAATGACATAAGTAAATGTCAAATATCTTCAAAAGTATTAAAGTTAGGGAATTCTTTTCAAATATGTTGTTCATCTACTTTTTGATAAGCTATCACATAGTAAAGTTTCAGATCTGTTGCATATTGGATAGCTGAGTAATAGCTACTTTGAAATTCTACATTTGAGTAAATCCATTGTAACTCCAAAACTAGTGCAGTTAGAGTATTTTCCTAAAATATGTTGTTCAGCTACTTTGTCCTTAATTATAAGATGCCATATAGTTTGGGGTTCTATTGCATGCCATAAGTGAGTAATAGCTATTTTCTTATTTGTAGCAAAATAATGACATGAGTAAATTTCAAATATCTTCAAAAGTATTAAAGTTACGGAATTCTTTTCCAATATGTTATTCATCTAGTTTTTGGTAAGCTATCACATAGTAAAGTTTCAGACCTGTTGCACATTGGATAGCTGAGTAATAGCTACTTTGAAATTGTGACTGTTGAGTAAATCCATTGTAACTCCAAAACTAGTGCAGTTAGAGTATTTTCCTAAAATATGTTATTCAGCTACTTTTTCCTTAACTATAAGATGGCATATCGTTTGGGGTTCCATTGCATGTCATAAGTGAGCAATAGCTATTTTTTATTTGTAGCAAAATTATGATGGAAATAAATGTCAAATACCTTTACAAGTATCAAAGTTAGGCAAATCTTTTCATTTGTTATTCATCTAGTTTTTCAAAAGCTTACTTTCCTGTGTCCTTTATATTTTTGTTGCTTTTGCAGATGTAGGTCAATAGCTAAGTGAGTAGATAGCGGTGTAATAGCTACCAAAATGAGTAAATGTCTTTTATCTCTAAAAGTATTATAGGTACGCAATTTCTTCTAAATAAGTCATTCACCTACTTTTGGGTGATCTACCACATAGTGAAGTTGCCCAACTGTAGCTCTTTGGATAGCTGAGTAATAGCTACCAAAATGAGTAAATGTCTTTTATCTCTAAAAATATTGCACATAGGCAATTTCTTCTAAATAAGTCATTCACCTACTTTTGTGTGATCTACCACATAGTGAAGTTGCAGAACTGTAGCTCTTTGGATAGCTGAGTAATAGCTACTGAAATGAGTAAATGTCTTTTATCTCTAAAAGTTTTACAGATAGCAATTTCTTCTAAATAACTCGTTCACCTACTTTTGGGTCATCTACCACGTAGTGAAGTTGCAGAACTGTAGCTCTCTGGATAGGTGAGTAATAGCTACTAAAATGAGTAAATGTCTTTTATCTCAAAGTATTACAGGTAGGCAATTTCTTCTAAATAAGTCATTCACCTACTTTTGGGTGATCTACCACATAGTGAAGTTACAGAACTGTAGCTCTTTGGATAACTGAGTAACAGCTACTAAAATGAGCAAATGTCTTTTATCTCTAAAAGTATTATCGGTAGGCAATTTCTTCTAAATAAGTCATTCACCTACTTTTGGGTGATCTACCACATAGTGAAGTTGCAGAACTGTAGCTCTTTGGATAACTGAGTAATAGCTACCAAAATGAGTAAATGTCTTTTATCTCTAAAAGTATTATAGGTAGGCAATTTCTTCTAAATAAGTTATTCACCTACTTTTGGGTGATCCACCACATAGTGAAGTTGCACAACTGTAGCTCTTTGGATAGCTGAGTAATAGCTAAGAAAATGAGTAAATGTCTTTTATCTCTAAAAATATTACACATAGGCAATTTCTTCTAAATAAGTCATTCACCTACTTTTGTGTGATCTACCACATAGTGAAGTTGCAGAACTGTAGCTCTTTGGATAGCTGAGTAATAGCTACTGAAATGAGTAAATGTCTTTTATCTCTAAAAGTTTTACAGATAGCAATTTCTTCTAAATAACTCGTTCACCTACTTTTGGGTCATCTACCACGTAGAAAAGTTGCAGAACTGTAGCTCTCTGGATAGGTGAGTAATAGCTACTAAAATGAGTAAATGTCTTTTATCTCTAAAAGTATTACAGGTAGGCAATTTCTTCTAAATAAGTCATCTACTTTTGGGTGATCTACCACATAGTGAAGTTGCAGAGCTGTAGCTCTTTGGATAGCTGAGTAATAGCTACTCAAATGGGTAAATGTCTTTTATCTCTAAAAGTATTACAGGTAGACAATTTTTTCTAAATAAGTCAATCACCTACTTTTGGCTGATCTACCACATAGTGAAGTTGCAGAACTGTAGCTCTTTGGATAGGTGAGTAATAGCTACCAAAATGAGTAAATGTCTTTTATCTCTAAAAGTATTACAGGTAGGCAATTTCTTCTAAATAAGTCATTCAAGTACTTTTGGGTGATCTACCACATAGTGAAGTTGCAGAACTGTAGCTCTTTGGATAGCTGAATAATAGCTACTAAAATGAGTAAATGTCTTTTATCTGTAAAAGTATTACAGGTAGGCAATTTCTTCTAAATAAGTCATTCACCTACTTTTGTGTGATCTACCACATAGTGAAGTTGCAGAACTGTAGCTCTTTGGATAGCTGAGTAATAGCTACTAAAATGAGTAAATGTCTTTTATCTGTAAAAGTATTACAGGTACACAATTTCTCCTAAATAAGTCAATCACCTACTTTTGGGTGATCTACCACATAGTGAAGTTGCAGAACTGTAGCTCTTTGGATAGCTGAATAATAGCTACTAAAATGAGTAAATGTCTTTTATCTCTAAAAGTATTACAGGTAGGCAATTTCTTCTAAATAAGTCATTCACCTACTTTTGGGTGATCTACTACATAGTGAAGTTGCAGAGCTGTAGCTCTTTGGATAGCTGAGTAATAGCTACTAAAATGAGTAAATGTCTTTTATCTCTAACAGTATTACAGGTAGGCAATTTCTTCTAAATAAGTCATTCACCTACTCTTGGGTGATCTACCACATAGTGAAGTTGCAGAACTGTAGCTCTTTGGATAACTGAGTAATAGCTACTAAAATGAGCAAATATCTTTTATCTCTAAAGTATTACAGGTAGGCAATTTCTTCTAAATAAGTCATTCACCTACTTTTGGGTGATCTACCACATATTGAAGTTGCAGAACTGAGCTTTTTGGATCTGAGTAATAGCTACTAAAATGAGTAAATGTCTTTTATCTCTAAAAGTATTACAGGTAGGCAATTTCTTCTAAATAAGTCATTCACCTACTTTTGGGTGATCTACCACATAGTGAAGTTGCAGAACTGTAGCTCTTTGGATAACTGAGTAATAGCTACTAAAATGAGCAAATATCTTTTATCTCTAAAGTATTACAGGTAGGCAATTTCTTCTAAATAAGTCATTCACCTACTTTTGGGTGATCTACCACATAGTGAAGTTGCAGAACTGAGCTCTTTGGATAGCTGAGTAATAGCTACTAAAATGAGTAAATGTCTTTTATCTCTAAAAGTATTACAGGTAGGCAATTTCTTCTAAATAAGTCATTCACCTACTTTTGGGTGATCTACCACATAGTGAAGTTGCAGAACTGTAGCTCTTTGGATGGCAGAGTAATAGCCACTAAAATAAGTAAATATCTTTTATCTCTAAAAGTGTTACAGATAGGCAATTTCTTCTAAATACGTCCTTACCTACTTTGGGTTGATCTACTGCACAATAAAGTTGCAGAACTGTAGCTCTTTGGATGGCAGAGTAATAGCTACTAAAGTGAGTAAATGCCTTTTGTCTTTAAAAGTATTGCAATGAAACATTAAACTTGTTGTCACTTCTGCATCTCACAAGAAAATTTATATTCCACTATCTTTAGTACATCTAATTTATATGGTGGGAGATAAATGCATGCGTCAGAATGCTTGTTATCTCCCGCCGGGCTTTAGCCAGGGAGGGAGATTATGAAATGATGCCTGTGTGTGCGTGCGTGCGTGTGTGCGTGCGTTAGTTAGTCACGCAGATTCCTCCAAAACTACTACAGCTACAGATTTTTTGTAAATTAATTGTCCCAATGAGTTTTCACGCCCTCGAAAATTTTTTTGGTTTTATGGACTTAGGCCTAAAGATAACTGAGTAATAGCTATCTTAGCTACTTGGAGTAAAGGGCTCATAACTCAAAAACTATTGCAGTTACAAATTTTTCTTCAAATATGTTGTTCAGCTACTTTGTCCTTAGCTATAAGATGGTACATAGTTTGGGGTCCCATTGCATGCCATAAGTGAGTAATAGCTATTTTCTCATTTGTAGCTAAATAACAAAAGGAGTAAATGTCAAATATCTTCAAAAGTATTAGAGTTACAGAAATCTTTTCAAATATGTTGTTTATCTACTTTTTGGTAAGCTATCACATAGTAAAGTTTCAGACCTGTTGCACCTTGGATAGCTGAGTAATAGCTACTTTGAAATTCTGACTGTTGAGTAAAGCCATTGTAACTCCAAAACTATTGCAGTTAGAGTGTTTTCCTAAAATATGTTGTTCAGCTACTTTGTCCTTAGCTATAAGATGGTACATAGTTTGGGGTTCTATTGCATGCCATAAGTGAGTAATAGCTATTTTCTCATTTGTAGCTAAATAACAAAAGAAGTAAATGTCAAATATCTTCAAAAGTATTAAAGTTAGTGAAATCTTTTCAAATATGTTGTCCATCTACTTTTTGGTAAGCTATCACATAGTAAAGTTTCAGACCTGTTGAACCTTTGATAGCTGAGTAATAGCTACTTTCAAATTCCGACGGTTGAGTAAAGCCATTGTAACTCCAAAACTATTGCAGTTAGAGTGTTTTCCTAAAATATGTTGTTCAGCTACTTTGTCCTTAGCTATAAGATGGTACATAGTTTGGGGTTCTATTGCATGCCATAAGTGAGTAATAGCTATTTTCTCATTTGTAGCTAAATAACAAAAGAAGTAAATGTCAAATATCTTCAAAAGTATTAAAGTTAGGGAAATCTTTTCAAATATGTTGTCCATCTACTTTTTGGTAAGCTATTACATAGTAAAGTTTCAGACCTGTTGCACCTTTAATAGCTGAGTCATAGCTACTTTCAAATTCCGACTGTTGAGTAAAGCCATTGTATCTCCAAAACTATTGCAGTTAGAGTGTTTTCCTAAAATATGTTGTTCAGCTGCTTTGTCCTTAGCTATAAGATGGTACATAGTTTGGGGTTCTATTGCATGCCATAAGTGAGTAATAGCTATTTTCTCATTTGTAGCTAAATAACAAAAGAAGTAAATGTCAAATATCTTCAAAAGTATTAAAGTTAGGGAAATCTTTTCAAATATGTTGTCCATCTACTTTTTGGTAAGCTATCACATAGTAAAGTTTCAGACCTGTTGAATCTTTGATAGCTGAGTAATAGCTACTTTAAAATTCTGACTGTTGAGTAAAGCCATTGTAACTCCAAAACTATTGCAGTTAGAGTGTTTTCCTAAAATATGTTGTTCAGCTACTTTGTCCTTAGCTATAAGATGGTACATAGTTTGGGGTTCTATTGCATGCCATAAGTGAGTAATAGCTATTTTCTCATTTGAGGCTAATTGAGAGCTTTCACTTGGTGAAGTTTCAGACCCTTAGCTAATTACTCACCTACTCCAAATGAGTAAATGCGAATTATCTCTAAAAGTATTGCAGATAGCCAATTTTTCTCAACTCATTCAACTACTTTTGGAAAAGCTTTCACATGGTCAAGTTTCAGACCCGTAGCTAATTACTCAAAATGAGTAAATGCTAATTATCTCTAAAAGTATTGCAGATAGCCAATTTTTCTCAAATAACTCGTTCACCTACTTTTGGAAGAGCTTTCACTTGGTGAAGTTTCAGACCCTTAGCTAATTACTCACCTGCTCAAAATGAGTAAATGCAAATCATCTCTAAAAGTATTGCAGATAGCCAATTTTTCTCAAATAACTCATTCACCTACTTTTGGAAGAGCTTTCACTTGGTGAAGTTTCAGACCCGTAGCTAATTACTCACCTGCTCAAAATGAGTAAATGCGAATCATCTCTAAAAGTATTGCAGATAGCCAATTTTTCTCAAATAACTCATTCACCTACTTTTGAGAGAGCTTTCACTTGGTGAAGTTTCAGACCCGTAGCTAATTATTCACCTGCTGAAAATGAGTAAATGCTAATTATCTCTAAAAGTATTGCAGGTAGCCAATTTTTCTCAAATAACTCCTTCACGTACTTTCGGAAGAGCTTTCACATGGTCAAGTTTCAGATCCGTAGCTAATTACTCGCCTACTCAAAATGAGTAAATACGAATTATCTCTAAAAGTATTGCAGATAGCCAATTTTCTCAGATAACTCATTCACCTACTTTTGGGAGAGCTTTCACATGGTGAAATTTCAGACCCATAGCTAATTACTCACCTACTCAAAATGAGTAAATGCTAATTATCTCGAAAAGTATTGCAGATAGCCAATTTTTCTCAAATAACTCATTCATCTACTATTGGGAGAGCTTTCACTTGGTGAAGTTTCAGACCTGTAGCTAATTATTCACCTACTCAAATTGAGTAAATGCTAATTATCTCTAAAAGTATTGCAGATAGCCAATTTTTCTCATATAACTCATTCACCTACTTTTGGGAGAGCTTTCACTTGGTGAAGTTTCAGACCCGTACCTAATTATTCACCTACTCAAAATGAGTAAATGCTAATTATCTCTAAAAGTATTGCGGATAGCCAATTTTTCTCATATAACTCATTCACCTACTTTTGGGAGAGCTTTCACTTGGTGAAGTTTCAGACCTGTAGCTAATTACTCACCTACTCAAAATGAGTAAATGCTAATTATCTCTAAAAGTATTGCAGATAGCCAATTTTTCTCAAATAACTCATTCATCTACTTTTGGGAGAGCTTTCACTTTGTGAAGTTTCAGACCCGTAGCTAATTATTCACCTACTCAAAATGAGTAAATGCTAATTATCTCTAAAAGTATTGCGGATAGCCAATTTTTCTCATATAACTCATTCACCTACTTTTGGGAGAGCTTTCACTTGGTGAAGTTTCAGACCTGTAGCTAATTACTCACCTACTCAAAATGAGTAAATGCTAATTATCTCTAAAAGGATTGTAGATAGCCATTTTTTGTCAAATAACTCATTCACCTACTTTTAGGAGAGCTTTCACTTGGTGAAGTTTCAGACCCATAGCTAATTACTCACCTGCTCAAAATGAGTAAATGCTAATTATCTCTAAAAGTATTGCAGATAGCCAATTTTTCTCAAATAACTCATTCATCTACTATTGGGAGAGCCATCACTTGGTGAAGTTTCAGACCCGTAGCTAATTATTCACCTACTCAAAATGAGTAAATGCTAATTATCCCTAGAAGTATTGCGGATAGCCTTCACATGGTGAAGTTCCAGACCAGTAGATAATTACTCACCTACTCAAAATGAGTAAATGCTAATTATCTCTAAAAGTATTGCTGATAGCCAATTTTTCTCAAATAACTCATTCACCTACTTTTGGGACAGCTTTCACTTGGTGAAGTTTCAGACCTGTAGCTAATTACTCACCTACTCAAAATAAGTAAATGGCTATTATCACTAAAAGTATTGCAGATAGCCAGTATTTCTCAAATAACTCATTCACCTACATTTTGGAGAAGTTTCACATGCTTAAGTTTATTTATGAATTTTTTAAATAAATTTTAATATATTAAAATTAATTAAATCATGCACTAAATCAATTATAACTTGAAAAGTACTGCATTTAGAGCACTTTGTGCAAATATGTTATCCAGCTACTTTTGGGTCAGCTATAACATAGTAAAATTTCAGTCCTGTAGCTCATGGCATAGCTGAATAATAACTACTTTTAGGTTATCACTGTTGGGTAAATCACTTATAACTTGAAAACTTTTGCATTTACATTATTTAGTTTCAGTATGTTATTCACCTATTTTGAGGCAGCTATAACATAGTAAAATTCCAGACCTGTGGCTCATTGCATAGCGGAGTAATAGCTACTTTGAAGTTCTTACTCAACACTAAATCATTTATAACTTGAAAAGTATTGCATTTAGAGCATTTTGTTAAAATATGTCATTCATCTACTTTTTCCATAGCAACAACATGGTGAGTAACTTGGGTGTCTATCTGAATAGCTAAGTGAGTAATAGCTACTTTTGGACTTTTCACTAACTTCCATCATGAGTAAAATCACTTGTAACTTGAAAACTATTGCATTTAGAGAATTTTGTGCAAATATGTTATTCACCTACTTTTGGGTCAGCTATAACATACTAAAATTTCAGACCTCTAGCTCGTGCCATAGCTGAGTAATAGCTACTTTTGCCTTTGCCGGTGGATACATTTTGCATCTGGCTACAGATGCATCCTTGGTCTAGTCTCTAAAAGTATTACAGGTGGGCAATTTCTTGTAAATAAGTTATTCACCTACTTTTGAGTGATCTACCACATAGTGAAGTTGCAGAACTGTAGCTCTTTAGATGGCAGAGTAATAGCCACTAAAATAAGTAAATGTCTTGTATCTCTAAAAGTAGTACAGATAGGCAATTTCTTCTAAAGACGTGCTTCCCTACTTTGAGTTTATCTGCATAGTGAAGTGGTAGAACTGTAGCTCTTTGGATGGCAAAGTAATAGCTACTAAAATGAGTAAATGCCTTTTGTCTTTAAAAGTATTGCAATCAAACATTAAACTTGTCACTTCTACATGTGCCTCCATCTCACAAGAAAATTTACATTCCACTATCTTTAGTACATCTAATTTATACGGCGGGAGATAAATGCATGCGTCAGAATGCTTGTTTCCAGTAATACATGGTTTCCCCCCTATGATACCGTTATTTTCCCCCTTCATATTTCAAGATTCAAACTATAAGTTAGTGTAATATACCACTAATTTACTACTTAAGGTGTGCCCTACTTAAGGTGACCTTAAACTCACAGTAGTAAGATACTTATATTGAGTTGAAGGTTTTTCGTTTCCGGATAGTATCTCAAAAATGGCTTGACGGATTCAATTTAAATTTGGCATGTGGTTGTAACTGGTTTTCAAGGTGTGCCCTATTTTAAGGTGAACTTAAACTCATGTTTTTATTGCGCTACAATAGCTTACCATGTGGGACTGATTGCTGTTCTCGGATGGCCGCCAGGCCCGGCCAACGTCTAAGAAAAACAGACATTTATTGTTGGCCGTAGCCTCAGGTTGTCGTCACGTGGTCTACTCCATTTGTCTTCTCCTTTCTCATTGGCCGCCGCCATATTGGAATCTCTTGTGAAAATCTCAGCCATTTATTCTACTATATCTCAGTTTATACTTATTGTTGGATGCGTTATTTAGCCATTTTGTTTTTTTAATTGTTATTCTTCGTTTTGCTTAAGTTTCACTGCAGTTGGATAAGTGTATTTTACTTTTTGAGTTTTCGAGTCTCGACAAGGCTTGTTGTCTTCGGGTTACGCCTTTTTATTGCGTTTTCAATATGTCTTCTTACCAAAGCAATAAAGATAAACCCCGAGCTCTCAAATATCATCATTTCTGCCATTCCTTTGATATGCATAACCTCTGCCCAACATGCAGGGAGGCTGGCAAGGGAGATGATCCCTTCATCTCACCCTGCAATATTTGTGCTTCTTTTACAGAAGAACAAATGATCAAAATCACTCATAGAAAGAGATACATAAAGAAACAAAAATCTGACTTACCTAAAAATGATGACGAGCTAGATTTATTGGGCGATCAGGAGGTCGAATCCTTCTCGGGTTCTCATGCAGACCTTGAGAGTGCTGCAGATCATCTTTTTACTTCCCCTCCACGTCCTCAGCCACTTGCCTTCGAGGCCTTGTCATTAAAAACTCCAGCAGAATCTGTCCCACCCACCCCAGGTACTGCCTTACAGCAGAAGACATCCAATTGGAACAGAAAATGGGTATTTTTCAGGCCAGTATGCTCGAGGCAATGAAGTCCCTTTGGGAAGACTTTCAAAAGTCGATCCAGAAGAGTTCTTCTCAAGTGGAGGTGGATCAGATCACCGCTTCGGCTTCTAAGCCTGGCCCATCTAACACTGTTCATCTGGACCCTTCACCCCCGAGACCTCGACCTACCTCTCATTCTGTCGAGTCGATGGAAGTGGAGTATGGCCCTGCCTTACCTCCACGTCTCGGGACTGATCCATCTAGACGCATCGAGGACGCTTCGGATCAACCCTCTAATATAGTCGAGGATCCCTCTAGGTTGCCTTTGACTAGGGTTAAAAAACACTCTCATTCTCACAAACAGCATGATATTGTCCTGAGCTCTGCCTTGGACCATTACTTAGATCAGACCGATTACCCTCGGCCTGTTTCTAGTAGACCAAAGAAACTTGCTGACAACACTAATCATAAATCCGGTTCCAGATACTTACCATCTTCCACAGAGGAGGATCAGTCCTCTGTACCCAGATATAGGTCTCCAAAACCTTCTAGAAAGACCTTTTCTGATCAAGACCAACCTCAACATGACCCAGACCCACCTTACTACAGGGAAGTAGCACTGTCTGACATTCACTCTCAATACGCAGAGGAGGTAGATACTTTCAGGCGTATCCTGAAACTCCCTGACCCCAGGGAATCTTTGCCTAGGTCCTCCACTGCAGTAATGGGTCTAGATGACGACAGAGTTGCTTGTAGGATGCGTTTTCTGCGATATCTCGCATTAATTTGCTTTTGCTCGCGGATTTCATCGAAGTATGCGGGGACAAGATTGTAAAAGAACGCATTCAGCACAAGGCAATGCGGGATATATATACGAAGCGAAAAGACGAGAGATCAAAGAAATCGAAACGATGCGTGGAGCTAGAGTTTGTCGAGGTTTTGATTTTTCCGTCGAAACGTTCTTCGAATAATGCCTATAGACGATTTTGGTTTCGTGATCGTTTACAAACTCAAATATATTCAAAGGTACAGACAGTATTTGGACATATTATGCCCAAAAATATAAAATTAAGCTGAAAGTGGATGATTATATAAAAAATGGCTGCAAGAAAAACGAAACTTACAGTAGACTAGATTGTTATCACAACAGGCCATGGCAGTGAAGCCAGTGGTGACCCTATTGGCGTACTACTACGTATCTGTCGGAATTCCCTAGAAAAATATTTTACTGGATCAAAATTCACAGACAACTCATTAATATTAATGAGGTCACAGATTTTCGTGGTGGTTTTAATTCTTAATATTTTCTGATTTAAGATCAAATACTAGAAGGACTACAGAGCTCATGTATGCATAAAAAATATTTGACGATTCCATTGGATTTTTTAGCAATATTTTACTTGCAAGAATTTGTGGACTACTCATTACTATTCATGAGGTCATGGTATTCTGTGGGGTTTTCCAACATATTTGTATGAATTGATGGTGTAATGACTGAATTTGTGATGCCATGACTTCAGATGAAAACTTAAAACCATAATGCCATGACAGGAGCCACTTTGATGTAAATAACCATTTTCAGTATTTTTTTAAAATTTTATCACTAGCCTTGAAGTTTATTTTTATTGGGCAAGACAATAAAAATTGACCACTAATTAATAAAAGTCCACTGTTAAAAATGCCTAAATAAACTGAAAATGTATTTTTTATTAGTTTAAACTTATCATAAAGTCGTCCCCCAGAATTTTTAGCCCCTCCCCCACATTTTGTGTAGTGGTGGGGGATCGCCCCCACTTTTTGAAATTCCTAGAATCAACACTGTGACGAGAAAGGTAGACAAGAGCTCAGGCCAAGAGGCCCTTCCTCTATGCTGCCCCTTAACTCTATTATCAAAGACGCCTTTGATAAATTTGATCATGACTTTCAAGCAGCAAATTTACCTGAGGGTAAATACATAAAAGCTCCTCCTTCCACTGCCAAGTGGTACCAGGTGGGACAACCTTGTTATGAAGGCAAAATACAGGAGTTGAATACAGATTTTGCAAAGATCTGTATTACTCCTAAGCCCTCTGGGGCCCCTGTGGGCAAGGTTCCACTACCAATTCTCAAGGAATTGGAACACCAGGCGAGGAAAAACATCTCCATGCTGAATTTTGCTACTACCTTTGCCAAGACTTCTTCTTCTTGCAATGCCACTCTTGAGAAGTGCCAATATAGCCTGGAGTTAACCTTTAATAAGGTTAAGTCTCAAATTCGTAAAGGTGCCGATCCTGAGAAAGCAGCAAAGCGTGGATACGAAGAAGCCTGTGAATACTTGGATCTTTGGAACCAGACTGTTCTAATTCAAGACAGAGCCTTGACATGCCTCAGCAAATCCTTAGCTCATATACTGCAGAGGGAGTTATACTCCATGGACAACACTGGCTTGCTTAGACGCGAAGCCGAAATGACCCTATTACAACCACACCTAGGGGAAACAAGACGCCAGGAACTCAAGAATTCGTCCTTTTGGCTGTCTTCCTTGTTCAAGTCTCAATTAGTCAAGGAGGGTGAAGACTTCCTCCTCAGGAAAGGCACCTCAAAAGACTCAGGGTTTTGGACCCTATCAAAACAAGCCCTTTCGTGGTTCCCACAAAAAAAGAGGCTCCTACAGGAAACGTCCCTATGGGGGCAACTCCTCTCAAAGCAGTAAACAACCCAAATTTCAGAGGCTCCAGGGGTCATCTTCGACCCCACAATAGGGGACGAGGGCGTGGAAACCCTTCCCCCCAATGACTCCTCCAAAGCCTCCCTCAGTCCACCAGTAGGAGGTTGCCTCCGTTCTTTCAGAAGAGACTGGCAAGAAAACAAATGTTCATCCAACGTGTTAAACATTATCACCAATGGCTATGTACTACCATTCCTCTCAAAACCAAACTTGGTCAGATTTCCTTTGATTTTATCAGAATACAAGGCCCTTCAAAAAGACCAAGCTCTGGCCGATTGTATCCAGTCTCTTCTGTCAAAGAACGCAATCGAAAGGGTGGAAAATGTAAAATCTCTCGAGTTTTACAGTCACCTGTTTCTAGTCCCCAAGCCTCACCAAAGGTAGAGGCCAGTCATAGACTTAAGCAGGCTCAACACTTTTCTACATGTAGAAAAGGTCAAAATGGAAACTCCAGAGTCCATCAGGACCTCCCCGATTCGAGAGGAATGGGTATTGTTGATAGACCTATCGGACGCTTACCTTCACATCCCCATCCACCCAAACTCAAGGAAATACCTAAGGTTTTGCCACAGGTCTCAGGTGTTTCAATTCACCTCCCTCCCTTTCGGACTAGCCACAGCCCCCCAGGTCTTTACAATGATCGTAAAGGAAGTGAAGGTAATGGCCCTCTCCAGAGGACTCAGACTTCACCAATACCTGGACGACTGGCTGATCAGGTCCCAGTCTCAGGAGGAAGCCCCAGTGAACACTCAGGCAGTGGTAGACCTAACACAGTCTTTGTGGTGGATAATAAATCAGGAAAAATCACCTACTCCTACTCGTTCGTGGGCTACGAATACCATCTAGATTCAGCCCTTGTAAAACCCACTCAAGAGAGATGGCTCAAACTTCAGGATCTGATCCTACGACTCAAGTCAAAACATGTTTTGACTGCAAGATGTTTGATGTCGCTAATTGGGTTGCTTGCCTCAACGGAGAAAATGGACCCGGAGGGACGCCTTCACATGAGGCCCTTTCAGTTTCACCTCAAGGAGCACTGGAAATATCCTCAGTCGCTGGACAGATATGATTTCTGCACACCTAGACTGGTGGAAGAACCCCTCAAACATGATGATAGGCGCGGACCTTCATCCCAAAGACCACAGCATCCAACTCTTTCCAGACGCCTCAAACGAAGGTTGGGGCGCTCACTTAAATCAAAGTTCTACCAAGGGTCTGTGGTCAGACGGGGAAAAAGGGCTACACATAAATGTCCTAGAGTTGAAGGCGGTCTCACTGGCCCTTCGAAGCTTCAAGGACCAGTGTCAGAACCAAACTGTGCTAGTTGCAACGGACAACTCAACAGTGGAAGCCTACATCAACAAACAAGGAGGAACCCACTCAGAGGAGATGTGCGCACTCCTGTGGAAGATCATGACATGGTGCCATCATTATCACATAACATTAAAAGCCAGACACATTCCAGGGTGTCTGAATGTGATGGCCGACCTGTCCAGGCCCAACCAAGTTCAATCAACAGAATGGTCACTGCACCCTCAGGTGTTCAAACAGATCTGTCAGAGGTGGTTCACCCCTCATGTAGATCTATTTTCCACTCATCTAAACCACAAACTTCCACTGTATGTTTCTCCAATCCCAGACCCAAAGGCTTGGGACATAGATGCTCTGAACATAAACTGGACGGGTCTCACTGCTTATGCTTACCCTCCGACGGGTCTCCTTCACAGGGTGATCCAAAAAAATCAGGCAATGCCACTGCCTAATCATAGTAATAGCCCCAGGCTGGCCAGAGATGCCTTGGTTTTGGGACCTAGTGCAGCTCTCGACAGAGATCCCACTACAACTCCCGGTGTCAACAACTCTGCTCAAACAGTCCCACAAGTGTGTGTTCCACAACAGTCCGCAACATCTCAACCTCCACGCCTGGTGTCTAGGAGCGGACAACTCCAAGAACAAGGCTTCTCTATGGAGGTGGCAGAGAGAATTGCTGCCCCTCAGCGGTCATCAACAAAGACCATCTACAAGTCAAAGTGGGCCCTATTTGAAAAATGGTGCAGAGAAAATTCGGTGGATTTCTTTACTCCATCTGTGAAACAGATCTCAGATTTCTTCATGTACATGTACCAAGACCTAAACAGACGCCCCTCGACCATTGACGGTTACAGGACGGCCATTGTTGACACTTTGGGCCCAGCGGGCCACCATATTGCACAAAGTTCAGACCTTCACAGGTTACTCTCCAGTTTTCACAGGGATCATCCCAAAATTTCCAGGAATCTTCCAAAATGGAACCTTTCAGTTGTTCTCAATGAGCTCACGAAAGCACCCTTTGAGCCTATGAAAGACACAGTCCTCAAACATCTTACTCTCAACTGCTTTCTTGCTAGCTTTGGCTTCCGGCAAGCGCCGCAGCGAAATCCATGCCTGGGTTGCAAACAAAGTATCCAATCTAGGTCAATGGGAAAAGGTTGCCTTGTTCCCTTCTTCTGACTTCATAGCCAAAAACCAACTAGCAAGAAAAGGTTCTCAAAGTGTGTGTCCAGTACCAAACTTATTGACTTAGTTCTACTCTGCCTTACTTCCAACCCTATTCACTCTTGAGTTGGTCAGAGACAACTGACTTGTTTGACTGAGACCAATCATTCCAAACAATGGCAGTTTAATTCTCTCCAGCTGTATTTGCTATAATACTTACCACCATCACCCCCCCCCCCCCTCCCCCCATTACATCTCCTAATTGTGGGGATACAGAATATGATGGGGAAACAGAATGTGGCTGCCATATTTTGTATCCCTTTAATCCCCTATTGTTGGGATACAAAATATGGCAGCCACATTCTGTATCCCCTAAAAGATCAAAGGGGGGATACAGAATATGGCAGGCATACAGAATATGGCGTTACACCGGGCTGTATCTCAGAAACCGTAAGGTGAAGAAGTTGATACTTGGTAGGGATATTGGTTAGGGGTGTAAGTGTGCAACGTCATGGTGTGACCTTGATTTGACCTTTGACCTGCTTTGACTATTCCTGCTTTCTCAGAAACCGTAAGGTGAAGAAGTTGATACTTGGTAGGGATATTGGTTAGGGGTGTAAGTGTGCAACGTCATGGTGTGACCTTGATTTGACCTTTGACCTGCTTTGACTATTCCTGCTTTGACTACCATTGTAGATAGACAATTCAAAGAAGACAGACCCTGTGTCCGGTGCGGGCCCTGAGGTATTATTTGGATTGAACCAAAGACCTGAGAGGGTCTTGATCCCTCCTTTTCATCACCTTCAAGAAAGGACATTCCTCAGACATCAGACCCGCTACTCTCTCTTCTTGGTTGAAACAAACCATTCTACTTTGTTATAAACAAGCAGACCAACAATCCTTGGATTTGGTCCAAGTTAAAGCGCATGACATTAGGGCCTTCGCGGCCTCTAAGGCCTTTTACGGTGGAGTATCTGGGGCCAGTAGTAGCGGCACAACAGGTCCTAGACCCTTCCCCACAAAAATGCTTATATCTCGAAAACCGTGCTAGATAGAGCGATTTCGACGAAATTTTTGACCCACAGGGTATCTCTGCAGAGTAGCCATGCCAATTTTCAAAAAAATTTTGTCTTGCCAAAAATGGCGGCCATTTTGAATTTTCGAATTTTTGCGCAAAAATTGCAAAACACAAAAATGCTAATATTTCGAAAACCGTGCTACATAGAGCGATTTCGACGAAATTTTTTATCATCAGGGTATCTCTACAGAGCAGCTATCTATCCCAAAGAGCTTTCACTTGGTGAAGTTTCAGACCCATAGCTAATTGCTCACCTACTCAAAAAGAGTAAATGCGAATTACCTCTAAAAGTATTGCAGATGGCCAATTTTTCTCAAATAACTCATTCACCTACTTTTGGAAGAGCTTTCACTTGGTGAAGTTTCAGACCCGTAGCTAATTACTCACCTACTCAAAATGAGTAAATGCTAATTATCTCAAAAACTATTGCGGATACCCAATTTTTATCAAATAACTCATTCATGTACTTTTGGGAGAGCTTTCACATGGTGAAGTTTCAGACCCGTAGATGATTACTCACCTACTCAAAATGAGTAAATGCGAATTATCTCTTAAAAGTATTGCAGATAGCCAATTTTTCTCAAATAACTCATTCACCTACTTTTGGAAGAGCTTTCACATGGTGAAGTTTCAGACCCATAGCTAATTACTCACCTACTCAAAATGAGTAAATGCAAATTATCTGTAAAAGTATTGCAGATAGCCAATTTTTCTCAAATAACCCATTCACCTACTTTTGGGAGAGCTTTCACTTGGTGAAGTTTCAGACCCATAGCTAATTACTCACCTACTGAAAATGAGTAAATGTGAATTATCTCTAAAAGTATTGCAGATAGCCAATTTTTCTCAAATAACTCATTCACCTACTTTTGGGAGAGCTTTCACTTGGTGAAGTTTCAGACCCATAGCTAATTACTCACCTACTCAAAATGAGTAAATGCGAATTATCTCTAAAAGTATTGCAGATAGCCAATTTTTCTCAAATTAATCATTCACCTACTTTTGGGGAGAGCTTTCACTTGGTGAAGTTTCAGACCCATAGCTAATTACTCACCTACTCAAAATGAGTAAATGCGAATTATCTCTAAAAGTATTGCAGATAGCCAATTTTTCTCAAATAACTCATTCACCTACTTTTGGGAGAGCTTTCACTTGGTGAAATTTCAGACCCATAGCTAATTACTCACCTACTCAAAATGAGTAAATGCGAATTATCTCTAAAAGTATTGCAGATAGCCAATTTTTCTCAAATTAATCATTCACCTACTTTTGGGAGAGCTTTCACTTGGTGAAGTTTCAGACCCATAGCTAATTATTCACCTACTCAAAATGAGTAAATGTGAATTATCTCTAAAAGTATTGCAGATAGCCAATTTTTCTCAAATAACTCATTCATCTACTTTTGGGAGAGCTTTCACTTGGTGAAATTTCAGACCCATAGCTAATTACTCACCTACTCAAAATGAGTAAATGCGAATTATCTCTAAAAGTATTGCAGATAGCCAATTTTTCTCAAATTAATCATTCACCTACTTTTGGGAGAGCTTTCACTTGGTGAAGTTTCAGACCCATAGCTAATTACTCACCTACTCAAAATGAGTAAATGTGAATTATCTCTAAAAGTATTGCAGATAGCCAATTTTTCTCAAATAACTCATTCACCTACTTTTGGGAGAGCTTTCACTCTGTGAAGTTTCAGACCCATAGCTATTTATTCACCTACTCAAAATGAGTAAATGCTAATTATCTGTAAAAGTATTGCGGATACCCAATTTTTATCAAATACTCATTCATCTACTTGTGGGAGAGCTTTCACTCTGTGAAGTTTCACACCCATAGCTAATTACTCACCTACTCAAAATGAGTAAATGCGAATTATCTCAAAGTATTGCAGATAGCCAATTTTTCTCAAATAACTCATTCACCTACTTTTGGGAGAGCTTTCACTTGGTGAAGTTTCAGACCCATAGATAATTATTCACCTACTCAAAATGAGTAAATGTGAATTATCTCTTAATAGTATTGCAGATAGCCAGTTTTTCTCAAATAACTCATTCACCTACTTTTGGAAGAGCTTTCACACACGAAAATGAAAAATTGTGAATATCTCGGAAAAGCTATTTCCTCTGCTTTAATGCTCGGCGGGAGATACACACCGCGGCAGTGGTCTTGACAAAAATTTTTGTCTCCCCAAAAATGGTGGCCATTTTGAATTTTCAAAGTTTTTGCAAAACACAAAAATGCTTATATCTCGAAAACCGTGCTATATGGAGCGAACTCAACAAAATTTTTGACCTGCTGGGTATCTCTGCAGAGTAGCCATGCCAATTTTCAAAATATTTTTGTCTCGCCAAATATAGTGGACATTTTTAATTTTTTTATTTTTTGCAAAACACAAAAATGCTTATATCTTGAAAACCATGCTAGATAGAGCAGACTGCGCTGACTTTGGTTGCCACAACAGTATAAGGCTAGAAACGAAGCATTTTCTTAATACTTTAGCACTCACCTTTATATCCTTTTCGGGACGCTTTGTTTTTGCTATGCAAAAACATTACCTTTTTTTTTGCGAGCGATCCTCTAGTTTTGATTACTTAAATGTAGCTTTTATAAGCTACAAGCTTACCATGTGGGGCTGAGTCCCACCCAGCCTCCCTGCTGTATTACAGCTGAGGGGGTATGGGTCAAAATCTCAACGAGAAAGGAGAAGACAAGTGGGGTAGACCACGTGACAACAATGTATAAGCATAATTTTCTCTAATGTGTAAGCGTCTTTATCTGTTATATAAAATCTTTCTTGTGTTGAACTTAATGTAATGAACTATGAGCATAACCTCGATGGGGGGTTTGTTGCCCTCGCCCCTCCGAGGGTTGGTTGAATATTGTCAAAAAAGGGCTAATAAAATATATACGAGATAAAAAACAAAAACAAAAAAAACAACAAAAAGCAACGTTGAGTTTTAGGTTAGGACAATTATTTTTGTGTTTGGAAGATATTGATGTGCTGAGATTTTTGCATCAATATTCATCATGTACATATATTTAGACAAAAAGAAAAAAGTCGCTTTTGTAAGGTCACAATAAATTGCTGATATTTTAGAAACTTATGAGTTTAAGGTTATAACAGTTTAGTGTCACTCAGGTGTGATGGATCACCTATAGGGCCAGCATCGTGATCACACTTTGTTTCTAGAAAATTTGTCAAAAATTGCTTGTAGGATGAAATTCAAATTTGGCATGTGGGTGTTGCCGGTCATCAATATGTGCCCTATTTTAAGATGACCTTAAACTCCCACTTTGCATATAGGAGGAATTCTCGCAGAAGGGTCCGCCGTATCCGCCGGCTCCGCAAATTTGCCTACCTATAGCGTCTTTACTAGTGGATGGAATTTCTTAAAATTTGGCACATATATTTAGTAGCCCTGGGAAAATTTTCTGAATTTGGTGCCATGACATTTCAACCAATCAGAGAAGTCACATGACCAAAAACAGGATTTTGCTTGTCTGGATGATAACTTAAGAAGCGTTTAAAATATTTGCCTGAAATTTGATGTATAAATGCAGGGTATAAAGATCTGCAAATGATTAGATTTAGACTTCCATTTAAAAATGGCTAATTAATTAAGCATTAAAATTTTTATTAATGAGGAAAATACAAATCCCTTAATAACTTCTAAACCGTGCGAGAGAGAACGATTTCAACAAAATTTTTGACCCACAGGGTATATCTGCTAAGTACTCTGCTCAATTCCCAAAAAATTTCCTCTCTCCAAAAATGGCGGCCATTTTGAATTTTGTAATTTTTGACAAAAATGGTAAAACTTAAAATTGCTTGTATCTCCTATACCGCGCGAGATAGTGTGATTTCGGTGACATTTTTGACCCAGAGGGTATATGTGCAAGATACTCTGCTCAATTCTCAAAAATTTTTCCTCTTTCAAAATATGGCGGCCATTTTGAATTTTCGAATTTTGACAAAAATGGTAAAACTTAAAATTGCTTGTATCTCCTAAACCGTACGAAATAGAGTGATTTCGGCGAAATTTTTGACCCAGAGGGTATAGATGCGAGATACTGTGCTCAATTCTCAAAAATTTTTCCTCTTTCCAAAAATGGCGGCCATTTTGAATTTTGACAAAAATGGTAATAGCGCGATTTCGGCGAAATTTTTTGCCCACACAGTATATAAGCAGGATTGTCTGCTGAATTCTCAAAAATTTTTCCTCTTTCCAAAAATTGTGGCCATTTTGAATTTTCGAATTTTTGACAAATGGTAAAACTTAAAATTGCTTGTATCTCCTAAACCATGCGAGATAGAGCGATTTCGGCGAAATTTTTGACCCTGAGGGTATAGATGCAAGATACTGTGCTCCATTTTCAAAAATTTTTCCTCTTTCCAAAAATGGCGGCCATTTTGAATTTTTGACAAAATGGTAAAACTTAAAATTGCTTGTATCTCCTTAACCGTGCGAGATAAAGCGATTTCAACGAAATTTTTGGCCCTTAGGGTATATGTGGAAGCTACTTTGCTCAATTCTCAAAATTTTCCTCCTTCCAAACATGGCGGCCATTTTGAATTTTCGAATTTTTGACAAAAATGGTAAAACTTAAAATTGCTTGTATCTCCTAAACCGTGCGAGATAGAGCGATTTCGGCAAAATTTTTGGCCCACACTGTATATATGCAAGACACTCTTCTCAATTTTCTATCTTCACAAAAATTTATAAGGATAATTGGGTCAATAGTTTGGCCAGGATAGGTTTTGGTTGATGATAACTTTGTAGCTATGTGAGTAATAGCTGCTTTGCTCCTTTGAGCCTACTCTGAATTGCATTTCTGTTTTCACTCTTTTAAAGGAAACATATTTAACTCATCTTTGTAAAATTTGGTGTGAAGGTTTACAGGGTCAATTGCTTGGTATTGTTGATGGTAATAGCTTTAACCTCCTGAGTAATAGAGTAATAGCTCCTAAACCATGCAAGATAGAGTGATTTTGTCAAAATTTTCGACCCACAGGGTATCTAAGCAATGTACTCTTGGTAATTTTCAAAAAATTTTCCTCTCCCCAAAAATGGCGGCCATTTATGTGAGATAGAGTGATTTTGTTAAAATTTTCGACCCACAAGGTATCTTCGAAATATACTCTTGCCAAGAGTCAATTGCTTGCTTGGTATTGTTGATGGTAATAGCTTTAACCTCCTGAGTAATAGAGTAATAGCTCCTAAACCATGCAAGATAGAGAGATTTCGTCGAAATTTTCGACCCACAGGGTATCTCAGCAATATACTCTTGCCAATTTTCAAAAGATTTTCCTCTCCCTAAAAATGATGGCCATTTTGCATTTTCGAATTTTCGCCGAAAATGGAAAAACACAAATTGGTTTCTATCTCCTTAACCGTGCATGATAGAGGGATTTCGTCGAAATTTTCGACCCCCAGGGTGTCCAGAGTGTACTGGCGACTTTTCACAAAAATCACTTTTATTGCGTTAATACATCCTATCCAATGGACAATTGCTTTTCTGGTCGGCGCGACTGGTCCCGCCAAACGCCAGAAACAGACGTCCTGTATATAATACCGGCAGGACCGGTCAGTAGTGTGCATTCGCTAGGTGGCGCATCATACTTGCTTCCTGTCTAGACAGAGAGACGTCAGTTCATCTTTTTCGTTTGGCGTGTGTAGTGTGTAGACGTGTTTTTGAAGTTATCTCCAAGTTTGAAGAAAAGATGGGTTATTCTACGAATTTAAAGCTTATTTTCATGTGAAATATATATATTGTGTTACTTACATATCATGGCCTCTCCAGGACTTAAACGAGGCAGTATCCAGCATTTTATGGCCAGTTTTGGAGATTTTCTTTGTGCTTGTCGTCGAGACGAAGTCGTGGGTGAGAGGTCGTGTGTTGTCCCTGCAGCATTCCCTCTTCTGTTAGAAATGTTTGTTTACCACGATTCACCCTCAATTATATTCTACTTTGTCGAGTAACACTGCATGTATGTCGACGAGAAGAAATTAGAAGGAAAGAAGAATGCATCGTCTGATGTCATCACTTCCAGCTTATGTTGTCACGTGACACGGACCTGGTCACGTGATACGCATTCACGATGGAGGAATTGTGTTTTCAACAGAAGTTTTCATCAGAAGAAGATGACCATTTAATTCTCAACACCCATTTTTAACTGGCAAGAAAAATCCAGCAACTCGTCTGTTGGCCTAAAGAATTAGATGACAAGTGGTCACAGAAATCTGCGAGTTTTGAAATGCCGGTCATGTGACTTCACAGATCTCCATACACGACCGGCAAGGCTAGCAGAAGAAATTGTGACTCCACAGATCTCCAAGTGTGACCGGTTCAACTAGCAAGAAGAAGATGACCAGGTCTAGACCCCTTTTGCTGAATTTTACCGGTACCAGCTCTGCTCAGACTACCGGTGGGGTCTCCACCTAGCCCTCTCCCCCCCCCTTTGACCCTACCTTGGTATGGGTACTGGGGCAGGTTCAGAGTAAGAAGATCTACCAACCGGTTACAGAGGATGGGCCTACCGGGAACCGGCTATAAAAGTTGCTCCAGCTAGCTGCCCAGGCCACTGAGTTTATGCTGCCTACAATACCGGTTACAGAGCCTACCCACTGGGTGCCGGCTACACAGCCCTCATTGACCAGTGTGCTTCCCCTTAGCCAGTTACAGAGCCCACCAGACCAGTTTACAGGCAGTAAATACAGGTGAATTAACCAGACTGACCTGGCTGTTTCAAGAATCTGGTTACAGAGAGATTTTTTTTTTTTTTTTTTTTAAACCGGTTACAGAAAGATCTGCTGCTCCCACCATTCCAGTGCTGACAGCAGGCTCACCGGTTACAGAGTTTAGCGGTTACAGAGAGAATTATGTCCACCCCCCTGGATATATTATTTTTGCTTTTTTCGCCGTCCGATGTCCGGCGTCCGATGTCCGGCGTCACGCATGGTTTCCGCTCATTTAAAGGAAAAGTATTAGAGCTATTGTCACCAAATTTGGTATGCAGGCTTATTGGGTCAGTAGCTTGCTTGGGATTGCTTTTGGCTGTTGTACCTCTTTTGCTTACTGAGTAATACTTAAGTACAGCTATTTTCAGTACCCATTGGTTTCCGTGCATTTAAGCCAAAATAATTAAAGATATTTTACTACAATTTTGAATACAAGATTGTTATGTCCATAGCTCGCTTGGTATTGCATTTGGGACTGATAGCTTTGTCAGTACATGAGTAATAGCCATTTAGGTACTTCATTGTGTATTTTCAGTACTACTTTTGAGTAATTTGCTAATATCTCAGAAACCGTAAGAGATAGAGCGATTTCGTCGAAATTTTCGACCCACGGGGTATCTAAGGAATGTAATATTTGCAATTTTCAAAAAATTTTCCCCTCCCCAAAAATGGCGGCCATTTTGAATTTTCGAATTTTTGCCAAAATTGGCAAAACACTAATTTGCTTCTATCTCCTTAACCGTGCGAGATAGAGTGATTTCGTCGAAATTTTCGACCCACAGGGTATCTAACGAATGCAATCTTTGCAATTTTCAAAAAATTTTCCCCTCCCCAAAAATGGCGGCCATTTTGAATTTTCGAATTTTTGCCAAAAATGGCAAAACACAAATTTGCTTCTATCTCCTTAACCGTGCGAGATAGAGCGATTTCGTCGAAATTTTCGACCCACAGATTATCTAAGGAATGCAATATTTGCAATTTTCCAAAAATTTTCCCCTCCCCAAAAATGGCGGCCATTTTGAATTTTCGAATTTTTGCCAAAAATGGCAAAACACCAATCTGCTTCTATCTCCTTAACCGTGCGAGATAGAGCGATTTCGTCAAAATTTTCGACCCACAGGGTATCTGAGCATTGTACTCTTGGTAATTTTTACAAAATTTTCCCCTCCCCCAAAATGGCGGCCATTTTGAATTTTCGAATTTTTGCCAAAAATGGCAAAACACAAATTTGCTTCTATCTCCTTAACCGTGCGAGATAGAGCGATTTCGTCGAAATTTTCGACCCACAGGGTATCTAAGGAATGTAATATTTGCAATTTTAAAAAAATTTTCCCCTCCCCAAAAATGGCGGCCATTTTGAATTTTCGAATTTTTGCCAAAAATGGCAAAACACCAATCTGCTTCTATCTCCTTAACCGTGCGAGATAGAGCGATTTCGTCAAAATTTTCGACCCACAGGGTATCTGAGCATTGTACTCTTAGTAATTTTTAAAAAATTTTCCCCTCCCCAAAAATGGCAGCCATTTTGAATTTTCGAATTTTTGCCAAAAATGGCAAAACACTAATTTGCTTCTATCTCCTTAACCGTGCGAGATAGAGCGATTTCGGCAAAATTTTCGACGCACAGGGTATCTAAGGAATGCAATCTTTGCAATTTTCCAAAAATTTTCCCCTCCCCAAAAATGGCGGCCATTTTGAATTTTCGAATTTTTGCCAAAAATGGCAAAACACAAATTTGCTTCTATCTCCTTAACCGTGCGAGATAGAGCAATTTCGTCGAAATTTTCGACCCACAGGGTATCTGAGCATTGTACTCTTGGTAATTTTCAAAAAATTTTCCCCTCCCCAAAAATGGCAGCCATTTTGAATTTTCGAATTTTTGCCAAAAATGGCAAAACACTAATTTGCTTCTATCTCCTTAACCGTGCGAGATAGAGCGATTTCGGCAAAATTTTCGACGCACAGGGTATCTAAGGAATGCAATCTTTGCAATTTTCCAAAAATTTTCCCCTCCCCAAAAATGGCGGCCATTTTGAATTTTCGAATTTTTGCCAAAAATGGCAAAACACAAATTTACTTCTGTCTCCTTAACCGTGCGAGATAGAGCGATTTCGTCGAAATTTTTGACCCACAGGGTATCTAGGAATATAAAATGGCGGCCATTTTGAATTTTCGAATTTTTGCCAAAAATGGCAAAACACAAATTTGCTTGTATCTCCTTAACCGTGCGAGATAGAGCGATTTCGTCGAAATTTTCGACCCACAGGGTATCTAGGGAATGTAATATTTGCAATTTTCAAAAAATTTTCCCCTCCACAAAAATGGCGGCCATTTTGAATTTTCGAATTTTTGCCAAAAATGGCAAAACACAAATTTGCTTCTATCTCCTTAACCGTGCGAGATAGAGCGATTTCGTCGAAATTTTCGACCCACAGGGTATCTAAGGAATGTACTCTTGGTAATTTTCAAAAAATTTTCCCCTCCCCAAAAATGGCGGCCATTTTGAATTTTCGAATTTTTGCAAAAAATGGCAAAACACAAATTTGCTTCTATCTCCTTAACCGTGCGAGATAGAGCGATTTCGTCGAAATTTTCGACCCACAGGGTATCTGAGCATTGTACTCTTGGTAATTTAAAAAAAATTTTCCCCTCCCCAAAAATGGCGGCCATTTTGAATTTTCGAATTTTTGCCAAAAATGGCAAAACACAAATTTGCTTCTATCTCCTTAACCGTGCGAGATAGAGCGATTTCGTCGAAATTTTCGACCCACAGGGTATCTAGGAATGTAATATTTGCAATTTTCAAAAAATTTTCCCCTCCCCAAAAATGGCGGCCATTTTGAATTTTCGAATTTTTGCCAAAAATGGGAAAACACTAATTTGCTTCTATCTCCTTAACCGTGCGAGATAGAGCGATTTCGTCGAAATTTTCGACCCACAGGGTATCTAAGGAATGTAATATTTGCAATTTTAAAAAAATTTTCCCCTCCCCAAAAATGGCGGCCATTTTGAATTTTCGAATTTTTGCCAAAAATGGCAAAACACCAATCTGCTTCTATCTCCTTAACCGTGCGAGATAGAGCGATTTCGTCAAAATTTTCGACCCACAGGGTATCTGAGCATTGTACTCTTAGTAATTTTTAAAAAATTTTCCCCTCCCCAAAAATGGCAGCCATTTTGAATTTTCGAATTTTTGCCAAAAATGGCAAAACACTAATTTGCTTCTATCTCCTTAACCGTGCGAGATAGAGCGATTTCGGCAAAATTTTCGACGCACAGGGTATCTAAGGAATGCAATCTTTGCAATTTTCCAAAAATTTTCCCCTCCCCAAAAATGGCGCCCATTTTGAATTTTCGAATTTTTGCCAAAAATGGCAAAACACCAATCTGCTTCTATCTCCTTAACCGTGCGAGATAGAGCGATTTCGTCAAAATTTTCGACCCACAG
Organism: Sabellastarte sp. h YS-2021; assembly: GCA_964017235.1. Lineage (NCBI taxonomy): Eukaryota > Metazoa > Annelida > Polychaeta > Sabellida > Sabellidae > Sabellastarte > Sabellastarte sp. h YS-2021. Next base: position 31,690,396 of record OZ024937.1, on the reverse strand, counting down.
GGTATCTGAGCATTGTACTCTTGGTAATTTTTACAAAATTTTCCCCTCCCCCAAAATGGCGGCCATTTTGAATTTTCGAATTTTTGCCAAAAATGGCAAAACACAAATTTGCTTCTATCTCCTTAACCGTGCGAGATAGAGCGATTTCGTCGAAATTTTCGACCCACAGGGTATGTAAGGAATGCAATCTTTGCTATTTTCAAAAAATTTTCCCCTCCCCAAAAATGGCGGCCATTTTGAATTTTCGAATTTTTGCCAAAAATGGCAAAACACCAATCTGCTTCTATCTCCTTAACCGTGCGAGATAGAGCGATTTCGTCAAAATTTTCGACCCACAGGGTATCTGAGCATTGTACTCTTGGTAATTTTTACAAAATTTTCCCCTCCCCAAAAATGCCGGCCATTTTGAATTTTCGAATTTTTGCCAAAAATGGCAAAACACTAATTTGCTTCTATCTCCTTAACCGTGCGAGATAGAGGGATTTCGTCGAAATTTTCGACCCACAGGGTATCTAAGGAATGTAATATTTGCAATTTTAAAAAAATTTTCCCCTCCCCAAAAATGGCGGCCATTTTGAATTTTCGAATTTTTGCCAAAAATGGCAAAACACCAATCTGCTTCTATCTCCTTAACCGTGCGAGATAGAGCGATTTCGTCAAAATTTTCGACCCACAGGGTATCTGAGCATTGTACTCTTAGTAATTTTTAAAAAATTTTCCCCTCCCCAAAAATGGCAGCCATTTTGAATTTTCGAATTTTTGCCAAAAATGGCAAAACACTAATTTGCTTCTATCTCCTTAACCGTGCGAGATAGAGCGATTTCGGCAAAATTTTCGACGCACAGGGTATCTAAGGAATGCAATCTTTGCAATTTTCCAAAAATTTTCCCCTCCCCAAAAATGGCGGCCATTTTGAATTTTCGAATTTTTGCCAAAAATGGCAAAACACTAATTTGCTTCTATCTCCTTAACCGTGCGAGATAGAGCGATTTCGGCAAAATTTTCGACGCACAGGGTATCTAAGGAATGCAATCTTTGCAATTTTCCAAAAATTTTCCCCTCCCCAAAAATGGCGGCCATTTTGAATTTTCGAATTTTTGCCAAAAATGGCAAAACACAAATTTGCTTCTATCTCCTTAACCGTGCCAGATAGAGCGATTTCGTCGAAATTTTCGACCCACAGGGTATCTGAGCATTGTACTCTTGGTAATTTAAAAAAAATTTTCCCCTCCCCAAAAATGGCGGCCATTTTGAATTTTCGAATTTTTGCCAAAAATGGCAAAACACAAATTTGCTTCTATCTCCTTAACCGTGCGAGATAGAGCAATTTCGTCAAAATTTTCGACCCACAGGTATTTCAACATTGTATTCTTGGCAATTTAAAATAAAAATTCCCCTCCCCTAAAATGGCGGCCATTTTGAATTTTCAAATTTTTGTCAAAAATTGCAAAACACAAATTTGCTTCTATCTCCTTAACCATGCGAGATAGAGCGATTTCGTCGAAATTTTCAACCCACAGGGTATCTAAGGAATGTAATCTTTGCAATTTTCAAAAAATTTTCCCCTCCCCAAAAATGGCAGCCATTTTGAATTTTCGAATTTTTGCCCAAAATGGAAAAACACAAACTGGCCTTAACCGTGCAAAATAGAGTTATTTCGTTGAAATTTTCGACCCATAGGGTATCTAATAAATGTACTCTTGGCAATTTTCAAAAAAATTTCCTTTTCCCAAAAATGGCGGCCATTTTGAATTTTCAAATTTTTGCCAAAAATAGAAAAACAGGAATTTGCTTCTATCTTCTTAACCGTGCAAGATAGAGTGATTTCGTCAAAATTTTCAACCCAACCAATGCAAAAAGGCATGAAGCTGAAATAATTTACATCTACACTAACAAATATTTAAGCATCATTGATATATTTTACAAATGAAACAGGGTCTTGTAAGACTACTGTACAATTTGGGCAAAAGGTTCATGGGTGGACATTACACATGATAATGTGTGTTCTTCTATGCTATCATGTTTCTATTCGCATCTACTATCAACAGGGCGGCCTATTTCTAGTTTTCTGGTTACACAGAGATCTGCTCCCACCATCCCAGTGCTGACAGCAGGCTCACCGGTTACAGAGAGAATTTTCTAGTTACAGAGATCTGCTGCTCCCACCATCCCAGTCCTGACAGCAGGCTCACCGGTTACAGAGTTTACCGGTTAGAGAGAATTTACTGGTTACACAGAGATCTGCTCCCACCATTCCAGTGCTGACAGCAGACTCACTGGTTACAGAGAAATCAGTTGTTCCCATGGGCAGAAGACAACCTAAATCAACAAGTCCAGTGAGGACAACAGGGTCACCAGTTACAGAGATTTGCCGGTGATAGTCAGATAGACAGGAAGTTCTTCAGTAAATTGCCTCAACCAACCGGTTACAGAACCTACCGACCGGGTTCCTGCTTACAAAACCTCCATGGACCAGTAGCTTCATACCAAGCCGGTTACAGAGTCTACTGGTCTGGCTTATAGGCAGAGAAATTCCGGTGAAGAAACCTGATTGAAACTGGAACACCAGCTTACTGGATTGACAGATCTACCAAGTGATCAAATAATGATACAGACCTGTGGCTGTCTGATTTCTTGGTTACAGAGAAGCACCAGTTTACCGGTTCTTTACCAGTTAAGTGGCTTACCGGTTACTGAGAAGTGTTGGTTACAAAACGCCTTCTGATTCCACCATTACGGACAGGAAGAAGGCAGTTCTTCAGATAAGCCTACCCCTGCTGAAACGTAGTCGCCCAGTTCTGCCAGCTCAAATGAGTTTTTCACAGAACTGTGGACCCACCAGGAACCGGTTACAGAGCATTGCTTAACCTATAACCGGTTAGGCCCTGGTACTGGGCAGGTCCACAGGACTGGCTGACCAGCCGAGACCCTTAATTTAAGGGTCCAAATGGCCATCTTAGACCAATCAGCTGCTGCCTGAGGAAGCTGGTTACAGAGAAATTCTTAGACCAGTCACTGGTCCTGGGGAGATGACAGTGTCTCAACCTGCCTGGCCAGTCAGCCAGCCTACTGTCAGGATCTCCTAGCTGGTTGAAAGTGACTATAAAATTATCCAACTACCTATCAGCCTTATCTTATCAGACCCACACCAGCCATTTACTCTTGCCGGTGAGATGTCTAACTCAACCGGACAGGTTAGGCTACTGCCAACAAGAAGTCTGCTGTATCAGTTATTCTGGAGGTTCATCAGTTTTTTGTTACTGGTTCCAGGGAGATACCAGTGATCCAGCCTCCTAGACTGGCCACCCAGCTTGCCATTTACCCAGCTTACCAATTTGCAAACTCGAGCTTCCCCTCAAGATTACAACCCTTTTATCTATTAATCAGACCAGGGGTCACTGTTCTCATAATGGCTCAGTACCCTAAATAAGTCGGATGGTTTTCCAGGAACCACATAAACCTCTCTTCAGCCAGAGGAGTGGCTAACCTCAAGGTTCCCTACTCCCTCACCCCATTCAGCCAACAAGGAAGTGCCAGAGTTTGCTCATCCAGGGTCTTCCCTGCCAATTCATGCACTCCCGTCTGGTCTGATTCACAGTACACAGGGGGTGTCCTCTTGGTGGTGGCGAAGGAGGTCTAACTATGACATTACTAAGTACCACAATCCACCAGCACGACTGGTTGGTCAGTTCCGGTTCCCACCAAACCTGTCTCCAACATACCCAATCTAGTAGCTCTGTGTCAGGAGTAAGTTTGAATGGTATCATGGGAAATTAGAACTGGACATTGAGCAAGCCTTCGACTTGGTAGGCTACCAGTCCAGCCTGGAAGAAGGACTGGTGAGATCAGTCCTAGGGCGTTTGCAGACGTTATCTGCAATCCAGGAACTTCTCTCCCGACCGACATGCCCGGTCCGGCGGCTGATCCCCCTAATGACATTACTGACAGCCACAGCAAGGTATGTCCACATAGGTGGCCTTCCTCATCAGGCAGATACAGTGACAATTGATGAACAGCAGGACTACCTGAATCACTAGAAAAGGTGATCCCAGTTCAGGAATTAAAGGCGGTCTTTTGGCCGTAAAAGAGTTCCAAAACCCCTGCTTGAACTATATTGCTGTCGTAGCTACAGACAACCCCATGGTGGCGGTCTGTATAAAGGGGGGATGAAATCGGACCCTCTTTGTGCCTTCTTGTGGAGAATCCTGACCTGGTGTACCAGGACCAGGTGACTCACAGCCCGACACATCCACGGCTGGCCGAATGTGATAGCAGACAAGCTATCCAGGCTAGGACAGACCATTCAAACAGAATAGTCCCTCCTTCCAAGTTCTTCAAACAATATGCTGCCAGTGGCACCAGCCTCAAGTGGACCTGTTTGCCACCAGGCTCAACAACAACTACATCTCTGTCTCACCAGTTTCAGATCCACAAGCCCGGCAGTAGAGGCCCTCAGTCTACCTTGGGAGGATCTGGACCCACATGCCTTCCCACCAGCAGCCTTCTTGGGCAAGTGGTGGAGAAGTTGCAGGTCCACCCGTGCAACAGACTCCGACTGATTGCACCAGGGTGGCCCAACATGCCTTGGTTCTGGGACCTGGTGACCATGTCAAGTCAGATCCCACTGTGTCTGCACTTTCTGCCTGATCTTTGGCTCAGCTATTCCACCAGACCCTTCACAGGAACCTGGTAAATCTGAGTCTACATGCCTGGCCCCTAGAGCCCCAGGAAGGGCTTCCCTGAGGCAGTGGCGGCTCGAATTGAGGCTCCTCAAGAGGATCAACCAGATCAGTATATGAGGCAAAGTGGACCATATGTTTTACAAAGTGGTACCTCAGTAATCAGGTGGATTTCAGCACACCATCTCACAAAAAAAAAAAAAAAAAAAAAGCCATAGCTGACTTCCCTCTGTACTTTTTTCAAGACAGGAAGTTACAGCCAGGCACCATTAATGGCTATAGACCAGCCATTTCTGACAATTGGGAAATTCGCCCATGAATGTCAGCCAAGAAAATTCTCGCTCATCTCTCGGATACTTTCCACAGAGACAGATCCAAGGGCAGAGGGGCATCCCCTCTTGGAACCTTTCCCTGGTTCTGCACCAGCTGACAAAGGCTCCCTTTGAACCCCTCAAGGAGGCCTCCCCGAAGCACTTGACTTTCTAGACTGTCTTCCTGTTGGCCTTGGGTTCAGGCAAGCGAAGGGTGAGATCCATGCATGGCTGCATAACAACTTCAGACACCAATCAGACTGGTTCATGGTGTCTCTCTACCCCTCAGCCAGCCTTCTTTCCAAGATTCAGCTGGCCAAAGAGAGTCCAGACAGTGTGGCCCCCGTGGTTAATGCAGCCCTGGCCCCCTTTCTGGATAAGGCACTGAAGGGTGACAGGTCCATATGTCCAGTCAGAGCCCTGCGTTAATATCTGGGTAGGACCTCAGATCTTGGGCATAACAAGGAGCTGGTCTTTGTCTCCTTCCAAAAAAGGTTTTGACAAGAACATCTCTCCTGCCACCATCTCCTCATGGATCAAGCTGTGATCCTATGCTATGAGCTCTCTGACCAGCAAGCCCACACCTTACATCAGGCCAAGCGCATGATGTTAGGGCCTTTGCTGCTTCTAAGGCATTCCAGTCGGAGTCTCCTTAGAACAGTCCTCTCAGCCTGCCACTGTAAGTCACATATCACCTTCACACAGTTCTTCTGAAGGATGTGGTTAGGGCTTAGTTAGAGCCTCTTTACTTGGGCCCAGTAGTGGCTGCTCAGCAGATCCATAAATAGCCCTTATATTGAGATTTGTATCCTTGTACATAGTGTAAATAGTTCATGAGACTATTGACATTTTTCCTCCGGGAGGTTTATTTGCCTTCGGGGACTGAACTCATCCCTCTCTTCCCCTACCTCAGAGCAGGTCTGTAAAAAAGTGGGGGGCAACGCTGGTATAGCCCCGGCAACCGGGCTCTGGTAACCACCATGGACCTATAGGTCTCTTGACTAAGTCAGCCTAGACTGTAGGTTAAAAAATTTTGTTACCATTTTGAGTTCACACCAAGTCCCTAGTAACTTACCCGCCAACCAAGCGGTAGTTATTCAGCAATTATCCATTGGATAGGATGTATTAACGCAATAAAATTGCAAATTTAATAAGTAAATTAAATTTTTATAAGTTAATACCCTATCCAATGGACAGGCAAGGCCCTCCCAACCGACCCTGCTACCAGCTTACTAGGGGTCGAAATCTGTTTAGACAACGAAAAAGTTGAACTGACATCACTCTGTCTAGACAGGAAGCAAGTATGATGCGCCACCTAGCGGTCCTGCCGGTATTATATACAGGACGTCTTTTTCTGGCGTTTGGCAGGACCGGCCGCGCTGACCGGAAAAGCAATTGTTCATTGGATAGGGTATTAACTTATAAACATTTAATTTACTTATTAAGTTTGCAATTTCCTGCCACTTTTGGCGGCCATCTTGAATTTCTGGGTGAAACGTAAAAACAATTATCTTGGAAATGTTGTGAGATAGAGCGATTTCGACAAAATTTTTGACCCGCAGGGTATATGCATCTGCTAGTGACTTTTAGCAGCTACTTTTAGCAGCCATCTTGAATTTCTTTGTAAACTGCAAAAGCGCATTTATCTTGGAAACGGTGCGAGATAGAGCAATTTTGACGAAATTTTGCACCTGCAGGGTATCTGCAGAGTGTACTGGCAACATTTTGCAAAAATCATTTTCCCGCCATTTTTTGGTGGCCATGTTGAATTTCTGTGTAAAACACAAAAGCGCATTTATCTTGGAAACAGTGCAAGATAGAGTGATTTCGACAAAATTTTGGACCTGCAGGGTATCTGCAGAGTGTACTGGCAACATTTTGCAAAAATCATTTTCCCGCCATTTTTGGTGGCCATGTTGAATTGTGCGTAAAACGCAAAACACATTTATCTGGGAAACCGTTCGAGATAGAGTGATTTCGACGAAATTTCTGACCTGCAGGTTATCTGCAGAGTCTACTGGCGACTTTTCACAAAAATCACTTTCCCTCCATTTTTGGTGGCTGTCTTGAATCTCTTGGAAATTAAAAATGTCATTTATCTCAAAATCCCTTAGAGATAAAGTGATTTCGAGCAATGTTTGGACCCTTTGGGTACTAGAGACCTTAGATATAGTGCCTGTGAAAAAAAGTTGAAATTCCAGAATTTTGTCCGCCATCTTGAATTTCGGTGTAAATTGAGAATATCATTTATCTCAAAAACCGTAAGGGATAGAGCAATTTCAAGCAAATTTTTGACCATTTGGATATTAGAGATCTTTGGTATATTGCCTCTGAAAAATGTCAAATTTCTCAAATTTCGCCCACCATCTTCAATTTTATCAGAAATTGAAAATGTTGGTTATCTCAAAAACCTTTTGAGATACAGTGATTTTGAGCAAATTTTGAACCAATGCAAACAGGCATGAAGCTGAAATAATTTACATGTATACAAATAAATATTTAAGCATCATTGATATATTTTACAAATGAAACAGGGTCTTGTAAGACTACTGTACAATTATTGCAAAACGTTCATGGGGTGGATATTACACATGATAATGTGTGTTCTTCTATGCTATCCTGTTTCTTTTCATATGTTGCAGCTACTCTTAACAGGGCATCCTATTTCTAGTTATTGGTCCTAGAGGTTTGCAATGTGAAACCAACCTATAGGAAATCATGGGTTAGGAATCTTCTGATGTGGTCAGATTTGACCTTGGGCCCCTCCTTCAAGGTCAAACAAGGATAGCCAAATTTGAAAGTGCTAACAACTCGCTTATTATTGATCCTTGAGGTTTGCAATGTGAAAACAACCTATAGGAAATCATGGGCTAGGAATCTTCTGATGTTGGCAGATTTCACCTTGGGCCCCTCCTTCAGGGTCAAATGAGAATAGCCAAACTTAAAACTTCTTATAACTGGCTTACTATTGGTCCTAGAGGTTTGTAATGTGAAACCAACCTATAGGAAATCCTGGGCTAGGAATCTTCTGATGTGGTCAGATTTGACTTTGGTCGATCCTTGAAGGTCAAACAAGGATAGCCGAAGTTAAAAGCACATGTACCTCGCTTATTATTTGTCTTACAGATTTACAATGTGAAACCAACCTGTAGGAAATTATGGGCTAGGAATCTCCAGCCTTGATCTCATTGCTTCTACAGGTTTGCATGGTTCGGGGATATGCCGCCGGGTTGCAATAAAGCGAGCGGCATAATTCAATTTTTACATGTATCTTAAATGCACCTTTGACTGCTTAAATTAAACTGTACTTGTTATCTCCCGCCGGGCTTTAGCCCGGGAGGGAGATTATGAAATGATGCCTGTGTGTGCGTGCGTGCGTGCGTGCGTGCGTGCGTGCGTTAGTTAGTCACGCAGATTCCTCCAAAACTACTACAGCTACAGATTTTTTGTAAATTAATTGTCCCAATGAATTTTCACGCCCTCGAAAATTTTTTTGGTTTTATGGACTTAGGCCTAACGATAAGTGAGTAATAGCTATCTTAGCTACTTGGAGTAAAGGGCTCATAACTCAAAAACTATTGCAGAAACAACTTTTTCTTCAAATATGTTGTTCAGCTACTTTGTCCTTAGCTATAAGATGGTACATAGTTTGGGGTCCCATTGCATGCCATAAGTGAGTAATAGCTATTTTCTCATTTGTAGCTAAATAACAAAAGGAGTAAATGTCAAATATCTTCCAAAGTATTAGAGTTACAGAAATCTTTTCAAATATGTTGTTCATCTACTTTTTGGTAAGCTATCACATAGTAAAGTTTCAGACCCGTTGCACCTTGGATAGCTGAGCAATAGCTACTTTGAAATTCTGATTGTTGAGTAAAGCCATTGTAACTCCAAAACCATTGCAGTTAGAGTGTTTCCCTAAAATATGTTGTTCAGCTACTTTTTCCTTAGCTATAAGATGGTACATAGTTTGGGGTTCTATTGCATGCCATTAGTGATTAATAGCTATTTTCTCATTTGTAGCTAAATAACAGAAGAAGTAAATGTCAAATATCTTCAAAAGTATTAAAGTTAGGGAAATCTTTTCAAATATGTTGTTCATCTACTTTTTGGTAAGCTATCACATAGTAAAGTTTCAGACCTGTTGCACCTTGGATAGCTGAGCAATAGCTACTTTGAAATTCTGATTGTTGAGTAAAGCCATTGTAACTCCAAAACCATTGCAGTTAGAGTGTTTCCCTAAAATATGTTGTTCAGCTACTTTTTCCTTAGCTATAAGATGGTACATAGTTTGGGGTTCTATTGCATGCCATTAGTGATTAATAGCTATTTTCTCATTTGTAGCTAAATAACAGAAGAAGTAAATGTCAAATATCTTCAAAAGTATTAAAGTTAGGGAAATCTGTTCAAATATGTTGTTCATCTACTTTTTGGTAAGCTATCACATAGTAAAAAGTTTCAGACCTGTTGCACCTTGGATAGCTGAGTAATAGCTACTTTGATATTCTGATTGTTGAGTAAAGCCATTGTAACTCCAAAACCATTGCAGTTAGAGTGTTTCCCTAAAATATGTTGTTTAGCTACTTTGTCCTTAGCTATAAGATGGTACATAGTTTGGGGTTCTATTGCATGCCGTAAGTGAGTAATAGCTATTTTCTCATTTGTAGCTAAATAACAGAAGAAGTAAATGTCAAATATCTTCAAAAGTATTAAAGTTAGGGAAATCTTTTCATATATGTTATTCATCTACTTTTTGGTAAGCTATCACATAGTAAAGTTTCAGACCTGTTGCACCTTGGATAGCTGAGTAATAGCTACTTTGAAATTTTGACTGTTGAGTAAAGCCATTGTAACTCCAAAATTATTGCAGTTAGACTGTTTTCCTAAAATATGTTGTTCAGCTACCTTGTCCTTAGCTATAAGATGGTATATAGTTTAGGGTTCTATTGCATGCCATAAGTGAGTAATAGCTATTTTCTCATTTGTAGCTAAATAACAAAAGGAGTAAATGTCAAATATCTTCAAAAGTATTAAAGTTAGGGAAATCTTTTCAAATATGTTATCCATCTACTTTTTGGTAAGCTATCACATGGTAAAGTTTCAGACCTGTTGCACCTTGGATAGCTGAGTAATAGCTACTTTGAAATTCTGACTGTTGAGTAAAGCCATTGTAACTCCAAAATTATTGCAGTTAGACTGTTTTCCTAAAATATGTTGTTCAGCTACCTTGTCCTTAGCTATAAGATGGTATATAGTTTAGGGTTCTATTGCATGCCATAAGTGAGTAATAGCTATTTTCTCATTTGTAGCTAAATAACAAAAGGAGTAAATGTCAAATATCTTCAAAAGTATTAAAGTTAGGGAAATCTTTTCAAATATGTTATCCATCTACTTTTTGGTAAGCTATCACATACTAAAGTTTCAGACCTGTTGCACCTTGGAGAGCTGAGTAATAGCTACTTTGAAATTCTGACTGTTGAGTAAAGCCATTGTAACTCCAAAACTATTGCAGTTAGAGTGTTTTCCTAAAATATGTTGTTCAGCTACTTTGTCCTTAGCTGTAAGATGGTACATAGTTTAGGGTTCTATTGCATGCCATAAGTGAGTAATAGCTATTTTCTCATTTGTAGCTAAATAACAGGAGGAGTAAATGTCAAATATCTTTAAAAGTATTAGAGTTACAGAAATCTTTTCTATATGTTATCCATCTACTTTTTGGTAAGCTATCACATAGTAAAGTTTCAGACCTGTTGCACCTTGGATAGCTGAGTAATAGCTACTTTGAAATTCTGACTGTTAAGTAAAACCATTGTAACTCCAAAATTATTGCAGTTACAGTGTTTTCCTAAAATATGTTGTTCAGCTACTTTGTCCTTAGCTATAAGATGGTCCATAGTTTAGGGTTCTGGTGCATGCCATAAGTGAGTAATAGCTATTTTCTCGTTTGTAGCTTGAGTAAAGCCATTGTAACTCCAAAATTATTGCAGTTAGAGTGTTTTCCTATAATATGTTGTTCAGCTACTTTGTCCTTAGCTATAAGATGGTCCATAGTTTGGGGTTCTGTTGCATGCCTTAAGTGAGTAATAACTATTTTCTCATTTGTAGCTAAATAACAGAAGAAGTAAATGTCAAATATCTTCAAAAGTATTAAAGTTAGGGAAATCTTTTCAAATATGTTGTCCATCTACTTTTTGGTAAGCTATCACATAGTAAAGTTTCAAATTTCAAAGTTTACAACTTTTGGTGGCCATCTTGAATTTTTGCGGAAAATGAAAAATGGCAAATATCTCTGAAACTGTCAGAGCGATTTCGAGCAAGTTTTGGACCCACAGTGTAGTAGAAGGGTTTCTGTTGAAACATGAAATTTTCAATTTCACATGGTAAAGTTTCAGACCCATAGCTAATTACTCACCTACTTAAAATGAGTAAATGCTAATTATCTCTAAAAGTATTGCAGAGAGCCAATTTTTCTCAAATACCTCATTCACCTACTTTTGGGAGAGCTTTCACTTGGTAAAGTTTCAGACCCATAGCTAATTATTCACCTACTCAAAATGAGTAAATGCTAATTATCTCTAAAAGTATTGCAGATAGCCAATTTTTCTCAGATAACTCATTCACCTACTTTTGGAAGAGCTTTCACTTGGTGAAGTTTCAGACCCATAGCTTATTACTCACCTACTCAAAATGAGTAAATGCGAATTATCTCTAAAAGTACTGCAGATAGCCAATTTTTCTCAAATACCTCATTCACCTACTTTTGGGAGAGCTTTCACTTGGTGAAGTTTCAGACCCATAGCTAATTATTCACCTCAAAATGAGTAAATGCGAATTATCTCTAAAAGTACTGCAGATAGCCAATTTTTCTCAAATAACTCATTCACCTACTTTTGGAAGAGCTTTCACTTGGTGAAGTTTCAGACCCATAGCTAATTACTCACCTACTCAAAATGAGTTAATGCGAATTATCTCTAAAAGTACTGCAGATAGCCAATTTTTCTCAACTAACTCATTCACCTACTTTTGGGAGAGCTTTCACTTGGTGAGGTTTCAGACCTGCAGCTAAGTACTCACCTAATCAAAATGAGTAAATGCTAATTATCTGTAAAAGTATTGCAGATAGCCAATTTTTCTCAAATAACTCATTCACCTACTTTGGGAATAGCTTTCACTTGGTGAAGTTTTAGACCCACAGCTAATTACTCACCTACTCAAAATGAGTAAATATGAATTATCTCTAAAGGTACTGTAGATAGCCAATTTTTTTCAAATAACTCATTCACCAACTTTTGGAAGAGCTTTCACATGGTGAAGTTTCAGACCCATAGCTAATTACTCACCTACTCAAAATGAGTTAATGCGAATTATCTCTAAAAGTACTGCAGATAGCCAATTTTTCTCAACTAACTCATTCACCTTCCTTTGGGAGAGCTTTCGCTTGAAGTTTCAGACCCATAGCTAATTACTCACCTACTCAAAATGAGTACATGCTAATTATCTGTAAAAGTATTGCAGATAGCCAATTTTTCTCAAATAACTCATTCACCTACTTTGGGAATAGCTTTCACTTGGTGAAGTTTTAGACCCACAGCTAATTACTCACCTACTCAAAATGAGTAAATATGAATTATCTCTAAAGGTACTGTAGATAGCCAATTTTTCTCAAATAACTCATTCACCAACTTTTGGAAGAGCTTTCACATGGTGAAGTTTCAGACCCATAGCTAATTACTCACCTACTCAAAATGAGTTAATGCGAATTATCTCTAAAAGTACTGCAGATAGCCAGTATTTCTCAAATAACTCATTCACCTACATTTTGGAGAGCTTTCACATGCTAAAGTTTTTTTATGACTTTTTAAAATAATTTTTTATTCATTAAAAGTAATGAAATCATGCCCTAAATCAATTATAACTTGAAAAGTATTGCATTTAGAGCACTTTGTTAAAATATGTTATTCAGCTACTTTTTCCATAGCTACAGCATGGTGAGTAACTTGGGTGTCTATCTCAATAGCTAAATGAGTAATAGCTACTTTTGGATTTTTCACTAACTTCCATCGTGAGTAAAATCACTTGTAACTTGAAAACTGTTGTATTTACAGAATTTTATGCAAATATGTTATTCATCTACTTTTGGGTCAGCTATAACATAGTAAAATTTCAGACCTGTAGCTCATTGCATAGCTGAGTAATAGCTACTTTTAGGTTATCACTGTTGGGTAAATCACTTATAACTTGAATACTCTTGCATTTACATTATTTAGTTGCAATATGTTATTCACCTATTTTGAGGCAGCTATAACATAGTTAAGTTCCAGACCTGTGGCTCATAGCATAGCTGAGTAATAGCTACTTGAAGTTCTTACTCAACACTACATCATTTATAACTTGAAAAGTATTGCATTTAGAGCATTTTGTTAAAATATGATATTCACCTACTTTTTCAATAGCAACAACATGGTGAGTAACTTGGGTGTCTATCTCAATAGCTAAGTGAGTAATAGCTACTTTTGGACTTTTTACTAACTTCCATCATGAGTAAAATCAATTGTAACGTGAAAACTATTGGATTTAGAGAATTTTGTGCAAATATATTATTCACCTACTTTTGGGTCAGCTATAACATAATAAAAATTTCAGACTTCTAGCTCATGCTATGGCTGGGTAATAGCTACTTTTGCCTTTGCCGGTGGATACATTTTGCATCTGGCCACAGATGCGTCCTTGGTCTAGTTCTAATAAGTCATTCACATACTTTTGGGTGATCTACCACATACTGAAGTTGCAGAACTGTAGCTCTTTGGATAGCTGAGTAATAGCTACTAAAATGAGTAAATGTCTTTTATCTGTAAAAGTATTACAGGTAGGCAATTCCTTCTAAATAAGTCATTCACCTACTTGTGGGTGATCTACCACATAGTGAAGTTGCAGAACTGTAGCTCTTTGGATAGCTGAGTAATAGCTACTAAAATGAGTACATGTCTTTTATCTCTAAAAGTATTACAGGTAGGCAATTCCTTCTAAATAAGTCATTTACCTACTTTTGGGTGATCTACCACATAGTGAAGTTGCAGAACTGTAGCTCTTTGGATAGCTGAGTAATAGCTACTAAAATGAGTAAATGTCTTTTATCTGTAAAAGTATTACAGGTAGGCAATTTCTTCTAAATAAGTCATTCACCTACTTTTGGGTGATCTACTGCATATTAAAGTTGTAGAACTGTAGCTCTTTGGATGGCAGAGTAATAGCTACTAAAATGAATCAATGCCTTTTGTCTTTAAAAGTATTGCAATCAAACATTAAACTTGTCACTTCTACATGTGCCTCCATCTCACAAGAAAATTTATATTCCACTATCTTTAGTACATCTTATTTATACGGCGGGAGATAAATGCATGCGTCAGAATGCTTGTTATTAGTGAAGTGCATTTATCATATGGTAAATCTGATATTTTCATATTACATATCTGGCATTTTTTCTATTTATATATAAACTTGTTCAGTTGACATTTCCAGTCTGTTGGTTGTTCCTTTAACAAATTTACCTTTGACTGAGTTCTCTTAGCTAAACAAAATGGATATAACACAAATGTAAACATTCCATTCAGTAACTGGGCTGTGTGTGCCTTATGAGAGACGTTCAAGTGAAGTGCTATCTTTTTTTGTCAGTTTTGCATTTGCACAACAGTTTGACACAGATATAGAGTTGTGTACATACATTAAATATAAAGAGGAAGCTCTGTAGTGGTGATTTGTAAATGGAGAGATAAAATTGTGGAGGAATATCTTGATATTTTATTTCACTATTATTGGATATTAAAGCACATAATTTTTGTCTTTGTATCCAAGTTTATGTTATACTTTATTCAAGTTGTAGTATTTCGTTGTTTTGTTGAAGATATATATTACACTTACCTGAATATGCATTTTTTTCTCTGCGGTATTTCTGGTTGAGTTTATTTAAAAGGCATGTTATAATATGGGCATAATCTGATGATCTGAAGTTTGGTTCAGACATGTTTCTAACCTGTAGGTTTTAAAAGAAAAAAAAAAACATAAGAAGTAATCTAAGAAAAATTCAAATTGGCGACAAAATTTTCATGATCTTCCATTCTTTATCATTACCTGTAAATTATTGACAGTTGGCCAATCTTGATCTTAGTAGATAAATACAGATTTTATTTTTAGTGAGTAGTCTTCTGGATGCTGGTTTTCTGAAATGAAAATAACCTGTCTGTGGGGCCTTCAGCTTTTTCAAAGTGTTGTCTTGTTGATGTATTTGATTTGAACCACTTCATTATAATCTTTAGTATGTGACCTTGAGTAAGGAATGTTTTTGAGTGTTGACAGATAATTGTCAAGCACATAGGTAGGTCCAAGAGCTACATTTGTATTCATAAATATAAGTGGTAGCACTTGTCTGTGTATGAAAAAGGTGAATTATATAGTGTTTTCTTCTATAAATACAGTGAAAAATGTTGCTATTTACAAGTTTGGTTGTATTTACGTATATGAATATTATTGAGTTTTAAGGATACACATTGAAAATGATATCAAGTTTGTGTATGGAATTTGGAAGAAATATATATATTACTCCTTTGAGATTTTGAAATGTATTGGGTTTTTTTTTTGTGTGTGTGTATTTTCTACACCAAGAATAAAAGTGGAATTAAACACATAACATAAAAATTTACACTGCTGTTGGCTAAAATTTAGTTTTACATTTGAAGAATGTCAACCAGTTATTTGTATAAACCTCCGATGGATATTCGAAAAAATGTCCACCTGCAGGCATTGGATGGGACTAATCAGAGTCCTTTGTTTAGAAGAAGAGTAATCGACACTAATAATAAAGCACCAGTGGATATCAGTAACTCATTTGTGGATAAACCAGCAAATGATAGGTCCTTTGGAAATATGTTAGCAACGAAGGGAGGACACCCTGCTGTGTTCGATGATGATTATTCGGAACTTGATGAAAGGTTGGTCAGAAAACAAATAATTTAGCACAATTTTTTATTAAAATTTAGATTTCACCTGGCTGATATTATAGTTTAAAGTTCTTCAAAGTAGATATTATAATTTAAAGTCTGCTTATAAGCTTGTGATATATTTGTCAGATATAACCTGCCAACAAGAATGGAATGGCATGTTTCAATATGTAATCTCCAGTTTAAGTAGTTTTGGACACTGAAAGGATATAACTAATGCTTGGCAATTTTAATGATGTGTGACTTTGGCTTTTTATCCAACCATGAGAACAGATCAACTTTTGGCTGAAACATTAATACACAAGACCACTGCCGCGGTGTGTATCTCCCGCTGAGCATTAAAGGGGACCTAACTTTAACACTTTTGAAGATATTTCACATTTTACCTCTTTCATTATTTTGGTACAAATAACAAAATGGCTATTACTCATTTATGGCATGCAATAGAACCCTAAACTATGTACCATGTTATAGCTAAGGACAAAGTAGCTGAACAACATATTTTAGGAAAATAGTCTAACTGCAATAGTTTTGGAGTTACAATGGCTTTACTCAACAGTCAAAATTTCAAAGTAGCTATTACTCAGCTAGCCGAGGTGCAACAGGTCTGAAACTTTACTATGTGATAGCTTACCAAAAAGTAGATGGATAACATATTTGAAAAGATTTCCATAACTTTAATACTTTTGAAGATATTTGACATTTACTTCTTCTGTTATTTAGCTACAAATGAGAAAATAGCTATTACTGACTTATGGCATTGCAATAGAGCCCCAAACTGTGTACCATGTTATAGCTAAGGACAAAGTAGCTGAACAACATATTTTAGGAAAATACTGTAACTGCAATAGTTTTGGAGTTACAATGGCTTTACTCAACAGTCAGAATTTCAAAGTAGCTATTACTCAGCTATGCAAGGTGCAACAGGTGTGAAACTTTACTATGTGATAGCTTACCAAAAAGTAGATGTACAACATATTTGAAAAGATTTCCCTAACTTTAATACTTTTGAAGATATTTGACATTTACTTCTTCTGTTATTTAGCTACAAATGAGAAAATAGCTATTACTCACTTATGGCATGCAATAGAACCCCAAACTATGTACCATCTTATAGCTAAGGACAAAGTAGCTGAACAACATATTTATGAAAAAACAGTAACTGCAATACTTTTTGAGTTATGAGTCCTTTACTCAAAGTAGAAAAAAAATCCACGGCAGCCATGTTGTTAACACCCGTGGCAGCCATCTTGTTTTTTAGTATGTGATAGCTTACCAAAAAGTAGATGTACAACATATTTGAAAAGATTTCCCTAACTTTAATACTTTTGAAGATATTCGACATTTACTTCTTCTGTTATTTAGCTACAAATGAGAAAATAGCTATTACTCACTAATGGCATGCAATAGAACCCCAAACTATGTACCATCTTATAGCTAAGGACAAAGTAGCTGAACAACATATTTCACGAAAAAACTCTAACTGCAATACTTTTTGAGCTATGAGTCCTTTACTCAAAGTAGAAAAAAAATCCACGGCAGCCATCTTATTAACACCCGTGGCAGCCATCTTGTTTTTCAGAATCAGGAGAAAAAGATTCCCTGGCAAGTTTTTCCAATGATGAATGTATCCTGCAAATTTGGAAGCTCTAGCTCTAATAGTTTTAGAGATAGAAAGGCTTTTGTAAAAACGTGACGGACGGACGCACGCACGGACAGAGGGCATTTTATAATCTCCCGTACCGGGCCTATCGGCCGGCGGGAGATAATAATATGTATTGTATATATTACATATATGTATGTTTCCAATAAGCATGGAGAAGTTTGACCTTGAACCTCTTTCTTCAAGCTCATAGATGGCTCCAAACAATGGCATGTCAGCCTTTTCCCCTATATATTTTTGGAATATTTTTGTTTATAACGCCTTTATTATTGGTTGTTGGGGTTAGGAATGTTGAATCAACTCATAGGAAATCATGGCTGGAAATCTAATGGAAAAGTCACATTTAGCCTTTGACCCCTATTTCAAGGTTAAACTACCTTATTCAAAAGATATTACCGGTATATAACTTTCCTCAAAGATGTCCTTTTAGATGTGATTTATAACTTAAAAGATGTTCTATATCAACCTTTCAAAGTTGACATGTGGATGTCTATGGATAAATGCTGTTGAAGCATATTGTTTTGTAGCCTCTGTCTCCAACTAAAAATACCAATGGTGGCCTTATAATTGTCCAATTTTTTGCATTTCTGTACATTTTGTCACACTTTTTACCCCACCTTGATTTGACCTTTGACCTTGCCGTAGTGACCTTGAGTTTGAAAATCTTGTCCGGGCTATATCTTAGAAACTGTAAGGTGTAGGAAGTTGATACTTGGTAGGGACATTGGTTAGGGGGTGTAGGTGTGCAACGTCATGTTGTGACCTTGATTTGACCTTTGACCTTGCCCTAGTGACCTTGATCCATAAAATCTTGTCCGGACTATATCTCGGAAACCATAAGGTGTAGGAAGTTGATACTTGGTAGGGACATTGGTTAGAGGATCTCAGAAACCATGAGGTGTAGGAAGTTGATGCTTACTAGGGACATTGGTTAGGGGGTGTAGGTGTGCAACGTCATGGTCTGACCTTGATTTGACCTTGCCGTAGTGACCTTGACCTATAAAATCTTGTCCGGGCTATATCTCGGAAACCGTAAGGTGTAGGAAGTTGATACTTGGTAGGGACATTGGTTAGGGGATGTAGGTGTGTAATGTCATGGTGTGACCTTGATTTGACCTTTGACCTTGCTGTAGTGACCTTGAACTATAAAATCTTGTCCGGGCTATATCTTGGAAACCATAAGGAGTAGGAAGTTGATACTTGGTAGGGACATTGGTTAGGGGGTGTAGGTGTGCAATGTCATGGTCTGACCTTGATTTGACCTTTGACCTTGCCGTAGTGACCTTGACCTATAAATTCTTGTCCGGGCTATATCTCAGAAACCGTAATGTGTAGGAAGTTGATACTTGGTAAGGACATTGGTTAGGGGGTGTAGTTGTGCAACGTCCTGGTCTGACCTTGATTTGACCTTTGACCTTGCCGTAGTGACCTTGACCTATAAAATCTTGTCCGGGCTATATCTCGGAAACTGTAAGGTGTAGGAAGTTGATGCTTGGTAGGGACATTGGTTAGGGGTTGTAGGTATGCAGCATCATGGTGTGACCTTGATTTGACCTTTGACCTTGTCGTAGTGACCTTGACCTTTAAAATCCTGTTGCACCTTTTGGTATGTCTTGATGCAGATTAAGCACTGTTAAAGTCATATTAGAATTCATTAAGAATTTTACTTTTACAACTTCTCAGTGTAACAGATGGAATTTCATCAAGTGAGCCACAGATCTTGCTCCAGCACTACACATAAACATTCATTGAATGTATTACCACTTCTGTATGCATGGTAATATTCAAAACATCTAAACCATAATTCGGCCATACCAGATGTAGATAAAGAATACATGCATTATCATTCTCTTAGATATTATTTTCTCCATTTAAACATTGTTTGGACCTTTAAAAAACTGACAGTGCTCTGAAAGTATCCTAAACTTTGTACTGATGCAGTACTTGTATATCTCATGGTGTTAAAAATATTTCCCTAGGCTGTGGGGTACGGGCATCTCTGATGTTATTTTTGATGTTCTGTGTTATGGCAAATTTTCAGAGCTATAACTCAATAGCTGGGTAATGGCTACTTTGACATTGCCAATGAAGTTATCACTTCTAAACTTCAACACCATTGAATTTAGATGATTTTTTATCAAATATGTTCATCTATATTATGATGATCTTTGTGATAGCATATCTTCAGAGTTACAGGTCCATAGCTAACTAAGTAATAGCTACTTTGATATTTTGCCATTTTAAAACTATAGGGGCAGGAAAAATTTGGGGGATACTTTGCGGAGACCTTAAGCTTTACTTAAGCGTTTTTCTAAAACACCCTGTCATCATGTTTCGGAAAAAACCACACACACCTGTGCTATAAAATTTATGAAGTATATTCTAGACCTAGATCCGCAGGTCGGAAAGGATTTTCTTATCAATATCTTATCATAGATGCCTGAATGGGAGGGGTTTTCTTTTTTAAAAATGGGTACTTGATCTGTATCTCAAAAACAGTCAGGATTTCGGCGTTTTGTTGGAATAACTTATTCAGCTACTTTTTGATGATCTTTCACATGCCAAGGTTTTAGCCCTGTATCTGCAATCTTAAGGTCACCTTAATGTCAACAAAGGGGTTTTAGCCCTCCAGTTCACTTAGTTTTTCACTTTTTTCAACTAAACTTGGCATATATATTAAGATTTACCAAGGGATTATCCTGACTTTATGGTGACCGTAAACTATTAATATAATTGGAACTATGGCCTGCGTAAAGTCATAAAATTGGAATACAGCCGTCTGGTCCCTTTCTTTTTCCATATCTAACATATATTGATATTGAAGTAGATCAAAAGAAGACTGTTACTATCTTATGATTTAAATATTAATGATGTTATGGCCATTTTAAAGTTAAAATGTAGGGTTTTTCAGCCCTAAACTCAGTTAATGTTTAAATTTTTAAAATAAAACTTGGCACGTTTATAAAGGTTGGCAGAAGGGACATTCTCATTTTATGGTCACCTTACAGTGAAAAAAGGAAGTTTTCAGCCTCCAGCTATCTTATTGTTCAACTGACCTCAGCTAAACTTTATGCACTTATAAAGGATGACAAGGGACATTCTTATTTTATGGTCACCTTGAAGTCCCAATATGAATGAAGTTATGGCCACCTTGCAGTGAAATTATGGAGTTTTTAATCTCCAGCTATTGTATTGTTCAGCTGACCTCAGTTAAATTTTGCACACTTATTAACGATGAAAATAGGGACATTCTTATTTTCTTTCCACCTTGGAATTACAATACAAGTACAGTCATGGTCATCTTGAAGTAAAAATGAGGGTTTTCAGCTCCCAACTGACTTGCTGTTCAATGACATCAGTTTAACTTGACACATTGATTAAGTTTAAGGAAGTCTTTTAATGACCTTTTTACTTAAAATTCCTGTAATTAAGAGACTTTGGCCAACTTAACATAACATATAGTTTTTGCTCCCACCTCATTTATTTTAAGACTTTTTAAAACCACACATGCCACATGTATACTTAAAACAAAATTTCTGTTATCTGGCAAAGTTAACCTAGTGTTTTTGAAGTTATAGCATCTTCAAAGAAAAAAAGTGAGGTGTTTACCATGCAGTGACGTGGTTATTAATATATTGCAGCTGATTAATGATCATATAATATAAATTCCCAATTTTAGGCACATTAAAAAAATCAAACATTCTTCTGATTCCATTCTTGTGGAATTGTATGGATATGACTTTTCCTTTTTGGGAAAAAAACTTTAATTGATTCAGCTTTTGTTTAGCAGCAGAAGATGTTGATCTAGCTACATATTCACATACATTATGTAAATTGGTCAAATGTATAGACTGGACTTCTTTCAGAAAAAAACACGTTTTCATAAACAGTTTTTCTTGTACAGTATTTTATGTATCTCCAGCTAATTGAAAATGAATGAGTTCTCTCTTTTTCTCCTCCAACTCTGTATTTGCTTTTGTGTGATATCTATCTGGAGGCAGATTCATGGAAAGTCCCAGGCACTCACAGATGCCCCACTGTGCTTTGTGTGGTAACATCTGTGTGTTACATAATGTGTCTGCACTCTGAGTGAAAAGGTTGATAAAGGATATCAAGATGTATTCATTATTTCTTTTCATTAAGGGATATGCTTACAGTAAATCTTTTTTGAGGTAAACAATTCAAACAAGGACATTTATCTTTAGGCTCATGGATGTAGAGCCTTGTGGAAAGAATGCCTTGTTCGTTTTGAGAGATTGGAAAAAGCCTTAACAATATATAAAAGCCTTGGGCTTTCATGATATTCAGATATAGAGTCATGTGTGAATTAATAATGTTAACAATAACATCTGACAACATGACTTTGTTTATTTTTTTTACACTGGAACAATAAAGGATTTTTTGATTATCTTATCATATTTATCTTATAAAAATATTAAATAGCAATGAATTTTCAGAGGCATAAAATGCCTCAAAGTTATACAACATATGAATGTCCCTATCTCTAGCCAATTATAGTTTACTACAGTGTATCGTTATCATTATAAATCTAGGATTAAATATCTACTGGAAAAAAATTACGATCCCAGATTTACAGCAAAAATGATATATTCTTTTCTTAAAATATACCACTCTACGAAACACATTAAAGCTCACATTCTGCTTTCAGTCAGGCCTGGGGTCAAGTACATGGAGCCAAGTACAAGTACAAGTACAATTACTTTGCCAAGTTGCAAGTACAAGTACAGGTACTGATCTCAAGAGTCAAGTACAGGTACAAGTACTTTGAAAAATTGCAAGTACAAGTACTTTTATAGCGTACGACCCCAAAACTATAATAACTAGATAATCACTATTTATTTAAAATTAATTATTTATTGAGACATACAATTTAAAGCAATCCTGCAACAAACACTGATGAGCTAGAATCTGCTCCATTACTTTTCTGGTTACACTTAATAAATACAGGTCTTTCAAAAATTTTGCCTGTGAGACTCACGGTGTGAGTAAATACCTGAATGCATGGAAATCCTGTCTTGCAATGCTAAAAAATCTGATTTCAAAAGATCCACTTGGACATCAGTATGCTTGTGTTGACAGATAATGAATTAGTTACTTGGGGCACATAAAACGTTTTTAAAGGGTTTGTACCAGTCCTTTATGTAAAACTGATATTACATATGGTTGGAATACATTTAATAAATGAGTGAATGAACAAATGAAATAAAATTTTATATTTAAGGGCAATTGTATAGTGTAAAAAGCCAAAGCAGATATACTAAACATTGATAATTGTTTATAAAGGGGTGTATTAGAATAGAATAGAAACATTTATATAGCGCAAAATTGATGCAACATCCTCTAATGCGCTTGAAATCAAAAAGGGAAAGTCGAGGGACGTTCGAGGTCATGATCCAAGGTTAGCGCCCGCCAGGGAGATGTACTATGGTGGAGGATATGCTAATCTAAACAAGTAGGTCTTTAGCTGGCTACGGAAACCTGTTATTGTTTGTTGTGATCGTACTGATTGTGGGAGTCTGTTCCATTCTATGGGGGAAGCCACTACAAAACCTCTCCTACCGATGGCCTTTTTGTGAGAGGCTGAGGAAAGAGAAAGACGATTTCCACGTGTTAGACAACTGGTTTTGATCAAGGATGATAGGTATATGGGTTGAGAGAAATTTATAGCCTTGAAAGTAATTAGATTGTACTTAAACAATATACGGTAAGTGATAGGAAGCCAGTGTAGTTTTTGAAGAAAAGGAGTGACATGGCTAGTTCTATCAAGTCTAAAAACAATTCTATAAAGGGCATTTTGTATCTTTTGGAGTTTAGCAACATTGTACTTACTGATGCCATAAAGTAGGGAATTGCAGTAGTCAAGTCGACTACTGATCATTGAGTTTGCAAGCAAGGCTGCAGTTTCCACACTGAGGAATTTACGAATACGTCTTAGGTCCTTAAGGTGGTAGTAGCAGGCTCGACACATATTAGTTATGTGGTTGGAAAAGGTGTTTCCAGAGTCCAAAATTACACCCAGGTTCTTGACTGTATCAGTAGGGGAAATAGAATTTCCGAGAAGTTGAGTAGGGAATTTATTTATGAGGGACTCTCTGGCTTGTCTATCACCTATTATAATAAATTCAGTTTTCTCGGGATTGAGTTTCAATTTCACGCCAGCCATCCAGTTTTGGATACATGTGAGACACTCTGTAAGCTCAGCGAAACTGGAATCAAAATTCCTATTGTCCAATGCTAGATATATTTGGGTGTCATCAGCATATAGATGGTGGGTGACATTGAAATTGGAAATGATATTACTGAGAGGGGTTGTGTAAAGGGTAAAAAGGAGGGGGCCCAGGACAGAACCCTGAGGCACACCATACGGAAGTGAGAACACATCTGAAAAGCTATTTCCTAATTTAACCTTCTGAAATGAATGAGTCAACAGTTTATTAGTGTAAGGGATTAGCTTGTTTGTCTTACATAAACAAGTAATTGGCCCTCCTGTCCACTAAGCTTGGTATCAACACTCAGGCTGAGTGGATCTTTTGTGTGAAAATGAATAAGGGTAGGTATATGACAAAAGCAAAGCTATGCTGTGACTGAGTGGATCTTTTGTGTAAAAGTGAAAAAGGATAGATTAAATGCTGTACCTTTATGATTAAAACACAGCTATATTCTGAATGAGTGGGTATCTTGTTTAAAATGTGAAAAGGTGTTGATTAAATGCAGCCTTGTTATAATTAAAGAAAACCAAAGTTCTGGCTAACTAAACAGCCCTTTGTACTTTGACAAAACAACACAAACTATAATCTATCTACACTCTGCTGAAAGAAACAGTAAAAATTTACACCTAATAAGTCACTTAATTAAAGTTATAAAACTACAAAATCAATGTACTTGGAATGTGCTTGAAAGTAATTGAAAAGTACTTGGATATTTTAGCCAAGTACAAGTACAAGTACTTTTAATTTTCAGCTGTCAAGTACAAGTACAAGTACTTGAAAAAGAGTAATTAAGTACAAGTACTTGTACTCGCCCCAGGCCTGCTTTCAGTCTAATACTGCAGCTGATACAGTTTTTAGATAATCCACTTTTCCATCAGATACAAAAAACAGTAAAGCTTACCTTCTCCTTACAGCCTCATGCCACAACTACTACAGCTTTATTAACTCAAATCTCCATCCGGGCCACTCATTTTTGTTAGCAAAAACCTTTTTCTAGTTCTGTTTCATATGCAAGTCATGCCTCTAATGAGACTTATCTGCAACTCGAAATAGAACTAGAGATTGCGTCTTGACGCAGTGTATCCCCGGACGGGACATGGTTGAAGCGTGAGCATTATGGTTGACACAAATATACCCCTGTGGGGAGGGGGCATAAGTGTTTATGGGAGCAACTTGTACTGACACTAAGTAAACGAAAAAGCACTTTTAATTTTGGCTGTCCTCATTTGACCATGAAAGAGGGGCCAAAGCTCAAATCGGATCACATCAAAAGATTCCTAATGCATGATTTCCTATAGGATGCTTTCACATTACAAACCTCTAGGACCAAGAAAAAGTGATTTATAAGCACTTTAGATTTTGCTCTCCTCGTTTGACCTTGAAGAAAGGGCCCAAGGTCAAATCTGACCACATCAAAAGATTCCCAGCCCATGATTTCCTGTAGGTTAGTTTCACATTGCAAACCTCTAGGACCAATAATAAGCGAGACAACAAAAGTCCTTGCTTTAAGTCGAATAAATGTCCCTGGCAGCCATCTTGTTTTTCAAAATGAGGCCAAAAATATTCCCAGGCAAGATGTTATGGTTATGAATATATCTTGCAAATTTTTTTTTTGTTAGAGCAGTAACAGCCAATAATAAAGGAGGTATATGGCTTCACAGTCTAAGGTACCATTTTGAGTCATTTTAGCAGGCCAAAGGTGACCTTGAAAACAATTGCCAAGGTCAACAAACTGGATGCTGGTAGTCCATCATGTACTCAACCTCCAAAGCCATTAAAATATCTCCAAAAAGGCTTAAAATGGCCTCAGTGAGGTACTTTGGCGGTCTGTGGATGACCTTCAATGAAGAGCCTCAAGGTCAAATTTCTGCATGCTTACAGAGGACATATATATGTATTATATATACCAGCCATAGGACGATCTAACTTTCTGTATATGAGAACTTGGCCAAAATGTGAAAAAATGGCCAAAATCTGACCTTTAAGAAGCCACCAGCTACCTATCTATAGTCACTTTGACCAGCTATCTGGTCCTGACAGTAGGCTGGCTGACTGGTCTAGTAGGTTGAGACAGTCATCTCATCGGGACCAATGACTGGTATAAGAATTTCTCTGTAACCAATTTCCTCGGGCAGTAACTGGTTGGTCTAAGACGGCCACTTGGACCCTTAAAAGACTTCTACTGGTCTGTTAGCCAGTCCTGAGGCCCTGCCCAGTACCAGGGCCTAACCGGTTATAGGTGAAGCAATGCTCTGTAACCAGTTCCTGGTGGCTCCACAGTTCTGCAAAAACTCATAGAAGCTGGCAGAACTGGGCGAATTAGACTACGTCTCAACAGGGGTAGGCTTATATGAAACAACTGCCTTCTTCCTGTCCACAACTGTGGAATCAGCAGATTTTCTCTGTAACCAGTAAGTCTGGATCCTGGTACTCCATCATGTATTCAACCTCCAAAGCCATTTTTAATAGTTTCCATGTAATATAGTCAGCATTAAGTGTGAAAATATCTCCAAAAATGCCCTCGGTGAGGTACTTTGGCGGTCTGTGGATGACCTTCAATGAAGAGCTTAAAGGTCAAATTTCTGCATGCTTACAGAGGACATATATATGTATTATATATACCAGCCATAGGATGATCTAACTTTCTGTATATGATAACTGGGCCAAAATGTGAAAAATGGCCAAAACCTGACCTAAGAGGCCACCAGTGAAATCTCTGCGGCGGCTGCATGACCATACTGAATCCTAAGTATCCCCGACTTTCATTCGGGGATACAATTAGCACACTATAGCTTAATTATATAAGGCAACTTACCTGACTTTAACCACTCTGGATGTCTTCACTATTATTTCTATAGTGAGTTATGTTGAGTACCTGCAGGAACACCATCAAAGTGATGTCAGAGGTTTTCAGATCTCTAGGTTATAGGGCTCATTTTGTTTAATTGGGCAGTTTCAATATTGATTTTGAAAGGAGATGAAATATTTTTCAGGTGCAGTGTACACAAAAACAAAAGTAAGGATTCCGAAGTAGTTTATCATAATAAGTACATGTATATAACCATTCGGGTTCTGTTGAAATGTGTTATTTGGATGTTATACACAAGTAAAACTGTAAGTATTTTAATATAATACTCAACAATTTCAGTAAAAGGGACACATGTATTGGTTTCAAATTTTCATGGTTTGTAAATGTGTGTCACTTGATACTCAAGTTTATGTAGTGTCTGGTGCAGTAGCCGTATTAAACATTGATAAATATTTTTGAATGAAATAATGTTACCTTAGTGCTTTTAAACCTTTGTA
Organism: Sabellastarte sp. h YS-2021; assembly: GCA_964017235.1. NCBI lineage: Eukaryota > Metazoa > Annelida > Polychaeta > Sabellida > Sabellidae > Sabellastarte > Sabellastarte sp. h YS-2021. Next base: position 31,663,213 of record OZ024937.1, on the reverse strand, counting down.
GTTCTTTCTAGTTACATTCCCCATTTACAGATCTTTTCCCCTTCTCATGCTTTCAAAACCAAATCTGACGGATCTACTGATTATGAATAATGAATTGCACATGTTCACAAAAATTTTTTGATATTCAAACCAGTATATATTTCAGAGTTATATTTACTCAAAAAAAAAAAAAAAAAAGGAGCAAATATTTTGTTCTACTGTCTCTCCCTACATATCTATATGACTTTGTTCCGGGAGATATAAAATTTTTATATCCCCAGATGAAAGGGATATTATAATACTGGTTTCATGTCTGTCATGCTGCCGCCATACGTTTTGACTTGCATGCACAATAACTGGAAATGCCTTCAAGGATTTCATTTAAACTTAGCACATACATGTATTTGGGTCAGGAGAGGAACTCTAATTTAAAGTAACCATAAGCTCCCAGCAACAAAGATGTTATGAATACCTTAAGGTCAGGAATGTGAGCTTTGGCCACTTAATACCGTCTACGTCAAAATTATGTGGGTCATCTCTCTCATATTTTACCTGTGAACACATTAATATATTCTTTTTACATAAGCCAAAAATCAAGACATTATGCCAATTTTAAAATTATGGTTGATGCCAGTAAAGACCATACTTAGACATTTTTTTTTCTATTTTGCCCTATATCTTGCAAATGGTAACTTTAACAAGTCCCAACAAGCTGTAGTAGATAAAAATTCTATATCTAATCCTTGTCTGTGGAAAATTTGAAGTCTGTAGTCTGAAGTCTGATTTTAAGGTCATCTTAAGGTCTCTAAAATGCCCACAGAGACCCAGTCTATTTACTTTTGGCCACTTTTAAGCCCTGTAAAAACTACAGTGTATGTGACTGATAGAGCTGAAATCTCATCAGGGAATGTATATTCTTTGGCCATATATATTAAGGGAGCTATTCAACTTAGAAAATACTGTGTCAGTCATGGCATAGACTGACAATAGGTGAAACCAATAAGTATTTCCTTTTCAACGGATGCAGGGATGTACAGGTGGGTCAGACACTACTAACATGTGTTGCTTTCCCAGTAAACCATGTCCGCAGTTAAATTAGTTTTCTTTTCATTGCAGTACTAATATGTCGCTCGGTGGTGCTGTTTGTTCAAGATGTGGTACAGGCTTCTCCAAGGATGAAGAAATAATGAATTCTCATGGTGAGGTTTGGCATCACCAGTGTTTTGTGTGAGTAAACTTTTTTTTAAGCTTGACAAAATTAAAGGATAGGCTGCCTAAACATATGTCAGCACTTCCATATACATGCGGGTCAAGTTACGTTAAATTTAAACACACAGGTTTTTAGTTGATGCTAATAACCTAGAACACTTGTAAAATTTGGAGCAAGGATGGTTTTGTGAGTTTCACCTTCAAGTTGATTGCTTAAAGGATGACATCAACGTTTTTTACATACCCATTATTTAGTGTAAATTCAAGCTTTATATATTATAAATGTACTGACAAAGTTTTATGTGTCAAAGTTACCTGTATCTGCTGTAATTTGCATTTAAAAGTAGAGAAGCACTGCCTTATTTGGTTAGTCACATGTTCCCTCCCGAAAATTGCCGAGTGCACATGAAGTAAATAAACGTGTGGGTGACGTCATATGTGTTGACTTGCCTTGGTTTTAGCTTACAACTGTTCTGATATACACTGCTGTTTACATTACATTATCTGTTATAAAATGGAGCATTTGAATGACATAGTAAAAGTAACAATGTTCTAACTGTATAAAGCTATTAGTTTGAGCCAATAAAACTTACAAAATGTGTGAGTTTAGCACAAAAGATAAATGTAACACCATCTATTATGGTGGTGAATTGCCTACACTAATACTGAGAACAAAGACAGTTTATATTCTTTTCTCTGAACTCTGTATGTTTATAACACTTCCTTCTTTTATCAACTATTCCATGTGAAATGAGATGAGTTTCTGGTAAATGTTTCACTGTGAAAGTGTACACTGCAGTATCAAGTATTATCTGGGCCAGCTAGCCTTTTTGTGCATAGTGAGGTATCAGTTCAGGAAAGCTTGTTTTGCTGTATAAAGTATACAATGACTAACTTTGAAAATCTAGAATTTAGTACATTTATGTGAATATTTAATTTTAGCATATTATTTAGCTATTCAAATAACATATAAAGAAATAGTTGAAAAGGCAAATAACTATTATATTATTTGCTGGTATTGACAGATATAATCTCAAGCCTTGAACAGGAGTGTATTTTGTAATTTCTGAATGATACACTACAGGTTTAAGGTTGTTTTTTTTTTTTTTTTTTTTTTTTTTTTTGGGGGGGGGGGGGTTAATGTTGCCTTCAACACTGTATAGGTCATATCATGACAGGTAGTTTATGGGAGGAGGAAACCAGTACATACAGTTGGTCACGGTTCTGTCCTGTAAACTGCCGACCATTAGTAAGAAACTACCAACTTTCCCACATAGGGTACTGGGTTTGAACAGCTGACATCAGAGGTATACCTATAATAATTAAGGTAATTCAACTACAGAGTATTGACTGAGTATTACTATGTTCTATTCCCCTCCACCCTTGCAATTTTCTGTATATATCTGAGAAATATTAAGTCACAGTAATAGATTAATTATGTGCACTTTAATTAAGTTTTTTGCAACACAAGTACTGTCCACCAGTTCAAACCAAAACAAGTGTGTCTGGAGGTTTCAATAAATGATCCAACATATAATTTCTGTGAAACTGTGTGACCAGAACAAAGAAAATGATCAGTCACAATAGTATGTATATAGTTGGTTACAATTTAGTTGTTACTTAAAGTGCAGAAGTTTTAATTTGAGTATTCAAAATCACACAAAAATATTAACTTTAGCTATTGATTTGCCTTGACCAAGGTTGTAAACTTGGTTTACTATTTTTTAACAGCATCGTTATCTAAATGTACTAGCTTCAATATCTAGATATTCAAATTTGGCTGAAATTATGTACAGATGACCTTTGTGTCTGAGATAATTGTGGATGAATTGAAGAGAAGAGAATAGTATGAGAGAAAAAATATAGGTTATGTTTTGATCATTTTGAAAATTCAGAAAAAAACTTTTCTAGTTTCCTTTTGCTGCTAATATAATTCTTAATTTTACCAACCAATAATTATGTACACTTTACCATTTTAAACTGACAAATGCAAAAATAAATTGAGGAGACAAAAAAGTCAGTACAGATATACTGTACACATAGCACTGTTTTTATCCCTGCACACACAGCACATGAACACATATGATGCAAACACACCACCTGACTGGTGTAAAGAGCTGAAGCAGGCAGTTGTAAATTTGAAATTTATCTCCTGTTATAAAAGCTTGTTTATGAAGTAAACAGACTACTTCGGGTACTAAAAGTACCAGATATGTGTTTTAAATAGGCAAGAGTATCATATCCTGCATTTAACTCAGAAGTGGAAAAAACCCACTGAAGTCATCCTTTAAAGCTGTTACAACTGTTAAAGTGGCCAGTTTACTATCAGCAGATACTGTTGTTGGATTATTTAAGTTCTGCATGTGTATTTCATTAAAGACCATCCTAAAATGACACAATTGTTGTAATTCTAGTGTATTTGGGTTACTATTTGTTTTGTTTTAGGTGTGCACAATGTTTTCAACCCTTCCCAGATGGTGTGTTTTATGAGGTGAGGATTTAGACATTTTATTGTGTTAATACTTCCTATCCAATGGACAATTGCTAATCCGGTCGGCGCAGAGCGGCCCGCCAAACGCCAGAAAAAGACGTCCTGTGTCTCCACCGGCCGGCCGGTCCCAGTACTGTGCACTCGCAAGGTGGCGCATCATACTTCCTTCCTGTCTAGACAGAGTGACGTCATAGCATTTTTTTTTGTTTGGCGCATGTACTGTGCAGACATGTTTTCAACCATCTCCAGATTTTTAAGGAAAAGTGTGCATTATGACGGATTTTCAACCTTATTTGCAAATGAATTGTTGTAGAAGTGTTTTCCTACATATCAAGCACGGATATACATTAAGAAATCTGCTGGAAACGCTCCCTAGCTGACTCAATTTAGTTTGATGATAGGGCAGTAAGTGACGAGAAACATGAATGCCGCCATTTTGCTAGTTTCCTCCCATTCAACAATTGTGTTGTTAGGGGCAGATCGACATGAAGGAAAATACTGGATATTCTACTTACAAGGTATTGTTATCCGTGTCTTTGTTGTGATTGTCCCTTCTGTAACCTTCCAGCGACAAATCATGAAGGAAACGTCAGTACTTTCTAGTATTTGCAACTAGCAATCACGAAAAACTTCATTCTATGTAGTATTTAACATTGTCAATAGAAGGAATTCCCAACAGAAGAGGTGCATTCTTCAGATTTCTTCAGAGCGCACTGGTACCGACTTCTCTGCTGTATAGCATCAGTCACACCAGCCTAGCTCGAGTATTAGTGTTTTTTCATCAGAAGCAAGAGATGAATTCTTCAGATTTCTTCAGAGCGCACTGGTCCAGACATCTTTGCTGTAAAGCATTAGTCGGCAAGCTCCAGTTCACACAACCTCTTCAGAGTACTTTGGTACCGACTTCAGTCCGACCAGGATTTTCACAATCAGAGCGCACTGGTCCAGGCTTCTCTGCTTTTAAAGCATCAGCTTAAAGAACGCGGCCTCTGACGTCATCTCCACGAAGCTGGTCACATGATTCACCGACCAGGTCACGAAGCTGATCATGTGTTTCACCGACCAGGAAAGTCGGAAGTGCGTTCTTCAGAACTCACGTCTACTGTGATTCCAGTCCCTGCCTTGCACACCCGGCCTTGTTGTCGGTAGTGGGGTTTTTTGTGGACAATCAGAATACTGTTAGTGGCCGGTTAAGTGTCACACAAAGAACGCGACCACTAATGTCATCTCCAATCAACCAATCGCGTGTCTTTCCGAACAGCAAACTGTTCACGTGACAAGCCGAATAACATTATTTCTAAAAATAGCTCAAGGGCTTTCCCAGCAACTGTCAAATCTACAAATAGACGTGCGTTTTTAAAATAAATACCTTAATCAATGAAGGAATCCTACAGTAGGCTGGATTCAACACAAAAGATGGTTGTTAAATTGTTTCAACAACTGGTTACAGAGCATACCGACCGGCTACACAGCCTTGTACCGACCGGCTGCCGGCTTCACAGCCCTTAATGTATAGTGCTTCAATCGGCCGGTTACAGAGTCTCCCTACCTAGTTCCATTCAGCCTGCAGTAAGCTGAGTTTTCAACACAATATAGTTGTAAAATTGCTTCAGCAACTGGTTACAGATTGTACCGACCAGGTACCGGCTACACAGCCTTGGTACAGCTTACCTGACCCCCCAACTGGTTACAGAGTCACCCGACCCAGTCCATTCAACTCTGTGTTGATTCTGGGGCAGGTAGACAGCAAGTATCTACAAATATGGCTTCAATTGACCGGTTACAGAGTCTTCAAATCACCAGAGCAGTTTACCGGCTATACAGCCTTATTTTCACCAAAACCAGTTGCAGAGTGATCACTTCAACCACTGGTTACAAAGCCTGCCGACAAGGTACCGGCTATACAGTCTTGCTTCACCAAAACCGGTTACAGAGTCTACCCACCTAGTCCATTCAACTCTTCAGGTAGATGTGGAAGCATTTACAAGAATTACTTCAACCGACTGGTTACAGAGTGTACCAACCAGGTGCCGGGCTACACAGCCCTTATTTTGATTCCAGCCTACCAGTTCTTTGCTGGTTACAGAATTACTGATTACAGAGAAAACTACAATTTTTACCAACTGAAAAAAAAGCTAGCTAAATATAGACCAGTAGCTGTCTGAATTCATGGGTGACTCCAGCCTACCAGTTTTGCTGGTTACAGAGAATTACTGGTTACCGGGAATTACCAGTTACAGAGACCTGGTACCTGACAGACTTGCCCAGGTCATTTTGGTTACAGAGAATTCTTAGACCAATCAGTGGTCTTGATATTGCAATTTCCAAAGCTACTACCAGGCAACCTTGCCTTATCACACCTCTTACCAGCCTGTAATCAGTTCTGGACTTGACTGGAAAAATAGGTCATTTCAGCAGCAAGAGGAAAGGTAGTCTACAGTCAAACAAGTTTTCATCACGTCCGGCCAGGGGTCAGTCATCTTTCAAATAACAATTACTGTGTGAATGCTGCACCTTGCAGGCAGCTGGCCTGGGAGAGAGAGACTGTTAACTTGGATCATTGTCACCAGACCGGACCAGTGTCCAGAGGGACCGGAAATGTTTGTCAGACTACTAAATCTCTCAAATGTGGAACACAATCTGCCTGTAGGATCTAGACTAAATCCTTTTTGGGAACCTTGGAAGCCTTGGGGGGCTGTACCCAAGACCAAACTTGACAAGGTCACCAAAAATCCATCAGCTTATGAACAAGATGCAGTCGAGCCAGTTCCAAATCTCTGGGCTTCTTCAGCTGACCTTTCTTGGTTCCAAACCACACAGCCGTTGGAGACCTATTCTAGGTCTGGACAAACCAAGCCTTTCGGAGACCATCAGGACCTCCCTCCAACAAGGGGAGTGGGTTACCTCAGTAGATTTCAAGGATGCCTACTTCCATATACCTATACAGGAACAATCCAGGAAATACCTGAGATCTCACATCCAGGGTCAGGCATACCAATTCCATGCCCTGCCATTTGGTGTGCCCACAGCACCCATGGAGTTCACTGTGCTACCAAAGGAGGTGAAACTGATGGCTATACACAAGGGTTTAAGAATCCACCAGTACCTAGACTGGTTGGTGAGAGTCAAATCCCACCAGGCTTGTCTCCAACATACACAGGAACTAGAAAAAATGTGTCAGCAATTGGGTTGGCTGGTGAACTTAGAGAAATCAGAGCTGGAGCCCAAACAAGACTTCGATTTTGTAGGCTACCAGTTCGACCTCAGATCTGGTCAGGTCCGACTGACTCCGGACCGGTGGCAGAACCTTCAAGAGAAAATAATGAAACTGCTATCCCTACCGGCTTGCCCGGTCCGGGAATTCATGCCCTTGATAGGTTTACTAACAGCTACAGAAAAGCAAGTTCATCTAGGCCGGCTTCATATAAGACCCATTCAGTGGCATCACTGGAAGGTACCAGAATCACTAAAAAAGGTGATCCCAATCCCCAGGTCCCTGCACCCCCATTAACAATGGTGGCTGAAGGAAGACAATGTACTTACAGGCCAACCATTACACCCAATATAACATGCTCTTCAAATATTTACAGACGCATCAAAAGAAGGGAGGGACACCGCACAAGGAACCTGGTCCCTTCCGGGAAGCAAGCTGCATATAAACCATCCAGAACTAAAAGCTGGCTTTAAAAGAGTTCCAAGACCTTTGCTCAAACAAGATAGCACTTGTAGCAACCGACTACACCACAGTAGTGTCATACATAAACAAGGAAGGACGCATGAGGTCGGGCCCACTTTGTGCCCTACTATGGAGAATCTTGACCTGGTGTACCAGGAAACAAGTGACTCTAAAGCCCGACACATTCCAGGCTGGCTGAATGTGTTAACAGACAAGCTACCCAGGCTAGGCCAGACTATCCAAACAGTAGTTTCTCCTCCCAGAGGTCTTCCACTCCATATGCAGCAGGTGGCACCGGCCCAAATAGACTTATTTGCCACGAGGTTCAACAAGTTGCCTCTGTTTGTGCCACCGGTACCAGATCTCCTAGCCACAGCAGTGGATACGCTCAGTCTGCCATGGTAGGATCTGAAAGCATACACCTTCCCACCATCAGCCATATTGGGCAAAGCGGTGGAGAAGTTGCAAGACTCCCCATGCAAGAGAATCATTCTGATTGCTCCGGGGTAGCCCAACATACTTTGGTTTGGGGATCTAGTGGCCATGTCCAGCCAAATCCCACTGAGCCTGCCTAATCTGCCCAACCTGTTGACAGCCATTCAGTCAGATCCCTCACAGAAATCTGACAAATCTTAATCTCCATGCATGGCTCCTAGAGCCTCAGCAATCGAAGAGCAGGGCTTGTCTGAGACAGTGGCAGCAAGAATTGAGGCTCCTCAAAGGGTATCAATCAGATCAGTCTATGAGGCAAGTGGGCCATTTTTACAAAGTAATGTATCACTCATCAGGTGGACTTCGGGGCACCCCCTGTAAAGTCAGTTGCTGACTTCCTTATGTACCTGTTTCAGGACAGGAAGTTGCAGCCCAGCACCATTGATGGTTACAGGTCAGCCATTGCTGATAGACTGGGAAATTTGCCCATCAATATCAGTAAGACTAAAAGTCTCACTCGTCTCCTGGATAGTTTCCACTGAGACAGACCCAAAGGCCGGAGGGGAATCCCCTCCTGGAACCTCTCCCTGGTTTTTGCACCAGCTGACAAGGTTCATTTTGAACCAATTAAAGAGGCCTCCTTGAAGCATTTGACTTCAAGACAGTTTTCCTCTTGGCCCTGGGGTCGGGCAAGCGTAGAAGTGAGATACATGATTGGCAAAAAGGAAATATTAGACACCAATCCGACTGGTCAAAGGTGTCCCTGTACCCTTCACCCAGCTTTCTCTCCAAGAATCATCTGGCCAAAGAGGGTCCAGACAGTGTGGCCCCAGGGGTTATAACAGCCCTGGCCCCAACTCTGGATAGATCCCTCAAGTCTGACAGGTCCCTCTGTCCGGTCAGAGCATTGCGCTACTATTTGGACAGGACCTCGGGCAGAATAAGGAGGTGGTTTTTGTCTCCTTTAAGAAAGGTTTCGACAAAGACATCTCACCTGCCACTATCTCCTCTGGGATCAAGCAGACTGTGGTCCTATGTTATGAGCTCTCTGACCAGGAGGCCCCCCACTTTACATCAGGTTAAAGCCCATGATGTCAGGGCCTTTACTGCTTCTAAGGTCTTCCAATCAGGAGTCTCCTTAGATCCAATCTTGTCAGCCTGCCACTGAAGTCACATAATACCTTCACACAGTTCTATATGAAGGGTGTGGCTTGGGCTGATTCAGAGCTTTACCAATTGGGTTAGGTAGTGGCTACTCAGCAGATCCACAAGTGGCCCTTAGATTGAGGAGATTTGTATATATGTACATAGTCAGCGTGCTCACTCGGAAGTGGTAAAGTTAAGTCCCTGAGACTCAATAGACTTGAAAAAAATGAGTCCTATGTTTCATTTTTGGAGTCCCAATATTTTATTCAATTCCTTGAACGTAAATTACTTAAACCAATTTCACATAAATTACTTAAACCAATTGCAATGTTAAATGTCAATTTCAACACTTTGTAACTAGCTAAAACTGGCTAAAACAATGTAAGTTCACTGAATCCTGTCTTTCATTGCCCGAAAATTGTTCTTGGCTGCAGTGTAATCGTACTCTGCATAGTGTGGGCCATTTATTGTTATTTTCATTAGCCTGTCCACTTGTTCATCTCTCAACCTATTTCTGCTTTTGGACTTGATTCTGTTTTGGGCAGAGAACCCCCGCTCACAAGATGCAGAGTTCAGAGGCACTACCAAAGCTAGCTCTGCAAAAACAAATCTGGGAAAACATCACTTTGATCTTTGATAAGTATCTCACAAAATTCAGGGAAAGATTTGTTTCTATGAAGACCAACAAAATGCTTATATGCCAAGAAATCTTGTCTGCATCTTGCTGCATTCACAATATTTTGGTTCTCCTGCCCATACCTCTGTAACAGATAATCAAGTTCATTTTGTCCAAACAAAGCAACTTCAGCATTGTTGTTTGTAAGTGCTTTTGGGTTTAAAATGATATTTAATGCCTTCAAAGTGACTTGGGCATCTTCAGGGAAACGTTGCTCCAAGTTGTCCAGTAGTGCTTGAATGAATCTCGCTGAAAATAAAATAAAGAAATCAGATGCCATCTGTGAATATTTCGGGATTCAGGGGGGCATACAGGCAAAGTTTTTACTATATTCTATACATTGATATTTGTTACACTCAGCTGTACACTCGTAGATAGGGCTTGAGCAACACCTGCACATTAAGCCCTGTTAATGCTGGACTCAAACCATCAGTCACCTCAAATTTGGGATCAAACTTTTTACATCAGTCAAGTGTTCATTTGCTAAACTCCTATACCAAAAGGCCAGCAAAAACACAAAGTTGGAGTTTCCCATTCAACATTCAGGGTCATATTGGGATGACTTCCAGAAGTTCCAATATTCCCAAAAGTTGACATGAGCTACACTTGAACCCATGTCCACAGAGTTGAGAGCCAAGTGATTATATGCAGCAGACCACAAAGAAGTAGTAGGTATATTCTATAATTGCAACAGGGAACAGTAAGCTAACTATTGTATTTTGCAGAGATAGTGTCATAAGGACTGCTTAAATTTATACACAAATTGATTTTTGGTTAAATGTGCTACATGGTAAGTATTACAGTAAAACACACAGTATAGAATTACATACTTTTGGTTGTCCTGAGTGTAACTTTCCCTTGAGTAGCAAACTTCACTTCTGTGTCTCGAAAGCGTTTTTGGTTGTCATCCATTGTATCAAGTGCCTCCTCTAACTGGAACAGGGAAGGCAATGCATGCTGAAGCTGATTATCATCCTGAAAAGGGACATTGCATCAAAGTGCTTTAGTTTTGAATTTGTTTAAAGTTTAAGTTTATTTTATTTAATTTATTTTGTCTCGTTATTACTATGATAAGTTACATTATTATTGTTACGTTTGTTCAATCTTTAGTTTACAAGTTGTATTAGTTCTGTTTTATGTTGTTACCAATCAGATAAGTTTCATTTGTTTACTCTTTGTTAAGTTTACTCTTTGTTCAGTTAAGTTTTATTTGTCCTGTTTTAAAATTTTTAGTGAGATTAAGCTTAACATACTTTTATAAATACCGGTAATTATTCAGGAATATAGTCTGCATTCTAATTGTACCTGCATGGTCGTCAGAGTTGCTTTTACTGTGTCTAAGGCTGTGCTTGCCATGGCAAAGTCTAGAGATTCACGCTGGAAAACCTTTGACATCTTTGAAAAATTTGGAAGGATGTCGGCCAAAAGACAAGTGATCCCGATGAAGCTGTACTTCTCCACTTTATCTGCTAGTCCTCTGGCAACTGCAACACCATTGGCAGCTGCCTCACCCAGAGCAATTACTAATGCTGGCCAACAGTGATTAATTGCATATACGGCCTGATCTAAGGACAACCAGCGCACTGCGTGAGGTTGTTTCAGTGATACAAATTTATCATCCTCTAGCAGGTCATAAATTTCCCGTAAATGATTGTACCTTTGTGCTGAATTATGGAAGTAGAAATAGATCGAGTTCACTGTATCTTGATAGGACTTTATCTGATCTACTATGTTAGCTGCTTGTGAAACAGCCAGTGCCAGCCTGTGAGCATAGCAATGAACATGAATAGTAAGGCCACCTGTCAGCTCCTTAAGTCTAACACCTACTCCTGATCTAGACCCCATCATGACGGCAGCACCGTCTGAACCAAAACCAAGTACTTTCTGGATAGCTATCCTCTCACTGGCCAACCATTCAGTTATTGCATTAATTATTGTCTCTGCCTTTCCATCTGGGACTGTTACATTTGTAGCAAAGTACACCTGAGATTTACCATCTTTAACCACCTTGACATAGATCACTAGCTTCTTCAAAACTGCAATATCAATGGACTCATCAGTCATTAAGCCTACAAATCGTGAGCCACCTATAATTTCTCTCAAATTTCCATCCAATGCAGAAGCAATAGATTCAATCATATCTGATACTGCATCATACGATTTGTATGTTTGAGTCATGTTTGGAGCACCATTACTAACTTGTAGACCAATCAGTTCAGGAAAAATTGTCAGGGGCAAATGATTTTGTGCAATGAAATAAGCAGTTTTCAGCTGGCTTTCTAGTGCATCTGAGGTTTTAAGCACCTGACTAGCTTTGGCCTTTTGAAATTCCTCCCTTCCTTTAAGAATTTTAAGGCCATCTTGGTGGCTTGAGGAGGCTATATGACGAAGCAGTGCACTCCTTTGATAATCTTGGCAACCCTGGGTAAAAATGTTGCTTTTCCCTGCTTTTTGACATACAGAACAAAACATTTTTGGATCTGAACTACAAGCAGAAGCACTGGCCTCAGCTCCACCCTGTGATTGATTTCCAACAAATAACCAGGATTTAAAAGTTGAATCATTCAACCAAGATGGGTTATAATGTCTAATTTTTTTTTTCTTGAGAGCTGGTGATTCTGACATAATTACAGTATTGCAGCAGACTGCAGAGAAAAATGTATGTTTTACACTGGAAAATGTATGATTAACGAGATAAAATGTATGGTTCACGTGGAAAAATGTATGATTCACGTATATACTGTGTCAAACTAGCATAAAATCGCGGTAAAACAGAGAGGAATGAGGTCTCGCGATTGAACGAGATCTCGCGGTTAGTTCTCGCGAGCTTTTTACTCGCGATTAGCAGTGGGCGATATTAAAGGATATTGCAAATTGGATGAAATCCGCAAGTTTTGTTATTTTAATTATATAAAAGTACAGGAATATTCGTCGTTTCGTCCCCGGGACGTAGTCGCCCTTGTTTTCTTTCGTCCGCAGCTACAATCACGCGTCCTTAACAACTCGGGGATGACGTAAACGAGTTCACTGATAGTGTAAACAGTTCTTCAGTGTGACATGCTTCTTTCGGGAGGTTTATTTGCATTCTGGGACTGAACTCATCCCTCTCTTCCCCTACCTCAGAGTAGGTCTGCAAAAAGGGGGGGGGGCGACGTCGGTATAGCCCCGGGTAACCGGCTGCTGGCAACCGACCATGGTCTTACAGGGTTTCCTGACCTTAAGGTCAACCCAGGCCTAGGCCTATAGGTCTCCTCACGAAGTCAGCCAAGACCATAGGCTGGAATTTGCTACTACTTGTGAGTTCACATAAGTCCCTAGAAACTTACCCGCCGACCAAGCGGTAGTTATTCAGCAATTGTCCATTGGATAGGAAGTATTAACGCAATAAAATTGCAAATTTAATAAGTAAGTTAAATTTTTATAAGTTAATACCCTATCCAATGGACACACAAGACCCTCCCACCAACCCCGCTATCAGCTTACTAGGGGTCTAATAGGTTTAGACAATGAAAAAGATGCTATGACGTCACTCTGTCTAGACCGGAAGGAAGAACGATGCGCCACCTTGCGAGTGCACAGTACTGGGACCGGATTAGCAATTGTCCATTGGATAGGGTATTAACTTATAAAAATTTAATTTACTTATTAAATTTGCAATTTTTAATAAAAGTTCGGAATCAATTTGTGTACATGAATGAAAAATACTCTGGATTTCCACCAGTCTGTCCAGAACCAAGGCTAGACATAAAGAATAGCAGATATATTGTATTTAAGAACATTCAAAGAGTACAAATGTATGAGAGCTCAGAGTTGTTTCAAGCCAAGTTTATTCTATCTTAGATAGCCCTTGTTTGTAGTTATATCCCACTTGCCCTCTGGGTGATTCTGAATGGCCCCTTGCATGATTGTGTGTCACAGTTTTTTCTCAGATGAAGGGATGTGGGGACATTTTTTTAAAGTTTTGGTTACTTTCTTAAGCCCTCCATTATTTTATGTTTTTGCATAGTTTACGTAGATCTGCATTTAGAGCTTTTCACTAAATTATGTTATTTGGCTACTTCCTCTATACCTACATTGTGGTACTTTTTTGAGGTTTTTCTCATTAGCTAAGTGAGTAAAGTCCATTTTTAAGCTAACTTGCTTTTACATGAAAGGCGTAGATATACTGGATTCAAGCATGTTGCCTTGGTGCCACAGTGTTTTGGCTTGTATGTGCGATAGTTCATGGATTTCATTCAAATTTTGCACACATATGTATTTGGGCCAGTAGAGGACCCTATTTTTAGGTTTCCTTCACATGTGAACAGAAATTATATCCACCTTTATGAGGGTGTTCCACTGGGACTGTCTTGTCGGTAACTGGATTGTTTGAGGGTCCGGAGCAATGTCTGCAGAGTCGGTTTAGATTGGTTGTAGTTTACCGGCTTTTCGTGGTGGATCAGCAAAATATCAAACATGTCCTATACTGTAATCATCTTGTCTGGAAGCACTTCCCGGCCTGTTGTGGTTGAGTACCAGGACACAACTTCCAGATAGGTCGTAAACATAAACTGACTTTACTTGAGTGACCTGACTTGATCACTTCCCTTCAAGACGGGAATGCCGAAGTCTTCGACCATATTCAATAACATCTCAGCAGGACAAGCCGGGAACGCATCACGACAAGCAGTAAACAGAAACCGACGAGGCGGTTACAGCAACAGACAAGCCAGGAACTGTGTAGGACAAGCCGGCTTCATTTTACTGACCTAAGCCCTATCGGTTATAAAATGTATGACTATATCAGAAGAGTCGGTTCACACAATGCATCATTTGGAATCTGGCATCTTTAAGAATAAGGATTTTGTTTTTTACAAAATAACTAGGATTTAGTGTTGAGATACAAGTTGGGCTGACTTGTGGTTAGGCTTTTACAAACGCTGGTTTTACAAAGAAAAATGGGGGGCCACGGTGGCAGAGTGGTAACACTCTCGCCTCCCACCTCTGCGGCCGGGGTTCGATCCCCGTCATAGCCGTAAGTGGGAAAGCTGGTAGTTGCTTGTCATTGGTCGGCAGTTTACAGTACACAACCCTAGCGAACTCTATGTACTGGTTTCCTCTGCCCTTCCAACTACCCGTCGTGATATGACCTGTACAGTGTTGAAAGCGACGTAAAACCCCAAATAAACAAATACAAAGAAAAATGGGTCCTGGGAAGGGCAGAAGAGTGAGGAAGATAGAAGTCCTCACAGACACACCTACAGAGTTTAAGTTGGGGGATACAGCTGCAGATATACAGCGGAGATGGAGGAAAGAGAAAGGGAGGAAGAGGCACAGAAACAGAGGGAGGAAGCCATGAGGGATGAAACTACAAACTCATCAGAGGAGGGAGTGGCCGAAAAGTGTGAAAGGATAAAAGTGACACAGAAATGGATTCAGAGGGTTGAGGCGGGCACATATCAATCACACTCAAGGCACAAGAAGGGGCACATGACCAATATTTACCTGATGGACTCAGATGAGGAGGCAGTTGTGGACTTTGTGAAGGACCATGAGGAGTTGTTTGACAAGACCAATGAATACTTTAAGGACAACGACAGGAAGGAATGTCTGGGAGAGGTTCTCCAGCAGCCGCAAGCTGTCTGTCAAGGTGTGCAAGACTTGGTTCAAATCCGAAAGGACTCATTACGGCAAGCTCAGACAGTCCAAGCTTGAAGTCTGGTAGAGGCTAGACACTTTCAAACATTCAGAAATGAGGCTGTAAAATTTTATCATAGCTGATTGTTTGAAAATCATTGATATGTTCTAAAATTTAAAATAACAGTTTGAGATAGAGTGATTTTGGCGAAATTTTTGACTCCAAGGATTTCTGGAGAGTCATATAGTCTTAGTGACTTCCCAAAAATTGTTTTCCTGCCATTTCTGTATCAAGAATTTATGCATAAAACCCAAAAATGCATTTATCTTTGGAACAGTGTGAAATAGAGCAATTTCGGCAAAATTTTGGACCCCCCAGGGTACCTGCATACTCATCTGGCAATTTTTTCCCCAATATGGTTATCATGTCATTTTACGTGGCCATCTTGACTTTCTGCCTAGAAGGCAAAAACGTATTTATCACTGAAACTTGGCATTTTTGCATAAATAGTAAAACATATTAAACAGAGGAATATAGTCATTTCGACAAAACCATTAATGCTCATTTGGAGGCTTTGTTTTTGCTGTGCAAAAACAATTTCTTTTTCTCTTGTGAAGCAATACTCTAGCTGGAAATTGTGGTCTGCATATTTTTTTGCACATATCAAATTTGGCCTTTGACCCCGCTTCAAGGTCATGTAGGGTCATCATGCTAAAAGGGCCTTATATCTCCATTATCATTGGTTCTAGGGCTTCAAAATATGAAAACAAATTGTAAGAAATCATGGCCTATGAATCTTATATATGCCAACATTTCGTGGATTTTGTATACTTCTTACAACTGAAGTTGTTCCTTAGATTTTCTCAAAATCTCAATGTTGTTGGCCATTTTTTAGTTACCTGCAGGCTGGGGTTCTTGCCTGCTGAGGCTGGCTATTTGGCAGTTTGCAATGTGAAGGCAAGCTATATGAAACCATGTTGCCTTAATCCTTCAAGGTTGAATGTGTTCATTGATTCCTATAATGACCTATGTTACCTTTAGTATGATTGTGTCAGGTGTATATACAAAGTCCACATCCTTCTGTCCATCGGTCAGTCCTCTCACATCAATGTCCTCTCACATCCACAATATTTGACTGATCCTAATAAATTTTCACAGGATGTGTATCCCAGTGAAAAAAATATACCACAAACATTTTTGCCAAGATTCGGTGAAATATTTTGCCATGACAACTCCTATTCTTTGGATATTTTAGCTGTTTGCAGGACTTGAAAGCTTATGCATATATGTTTTTTCTTCATTTTCAATTTTTATGTCAGCTGACTTGTCAGTCAGCTGACATTGTGGCATCACTCTGCGGCGTCCGCGTCTGTGTCCGCGTCCGCGTGACAAACTTCTTCTCCAAAACTACAAGACCCAGAGACATGCTGTTTTTTTTAAAAGATACCTTAACTATTGAGGATGATAAATCGTAAAATTCATGCAGATCTGTCTGTTCGTCTGTTTGCCAGAGCCATTACAAGTGAGGTACCCCCACCCAAAGTGTGAAAATTTCAACACTTGATCACAATTTTCTCATTCACTATTGCAGGGATTTTTCTCATATCTTGCATAGATGTAATAGGCCACTAGTAGAGTATCTTGTATGAATATAAGACCTGGATCTGTCATAATTTTTTTTTTATTAATTTTTAAAATAATTTTTAATGTAATAAAATTCATGAAATCATGCACTAAATCAATTATAACTTGAAAAGTATTGCATTTAGAGCATTTTATTAAAATATGTTATTCAGCTACTTTTTCCATAGCTACAACATGGTGAGTAACTTGGGTGTCTATCTCAATAGCTAAGTGAGTAATAGCTACTTTTGGACTTTTCAGTAACTTAAATCATGAGGAAAATCACTTGTAACTTGAAAACTATTGCATTTAGAAAATTTTGTGTAAATATGTTATTCAGCTACTTTTGGGTCAGCTATAACATAGTAAAATTTCAGACCTGTAGCTCATGGCATAGCTGAGTAATAGCTACTTTTAGGTTATCACTGTTGCGTAAATCACTTATAACTTGAAAAGTATTGTATTTACAGTATTTACTTTCATATGTTATTCAGCTACTTTTGGGTAAGCTATAACATAGTAAAATTTCAGACCTGTAGCTCATGGCATAGCTGAGTAATAGCTACTTTCAGGTTATCACTGTTGAGTAAATCACTTATAACTTGAAAACTATTGCATTTACAGTAATTTGTTTGTATATGTTATTCAGCTACTTTTGGGTCAGCTATAACATAGTAAAATTTCAGACCTGTAGCTCATGGCATAGCTGAGTAATAGCTACTTTCAGGTTATCACTATTGAGTAAATCACTTATAACTTGAAAACTATTGCATTCACAGTAATTTGTTTGTATATGTTATTCAGCTACTTTTGGGTCAGCTATAACATAGTAAAATTTCAGACCTGTAGCTCATGGCATAGCTGAGTAATAGCTACTTTTAGGTTATCACTGTTAAGTAAATCACTTGTAATTTGAAAAGTATTGTATTTAGAGAATTTAATTTCATATGTTATTCACCTATTTTGGGGTAAGCTATACCATGGTAAAATTCCAGATCAATGGCTCATTGCTTAGCTGAGTAATAGCTACTTTGAGGTTCTTACTCAACACTAAATCATTTATAACTTGAAAAGTATTGCATTTAGAGCATTTTCTTTAAATATGTTATTCAGCTACTTTTTCCATAGCTACAACATGGTGAGTAACTTGGGTGTCTATCTCAATAGCTAAGCGAGTAATAGCTACTTTTGGACTTTTCAGTAACTTACATCATGAGTAAAATCACTTGTAACTTGAAAACTATTGCAGTTAGAGAATTTTGTGTAAATATGTTATTCAGCTACTTTTGGGTCAGCTATAACATAGTAAAATTTCAGACCTGTAGCTCATGGCATAGCTGAGTAATAGCTACTTTTAGGTTATCACTGTTGAGTAAATCACTTATAACTTGAAAAGTATTGCATTTAGAGTATTTACTTTCATATGTTATTCACCTATTTTGGGGTCAGCTATAACATAGTAAAATTCCAGACCAGTGGCTCATGGCATAGCTGAGTAATAGCTACTTTGAGGTTTTTACTCAACACTAAATCATCTATAACTTGAAAAGTATTGTATTTAGAGCATTTTGTGTAAATATGTTATTCAGCTACTTTTGGGTAAGCTATAATATAGTAAAATTTCAGACCTGTAGCTCATGGCATAGCTGAGTAATAGCTACTTTCAGGTTATCACTGTTGAGTAAATCACTTATAACTTGAAAACTATTGCATTTACAGTAATTTGTTTGTATATGTTATTCAGCTACTTTTGGGTCAGCTATAACATAGTAAAATTTCAGACCTGTAGCTCATGGCATAGCTGAGTAATAGCTACTTTCAGGTTATCACTGTTGAGTAAATCACATATAACTTGAAAACTATTGCATTTACAATAATTTGTTTGTATATGTTATTCAGCTACTTTTGGGTCAGCTATAACATAGTAAAATTTTAGACCTGTAGCTCATGGCATAGCTGAGTAATAGCTACTTTTAGATTATCGCTGTTGAGAAAATCACTTATAACTTCAAAAGTATTGCATTTAGAGTATTTAGTTGTATCCACCGGACAGCAAGATATGTTCCTCATTATAAAATCTTGATTGGAAATATTTGAGTCCTCATTTTGAAAAAAAAAAAAAAACATGGCCGCCTCAGGCGTTTCTTTATCAGTCATGAAAAGTGCTTTTAAGTCGCTTATTATTGGTTCTAGAAGTTTGGGATGGTAAACCAACCTATAGGAAATCATGGGCCTGCATGCTTTTGGTGTGGTTGGATTTGACCTTGGACTCCTCTTTCAAGGTCAAACAAAAATAGCCAAACTTAAAAGTGGTTATAACTTATTATTGGTCCTAGAGATTTGGGATGGTAAACCAACCTATAGGAAATCATGGGCCTGGATTCTTTTGGTGTAGTCGGATTTGACCGTGGACCCCTCTTTCAAGGTCAAAAGAGGGTAGCCAAACTTAAAAGTGCTTATAGCTCGCTTATTATTGGTCCTACAGATTTGGTATGGTAAACCAACCTATAGGAAATCATGGGCCTGGATTCTTTTGGTGTGGTCGGATTTGACCTTGGACCCCTCCTTCAAGGTCAAACAAAAATAGCCAAACTTAAAAGTGCTTATAACTTGCTTATTATTGGTCCTAGAGGTTTGGGATGGAAAACCAACCTCTAGGAAATCATGGGCTGGGAATCTTTTGGTGTGGTCGGATTTCACCTTGAAACCCTCCTTCAAGGTCAAATGAGGATAGCCAAAATTAACAATGCTTATATCTCGCTTATTTGTGTTCCTAGAGGTTTGCAATGTCATACCAACCCATAGGAATCATGGGCTAAGAATCTTTTGACATGGTCAGATTTCACCTTGAGCTCCAAGGTTAAGCATGTTTTAATGGCTTTTGTGAGTTTTCTGGTGGATACAATTTGCATCAGTTCTCCAATGCTATAGGTCTAGTTTCAGTGTGTTATTCACATATTTTGGAGTCAGCTATAACATAGTAAAATTAAAACTATTGCATTTGCAATATTTTCTTTAAATATGTTTTTAACTTACTTTTTACACCTTAACAGTTACCTTCTTAGTTTTCTTCCAAACACCATTTCCAGGGCACAACTTTTGTGTTTTTTTCTTCTGTCACTTCTACTCTGAAACTCAAAACACACAGTCAGCTGACACAGAGCCCGTTCACGGGCACTGATTGCTTGTTAGCTTACTTGTTTACTTCACCACAAACCAAACTGCTTCAGATATTATGAAATTTTAACAGTGTGCTAATCTCTATAAAAGATCTTTCCTGGATTATTTTGCTCAAGATTGGATGAGAATTTTTACCATTCATAATATGTTCACAATTACAGAAGCTTAGTCTCTTGTAGTTTAATGAAACTCAGGCAAAGGATGTTGCCATGGTAACTGTTTTATGTGGAAATTGAAACTGTCTTCTGGTCCTAACCCGAAGCTTCATTTCTACCAAACTTTCAGGAAATGTCATGACATTAAGTCAGTTTCTTCTAGTTTTAATGAAATTCTGGCAACTACCTTAAAACTTTAATATGAATTTTCCTGAAGTACATGCTGTTTTTCATAATTCTTGCCAGGGGTTAGGTGTGTTAAAGGTAACAACTGAATATAAAGTGAATCTCTATGGCTTGGAAGCAATGCTTTCGTTGTTGACAATGCAGCACCAATCTTTATAAATGGGTTTAATTTACAACCTACCAAGGAAAACTAACAAATGCTTCATTTCAAAGCTTGAAAAAATTCTCCAAGAAGTACCATCAAAAGTCAAATTAGTTCTTGGAAGTAACTTCAATAATACTTCAGATCAAAATTGCATTAGACAAATATGTCACACATTTTCTTTGCATCATTGGTTTACAGAGCCAACACATTTTGCAGGTAGAAGTATAGACCTTAAGTATAGATTTTAACTTCCTTCTGCACTGATGCTGAAAACTGCTGTTTTCCTGTTGCCATACACAAACCCCAACATGACTGTTTTGGCATTATCTTTGTGTAACCTGGTATGCATAATCTGAAGTCACAATCCATTAATTTTATGAATAAATCAGGTTAGATCAATGTGGTCATTTGTATCCCTGGACGAAAGTCGGGGATACTTAGGATTCAGTACGGTCACGCCGCCGCCACAGAGATTTCCTTTCGCACGCGATGACTTAAAAAATAGTTTAGTTAGACCTTTCAAATTTGGTATGTGGGTATATATGGGCAATGCCATGAACGCTATTGTTTTGTGACCTTGACCTTCAATTTCAAGGTCACTGGTGGCCTCTTAAAGGTCAGATTTTGGCCATTTTTTCACATTTTACATGCCTATCTAAGACTGCGAGGCATAAAGCTTGTGTGTGTTCAACAGCCTAAACCCCTGCACAGATTTTCAAAAAATTTTAGGGGTTGTTTACCCCAAGAGGATCTAGAGCTGATTAGGTTTTAGGGGGGTATCCGGTAACAACTGTTGCCATGGCAACACTTTTAACATTTTCACGTCTTAAAGATTGTGGGTGTTCCACAGCCTAAACCCCTATATGGATGATTTTCAACAAATTTTCAGGACTTGTTTACCCCTAGAGGATCTACAGCTGATTTGGTTTTGGTGGGTATCAGGTAACAGCTGTTGCCATGGTAACACTTTTAAGATTTTTGGGTCTTAAAGTTTGTGGGTGTTTAACAGCCTAAACCCCTGCACAGATTTTCACCAAATTTTCAGGACATATTTATCCCAAGAGGATCTACAGCTGATTAGGTTTTGGTGGGTATCTGGCTACCACTGTTGTCATGGTAACACTCTTAAGATTTTTGGGTCTTAAATTTTATTGCGTTAATACAGCCTATCCAAAGGACAATTGCTTTACCAGTCGGCGCGACCGGTTCCGCCAAATGCCAGAAAAAGATGTCCTGTATATAATACCGGCAGGACCGGTCACAAAGTGTGCATTCGCTAGGTGGCACATCGTACTTCCTTCCTGTCTAGACATCGTGACGTCATAGCATCTTTTTTGCTTTGCGTGAAGAGTGTCATGTTTTCAACAGAAAAATGTTTTTGAAGTTTTACAAAGAACTCTACCATTTTATTTTATTTCAAGTAGTATTACTTATTTCTACTAGTTTACTGATCATCATGTCGTCTCCTGGACAGAAATGAGGTTCTTGCAGGCACGTTATGGCTCTGTCCGACAACCACAAGAAATGTGCCAGATGTCGTGAGAAGGTGGTGGGAGACGATCTCTGTGTTAAGAAACTTGATTGCCAGATATATAAGGCGTTTATGCCTGCCCAGGTACAACAACTGGCTACCGCGACATATAAGTCCAGGAAAGAATGTGGAGAGCAGAAGAAATCTTAAGTTTCGAGTGACGCGACCCCCACTCTCGTGGACCCTTCAGAGGTATCTCTGTTGGGACGGGTTAGCACTGACAAGCCGTCTTCAGTTGAATCAACACCCAAGAAGAAGAAG
Organism: Sabellastarte sp. h YS-2021; assembly: GCA_964017235.1. Taxonomy (NCBI): domain Eukaryota; kingdom Metazoa; phylum Annelida; class Polychaeta; order Sabellida; family Sabellidae; genus Sabellastarte; species Sabellastarte sp. h YS-2021. The sequence goes on along the minus strand of OZ024937.1, from coordinate 31,640,906 downwards.
CGTTCTGATGGCTGTCCAAAATCCAGCAAATGAAGACACAGCAGTAAACCTACTTCTGATGATCTCAAGTCCTTAGATGACAAGTGGAGTGAGAGGTTTTCACGACTTGAAGCTTTGCTTCTTAACAAGTCATTTGCTGTGCCGGTGAGACCTGTCAACCCCTCTGCTGCGGTGACCAGAAAACATCCCTTCTTTGATCCGGGTGCATCTTCCAGTGTGATGTCTACTGGTTTGGTCACTGAGGGCACCGGTGCCAGTCTTGTTCAGACCACCGGTGAGGCTGCCCAGTCGACTGCTACCCAACCTCCACTGGGGGTTCCCGGTACTGTTGCTGTGAGGGATCAGTAAGTAAGAGTGCTACCCGCCCTGTTCAGGGTCCTGGTACCTCTGATGTAGCCACTCAGCCTTTACAGACTCCCGGTGCAGAGATAGCCACCCAGCCTTTACAGGCTCCCGGTGCAGGGGCAGCCACCTAGCCTTCACAGGCTCCTGGTGCAGGTCCTGAAGTGCTGCCAACCGGTATTGATTCTACGCAGTTGAACCAGTCACTTCCCGGTGTACGACCTGATGAGTTTGCCGGTGAATCTGAGAGTGAGGCAGAGATGGATGGGGAACCGGCTTCACCAGCTAGTGTCAACGTCCAGGGTGAACTGCCGGAAGATTCAACTGACCAAGGACCTCTCTGAAGATGCCAACTACAGGGAGACTATCAGAGGGGTCAGATCCTTCATGGGCTCTAATCAGATCCCTGACTATGATGGTACATCTTCCTCCCTGTATGATAATCCATTTGCCGGTTCCTGAGCCAAGCCAACCGGTAAAGTGTCTGTCAAGTTACCGGTAGATGAGTGGCTGTGTAGAAAATTTGAGAAACTGAATGTAACTGTTGCTGAAGGCTACCCTTCCAGAAACACTGAGACTGGTGGACTGCTGCGAGACCAGTTTGTGAAGACGCCCAAGTCATCAAAATGGTATGCAATGCATACAGATAAGAAGGACTCTGCTTCTACACCTGTGTGTGACTGGTCTCCAGAACCGGCCAAGTTAAACAGCATGTTGGGTAGAGTGGCCAGGTGTAGTTTGCCTTCTGCCCCAGCCTCCTGTACTTTCAGCCAGGACACTTTAAGGTGATGGGAGAGAGCGTTCCGGGAACAATCAGTGATGTGTAACCAGGCTGCTGGTCTATCAAGGTGTCTGACAAAGGTACAGGACTCTATGCTTACACAGTTGAAATCACTCCGGGTGGATAAAGCCAAGGGCGAGTCAGCAGAAAAAACGCAGCAGGCAGTTGAAGAGCTTGAATATTTGGTGACTTTCAATTGGTCAATTTCTCAAGCTATGCAGCGTACGATGCAGGATCTCTCAGAGGGAGTATTCATCACCATGGCCAACCTCACTCTGGCACGTAGAGACAGCTATTTAGAGTTTATACGTAGTGGAGTAAAGCCAGATACCTTAACTGCCTTACATACAGCACCGGTCCATCTTCACTCACTGTTTCCAGACAGTTTACTGGTCAAAGCTGAAGATGAAATCTGACGTAGTGAGGAGAGGCGTTCTTCTGGCAATACACACAGGAAGCCTGGACATTTTCACCCATACGCTTCCTCAAGTAACAGATCAACGCATCAACCAGCCTGGAAGCAAATTAGAGACCAGCAAATGGGATAGAAAGGTCGTGGCAAAGCCTCAAACTTCACCCAAAAGCCAGACAAGGGTTCAAAGAAAAGTAAATGACAATTATTGTGTTTTACATGTAGCCGGAGTGAAGGACTCTGTACATGTATCCGGCAAGAATCAGGATTTGAACCCTTCACCAGTGACCAGCAAGAGCGAGACTGTATTTTTACATGTAAACTCTTTTGTTGCAAATGTTCTTTCTGTCACTGGGTTGCCACAAAAGAAAGGCGTAAATCTCAATTATTGTTACCATTACACAGAAATAAAGCATGTGAACGATGTTTCCTGTGTAGGTCACTTGAGTTCTGCAAATACTGTCAGAAATGTCCCAACTGTTGCCATAAATCCACCTGTAGGGGCAAGGTTACAGCAATTTTAGGAGAAGTGGGAAGCTCTGGGTTCGAGTACAAAAGTAGTCACAATACTGAGAGAGGGTTACACCCTCCCCTTCCGGTTCAGACCCAACCTAACCAGGTCACCAACGGTCATAAGCAACTATGTGAACCCACAAATACAGTCCCACCTTCTGGAGGCACTGTATCAGCTGACAAACAAAAATGCAGTGGAACTGGTAGCAAACCAAAACTCACTGGGCTTTTACAACCAGCTATTTTTAGTACCCAAACCCAACAACCGGTGGAGATCTATCCTGGACCTGAGCACCTTGAACACCTCCCTAAACACAGAGTCTTTCAAAATGGAGACCCCAGAGACAATAAGGACCTCCCTACAGCTACGGGAGTGGGTCACCTCCATAGACTTCAAGGACGCATACTTCCATATACCAATTCACAGTCAGTCCAGGAAGTACATGCGTTGTCACATCCAGGGTCAGTCCTACCAGTTCAAAGCCCTACCCTTTGGTCTGTCCACAGCACCCATGGAGTTCACAGTGGTGGCCAAAGAGGTCAAACTGATGGCTTTTCAGAGGGGTATAAGAATCCACCAGTACCTAGACGACTGGTTGGTGAGAGCCACATCCCACCAAACTTTTCTCCAGCATACACAGACCTTGGTAGCTCTTTGTCGAGAACTAGGTTGGCTGTTGAACAAGGAGTCAAACTGGATCCAAAACAGGTTTTCAACTTCGTAGGTTACCAGTTCAACCTCAGGGTGGGCAAGGTCAGACCCATACCAGAGCATTGGCAGACCTTAACAGACAAGATACAGTCAATTCTGTCTGGTCCGGTGTGCCCGGTCCAGCAGTTTATGTCCCTCATAGGACTTCTAACAATCACAAAAAAACAAGTCCACCTAGGTCAACTTTATATGAGACCCATACAGTGGCACCTGAAAAAATAACTGGAAAGTACCAAAATCATTAGAAAAGGTGATACCCGTTCCCAGGTCGCTCCACCCCCACTTAAGGTGGTGGCTGGAGGAAAGCAATGTTCTTCCAGGTCAACCATTACACCAACTAAAACATGCTCTGCAGATATTTACAGACGCATCAAAAGAAGGGTGGGGCGCTCACTTAAACGGAACGCACTGCAAGGGGAACTTGGGCAGTTCCAGAAAGCAAGTTGCACATAAATCACTTGGAGCTAAAAGCGGTCTTCCTGGACCTAAAAGAGTTCCAAGACCTCTGTTCAAACAACATAGTCCTGGTAGCCACAGACAACACAACAGTGGTTGCCTATATCAACAAAGAGGGGGGGATGAAGTCGGGCTCCCTGTGTGCCCTACTGTGGAAAATCCTGTCCTGGTACACCAGGAAACAGGTAACTCTCAAGGCACGTCACATCCCCGGCCGGCTGAACGTGATAGCAGACAAGCTATCAGGACTTGGCCAGACCATTCAAACGGAATGGTCCCTTCACCCAGAGGTGTTCAAAGCTATATGCTCCCGGTGGCACCAGCCACAAGTGGACCTGTTTGCCACCAGATTCAACACAAACTACCACAGTTTGTGCCATTGGTTCCGGATCCCCAGGCATGGACAGTGGATGCACTCAGCCTGTCATGGGAAAATCTGGACCCATATGCCTTCCCACCAGCAGCCATCTTGGGCAAAGTGGTGGAGAAGTTGCAAGACTACCGATGCAACAGGATCATTCTGATTGCACCAGGGTGGCCAAACATGCCCTGGTTCTGGGATCTAGTGGCAATGTCCAGTCAGATCCCCTTGTGTCTGCCCAACCTGCCCAATCTGGTGTCTCAACCATTCAACCAGACCCTGCACAGGAACCTGTCAAACCTGAACCTACATGCCTGGCTCCTAGAGCCACAGCAATCAAGGAGCAGGGATTCTCTGAGGCAGTGGCAGCACGAATTGAGGCTCCTCAAAGAGGATCAACCAGATCCGTCCGTGAAGCAAAGTGGACCATTTTTACAAAGTGGTGCCTCAGTAATCAGGTGGACTTCAGAGCACCACCTCTAAAAGCCATAGCTGACTTCCCGTTGCATCTATTTCAGGACAGGAAGTTGCAACCTGGTACCATTGATGGGTACAGATCAGCCATTGCTGACAAGTTGGGCACTTCTACCATTAATGTCAGCAAAGATGAGAATCTCACCCGTCTCCTGGATAGTTTTCATAGAGACAGGCCCAAGGGCAGGAGGGGTATACCCTCCTGGAACCTGTCCCAGGTCTTACACCAGCTGACAAAGGCTCCCTTCGAACCCTTAAATGAGGCCTCCTTAAACATTTGACCTTCAAGACTGTTTTTCTGCTGGCCCTGGGTTCAGGTAAATGCAGGAGTGAGATCCATGCTTGGCTACATAAGAACATCAGACACCAGTCAGACTAGTCTAAGGTGTCCTTCTACCCCTCATCCAGCTTTTTATCCAAGAATCAGCTGGCTAAGGAGGGTCCAGATAGTGTGGCTCCAGTGGTCATACCAGCCCTGGCCCCCCACTCTGGAGATGTCACTCAAAGGTGACAGGTCTTTGTGTCCAGTCAGAGCCCTTCGGTATTACTTGGACAGGCTCTCATATCTTAGGCAGAACAAGGAGTTGGCCTTTGTCTCCTTCAAGAAAGGTTTTGATAAAGACATCTCACCTGCCACCATCTCCTCATGGATCAAACAAACTGTGATCCTTTGTTATGAGCTCTCTGACCAGGAGGCCCTCACACTGCATCAGGTCAAAGCCCATGATGTCAGGGCTTTTGCTGCTTCTAAGGCCTTCCAGTCGGGGGTCTCCTTAGAGCAGATTCTGTCAGCCTGCCACTGGAAATCCCATAACACCTTCACACAATTCTATCTGAAGGATGTGACTTGGGCTGATATAGAGCTGTTGCATTTAGGGCCAGTGGTGGCTGCCCAACAGGTCCACCACCAAGCCCAAAAATGAGGAGATATGTAAATATGTATATATGTACATAGCGTGTACAATTGTATATAATAATAAAAATAAAATCAAAAAAATAAAAAAATCTTTCACTTGCTTCCTTTGGGAAGTTTATTTCTTATGGGACTGAACTCAACCCTCTCCTCCTATTCTCAGAGCCGGTCTGAGAAAAAGGGTGGGTGGGCAATTTTGGACTTCCGGTCAACCGGTTAGTCTTAGCCGACCTTGACCTTTGGGGTCATCTGACCTTAGGTCAAAATGGGCCTTTTCAGTTTTTTCTTTTATGAGTTCATGTATGTCCCTAGCAGCTTACCCACCTTTCAAGCAGTAGTTATGCAGCAATTGTCCATTGGATAGGATGTATTAACGCAATAAAATTGCAAATTTAATAAGTAAATTAAATTTTTATAAGTTAATACCCTATCCAATCGACAACGAAAAAGATGCTATGACGTCACGATGTCTAGACAGGAAGGAAGTATGATGCACCACCTAGCGGATGCGCACTCTGTGACCGGTTCTGCCGGTATTATATACAGGACGTCTTTTTCTGGTGTTTGGCAGGACCGGTCGCACCGACCGGTAAAGCAATTGTCCATTGGTTAGGGTGTTAACTTATATGAATTTAATTTACTTATTAAATTTGCAAGTTTATGGATTTTCACCAAATTTTCAGGATATGTTTACCCCAAGTGGATCTAGAGCTGATTAGGTTTCGAAGGGTATCCAGCTACCACTGTTGCCATGGCAACACTTTTAAGATTTTCAGGTCTTAAAGTTTGTGGGTTTTCCACAGCCTAAATCCCTGTATGGATTTTCACCAAATTTTCAGGATATGTTTACCCCAAGAGGATCTAGAGCTGATTAGGTTTTGGGAGGTATCCAGCAGCAACTGTTACCATGGCAGCACTTCAAAAATTTTCAGGTCTTGAAGTTTGTTCTAAAATCTTAAATGTTTTCTGTAACCTAAAGTATTTCACCTAGCTTCATCAGATTTGCACAAAATGTAAATGAGTGAGTAATACCATAAGTGAGTAATAGCTATTTTCTCATTTGTAGCTAAATAACAGAAGAAGTAAATGTCAAATATCTTCAGTATAGTTAGGGAAATCTTTTCAAATAAGTTGTCCATCTACTTTTTGGTAAGCTATCACATAGTAAAGTTTCAGACCTGTTGCACCTTGGATAGCTGAGTAATAGCTACTTTGAAATTCTGACTGTTGAGTAAAGCCATTGTAACTCCAAAACTATTGCAGTTAGAGTATTTTCCTAAAATATGTTGTTCAGCTACTTTGTCCTTAGCTATAAGATGGTACATAGTTTGGGGTTCCATTGCATGCCATAAGTCAGTAATAGCTATTTTGTTATTTGTAGCAAAATCATGACATAAGTAAATGTCAAATATCTTCAAAAGTATTAAAGTTAGGGAATTCTTTTCAAATATGTTATCCATCTAATTTTTCATAAGCTATCACATAGTAAAGTTTCAGATCTGTTGCACATTGGATAGCTGAGTAATAACTACTCTGAAATTCTACAGTTGAGTAAATCCATTGTAACTCCAAAACTATTGCAGTTACAATATTTTCTTCAAATATGTTGTTCAGCTACTTTGTCCTTAGCTATAAGCTGGCATGTAGTTTGGGGTTCTATTGCATGCCATAAGTGAGTAATAGCTATTTTCTTATTAGTAGCAAAATAATGACATAAGTAAATGTCAAATATCTTTAGAAGTATTAAAGTTACGGAATTCTTTTCAAATATGTCATTCATCTACTTTTTTGTAAGCTATCACATGGTAAAGTTTCAGACCTGTTGCACATTGCATAGCTAAGTAATAGCTACTTTGAAATTGTGACTGTTGAGTAAATCCATTGTAACTCCAAAACTATTGCAGTTACAGCTTTTTCTTCAAATATGTTGTTCAGCTACTTTGTCCTTAACTATAAGATGGTATATATTTTGGGGTTGTATTGCATGCCATAAGTGAGTAATAGCTATTTTCTTATTTGTAGCAAAATAACAACATAAGTAAATATCAAATATCTTCAAAAGTATTAAAGTTAGGGAAATATTTTCAAATATGTTATTCATCTAGTTTTTGATAACCTATCACATAGTAAAGTTTCAGACCTGTTGCACATTGGATAGCCGAGTAATACCTACTTTGAAATTGTGACTGTAGGGTAAATGCATATAGTTTGGGGTTCTATTGCATGCCATAAGTGAGTAATAGCTATTTTCTTATTTGTGGCAAAATAATGACATAATTTTTCTCAAATAACTGCTTCATCTACTTTTGGGAGAGTTTTCATATGGTGAAGTTTCAGACCTGTAGCTAATTATTCACCTACTCAAAATTAGTAAATGATAATTATCTCTAAAAGTATTGGGGATATCCAATTTTTCTTAAATAACTCATTCACCTACTTTTGGAAGAGCTTTCACTTGGTGAAGTTTCAGACCCGTAGCTAATTATTCACCTACTCAAAATGAGTAAATGCTAATTATCTCTAAAAGTATTGTGGATATCCAATTTTTATCAAATTACTCGTTCATCTACTTTTGGCAGAGCTTTCACATGGTGAAGTTCCAGACCCGTAGCTAATTACTCACCTACTCAAAATGAGTAAATGTGAATTATCTGTAAAAGTATTGCAGATATCCAATTTTTCTCAAATAACTCATTCACCTACTTTTGGGAGAGCTTTTACTTGGTGAGGTTTCAGACCTGTAGCTAATTATTCACCTACTCAAAATGAGTAAATGTGAATTATTTCTAAAAGTATTGCGGATATCCAATTTTTATCAAATAACTCATTCATCTACTTTTGGGAGGGCTTTCACATGGTAAAGTTCCAGACCCGTAGCTAATTACTCACCTACTGAAAATGAGTGTGAATTATCTGTAAAAGTATTGCAGATAGCCAATTTTTATCAAATAACTCATTCACCTACTTTTGGGAGAGCTTTCACTTGGTGAATTTTCAGAGCTGTAGCTAATTATTCACCTCCTCAAAATGAGTAAATGCTAATTATCTCTAAAAGTATTGCGGGTATCCAATTTTTATCAAATTACTCGTTCATCTACTTTTGGGAGAGCTTTCACATGGTGAAGTTCCAGACCCGTAGCTAGTTACTCACCTGATCAAAATGAGTAAATGTGAATTATCTGTAAAAGTATTGCAGATAGCCAATTTTTCTCAAATAACTCATTCACCTACTTTTTGGAGAGTTTTCACTTGGTGAAGTTTCACACCCGTAGTTAATTATTCACCTACTCAAAATGAGTAAATGCGAATTATCACTACAAGTATTGCAGATAGTCAATATTTCTCAAATAACTCATTCACCTACATTTTGGAGAGCTTTCACATGCTAAATTTTTTTAATGAAATTTTTAAATAATTTTTAATGCATTAAAATTCATGAAATCATGCACTAAATCAATTATTACTTGAAAAGTGGTACATTTAGAGCACCTTGTTAAAATATGTTATTCAGCTACTTTTTCCATAGCTACAACATGGTGAGTAACTTCGGTGTCTATCACAATTGCTAAGTGAGTAATAGCTACTTTTGGATTTTTCACTAACTTCCATCATGAGTAAAATCACTTGTAACTTGAAAACTATTGCATTTAGAGAATTTTGGGCAAATATGTTGGTCATCTACTTTTGGGTCAGCTATAACATAATAAAATTTCAGACCTATAGCTCGTGGCATAGCTGAGTAATAGCTACCTTTAGGTTATCACTGTTGAGTAAGTCACTTATAACTTGAAAACTCTTGCATTTAGATTATTTAGTTTCAATATGTTACTCACCTATTTGGAATCAGCTATAACATAGTAAAATTCTAGACCTCTGGCTCATTGCATAGCTGAGTAATAGCTACTTTGAGGTTCTTACTCAACACTAAATCATTTATAACTTGAAAAGTATTGCATTTAGAGCATTTTGTTAAAATAGGTTATTCAGCTCCTTTTTCCTTTTTACTCAGCTACAACATGCTGAGTAACTTGGGTGTCTATCTCAATAGCTAAGTGAGTAATGGTTACCTTTGGACTTTTCAGTAACTTCTATCATGAGTAAAATCACTTGTAACTTGAAAACTATTACAATTACAGAATTTTGTGCAAATATGTTATTCAGCTACTTTTGGGTCAGCTATAACATAGTAAAATTTCAGACCTGCAGCTCGTGCCATAGCTGAGTAATAGCTACTTTTGCCTTTGCCGGTGGATACATTTGCATCTGGCCACAGATGCGTCCTTAGTCAAGTTGTCCCAATGAATTTTCACGCCCTTGGAATTTTTTTAGGTTTTATGGACTTAGGCCTAAAGATTATCTTTAGTACATCTAATTTGTATGGCAGGAGATAAATGCATGCGTCAGAATGCTTGTTTTGTGTGAATTGCATGTGCTGAAAGGGGGAATGTCGGTTTTCTAAGCCACCTTGTTTCTATTTCTAAGCCACCTTGTTACTACCGAGAAAGAGATTATAGCACTCTGAATTTACTAAACATTTGCCATGGAGGTTGTAAATTCAATGATGAAACCTGTTCTGTAGTTTTCATGTCAGTTTCCCAGTTTCATATTAATTTTACAGTTAAGCCAATTGATTTTACCACAGGTATTGCTTCTGTTTTCAGTTTGAAGGGCGGAAGTACTGTGAACACGACTTCAATGTACTGTTTGCACCTTGCTGTGGGCGATGTGGTATGATTTTCAGTTTTTATTTTCAGTTTGATTTTCAGGCTTATTAATCTGCCTCAATTGTCATCAGTTATCATGATAAGTAAATGGCCTCTATCTACAAAATTATTGCAGGTACACAATTTCTCTCAAAGGTTTTGACTTTTTGTGAACTATAAGATAGTAAAGTTTCAGACTGGTTGGTAAATGCACCAATGAGTAATAGCTGCTTACTCACCTTTTAGCAGTTTTAATAATGAAAAAAAAGTCTTTTATCTCCTTTATTATTGATAATAGAGATTTGGGATTTCATGCGGCGTATATATTTTGGTGGAATCAGATTTGACCTTTGACCCTTCAGGGTCAAATGGGTTTGTTGATACTTTCAATGCCCTGTATCTCCTTTAATTATTGGTCCTACAGGTTTGGGATGTGAATAGCAATAGATACTTTCAGATTATCAATGTTGAGTAAATCAGTTGTAACTTGAAATCTATTGCATTTACAGTAGTTTGTTGAAATATGCTATTCACCTACTTATGGGTCAGTTATGACATAGTGAAATCGCAGACCTGTACCTCTTTGCATAGCTCAGAAATATTGCTACTTTGAGGTTCTTACTATTAAGTAAATTGCTTGTAACTTAAAACTATTGCATTTAGAGAATTTTGTTTAAATATGTTATTCCCCTACTTATGGGTCAGCTATGACATAGTGAAAATGCAGATCTATAGATCATTGCATAGCTCAGAAATAGTTACTTTTAGGTTCTTACTGTTGAGTAAATTGCTTGTAGCTTGAAAACTATTGCATTTACAGCATTTGTTGAAATATGCTATTCACATACTTACAGGTCAGCTATGACATAGTGAAATTGCAGACCTGTAGCTCATTGCATAGCTGAGCAAAAACTGCTGTGAGATACTCACTGTTGAGTAAATCAGCTGTAACTTGAAAAATATTACATTTACAGTAATTTGTTTGAATATGTTTTTCACCTCCTTTTTACACCTTGGCAGTTAACTTTGTACTTTACTTCTGAATACCATCTGCACGGCACCCTTTTTGTGTCCTTTTCTGCTTCACTTCTTCTCTGGAACTCAAAACAAAGTCAGCTGACACAGAGCCCGTTCACTGGCACTGATTGCTTGTTGTAGTTTTCAAGGCGTTTTGATGTCATGTTTTTTTTTATTTGGTAAAGTTCACTTCCTGTTACCAGTTGGGGATATGCCAGAACAAAAATGTTTTTGTTTTCCCAGATTTGGACTATTTAGTAGACAATCTCAGCCAATATTGAAGTATGTTTGCATTCAATATCTATATTCAGAGAAAGCCAAATGATTTACCCACTAATTAGCATAAGACAAATATTGGGGAAAATAATATTTTGGTGTCTTTGTAAAACAAAATTTCAGAGAAGAATCAGATTGGTATGGATTCCAGAAAATTTTGGTGTCATTGTTTCGTTAAAAAAGCTGTGCTGGTTAAGGAGTATCATGTTGACGATACTGTGGAAGTTTAGTAACATAGGAGCTTGGCTCATGGGAACACACAATGTACTGGATTGCATTATTTCTTCAGTTAGCATTCTATTTGAGCAAATAGAATTTAAAGAAAAACTTAAATATGATTTACTTGGTTAATGACTGTCTTATGACTTTCCAAGTTGATATGGCTTGAGTATGTTTCAGTGTATTTAGTACTTTCACCAGGCGAGTTTATTGTTGGGAGGGTGATCAAAGCAATGAACACCAACTGGCACCCAAACTGCTTTGTGTGTGAGATCTGCAACTGCTGCCTTGCTGACTCTGGGTACTTTCGCAATGCGGGGCGTGCCTTGTGTAAGGAGTGCAATGAGCGGGAGAATGCTGCTGGTCAGGGGAAGTACTGGTGCTACAAGTGTCAGTAAGTGTCTTCCTATTCTACTGAGTTCCCCTAACTGGCACCCACACAATGAGATTACAAGGCAATTTTTCTGACTGAAGACATGAAGAGAAATAGAAAACTTCCTTCTTGTAATTTTCACAGTGAAGTTGATCATTCCTGCACATAAAATGCCTGTCAGAAGCTATGAAATCTAAACTTGTAATGTTGTTATCTTCATTGAGACATTATATAGAATTACTACTGATGATTATTCGCCTGATATTCAACCTCTGATTGAAGTGACTTATGTGTGATTATATTTTTAGCTCTGTCATTGAGGAGGGGCATCTGAAGTTCAAAGGAGAGGCCTACCATCCATACCATTTCAACTGTAATGATTGTGGGTGAGTGCCTGTGAAAAATCCGGTGTTTGGGTTTATCCTATTGCTTTCATTTATAACGAGAGATGCACAGCATCATTATTTATCATATAAGGGACTTCCTCTGAATTTCATGTACATGTGTGCGTGGGATAGAAAATCAACTGTCTAATTAGCTACTGCCTTGTCTCCATATGAATATATATAAGTTGGTTTTGCAAACAAATTAACTGGAAATGAATCTATTTTATAAAGTGTCTCAGAAAGGCATGTACTTTTAGCCAAAACAACTTGGAAAATATTATCTTCATTGTGGTTATTTAGATAATTATAGGGATGGGTCGGTGGCTCCGGTATTTTGTTATCGGGAGCATTTTACTAAAGTATTGTGATGACAACCAGAATCTTGATTGGCAGCTACTATAATTGAATGAAAACTAAAACACTGGAAACAAACCCAAAAATCTGAAAAAATTGCAAACTTTTTATCCCATATTTCTTATCATGATTTTGTTGAGCCGAAATACCATGTTTTAGATTCATAAGTTTCACTTCCTGTTAGTAGGCATATTCCATTGGGTACCGACCCATCCATAGATTATAGAAAATTGCAGAGGTACATTAATGTCACAATATATAACAATCAGACAAGAGGTGTTGTGGGATGTTAAGCAACAAAGCCATTCTGATTTCTTAGAACTGAACCAAAATTCAGTAATAGTGATGGAAACAGTTGGATAGTTTTCTAAAAACTCCCTAGTTAATCTTATTTGTGAATATTTCACCTTCCTATACTCCTTGTTACCAGTTTTGAAATAGAAAAAAGTTTGGCTGTTGAAAATGAGAAAGCTAAAAATTTGAAAAAAGAAAATTTAGGCTTCATATCAGTGGAAAAATATTCACTTTGCCTTAAATTGGCTTTTCACTGGTGAACTTGAAAAATTTGGCCTTGCTTTATTGACATCTTTTGTTATGTAAGCTCATACAAAGACCATTGGTTTTTACCCCACAGCCCTTAAGGGCTGTCGGGGTATTGTTTTCACCCATGGTGTCCGGATGGGCGGTCGGGTGGGCGACGGGAAAAAGTTTGTCCGGGCTGTATCTCAGAAACCGTAAGGTGTAGGAAGTTGATACTTGGTAGGGACATTGGTTACGGGGTGTAGGTGTGCAACGTCATGGTCTGACCTTGATTTGACCTTGCTGTAGTGACCTTGAGTTTGAAAATCTTGTCCGGGCTATATCTCGGAAACCGTAAGGTATAGGAGGTTGATACTTGGTAGGGACATTGGTTAGGGGGTGTAGTTGTGCAACGTCCTGGTCTGACCTTGATTTGACCTTTGACCTTGCCGTAGTGACCTTGACCTATAAATTCTTGTCCGGGCTATATCTCGGAAACTGTAAGGTGTAGAAAGTTGATATTTGGTAGGGACATTGGTTTCGGGTGTAGGTGTGCAACGTCATGGTCTGACCTTGATTTGACCTTGCTGTAGTGACCTTGACCTATAAAATCTTGTTCGGGCTATATCTCGGAAACCGTAAAGTGTAGGAAGTTGATACTAGGTAGGGACATTGGTTTCGGGTGTAGGTGTGCAACGTCATGGTCTGACCTTGATTTGACCTTGCTGTAGTGACCTTGACCTATAAAATCTTGTCCGGGCTATATCTCGGAAACCGTGAGGTGTAGGAAGTTGATACGTACTAGGGACATTGGTTAGGGGGTGTAGGTGTGCAACATCATGGTCTGACCTTGATTTGACCTTTGACCTTGCCATAGTGACCTTGACCTATAAAATCTTTTCTGGGCTTTATCTTGGAAACTGTAAGGTGTAGGAAGTTGATACTTGGTAGGGACATTGGTTAGGGGTTATAGGTGTGCATTATCATGGTGTGACCTTAATTGGACCTTTGACCTTGTCGTAGTGACCTTGACCTTTAAAATCTTGTTGCACCTTTGGGTCTGTCTTTTGATGCAGAGTAAGCACTGTTTAGGTCATATTAGAATTTATTAAGAATTTTATTTTTATAACCTCCCATTGTAAGACATGGAATTTCATCAAGTGAGCCACAGATTTTGCTCCAACACCACACATAAGCATTCATTGAATGTATTACCACTTCTGTATGCATGGTAATATTCAAACATCTAAACCATAATTCGGCCATGCAGATGTAGATAAAGAGTGTTGTAATTTTAGATTACTGATTAATGCTGTCATATTGTTATTGAATTATCTTGTTTTAATACTTCATCTTTACATGCATTATCTTTCTCTTAGACATTATTTTCTCCATTTAAACATTGTTTGGACCTTTATATAACTGACAGTGCTTTGAAAGTATCCTGAACTTTGTACTGATACAGTACTTCTATATCTCGTGGTGTTAAAAGTATTTCCTAGGCTGTGGGGTACGGCCATCTCTGATGCTATTTTTTTAAACAGCAAAATACAGATGAATTTGGAAGGCAAATACAAATACACAGATTTAAATCACAAAAGTAATTGCACAACACATACATACGTTTCAGCAGTTCAGAAGCATATAATTTTACATATTATGTTGAATTACAACATAAGAATATAAGATCTTCAGTTTTTTATGTCAGCTGACTTGTCAGTCAGCTGACATTATGTCATCACTCTGCGGCGTGGGTGTATGCGCCCGCGTGAAAAACTTCTTCTCCAAAACTACAAGGCCTAGAGACATGCTGTTTTTTTTTAAAGATACCTTATCTATCGAGGATGAAAAATTGTTCAAGGCATGCAAATCTGTCTGTTCGTCTGTTTGCTAGAGACATTACAAGGGGGGTACCCCCACCAAAAGTGTGAAAAATTTCAACTTTTTATCACAATTTTCTCAGTGACTATTGCAGGGATTTCTCTCATATCTTGCATATATGTACTAGGCCAGAGGTAGATTCTCTTGTGTGAGTATGAGACCTGGATCTGTCTTACTTTTTTTTTAATAAATTTTTTTAATAATTTTTAATGCATTAAAATTCATGAAATCATGCACTAAATCACTTATAACTTCAAAAGTGTTGCATTTACAGCATTTTGTGAAAATATGTTGTTCAGCTACTTTTTTCATAGCTACAATATGGTGAGTAAGTTGGGTGTCTGTCTCAATAGCTAAGTGAGTAATAGCTACTTTTGGGCTTTTCAGTAACTTCCATTATGAGTAAAATCACTTGTAACTTAAAAACTATTGCATTTAGAGAATTTCGTATAAATATGTTATTCAGCTACTTTTGGGCCAGCTATAACGTAGTGAAATTTCAGACCTGTAGCTCATGGCATAGTTGAGTAATAGCTACTTTTAGGTTATCACTGTTGAGTAAATCACTTATAACTTGAAAAGTGTTGCATTTAGAGCATTTTGTTAGAATATGTTATTCAGCTACTTTTTTCATAGCTACAATATGGTGAGTAAGTTGGGTGTCTGTCTCAATAGCTAAGTGAGTAATAGCTACTTTTGGGCTTTTCAGTAACTTCCATCATGAGTAAAATCACTTGTAACTTAAAAACTATTACATTTAGAGAATTTTGTATAAATATGTTATTCAGCTACTTTTGGGCCAGCTATAACATAGTAAAATTTCAGACCTGTAGCTCATGGCATAGCTGAGTAATAGCTACTTTTAGGTTATCACTGTTGAGTAAATCACTTATAACTTGAAAACTATTGCATTTAGAGTATTTTGTTTCAATATGTTATTCACCTATTTTGGGGTCAGCTATAACATAGTGAAGTTTCAGACCTGTGGCTCATTTCATAGCTGAGTAATAGCTACTTTGAAGTTCTCACTGTTGAGTAAATCAGTTATAATTGGAAAACTATTGCATTTACAGAAATTTGTGCAAATATGTTATTCAGCTACTTTTGGGTCAGCTATAACATAGTGAAATTATAGACCTATAGCTCATGGCACAGCTGAGCAATAGCTATTCTCAGGTACTGACTGTTGAGTAAATCAGCTATAACTTGAAAAATATTGCATTTGGAGTGTTTTGTTAGAATATATTGTTCACCTACTTTTGGGTCAGCTATAACATAGTGAAATTACAGACCTATAGCTCATGGCATAGCGGAGCAATAGCTATTTTCAGGTTCTCACTATTGAGTAAATCAGTTGTAGCTTGAAAACTATTGCATTTACAGTAGTTTGCTTAAATATGTTGTTCACCTACTTTTGGGTTAGCTATAACATAATGAAATTTCAGACATGTAGCTCATTGCATAGCTGAGTAATAGTTCCTTTGAGGTTCTCACTGTTGAGTAAATCAGTTGTAACTTGAAAACTATTACATTTAGAGTAATTTGTTAAATATGTTATTCACAGAATTTTTGGTCAGCTATAATATAGTGAAATTGCAGACCTCTATGTCATGGCATAGCTGAGCAATAGCTACTTTCAGGTTCTCACTGTTGAGTAAATCATTGTATCCACTGGATAGCCGCAGTGTGTAAAGAGAGATTTCACCATTACTGCTCTGATGAAAAAAAATATTATAGCTAGCTTTCTTAAGTTTGCAGTATATATTAATAACCATAAAATGTTGTCTGGGAATATTTTTGGCCTCATTTTGAGAAACAAGATGGCCGCCACAGGTGTTTTTGTCAGTCATGAAAAGTGCTTATATCTCCCTTATTATTGATCCTAGAGGTTTGGGATGATAAACCAGCCTGTAGGAAATCATGAGGTGGGAATCTTTTGGTGTGGTCAGATTTGACCTTCAATGACCCCTCCTTCAAGGTCAAACAAGGATAGCCAAACTTAAAAGTGCTTATAACTCGCTTATTATTGGTCCCAGAGGTTTGGGATGGTAAACAGACAGGAAATCATGGGCTGTGAATCTGTTGATATGGTCCGATTTGACCTTGGAACCCTCCTTCAAGGTCAAATGAGGATAGCGAAAATTGAAAGTGCCTACAACTCGCTTATTATTGGTGACAGAGATTTGGGATGGTAAACCATCCCATAGGAAATCATTGGCTCGGAATCTTTTGGTACGGTCAGATTTGACCTTTGGACCCCTCCTTCAAGGTCAAATGAGGACAGCCAAGCTTAAAAGTGCTTATAACTCATTTATAATTGGTCCTAGAGGTTTGGAATGGTAAACCATAGGAAATCATGGGCTGGGAATGTATTTGTGTGGTTAGATTTGACCTTGGACCCCTTCTTCAAGGTCGAACGAGGATATTGCATTTGTAGTATTTCTTTAAATATGTTTTAACCTATTTTTGACACTTAAACAATTACCTTGTTATTTTCCTTCATAATACCATTTACAGGGCACAACTTTTTTATCCTTTTCTTCTGTCAGCTTCGGAATTTCTTTCGAACTTGCTGTTCAGTTACCATTTACTGTATTTCTGTACAGCCCTTTTCCTGATAATTATTCTGTCCTCTAATCACCTTCACAAATCAAAAACACTCAGTCAGCTGACACAGTGCCCGTTCACGGGCACTCTCCTCTTGTTCATCATTGAGTGTGCAGCAGTCAGGACAAAAGATCTTAACAACTACACTGAACAACCTTGGCACTGGAGGCTGGTATCATGAGGTACTTACAGCTGAGTTTAGTCAGCTGTGAAAATATAGATGCATACTGACTCCAGTTCAGAGGGAGATCTAGTTCTTATCAAGTCAACCTGCTGATAAATATCGTTCAACTTGCTGAAATGTTGAGTTGGTGGTAATTCTTGGGAATGAAAGAGCTTCAAGTTTTTCAATGGGGGTGGGATAGACACATCTCCAGGCTAGAGGACTAGAATAGATTACCTTTTTAACCAGAGTTACTTCTATTATCATTTTCTTCCTCTAAAGACAAGTGCAGCTTGAAGTGTGTGGATCCAAATAGCTTTGCCACTTTAAAAACTCCCTTCACCTCATACTGCACAAGACTGTATTCAGTATATGACTTGTGGGCTGACATCATGTTGGGGCTTTTACACCAAGCTCAGAAATTTCAGCTCTTAGACCATGAATATGTCGTGACAGAACTTCCAATTCGACAGAATTTGAAATTCTGTTGACAGAACTTCCAGTTGGAAGTTCTGTTGACAGAACTTCCAATTTCTGTATTTCATTGGTTCTAATGGATTAGAAGTTCTGTTGACAGAATTTCAAATTCTGTCAACAGAATTTCAAATCTTGTTGACAGAATTTCAAATCTTGTTGACAGAACTTCCAGTAATATTGAAAATTAATAACACCATTCATTTTCATCTTTATTCAGATCATTTTGAGTGCACAATTAAGACTAAGTGAGATACATCAAATAACTCAAATTTGTTTAAGCACAGCAATAAAACATATAATGTATTAGAACTAATGTAGTAGTAAACTAATAATCACAAAAATATCACACATAATGTATCAGTACTACTTAATCACAAATAATAACACAGTAGGTAATTAAGCTTTGTGGTTTAGTACTTCAGAGAGAGCCAGAGTAGGTAATTAAGCTTTGTGGTTTAGTACTTCAGAGAGAGCCAGAGCAGGTGATTAACCTTTGTTACATAGTACCTATAAAAGCCACTGAGTCATTGTATACAATTCTTCCAAAATAAATTTGAATGTTAAACTCCAACAATAATATGTAGTTAAAAAAACAAATGAAAAGCAATAACTGAACTGAAATGATGAGGAATGGGATATTGCTCTGAGGGACGAAATTGGATTTGAAGTTCTGTCAACAGAACTTCCAATTGGAAGTTCTGACCAAAAATACTGACAGAATTTCAAATTCTGCCAACAGAATTTGAAATTCTGTCGACAGAACTTCAAATTGGAAGTTCTGTCGACAGAACTTCCAATTGGAAGTTCTGTTGACAGAATTTGAAATTCTGTCGAATTGGAAGTTCTGTCACGACATATATATGGAGTGATGATACTAGCAGTGATTTTCTTCTGGCCATTAGTTCCATTGTGGCAGATTCAGATGGTATAAGTATTAAGTATCTCACACATTTCCTTGATCAACTTCAGTTCATATCAAGTTGGTTTTGGTGTAAAGTTTACTTTTTCCAGAGTGTTTTTTTTACACTTTAAGGAGGGAATAAAGCATATTAAGCTGACTGTTCCAACTTGTAGCATGAACATTTTAATGTAATTGTCCAAACAAGGACTATCCCACTTGAATGATGTACATGGATCACAAGCTTTGGTACCTTTGCATTTACTTTATTCATCGGCCAGTAACCTGTAGGACATCCTTCACCAGTTGGAGTGTGTCAAAAGGTAGGCAGAGACGTCTGGTGGTGGTCCACTAGGTAACTGGGGTCTATGGTTTCAGGGGAGTCTTCATCACCTGAATGACAATTGTGAGAGTTTATCTTCAAGCCAGGCAATATCAGGAAAGCTTTCTCATGTTTGGTAGATTGTCTGTCACTATTAGATTCACCTTTCACACATGTTGAAAGAGGTCAGGATTTTATCATATTTCTCAGCGGTGACTTCTGCCGTCAGTCTCACTTGAGACCTCGTACAGCCTAACATGGCACTCTAGCTGGTAGCTATCTATGTAGTGGCATCTCATTCCTAGATAAGAGCTCATATCCTTGTGTGTCCAGATGTCCAAAGTCAAACACACTTGTTCAGTATGCTGGAGGTTAGATTCAATTGACCTCTGTGTGGCATCTTTCTTCATTGTAATAAGCTTGTTACTGAGGGTGTTTCTGTGGTGGCATAGTGAAACTTGGATTGAGCTTTTCTGTGTACAATCTGAAAGTTGATGATCTGGTCTTCACAATCCTTTTGGCAAGGGTCAGTTGAGCTCCTGTGAGATAATGAACTGTAAAACTGGTTGTTATGTAGAATTCTGTTCTGGCTTGAAAATCACCGTTTTGTGGCTCACAGGGTGATGTATGTAAATAGTATAAGCTATGTCAAGACTGTGACAAAAATAATAACTGTCCTAGTATTTAAAATAGATCAGAGGCCAGTAGATTGATATTAAAAATTTAAAATTGTGTAGCCAAACTGAAGCACAAATGTACAACAAGAATTTATATATAAAATTCGACTTAATACATTCTTTTAACCGTACATTCGTATTTGTTTTATTTTTCACTGATTGTATTAAGAACTTCATTATCTATATGGCACATGGGAAAACTATAAATTTACCTTCAGGTATACCAAAAGGTTTGATCTGACTAGTGTTGATCCTGTCACAAATTTATGGCAGTGTTTACATATCAGAATAAAAACAAGAGTGTCCTGAGTGTGAATAGACACCAAAATGAACCCTCAATTAAATAAATTGGTTTATGCCAATTGGATGTATTGCCCCAATATTCCACTTCCACCATTTCTCTCTCATCTTTGTGTGATCAGTAATGGCTTCGTGGTATTTAAGGGAACACCATTCCAGAAGGGAGAAACTGCATATCCTTTACAGAATGGCCCTGTTCTGTGAAGTGTTTAGAGACTGGGGTGATTCTGGAATCCTTAGGTTTAGATACAGTCAATGTTCATAGATTTTTTTCCTGAACGGGCGTCCAGTTTCACCAACATAATATTTGTCACATTTTCTACATGTGATAAGGTATATGTTCATCTGAAATCTTTTCTCTAGGATAAGGAGTGCTTTCTCCCTTATTAAGCGTCCCGCAAGGGACGCTTGTTTGTGTATGGGAGAGCTTCTGGCTCCGCCGGCTCCGGCGGCTCCGCCGGCTCCGCATTTTGTTTTCCTTATAACTCTGTAACCGTTAGGCGGATTCTTTTCAAATTTGGCAGGTTTAGGCAGTAGCCTTGGGGAATTTTTTTGAATATGCTGTAGTGACATTTCAACCAATCAGAGAGGTCACATGACCAAAAATGTCTTTTTTCGATGGGGAAGCTTGTCCGGATGATAACTTGAAAGGAATTTTATCAATTCACCTGAAACTTGGCAAATACATTCATTCTATTAAAATCTGGAAATCATTAGATTTTGGCATTGATTGGTCAAGAAATGGCCGAGTAATTAATGATTAATTAATCATTACGAATTTTCCAAATAAGGAAAACACAAAAATGCTTATATCTCGAAAACCGTGCTAGATAGAGCGATTTCGACGAAATTTTTGGCCCGCAGGGTATCTCTGCAGAGTAGTTTTCCCAATTTTTCAAAAATCTTTGTCTCGCCCAAAATGGCGGCCATTTTGAATTTTCGAAATTTTCGCAAAAATTGCAAAACACAAAAATGCTTATATCTCGAAAACCGTGCTAGATAGAGCGATTTCGACGAAATTTTTGACCCACAGGGTATCTCTGCAGAATAGTTATCCCAATTTTGAAAAAAAAAATTTCTCGCCAAAAATGGCGGCCATTTTGAATTTTCGAATTTTTCGCAAAAATTGCAAAACACAAAAATGCTTATATCTCAAAAACCGTGCTAGATAGAGCAATTTCGACAAAATTTTTGACCCGCAGGATATCTCTGCGGAGTACTTTTCCCAATTTTCAAAAAATTTGTGTCTCGCCAAAAATGGCGGCCATTTTGAATTTTCGCAAAAATTGCAAAACACAAAAATGCTTATATCTCGAAAACCGTGCTAGATAGAGCGATTTCGACGAAATTTTTGACCCGCAGGGTACCTCTGCAGAGTAGTTATCCCAATTTTGAAAAAATTTTTGTCTCGCCCAAAATGGCGGCCATTTTGAATTTTCGAAATTTTCGCAAAAATTGCAAAACACAAAAATGCTTATATCTCGAAAACCGTGCTAGATAGAGCGATTTCGACGAAATTTTTGACCCACAGGGTATCTCTGCAGAGTAGTTATCCCAATTTTGAAAAAATTTTTGTCTTGCCAAAAATGGCGGCCATTTTGAATTTTCGAATTTTTCGCAAAAATTGCAAAACACAAAAATGCTTATATCTCAAAAACCGTGCTAGATAGAGCAATTTCGACAAAATTTTTGACGCGCAGGATATCTCTGCGGAGTACTTTTCCCAATTTTCAAAAAAATTTTGTCTCGCCAAAAATGGCGGCCATTTTGAATTTTCGCAAAAATTGCAAAACACAAAAATGCTTATATCTCGAAAACCGTGCTAGATAGAGCGATTTCGACGAAATTTTTGACCCACAGGGTATCTCTGCAGAGTAGTTATCCCAATTTTGAAAAAATTTTTGTCTCGCCAAAAATGGCGGCCATTTTGAATTTTCGAATTTTTCACAAAAATTGCAAAACATAAAAATGCTTATATCTTGAAAACCCTGCTAGATAGAGCGATTTCGACCCGCAGGGTATCTCTGCAGAGTAGCTGCCAATTTTCAAACAAAAAATTTCTCGCAAAAAATGGCGGCCATTTTGAATTTTCGAATTTTTCGCAAAATTGCAAAACACAAAAATGCTTATATCTCGAAAACCGTGCTAGATAGAGCGATTTCGATGAAATTTTTGACCCACAGGGTATCTATGCAGAGTAGCCATGCCAATTTTCAAAAAAATTTTGTCTTGCCAAAAATGGTGGCCATTTTGAATTTTCGAATTTTTGCGCAAAAATTGCAAAACACAAAAATGCTAATATTTTGAAAACCGTGCTACATAGAGCGATTTCAACGAAATTTTTTATCTTCAGGGTATCTCTGCAGAGCAGCTATCCCAAAGAGCTTTCACTTGGTGAAGTTTCAGACCCATAGCTAATTGCTCACCTACTCAAAAAGAGTAAATGCGAATTACCTCTAAAAGTATTGCAGATGGCCAATTTTTCTCAAATAACTCATTCACCTACTTTTGGAAGAGCTTTCACATGGTGAAGTTTCAGACCCATAGCCAATTACTCACCTACTCAAAATGAGTAAATGCGAATTATCTCTAAAAGTATTGCAGATAGCCAATTTTTCTCAAATAACTCATACTTTTGGAAGAGCTTTCACATGGTGAAGTTTCAGACCCATAGCCAATTACTCACCTACTCAAAATGAGTAAATGCGAATTATCTCTAAAAGTATTGCAGATAGCCAATTTTTCTCAAATAACTCATTCACCTACTTTTGGGAGAGCTTTCACATGGTGAAGTTTCAGACCCATAGCTAATTATTTACCTACTCAAAATGAGTAAATGCTAATTATCTGTAAAAGTATTGCGGATACCCAATTTTTATCAAATAACTCATTCATCTACTTGTGGGAGAGCTTTCACATGGTGAAGTTTCAGACCCATAGCTAATTACTCGCCTACTCAAAATGAGTAAATGCGAATTATCTCTAAAAGTATTGCAGATAGCCAATTTTTCTCAAATAACTCATTCACCTACTTTTGGGAGAGCTTTCACTTGATGAAGTTTCAGACCCATAGCTAATTACTCACCTACTCAAAATGAGTAAATGCGAATTATCTCTAAAAGTATTGCAGATACCCAATTTTTCTCAAATAACTCATTCACCTGCTTTTGGGAGAGCTTTCACTTGGTGAAGTTTCAGACCCATAGCTAATTACTCACCTACTCAAAATGAGTAAATGCGAATTATCTCTAAAAGTATTGCAGATAGCCAATTTTTCTCAAATAACTCATTCACCTACTTTTGGGAGAGCTTTCACTCTGTGAAGTTTCAGACCCATAGCTAATTACTCACCTACTCAAAATGAGTAAATGCGAATTATCTCTAAAAGTATTGCAGATAGCCAATTTTTCTCAAATAACTCATTCACCTACTTTTGGGAGAGCTTTCACTCTGTGAAGTTTCAGACCCATAGCTAATTACTCACCTACTGAAAATGAGTAAATGTGAATTATCTCTAAAAGTATTGCAGATAGCCAATTTTTCTCAAACAACTCATTC
Organism: Sabellastarte sp. h YS-2021; assembly: GCA_964017235.1. Taxonomy (NCBI): domain Eukaryota; kingdom Metazoa; phylum Annelida; class Polychaeta; order Sabellida; family Sabellidae; genus Sabellastarte; species Sabellastarte sp. h YS-2021. The sequence continues at coordinate 31,617,212 of OZ024937.1, read as the reverse complement.
ACCTACTTTTGGGAGAGCTTTCACTCTCTGAAGTTTCAGACCCATAGCTAATTACTCACCTACTCAAAATGAGTAAATGCGAATTATCTCTAAAAGTATTGCAGATAGCCAATTTTTGTCAAATTAATCATTCACCTACTTTTGGGAGAGCTTTCACTTGGTGAAGTTTCAGACCCATAGCTAATTACTCACCTACTCAAAATGAGTAAATGCGAATTATCTCTAAAAGTATTGCAGATAGCCAATTTTTCTCAAATTAATCATTCACCTACTTTTGGGAGAGCTTTCACTTGGTGAAGTTTCAGACCCATAGCTAATTACTCGTCTACTCAAAATGAGTAAATGCAAATTATCTCTAAAAGTATTGCAGATAGCCAATTTTTCTCAAATAACTCATTCACCTACTTTTGGGAGAGCTTTCACTTGGTGAAGTTTCAGACCCATAGCTAATTACTCACCTACTCAAAATGAGTAAATGCGAATTATCTCTAAAAGTATTGCAGATAGCCAATTTTTCTCAAATAAATCATTCACCTACTTTTGGCAGAGCTTTCACTTGGTGAAGTTTCAGACCCATAGCTAATTATTCACCTACTCAAAATGAGTAAATGTGAATTATCTCTAAAAGTATTGCAGATAGCCAATTTTTCTCAAATAACTCATTCACCTACTTTTGGGAGAGCTTTCACTCTGTGAAGTTTCAGACCCATAGCTATTTATTCACCTTCTCAAAATGAGTAAATGCTAATTATCTGTAAAAGTATTGCGGATACCCAATTTTTATCAAATACTCATTCATCTACTTGTGGGAGAGCTTTCACATGGTGAAGTTTCAGACCCATAGCTAATTACTCACCTACTCAAAATGAGTAAATGCGAATTATCTCTAAAAGTATTGCAGATAGCCAATTTTTCTCAAATAACTCATTCACCTACTTTTGGGAGAGCTTTCACTTGGTGAAGTTTCAGACCCATAGATAATTATTCACCTACTCAAAATGAGTAAATGTGAATTATCTCTTAATAGTATTGCAGATAGCCAATTTTTCTCAAATAACTCATTCACCTACTTTTGGAAAACCTTTCACACACGAAAATGAAAAATTGTGAATATCTCGGAAAAGCTATTTCTTCTGCTTTAATGCTCGGCGGGAGATACACACCACGGCAGTGGTCTTGACAAAAATTTTTGTCTCCCCAAAAATGGTGGCCATTTTGAATTTTCAAAGTTTTTGCAAAACACAAAAATGCTTATATCTCGAAAACCGTGCTATATGGAGCGAACTCAACAAAATTTTGGACCTGCTGGATATCTCTGCAGAGTAGCCATGCCAATTTTCAAAATATTTTTGTCTCGCCAAATATAGCGGACATTTTTAATTTTTTTATTTTTTGCAAAACACAAAACTGCTTATATCTTGAAAACCGTGCTAGATAGAGCAGACTGCGCTGACTTTGGTTGCCACAACAGTATAAGGCTAGAAACGAAGCATTTTCTTAATACTTTAGCACTCACCTTTATATCCTTTTCGGGACGCTTTGTTTTTGCTATGCAAAAACATTATCTTTTTTTTTTGCGAGCGATCCTCTAGTTATCCATGGTGTCTGACTGTATCTCAAACATGGAAACTGCAGTAGTCAAGGTGCTGTGGCTTTCACTTTCTGTGATCACACTCATAGTAGAATAAAACAGAAAACGAATGCAGAAGTGATAGTAGTCACAGATAAAGTTCACTTTATACCAAATATGTATGGAGTTGGGCCTTATACTGTTGTGATGTTATACACAACTGTATTTCGATAGTCAAAGTGTGCTATCTCATCAGAGGCTGGAGAATTAGTCTAACAATCCCCCTGAAGTACTTTTTCAGAAGTGCAATTGCGCCTGTAAATTGCACCGGTGCAGTGCACTCTGGTGCAGTGCATAGGGTGCAGGGTATTAGTGTCAAAGTGCTTTTTTAGGAAATTATCAAAATTTATATAAATAGTGATAATGGGGGGGGGGGGGGGGGGGGGGGGGGGGGACATCAGTGGGTTTTTTCAAATGTTAAGTTATAAGATATACGACTAGTTGTTATATATCTTATTTCCAAAGATGTATGTTCACTTCCGGTTAGGGTTGTCAGTCTGTTGGTTCTGATTAGGGAGTGGGTTACCCTAGAGTTATTTACACTCTTTACAGGTATCTAATCAGAATTGCTGACCCAGTTCACCTACTAGGTTCCCTAGTAGTTTATAGGATTATTAATTACTTACAGTCACTCTATGTTTGGGAGTTGACTGTAGGTGGGGTTTTAAGTAGGAGCAGTAATGTCAGATTTATGTTGCTGTCATAACTGGTTATAGTGTGGGTGTGTATTCCATCCATTTCTAAACCCAGTTATGATAGTCACTGTATTGTATATAGTTACCTGTTCTGAATAAATCCATAATTTACAGGTAAGTATAAGATCAATTTCTGGTGTATATGAACCAAGAAATAATTTATCGGAAAATCACAGTTATTTATTACATAAACATAACATGACACATTAACATATTATTCAAGAATGTGTGTGTATTTATCAGTGTATTTAAACACAAATACCCATTTGTTCCCAACCCTGCCACTTATTGTTGTTTGCAAACTGCCATTACATTTTTAAAGCATACAGCTAAAGCAGTGTGTTGTTATAAATTCATTAATTATGTCCACCCCAGTGGGGGGTGGACATATTATTTTAGCTTTTTCCGTCGTCCGGACGCTTGGTTTCCGCTCATTTGAAGGAAAAGTATTTATCCTATCTTTACCAAATTTGGTATGGGTGTTTATTGGGTTAATAGCTTGCATGGGATTGCTTTTGGTGAAGATATGTCTATTGCTAACTGAGTAATAGCTACTTAGTTACTTTTGTGTACTTCTTTTGTTTCCGGGCATTTTAAGGAAAAATATTTGACATATCTTTACCAAATGTAGTATGAGCATTACTTAGGTCGATAGCTTGCTTGGGATTGGTTTTAGTGATAATAGCTATATAACTGACTGAGTAATATCTACTTTGCCAAAAATGGAAAACACAAATTTGCTTCTATCTCCTTAACCGTGCGAGATAGAGCGATTTCGTCGAAATTTTCGACCCACAGGGTATCTGAGCAATGTACTCTTGGCAATTTTCAAAAAATTTTCCCCTCCCCAAAAATGGCGGCCATTTTGAATTTTCAAATTTTGGCCAAAAATGGCAAAACACAAATTTGCTTCTATCTCCTTAACCGTGCGAGATAGAGTGATTTCGTCGAAATTTTCGACCCACAGGAGATCTGAGTCATGTACTCTTGCCAATTTTCAAAAAAAGTTCCCCTCCCCAAAAATGGCCGCCATTTTGTATTTTCGAATTTTTGCGAAAAAATGGAAAAACCAAATTTGCTTCTATCTCCTTAACCGTGCGAGATAGAGCGATTTCGTCGAAATTTTCAATCCACAGGGTATCTGAGAAATGTACTCTTGGCAATTTTCAAAAAATTTTCCTCTTCCCACATATGGCGGCCATTTTGAATTTTTGTATTTTTGTCAAAAATGGGGAAAAACCAAATTTGCTTCTATCTCCTTAACCGTGCGAGATAGAGCGATTTCATCGAAATTTTCGACCCACAGGATATCTGAGAAATGTACTCTTGGTAATATTCAAAAAATTTTCCCCTCCTCAAAAATGGCGGCCATTTTGAATTTTCAAATTGTGGCCAAAAATGGAAAAACACAAATTTGCTTCTATGTCCTTAACCGTGCGAGATAGAGCGATTTCGTCGAAATTTTCCACCCACAGGGTATATGAGCAATGTACTCTTGGCAATTTTCATAAAAATTTCCCCTCCCCAAAAATGGCGGCCATTTTGAATTTTCAAATTGTGGCCAAAAATGGCAAAACACAAATTTGCTTCTATGTCCTTAACCGTGCGAGATAGAGCGATTTCATCGAAATTTTCGATTGACAGAGTATCTGAGAAATGTACTCTTGGCAATTTTCAAAAAATTTTCCTCTTCCCAAATATGGCGGCCATTTTGATTTTTCGAATTCTTGTCAAAAATGGGAAAAAAAAACAAATTTGCTTCTATCTCCTTAACCGTGCGAGATAGAGCAATTTCATCGAAATTTTCATCCCACAGGGTATCTAAGCAATGTACTCTTGGCAGTTTTTAAAAAAATTTTCCTCTTCCCAAAAATGGCGGCCATTTTGAATTTTCGAATTTTTGCCAAAAATTGAAAAACAGAAATTTGCTTCTATCTTCTTAACCGTGCAAGATAGAGCGATTTTGTCGAAATTTTTGACCCAACCAATGCAAAAAGGCATGAAGCTGAAATAATTAACATGTGTACTAATAAATATTTAAGCATCATTGATATATTTTACAAATGAAACAGGGTCTTGTAAGACTACTGTACAATTTTTGCAAAAGGTTCATGGGATGGACATTACACATGATAATGTGTGTTCTTCTATGCTATCCTGTTTCTATTCATATGTCGCAGCTACTATCAACAGGGTGTCCTATTTCTAGTTTTTCCCATTTTGATTCATTAAAAAATAAGAATGGGTATGTGATTGGTCAAAATTTTTGTATAACTGAAATTTGGTGACTTAATGAAAGATCACTTGCACAACAGCTTGAGTATATACTTTCTGAATCAGTTTGAGGGTCATTGCTTCAGAACTTGTGCACTTGTTGTTTGCTTGTGTGTGTCCATTGAAGAAAATTTAAGAGAACTGGACTTACAGATATTGATATTTAACGATATCAAGGGCAAGCTTCTTTAATTGAACACAGTTTGTTAGCACCACCTAGTCTGTTCAGTCCCATATGACCCATGTCATGAGTGTGGTTTGTAGCTGGGATTTCAGTCTAGTTTGTTTTGTTAACAGTGCTGAGTTGACAAGTGATGCCAGAGAAAAGGGCGGGGAATTGTTTTGCCTGAGGTGTTATGATAAGAGTGGAATACCCATCTGTGGAGCTTGCAAGTAAGTCTACTCATATGGCAGATTTGTTAAATGTTTCCAAGATCTCGCGTTTCAGATCATATAATACAGAATTACATGGTTTATATTCAGAGTTATTTCATTATTTTTTGGAAATTCAATATTTTTATTGCCTAGCCATCAAATTTTTTCAGAAAATAGTAAAGTCTTACTTATTGTGTTTCAGGAGGCCCATTGATGGGGAACGCATTGTTCATGCACTTGGAAAAGCCTGGCATGTTGAGGTTTGGATGACAATGATAAAGTTTAGATTAAAGTAGTAAAACACAAATGGGAAATGTTGTCTTGTGGTGAGGGAAGGACCAAAAAATATACACAAGATTTTAAGGTTTTTAACTTTTTTGGCCAAATTATCAAATTATAGTCATAGCCACAAGTGTTGCCACAATTTGTAAACATATGATAAACAAAGATCTTCTAAAAATGCTTATTGTTTAAATTATTTAAGTGTTTTCAATGTTACCGTACGATTGTGTTTGATTTGAAATTTGTCTCTGAATACTATTTTTGTAAAGACAGCAGCCAACACTTTCATTATACATGGTAAGAGAAGTATATTTTGTATTTTGTTTTCAGCACTTTGTCTGTGCACAGTGTGAGAAGCCGTTTCTTGGGACTCGTCATTATGAGAAGAAAGGTCTGGCCTATTGTGAACTGCATTACCATCAGGTCAGTGCAGTCTCCAATACTGCATGCTGAGTTGTATTTGCCTAAGGACGACATTATGTCTACTGTCAAGTTTATGAATCCACGAACACTCGTTTAAGCCTTTCAGCCATTACACACATACTTTTCAGAATTCTCTTACTATTCACATAAAAGCCATTTCCCAAGTAGCAACCTTTTTATTCTTGACTCACCTCTTCAGTTCAAGTTTCCCACCTGGTATTCTCTATATCACCATAGATTATTGACCTTGAATATGCTTCAATGATGACTTTTGCCCATTCCCTCTAGCAAGGCTCGCGCATCTAAAGATCACTTTCCTTTTTGTGAACTATTAGACAGTAAAGTTTCAGACTGGTTTGCACAATGCATCAATGAGTTATAGTGCTGAGAGATTGCCATGATTTTACCTTTCGATGTTCAAATCAGAATAATACTTTTAGTACCCTATATCTCCTTTATTATTGGTCTCAGATGTTTGGGATGTGAAAACAACTTCTCGGAAATTCTGTGCCTCGAATCTTTTTGTGGGTTCCCTCCCTTCAAGGGAAAATTAGTCCTTGCTACTTTCCTTTAGTTCTTTAGTTTCTCTTGTACTCTGAAGCTCAAAACACAAAGTCAGTTGAGAAAGAGCATCATTCTTTTGATGTTGTCAGATTTTCTCTTTACTCCTTTCAATAAAGGTTAAATAAAAAGATATTGCTGATAAGATATTGCATGCTCTGTGCTGTGTCTGGTAGATACAAATACACATTGAATATCTAATGTGCTAGGTCTCTGAGGCACTGAAATGTGGTAATTTTACAGTAAATTTTGTATAATGGCAGTTTGAGTAAAGCCACAACCATTGTGAATGCTAGTATTCAGTGCAAGTGCCACAAACATTATTCTGCAGAGAAGTATTTGAAATTCTTTTGCATTGCCAGTTCAAAAGTGTTGGAAGTTTGCAATTTGGTCATTTTTTTAAACTATTTTTCATATCAGTTTACAGTGTGTACTTATGTTTTGTTTTAGCTTTTTGGGAACATCTGCTTTGTGTGCAACCAGATCATTGCTGGAGATGGTAAGCACTAAAACACCTTGTCAACTGGCCAGCAATCATGTCACTGTTGGGTTAATTTATTTCCCTTCACCACTGTGAAGAATCTTGGTATACATGTATTTCAATGTAAGATTTAAAATATTATGTGCGAGGAGATTATGGTTGATAAGAAAGACTTGTAAAGTGGCTTTTAGCAGCTTAAGTTGTTTGGACACTCTACAACCCATTAATTTCTTTGGTATAGTTTATACACATACATTTGTGCCAAAGGGATTAAGATTTTGGTCAATTGCATTTGTATTTTGCCTCAAACTGGTAAACAATATTGATGTTGAGGATTCTTTCTCCATTGACAATCAAAATATGTCCGAGCACAGAGAGTTACTTTACACATTACTCAACAGGAGTTGCAATGACAGAGTTCATCATGATTATAAATGTAGTTCAGGCTTGTAGTTTTGTTAGAAGCGTACAGTAGTGAGATTTATCCAAAATGATATATTCTGAACATTTAATTGTATCCACCGGATGCATCCGGTGGATACTATGATTTTCGCAGGGGTATGCCGCCGCCGCAGTGTGTAGATGATTTCTCGTTACCCCTCTGCAGCCAAAAGTATTAGCGGTAGAGGCCTCAAATTTGCAGGATAGATTCAATGGTACAAAACCTTGCCTCCGAGTTTTTTTGGCCTCGTTTCCAAAAACAAGATGGCCGCCACGGCTGTTTCATTCAAATTTTTAGGGACTTTTGTTGCCCCAGTATATCAAAGGGCATGCAATGTACACTTTCCAAATTTGCAGGATATGTTCATCATGGTCAAAGCTTCCTTGGGAATTATTCTGGATATCTGGACAAAAACAAGATGGCTGCCGTGGGTGTTTCTTTGACCGTTTTTTTACAAAATACAAAAAGTGCAAATATCTCGAAAACGTAAGAGATAGAGCGATTTCGAGTGAATTTTTGACCGACAGGGTAGTACAGGAGTATTCGGTTGCAATATGAAAAATTTCAAATTTTACAACTTTTAGCGGCCATCTTGAATTTTTGTGGAAAATGAAAAATGGCAAATATCTCTGAAACTGTCAGAGATAGAGCGATTTCGAGCGAATTTTGGACCCACAGGGTAGTAGAAGAGTATTCTGTTGAAACATGAAAGTTTCAATTTTTACAACTTTTGGCGGCCATCTTGAATTTTTGCAGAAAATTAAAAATCGCAAATATCTCTGAAACTGTCAGAGATAGAGCGATTTCGAGCAAATTTTGGACCCACAGGGTAGTAGAAGAGTATTCTGTTGAAACATGAAAATTTTCAATTTTAACAAATTTTTGCGGCCATCTTGAATTTTTGCGGAAAATGAAAAATCGCAAATATCTCTGAAACCGTAAGAGATAGAGCGAATTTTTGACCCACAGGGTAGTACAAGAGTATTCTGTTGAAACATGAAAATTTTCAATTTTAACACAGTGATGCTTCTAGAGCGCGGGATATGCGATATCTCGTGAGTTTTAGTACTAGCTCGCAATTCGGTATATTTGGCGCGTTCGGTAGAAGATGCGATCCCGCATGTTTACAAAATGGAGGGGCACCGATCATTTCGCGAGAATCCTTTAATTTTATCATCATGAAGGCTATATTTGGTCGTTTTTTCAGTGAAAAATGTTATTTCATATGAAAACAAAACGGATACTACAGTTTGAAAGTGGATGATTCAAACGTCAGATACTAACAACAATACTGTTGAATCAGTTCATACAGCATGTGTATTACCTCATATCTTCTCATGAATATTAATGAGTTGGGAGCTATGGCCGTGAGTTCTCAAGTTTAAAGTGTTAGATCTTTGTTGAGGGTTCCATTTTATAAAATATTGCTAGAAAACCCCAATGGAAATCGGAAATCTATGACCTCATATCTCATGAATATTAATGACTTGGGTGCTATAGTCATGAGTTCCCCAGTTTAAAGCATTTGGTCTTTCATTGAGGCTTATATTTTTAAAAAATATTGCTAGAAAAGTATTGTAGAATATGGCCCCAGGTCTTTAATATTTTTATCCAAGCACTGATTCAGACAAGTAATAAAAATTACACAGTGGTTAAATTACGGGACATCCCGATATGTAAATTACTGGCTAAATCTCGGGAAATAATTTCATTGGTTGATTTTTTATTGTTAGTTTTCCAGGAAATCTGACCTCACATCTTCTCATGGATATTAATGAGTTGGTGCTACTGCCGTAAGTGCTCAAGTTTAAGGTATTTGATCTTCATTGAAGCTTCCATTTAATAAAATATTGTAAGAAAAACCCTAGAAATCCACGACCTCATATCTTCTCATGAATGTTAATGAGTTGGTGCTACTGCCGTAAGTTCTGAGTTTAAAAGTATTTGATCTGTTTTGAGGCTTTCATTTTGTAAAGTATTGCTAATATCCTAAAACAAGGCATCCTGTGATATAAAGCACTTCCCTAGATGAAGCACCTCCTGACATATAGCCAAAATGTTACATATCGGGACATCCTGGGACATAACCTTGCCGTAAAAATTAATGTGATCTAAGTTGGATCAGTTTTCGTCTATTTTTTTTCACGAAGATCCATACAGTACCAATTGTGTAATCCTGCTAACAACGATACGGACAGACAAGTGCTTCCGAAATTAATGCCTCTTTGGCGGAGGTAGAAGTTCCCATTTTTATTGACCAAGCCCCCACATTTTTAGGACATGGGGGGGAACTGCCCCCACATTTCAAAATTTCTAGAATCAACACTGTAACAACTTTTAACGACCATCTTGAATTTTTGCGGAAAATGAAAAATCGCAAATATCTCTGAAACCGCGAAAATTTCATTTTTACAACTTTTGGCGGCCATCTTGAATTTTTGCGGAAAATGAAAAATCTCAAATATCTCTGAAACCGTAAGAGAAAGAGCGATTTCTAGCGAATTTTGGACCCACAGGGTAGTAGAATAGTGTTTGCTTGCAACACGAAAAATTTCAGTTTTACAACTTTTGGCGGCCATCTTAAATTTTTGCGGAAAGTGAAAAATCGCAAATATCTGTGAAACCGTAAGAGATAGAGCAATTTTGAGTGAATTTTGGACCCACAGGGTAGTAGATTAGTATTTAGTTGCAACACGAAAAAATTTCAATTTTTACAACTTTTGGCGGCCATCTTCATTTTTTGCGGAAAATGAAAAATCTCAAATATCTCGGAAACCGTAAGAGATAGAGTGATTTCGAGCGAATTTTGGACCCACAGGGTAGTAGAAGAGTCTTTTGTTGCAATACGAAAAATTTCAATTTTTACAACTTTTGGCGGCCATCTTGAATTTTTGTGCAAAAAATGAAAAATCGTAAATATCTCCGAAACCTTAAGAGATAGAGCTATTTCGAGCAAATTTTGGACCAACAGGGTAGGGTTTATGTCTAAATTAGGCCTGTGGTAGACAAAAATGTCTAAAATGTGGAATATTGCTTGTTAGCGACCTACAGTCCACATTTCTTTCCACATTTCTTTCATATTTGGCAGGTGGCTTATCGCTTAAAAGTATTGCAGATAGCCAATTTTTCTCAAATAACTCATTCACCTACTTTTGGAAGAGCTTTCAGATGGTGAAGTTTCAGACCCGTAGCTAATTACTCACCTACTCAAAATGAGTAAATGCAAATTATCTCAAAGTATTGCAGATAGCCAATTTTTCTCAAATAACTAATTCACCTACTTTTGGGAGAGCTTTCACTTGAAGTTTCAGACTCGTAGCTAATTATTCACCTACTCAAAATGAGTAAATGCTAATTATCTCTAAAAGTATTGCGGATACCCAATTTTTGTCAAATAACTCATTCACATACATTTTGGAGAGCTTTCACATGCTAAAGTTTTTTTATGAATTTTTAAAATAATTTTTAATGCATTAAAATTAATGAAATCATGCACTAAATCAATTATAACTTGAAAAGTATTGCATTTAGAGCACTTTGTTAAAATATGTTATTCAGCTACTTTTTCCATAGCTACAACATGGTGAGTAACTTGGGTGTCTATTTCAATAGCTAAGTGAGTAATAGCTACTTTTGTTTTTTCACTAACTTCCATCATGAGTAAAATCACTTGTAACTTGAAAACTATTGCATTTAGAGAATTTTGGGCAAATATGTTATTCATCTACTTTTGGGTCAGCTATAACATAATAAAATTTCAGACCTGTAGCTCATGGCATAGCTGAGTAATAGCTACTTTTAGGTTATCACTGTTGAGTAAATCACTTATAACTTGGAAACTGTTGCATTTAGATTATTTAGTTTCAATATGTTATTCACCTATTTTGAGGCAGCTATAACATAGTAAAATTCCAGACCTGTGGCTCATTGCATAGCTGAGTAATAGCTACTTTGAGGTTCTTACTCAACACTAAATCATCTATAACTTGAAAAGTATTGCATTTAGAGCATTTTGTTAAAATATGTTATTCAGCTACTTTTTCCATAGCTACAACATGGTGAGTAACTTGGGTGTCTATCTCAATAGCTAAGTGAGTAATAGCTACTTTTGGACTTTTCACTAACTTCCATCATGAGTAAAATCACTTGTAACTTGAAAACTATTGGATTTAGAGAATTTTGTGCAAATATGTTATTCACCTACTTTTGGGTCAGCTATAATATAGTAAAATTTCAGACCTCTAGCTCGTGGCACAGCTGAGTAATAGCTACTTTTCCCTTTGCCAGTGGATACATCTTGCCGCAGATGCGTCCTTAGTCTAGTTCTTAGTAAACTTTCACTTAATCAAGAGTGGTGACTTGTTGGAGAGGCGTATGTAACAGGTTTCTTTTGTTTGGTGTTCACTATGTTGAGAAGTGACTTGTGTATTTTCAGTGTTCAGTGCTTTGAACAAGTCCTGGTGTGTGGATCATTTTGCATGCGCTTTCTGTGACCGGAAAATGGGTATCAAGTAAGTACTGGTGAATTAACACTCAGAATTTAAACTTGTCTGGTGACCTTTACTCTGCAATAAAGGGTCAAGTACTGTCCACCATTTGGAACCAGTGGCATTCATACTTACACCTAGCAATAATAAAGAAAAAAATGTTAATATATTTCTAGTTAACTCATTTGGTTTACATTTTAGAATTAGATCCCCATTTTGCTGTATAAGGATATCGCATAACAAATAATATTTGTGTGAAATAAAAAAAACTGTTCATCAGTTTAAGTGTTGTGGATCGTTTATTATCACTAAAAATTCAATTTTGATTTTAAAAGTAAATGTTCAAACCAAATATTTTATTTTTTTTTCAGCATTTATTCCTTGTTGAAATTGGATTTCACGTTGTAAAAGTAATTTCTGCATATATTAAATTCATAAGAAAAATTAATTTATGAAAATATATCACAACCAGGCTTCCCAATACATGACAGATTAATTAAGCGTCCCATGAGGGACGCTTGTTTGCATGTGGGAGGAATTCTCGCGGAAGGGTCCGCCGACTCCTTCGTATCCGCTGGCTCCGCAAGTTTGCCTACCTATAGCGTCTTTACTAGTGGATGGAATTTCTTCAAACTTGGCACATATATTTAGTAGCCCTGGGAAAATTTTCTGAATTTCGTGCCATGACATTTCAACCAATCAGATAAGTCACATGACCAAAAACAGGATTTTGCTTGTCCGGATGATAACTTAAGAAGCGTTTAAAATATTCGCCTGAAATTTGATATATGGATGCATGGTATAAAGATCTGCAAATGATTAGATTTTGGTAGACTTCCATTAAAAAATGGCTAATTAATTAAGCATTAAAATTTTTATTAACAAGGAAAATACAAATCCCTTAATAACTTCTAAACCGTGCGAGATAGAGCGATTTCGACGAAATTTTTGACCCACAGGGTATCTCTGCTAAGTACTCTGCTCAGTACTCTGCTCAATTCCAAAAAAATTTCCTCTCTCCAAAAATGGCGGCCATTTTGAATTTTCGAATTTTTGACAAAAAGGGTAAAACTTAAAATTGCTTGTATCTCCTAAACGGTGCGAGATAGAGCGATTTCGGCGAAATTTTTGGCCCATAGGGTATACATGCAAGATACTCTCCTCAATTCTCAAAAATTTTTCCTCTTTCCAAAAATGCCGGCCATTTTGAATTTTTGACAAAAATGGTAAAACTTAAAATTTCTTGTATCTTCTAAACCGTGCGAAATAGAGCGATTTCGGCGAAATGTTTGGCCCACAGGGTATGTATGCAAGATCCTCTGCTCAATTCTCACAAATTTTTCTTCTTTCCAAAAGTGGCTGAATTTTCGAATTTTTGACAAAAATGGTAAAACTTAAAATTGCTTGTATCTCCTAAACCGTGCGAGATAGAGCGATTTCGGCGAAATTTTTGGCCCACACAGTATATATGCAAGATACTCTGCTCAATTTTCAAAAATTTTTCCTCTTTTAAAAAATGTCAGCCATTTGAAATTTTCAAATGTTTGCCAAAAAAATTGCTTGTATCTCCTTAACAATTTTAAATTTTCCAATTTTTTTTCGATATAATTTTAGATTGACAGGGTATCTAGGCAAGATCTTCTTTCTATTATAAGCATCCAACACCATCTTTCTTTTGGGACGCTTTGTTTTTGCCATGCAAAAACAATTGCTTTGCTTCGCTAGCGATCCTCTAGTTATGCATTCTTTTGGCTATTCATGAGTGGTACATACTATTTCACAGCCCATGAAAATGCTGTTAAATATGCAAAGAACATTTCGTGGATATTTAATACTACATCACAGTCCTTTATTGCGAGATAGAGCGATTTCGGCGAAATTTTTGGCCCACACAGTATATATGCAAGATACTCTGCTCAATTTTCAAAAATTTTTCCTCTTTTAAAAAATGTCAGCCATTTGAAATTTTCAAATGTTTGCCAAAAAAATTGCTTGTATCTCCTTAACAATTTTAAATTTTCCAATTTTTTTTCGATATAATTTTAGATTGACAGGGTATCTAGGCAAGATCTTCTTTCTATTATAAGCATCCAACACCATCTTTCTTTTGGGACGCTTTGTTTTTGCCATGCAAAAACAATTGTTTTGCTTCGCTAGCGATCCTCTAGTTATGCATTCTTTTGGCTATTCATGAGTGGTACATACTATTTCACAGCCCATGAAAATGCTGTTAAATATGCAAAGAACATTTCGTGGATATTTAATACTACATCACAGTCCTTTATTTGACTGGAGTCCTGTCTTAATTGTATCCACCTGATAGCATCCGGTGGATACTATGGATTTGACTTCGTTACGCCGCCGCCGCCGCAGTGTGTAGAGAGATTTCACTGTTACGGCTCTAATGAAAAAAATATTATAGCTAGCCTTCTCAAATTTGCAGGATATATTCATAACCATAAAATGTTGTCTGCGAATATTTTTGGCCTCATTTTGAAAAACAAGATGGCCGCCACGGGCGTTTTTAGACTTTAAACAAGGACTTTTGGTGGCAATCTAGAGCAAAGTGTATTATAGGTAGAGATCTCAAATTCGCAGGATATGTTCCTCATTATAAAATCTTGACTGGGAATATTTTTGGCCTCATTTTGAAAAACAAGATGGCCGCCACAGGTGTTTCTTTGCAGTCATGAAAAGTGCTTATATCTCCCTTATTATTGGTCCTAGAGGTTTGGGATGGTAAACCAACCTATAGGAAATCATGGGCTGGGAATCTTTTGGTGTGGTCGGATTTGACCTTGGACCCCTCCTTCAAGGTCAAACGAGGATAGCCAAACTTAAAAGTGCTCATAACTCGCTTATTATTGGTCCTAGAGGTTTGGGATGGTAAACCAACCTACAGGAAATCATGGGCTGGGAATCTTTTGGTGTGGTTGGATTTGACCTTGGACCTCTCCTTTAAGGTCAAACGAGCATAGCCAAACTTAAAAGTGCTTATAACTCGCTTATTATTGGTCCTAGAGGTTTGGGATGGTAAACCAACCTATAGGAAATCATGGGCTGGGAATCTTTTGGTGTGGTCAGATTTGACCTTGGACCCCTCCTTCAAGGTCAAATGAGGATAGCCAAACTTAAAAGTGCTTATAACTCGCTTATTATTGGTCCTAGAGGTTTGGGATAGTAAACCAACCTATGGGAAATCATGGGCCGGGAATCTTTTGGTGTGGTCGGATTTGACCTTGGACCCCTCCTTCAAGGTCAAACGAGGATAGCCAAACTTAAAAGTGCTTATAACTCGCTTATTATTGGTCCTAGAGGTTTAGGATGGTAAACCAACCTATAGGAAATCATGGGCTGGGAATCTTTTGGTGTGGTCGGATTTGACCTTGGACCCCTCCTTCAAGGTCAAACGAGGATAGCCAAACTTAAAAGTACTTATAACTCACTTATTATTGGTCCTAGAGGTTTAGGATGGTAAACCAACCTATAGGAAATCATGGCCTGGGAATCTTTTGGTGTGGTACGGATTTGACCTTGGACCCCTCCTTCAAGGTGAAACGAGGATAGCCAAACTTAAAAGTGCTTATAACTCACTTATTATTGGTCCTAGAGGTTTGAGATGTTAAACCAACCTATAGGAAATCATGGGCTGGGAATCTTTTGGTGTGGTCGGATTTGCAATCTAGAACAAAGTGTATTATAGGTAGAGATCTCAAATTCGCAGGATATGTTCCTCATTATAAAATCTTGACTAGGAATATTTTTGGCCTCATTTTGAAAAACAAGATGGCCGCCACAGGCGTTTCTTTGCAGTCATGAAAAGTGCTTATATCTCCCTTATTATTGGTCCTAGAGGTTTGGGATGGTAAACCAACCTATAGGAAATCATGGGCTGGGAATCTTTTGGTGTGGTCGGATTGGACCTTGGACCCCTCCTTCAAGGTCAAACGAGGATAGCCAAACTTAAAAGTGCTCATAACTCGCTTATTATTGGTCCTAGAGGTTTGGGATGGTAAACCAACCTACAGGAAATCATGGGCTGGGAATCTTTTGGTGTGGATACTTTGGTTTAGCGTCCGCTACGCCGCCGCCGCCGCGCGTAGAGAGATTTTCGGCGTTAACGCTCTAGGAGGAAAACAACAGCAGCTAGGTTCACCAAATTTGCAGGATATCTTCATTGGGGGGTAAGCTTCTCTTGGAAGGAAAATAGCCTCTTTCTGAAAAACAAGATGGCCGCCACGGGCATTTCTTTGAAAATAATCTACATTTTTCTACTGGCTGTTCCTCATAGGTAGAAGGTTGAATCTCTTCATAGGTGATATGTATGACACATATACATGTCCTCTACCACCTTGCACACATTTGACCTTGAAGCTCCTAATTCAAGGTCATCCACGGAGTGCCGAAGTAACCCACATAGCGGACTTTAAAAGTGCCTATATCTCCCTTATTATTGGTCCTAGAGGTTTGCAATGTGAAGCCAACCTATAGGAAATCATGTGCTGCGAATCTTCTGATGTGGTCAGATTTGACCTTGGACCCCTCCTTCAAGGTCAAATGAGGATAGCAGAACTTAAAAGTGCTTATAACTCGCTTATTATCGATCCTAGAGGTTTGGGATGGTGAACCAACATATAGGAAATCATGGGCTGGGAATCTTCTGGTGTGGTCGGAATTGACCTTGGGCCCCTCCTTCAAGGTCAAACGAGGATAGCCAAACATAAAAGTGCTTATAACTCGCTTATTATTGGTCCTAGAGGTTTGGGATGGTAAACCAACATATAGGAAATCATGGGCTGGGAATCTTCTGGTGTGGTCGGATTTGACCTTGGGCCCCTCCTTCAAGGTCAAACGAGGACAGCCAAACTTAAAAGTGCTTATAACTCGCTTATTATTGGTCCTAGAGGTTTGGGATGGTTAACGAGTATATAGGAAATCATTGGCTGGGAATGTTCTGGTGTGGTCGGATTTGACCTTGGGCCCCTCCTTCAAGGTCAAACGAGGATAGCCAAAGGTAAAAGTGCCTATAACTCTCTTATTATTGGTCCTAGAGGTTTGGGATGGTAAACCAACCTATAGGAAATCATGGGCTGGGAATCTTCTGGTGTGGTCGGATTTGACCTTGGGCCCCTCCTTCAAGGTCAAATGAGGACAGCCAAACTTAAAAGTGCTTATAACTCGCTTATTATTGGTCCTAGAGGTTTGGGATGGTAAACCAACATATAGGAAATCATGCACTGGGAATCTTCTGGTGTGGTCGGAATTGACCTTGGGCCCCTCCTTCAAGGTCAAACGAGGATAGCCAAACACAAAAGTGCTTATAACTCGCTTATTATTGGTCCTAGAGGTTTGGGATGGTAAACCAACATATAGGAAATCATGGGCTGGGAATCTTCTGGTGTGGTCGGATTTGACCTTGGGATCCTCCTTCAAGGTCAAATGAGGACAGCGAAACTTAAAAGTGCTTATAACTCGCTTATTATTGGTCCTAGAGGTTTGGGATGGTAAACCAGCATATAGGAAATCATGGGCTGGGAATCTTCTGGTGTGGTCGGATTTGACCTTGGGCCCCTCCTTCAAGGTCAAACGAGGATAGCCAAAGGCAAAAGTGCCTATAACTCGCTTATTATTGGTCCTAGAGGTTTGGGATGGTAAACCAACCTATAGGAAATCATGGGCTGGGAATCTTCTGGCGTGGTCGGATTTGACCTTGGGCCCCTCCTTCAAGGTCAAATGAGGACAGCCAAACTTAAAAGTGCTTATAACTCGCTTATTATTGGTCCTAGATGTTTGGGATAGTAAACCAACATATAGGAAATCATGTTCTGGGAATCTTCTGGTGTGGTCGGATTTGACCTTGGGCCCCTCCTTGAATGTCAAATGAGGACAGCCGAACTTAAAAGTGCTTATAACTCGCTTATTATTGGTCCTAGAGGTTTTGGTGCATTGTCTTTACGGTGGATACAATTTGCATCGGTTCTCCGATGCGCTAGGTCTAGTTATGGGTCCTAGAGGTTTGGGATGGTAAACCAACCTATAGGAAATCATGGCCTGGGAATCTTTTGGTGTGGTCGGATTTGACCTTGGACCCCTCCTTCAAGGTCAAACGTGGATAGTACACAAAATCATGTGCTGGGAATCTATTGCTGTGGTCGGATTTGACCTTGGACCCTCTATCAAGGTCAAACGAGGCTAGCCAAACTTAAAAGTGCTTATAACTCGCTTATTATTGGTCCTAGAGCTTTGGAATGGTAAACCAAAATCTAGGAAATCATGGGCTGGGAATCTTTCTGTGTGATCGGATTTGACCTTTGGCCCCTCTTTCAAGGTCAAATGAGGATTGCCAAAATTAGGGTTTATATCTTGCTTATTCGTATTCCTAGAGGTTTGCAGTGTCACACCAACCTATAGGAAATCATGGGCTAAGAATCTTTTGATATGGTCAGATTTCACCTTGGGCTTCTCCTTCAAGGTTAAGCGATGTTAGAATGGCTTTGGTGAGTTTTCTTCTGGTGGATACAATTTGCATCGGTTCTCCGATGCGCTAGGTCTAGTTTAAAACAGAAGGTTAAAGATTTTAATGTGTTTTATTTGTTTTCTAACTAACTAACGGTAAATACCACTGTATGTTGGCTGGAAAATGATTAGTTCTCTGGAATGTATGGCCATATGCTGTAAATATCATACATGTTGAAGTTATAGTGTGGCAACTCATTGTGTATTGTGGTTTTCAGGTCCAAGTTTTATGAATTTGACTTGAAGCCAACATGCAAAGGTTGCTTTGACAAGTTTCCCTCGGAGTTAAAGAGGCGTCTAAAGAAGGCCTATGACCAGTCTCCCAAAAAGTGAATCATCCAGTCTGAGGAGCCATCACTGCCAGAGTGTTACTCAGTGTGTTAGCTTGTTAGGTTGACTCTGTAGACTCCTTTTTAGTAAATCATTTAGTGCTGATGAATATAGATTTGTATATCAATTGTTCTGACATGTTATGAAAACTGCTTTTGTTGTCTGAATACAACCTAGTAGTTTGATAACTCTGCATAAAATTTAGGTTTAGAATAAGTTTGAAACACTAAAATTTTATTGTGCTCCAATAGCTTACCATGTGGGATTAAGTGCTAACTCAAGGGGCCGCTTGCAGCTCAGCCAACTCAAGAAAAATTAGCTTGTAATGACCTAGTCACCTGTTTGATGGCAGCACCAGTAGCCTCAAGGTGACATAGATAGTGACTGGTGATTGATGTACATGACAGTATATCAATATTTAAAATGTTTGTACACAGGGTCATCTCTTTCTAAAATAAATGAATATTAATGCACACTTGCAAACGCAAGGCAGTTGACAAATATAGGGTATTGCCCAACATTTGACTTCACTTCCGTTCATTCAGAACACTAGTGCCGGGAAAAATTCACACTGCTATTGAAAATACCAGAAGCAGTGTCTGCACATTCGAAACAACAAAAGAAGTCATCAAGCCTTGGCACTAGATGAATCTTGGCTTGGACCACCCTAAGTGGGGAAATTCAGGTAGAGTTTTTTGGCCCTAAACACCAGCCTCGAGTGATCAAATGGAGGTCAAATTTGTTTGCCCCCTCTTCCACCTCACTATTCCCTAGGACAAGCCTTGGTTGTTACCACAGCCTTTGACTCAAAGCCCTAACATCACCAGTCCTTAGAAGCACTCTGATGAACAGAAACACAAGCCTCACAGACATGTGAGTTTCTCATCAGAGGAATCTCTTCTACCATCTCATCTCAACCCCAACACCCCCCACCCCAGCTGGTCCACTAGTAGGAAGTCACATCAGTTCCTTCCGGAGAGAATGGCTGGTAGAAAACTGCTCAAACAAGGTATTGAACATCTTGACAAATGCTTATTTCTTCCATTCATCAGCAAACCATGTCTAGCCAGAGAACCCCTGATCCTCTCAGGATATGAAGACCATCAAAGGATCTAGCACTTGGTTATTACAGTTGCCTGTTTCTACTTCCAAAGCCTCATCTGAGATGGAGGCCAGTCATAGACTTATGCAGGCCAAATAGCTTCTTGAAGGTGAAGAAATTCAAAATGGAAACTCCAGAGATAATAAGAGCCTCTCTGACTCGAGGGGAATGGGTCTCCTAAATTGACCTTTCAAACGCCTACCTTCACATTCTCATCCACTCAAGCTCAAGAAGGTTCTTGCAGTTGACTAAAAATTCCCAAATTTACCAGTGCACCTCTCTGCCCTAGGGCTAGTGACAGGCCCACAAGTCTTCACAATGAAAGTCAAAGGAGTGAAGCTTAAGACCCTCTCCAGGGGAATTGCACTCCACCAGTACTTTGATGACTGGCTCATCAAAGCACAGTGCCAGAAAGAGCCACTTCTGAATTCAAAGACCATTGTGAACCTAACAAAGTCCTTGGAGTGGATCATCAACCAAAAGTCAGTTTGACACCGACCTAGGTGTTCTTGTTTGTGGGTTACGAGTACCACCTAGAGTCAGCCTTTGTAAAACCAACTCAAGACAAATGGCAAAAACTGGAGGATTTGGTCCTCAAAATAAAGTCAAAGTTTGTTTTGCGTGCAGTATGTTTGATGTCGCTTGTTGGGTTGCTAGCTTTGACAGAAAAATGGTCCCAGAGGGTTACCGTCACATGAGACTATTTCAGTGACATCTCAAGCAAACTGAAATTTCCTCAGCCGCTGGACAACCTCTTTACATATCAGCTCACCTAGACTGGTGGCAAAATCCCCTCAACATGCTGAAGGGTTCAGACCTTCATCCAAAAGACCACAGCATACACATCTTTACCAACACCTCAAACGTAGGTTGGAATGCTCTTTTAGATCAAGACTCAGTAAAGGTGGGGAAAGAAGGTTACACCTAAATGTACTAAACTGAAGGCAGTATTTTTGGCATTGAAACATTTCAGAGTTCAGTGACATCAGACAGTGTTGAATGCCAAAGACAATTCAACAGTGGCAGCCTATATAGACAAATAGGGAGAACCCACTCAGTGGAGATGTGCGCTCTGCTCTGGAGTATCATGACTTGGTGCCATCATTAAGTGTCCCTCGAGGGATGCTTGTTTGTATATGGGACTCTGCCGGATCCGCATTTTCTTTTCGCAATAGCTTCACAGCCATAAGGCGGATTCTTTTCATATGTGGCAGGTGTATGCAGTAGCCCTGGGAAATTTATCTGAATATGCGGCGATGACATTTTCACCAATCAGAGAGGTCACATGCGTTTTTTGGAAGGCCGTCCTTGTCCGGATGATAACTTACGAAGCATTTTATCTATCCACCTGAAATTTAGCAAATACCTTCCTCATATAAAGATCTGGGCGACATTAAATATTGGCAGGGATAGATTAAGAAATGACTGAGTTATTGATGATTAATTAAGCATTAACAATTTTCTTAACGAGTAAAACACAAAACTGCTTGTATCTCCTTAACTGTGTGAGATAGAGAGATTTTGTCGAAATTTTGGCCCACAGGGCATAGAAACAAACTACACTCTTTCCAATTTTAAAAAAATTTTCTCCTCCAAAAAATGGTGGTCATATTCATTTTTCAAATTTTTGACAAAAAAATGCAAAACACAAAAGTGGAAATATAGGCTCATAAGGTACACATATAGAATAGTACTAAGTGATATATGAGTACTTTTTGAAACCATTTTCATAAAATAAAAATTTACTAGTGGGATTTTGGCAAAATTTTTGACCCACAAGGTATGTGTGAAGACTAGCCTTTCCAAGTTTCAACAAATATTTCACTCACCAAATATGGCGGCCATTTTGAATATTTTTTCAAAAATCCAAAACACAAACATGCTTGTGTCTTGAAAACCGTGCTAGATAGAGCGATTTTGACAAAATTTTGGACCCACAGGGTAACTCTGTTGAGTAGCTGACCAATTTTTCAAAAAAGGTTTGTCCCAAAAATGGCGGCCATTTTGAATTTTCGAATTTTTCACAAAAATTGCAAAACACAAAAATAGACATGATTAAGCTGCCATTATGTCTCCTTTTTGGGACGCTTTGTTTTTGCCATGCTAAAAACAATCACTTTGTGATCTCGAAAACTGTGCGAGATAGAGCGATTTGGGCAAAATTTTTGACCCACAGGGTATCTGTGAAGACTAGCCTTTCCAAGTTTCAGCGGATATTTCACTTGCCAAATATGGCGGCCACAAAAATAGACATGATTAAGCTGCCATTATGTCTCCTTTTTGGGACGCTTTGTTTTTGCCATGCAAAAAGCAATCACTTTGTTTTGCCAGCGATCCTCTAGTTACAAAATATCGTTACATACCAGGCACATTCCTGGGTGTGACGGCCAACATATTGTCCAGGTCTACTCAGATCCAATCAACAGAATGGTCAATGCACTCTCAGGTGTTGCAGCGGATCTGTCAAAAGTGGTTCAGTCCTCATCCAGACTTATTTACGACTTGCTCCAACCACATGGTTCTACTGTATCTATCTGCAGTTCCAGACCAACAAGCATTGAAAATAGATGCTCTGAACATAAACTGGTCTCAAACCATATGCATACCCTCCCTTGGCTCCCCTTTACAGGGTAACCTGGAAAATCCCTCTGTGCAATTGTCTCATAATCCTAATAGCCCCAGACTGGCCAAAGATGCCCTGGTTTCAGGACCGAGTGCAGCTCTCAACAGAAATCCCACTCCAGTTGCCAGTATTGAGGACACTTTTCAAGCAGTCTCACATCCAATTGTTTCACAACCCACCATACCTCAACCTTCATATCTGGCTTCTTAGAGGGAACAGCTCCAAGAACAAGGTTTCTTGGTGGAAGTGGCAGAGAGATTGCAAAGGTCATCAAGGCCCGTCTACAGTTCAAAGTGAGCCCTATTTGAAAAGTGGTGTAGAGAGAATTCGGTGGACTTTATGTACCTGTTTAGGACTTTAATAAATGTCCCTCAACTATTGACGGCTATAGGACTGCTTTTGTTGACTCATTGGGACCAGCAGAGCTCCATATTTCTCAAAGCTCTGAGCTGAAGAGGTTGCTCACCAGCTTTCATAAAACTAGACCCAAGAGTTCCAGAAATATACCCAAATTGAACCTCTCCGTCTTGAATGAGCTCACTAAAGTACCATTGAGCATATGAAAGACACAGACCTCCAACATCAAACCCTAAAAACAGCCTTCTTGCTAGCTATGGCCTCCAGCAAGCTTCGCAGGGAAATCCACACCTGGATTGCAAACAAAGTGTCCAGTTTAGGCCAGTGAGTAAAGGTAACCTATTCCCCTCTTCACATTTTATAACCAAAAAAAAAAAAAAAAAAAAAAAACAGGTAGCAATAGTTGAGTTGGCCAAGCTGCAAGCGGCCTCCTGAGTTAGCACTTAGTCCAAGAGGTTAAGTTTGTAGCTTATAAAAGCTACTTTTAGTTAAAAGTTTCAGTTTTATGCTGGTCAAATAGATAGAAACAAAGTGTTAAATAGTTCACTGTAAATAGTTTATTTATTGCTACATATAATGCATTTAATCTCTGTATTATATTAAAACTGGCACAATAAATAATTTGTCCATTACTTAGCCACGTACCCTTTTCTTGACCAGATTTCAGTCTATTACATGGTAAGCTTATGTCAGATTCAGGGAAGTTACATTGTTATGGTATGTTTATTGTCTTTGAACTAATTCATAGATTGATTCAGGTTTCAAAAGATTAAAGTATTTGTACCATTGAATATTTATTCAGAAAATTTCTGCCCAGTATTTACCAATATTCTCAAGCGAAAGTTTAATCAGTACCACTAAGCAGTAAAAATATATTTTCATTATTTTGTGCCGTACATCAGATGTGCTTATTTATTGTACAATATAAAAGTTGTGTGAGAAAATCTATGCAAAATCCCTAGCTATGAATATGTCTTAAAATTTCCTTGTTCTAATGTTGTAATTGTTAAATTTACTCGTGCTAATGTTTCATATTATATGTAGCTAGCTGTATCGGCATGCACTTGTTTGGCCAACTCGATCAGAAAGTCACCAGTATCCCAGTACTGTTCACAAACTCCCCCGGCCAGTACTCTGGACATTATTTAATTTTAATGAAAACAAAGCATTTTCTGTTCTTGCAATGTAATCCCTTGATATGTGTTCTGGCACAGCGAATAGAAATGTAATCAATCAAAAAGTTCAACTTCAATTAATTTAATACTTTTATGAGTAAGTCAAATTGGCTTGTGATAATAAGCAAATGCTTAAGAATCTCGAAAATCATCATGAGTTATAACGTAAAAGGAATTCTATTTTTTATTTAATCTAATTGGAAACATTGGAACATTATTAGCCATTAAATTTTGTTACTGATTGCTTGTTGTTATTGTCTTCCAACATATATTTTAATATATTTCATATTATTCAAATATGTATGTTAATAAATTAAAAGTGTAATATTGAAATGTATGCAGTATTATTGTGAAAATAAACACTTTATGAATATAGAGTGATTTGGTGGCCTACTGATTTTGCATCTAATCTCAGGCAGTTGCCCGTTCCTAGCCCAGACTCCGAAGACAGTCAAGTAATGAGGCAGCAATCCAATGCAGCCATAAGAGGTCAAATTTCAAATTCAAGCTAACAAATCAAGGTCATATTTGCAAGGTCATGTAATGAAGCCAAGCCTCATAGAAAGCATAATTCAACATATCCACGACCAAGACACAATAAAACACACTTTTATTGCGTTAATATATCTTACCTAGTGGATCAGTGCATTTGTCCGGCGCGCAGCCGGTCCCGCCAAACATTAGAAAAAAACGTCCTGAGCTGGGCTCTGACCGGGACCGATAGTGTACTCCTCATTCTCCAGGTGTCGTGACTGCACCCAGCTCCCCTACTGCGCGTGCGCGCGCATGCATACTTCCTCTTTTTGTTTGGCGCCATAGTGTTTTAGCAGATAAATTTCAGTGGAATAAACTTTGAATTATATTTGTTGTTTGAAAGTGTGTTACAAGGAAAGTTTTGGATATTTGCGAAATATATTTGTCATGGCATCACCAGGACAGAGGCGTGGTAGTTGTGGCCATGTTATGGCGGGTTTCGACCTTCACAAGAAATGTGACAAAAGGGACAAAAAGATGGGAGATGACCCTTGTGTCAAAGGTCAACATTGTGATTTGTGTGATAGTTTTTCGAACTCTCAGAAGGGTATGTTAGCTACGCCACAATACCAAATCCGAAAAGATAAGAAAGCAGGGACCTTGGTTTCCCCTAGTAAAGTAACTGTTGTGGGTCCCGTAGATGATCAGACTGATTTTGAGATGGTCCGCATGCGCAGGAACGGGTTATTACCGGTTCTTCCCCGACTGCCTTTGGTCAAACAAGTGTTGGAGATTTTGTCTCCCGTCAGGACCTTGAACTATTAAACAACCAGTTGGAAGAAAAATTCGCCTGTTTTGAGGCTCTCCTTTCCAGAACCAACATCTTCTCAACTCCCAAGATGCCTGTCTCAACAATTCAAGCTCCCATCTCAGACACACCTTTTATCAATCCCTCTCCTGACCCCGGAGCCACCGGTCCGGTGAGGCCTCCAGGTCAGGATTTAGAGGTTTCCCCTGCTGTTAAGAAGCATAAAGGAAAATCAAAGCAAAAGAAGGCTATTAAACCGGCCTCTAGTTCCGGCTCTTCAGATCAGATTGCTACGGATCCTATTCCTCCTCCCAAGACAGTTGTGCCCGGTCCGGGTTTACAGGCTCTTGAGAAACCGGAGGAAACTGTTTTTTCTTTTACCAGTGTCACTTCTCTAGGATCCGCTTCTCAACAGGTCATCCGGGTTCTGCTTCCTTTGCTCCGGACAGTTTTGTTCAGCCGGATCCGGCTCTGTCAGATGGGGAACCCCTTCCGGACCGGTCAGATAAAGACTCTGGTGAGGAGGGTGAACTTTCAGATTCTGAGGTTGCTGAGAGAAACGAAGAAATGAACTACAGGGAAACGGTCCGGTCGGTCAGGGCTTTCCTTGGCTGGTCTAACATACCAGATTTTGAAGCTACTGTAGGTGATACGGACAATCGCTCTGACAACCCTAGGAAGGGTAAATACCCTCGTAGTACAGGAAAAGTGTCAGTAGAGCTGCCAGCGGACGACTGGCTTTGCTATAAAATGGAGAAGCTTAATACGCGTGCTGCAGAAGGCCACCCTTCCCGTGCACAGGAAGCAGCAGGTCTGAAACAAGACCAGTTTATCAGAACACCTAAAAGCCAGGCTAAATGGTATACACAGTCCCGAATCAAACAAGATGGCACCCAAAGACCCGGAAGGACTATTTTTGGCTGGTCGGGTTCCGAAGCAAGATTGAATTCACAATTCTCACGCATTGCCAAGATTTCCTCTTATCCATCCCCAGGACCAGCTTCTAGGCCTATCAGGAAATCCTTAGATGGTGAGAGCAATGTGCTAGGGAAGGCTCCTTGATTACTAACCATGCCGCAGGGTTTAACAGGTGCGTGAGTGAGATTCAGGACAAAATGAACCAACATATTTCCTTTCTGAACTGTACCATTGTTAAAGGTAAAGCCCCAAAGGAGGTCACGGACGCCATCAAGGACTTGAAAGACTTGTCAGCTTTCCACACTAGCGTCTCTGTGGCCTTAGGTACTGCTTTTCAGCACCTCGCAGACAGCCTGTTTGTCCAACTAGCTAATTTCATTTTGTTGAGAAGAGATTCTTATCTAGAATATGTAAAACCAGGCCTGAAACCTGACACTTGGAATAAGCTGCGCAATGCTCCCCTTTTCACTTACGGGTTGTTCCCGGATGATGTACTGGCAGTGGCGGAGCAAGATATACAAAAACATGAGTCAAATAGGAGTGCTCCTGGTCCCGGTTCGGGCACATTTCAGCACTCAAAGAAACATCAGTTCAGATACCAGCCATACAAAAAGAAAGATAGTCGTCAATCTGGCTTTTCATCTCAGACTCAGCAACCTTCGCGGCAGTTTTCGGGCAGAGGCAGGGGTAAGAGTCGTGGTAGAGGTGGCTCTAGCTCCACATACTACTCCAAGCCTGCCCGTGGTACTAAACCATATAAATGAAAATCAATGTTTAGTGAGTCCCCCAGTTCAGTTAAAGTCAAAGTCCGGGGATTTCAATCTAGTGTCATCAGCAAACAAAGTGACTTTTCAAAAGACTGTAAATTTGCCTGTTGTTCTTCCTGCAGTTTCTGTAAAAGGGCCGTTGCAAAAGAAAAACGTAAGACCCTCTCATACCAAAGTAGAAATAAAATCTGTGAACAGTGCTTTGTTTGTAAATCAATGTCTCTTTGCCCCAAATGTTATAAATGTCCCATGTGTTGTCAAAGATCCACCTGTGGGAGGCCGTCTGCAACTGTTTTGGCAGGTTTGGCTCTCCCTGGGTTCAAATCCGAGGGTAGTCTCCATCCTCAGGGAAGGGTACCAACTCCCCTTCAAGGAAAGACCACCCCTCGCAAGATTTCCTGTAATAGTCAGTGGTTCATCAGCTCCATTAAGAAACAAAAATCTGAACGAGGCCTTACAATCTCTAGGTCAAAAGCAGGCTATAGAAAAAGTGTCAGTTCAATCATCTCTGGGCTTCTACAACCGGTTGTTCCTGGTCCCA
Source organism: Sabellastarte sp. h YS-2021 (assembly GCA_964017235.1). NCBI lineage: Eukaryota > Metazoa > Annelida > Polychaeta > Sabellida > Sabellidae > Sabellastarte > Sabellastarte sp. h YS-2021. The sequence goes on along the minus strand of OZ024937.1, from coordinate 31,589,951 downwards.
AAACCCAACAAAAAATGGAGGCCCATTCTAGATCTAAGTCAACTGAACCTGTACCTTGCTCCGGCAACGTTCAAGATGGAAACTCCGGAGACCATCAGACTCTCCCTACAACAGGGGGAGTGGGTCACTTCGCTAGATTTCAGCGACGCTTATTTTCACATTCCCATAAGCCACAGGTCGCGAAAATATCTCAGGTTCCACATCAAAGGTCAGACTTTTCAGTTCACAGCACTTCCCTTTGGCCTGTCGACGGCTCCGTTGGAGTTCACAAAGGTGGTCAAAGAGGTAAAACTCATGGCTCAATCTCGGGGTATTCGAATCCACCAATACCTAGACGATTGGTTACTGAGAGTCCCATGCCGGGAAATTTGCCTACGTCATACCCAGACCCTTTTGGACCTTTGCCGCTCTCTGGGTTGGGTGGTCAACATGGACAAGTCAGAACTGGTGCCCCAACAAACCTTCGACTTCGTAGGTTATCATTTCGACCTATCTCAGGGGTTAGTCAAACCAACTCCGGAAAGGTGGAGGAGTCTATCTCAGAAGCTCAACCTTCTCCTGGGACTGGAATGTTGCACAGTCAGGCAGTTCATGTCTTTAATCGGCCTTCTAACAGCAACAGAAAAACAAGTAGTATCGGGACGGCTACACATGAGGCCCATTCAATGGCACCTGAAAAAGCATTGGCATGCCCCGGAATCTCTGGAAAAGGTCATTCCAATTCCTTCATCTCTCCATGTACATCTAAGGTGGTGGTTGGACCCGAACAAGGTGCTCTCAGGTCAACCTTTACACCCTCTACAACACGCCCTTCAACTGTTTACAGACATCTCAAACAAAGGTTGGGGCGCTTATTTAGGCGACTACATGGCAAAAGGAGTCTGGTTAGAGTCAGAAAACGTCTTGCACATAAATTTGTTAGAGCTCAAAGCAGTCCTGCTGGTCTTAAAACGGTTCGAGCGGTTGTGTGTTGCAACCAGATAGTTCTTGTTTGTACGGACAACACCACTGTGGTCTCTTACATCAACAAGGAAGGGGGTATGAAATCAGGCTCACTCTGTGCCCTCCTTTGGAGACTGATGCTTTGGTGCAATCAAAGGCAGATTGTCCTGAGGGCCAGGCATATTCCGGGTCACCTGAACGTCATAGCCGACAAACTGTCCAGACTCAATCAGGTGATCCAAACAGAATGGTCCCTCCTCCCGGAGGTTTTTGCTCAGATATGCCGGCGTTGGCACCGTCCATCAGTGGACCTGTTTGCCACCCGGTTCAATCAGACCGGTCAGCGTGGGAAGTGGATGCCTTAAGTCTCCCTTGGGAGGACCTGGACGCTTATGCTTTTCCCCCAACGGCCCTTCTACATCAGGTGGTAACGAAACTTTTGGACCACGGATTCCGTCGTCTCATCCTGATAGAGCCAGGTTGGCCCAACATGCCTTGGTTTTGGGACCTGGTCAACATGTCAGTTCAAATTCCCCTCCTGCTCCCTCAGGTGTCGAATTTGATAACTCAACCGTTCAATAAATGTCCTCACAGGGACCTTCCCAATCTGAACCTCCATGCTTGGCTCCTAGAGCCTCTGCCATCCAGCAAGCCGGGTTCTCGGCAGAAGTGGCAACAAGAATTGAGGCTCCTCAAAGACGCTCTACCAGAGCCATTTATGAATCAAAGTGGTCCGTTTTTGTCAGATGGTGTGAGAAGAATAAGGTGGACGTCAGAACTCCCTCTATAGAGCAAATTGCGGATTTTCTCCTTTCCCTTTTTCAGGAGAAACATCTTCAACCTAGTACCATAGAAGGCTATAGGACTGCCATAGCCGACAAAGTGGGAAATTCCAGAATTAACATCAGCAAGGATGAGAACTTAACCAGGTTGTTGGACAGTTTTCATAGGGACAAACCAAAGGGCAGGCGTGGGATTCCTACGTGGAATTTGTCTTTGGTTCTTCACCAACTTACAAAACCTCCTTTCGAACCTCTTAGGAAGGCTTCGCTGAAGCATCTCACTTTTAAGACTGTCTTCCTTCTAGCCTTGGGCTCTGGGAAACGGAGGAGTGAAATTCATGCTTGGGTTCACAGAAACATTAGGCATCAAGAGGATTGGTCGAATGTTTCCTTATCGCCCTCTCCTAGTTTCATTTCTAAGAATCACCTGGCTAAGGAGGGTCCCGCTTGTGTGGCCCCTGTTATCATTCCAGCCTTGGCTCCTTCCTTGGACAGATCCCTCAAGGAGGATAGGAGTTTGTGCCCGGTCCGGGCACTCCGTTATTACTTGGACAAAACCAAAGATCTCCGTTCAGGCAAGGAATTGGTTTTTATTTCCTTTAGGAAGAGTTTCCAGAAGGATATTGTCCCTGCTACAGTTTCCTCCTGGATCAAACAAACCATTGTCCTATGTTACCAGCTGTCAGACCAACAGGCTCAACAATTACGTCCCTGCAGTCTGTCTTGCGTTGCAAGAAGATGGGGGACCATCTTAATCTTCATTTCCCCTTCTTCACTTCCTCGTGGACTCTTCAGCTACAAAAAAAGGAGGGGGGAGAGACTGTGCCTATCCAGGGTAGTTAGAAACCCTTCCCGGGTGATTTCCTCTGGATTTACAGAGTATATATTTAGATCTTAGAGTCTCTGTCTCCCCTTTTTTCCATAGCTACCCTCCAACCACTTTGTAGTTATTCTGCACTGGTCCACTAGGTAAGATATATTAACGCAATAAAATGGAAAATTTAATGGTTAAATTAAATTTTTATTAGATAATATCTTACCTAGTGGACCAAGAGAGTCCCACCCTACCTGCCCCGTAATAGCTAAAAGGGGGACATTCTTAGGTAGGCCACAAAAAGAGGAAGTACGCATGCGCGCGCGCGCAGTAGGGGAGCTGGGTGCAGTCACGACACCTGGCAAATGAGGAGTACACTACCGGTCCCGGTCAGAGCCCAGCTCAGGACGTTTTTTTCTAACATTTGGCGGGACCGGCTGCGCGCCAGACAAATGCACTGGTCCACTAGGTAAGATATTATCTAATAAAAATTTAATTTAACCATTAAATTTTCCAATTTGGCATATTTTATTATACATGTTAGTTAAAATATTCTTATTAAATGTAAATTCTTTAAAATTAGAGCCCAAGGGCAGAATTTTTAAAATCCCAAGCCAAACTAAAAGTGAGGAGGAATAACAGGCGAAAATGGAGGGAATAATGGAAGGGGCCAAAGAAGCATTTTGAAGGTATGTCCAGACAGATGAACTTTCCCAAAAGCCATGGGCCATAATATTTTGGAGTGGGACATTATTGTCAAAAGCAAGGATGGCCTCCGACCCTTCTAAATGTGTGGAAGCCATGCCCAGTGGTTGGAATTCCATTGATATGGAGAATAACTTTCAGGGCGTCTCTAATGTGAGTGTCAATAACCTGTAAGATATAGATCTTACAGGTTTGGACTTTTTCGCTGGCCCAAAACTTATTAGCAAAAAGCGGAGCACTAGGTGCAAGAGAGCGAGAATTCAACAGGGCCCTGAGGGCCCGGACCGGGCATAGGTAAATATTCTGAATAGTGGGTAGCTGGACCAAATGGTGGGACCTATAATCTTGAAGGGTTTTGGTCCATTTAATTAGCAGGTAAGCCCCAGGAGGCCTGAAAGTGACATCTTGCCTCAGAATATGTTCATCTTGGTGGAATAATTTATAGCAAAAAGTGGGGCATTAGGTGGAACTGAGCGAGAATTTCAACAGGGCCCTGAGGGCCTGGACCGGGCATAGGTAAATATTCTGAATAGTGGGTAGCTGGACCAAATGGTGGGACCTATAATCTTGAAGGGTTTTGGTCCATTTAATTAGGTAAACCCCAGGTGGCCTGAAAGTGACATCTTACCTCAGAATATGTTTATCTTGGTGGAATAATTTGGCACGGCGGGGAGCAAAATTGCTCATCCTTAAAAAACCATAGAAAGCCACCAAGATGGCCCTATATAACAGAGGGTCAGATAAAAGGTCACACGCTATGGATATCTGATAGTCTTTATATCAAAGATCCCTCAAGCCGTAGGGGAGAAAGTAGATTTGATGGTGATGCTTCTTGGGGTATCTGGATATAGTGAAATGGTTTATGGAGGAGGGGTCAAGGTTAAATATGGAGCACATAGAGCGGATAGAGGAGATGTATGACTTCAAAATGGGGAGAAATGTGTTTGCAATACAAATACTCCAGAAATATAAGAATATTGTGAATATTGACTTCCACTGGAAGGCGCATGAATATTAGGAAAGCCAAGAATGTTTTGAAATGTAAATTATAGGCAGCCGCTGTAGAGGGTCTGAATGCTTGACCAGGCTCTGTTGATGAGAGGGGCTGAGTAATCAGAAGCACCTGCAACAAAGAAATTTACAAGTGGAAGTCAAGATTAAAGAATTCAAGGGGAACTCTGTCCCACTGGTAATTCACCTGTAGCTGGCTTAGCAGCTTATTGTTAACCTTTTTATCAGAGTATATCCTAGACAATAAATCAGAAAATATGTTTTGGAACATGCAATGTGTCTGATTGAAATTTTAATGTCATAAGTGGCTGTAATCATCCAAATATTTCTCAAACAAGTTGCTAACAGTGGGTCCCTGGTCTTGCCAATGTCAGCCACCTGCACTACTGCTGCATTATCACAGAAAAAGAGTATATGGGAGCCAGTCCACTGCCTACCTCAAACCCTCAGGGCTATCACTACATTGATCATTTCCCAATGAACAATACTTGTCTCAAACCCATGAATCAGATATATAGGTGTAGCATAGACACTATTCATGCAAGTCCCACCCATACCTGTAAGAAAGGCATCAATGTGCACATCGCCAGCAGTCTGTGACTTGTCAAAAATTACTGTCCCGTTAAACTGAGGCAAAATTTCAAGAACTAATCAAGGTCCTGGTAGAATTCAGTGGTTAACTTAATTCTTTTGTGACTATGGCAATTCCTAAATAAGGATAACATCCTGTTCACAAAAGTCTGGGCCAGACGAACAGATTTGTGCACAAAAATAGCCTCCCTAGAGGGACTGGAAGGTTTTTCTGGACAGGTGTTTCTTGAGTCTAGTCAGGTGACATTCCTCATGTATTGCCTTCAGCTTTTCAGAATCAATATTTAATGTTTTGGCTTCCAGATCTATATAAATGCCAAGGCAAGTGAGTGCTTTACAAGGGGGAATCATCTTGTCCAGATTAATAGGCAACCCTAACTCACGGATCAGTTCATAAAGGGCCTGAAAAGCCTCATTTGCCATGTTAGATGGCAGAATTGCTACAAAATCGTCAATGTAGGCAAAGATTTTAAAACCTCGTTTTGACATAATGTGGACAATTGCTTCACTGAGCATTTGAAATACCACACTTCCGTGGACCCAGCCGAACGCTAGTACCACCATATCAGCTTAGCTCTTCTGCATCCATTGAATGAAAAACTTGAAGGCATCGGCTGGTTCCACCCTCAGATTGTGGAAAGCACCCCTAATATCAATTTTGAATATACATTTGTCAACTGAATCTTTGGTAATTTCTTGGACCATGTCATCAATAGTTCGAAATCTCAACAAAGATGAATGATTATCAAACAATTCCCTATGAACTTGGTCTTTGACAGAAGCTCCGTGAGGATGTGACAGATCCAAGATAATTCCCGCTTCTTTGGGGCGTGTTAATAAGTGGGAAAAGTGATATTCTGCACATTGAATGTTATCAAATGGACAAAATATAGCTCCCAACTTGACTTCTTTAGCTAGGTATTCATCCACTGCCTTTGGGAATTGTCTGGCCGAAAAATGATTTGTAACTTGATTATTATTCAGTTTACTATCTTTGGTTAATGACAAAGGGAGCCCAAATTTAATGTATTGAATTAAGAGTTGGTCCGAGTAGTCTTGGAGGTATCTCTCCCAAGCTACTGTATTAGAGTAGATATGACAGGAATTCTTGTTTGCTGGTAGATAGGAACACCCAACTGTTTGATTATATCAGCTGCCATGATGTATTCATGTACTGAAGTCAGCAACCGACTATCTGTACGGACCAATGAACGTAAAGGTTCTATCAGATAACCCCAGAAAACCTCTATCTGGGAAATTAATATCCCGACTATTAAGTTTCCCAAGGTCCGGATTATCTGTGACGAGGGTGGAGGAATGGTCATCCCTGAGTCCACCCAAGTTAGACCCAGGGTTGACCAAATCAATCCCATCACACACACAAACTTCAGTGAATGTGTCCGATGACATATACATATCGTCATGATTAGCATGTAACATTTCTGTTTCTGCTGTTTCTTGACCTACAATCAGTGCATCTATACTATTTGTCATATAATCATTATAAGATAATTTATGACAATTCCAACTATTTACATCTTACAAAAAGTCATTATATGCATCTATAGCCACAGTATTCACTGTTTTACCTGATTTACTTCCATATTTACACAAATAACATAAAACACTCACAGAAAATAATAATTCCATAGAAAATAAAACTACCAACTGACCTTGAGGTACTTTTTGACAGTTAACAAATCAACACCTTTCCATACAATCCAAGTATTGAACATAGTGAAAGAAAGCCCCACCTTTGTCAGACTTAATGTCATGCAAATAAACAATAGTATTAGATGTATTCTGCACAGGAAAATAGAAAGAAAGATTGGTAAAATCAACCTTAATTGGAGTGATCTGTGAAGTGTCAACATTATGCAATGCTTTCTGAAAGTCAACTAATAGAGGGTTAACCCCCTGTCCCAGTGGGACGATTTCCACTTCAACTAGTTGACTGGTTAATGGTGGCTTGTGAATTCATGGCGATTTGTGAGGCGCTAAGCCTGTTCAGTGACCACTGGGTGGTGTTAGTATCCCCTCTTCGACATCTTGCATGGAGGATGCATATGCACTACGAACGGCTACCCATGGTAACGAAGTGGCATCTCGCATTAAATATATCACCTGGAGCAAGGCCTGAAGAGCTAGTGTGTGATCACATATGTTATAGATATTAGACAGTTTTCCCGCCACCCCTGGGGTGAGAGCTCATCATATGTCAGACTCTTTTTCCCCTGGCCCCCATGGAAGCCCTCATTTGGCCAGCGCTTGTCAGGTTCACTAATGATAGCATCAATAGTGTTATAGTGGCCTGACCAATGAGATGTAGTTGGCTTACCTTGAGATGCCAGAGTCCTGGCCTGGCCTTCATAACTGGCCATGATTTCTGATACTGAAACCGACACATGGCATTCTCCTCAATACACCCAGATCAGGGATAATGACATCTATTGTGCTCGTCCCTGTGGTAAGCGCTCTGGTGGTTGATTGGCGTTAGCAGACCAAGTGGATGTTGGATCCAAATTAGTTGTTGGGAGATAAGGTCTGGTGATATCAAGTTGGAGACCACGTGAAGCATGGGTAAGCAGCAGCTGATCCTGAGAGCCAGACTGGTGGGCCACGTGCAATGCTTGCTGTGATGTAGGTTGTGATGGTTAAACTTGGTCGTGACAGTGGAACTTGGGGTTAATAGTACCTGGGATTAATGATGTTTTGGACCCCTGTGTTTCAAGCTGTGTTGAACTCGACACACAATAACCACAGATACTTAAAAAATACTAGATATTACACAGATGTTCTGGGCAAGCAGAGAAAGAAAACTCAGACTTTTTCTAAATTTTGGTCAGTGAGGTAATTGCTAGATATTGTTGTTTATTATTAACCTGTATATTTTGATATACCTTTTAACATAACTCAAATAAGTTATGTACTACTAATACAACCCTGTTCATATATTTTACAAGCCTTTAACGTTCCTATTTTTTACCATTATTTACTTTCTTTAGTGTGGGATGCTCGTTTTTTAAGTTATAGCTCAGTTTCGTCTATGGTATGTCCTCTATATCTTTGGTGATTTTGCAGGTCTAGGTCCATGGGCAAGTGACTAACAGTGCCAGTCGCAACTCTGAATAAATTTTTTATAACTCCAAAATTACAGCATTTTGTGCAGTTCGCATAAAAATATCTTGTTCAGCTACATTCTCCCTACTTGCAAGATAGTATCTGTTCTAGAGGTCTACCTCAATAGCTTATTGAATAATAGCTATTTTGTTTTTAACAGGAAAATGAGTAAATAGCTATTTATGTCATCACTCCGTGGCGTGTGCGTACACTTGAACAACTCCAAAAGTACAAAGCCCAGAGACATGCTGTTTCTTCAAAAGATACCTGACCTATTGAGGATGAAAAATGTTCAAGGCATGCAGATCCGTCCATTTGTCTGTTTGACAGAACCATTACAAGTGAGGTAGTCCCATCCAAAGTGTGAAAATTTCAACACATTATCACACTTTTCTAATTCACTATTACAGAGATTTCTCTCTTATCTTGCATATATGTACTAGGCCAGAAGTAGATTCCCTTTTGCGAGTATCAGGCCTGGATCTTAATTATTTTGTTGAAATATGTTGTTCAGCTACTTTTCTGTAGCTACAACATGGTGAGTAACTTGGGAGTCTATCCTAATCATTAAGTGAGTAATAGCTACTTTCTGACTTTTCAGTACCTTCACTTGTAAAAAATTACTTGTCTAAAAATCACTTGTAACTTTAAAACTATTTTCTTTAAATATGTTATTCACCTACTTTTGGGTCAGCTATGGCATACTAAAATTGCAGACCAGTAGCTCATTGCATAGCTGAACAATAGCTACTTTCAGGTTCTCACTGTTGAGTAAATTAGTTGTAACTCGAAAACTATTGCATTGGTAGTATTTTGTTTAAATATATTTTCCACCCACTTTTTACACCTTAACAGCTTTTTACTTTACTTCTGAATGCCATTTAGAGGGCTCAACCTTTGTGTCCTTTTTACCCCATAGCCATGGTGTCTGTCTGGATGGGCGGGTGGGCGGTGGAAAAAAGTTTGTCCAGGCTATATCTCAGAAACCGTAATGTGTAGGAAAATTGATACTTGGAAAGAACTTTGGTTAGGGGGTGTAGGTGTGCAACGTCATTTTGTGACCTTGATTTGACCTTTGACCTTGCCACAGTAAGCTTGAGTTTGAAAATCTTGCCCGGACTATATCTCGGAAACAACAAGGTGTAGGAAGTTGATACTTAGTAGGGACATTGGTTTGTGATTGTAGGTGTGTAACATCATGGTGTGACCTTGATTTGACCTTTGACCTTGCCATAGTGACCTTGACCTATAATATCTTGTCCGGGTTATATCTCGGAAACCACAAGGTGTAGGAAGTTGATACTTGGTAGGGACATTGGTTAGGGGTGTATGTGTGCAAGGTCATAATGTGACCTTGATTTGACCTTTGACCTTGTCGTAGTGACCTTGGCCTATAAAATCTTGTCCAGGCTATATCTCAGAAACTGCAAGGTGTAGAAAGTTGATACTTGGTAGGGACATTGGTTAGGGGGTGTAGGTGTACAACATCATAGTGTGATTTGACCTTTGAGCTTGCTGCAGTGACCTTGACCTTTAAGATCTTGCCCGTGGATACATCTCAGCATCCGTAAGGTGTAGGAAGTTGATACTTGGTAGGAACATTGGTTGGAGGTTGTAGCTGTGCAACGTCTTGGTGTGACCTTGATTTGACCTTTGACTTTGCTGTAGTGACCTTGACCTATAAAATCTTGTCTGGGATGTATCTTGGAGACCATAAGGTGTAGTAAGCTGTTACTACATTGGTTAGGGACCTTGCTGTAGTGACCTTGATCTATAAAATTTTGTTTGGGCTAAATCTTGGAAACTGTAAGGTGTAGGAAGTTGATACTTGGTAGGGACATTGGTTGGGGGTTCTAGGTGTGCAACATCATGGTGTGACCTTGATTTAACCTTGCCGTAGTGACCTTGACCTATGAAATCTTGTCCTGGCTATATCTCAGACCATAAGGTGTAGGAAGTTGATACTTAGTAGGGACATTGGTTAGGGGCTGTAGGTGTGCAACATCATGGTGTGACATTGATGTGACCTTTGACCTTGCTGTAATGACCTTGACCTATAAAATCTAGTTCAGGCTATATCTCGGAAACTGTAAGGTGTTGGAAGTTATTTGGTAGGGACATTGGTTAGGGGGTGTAGGTGTGTTACATCATGGTGTGACCTTGATTTCACCTTTGACCTTGCCATAGTGACCTCGACCTATAAAATGTTACCTGGGTTATATCTCAGAAACCGTAAGGTGTAGAAAGTTGATACTTTGTAGGGACTTTGATTTGACGTTTGACCTTGTCATAGTGACCATGAGTTTGAAAATCTTGTCTGGCTATTTCTTGGATTCTATAAGCTGTAGAAGGCTGACACTAGGGAGGGACATCCGTTAAGGCATGTAGGTGTGCATCATGGTGTAACCTTTATAACTTTGGCTCTGCCAAAGTGTCTTCACCTGCCATATTTGAGACATCTTTCTCTTGTAACAAAGATACATGGATTGCTGCAACTGATTATTATATGCACTTTTACATAATTGTGTTATTTTCATCTACAGCTATTCTCCAAGTAATAAATTTTACAGCTCCATAATTTTTACTTTACTGAATAATGTTGTCATCTTCCTATTGAATTGTCTTATTTTAATACTTTATCTTTATATACATTTCTTTCTCTTAGATGTTATTTTCTCTGACTAAACATTATTTGGACCTTTATATAACTGACACTGCTCTGAAAGTATCCCGATCTTTGTACTGTTTCACTACTTCTATATCTCATGGTGTTGAAAACTGGCTGTGGGGTACGGGCATCTCTGATGCAATTTTGTTTTCTTTCTCTTCTACTCTGAAACTCAAAACACGCAGCTGACACAGAGCCTGTTCATGGGCACTGATTGTTTCTTTCTTTTACCCCTACTTCCATGTTAAATGGGGATAATATTAAAAGAGTATCGTATTTTCCTTATTATTTGACTGAGGGGTTTGGGATTCACTAATATATCTGGGTGTGAATCACCTGTCTTTTTCAGAATGGCTGAATTTTTTCATGTTAGGTTGCACCATATACTGTCAAGACGCAGATGTCATCTTCTGATGTAGCAGTTATTTCGTATTCAAAATCATAATTAAATAGCATTGGAAACCCTCTGGCATTTATTTTTGTCCCATGTATGAAGCATTGATTTTCCCAAATTTCATATGCAGATTGAAAATCTTCTCTACCCAATGTGCAAAAAGGCACACAATATTCGCCTTAGTTTCTTGAAAACATGTTAACATGTTAATATCTGAAGTCTTTTTTTTTCTTATTTTATAAATCTCTACAGTTTGCAGACAATACACAGATATTATTTGACAGTTATTTGGCCATAATAACATATGGCACTCCTTACAGGGATCACATACTTTATATTTGAATGAGTCTGAAGATAATGTAGTATTGTTTCATTAACAAAGAAACATAGGTTCAAATAAATAGATGTAATGTGTAATAAATCGAAATTGCAAATTTAATAAAGAAATTAAATTTTTATAAGTTCATACCCTATCTAATGGACATTTGCTAATCCGGTTGGTGCAGACCAAAAACAAAAGAAAAATTCATCGTGAGTTTCCACCTGCTGGCCGGTCCCACTGTGCCTTCGTCAGGGGGCGCATCAGGTTGCCTTAAGGTCTCAAAATTGCCCACAGAGACCCAATTTATGGACTTTTTGCCACTTTCAAGCACTGTAGCTTTCAAACTGTGTCTCTCATATAGGTGAAATATCATCTGGGAATTTATTAATATGTTCTTTTTTATATGTGCCACAACTCTAAGCGTTTAATAGAATTTAACCCATGTATGAGGACATAAACACCCACCCAAGTGACCCTTTTTCGACATTTTCCATATATTTGACCGTTATGACTTGAAAATAGTAAGCCCAAAAAGTCTCAAACTGTATTAGATATAACTTCTATGTGTTATATTTGTGTGTGACAAATTTGAAGTCTGAAGCTTTAATTTTAAGGTCATATTGAGGTCTCTAAAATGCCCACAGAGGACAATATTTGCACTTTTTGCCATTTTTAAGCTCTGTAGCTGTTAAACTGTCTAACTGATAGAGCTGAAATCTCGTCTGGGAATATGTTATTATGTTCTGTTTACATGTGCCAGAAATCAGGGCTTTAAATATGCATTTAACCTGTGTATTATGACCATAACCACCCAACCAAGTTGCCCCTATAACTTGAAATTGGAAAGACCGAGAAGTCCCAAACTATATTAGATATAAATTCTATGTGTAATATTTGTGTGTGACTAATTTGAAGACTGAAGCTTTAATTTTAAGGTCACATTGAGGTCTCTAAAAGGCCCGCAGGGACCCAATATTTGGATTTTTTGCCTTTTTTAATCCCTGTTACTGTCGAAGTATGTGGGTCATAGAGTTGAATCTCATCTTGGAATATATTTCCAGTTTTTTTTCCCAAAATCAAGGTTTTAAGTAGACATTTAGCCCTTTAGGCACTTAAATGCACACCTGAGTGACCTTCACTTGTGTATTAGGCCCATAGGGTGACTTTTCTGCTACAATTTTTCACATATTTTGCCTTCTAACTAAAGTGTATGTTTGATGAAACTTCATCATTTGTCATAGACATTGAAATTTTTCAAAGTTAGGTCTGTATATTTAATATTTGAATATTAATGATGTTATGGCTATCTTAAGCTTGAAGAAATACTTTTTGTGTTTTCATCCCTCTGCTTGCTGAGTTTTTAACATTTAAAAATCAAACTGGTTACACATATTAATGGTAAAAATGGAGGATTTTTAGCCTTTAACTAGTCCAGTATTATTCAACTTGCCTCAGCTAATTTTGACACAGATCCTGCAGTTATGAACTTGTTTCTGTTGATAATCACACATTTGTAAATCCCAAATGTAAGTACATTATACAACACTATGTTCTGAGTTCGATTCTTGTGGCTTTAATAATTTATGTATAAATCTGGTAGGTATAATTTTTCTGTTGGACATTCTTTATTCATATGTTTGATTTTTTTATTGCTCATAAGATTAACTGAGCTTTCTGGGGCAAGTTTGTAAAATGGATACACTGGACCATTGATGATTTCTGAGTCTTTTTGTTACCCCTCTGATATATATTAGAGTGCATTATATTGGCTTTATTTATTTACATGCTTCATCCTCCTTTGTCTTATTAGGTAATAGACTCCTTCCCCCACTTCTTGTAAACATAGTATAGAGGTGAAATCAGATAACAAACAAATGAACTCTGCTGCTCAGTAGGGTTGCTGATCTTCTCTAGCAGTCTTTTCAGTAATAGTGTGTCATACTGTATGTCAAAGTATAATTTAATCTGTTGGGATCCAATCACATATTTCATCTATCCACTAATATATTAAACATAGAAACAGATAAATTTGTGTGGACCTTTACCCACAAGGATTCTTGCCTGCAGAATATTTGCTCACAAAGGACTTTGCTCACAATATTTTTACAGGGGAGGAACTTTGCACAAAATAATGATAAGAAACAATATCAACAAAATTAACTTTTTAATGTTTTATTGAAGTTTATGTGTACAATATCAAACATGTTAAAGGTCAACGTCTTGTTATATTATTGAATTATAAGTATGTTATGTTTACAATGTAATAGTATTCTCAATGAATGTTGGGAGGGGCCATGGTGGCAGAGTGGTAGCACTCTTACATTCACCTCTGAGATTGGGGTTCGGTTCCCGGCCCGACCTCAAGTGGGAAAGCTAGTAGTTGCTTGCCATTGGTCGGCAGTTTACAGTACAGAACCTTGACCAACTGTATGTTGACCTGTACAGTGTTAAAAGCAACATAAAACCCCAAATAAATAAATAAAATAAATAAATCAGTGAATGTTGGACTTTCTTGAAACCTTTTAAATATATGTGTATTCTTCACTGCAAAGGTTTTGGCTACCTCTGGTATTTTTTATTATTTCCATTTTGCAATACTACGTAAATGTTTTAACACTAAATTAAATGCTAATGAAATTGAGTTATATCCTTTACATAGTGCGACTTAGGAAGTACAATTAATATTTATCTCTTTCAACACTATATAGTTATAGTTCCTGAATAGTTATCTAGGGCGAGTACTGATTGATAAAAGATGAAAATGTCAATGTAGTAAGAAAAATTTGTATTGTGGGTGGACATCTTGCCCTGTAAATATTGTTGTGAGCCAAGTTCCTTGTGGGCAAAGATCCTGTGGGTAGAGTTCGTATTGGGCTAAGTTCTGGTAGGCAAAGTTCCTGGATCACATCTGTCGTCTGGGGACAAAATAAAAATATTTTAAATTGAATTACTCAAATTCTTATATAAGTGGTTATGTTTTCCTCAAAGCTATGTCACAAGTAAGATGGGTCCCATGGAAGATACCCAGTCAAATCATGTTGCAGGAGCTAGTTTCTCCAAGGAACAGCAAATCAAAATTAAGCATAGGCATCGGTACATCAGGAAACAGAAGACATCAGATCCTGGTAATACTAGCAAAGATGATCTTGACCTACTGGGTGACGATGGGGATACGTTTTCTGGCTCTCAAGCAGACCTTGAGGGTGCTGCTGAAAATTTGTTTTCTTCACCTCCCCGTCCCCAACCCCTACGTTTTGAATCTTTATGATTAAAGACTCCACAAACTGTCCCACCCACCCCAGGTAATGCATTGCAGAACAAAATAGAGAGTAGACTAGAAAAATCCCTGGGTGCTCATTTTAACATCCAACTTCAACAACAAATAGGGGTGTTTTAGGTGTCCACAATGAAGTCTCTCAGAGACGAAATGCACTCCATGAAAAAAGCCTCAGAGTCGGATGTAGTTCAGACATCCGACTCTAAACCTAAAGCTGGACCCAGTAAACAGCCCGATCCTATTTTGACTGGGACTTCTATTTCCAATCGGGCATCCAACCACTCGGGTGCACAACCGATGGACACTTAACATTATGGACCTCCACTTCCTCCTCAGTCCACTCAAAGTGTCCAGTCCGAGCATGCTTCCAGGCACTCGGATGTTGAATCCAACCACTCGGATCATCATTCCGAGTTGGAACAACCAAAAAGGGTGTGTTCAAAGGCCAAAAAACATTCTGACAAAAGGAAGCACAATGTATGGGCAAAATACTATTCTTAGTCGTCTTCAACAGAGGAAGATGAGTCCTCTGCTCCAATTAAAAAGTCTACAAAACCTCAACATAAGGCTCCTTCCGAGCCTGAACATCGAGACAGCACAGATCTTCTACAGTGAGGTGGACATGTCTGACCTCCATTCACAATATGCTGAGGAAGTGGAAACTTTTAGGCAAATTCTGGATCTCCCTGATCCCAGGGAGACCTTGCCTAGGTCCTCTACAACTGTGCTAGGCCTGGACAATGAGAAAGGCCAACAAGAGCTTAGGCCAAGAGGCCCTTCTGCTATGCTCCCCTTAAATCCAATTCTCAAAGATGCTTTTGAGAAATTTGAGCAAGATTTCTTGGCCTCCAATTTACCTAAGGGTAAATACATAAACCCCCCGGCTTCAACAGCCAAATACTACAAGGTGGAACAACCTTGTTTTGAAGATAAGCTTCAGGAACTTTTTGATTTTGCTAAAATCTGTATCTCCCCAAAGCCCTCTGGGGCCCCTGTGGGCAAGGTTTCCCTACAAGTTCTTAAGGAACTTGAACATCAAGCTAGGCAGAATCTTTCTACCATCAATTTTACAGCTACTTTCGCTAGGACTGCCTCCTCCTGTAACACTGTTATCGAGAAGTGCCAGCACAGTATCAAGGCTACCTTCAAAAGGGTCAAGAACCAAATTCAAAAGGGTGCCATTCCCCAAAGAGCTGCCAGACGTGGTTATGAAAATGCCTGTGATTATTTTCAAATCATGAATAAGAGAATTCTTACTCAACAGAGAGCCTTAGCCTGCCTCAGCAAATCTGTAGCCCACATACCCAGAGGGAGCTATATACTATCGGCAACACTGGCCTTCTGAGATGAGAGGCCTTCTTCAACTACATCTAGGGGACTCGAGACGTCAAGAACTGAGGAACTTGCCTTTTTGGCCTTCTCCTATTTTCAAGTCTCAATTAGTGAAGGATGGAGAAGACTTCCTCCTTTAAAAAGGCACCCTAAAGACTCTCAGGGTTTTGGACCCTATCAAAACAAGCCCTTTTGTGGTCCTCACCACAACAAGAAAACAGGCTCCTCAAAGCAGTAACCAATCGTTTGCCTCAGGTAGCGGGAAAATGAATTTCAGAGGCTCCAGGGGTTGTTTTCGACCCCACTCAAGGGGACGAGGGCTCAATGACTCCTTTTAAGCCTCCCTCAGTCCACCAGTAGGAGGTCGCCTCTGTTTTTTCAGAACAGACTGGCTCACAAACAAATGTTCAGACGTGTTAAACATTATCACCAATGGTTACGTTCTTCCATTCATCTCAAAACCAAATTTAGTCAGAGCCCCACTGATTCAATCAGGTTACAAGGCCCTTCAAAAAGAATTAGCTCTGACCTCCTGTATCCAGTCTGTTCTGTCAAAGAATGCAATAGAAAGGGTGGAAAATGTAAAATCTCTCGGGTTTTACAGATGCCTGCTTCTTGTACCAAAGCCTCACCAAAGGTGGAGGCCAGTAATAGACCTAAGCAGGCTCAACACCTTCCTATTTATAGAAAGGTTCAAAACGAAAACACCAGAGTCAATCAGGGCCTCTCTGATTCCAGGGGAATGGGTGTCATTGATAGACCTATCAGACGCCTACCTTCACATCCCCATCCAACCAAACTCAAGGAAGTACCTAAGGTTTTGCCACAGGTGTTTCAATTCACTTCCCTTCAGACTAGCCACAGCCCCTCAGGTCTTTACAATGACTGTAAAAGAGGTGAAGCTGATGGCCCTGTATGACTCAAGTCGAAACATGTTTTGACTGCAAGATGTTTGATGTCGCTAATTGGGTTGCTTGCCTCAACGGAGAAAATGATCCCGGAGGGAGGCCTTCACATGAGGCTCTTTTAGTTTCACCTCAAGAAGCACTGGAGATTCATTGGACTGCCTCCTTCCTTGGACAGAAAACATTTCAGCACACCTAGAATGGTGTAATAATAGTATGACAGTATCCAACTCTTTACAGACGCCTCAAACAAGGCTGGGGCGCTCACTTAGAGCAAACCTCTGCAAAAGGTCTGTGGTCAGAGAGGGGAAAAAAGGCTACACTTAAATGTTCTAGAGATGAGGGTGGTTTCTCTGGCACTTCAGAAGTTCAAGGACCAGTGTCAAAACCAAACAGTGTTGGTTGCTATAGACAACTCAACAGTAGTAGCCTACATAAACAAACAAGGAGGAACCCACTCGGCGGAGTGCGCTCTCCTGTGGAAGATCATGACCTGGTGCCATCATTACCAGATAACATTAAAAGCCAGAGACATTCCAGGGTGTCTGAATGTGATGGGCGACCTTCTGTCTGGGTCGAACCAAGTCCAGTCAACAGAATGATCACTGCATCCGCAGGTATTCAAACAGATCTGTCTCAAGTGGGTCACTCCTCATGTAGATCTTTTTGCCACTTGCCTGAACCACAAAGTTCCAGTTTACATGTCTTCAGTCCCAGACCAAAATGCTTGGAACATAGATGCTCTGGACATAAACTGGTCGGGTCTCACTGCTTATGCTTACCCTCCCACGGCTCTCCTTCACAGGGTGATCCAAAAAATCAGGCAATCCAGTTGCCTGATCATTTTAATAGCCCCAGGCTGGCTAGGGATGCACTGGTTTTGGGACCTAGTGCAGCTCTCAACAGAGATCCCACTTCAACTTCCAGTGTCAAGAACTCTTCTCAAACAGTCCCACAATTACGTGTTCCACAGCATCTCAACCTCCATGCCTGTTGTCTAGGAGTGGACAGCTCCAAGAACAAGGCTTCTCTGTGGAGGTGGCAGAGAGAATTGCTGCCCTTCAGAGATCGTCAACAAGGACCATCTGGAAGTCAAAGTGGGCCCTATTTGAGAAATGGTGCAGAGAAAATTCGGTGGATTTCTCCACTCCCTCTGTAAAGCAAGTCTCAGACTTCTTTATGTACCTGTACCAAGATCTAAACAAGCATCTTTCGACCATTGATGGTAATAGGACAGCCATTGTTGACACTTTGGACCCAATGGGGCTCCATATCTTTCAAAGTTCAGACCTTAACAGGTTACTCACCAGTTTTCACAGGGATCTTCCCAAAAGTTCCAGGAATCTTCCTAAGTGGAACCTTTCTGTTGTTCTCAATGAGCTCACAAAAGCACCTTTAGAGCCTATGAAAGACACAGACCTCAAACATATTACTCTCAAAACTGCTTTCTTGCTAGCTTTGGCCTTCGGGAAGTGCTGCAGCAAAATCCATGCCTGGATTGCAAAGTATCTAATCTAGGCCAATGGGAAAAGGTTGCTTTGTTCCCTTCTTCAGATTTCATAGCCAAAAACCAACTAGCAAGAGAAGGTTCTCAAAGTGTGTCTCCGATGATTATTCCTGCTCTAACTACCATTGTAGGCAATTCAAGGAGGACAGGACCTTGTGTCCGGTACGGGCCCTGAGGTTCTATTTGGATCGAACCAAAGACGTAAGAGGGTCTCAATCCCTTCTTTTCATCTCCTTTAAGAAAGGACATACCTCAGACATCAGACCCGCTATTCTCTCTTCCTGGCTAAAACAAACTATCCTACTCTGTTATAAACAAGCAGATCAACAAGCCTTGGACCTGGTCCAAGTCAAAGCGCATGACATTAGGGCCTTCGCGGCCTCTAAGGCCTTTTACGGTGGGGTATCAGTGGAATCAAATCATGCAAGCGTGTCACTGGAAAGCTCACCACACATTTGCAATTTTTTACCTAAAAGACCTGACTTGGTCAGACAACGACCACAACATGTATCTGGGACCAGTAGTAGCGGCACAACAAGTCCTAGACCCTTTCCCTCAGCATACTCATCTTTGAGAAGAGAAAAAAGGGGGGGCACACCCGCTGCAGCAAAGTCTTCAGGAGTCTATCCCAGGGTCTAGGTATTGGTTACCTCTTCAGATATTTACGGTAAGGTATCTTATCTATTCTATTTTTAACTGTATAATACATTTAGTGTTTACCAGTGTACCATAATCTCATATTAGGGTGGCAAAATTGATGAGATTCAAGCCTAGGGATTTATCCTGGCAGTGATGCCCTTGGGGGATATTGTCTTGCGTGAGCACTCTCTTCTCTCAAAACATCCAGACAGTACCCGTACTGTCATTCATTAAATTCTGGTTTTTGGCTACTTACAGACCCGACCTTTTAATATGGGGCTCTGTAACTGGGACTCAGACTGGTAATTTTGGATATACTTTGGTATAATTTTAATTCTAAATTCAAGAAAAATGGAAAAAATACTTCCAGTCTCAGCTGTAATCCCGCCATCGGGCAGTTGAATTCAGCATTCAGTCCCACATGGTAAGCTATTGTAGCGCAATAAAATTGAAAATTTTAATTTCTTAAATATAGCTTTTATAAGCTACAAGCTTACCATGTAAGCTACATTTAAGAAATTAAAATTTTCAATTTTATTGCGTTAATACATCCTATTCAATGGACAGTCGCTGAAAATGACTGCTTCGTCGGCAGGTAAGTGATTAGGGACCCAAGTAAACTCATAAATGATAACATTTTCTCTGAGATATTGGAAGAGAAGGATGAGTTCAGTCCCAAAAAGTAAATAAACCTCCCAAAGGAAACACGTCAGATTTTTTACATCATGGGCTTTAACCTGATGTAATTAGCTAAGGGCCCCCTGATCAGAGAGCTAATAGCATAGGATCATAGTATGTGTGATACATGAGGAAATAGTGGCAGGTGAGATGTTCTTGTCAAAACCATTCTTAAAGGAGACAGAGATCAACTCCTTGTTCTGCCTGAAGTCTTTAGGTCCAGTCCAAATAGTAGCACAGTGCTCTGACCGGAGAAAGGGACCTATTGGACTTGACGGATTATCAAGAGTTGGGGCCAGGGATGGTATAACCACTGCAGCCACACTGTCTGGACCCTCATTGGTCAGCTAGAATGAAAGCTGGGTGCAAAGACACCTTTGACCAGTCTGAGTGGTGTCTGATGTTCTTGTTTAGCCAAACATGGATCTCACTCCTGTGTTTTCCCAAGCCCAGGGCCAAGAGGAAAACAGTCTTGAAGGCCAAATGCTTCGAAGGTGAATGCTTTTGTCAACTGGTGCACACCAGGGAGAGGTTCCAGGAGGGGATGCCTCTCCGACTTTTGGGTCTGTCTCTATGGTTCTGTCCAAGAGATGAGTGAGATTCTCATCTTTGCTGACATTAATGGGTGAATTACCCAGTTTGTCAGCAATGGCTGATCTGTACCCATCAATTGTACTTGGCTGTAACTTTCCTAGAATAGGTACAGAAGGAAGTTAGCTATTGATTTTACAGGGAGTGCCCTGAAGTCCACCTGATTACTGAGGCACCACTTTGTAAAAATGGCCCACTGTGCCTCATAGACTGATCTGGTGGATCCTCTTTGAGGAGCCTCAATTCGTGCTAGAACTGCCTCAGAGAAGCCCTGCTCCTTGCTTACTGAGGCTCTAGGAGCAATGCATGCAGATTTACGTTTGACAGATTCCTGTGTGGAGTCTGACTGAATGGTTGCCTGAGCAGGTTGAGCAGACACAGTGGGATCTGGCTGGACGCAGTCACCAGATCCCAGAACCAGGGCATGTTGGGTCACCCTGGAGCAACCAGAATGATTCTCCTGTACGGGTAGTCCTGCAGCTTCTCCACCCTTTGCCCAGATAGATGCTGGTGGGAAGGCATATGGGTCAGATCCTCCCATAGTAGGCTGAGTGTGTCGACTGCACAGACCAGGGGGTCCAGTACTGGTGACACAAATTGAGCCAGTTTGTTGTTGAACCTAGTTGCAAAAAGGTCTTGTCTGCTACCACATTCAGCCAGCCTGGAATGTGTCGGGCTTTGAGAGAACCTGTTTTCTGGCACAACAGGTCAGGATTCTCCACAGAAGGGCACACAGAGGGCCCGACTTCATCCCCTCTTTATTTATGTAAGCAACAACTGTGGTGTTGTCTGTAGCTATGAGTACCATGTTGTTCTCGCAGAGGTCTTGGAACTCTTTTAGGGCCAAAAAGACCGCCTTTAGTGCCAGGTAGTTTATGTGTAGCTTGCTTTCTTGAAGGGACCAGGTTCCCTTGCAGTGCATTCGTTTCAGTGAATCTTCTTTTGATCTGCAGAGCATGTTTTAGTGGGTGTAATGGTTGACATTGAAGGACATTGCTTCCTCCAGCCACCATTTCAGATGAGGGTGGAGCAACTTGGGAATCGGTATCACCTTTTCTAGGGACTCTGGGACCCTCCAGTTGTTTTTCAGGTGCTACTGTATGGGTCTCATATGGATTTGACCCAGATGAACCTGTTTCTCTGTGGCTATCAGTAACCCTATGAGGAACATCAGCTGCTGGAATGTCCGGCCAGTAACTTTTGGATCTTTGCTATGAGGGTCTGTCACCGGTCTACAGTGGGTCTGACCTTGCTCTCTTTCAGGTCGAACTGTTAGCCTACAAAGTCCAAATTTTTGGGGGGTCCAGTTCTGATTTCTCCATGTTGACAATCCAATCTAGGTCCTGACAAAGAACTACTAGAGTTTGTGTATGCTGGAGAGAGATTTGGTGGGATCTGGACCGGACCAACCAGTCGTCTAGCTACTGGTGAATCCTTATACCCTTCTACAAAGCCATCAATTTGACCTCTTTGGTCAATACAGTGAACTCCATGGGAGCTGTGGACAGACCAAATGGAAATGCTTTAAACTGGTATGTTTGTCCCTGTACATGAAATCTTAGGTACTTTCTGGACTGTTTTTGAATTGGTACATGAAAGTAGGCATCCTTGAAGTCTATGGACGTTACCCACTACCCTGTCTGAAGAGAGGTCCTTGTTGTTTCTGGTGTCTCAATTTTGAAATTTTCTGCCTTGAGGAATTTGTTGAGGTTGCTGAGATCTAGTATAGGTCTCCTGTTGTTTCGTTTTGGGACCAAAATAACCAGTTGTAAAAATCCAGGAATTCTTGATTTTTGACTAACTCTACTGCATTTTTGTTTGTCAGCTGATGCAATGCCTCCAATAGATAGAGATTCCTGTGAAGATTAACATAGCAGCTGATGATGGTTGGTGACCTTGTCAGGTTTAGTCTGGTCTGGAAGGGGAGAATGTAGCCCTCTTTCGACATTTGTATGACCTTTGGCCAGTCCCCCAAGGCTTCCCAAGTTTCCCCAAACTGATTCAGTCCGGCCCCTACAGGCAGATCTTTTACAACAGTTTGCACATTTGGTACATGTTTGACAGAACACAAATGATCGACAAATGAAACATTGTTCACATATTTTAATGACTAACGTCTTACAACAGCTGGACTTGCGCCTTTCCTGTGTGGCTGCCCATATACAATATGTGCATGATTTACAACGACTGATTCTACATTTGTTACTGACTGATAAAAATTTACTGTCTCTCATGACACTGGTCCGGGCTGGTGACACTGGTACAAGTTTACAGTCTCTCCATGGTTCTGCCTGTCCTGTCTGGTCCGGTGGAGCTGACACAAATTTACACACTTTACAGTCTTTTTGCTCTGGGTCAGCTGCCTTGGTACTGGAGCACTTACATACATGTAGTAATTGTCATTTATATGACGGCTGACCCCTAGCTGGACGTGATGAATACTTGTTGGACTGATGACCACCTTTCTTCTTGCTGAAGTGTCCCAGGTGGATCCAATTTGGTTTACCCGACTTTTGTTCCTGTGGCTTGTTATCCAACCTCTTGTAAGGGTGGACACAATTGTCCCTCCTACCACTGGACTGTCCGTGGGACCGACCATTGTCCTCAAACAGTGGAGTGTAAGCAAGTCCAGAGAAGCTTGACATAAAACTGCCGGTGTATTCTGTTTAAGGACTGACTTAACATCTAACTAGTGTCACATTCGCCATGGAGATACGGCAAAGTCAGATAGGTGTTCCATGGCCTTGGCTACACACTCGGTGTGGTACTGGTGCTGAAATTCAGCAGATACTGAAGCTCTTCTGTAGCAGCTCCCACTTTTTAAAAAATATTTTATACATATATACATATATATATAGATATATATATACATATGACAGTTACAATAAAGTATTCAACACAAACATTGTGAGTCTTTATTCACTATTACCGAAAAGAAGAGAAATTTCCAGTCTGTCATTTCTATTTCTGGGTTAAGAAAACACACTGCAACAAATGACTAAAATTAACTGTGGTACTAAGGTGTGCAAATCGCCTATTAGAGTACTAGTATTCTACACTCTTTGGCAACATAACATCTGCGCATATTATGTTTACACTTATTATTGCGTTTATACTATGTATACAAGTAGCTACTATTTCTTATCAAAGTTTATCATACAGTATTCCAAATTTGCTATTAAAAGCCTCCAAATCATCTTTGAAAGTGTGGCACATTCCAATACTTTCTAGTTTATCTTTTAACATTTTTACAAACTCAGAGAAAATGACAGGTCTTTCACTTGATCTACGACTATTAAGGAACCATTTCCCCAATAATATAATTAAATTTATTATTATAACTACATCATCATAATTATTTAAATTATTGAATATGCCAAACAAAATTTCACATACTGAAAAGTTTATTTTTACTGAAATCGTGTTGTGCAGAAAATGATTTATTTCACACCAAAACTTTGTTGACACAGGGCAGTAGCAGAAGTGATGTTCTAAAGTATCAGCATTCAAACAGTGGAGGCACTTATTACTGGAAATCTTATTCCATTTATATAAATTATATCTACAATTAACAGTTCTATTTAATATTTTGTATTGGAATGATTGTAAGTATGGTTCATTCATTTGTAAATTGAGCTCCAATTTACACCTTCAAGAAAAGGAAATAAGTCTACCCAGATTTCTATTGCAGTGGGTTTCTTAGTTTTACCCTGTACCATGTCCCAGTATACTTTTCTACTTGTGACCTTTATAATTGGTGTTATACACTTGTTTATTACTAGGCTAAAACATGGTGTTCCTTGAAATTTGAATGTACTACTATTTATCTTTGACTTCCACCTTTTTGGTATAGCAGCTAAAAGAGAATTCGTATGGAGGATATTGGTGTTCCAATTCGGTTGTGACCCTAATTCTTCACATGTCATAAGGTTATTTCTCGGATTCACTATTATCTTTAAGTTTAAGTAGCATTCATTAAGCCCTAAATCTTTAGGATGGATTAAATTACTGTTGATTGTTACATACCTATTGAAAATTGCAAATTTAATAAGTAAATTAAATTTTTATAAGTTAATACCCTATCCAATGGACAATTGCTAAACTGGTCGGCGCAGACCGGCCCGCCAAACGCCAGAAAAAGACGTCCTGTGTTTCCACCGGCTGGCCGGTCCCAGTACTGTGCATTCGCCAGGTGGCGCATGGTATTTACTTCCTGTCTACACAACATGACGTCATAGCATCTTTTTCGTTGTCTAAAACTATTAGACCCCTAGTAAGCTGATAGCGGGGTCGGTGGGAGGGTCTTGTGTGTCCATTGGATAGGGTATTAACTTATAAAAATTTAATTTACTTATTAAATTTGCAATTTTATTGTGTTAATGCTTCCTATCAAATGGACAATTGCTAAATAACTACCGCTTGGCCGGCGGGTAAGTTACTAGGGACATATGTGAACTCACAAGTAATAGCAAATTTTAACCTACGGTCTAGGCTGACTTCGTCAGGAGACCTATAGGTCCAGGCCTGGGTTGACTTTAAGGTCAGGAAACCCTGCAAGGCCATGGTCGGTTGCCAGCAGCCGGTTACCCGGGGCTATACCGCCGTCGCCCCCCCCCCTTTTTGGCAGACCTGCTCTGAGGTAGGGGAAGAGAGGGATGAGTTCAGTCCCAGAATGCAAATAAACCTCCCAAAGGAAGCACGCCACACTTAATTCTTATGTACATGAAGAAACTGTTTATACATATATACAAATCTCCTCAATCTAAGGGCCACTTGTGGATCTGCTGAGCAGCCACTACCGAGCCCAATTGGTAAAGCTCTGAATCAGCCCAAGCCCCGCCCTTCATATAGAACTGTGTGAAGGTATTGTGACTTCAGTGGCAGGCTGACAAGATTGGATCTAAGGAGAATCCCGACTGGAAGGCCTTAGAAGCAGCAAAGGCCCTGACATCATGGGCTTTAACCTGATGTTAAATGTGGGCCTCCTGGTCAGAGAGCTCATAACATAGGATCACAGTCTGCTTGATCCAAGAGGAGATAGTGGCAGGTGAGATGTTTTTGTTGAAACCTTTCTTAAAGGAGACAAAAACCACCTGCTTATTCTGCCTGATGTCTGAGGTCCTGTCCAAATAGTAGCATAATGCTCTGACCGGACAGAGGGACCTGTCAGACTTGAGGGATCTATCCAGAGTCGAGGCCAGGGCTGTTATAACCCCAGGGGCCACACTGGACACTCTATGGCCAGCTGATTCTAGGATAGAAAGCTGGGTGATGGATACAGGGACACCTTTGACCAATCGGATTGGTGTCCAATATATCAGTTTGCCAGGCATGAATCTCACTTTTGCACTTGCCCGACCCAAGGGCCAAGAGGAATACCGTCTTGAAGGTCAAATGCTTCAAGGGGGCCTCCTTGATTGGATCAAAAGGAGTCTTAGCTGGTGCACGGCCAGTGAGAAGTTCCAGGAAGGTATGCCACTCCTGCCTCTGGGTCTGTCTCTGAGGAAACTATCCAGGAGACGAGCGAGATTTTCGTCCTTACTGATGTTGAAGGGTGAATTTCCAGTTTATCAACAATGGCTGACCTATAACCATCAATGGTGCTGGGCTGTTTGACAAGCATGTATCTCACTTCTACGCTTGCCCGAACCCAGGGCCAAGAGGAAAACTGCCTTGAAGGTCAAATGCTTCAAGGAGGCCTTTAATTGGTTCAAACTGAACCTTGTCAGCTGGTGCAAAAACCAGGGAGAGGTTCCAGGAAGGGGTTACCCTCCGGCCTTTGGGTCTGTCTCAGTGGAAGCTATCCAGGAGACGAGTGAGATTTTCATCCTTACTAAAATTGATGGGCAAATTTCTAGACTATCAGCAATGGCTGACCTGTAACCATCAATGGTGCTGGGCCGCAACTTCCTGTCCTAAAATAGGTACATAAGGAAGTCAGCAACTAACTTTACAAGGGGTGCCCCGAAGTCCACCTGATGAATGATACACCACTTGTAAAAATGGCCCACTTGCCTCATAGACTGATCAGATTGATCCCCATTGAGGAGCCTCAACTCTTGCTGCCACTGCCTCAGACAAGCCCTGCTCCTCAATTGCTGAGGCTCTAGGAGCCCTGCATGGATATTAAGGTTTGCCAGATTTCTGTGAGGGATCTGATTGAATGGCTGTCAACAGGTTGGGCATATTGGGCAGGCTCAGTGGGATTTGGCTGGATGTAGCCACTAGATCCCAAAACCAAGGCTTGTTGGGCCACCCCAGAGCAATCAGAATGATTCTCTTGCATGGGGAGTCTTGCAACTTCTCCACCACTTTGCCCAATATGGCTGATGGTGGGAAGGTGTATGCTTTCAGATCCTACCACGGCCGACTGAGTGCATCCACTGCTGTGGCCAGGGGATCCGGTACCGGTGACACAAACACAGGCAACCTGTGGTTGAACCTCGTGGCAAATAAGTCTATTTGGGCCGGTGCCACCTGCTGCATAGAGTGGAAGACCTCTGGAAGGAGAAACCACTCTTTGGATGGTCTGGCCTAGCCTGGATAGCTTGTCTGCTACCACATTCGGCCGGCCTGGAATGTGTCGTGCTTTAGAGTCACTTGTTTCCCGGTACACCAGGTCAAGATTCTCCCTAGTAGGGCACAAAGTGGGCACGACCTCATGCCTCCTTCCTTGTTTATATGACACTACTGTGGTGTTGTCAGTTGCTACAGGTACTATCTTGTTGAGCAAAGGTCTTGGAACTCTTTTAAGGCCAGAAAGAACTGCTTTAAGTTCTAGATAGTTTATATGCAGCTTGCTTCCCGGAGGGGACCAGGTTGCTCTTGCAAATGCTCGTCTAAGCGAGCGCCCCACCCTTCTATTGATGCGTCTGTAATTATTTGCAGAGCATGTTTTATTGGGTTTAATGGTTGGACTGTAAGTACATTGTCTTCCTTCAGCCATCATTGTAAAGGGGGTGCAAGGACCTGGGGGTTGGGATCACCTTTCCAGTGATTCTGGGACCCTCCAGTTGTGTTTGTGATGCCACTGAATGAGTCTCATATGAAGTTGGCCTACATGAACTTGCTTTTCTGTAGCTGTTAGTAAGCCTATCACGGACCTGAATTCCCGGACCGGGCAAGCCGGTAGGGATAGCAATTTCAGCATTTTCTCTTGAAGGTTCTGCTACCGGTCTGGAGTCAGTCGGACCGGATCACACCTGAGGTCGAACTGGTAGCCTACAAAATTGAAGTCTTGTTTGGGCTCCAGCTCTGATTTCTCTAAGTTCACCAGCCAACCTAGTTGCTGACACATTATTTACTAGCTCCTGTGTATGTTGGAGACAAGCCTGGTGGGATCTGGCTCTCACCAACCAGTCATCTAGGTACTGGTGGTTTCTTAAATCCTTGTGTATGGCCATCAATTCACCTCCTTTGGTATCACGATGAACTCCAAAGGTGCTGTGGACAAACCGAAAGGCAGGGCCTTGAACTGGTATGCCCGACCTTGGATGTGAAATCTCAGGCATTTCCTGGATTGTTCTTGTATAGGTATATGGACATAGGTATCCCTCCTTCCACAATTGTACTACCTAGGGTCCAGCCCCCAAGGCTTCCTAAGTTCCCAAAAAGGGCTTAGTCTGGACCCTACAGGCAGATTGTGTGCCACATTTGGGACATTTGGTATCCTGACAATATTTCCTGTCCCTCCGGACACTGGTCCGGTGACAATGATCCAAGTTAACAGTCTCTCTGTTCTTATTGTGGTCCGGTGGGGCTGACACAACTTTTCACATCAATAGACTCTTTGCCCCGGGCCAGCAGCCTGCAAGGTGCAGCATTTACCAGAGCAATTGTCATTTGTGAGATGTCTGACCCCTGGCTGGACATGATGACAAACTTTATTATCTCTCCAGTCAAGTCCAGCACCGATAACAGGTTGTTGAGAGGTGTGATAAGGGAAGGTTGCCTAGCAGTAGCTTGGGACACTGTCATATCACTGTCATATCCCCAAGACCACTGACTGGTCTAAGAATTCTCTGTAACCAAATTTACTTTAGGCAACTCTGTCCAGTACCAGGACTCCATACCCGGTACTTTACTGTAACCAGTAATTTTCTGTAACCGGCAAAAAAACTGGGAGGCTGGGGTCACCAATGAATTTAGACTACTGGTCTATATTTAGCCAGCTTTTTTTTTGTTTTTTTTTTTGTAACCAGTTGGGGTGAAGCCCTGTACAGTAAGGACTGTGTAGCCAGCACCCTGTTAGTAGACTTTGTAACCAGTTGTTGAAGCAAGTGTACAAGACTGTGTACCCAGTACCAGCCGGACACTCTGTAACCAGTTGTTGAAGCAAGTGTACAAGGCTGTGTAGCCAGAACCAGCTGGTACACTCTGTAACCAGTTGTTGAAGCAAGTGTACAAGGCTGTGTAGCCGGTATACGTGTGGGTACACTCTGTAACCAATTGCTAAAGCAATTTTACAACTATCTTTTGTGTTGAATTCAGCTTGCTGTAGGTTTCCTCCATTAATTAAAGAATTTCTTTAATCACACGTCTTATTTGTAGATTTGACAGTTGCTGGGAAAGCCCTTGTGAGCTATATTTAGAAACACTTGGTGTTCGGTGTGTCACGTGACCAGCTTGCTGGTCGGAAAGACACGCGATTGGCTGATTGGAGCTCGTCAGTTGTGGCGTTCTTTTGTGATACTTAAACATGCAAATGCGCAGTATCCTACTCATCCACAAACCCCACTACCGACAACGAAGCCGGGTCTGCAAGGCAGGGACTGGAATCACAGTAGACGTGAGTTCTGAAGAACGCACCTCCGACCTTCCTGGTCGGTGAAAACACATGACCTGCTTCGTGATTAGTCGGAAAGACACGCGATTGGCTGACTGGAGATGACGTCAGTATTCGCGTTCTTTGTGTGATGCTTTACCGGCAACTTTACAGTCCACAAAACCCCACTACCGACAACCAGGCCGGGTCTGCAAAGCAGGGACTGTAGTCACAGTAGACGTGAGTTCTGAAGAACGCACTTCCGACCTTCCTGGTCGGTGAAAACACAGACCTGCTTCGTGATTGGTCGGAAGGACACGCCATTGGCTGACTGGATATGATGTCAGAGGTCGCGTTCTTTTGAGCTGGCCGGTCGGCTGATGCTTTAAAAGCAGAGAAGCCTGGGCCAGGGCGCTCTGTAGATGAAGTCCTGGCCGGTCTGAAGTCGATTCTTCTTTTCAGCCGGCTGTACACTCAAACCAGTTTCCTGGCCATCCACCTCCCTTACTACCGACATAAGTGCCGGGTCCACAAGGGAGGGACTGAGAGTGATTAAAGATGAAGTTCCTTCTGTGTAAATACTAGGTGAGGTCGGCTGAACATGAGCTTGCCGGTCGACTAATGCTTTACAGCAAAGATGTCTGGACCAGTGCGCTCTGAAGAAATCTGAAGAATTCATCTCTTGCTGTTGATGTACATATATATATAAGCTTACCGGTCGACTAATGCTTTAAAGCAAAGATGTCTGGACCAGTGCGCTCTGAAGAAATATGAAGAATGCACCTCTTGGGGATTTCCTTCTATTAGCAGTGTTCAAAACTACGTAGATTGAGGTTTTCCGTGATTTCTATTCGTAGTACTAGAAAAGATGTTTCTATGGTGATTGAACTGGAAGTTACAGAGGGTACATTCAACAAACGAACACAGATAAAAATACCTGTAAGTAGTATATCCATTATTTCCTTAAAATTGTGGATCTGCCCCTAACAACACCATGGTTGAATGGGAGGAAACTAGAAAAAAATGGCTGCCTTCATATTTCTCGTCGATTACTGCCCTATCATCAACACTAAATTGAGTCAGCTAGGGAGCGTTTCCAGCAGATTTCTTAAGGTATATCCGTGCTTGATATGAAGATAACATTTCTACACTAAAATATTCCCAAATAAGGTCGAAAATCCGTCATAATGCACACTTTTCCTTTTAAAACTCTGGAGATGTTGAAAACACGTCTGAACAGTACACGCGCCAAACGAAAAAGATGCTATGACGTCATGTTGTCTAGACAGGAAGTAAATACCATGCGCCACCTGGCGAATGCACAGTACTGGGACCGGCCAGCCGGTGGAAACACAGGACGTCTTTTTCTGGCGTTTGGCGGGCCGGTCTGCGCCGACCGGTTTAGCAATTGTCCATTGGATAGGATGTATTAACGCAATAAAAAGACATATTCATTGAGCATCTTTTGTAAGCTTTCAGGAGATTTTGATTTAAAGTTGAACCAGCATTTTAGCATTTGCTGATGGAAGTTAAAATTTGTGTTTTTTTCTAACTCGCTATCTGATAATTTATGGTCTAACAGATGTTTTTTATCCCACATAATGACTGAAAGAGATTAAGACATTTGCCATCTTCTACTATTAGATTTTTCAAAGTGATAATTTTTTGTGCTGAATGAAAAGCAAAGATATCTGGCATTCTAAGGCCACCATCATCTACTGTTGCAATAATTGTCTCTCTTTTCACTCTAGGAGGATTCCATAAGAAGCTAAAAATTAGTTCATCTAATTGCTCTAAACATTTTAGAGGTGTGTATGTCATGCTGAAAAGATGTGTAACTTGAGATAGTACCAACGTCTTAATTATCATGATACGTCCTTTCCAAGAAAGATTCCTTTGTTTCCATATCTGTAGCATACAGTGCCCCCCCACGAAGATGAGATGATATTTACAAATAACACACCCAAGATGGGAATAAAATTAGTTTATTCTATGTTAAGCTCTAATAGTACTATTTACATACAGACTTTAACTGAGATTGGATTACATCATAAACTAAGGCCACCTTAGCAGGTGGATACAATGATTTACACATGTCAGATACAAATTTTACATGGCTATACAATGTTAAAGTTAAGCAATGAGTTTAAGATGGCCTTAGTGTAAATAAAATGAGGTCACCATAAGGTTTGAGGTAACCCTAAGTTAAATATTATGGTACAGGCACGGCCTGTGTACAAGCTCAAGATAACTGAATTCTGAGTAAAATGAGGTCACCAGGAGAGTTAAGGTGACCCTAAATTAAATTACAATGCTACAGGTAGTTCCTGTGTACCAGTTACAGCTGACTAAATTCTGTGATTTAGAGAAGGTTTAATATTTTAAGTTTTCACTAGTATTTGAAGTGACAAGTACAAGTGAATTACAGCTTAGTTGGAAACTATGTATATTTTAATTTTCAATCTTGAGATAAAGAGCCCAAACCACCAGGTAGAAGTAGTTAGCACCTAGGACCTCAGTAGAGAGGCAAAGGTGTGGGCTACCACCTGAGAGGCATTGTGGTCTTGTGTGATGTAGGACCAGACACAGTCCGACGTCCAGGTGCCATGGCTTTGGATGTCCTGCAAGGGGACACTGGAATTGAAGGCCAAGGTGGCACCTGAACGTCGGAAGGAGTGAAAGGTGATGTTAGACTTGGCCATGCCCAACCTGGCCAGTATGATGGCCAGGTTTTTTCTCAACCTGGAGTCGGTGAGTGGGTACCATTTACCCTTCTTCTTAACTTGGAATAGAGGGGAATTGGTGGAACCAGGGGTAATGGCCAGTATGACTTTGAGGGCAGTAACTGGGCATAGTGGGGAGCGACCTAGTGATGGAATTTTGAGAATTTTTACTGCATTGCGAGATTGAAGAGTCTTAGTCCATTTGACTAGGATGTGGGCCCCAGGGGGACCAAAGAAAATGTCAGCCCTGGCCAGCTGTTCCAGAGGATTAAAGGACGAAAGGGTGTGGGGAACTAAGTTAGAAATCCTTAAAGATGTGAAGAAGGAAGTGGGGAAGCAAGCCTTATAAATCTGGCCCATGTACATGGAGTTGCAGGCAGTGACTATCTCATGAAGCAAGGGAATGTCAATTATAGATTTGAAAGATACTCGCAGAGGGGCTTGCAACTTTAAGGCTTTGGTAAAGTAGGATATTCTGTGGTCTCTGAAAGGTAAAGATGGAAGACCATATAACTGAAGCATGGTTTTTATTGCAGAAAGATAATTATTTATACTAGCCTGGGACAGCTGATTGAAGACCAGAAATTCAAGAAAGGCCAGGCTGTGATCTGTGTTAAGGTGATGAATATCAATGGTGAAGAATATGCAAAATGCAATGAAGGTTCTAAACATTTGAGAGTAGGCCTTTGACGTAGATTTCCTGAAGGCCCCACCCAGGCGACAGGA
Source organism: Sabellastarte sp. h YS-2021 (assembly GCA_964017235.1). Lineage (NCBI taxonomy): Eukaryota > Metazoa > Annelida > Polychaeta > Sabellida > Sabellidae > Sabellastarte > Sabellastarte sp. h YS-2021. The sequence goes on along the minus strand of OZ024937.1, from coordinate 31,557,460 downwards.
AGCTGATGCCAGTAATTTCTGGAAGTGAGGCTGATGACCTGCAGAATAGAATCAAATTTGCCAGTTAATTAGCAAGCTATGGCAAGGGGGATATACCCAGGTAGCCCCGAGGAGCCACTGTTGCACCTTGTCCCTGTGAGCTTGAGATATGTGAAATCTGGATAAGGAATCTGCTATGACATTAAGCTTGCCTGGTATGTGTACTGTGTTGAGTTTGATATCAGCCTTGGCTGTCTCCATGCTAATATTGCGACATATGGCAGCCAGGGTTGGGTCTTTTGTTTTGCCAGATTTAAGAATAGTGACCACTGCTTCATTATCACAATGGACCAAGATGGTTTTAGTGGCCCATTGGGGCGCCCAAGACCTTAGGGCCAGGAGTGTGTTGAGCATTTCTAAGTGAGCTATATCCATGTTCATATAGCCTTTGGGAAGGGAGACCGCATACACTTGGTTGTTGTAAATCGCCCCTAAGCCCTCCAAACAAGCGTCCAGCTCGATTTCGCCCTGGATGGGGTCATGCTTAAAGAAGGCAGAGCCATTGAAAAGTGGCAGAAATTCGCAAAACCAGTTTAAATCCCTCTTGAAGTCGACGTTCAGTGTGACTAATTCATGCTTGTGCGAGGCCCTAAGCAAGTCGAGCATTCTGTTGAGAAATGGTCTAGATGAGTGGACACACTTTGAAATGTAAAGGAGACTGCCCAACAGGGACTGTAGTTCACGTTTTTTACATTTGACTTTATCTTGCCATTGGAGGCACATTTTCGAGATTTTTTCGAGCTTGTCTGGTGGAATTGCAGCTGTGAATGTCTCAGTGTCGAGTTCGATCCCTAGGCAAACACATTTGGTGGTGGGGGGAACCATTTTCTTGTCGCTGAGGGCAAAGCCTAATTCTAGCAATAGATCTTTTAGAATTTGGAAGGCAGGGCCTGCTTGGCTTACTGTGGCGTGCCCAATGACGTCATCAATGTAATTTGTGACCTGGTGACCTTTCTGACGCATAAAATAACGCACAGCGTCGCTGAGGCATTGAAAAATCGCCGAACCGTGCCTAAAGCCGAACGGCAGGCAGGTGTCTATAAAGTAGTCCTGGAGCCTTAGGCCTAACAGGGAATAGTCTTTCGGATCCATCTTAACATGCCTAAAGGCCCTGTAAAGAAGCAACCCTTTACCAAGTTTTATGATCTTGCTAGTGATATCATCTATAGTTGGCAGTGTTAACAGGAATGGGGTGCCTAGGTAAACGTCTGGAGTGACCCCAGCATTGATTGAATGGTCAGGGGGAAAGCTTAAATCTATAATGACCCTCCTGTGGTTGGAATCTGCTTTTTCCCTTGTCATAAATGGTGAAATATGTAAACTTTCGAGTGGTGGTTCCTTGAAGGGGCCTAGAATAGCTCCAAAACCCTTTTCTTCTTCTAAGTATATTTGAATGTCTTCCTTAAAGTCAGTACCTGATTTATGGTTACATTCGTTGTTGATCAAGGATATATTGTGGTCAAAGTCGAGAGGGAAACCATAGCGAATAAGGTAACCCAGTTGTTTGTCCCAATAGTTGTGTATTTGTCCCACACATCAGCGTTCAGCTGCGAGTTAATTTGGATCTGTGCATGCATAAAGTTAAAATTTCCTGATTTATGGATTTGCTCATGAATTTTTAAAATTGATTTTTGACTGTTTCTTTTGAAATTTTTGACCGGGAGCATTAAATCCCCTAGTGGAATAAACCCAAACTTGTCATGTGTCTGACTGTCCCAGGCTTTGAAAGTCTGAACATTGGTAGCTGAGGAGACAGCAGCCCTATGACGTGGTCGAAATGCAAGCTGTAAATTGTATTTGTCATCAAAGACTGGAGAAGTGTGAACGACGCATGAATCGACGCTATCACTCACTTTTCTACAATTATCGTCATTTTTTTGACTCACCTTGTTATGTGGGACTGCCTCACTAGCAGTCGCACTACTGTCATGGGCAACTACTGCCATTTCATCACTTTTATCATTACTCAATACAGAAAATTTGTTAAAAGTAGCAAAGTCAAAATCACCAGAGTTGACAGAAATCTTACCTTTATTGACACTTCTCGTGCGACTGCTAGTATTACAGTTACTTTGTATGCCACCAGATGACAACTTCTGTAACTTGTGATTTTTGACTGCCAGACTGTTGTATTTACAAGTTTTTGCTTTCTGATAATGACCTTTGACAGGCAAAACGTGAGGGATATTGCCCATATTAACATCATAGAAGTCGTCACCTTGTGTATTGACACCTTGTTTTGTTTTATGTGTATGCACACGACTTTGTGTATCTTATGTATTGACAGACAGATTGACACCTTGTGCTATGTTTTTTGCTTTGGTTATATTACCATTACTGTAAACCTGGGAGCTTTTGCTCTTGACAATATCAGCATATGTTTTTGACACACGATTATAGTCACTTTTCCAGTTTGCAGTACCTTGGGTACATTTCTGAGTATTAAAAAATATCCTACTTCTTACAAATATTTTACTGTCATTTGTATTGCTGTAACTTTTACTTTGCACTGCCCTATGGCAGTGCCTCACTCGTCTTTTGCACGAGATTTGCAGTTGGTGTTGGTGAGGGACTTGCCCTGGGAGTAACAGTAACTGCAAACATGTAAATAAAGCTGGCCATTGGTTTCATGGTCCTTATTGTGGGAGCATGTGTCTTTCTGAAAAAATTTGCAAGGGACAGGCTTGTCCTTACGTTCAAATTTTTTGTTTTGAGAATTTTGTGAGTGACCAGTGGTCATTCTTTGAGCATGTGCTTGTCTTATTCGATCTATTTTACTTGTTTCATCCCAGGCTACTTTACCATCTTCCATTCTACATAGGAGGACAGCATGACTTCCCTTGGCTGCCTGCCACCCGAAGTCATGACTGTCCTCCATCAGATCAGTTAGGTAATCTAACATGTGGTTCCTAGTGTCAGTACAAGTTTCTTCCCTTATGATTTGGCTAAAACCAGCGATCCACTGACTTAGAGTTAGAGCGTCATAAGACACCCTGGATTTCTTAGACCCCCCTAAGACATAGTTATGGGGCCATGGGACCTCTTTTTTGACATATACAGTTTCGTTCCCCCCCTTTGGGACTTAAACTTGCCTTGCTCGTTCATTGCCTGGAGCTGCTTCACCCTGTCGTCAACTTGCCTCTGAATCTGCTTGAACTGCTTGAGGGTAGAGATGGAGGGCAGCACATACCCATCATCTTCCTCTTGAGGGTTGCTGACGCTAGATTTGATGCTGGGTGACACCAAACATGAATCTTTGTCATTGACTTTCTGTTCCATAACCGTCATGCGGCTACTTAAATTTTTCAGTTCTTGTAAAATGAGAGCATTTGAGTCTGGTACACTCGTTACATTTTTGTTACTAGAGGCAGTGTCCATCTCTGTAACTATTTTGCATTTAGAGTTTATGGGCCTTTCATGCGGCCCCACCACACTTTGTACAGTCGAAGATTTTCTTAGGCATTTTCCTGCACAGACAAAATAAAATTCACTGTTCCTTTGATACGTGCACGTATAATGGACTGAGGGTAGAAATTTTACTAAAATTTAAAATGTGTAAAATATAAAATAAAATAAAAACAGCCCTCAGCCAGCGCTCCACAAGTGAGCTATACGAGCATGACTCAAAAGAGTGGTAATCAGTCGTCCACAGCCACACAAGTATACAGCTTAATCCATGTATGGTTGAGTCCCTCACTGTAACTGGACTGGCTCTGGAAAACACTGAAACTTGACGGTTTCAGTGCCTCTGAAACCTACAAGTTTCAAATAGTATTAAACACAAATATTTTAAGCTTTTTGTTTAAAAATGGCGTGTTGCCAGCTTGATTGCAAAATTTATAATGAATATGGCCACCCTTGGCGGGAGTTTTACATTTTTAAATAGGATAAAGATGACCAATGACAATACAGGTCACTAGAAAATTCTTTGCAGGAAGGCACTGAATTAGGTAGCACCTCACTTGCTACCCACACACAATTAATTTTTTTGAGACGTTCATCATAATTAAGTTCAATACATTGTTTTGGATCCTTTGCAAACCATATACCTAAAGTTTTAAAAATACTTCTATTTATTTTTAATTTGACTAGCTGTTTCGGTACATTAGATTGTTTAATTGTCATAGAGCCCAATTCAATAATTTCACATTTTTCCAGATTTAATTTTAGGCTTGACATTTTTTTCAAACTCCAGAAATTCATTCAAGTTGTTTACAAATATAGTTGTATCGTCAGCTAATTGAACGATTTTGTATTCGAAACCATTTATTTGAATTCCCTTTATTTCTTCATTTGTTCTCAACTTAATTGACAGCACTTCTGAGGGGGCTCGGTGGTGTAGCAGTTAGAGTTCTCACCTCCAACCTCTGAGGCCACCGGTTCGAATCTCGGGCCGGGCGCTTCATGTTGGAAAGTTGGTAGTTACTTGCCGATGCCCGGTGGTTTACAGTGCAGTATGCAATGGTTTCCTCCACCTGTAAAACTACCCATCGCAATATGACCTTGGCTGTTGAACGTGACGTAAAACAATAAATAAATCTAAATGACAGCACTTCTGCAACCAGTATAAATAATAATGCTAAAATTGGGCAACCCTGTCTAATCCCTCTTGATAAAGGAAAATGGTTTGACAAATATCCATTATTTGTGGTACATGAAAATATGTTAGTATAAAGCAGCTTTATCCAGGTTATAAATGTAGGGTCGAGATTAAATTGTTTCAGAACGGCAAACAGAAAATCCCATTCAACCGTGTCAAATGCTTTTTCAAAGTCAATTAATCCTATCAATCCAGGAATTTTGTATTCATTAGTATATAATATGATGTCCTCTATTGTTGTGACATTTTGACTGATATAGCGACCTTTAATGTATCCCACCTGATCTGTATTTATCAATTTTGTGATAACTTCCTGTAATCATATTGCCAAAGTTTTTGCCAGAATCTTATAATCTGTTGCTAGTAGAGAAACTGGTCGCCAGGATTTAAGATATCTAAGATCTTTGTCTTTTTTAGGTATCAGTGATAGAACACCTATTCTTTGTTCACTACTAAGCTCTCCTTCTGCAAAGGAACATATGTAACTAGCATGCAAGATTTCCCTTATGTCTGGCCAGAAGAATTTGTAGAAATTAGTTGTAAAGCCATCTAGGCCAGGTGTTTTATCATTTGCCATATCTTTGTGCAATAGTCATTTCCTTAATAGTAATAGGTTGACTAAGAGTGGCTTGTTCATTAGGGCCAAGTTTTGGAATCTGAATATTCTGAAGGAACTGTTTATGTAATTGCTTAGTTTTACTACCTAATTTTACTCTACTTGAATATAGATTTTGAAAAAAAAACTAACTTGTTTGTCTAAAATTTTTGTTGGATTATTAATCGTCAAACCCTCTGAAGCTCCCACTTAATCAGCCGACTTCCCTTTGGTTTGTTCTGTCGAACTCTCAGCTGTGTCTGCATACCTTGTTGGACCTTGTTAAGGCACCTACTGAGTCCAGCTGCCCGGTTGCAAACATAGGTGGACAGATGACACAGATCTGGCCTGCCTGTCCTGGTTGGGGTAGAGCCAGTACCATTTAACATGAGATTTGCTGTGCTGGTCCCTCTGCAGACCCCCTGTTTCAAAGCTTCTGGACGGGTATCCTTGTGTGGGTGCCATTTTTCTGCACAACCAGTCGTCAGTTGGTATATTTACACTCACTTTAACCACTGGCTGTTGCTTGGGTGCAGCAAAAGGGTGGTCATCAGCACTGGACACATTTGCATCAATGTCCGATATGTGTGTCCAGCCCATGTAGGAATGTACACAGTCTCTCTGTAGTTTTGTTCTTCTGTAGAGGCCTGGTCGGTGTTTGACATCCAGATCCGACACTTCACCTTCTTCTTATTGACCAGTGGGCTGCTCATAAACTAAAGAGTCAGTACCAGAGTCAGAACTGGTATCCATATCAGATTCTGTTGTTTGCTGGACCTCCACAGGTGAAGTGCTGTGAGCAAAACTAGTAAACTGGTCGGTATGTGGCGGGTCGGTAGTACTAGGCCGGTTATCAGTCTTAGGCCGGTGAGAGGGCTGCTGATGAAGAGTGGCCGGCAGGTCGGTCAGTTACTGGTAAGTGATGGTAGTACTAGGCTGGTTATCAGACTTTGTCCGGTTAGCAGGCTGCTGATGAAGAGTGGCTGGTGGATCGGTCTGTTGCTGAGTGGTGGTCGGTAAGACGGTCAGTTGATGCTGGAAGAAGGGCTGATTGTTGTCTACAGCACCGGTAAGTGGAGGCTTAGCTGGAGAAACTACCACTGGCTGGAACACTGGCTCTCGCTGAGTGAACTTCCTTGACAGAAGCATTGCCTCCAATCTACAGAACCTTTCTGACCATTTCGGGTCTAACTGCTCCAGCTTACTGTCTGTGGATGGCTTTGTAACCTTGGCAAGTGATTTCTTCACAGACTTGCCCTTGTCTTTCACAGATGAATCAACCTTCCATGTCTTTCGCATTTCTGCTACTCAACTCTTCTGAGCTCCGTTTCTTCTTGACTTTCGCAGCAGGGGTACTACTCGCCTCTTCTGAGTTCAAACCTGGTTCGTCTTTTGCAACCCCCAAAACTGAAACTACTGCAGGGTCAACTAGGGTGCTACTTGACTCTTCTTTGATGGCTTTTTGGTCACATTTTTCTTTCTTTGTCTGGTAAGATGGAGTAATTAAACGTGCCTTTTGATCCTGGGTATGTTGCAGTGCCCTTTCCTTCGTCTCTGCAACAGGCACAGTGAGCGTGGGAATCGAACCCCGCCAATAAATGTCCACAAAGACCCCGTTTCTACCCAGATGAAGCCATAATGATCTACAAGTGTCTATAAATAAATACATGTAGTAGTAAGGTAGACTTCAAATAAAGTAGCAAAATGACACTAATCTTCTAACTAACTAATGACTAACTTTCACCAAAATCCATCTGCAAAGTACATGCGCCAAACGAAAAAGATGCTATGAAGTCACGCTGTCTAGACAGGAAGGAAGTAAGATGCGCCCCCCCCTGGCGAATGCACAGTGGGACTGGTGGAAACACAGGCTAAATTTTTTATTTTGTTTGCCGGGCCGGTCTGTGCTGACCTGATTAGCAATTGTCCATGTGCACAATAAAATGCACATGTGCACTTAGGTCAATTTAATAAAAGCTTTTGTACTATCAAAAGTATGACAAGAAAAGTATAGTAACTTCAAACCTTACATATTGGCATATTTAACTGGCATTTAACTAAAATATTACAGTAGAAATTCACTAGTCAGAATGCCTTTGGGTGGTGACTTAGATAAGCTGTCTTAGTGTGAATCTATTAAATAAATTGTATGCGTGGAGAATCTAGCCTGCAGGATTCAATATTAGATTGGCTTAGAACTTCAAACATCAGAAACTAAGCCAGAACTAAGCTTAAATTGAAAATTTTAATTACTTAAATGTCGCTTTTATAAGCTACAAGCTTACCATGTGGGACTGAATGCTAACATAGGAGGCCGCGACAATAGCAGTGTCGTTTGGTGATTCGTCCTTCTTCTCTCGTGGTAAATTTAGCCAATACCCCCTCAGCTGGAATACAGAGGGGAGGCAGGGTGGGACTTTCTTCAGTCCCACATGGTAAGCTTGTAGCTTATAAAAGCTTTAAAAACTTTATTGCGCTACAATAGCTTACCATGTGGGACTGAATGCTGAAATTAACTGCCTGGTGGCAGGATTACAGCTGAGACTGGAGGAACTTTGTCCATTTTTCTTGAATTTAGAATTACAAAATAAACCAAATATTGTCAAAAAATACCAGTCCAAGGCCCAGTTACAGAGCCCCAGTTCTAAAGTCGGGTCTGTAAGTAGCCAAAAACCGAAATTTAATGAATGACAGTATGGGTACTGTCTAGATGTTTTGAGATCAGAGAGTGCAGCCGTGCTCACTCAAGAAAGTAGCCCGTAAGGGCATCACTGCTATAATAACACAGCCCTAGGCTTGAATCTCATTAATTTTGCCACCCTAAATATGAGATTATGGTACACTGAAAAAACACTAAAAAACATTATACAATTAAGAATAATAAGAACCCTTACCGTGAACATCGGGAGGTAACCAATACCTAGACCCTGGGATAGACTCCTGAAGACTTGGCTGCAGTGAGTGTGCCCCCCCCTTTTTCTTTCTTCCCAAAGATGAGTATGCTGAGGTGAAGGGTCTAGGACTTGTTGTACCGCTACTACTGGTCTTAGATACATATTGTTGTTGTCTGACTAAGTAAGGTCTTTTAGGTAAAAATTTATAATGTGTTGTGAGCTTTCCAGTGACATGCTTGCATGATTTGGTCCACTGATACCCAACCGTTGATACCTAACTGTAAAAGGCCTTAGAATGTCCTGCGAATGTCATGCGCTTTGATTTGGACCAGGTCCAAGGGTTGTTGGTCTGCTTGTTTATAACAAAGTTGTTTTAGCCAGGAAGAGAGTGTAGCGGGTCTGATGTCTGAGGTATGTCCTTTCTTAAAGGAGATGGAAAGAAGGGATCGAGTCCCTCTTAGGTCTTTGGTTTGATCCAAATAGTACCTAAGGGCCTGTACTGGACACAAGGTCCTGTCTTCCTTGAATTGTCTATCTACAATGGTAGTTAGAGCAGGAATAGTCACCGGGTACACACTTTGAGAACCTTCTCTTGCTAGTTGGTTTTTGGCTATGAAATCTGAAGAGGGGAACAAGGCAACCTTTTCCCATTGGCCTAGATTAGATACTTTGTTTGCAACCCAGGCATGGATTTCGCTGCAGCGCTTGCCGGAGGCTAAAGCTAGCAAGAAAGCAGTTTTGAGAGTAATATGTTTGAGGTCTGTGTCTTTCATAGGCTCAAAGGGTGCTTTTGTGAGCTCATTAAGTACAACAGAAAGGTTCCACTTGTGAAGATTCCTGGAACTTTTGGGACAATCCCTGTGAAAAACTGGTGAGTAACCTGTTAAGGTCTGAACAATGGCTGTCCTATAACCATCAATGGTCGAAGGGCGCCTGTTAAGATCTTGGTACAGGTACATAAAGAAGTCTGAGATTTACTTTATAGAGGGAGTGGAGAAATCCACCGAATTTTCTCTGCACCATTTCTCAAATAGGGCCCACTTTGACTTGCAGATGGTCCTTGTTGACGATTTCTGGGACTGTGGGACTGTTTGAGAAGAGTTCTTGACACTGGAAGTTGAAGTTGGATCTCTGTTGAGAGCTGCACTAGGTCCCAAAACCAGGGCATCTCTGGCCAGCCTGGGGCTATTACGATGATCAGGCAATTGGATTGTCTGACTTTCTGGATCACCCTGTGAAGGAGAGCCTTGGGAGGGTAAGCATAAGCAGTGTGACCTGACCAGTTTATGTCCAGAGCATCTATGTCCCAAGCATTTTGGTCTAGGACTGGAGACACGTACAGTGGAACTTTGTGGTTCAGACAAGTGGCAAATTGATCTACATGAGGAGTGAACCACTTGAGACAGATCTGTTTGAACACCTGCAGATGCAGTGACCATTCTGTTGACTGAACTTGGTTCGACCTGGACAGTAGATCGGCCATCAACATTCAGACACCCTGGAATGTGTCTGGCTTTTAGTGTTATCTTGTAATAATGGCACCAGGTCATGATCTTCCACAGGAGAGCACACATCTCCACCGAGTGGGTTCCACCTTGTTTGTTTATGTAGGCTACTACTGTTGAATTGTCTGTGGCAACTAACACTGTTTGGTTTTGACACTGGTCCTTGAACCTTCGAAGGGCCAGAGAAACCACCTTCAGTTCTAGAACATTTATGTGTAGCCTTTTTTCACTGTCTGACCACAGACCTTTTGCAGAGGTTTGCTCTAAGTGAGCGCCCCAGCCTTCGTTTTAGGTGTCTGCAAAGAGTTGGATACTGTGGTCATTGAGATGAAGGTCTGAGCCTTTCATCACATTTGTGGGATTTTGCCACCATTCTAGGTGTGCTGAGATGGTTTCTGTTCAAGGAAGGAGGGTGTCCAACGACTGAGGAAATCTCCAGTGCTCCTTGAGGTTAAACTGATATGGCCTCATTCTCCGTTTTTCAACCCAATTAGCAACATCAAACATCTTGCAGTCAAAACATGTTTTGACTTGATTTGTAGGAACAATCTAATCTAATCTAATGTGGACTTTTATAGCGCTTAATCTCCATCACTGATGGACTCTAAGGCACATCTAAACATAAAGCAAGGCAGTTATCATTAATCAAGGGACATAGCCAGGTCATACCAAGGAGACACAGATGTGTCAAATCCTGAAGTTTGAGCCATCTCTCTTGAGTGGGTTTTACAAGGGCTGAATCTAGATGGTATTCGTAGCCCACGAAGGAGAACACCTGAGTTGGTTTTAGTTCGGACTTCTCCTGATTTATTATCCACCCTAAGGACTGAGTCAGGTCCACCACTGTCTGAGTGTTCACTTTTGCTTCTTCCTGAGACTGGGCCCTGATCAGCCAGTCGTCCAGGTACTGGTGAAGTCTGATTCCCCCTTGACAGGGCCATCAGCTTCACCTCTTTTACCATCATTGTAAAGACCTGAGGGGCCATGGCTAGTCCGAAGGGAAGGGAAGTGAATTGGAACACCTGTGACCTGTGGCAAAACCTTAGGTACTTCCTTGAGTTTGGGTGGATGGTGATGTGAAGGTAGGTGTCTGATAGGCCTATCAACAACACCCATTCCCCTGGAATCAAAGAGGCCCTGATGGATTCTGGTGTTTCTATTTTGAACTTTTCTACAAGTAGGAAGGTGTTAAGCCTGCTGAGGTCTATTACTGGCTTCCATCTTTGGTGAGGCTTTGGTACAAGAAACAGGCGACTGTAGAACCTGACAGATTTTACATTTTCCACCCTTTCTATTGCGTTCTTTGACAAAAGAGACTGGATACAAGAGGTCAGGACTAGTTCTTTTTGAAGGGCCCTGTAACCTGACTCAATCAGTGGGGCTCTGACTAAATTTGGTTTTGAGATGAATGAAAGAACGTAACCATTGGTGATAATGTTTAACACGTTGTCTGAACATTTGTTTGTGTGCCAGTCTCTTCTGAAAGAATGGAGGCAACCTCCTACTGGTGGACTGAGGGAGGTTTGAAAGGAGTCATTGGGAAGAGGGGTTTCCATGCCCTCGACCCTTGAGTGGGTCGAAAACGACCCCTGGAGCCTCTGAAGTTCGGTTTCCCCCTACATGAGGAATTGCCCCTATAGGGGCGTTTTCTGTAGGAGCCTCTTTTCTTGTTGTGGTGGGGACCATGAAAGGGCTTGTTTTGATACGGTCCAAAACCGTGAGAGTCTTTAGGGGTGCCTTTTTTAAGGAGGAAGTCCTCTCCATCCTTTACTAGTTGAGACTTGAAAAGAGGAGAGGGCCAAAAAGGCGAGTTCCCCAGTTCCTGACATCTCGAGTCCCCTAGATGTGGTTGAAGAAGGGTAATTTCAGCCTCTCTTCTCAGAAGGTATATATTTCCCTCTGGAGTATGTGGGCTACAGATTTACTAAGGCAGGCTAAGGCTCTCTGTTGAATAAGAATCCTCTTCGGGGTTGGCACCCTTTAAAATTTTGTTTCTGACCCTTTTGAAGGTAGCCTTGGCACTGTGTAGGCACTTCTCCATAACAGTGTTACAGAAGGAAGCAGTCCTAGCACAAGTAGCTGTGAAATTGAAGGTAGAGAGATTCTGCCGAGCTTGATGGAGAGATACAGATTTTTGCAAAATCTGTGTTAAGTTCTTGAAGCTTATCTTCAAAACAAGGTTGTCCCACATTGTAGTACTTGGCTGTTGAGGCCGGGGGTTTGATGTATTTACCCTCAGGTAAATTGGAGGCCAAGAAATCTTGTTCAAATTTCTCAAAGGCATCTTTGAGAATTGGGTTTAAAGGGAGCAGAGCAGAAGGGCCTCTTGGCCTTAGCTCCTGTTGGCCTATCTCGTTGTCCAGGCCTAGCACAGTGGTAGAGGACCTAGGCAAAGTTTCCCTGGGATCAGGGAGATCTAGGATGTGCCTGAAAGTTTCCACTTCCTCAGCATATTGGGAAGGGACGTCAGACATGTCTACCTCCCTATAAAAGACTGGATCTGTGCTGTCCTGATGTTGAGGTTCCTGAGGAACCTTAGGTTGAGTTTTAGTAGGCTTTGTAGTTGGGGCAGAGGACTCATCTTCCTCTGAAGAAGATGACTGAGAATAATATTTAGCCCTTGCCTTGTGCTTTCTTTTGTCAGAATGCTTTTTTTGCTTTAGGAACCACCTTTCTAGGGTGTTTTCCGATTCGGAATGATGTTCCGAGTGGTCGGATTCAATATCCGATTGCTTGGAAGCATGCTCGGACTGGACATTTTGAGAAGACTTGGGAGGAAGTGAAGGTCCACAAACGTCAGTGTCCATAGGTTGAACATCCGAGTGGTCGGATGCCCTTGCAATAGAAGTCCGAGTCGGAATAGGGTCGGGCTGATTACTTGGACCAGGTCTAGCTTTAGCAGAGTCGAATGTCTGCACTACATCCGACTTGGAGGCTTTTTTGAAAGAAAGCATTTCGTCTCTGAGATACTTTATTGCCTCCAGCATAGATGCCTGGAAAACCCCCATTTCTTGCTTAAGTTGGATGTTAAATGTACTACCCAGGGATTTTTCTAGCCTACTCTCTATTTTATTCTGCAATGCAGTACCTGGGGTAGGAGGGACAGTTTGTGGCATTTTTAATGACAAAGATCAAAACGCAGGGGTTGGGGACGTGGAGGTGAAGAAAACAAGTTTTCAGCAGCACCCTCAAGGTCTGCTTGAGAGCCAGAAAAGGCATCACCATCGTCACCCAACAGGTCAAGGTCATCTTTACTGGTATTTGGATCCGACGACTTCTGCTTCCGAATATACGAACGTCTATGTTTTTATTTTAATCTGATGTTCTTCTGTGAAACTATCACAGATATTGCAAGGAGACTGATAAGTGACACAGGGGTCATCTCCCTTGCCAGATTCCCTACAGGTAGGGGAGTAATTGTGGGTATCAAACGATAGCAGAAGTGACGGCATTTGGATGATCTTGCCTTTGCACTTGCTTGGTAGGAAGACATTTTTACTGCAATAAAAAGATCTGAGTCTAAACGTGGAAAACTCACAAAAACATTAAATATTCAAAGAATACTTATCCTCAACTTCCCAGTTTTACAAAACGTTCTATACAATAAAATAAAAGAAATGGCTGAATAATAACATCCAACAATATGTATGTGCTAAGAAAACAGTAAATTATTGAGAGATATTTCAAACGACTTTCCAATATGGCAGCCAACGAGAGAAGGATAAATTACCAAACGACACTGTTATAGTACATACTAAACCATGGACTCTGCCAAATCCAAATGTCCATTTTTCTTGGTCGTTGGCTGGAGTTGCGGCTTCCCGAGGTAAGCTATTGTAGCGTAATAAAATGTGTGTTATATGTACGAACACTGTATGCTAGCATATCTCATAAACCTACCAATATTAAAAGTGAAAAAAGTTATATTTAAAATATAGCATGTATCCCAAAGCCTGGGGAAAGAGTACTGGACATCATGTCATATAGAAGATGAAAAAGTACAAGTACAGGAAAAGTAACGTTAAGTATCTTCATAACGTTCAGTTATGAAGATATCTTAACCAAATTTGCAGAGAATGTGTATGGCTGTGAAAACATGTCTGTACAAAATTTTGGTACTCGTGGCCGCCATGTACAACATGGCCGCCATAGCCGATTGCTGGAAAATTATTGATATGTTCTAAAATTTAAACTATTGCAGCTAGTTGTGTCAGATTTGCACAAAATGTAAATGGCTAGAAAAGCTTGCTCAAGAGTAATTGTTTTGAAACAATAATGGCTGCCATATCATATCTTTTATGTCAAATGGGGGGATGCATATCAAAAAGCCGTAACATCTCCCTTATCATTGGTCCTAGGGGTTTGGAATGAGAAAACTACTCATTGGAAATCGTGGTCTGCAAATCTGTTGCAAGTTTCAATTTTTTTCCCTTTGACCCCTGCTTCAAAGTCATGTAGGGTCATCATGCTAAAGGTGCCTTATATTTCCATTATAACTAGTTCTAGGCCATCAAAATATGAAAACAACTTGTGGGAAGTCATGGCCTGTGAATCTGACAACATTTTTGTGGATTCTGTATACTTCTTACAACTGAAGTTGTTCCTAAGATTTTCCCAAATCTCAATGTTGTTGTTATTTAGCTGTACCTGCAGGCTAGGATTCTTGCCCATCAAGACTGGCTAATTTTAAGTCATCACTCATAGAAGGCCATTCGTCATCTAGTAAAAGGCCGAGGCCACAAAACAATGGCTCCTGGTTGAAGGTGCTACCCATATATACCCACGTACCAATAGTTAAATAGTTAAATAGGTCTATGTAAAATATTTTAAAAGTTATTACATATTAAAGGAAATCTCTAGAGGAAAAATGGCCAACGGGCCGATGTTTAAAGCCCAGCAATGTTTTTAAAGAAAGAGATTTTAGGTAAAATCTGGGCATACATATAAGGGGCATGTATATGTATTATATGCCCAGGTCACACTGTGGCGAGGCCACTACGAATTAACTGGCGAATATGAAGATTTGCTGCGAATTAAAAATCGTGGTAGTTCGCCACAGAAAGGGCGGGGAAGTGTGGTCACATGGTTGGAATTGGAAAAATCCACGAATTACTTCGATCCGGCTACCATGGGCTACCATCATCTTCATCCTGTGGAAGATCTTGGTACGATGTTCTCATCTCCCAGTCAAGAACATCTTGTTTCTGTGAAGAACGTCGACGAAGATCAAACAAACTTCGTAGAAGTATGTACAAATTAATGCGAAGTGTTGCGATTTCCGTGAGATGTTCTTGCACCAAGCCACGACCATGGTGGAGGGTTGAGCGAGCTGTGACGAGGAGGAAGAACGTGCTGAGAAGAAGTGACGACCAATTCGTGTATAATGCCAGTTCCTATATAAACAGTCTGGATCATCTGGATTCACTTCATTTATCATCAGACGTCGGACAGTGTACATCAAAGGCTATGGACCTACAGAGACTCAGATTATTGCACCAACTGTATGAGGCTCATCGTTTAAATGTACAGAATCAGATTGTGATTGCACAGATACTGGTTGATAGACAGAGAAGGCGTCGACCAAGGCCCAGGAGGTATTGGGTGAAGCCCTGGCTCTCCAGGAGGTTGGACTATGGACACTATGATCGTTTGATGAGGGAGCTGGAGGCTGAGGATGTGGTGTCTTTCAGAAATTTTGTCCGGATGGACCCGGCCATGTTCAGAGAGGTCTTGCAGAGGGTGGGGCCCAGAATTGAGAAATATGACACATGGTTCAGGAAGTCTATCAACCCTGGATGCAGACTTGCAATCACACTTCGTTTCTTGGCCACTGGAGAGAAGTACAGGAGTCTGATGTTTGGCTTCAGGGTAGCACACAACACCATCTCAGTCATAGTAAGACAGACTTGTGCGGCCATCGTGGTAGAATATGGTGAGGAAGTCATGCAGTGTCCCCGTACCAGTGATGCATGGAAGCAGGTTGCTGCAGAATTTTCTTCCAGATGGAATTTCCATCACACCCTGGGGGCTATAGATGGCAAGCATGTGGCAATCAGGTGTCCTAAGAATGGTGGCTCACTCTATTTCAACTACAAGGGCTTCCATTCCATAATACTTCTGGCTCTGGTGGATGCCAAGTACAAGTTCCTTTGGGTGGATGTTGGCACCAATGGATCCAGTTCTGATGCACAGATCTTCAATGACTGTGATTTGCGCTCAGGCATTATTGATGGCACCTTGGATGTACCTGATGCAGAGCCATTGCCTGGTGATGACCGTGATATGCCATATTTTCTCATTGGGGATGATGCCTTCTCTCTGAGGACCTGGTTGATGAAGCCGTTTAGTGCCAGAGGACTTCCTGATGAGGAGAGGATCTATAACTACAGACTGTCTCGTGCCAGAAGGGTGGTGGAAATTGCGTTTGGCATCATGGCCAACAGATTTGGTTGTCTCCTCACCACCATGAGTCAGAATCCAGAGACTGTTACCTCTATTGTATTGGCCTGTTGCACGTTGCACAACATCATGAGACTGAGGTATCCAGGTATCCACCAGGGACTGGGTGATGAGGAGGATGACAACCACAGAGTTATCCCAGGACAGTGGAGGCAAGGTGCTTGTTTGCAGGACATTGAGGATGTGGCTGGTGGCAACAGGGACACACAGGTTGCCAAGAGACAGAGACTGTATTTGAAGCATTATTATAATGCTCCAGTAGGGGCCACGGCGTGGCAAAGAGACATGATGTGAGACTTTCACATATGCCAAGGACATTTCTTAGTAGTGACTGCATTGTGTTAATTATTGTTATGATTCAGTGCTGCATCATTATCTGTGTTATATTTTGTATTGGGTGTTATATACTTGTTGAAATAAAGTTGCAATGTTCTTGTATTGCAATAAAGTTATTGTCCTATTGCACTTCATATATGTATTATGTGTATAGTAGGGTCAAAGAGGTTAAGTCTGAAACCAAATCAGGTCAAACATGTAACAGGTCACACAAACCAGTTCACAACTTTGCCACCACAGGGGCCGAAGGTCACAAAGGTCAAAAATCAATCAAGGCCATAACTGAAGGAAAGTTAAGAAATCTAACCAGCTCCAAGGTGGAAACTCTGCAACCAAACGCCGACTGCTTTGGAATCAGAGCATAATGAAATCCAGAAATGGAAGATAAACAAATTTTAACATTGGCCACCTGTGAAGATGTCCCTCTCCGAAAGCAGCTTGGACTCCTTGATGGTCTGGTTGAGAAGGTCCATACTGCGCATCTGATATGTGGGCCAGAGATCCTCGTGGATCAGCCCAAGCAGTCCTGTCATTGGTCTGTGCCTCCATAGATGTTAAGAGTCTGTCCAGCCTGTCAGAGATCTGGGTACTGTTGTCGCTCTGCTCGCACATCTTGTCCAGGAGCTCTGACTCAGTGCTGGCACTTCTCCTTGTGGCTCTCCTGCCACTGGTCCCAGAGAGGGTGATACCTGGAGGAGGAGTGCTGCACACTCTTGGTTCACCTAGTGATCCTGACTCCACGGGCTCATCTGCAGGATCCAAGTCAGTGGATAGGTGTGAAGGCATGGTGGCAGTTGCAGAAGCAGCAGAGGCCAATGAGGTGATGACAAAGGCAGTGGTGGTAGCAGATGAGCAGGTAGCAGAGGCTGAGGTGGCTGCGGCAGAGGCAGAGGCAGTTGTGGTGGAAGCTGGTTTCAACTGAAAGTACAGTAGAACAAAGACACACGGTAAGCATATAGTATACATGTTCAACAAACAGTTTAGGTAGGTACTGTGAAGTAACAAGTATGAACTCCTGTGTCACTACAGAAAACTTTACAGATTTTTGCCAAACATTAGTGTTACAGCTACAAACTTGTATCCATAGGTAGTCACTGTTTACAAGTCAAGAATACACAACGCAGCAAAAACATCAGGATATCCAGGTGAGTCAGACTGTGAGAATGTACTTACATTGCAGGACTGCCTGGAGGGGACTCTGGAGATGTGGTCATCCAGGAAGCTGAAAGACCTCAGGATCCAGGTGTCCCTGTCTGTGTGTTCCTTTGCCCCGTCACCAGACTTCCTGCAGGTAAGCTTGCCATACCTTGTCCTCATCCCTTTGAATCAGATCTTCAGGTTGATGGCTGAAAAAGGAAGAGGAGACACGGACACATTAGGTAGGTTATCAAAGTAACAATGGGTTACATTAAGTTTTAAACTGCTTCACATCTGTGGTGTCATCTGCAAATGGGTGAAGCCTTATACATCACACGATGACAGAGTACAATTCAAAATAACATAAATTAACAGAATAAGTAAACATTCAACATAAGTCCATTTACACATTACTGTACACGTAGTACCTCCATCACAATTTAAATTATTACCTGAAACTATGAAAAGGTTAAATCATAATGGTTAGTCTAACTCACCTTCCATGCCCATGACCCTGGCCTGGGTGGCCCAAGCAACCTCCTTCCTGTCCGTGTCCCTGTACTCCTTCTTGGCCTTGTTATACATTTCCGGATGGTTCTTGAGCCACTCAGCCATCTCATCCTCTTGCCCATCTGTCATCCTCACCAGCCTCTTCTTCTTGAACCTCCCCTGGGACTGGCTGTCTTGGGTTGCCTCTTCCAAGTCATCTGTGTCTTCTGGCTGGGTGGCCTGAGTGGCTGTATCCCCTGGGTCTGATGATGAAGCTTGAGTGGCAGGCAGTTCATCTGGCTGTTCTGGCTGTTCAGGCTCCTCAGATGCTTCAACAGGAGGCAGAGTGACCCTCTTCCTCTTTCCAAGTCCAGGTCTCTTCACCATATTTCTTGTATGAAATATATCCCAAAATTTATCCAAAGTTTGTCGATGTGTACACATTGAAGAAAAATTCGCAAGTGATGACAATTGTTCGCGGTGCCCTGCTTTTATAGTCTCCAGCCAGTCTGCCGCAACCTGTGAAGGTCGTAGCTGATTGGTAGCCAGTTCTTTGCATGCGCAGTCAGTTCGCCAATCACCGACGAACTACTGCGACATTCGCTTCTCATTGGCTGAGAGGACGACGAATATCTCCGGGGCCTCGTAGCATATTCTTCAGGGGCGACGATGCATGGCTTCCCTGCTGCGAATATCGTTGTTTGTTCTTCGTCTTTCAGCCGACAATCTTCAAAGGAAAGTTGGCGAACAATGAAGAACAATGAAGAAGCCTGCTACGAAGTGGCGAATTGGGGTACGAGGGTGCTACGAAGTCGACGAATCCACCACCCTCTGTGAAGAATTGCAAAGAAATAGACGAAGCGTGGCGATAGTTTTGAACAGTTTGAAACTGTCGTAGCCAGATGACGATCCATGGAGAATGTTGGAGAACAGTGAAGATGGACCAAGAATATGCTACCAACAAGGACGAATTGCACGATCGCGACTAAACATCGCCACAGTGTGACCTGGGCAATATATATCAGCCATAGGATGATCGGCCTCTAGACCGGTCCTGGTAGTAGAGAACACAGGATAGCTTTTTTGTCGTTGGCGGGACTGGTCACGCCAACTGGTTTACCAATTGTCACATTTGGTAAGGTATTAATTTTTAATTTAATTTACCATACCTATTTATAATTTGTGCTCAAATCTTGTATTACCTTATTAATAAAAATCCAGATATAAAAGGCATAAATATTGGAAATAAAGAATTTCGCCTTACACAATTTGCTGATGACACTACATTGATTTTAGACGGTTCACAGAGCTCTCTTCCAGCAGCACTTAACACAATTGAAGTTTTTGATAATTACTCAGGATTAAAGAAAGTAAAACCAAACTTGTGTGGATTTCAAGGAAAAAACATTCCAAGTGGAAATTAAACATAAATTCAAATTTCGAGTGGGGTGTTTCAGAATTTAAACTACTTGGAATATGGTTTTCAGTAGATTTAATGAAAATCCCAAGCATAAATTACAGTTTGACACTGGATGATGCTAAAAAGCTGATTTTAAATTGGAAAAAGAGGAATCTGACACCATTTGGAGAGATAACAATACTTAAAACCTTTATCTTGTCCAGGTTTAACCATCTTTTTGGTTCCATCCCATCCCCTACAAAAGATTTTTTGTCAAAATTAAATACTCTATTATACAACTTTATTTGGGATAATAAACCAGACAAAATAAAAAAGAGTACTTCTGTGTCAGGACTACAAAATAGGAGGCCTCAAAATGACTAATCTAGAATGTTTCATTCAATCCCTCAAATTAACTTGGATTAATAGACTCTTGAAATGTGGAGCATCTCCATGGTGTATTCTTTTTGAAGAAACAGTTTGTGTGAAAAAAATATCATGCTTTGGGAGTCAATGGTTTAAGCACCTAGTCAGTAAATCACAAAATCAATTCTGGAAAGATGTGTTTTTAGCATGGATCAAAATATCCAGACCTGTTAAAAGTAATATTGATTTTATATACAGTGTTCTGTGGTACAACCCGGATATATCTGATACACCCCTATTCTATCCAACATGGTTCAGAAATGGTATAACCTTTGTCGGAGACATTTTAAATAACGAAGGTCAAATAACGAGTAAAGCCGAAATTGAGAATCTGTATTGATTTAAAATTACAAATTTCCTCGAGTACCACAGACTAAAAATTTTGCTGACTAGGTTTTTGAACAAACTGAAAATCACAGCTGGAAAATTTGAGCGGCCTTGTATCCCTCATCATATTTCAATAATAATCCACTCTAAAAATGTAACAAAAACCTTTTATAGTATTTTAAACGACACAACCATTGATGCTAAGTTTAAATATAGATGGAACGAGGAATTAGGAAAAAATATACAGGAAAAAAATTGGGAACTTACATTCCAGATATGTTTTAAAACTGTTCAAGATAATGATATAATATGGCTCCAATACAGGGTTTTACATACCGGTAGAATACTGGGTACGCAATACATACTTAAAAAAATAGGCAAAGCTAAATCATCTTTGTGTCTGCAATGCAATATCTCTCCTGAAACTCTCCTACATTTATTTTACCACTGCAATAAATCTCAAATAATTTGGAATGAACTTAAATCATGGATTCAAAATGAGATTAATTTTACTATGAATATACAACCAAGGGATATAATGTTAGGATATTTTAAGAAGGACCAGTATTTCCTTCCAACCAACACAATCATTATGGTTACAAAGAAATTTCTATTTAAAAATTCTAGAAAAGGTATTCCACATATATTCAAAAACTTACAGGAGGATGTTAAAAATGTATATGTAGAACAAAAGTTAGTTGCTATATATAATTTTAAAGAAGATATGTTTAATGAAGACTGGAAACATTTTGTAAAACTGTTTGATTAAAAATTATAAAAAAAAAACCAAAATGGTAATTTAATACTGGGTCACCTTCTTGCCAGGGTGTTTGTAACCCCAGTGTTTGTAATGGCAATATATGGAAAATTGTGAAATAAAAGATTTGCAGGAAAAAAATTTTTTTAATTTACTTAATTATTAAATTTGCAATTTTAGAAGTCTTGTTCCCATTTAAGTAGCTTATCTTTGAGAATTAGTTTAGCAGGCAGAAAAATAGATGGCCCTTTTGGTCTGGCTTTATGTTGAACTACACTAAACTAGATAATACTGGCATAGTGTGTTTTGGGTCAGAGATACTCAGCACTTGTCTCAAGGTCTCCATTTCTTCAGTTTATTGTGATAGCAAATCACTGAGGTTCACTTCTCAAGGATAAAATGGGTCAGGGGCAATTCCCTTCTGACTTCATGAGACTTCCTTTCATTGTCTAACTCTTTCACATCCCTATACACAATAGTGGAAGGCGGCTGCCTTGATTTTTCTTGTTCTTTGTCATTATTATCCCTTGCTTAGGGGAAGATTTACTTGTTTTTGCCCGGAAGCAGTGAGGGGATGCTTCATATAAGCTGACATAGCATGTAGACTTATCTTTTGATTTTGATTTGTCTTTATGTCTTTTTGACTTTGATATCTGGGTCTTGGTGGGCTTGGTTGAGGAAAACCTCAAAATCAAGGTTACTGGTGGATCTGCTGAGTAGCCACTACAGGACCCAGGTGATAAAGCTCTGAGTCAGCCCAAGCCACATCCTTCAAGTAGAAATTGTGTGAAGGTGTTGTGTGACTTCCAACGGCAGGCTGATAATATCTATTCCAGTGAGATTCCTGACTGGAAGGCCTTGGAAGCAGCAAAGGCCTTGACATCATGGGCTTTAACCTGATGTAGGGTGAGGGCTTCCTAGTCTGAGAGCTTGTAGCATAGGTTGGGCAAGGAAGGCAGGCTCAGTGGGATCGGACTGGACATGGTCACTAGGTCCCAAAACAAAGGCATGTTGAGTCACCCCGGAGCAATCAGAATGATTCTCTTGCATGGGGAGTCCTGCAACTTCTCCACCACTTTGCCCAAGATGGCTGCTGGTGAGAAGGCATATGCGTCCAGATCCTCCCATGGCAGACTGAGTGCATCCACTGCTGTGGCCAGGGGATCTGGTACCGGTGACACAAACAGTGGCAACTTGTTGTTGAACCTCGTGGCAAATAGGTATATTTGAGGCCAGTGGCACCTGCTGCATATAGCTTGGAAGACCTCTGCAAGGAGAGACCACTCTGTTTGGATGGTCTGGCCTAGTCTGGATTAGCTTGTCTGCTACCACATTCAGTCGGCCTGGAATGTATCAGGCTTTGAGAGTTACTTGCTTGGTACACCAGGTCAAGACTCTCCATAGTAGGGCACAAAGTGGGCCCGACCTCATGCCTCCTTCCTTGTTTATGTAGGACACTACTGTAGTGTTGTCGGTTACCACAAGTACTATCTTGTCGGTACAGAGGTCTTGGAACTCTTTCAAAGCCAGAAAGACTGCTTTTAGTTCCAGATAGTTTATATGCAGCTTGCTTTCTGGCAGTGACCAGGACCCTCTTGTAGTGTGTTCATTTAAGTGAGCGCCCCACCCTTCTTTTGATGCGTCTGTAAATATTTGCAGAGAATGTTTTATTGGATGTAATGGTTGGCATGTGAGAATATTGTCTTCTTTTAGCCACCAATGTAAGTGGGGGTGCAGGGACCTGGGAATTGGAATCACTTTTTCTAGTGACTCTGGTACCCTCCAGTTGTTTTTGAGATGCCACTGTATGGGTCTCATGTGCAGTCGGCCTAGGTGAACTTGTTTTTCTGTGGTTGTTAGTAAACCTATCAGAGACATGGACCGGACAAGCTGGTAGTGACAGTATTTCCAAAGTTTTGAATAATTAGCTATGGGTCTGAAACTTCACCAAGTGAAAGCTCTTCCAAAAGTAGGTGAATGAGTTATTTGAGAAAAATTGGCTATCTGCGATACTTTTAGAGATAATTCGCATTTACTCATTTTGAGTAGGTGAGTAAATAGCTATGGGTCTGAAACTTCACCATGTGAAAGCTCTCCCACAAGTAGATGAATGAGTATTTGATAAAAATTGGGTATCCGCAATACTTTTACAGATAATTAGCATTTACTCATTTTGAGTAGGTGAATAATTAGCTATGGGTCTGAAAGTTCACGGAGTGAAAGCTCTCCCAAAAGTAGGTGAATGAGTTACTTGAGAAAAATTGGCTATCTGCAATACTTTTAGAGATAATTCGCATTGACTCATTTTGAGTAGGTGAGTAATTAGCTATGGGTCTGAAACTTCACCAAGTGAAAGCTCTCCCAAAAGTAGGTGAATGATTTATTTGAGAAAAATTGGCTATCTGCAATACTTTTACAGATAATTCACATTTACTCGTTTTGAGTAGGTGAGTAATTAGCTATGGGTCTGAAACTTCACCATGTGAAAGCTCTCTCACATGTAGATGAATGAGTTATTTGATAAAAATTGGGTATCCGCAATACTTTTACAGATAATTAGCATTTACTCATTTCGAGTAGGTGAATAATTAGCTATGGGTCTGAAACTTCACGGAGTGAAAGCTCTCCCAAAAGTAGGTGAATGAGTTATTTGAGAAAAATTGGCTATCTGCAATACTTTTACAGATAATTCGCATTTACTCGTTTTGAGTAGGTGAGTAATTAGCTATGGGTCTGAAACTTCACCATGTGAAAGCTCTCTCACATGTAGATGAATGAGTTATTTGATAAAAATTGGGTATCCGCAATACTTTTACAGATAATTAGCATTTACTCATTTCGAGTAGGTGAATAATTAGCTATGGGTCTGAAACTTCACGGAGTGAAAGCTCTCCCAAAAGTAGGTGAATGAGTTATTTGAGAAAAATTGGCTATCTGCAATACTTTTAAGAGATAATTTGCATTTACTCATTTTGAGTAGGTGAGTAATTATCTACGGGTCTGAAACTTCACTATGTGAAAGCTCTCCCAAAAGTACATGAATGAGTTATTTGATAAAAATTGGGTATCCGCAATAGTTTTTGAGATAATTAGCATTTACTCATTTTGAGTAGGTGAGTAATTAGCTACCGGTCTGAAACTTCACCAAGTGAAAGCTATCCCAAAAGTAGGTGAATGAGTTATTTGAGAAAAATTGGCTATCTGCAATACTTTTAGAGGTAATTCACATTTACTCATTTTGAGTAGGTGAGTAATTAGCTATGGGTCTGAAACTTCACCATGTGAAAGCTCTTCCAAAAGTAGATGAATGAGTTATTTGAGAAAAATTGGCTATCTGCAATACTTTTAAGAGATAATTCGCATTTACTCATTTTGAGAAGGTGAGTAATTATCTACGGGTCTGAAACTTCACCATGTGAAAGCTCTCCCAAAAGTAGATGAATGAGTTATTTGATAAAAATTGGGTATCCGCAATAGTTTTAGAGATAATTAGCATTTACTCATTTTGAGTAGGTGAATAATTAGCTACGGGTCTGAAACTTCACCGAGTGAAAGCTCTTTGGGATAGCTGCTCTGCAGAGATACCCTGAAGATCCAAAATTTCGTCGAAATTGCTCTATGTAGCACGGTTTTCAAGATATAAGCATTTTTATGTTTTGCAGTTTTTGCGAAAAATTTGAAAATTCAAAATGGTCGCCATTTTTGGCAAGACAAAATTTTTTTAAAAATTGGCATGGCTACTCTGCAGAGATACCCTGTGGGTCAAAAATTTCGTCAAAATCGCTCTATCTAGCACGGTTTTCGAGATATAAGCATTTTTATGTTTTGCAATTTTTGCGAAAAATTCGAAAATTCAAAATGGCCGCCATTTTTTGCGAAACAAATTTTTTTTGAAAATAGGCATGGCTACTCTGCAGTGATACCCTGTGGGTCAAAAATTTCGTCGAAATCGCTCTATCTAGTACGGTTTTCGAGATATAAGCATTTTTGTGTTTTCCTTATTTGGAAAATTCATCATGATTAATTAATCATTAATTACTCGGCCATTTCTTAACCAATCAATGCCAAAATCTAATGATTTCCAGATTTTAATAGAATGAATGTATTTGCCAAGTTTCAGGTGAATTGATAAAATTCCTTTCAAGTTATCATCCGGACAAGCTTCCCCATCGAAAAAAAGACATTTTTGGTCATGTGACCTCTCTGATTGGTTGAAATGTCACTGCAGCATATTCAAAAAAATTCCCCAAGGCTACTGCCTAAACCTGCCAAATTTGAAAAGAATCCGCCTAACGGTTACAGAGTTATAAGGAAAACAAAATGCGGAGCCGGCAGAGCCTGAAGGTCTCCCATACACACACAAGCGTCCCTTGTGGGACGCTTAATTCTGCGTTTACCATGGTTTGGGAGAGAGTTATTCCTATTCTGATATGACAAGTGTTTAAACTTTATAAATATCATTAATTATTTTCATTTTTATGAAAAAATTTGAGACAGCAATAGAAATCAACAGGTTATGCTGATACTACCTGTAAAATTTTTCCTCCATTAGCCAATCAGAGTCACGGACACAGCTTTGCCATGTTAGAATTCACATTTTATTGTGCACAGATTTGTTTATCAACAGCATCTGTTACTTCAAGTTGTGGTGTACTAAAACACAGTTCCTTCAGATTTGGGTTATTTTTTCAAAACGATCGGCTGGTTTTCATTATCGTAAACGCCCATTCCTAGCTTTTGCAAATATTTGGTCACACTGCCCATGGGCATTTTAAACAGCAGATACGGTAGTCTGCGGGTAAGAGTTTCAGACTTGTTTAGCTGCTACTAGTGTACCCAGGTACAAATTATTGTTGTTATCTGACCAAGTTAGGTCTTTCAGGCAAAACTTTGTGAAAGTATTGTGTGCTTTCCAGTGACAAGCTTGCATGATCTGGTCCACTGAAACCCCACTGTAAAAGGCCTTAGAGGCCACGAAGGCCCTAATATTGTGTACAGTTAATGACAAATGCACACAGGCAGACAGACAGGCAAACATACACAGTTACCTTTTACAAGTTTTTACTAGATGTCAGCAGGAAATTCAATACAGTATCATTTTGGAAACCTACTGTTAAACTGATAACCATATGTCCATACAAGTTAATGCATTGTGCAAGATGGGTCCTGTCTTGTCTGCCTCCTCATGAAGGAAAGAAGGAATTACTTATATTTATCCGCCTCAGTTAGGTTTGCAATGAACATATTTTTTTTTTTTTTACAACAAAGCAAGTTTATTTTTTCAGTCATAATACTGATATCCTGAAAACTTGGTCAATATTTGTCACAGGTTTTGAATGTAAAGTACCCACAAAATCACAAGTTCAAAAACAATACAGAAAAGGTGTTGTCATAGCAACAGTTGATACCAACAAGTTGGCAGAAGGCTTAATCACTACTTTTCTAGTTACCCTTGCAAAAAATATATTCTGAAAATATTGCTTAAAATCTTTGCATGGTTTTTGTTTATGAAGAACCCCCCAAATTAAAAGTGAAAAACAACAGGAATTAAAAGTGAAAAAAATTAGCATCAGAGATGCCCGTACCCCACAGCCTGGGGAAATAGTTTTCAACACCATGACATATAGAAGTAGTGAAACAGTACAAAGACCAGAATACTTTCAGCGCAGTGTCACTTATATAAAGGTACAAATAATGTTTAAGTAGAGAAAATAACATCTAAGAGAAAGAAAATGTATTTAAAGATAAAGTCTAAAATATGAAACTGTAAAATTTAGGAATTGGAGAATAGCTGTCAATGCAAATAGCATAATTATGTAAAAATGCATATAATAATCAGTTGCAGCAATCCATATATCCTTGTCATAACAAAAAGATGTCTCAAATATGGCAGCTGAACACACTTTGGCGGAGCAAAAAGGTAACACGATGATGCACACATACATTTACATACACCCCCTAAACAATGTCCCTATCAAGTCTAAACCTTCTACACCTCATGGAATCCAAGAAATAGCCCGGAGTCAGTCAACAGTGATCAGCATTAAGGAAACACAGCTTTATTCCAGCAATAAAAATGAGCATAATGGTGAAAAACCACTGTGGTTGAAAGCCAGGGATTGCCCTACTCTGATTGGTCTGCTCAAATTTTCTGTGGTCATGTGACAGGTGGTTTCAAAACAAACCTTTGTATACAAACATATGCACATGTACTTTATCTTAATTTATTTCCTAATTAAAACAATGTATGGGTTCTTAAAATATATAGGTTTCATAAAGAATGTTATAAAGAACAAAATTAGTGAATAAAAAAAGTTGAAAAAAAATTGGGGAGTACACCTTTAAAACCCGAAAATCTTAATAGTGTTGCCATAGCAACAGTTGTAACCGGATATCCCCCAAAACTAATCAACTCTAGATCCTCTTGGGGTAAAAATTTGGTGAAAATCCATGCAGGGGTTTAGGCTGTGGAACACCCACAAACTTTAAAACCCGAAAATATTGAAAGTGTTCCCATGGCAACAGTTGTTACTGGATACCTCCCAAAACCTAATCAGCTCTAGATCCTCTTGGGGTAAACACATTCTGAAAATTTGGTGAAAATCCGTGGAGGGGTTTAGTCTGTGGAGCACCCACAAACTTTATTGTAACCTTACAAAAGTAACCTTTTTCTTTTTGTCTAGATATATGTACATGATGCAAAAAATCTCAATTAGCAAATCAAATATCTTCCAAACACCCAAAAAATTTTCCCAACCTTAAAGTCAAAGTTACTTTGCAGTTGTCAGGGAGTTTAAGGTAATCTTTAGTAAAGGTTCTGTTCAAGGTTTGTTACATTCACAGCTAAAACATGCCTAGTACTGTATTTGAAATACTGTTCAAAAATTGCCAAACTTAAAGTGAATATAATTCTGCTATTACTGGGAGTTAAACATCACCATATTGTATATCTAATCTAATCTAATCTACTGCTTTGCAGGCACAATATCTTTCCCACTAAGGGAAACTCAGTGCGCTAGTAACAAAAATAGGCCAAGGCCTGCTGCTTACTGGCGACTCGCATGTTGTGGTTGTGCCACCCAAATACTTTTTTCATGCTATAAATGTGCAGCAATTGGAGGGTTAAATTCCTTGTGTTTTGCCATTTTTGGCAAAAATTCGAAAATTCAAAAAGGCCACCATTTTTGGGGAGGGGAAAATTTTTTGAATATTGCCAAGAGTACATTCCTTAGATACCCTGTGGGTTGAAAATTCTGACGAAATCGCTCTATCTCGCATGGTTAAGGAGATAGAAGCAATTTTGTGTTTTTCCATTTTAGGCAAAAATTCGAAAATTCAAAATGGCCGCCATTTTTGGGAAGGGGAAAATTTTTTGAAAATTGGCAAGACTACATTCCTTAGATACCCTATGGGTCGAAAATTTTGACGAAATCGCTCTATCTCGCATGGTTAAGGAGATAGAAGCAATTTTGTGTTTTGCCATTTTTGGCAAAAATTCAAAATGGCCGCCATTTTTGGGGAGGGGAAAATTTTTTGAAAATTGCCAAGACTACATTCCTTAGATATCTTCTGGGTCGAAAATTTCGACGAAATCACTCTATCTCGCACAGTTAAGGAGATAGAAGGAATTTTGTGTTTTGCCGTTTTTGGCAAAAATTCGAAAATTCAAAATGGCCGCCATTTTTGCAGAGGGGAAATTTTTTTGAAAATTGCCAAAAGTACATTTGTTAGATACCCTGTGGGTCAAAAATTTCAACGAAATCACTCTATCTGGCACGGTTAAGGAGATAGAAGGAATTTTGTGTTTTTCCATTTTTGGCAAAAATTCAAAATGGCCACCATTTTTGAGGAGGGGAAACTTTTTTCAAAATTGGCAAGAGTACACTTCTTATATACCCTGCGGGTCGAAAATTTCGACGAAATCGCTCTATCTCGCACGGTTAAGGAGATAGAAGCAAATTTGTGTTTTGCCATTTTGGGCAAAAATTCAAAATGGCCGCCACTTTTGGGGAGAGGAAAATTTTTTGAAAATTGGCAAGACTACATTCCTAAGATACCCTGTGGGTCGAAAATTTCGATGAAATCGCTCTATCTCGCATGGTTAAGGAGATACAAGCAATTTTGTGTTTTTCCATTTTTGGCAAAAAAATCGAAAATTCAAAATGGCCACCATTTTTGGAGAGGGGAAATTTTTTTTTGAAAATTGCCAAGAGTACAGCCCTTAGATACCCTATGGGTTGAAAATTTCGACGAAATCGCTCTATCTCGCACGGTTAAGGAGATAGAAGCAATTTTGCGTTTTTCCATTTTTGGCAAAAAATCAAAAATTGAAAATGGCCGCCATTTTTGGGGAGGGGAAATTTTTTTGAAAATTCCAAAGAGTACGCTCCTTACAAACCCCGGGGGTCGAAAATTTCGACGAAATCGCTCTATCTCGCACCGTTTCGGAGATAAACACGTTTTTGTTTTTTCAAAAATCAAGACATTTAGTAAATTATTAATAAGTCGGCCATTTTGTATTGGATCACTTCGAAAAGTTATTGATTTCTAGACATGTATATAACGAACCTACTTGCAAAATTTCATGTGAATAGGTGAAGCGCTTTTTAAGTTATCATCCAGACAAGCACACCCTTTTGAAAAACATGTTTTTGGTCATGTGACCTTCTCTGATTAGTTGAAAAACATGCAATGAGGAAAAATGATAGTCCTCTACCCAAGGAAGCTCCATACCAAATTTCAAAGAAATCGGTGCAGTAGTTTCTGAGAAGAGGCTGGAAAAAATTGTTGATAACAACAACAACGAAGACGACGCCAGGCCAAAATCGTTCTTATAAGGAGAGTCGAGGGGCGTTCAAGGTCAGTGTACCAGGTTTGTGGGTGGGACCGAGAGGGAACGAGACTAAGTTGGGAAGCTAGAGTTGAAAAGGTGCGTTTTGAGGTGTTTCCTGAAAGATGCGACAGAGGGACTGTTTCTTATCTGGAAGGGGAGAGAGTTCCAAAAAACTGGGTCATAGTGACTAAAAGAATTTGAGAAGTGTTTAATTGATTTATGAACTCTACGGTCAAAAGTAGGGGTATGAAGGAACTTGAGTTTAGGGGTACTTCGTCTAGTATTTCTAAAGGAAGTGTAGGGGTGGATTAGTTCTCTTAGGTAAACAGGCTGACCTTGGTTGAGGATTTTATATGTAATGAGGCCTATTTTGAATTGTACCCTATACCTAACTGGAAGCCAATGGAGTTTTTTCAGTTGAGGGGTGATGTGAGAAAATTTTGAGGAACGGGTGACAACCCTGCAGAGTGAGTTTTGCACTAGTTGCAATCTTCTTAGCTCAAAGACTGTGAGTGATAGAAACAGGGAATTGCAGTAGTCCAATCTGCTGCTGACTAAGGCATTGGCTAAAAGAACTGATGTTTTAAGGTCTAGAAGGGGGTGTATTCTGTAGAGGTCTCTTGCATGAGCTCTAGTGGACTTTATGACCTGTGACACATGGTCGGAAAAAGTGAAATTGGAGTCAAACACCACTCCGAGGTTCTTGACACTTTGTGCTGGTGAGACCTAATTACCAAGAATATTGATTGGAAAGTGAGGAAGGAGTTGTTTACGGTTGTTTTTCGAACCTATCAAAATGAACTCGGTTTTATCAGGGTTGAGTTTTAATTTATTTGTGAACATGAAGTTTTGGATGTCGTTTAGGCATTTTTTTAGTTTTTGTACAGAGTAAGAAAAATTTGCTGGAGAGAGTGAAATGTATAGCTGAGTGTCATCGGCATAGAAATGGTAATTGATGCTACTGTGAGATTGAATGATGGAGCTGATTGGGTTGGTGTAAAGGGAAAAAAGAATTTGACCAAGGACGGAGCCCTGGGGGACCCCATGCTGAAGGGCAACAGGATTTGAGAGTGTGCTGCCTACCTTGACTGATATAGCACTTACCTATGGGCAGTTACATATACATGCAAAATTTTGGAATGGTAACTATTACTCACTTGTACATTAGCAACAGTTGTGAAACTTCAATATGTTACAGTTCACAAAAAAGTAGATGAACAACATATTTGAGAGAAATTGTGTAGCTGCAATACTTTTGAAGCTATAAGCCATTTACTCATTATGGCTATCATTAAAAATTGACAAAGTAGCTATTACTCACTTAGCTATGGAGATACACTTCCAAACTACTGACCATGTTGTAGCTGTGGAGAAAGTAGCTGAACAACATATTGCAACAAAATGCTCTAAATGCAATAGTTTGAGAGTTATAAGCCATATAATTACATTAGGTAAAAGTGCTATTACTCACTCAAAAGTAGGCCAAAGTTCACCAATCCCCTTAGCATAGGACATTGTTGTACCACCCTATGGGTCAAAATTTCGCTCAAAATTGCTCTATTTCTTACGGTTTGTGAGATATTTGTGATTTTTCACATTTACACTAAAAGTAGCAATAAAGTAGCCATTACTCACTTGTACATTGAGCAATAGTTGTGAAACTTCAATATGTTACAGTTCACAAAAAAGTAGATGAACAACATATTTGAGAGAAATTATGTAGCTGCAATACTTTTGAAGATATAAGCCATTTACTCATTATGGTTATCATTAAAAAGTGACAAAGTAGCTATTACTCACTTAGCTATGGAGATACACTTCCAAACTACTGACCATGTTGTAGCTGTGGAGAAAGTAGCTGAACAACATATTGCAACAAATACTCTAAATGCAATAGTTTGAGAGTTATAAGCCATATAATTACATTAGGTAAAAGTGCTATTACTCACTCAAAAGTAGGCCAAAGTTCACCAAACCACAAAAATTTTGAAGAGCGTAAAAATTCATTAGGACAAGTAATTTACCAAAAATGTGTAACTGTCGTAGTTTCAGAGAAAACTGCGTGACCCACGCACGTACGCACACACATGGTGCAAATTATAATCTCCCGCCCGGCTCGCTTAACGTTTTATACTGGGGAGTTTATGGTTGCCTTAAAATAGGACACACCTTGAAATCAGTTACAACCACATGCCAAGTTTTAATGGAATCGATCATGCACTTATTGAGAGACTGTCCAGAAGCAAAAAAAACTTTAATTCAATTTTAAGTATATGACTACTCGGAGTTTAAGGTCACCTTACAATAGGGCGCACCTTGAGGACCAGTTACATCCACATGCAAAATTTGAATTTAATCTGTCCAGGCATTTTTGAGATACCGTCCAGAATGCAAAGTGTGATGACAATGGACGACAATACTGACCCTGCAAGAGAGAGAACAAAGCAATCCTTATATACCATCCAACATAAATGCTGGTGACACAAAAATATTAAAAATTCCATCTAAGTGAGTACTGAATCTACAAATATGATACTTGTGTCATTTTGAAGGTAAATCACTGGTATGTCTGTCGCCCTCCTTAATTAAACCTACAGAATATTGACCAAGAATTTAAAGAACTGTTTGTGCACCAGAAATGGCATCAAACTATTTTTTTAAAAGACAATTGAGAGCAACAGTGAGTTACATCCAAAAAAGAATTTAAGCTATGTAAATGTAATTAGAGATACTGTTTATTTGAAGAAAATATGGGTACTTCCTAAAAGTTGGACAAAAGCGGCGATTCCATCGCCGCTCGGACTGATAGCGGCGACGTTAATTTTAATTGAGAAAAAATGAGGAGGGGTAGATGGCCAGCGGCGACAGTCCAAGTAATGCGGCGATAGCGGCGATGGAGGGGGGGGGGGGGGGGGGGGGGGGCAATGGCCAGGAGGTGTTTTATTTATAAAGTACAGTTGGAAAACCCCCACTTGGAGCCTCATATTTCCTTCATATCGTTAATGTATAGATCTAATAGCATGCGGCGATGGCTTTCCTGTCCAACTTGGAAATGGGGGGGGGGGGCTACGATGGGGTTTCTAACAATATTTTACAAATATATAATCCAGCAATACTTTACTGTCGCAGCATCTAATGCTGCCTTCGCGAAATATTTAAAACAATAAAATATCAAATGCTGGTACTTGTACACCCACAGAGTGATGAAAACGTGAGGCTACGATGGGGTTTCTAACAATATTTTACAAATATATAATTAAGAGCCACTATAGCCGGCGATGGCTTTCCTGTCCAACTTGGAAATGGGGAGGGGGTGTGGGGCGGCGAAATATTTAAAACAAATAAAATATCAAATGCTGGTACTTGTACACCCACAGAGTGATGAAAACGTGAGGCTACGATGGGGTTTCTAACAATATTTTACAAATATATAATTAAGAGCCACTATAGCAGGCGATGGCTTTCCTGTCCAACTTGGAAATGGGGAGGGGGTGTGGGGCGGCGAAATATTTAAAACAAATAAAATATCAAATGCTGGTACTTGTACATCCACAGAGTGATGAAAACGTGAGGCTACCATGGGGTTTCTAACAATATTTTACAAATATATAATCCAGCAATACTTTACCGTCGCCGCACCTAATACTGCCTTCACGAAATAACTTCTTTCTAACAATATTTTACAAATATATAATTAAGAGCCACAAGCGGCGATTTATTTCTGTCCAACTTGGAAATGGGGAGGGGGTACGTGTTGGGGGACGTCAATGAGGAAGGGTAGTTGGCCAGTAGTTTATTGTCCAAGCAAGCGGTGATGGCTGTGATGTCTTTTATTTGTAAAATATTTCAGGAGGTGATCTCTGTCAGTTTATTATATATTTTTAGAAAAAACAATTTTAATTTGTGAAATCTTGCAGGAAAGCCCCCATCTGGAGCCTCATCTTTCTTCATTAACATGTGATGTACAAATCAACGAGCTGATCTGTGTCAGTTTATTAAATATTTCTAGAAAACCCCCACCTGGAGCCTCATGTTTCCTCAATTAACAGCCACAAGTGGCGATCGCCTTTATTTCTGTCCAGTTTGGAAATGGTGAGCCCCTATATAACCCTCTTGCATTTGATTGGCTAAATTAATGCATAACACAGCCCCTCCCCCACCCGTCGCCGCTGCCCCCCCCCCCATCCCATCGCCGCTATCGCCGCTTAGTCCAAGTAGAATTCCAAGTTGGACAGAAGTCCGAGTTTTAGAATGTACCTTAAACATGTATGGTAGTTTTACAGATATGGATTTTTTTGTTCACACCACTGGAAATATTATGTTGTTTTTGATTCCTTGGACTCCATAGATTGCACATTTTGGTAATGACAGCCAGTCCTGATCAACTGCAGGAAAATGACATATATATGTTGTGTACAAGTTGAGATTCTGTACAAGTTGCAACTTGTACAAAGAGCCTGTACAAGTTTCTCATTTCTCATTTTATGTGTAAAATATCCAAATTAATGTGAGAGTGTCATATATATACAAAAATTTGGCACTGAATTTACAAAAAAAAATTTACCTTAATAGTTAAAATATTAAAAAGTTATATATTTTTATATTAACCCTTTCGCTACTGAAGGAACATTATTCCACTGGACTGTAGCCATATGACGTCATATCACATCAGAAACGCCAATAAAGTAAATTATTAACTCACTACACTTTTTTTAGATGGCACACAACACTCTTTGCAGGCGGCATTAAATACACTAGAAATTTTTGGTAATTTCTCAGGATTACGTATGAACAAGGAAAAGACCAAGATAATCTGGATTGGAAGGAAACGCTTTTCAAAGTTTAAATTAAATGTATCGCAAAAACTCGACTGGGGCTGTACCGATTTCACCTTTCTAGGTCTCCACTTCTCAGTGAACCTTGATGATATGTGTAAAATTAATTATAGTAAAACAATAAAAATAGCTGAAGCTGAAATAATAAAATGGCAATCTAGAAATCTCACTCCAATAGGTAAAATAACAATTATAAAAACAAAAATCCTCTCTAAATTTATTCACTTATTCTTGTCAATTCCAATAACAAAGTGTTTCCTTGAAAAACTTAATAGAATTCTATTTCAGTTCCTATGGAACAAGAAACCAGATAAAATAAAACGTGCTACTATTTGTACTATGTATCAAAACGGCGGGCTAAATATGGTTAATATCTATAATTTTGAAAAATGCTTAAAAGTTAGCTGGATGCGTAGATTACAAAGCCAGTCGCAATGGTGTATTCTACTACAGGAGACTATTAGTGAATTTGAGCGAATTTTTTGTTATGGGCCCAGAGTGGTGTAACTTTTTAAAACAAAAAGTTTCAAATAAATTTTGGTCAGATGTTTTTCAAAGCTGGGCATATGTTGGTAAAGAATTGAGAATAAATTCAAACTCAGATATTATGCAATCTTGTTTATGGTATAATAAGCATATATCTGAAAACCAAATGTTCCTCCCTCTGTGGTTTAAGAAGGGTATCTATACAGTTGGCGATATTACTGATTCATCTGGCAAAGTATTAGGTTTGGTAGAAATAAATACAAAATTCAACTTGAAAGTTAACTTCCTACACTATTTTAGATTGAGAGCAGAAATACAAAGCTTCATTCAGAAAAATAAAAAGGACAACTTTTTTCCTCACCAAAATCCAGTTTTTCCCCCACACTTACATTTGATAATGCATCAGAAAAAAGGCTGTAAGGACATATATTTAATCATAAATGAAACAGATAAAAAAGAACAAACAAACTGTGAACTAAAATGGTCACAAGCTTTAAGCATCAACAATGATGACATTTGGCCAACTGTCTATAAAATCTGCTTCAAAAGTATTTCTGATAATGTCCTTGTGTGGTTTCAGTACAGGCTTCTTTATAACATATTAAATACAAATGACTACCTTCATAAGGTGAAGATAAAAGAAAACAAGATGTGTAATATGTGCAATGAATACACTGAAACATATCTTCACTTGTTTAGTGATTGTATTAAAGCTGAAGAGTTGTGGAATAATATAGAAACTTGGCTAAAAAATAAAACGGGGATACCTCTTGTGTTCACTGCCAAAATGAAGATACTTGGATATCTAATATATGATCAGTTCTTTTGGCCCATAAATTTCATACTTCTCATATCAAGGAATTACATTTTTCAAACATCGAGAAAAAACAGCCATCTTAACATATTTTGTCTGCAGAAAGAATTTAAAAGAAAATTTCTAGAGCAAAAATATTTGGCAGAAACAGATACTGGTATAAACTTATTTAAAACCAGATGGGGACATTGGGTAGATATTTTTTCAGAAATTGAACTTTAAATATTGTAAGTGTTTATAATTTTATGAAAGTACCTACAGTAGCAGATACGATATTGCTTCCTCTCCTTCCTCTTCAGATTTTTAAAATTACCCGTTACATTAGTCTACAGTTTTACCTATCAATTAAAGGTTTATCATTAATATCTGTTACTTCTGATTTTCTTTTATGCCCCTGTTCCACCAAAAGATTAAGCCCCGATCCTGTCGGCGACCCTTAATCGTGCACAGTTGGTTGAAAAAAGACAAAAATGGGCGGGAATACTGGGTCGGTACTGAAGTCTGGGATTAAGAACAGATCGTCCCCAGGACGCCTCAGGACACCTCAGGACGCCTCAGGCGGCCGCAGACAGTCCCCGACTGGTCTGGGACTAAGAACCGACTAAGCCAGTTTTCGGGTCGGTTTCAACCACGATCCTGTCGGACACAAACCGACTGGGTCCCAGGACGCCTCAGGCCTCCTGGGACTAAGAGCCGACTAACACACGATTAACTACCGGCGTCCTCAGGCGTCCTCAGGCCTCCCCAGACCAGGATCCCCGATTATTGTTTTGCAAAGTTGCTGGATTTTCTGGGTATATATATATAAAATTTGCGATCTAATCATCATTGCTTTTCTAGGAACACACCAGGATGCCACCTTTTAATGGAAGACAGATTCAACAACAACTTAGGGCTTTTTTGGTTTTTATTCAGTTACAAATAATCATGTATTTCCATTTTTTACGTCAAGCACAGCAACCACCACCACCAGCACCACCAGCACCCATACAGAGACCTAGAAGAAGGCACAACATGTGGGTCAGGCCATGGCTACTGCAGAGAGAGGAGAGGGGGGCCTACCACAACATTATGGCTGATCTGTATGCCACAGACACTCCAGGATTCACCAACTACATGAGGATGACCCCAGAATTCTTTGAAATGATGAAGACCAGACTGGAACCACGTCTAGCCAGGCAGGCCACCAACTACAGAGCTCCTATCAGTGTTGGGGAGAAGTTAGCCCTCACCATCAGATATCTGGCCACTGGAGAGTCATACACATCATTATCCTGTCAGTTCAGGGTTGGCAGATCCACCATTTCCAAGTTTCTACCAGAGGTCTGCAGGGCCATCCAAGATGAGTTCACCAGAGAGTACCTCAAATGTCCTACTACTCCAGATGAGTGGAAAGAACTGGAAAGGGAATTCAGGATCAGGTGGAATGTTCCACATGCCCTGGGAGCCCTGGATGGAAAGCATGTGGCCCTGAAGAAACCCAAGAACTCTGGAGCCCTCTACCACAACTACAAGGGGTTCTTTTCCATTGTCATGTTGGCCTTGGTAGATGGGCAGTACAAATTCAGATGGGTGGATGTGGGTACAGAAGGGTCTTGCTCAGATGCCCAGATATTTAATGCCTCTCAGCTGAAGAGGAGGATTGAAGATGGCAGGATAGGCTTCCCTGACCCAGCTCCTATAACACAGGGTGGTAGAGATGTCCCCTACTTCATTTTGGCAGATGATGCCTTTGCCCTGAAGACCTGGCTCATGAAACCCTATGGCAGAAGGCTGTTAACAAGGGAGGAAAGGATTGCCAACTACAGAATATCAAGGGGCAGGAGAGTTGTGGAGAACGCTTTTGGCATCCTTGTGTCAAGATTTAGAGTCATGAGGACCACCATTGAACTACCCCCAGAAACAGTTAGAGAAGTGGTCATGACCTGTGTGGTTCTGCACAATATACTCAGAAGCCAGTATCAAGGTCAACCTGCTGGTCAGCAGCCGGGGGGGATGATGATGATGATGATGTGCCTGGTGATTGTGGATTGATTGGTGGTGCTGCTGGTGGTGGCCAAGACAGAAACCCTGCTAGAGAGGCCAAAAGACAGAGGGATTACCTGAAGGACTACTTCAATAATGAGGGAGCAGTGGTCTGGCAAGATGGCAGAATATAAGTCCTGTTGCAGTAAACAGTCCTTTTCAGGACTAACTATAACAGTCCTTTTCAGGACTACCAAATATTCCAAAAACAATTAATCAGCTATGTGGACAAACAGACAAATCCCATGCCAAGCATAACTTGTTGAGACGGACAAACAGACAAACCCCATGCCAAACATAACTTGTTGAGACGGACAAACAGACAAACCCCATGCCAAACATAACTTGTTGAGACGGACAAACAGACAAACCCCATGCCAAACATAACTTGTTGAGACGGACAAACAGACAAACCCCATGCCAAACATAACTTGTTGAGACGGACAAACAGACAAACCCCATGCCAAACATAACTTGTTCAGACAGACAAACAGACAAACCCCATGCCAAACATAACTTGTTCAGACAGACAAACAGACAAACACAACTTACTCACCCAACAAACAGACAAACCCACTGTTAAACAAAAGCAAAACACAAAGTCACACATAATATCCTAAATTGAATTATTATTTTATATATTTTCAAATCCACATCATAATTTAAACATTTTTCTTTTTTCCTGGCTGGGAAACTTATTTGTAGCAGAAATTTTTTTATGGAAATATTCAATTTTAAATATTCATTTCTAATCACAAAAATTTGGAAAATATAACCATGGAACTAGTTTTGCTTTCAATAATGGGGGATTGTGTTTGCTAAATAGTTTGTCAGTTCGTTGGCATGGGTTCTATTTACTTTTGGGTTTGGGTGTTTGTTGGTTGGTGGTTACTGGGGTTGGGTTTTTTGGGGGTAGTTGGGTATTAGGTTTGGTACTGGGTTTGTTATTTGGGGGTTATGTTTGGTATTGGGTTTGTCTGTTTGTGGGTTGGTAAGTATGTAATTATGCCTTTTAACTCTAGGGAAGGTGCAAGTGTTGGACTTTTCAATTACAGATTTTAAACTATCCCATGGATTTTAATCTAAAAATGGGCTGATTAATGGCCATATTGGGAGTTACTTTTAATATTTTTTTTATGTGGCCTTTTTGGTTATGTGTAGTACCATGGGTTATTTGTTTCATGTTTGGGGTGGTGTAAGTGTTGGACTTTAATTTTTTTTTTCTTGTGATAAGTATTTGTACTGAACTTTTTTGTTTTGGGAGGGGAATTGGAAGAACACGTAGCTGAATAATTGTTTTTGGAAGATTTGGTGGCCCTGAAAAGGGCCTGGCAGGTCAAAGACCCGCCCTGACTGGATGGCTACTGAGGAGGCTGCTGCTGCTGTTGAGGCGGTGCTGAAGTGGTGATAGTAAAGAGCTGCTGCTGCGGTTGTTGCTGCTGCTGCTGAGGCTGCTCGACGATCTGTGTTGATGTCAGATCTGGTAGCTGGCTTAAGATTCCACTCAGATTGTGTCTGCTCCCTTCGTCCTGTACAGTTAGGACAGATGTAGGGTTGCTGAAGCCAATGGGGCTTGGTGTATAGTACACAAAACTGCTGCTAGCTGCTGCTTGAGTGGAACTTGACGCCTGTGGAGTGGTTGTTGGCAGTAGGCCGACCCTCTGGGACTCCGTGGTAACAGTGGCTGATCTTCTGGGCAATGGCTGACGTCTGCGGTTACTCTTAATATTTTCGATATCTCTGAATATCTTGCCCTTTAATTCTTCAAATTCTTCTTGAGTCATCTTTTCGGCCTCTGATGCCACGTAGTCAAAGAAGGGCTGCCTGTCTGACTTCTGATGCAGAAAACCTGAGATAAGTGTCCTCATCTGCTCAAAGTGTTCGAGAATCTTGGAGTCTGTAGTTGAAACGGGTGTTGATGTAATGATGGACTGACTCCTCTCCCTCAGGACACTGGACTCGAGGTGTTCTGTGTCAGTAGTTGACCCACGTGATTCGTCCTGCTTGCTGGTATTTGGACTGGCCTCAAAACCTGAACTTCTATTGGCCCCCTTTCTTCTGATGTGGGTTTTAAGAAAACCCATCTGTTGGTAGACCCAGGACTGTCTCTTGGTCATCTCCCTCGGGGCTTGGCCAGATTGGAGCTTAGACAGCTTTCCATAACGGGTTCGCTGGGACTCAAACCACCTTCTCACATCAAAGGGCTGGAGCTTAAGTTCTGCAGATATTTCTGCCCAGAGAGCCTCTCTTCTGTTCCTGTCGTGGAAACGTGAATGTTCCTTGTCATACAGTTCAGGGTGCAGCTTGACGAATTCTACAATGGAAACTTCATCACTGTCTGTAAAAGTGGCACACACCCTGGCTCTCTTGGCTGATCTTCCTCACACCTCTCTTCTTCTTCTGCCACAGCTTCCCCAATAGCTGGATCTTCCTGAATCTCCTCCTCCTCTCTCCTCTCACTTCCTTCTTCTGTAATAACTTCACTCCTCTCCTCTACTTGACTTTCCTTCTCCCTCTCATCCATCTTTTTCCTTCCTCTCTTCCCTCCTTTCTCTTTTCTCATGATCCAGTCGACAAAATAATAAAAAAATAGTAAAATGTGTCTCCTAACTGTGAAATTTGCCTTAAGCTCAAGTATATAAAATGTAAAATAAAAATTGAAAACCCCTACAAATCAGTGACACACGTCTCTCAGTAGCCAAACAGTCAGTAACAATGACAAAGTGTGCGCGGTCGCTTATATAGTCCCAGACCTGCTCATTGCCTCGTTTTAATTTCCAACGCGCGGAAAACAGTCGGTTCTTAATCGGTTGTTAGTCCCAGGCCGCCTGGGGCGTCCTCAGGACGCCGCAGACTGAAAATGCGTGGTCCCAGGCGTCCTGGGGAGGCCGGTTTGGATTGGTTAGGGTCGGTTACCCTTAGTCGGTTCTTAGTCCCAGACCTTGATTTTTGGGTCGCAGGACACCGCAGACGGTCTGAGGCTTCCGGGGACTAATGAAACCGACTCACTTTCAGACGCATGAAATTCATACGCATCATATTTAAGTCTGGGATTAACAACCGGCCGCCTGGGACTAAGCTAGGGAGGTCTGGGACTAAGGGTCGCAGGACGCCTGGGACAACACACGACTGTGTAAATTTGGGTCTGAGGAGGCCTCAGGACGCCTGGGACTGGACATTTTGTTGACGGCGGGAAATAGGAATCGGTTGTAGTCGTGTGAAATATCAAACATGTTTGATTTTTCACACGGCCTCAACCGACCACAACCGATCATTACAGGAAGCCTGGGACTAAGCAAATATTTCAAACCGACCCCCCAAAACCCTTAATCGGGAGCCTTAGTCGTGTGGTGGAACACCCACATTAGTACTAGTACCTTATTTGTATACATTGTACAAGTTT
Organism: Sabellastarte sp. h YS-2021; assembly: GCA_964017235.1. Classification (NCBI taxonomy): domain Eukaryota; kingdom Metazoa; phylum Annelida; class Polychaeta; order Sabellida; family Sabellidae; genus Sabellastarte; species Sabellastarte sp. h YS-2021. Next base: position 31,516,101 of record OZ024937.1, on the reverse strand, counting down.
CTAGGAAGTAAAGATGTAAAACTTTCCTTTCTGTATAGTGATGTAATAATGTAATTACAGAAAAGCACTTAAGTCTGTATAACATGTGAAAAGTTGGAATTGTATATATGTTACTCTTTATAAAAAATAAAAAAAACAAAAAAAAAAACAAAAAAAAAACTCACTACCTTATACACTTTATTTGCGGTATTTTTCGGCATATTTCATTAAGAAATGATGAAATGTCGATTGAGGAAATTCCAGGAAATCCCCCAAATAAATATAACCACAAGAAAACAATATGCATCTATATGTGGTAAATACGGCAATATCTACAGAAACCAGTTTAAAACAGGTAAAATGGTGATTTTTTTTTAAAATATAGCATAACTTACATATACTTTACTGAAGCAATCGTTTTAATACTGATGAACCAAAGAAAACGTATTGCAGTACACTGAAGGGAAAGAAGAAATCAATATTATTGCCGTCGACCCTGTGTCGACAGACATGGTACCTTGTAATACACATAAGTATCGACTGCTAGTCGTCATAGATTGTAGCGAAAGGATTAATATGTTAAGTTGGTACTTTATCACTCAATGGTCAAATGATTTACATTATTTATCATGTAGGAAAAAGGCTTTGGTGTTAAATACCAAGTTCAGCATGAATGTGAGCTGTTCCTTACTGATACTTGCAAGACTCCAGCTTTGTTTTCATCAGAGTTGTGGAACTGTGGACTGGGGTCTTTTTTTGAAAATACTCAGACAGAAAGGCTTTAACAATAACAATCAGACTTCAAAGATGAAAGTTAAAAAGTAATAAGTGAGAAATAGAAGTCTTCTAAATGTAATCAACTTTCTTGGTGTGACTTCATATAGCATCAGGGCTCTTTTCTCATTTACGTCTAGGCATTAAACTAGGATCACAAGTGGAAAAGGGAAAGCATCAAAGGACTGATGACAGTATATGCATACTTGTAATTGACACATGCTTTTCATTAAAGAAATCCTTACGTAGTCTTAAAATTCAGATGTGGTTTTATTATCATAAAATAATTAATTTTGTCACTTTGTTGTGGAATAAATTTAGGATAATTGTTAACAAAAAATATGATTATAAATTATAAGGTTACCAATACCAACAAACCTAAAAGGTTTGGGATGCTTCAGTTGGTCTAGTGTAACTGAAACTTTTATAATAATATAAAGATATGTATTAAAGATGCAGTAATTGTCAACAAAATTATGAAAATATACTGGTCAACAATTTCTTTACTCGTCTAAGAAGTATAATTTACAGGTCAATAGTGTCCTTACTTGTCTAAGAAGTACAATTTACAGGTCAATAGACAGTGTCCTTACTTGTCTAAGAAGTACAATTTACAATGAATTTGTCATACATAAAAATCAGATATGTTGATTTTGTGAACTTTAAAGTATTAATTCATTAAAATACATTGTTCAACTGATAAATACGGAGGTTGTACAAGTTGCAACTTGTACAGATCCAAAATTTGTACATGTTGCAACTTGTACAAGTCAACCTGTACAAGTTGCAACTTGTACACGCTGTTTGTACAAGTTGCAACTTGTACAGTTTTCTTGTACAAGTTGCAACTTGTACAAAATCTCAACTTGTACATAACATATACACATGAAGACACAACTGCATTAGTGTCACTCAAGTTCAGACTGGTTTACTGCAGATGGACAGACAACCTAATACTGAGAACTGCAAAATATTCACACTAGTCCGCAGTCATAAGAATTGGCCCTGTACAGTGGAACTTGAGAAGCGAGAAGTCAACTGCTGTGACTGTCTGATCAAAGCCTTCTTCTTTGCATCATCAAAGGCATTCACATGCAGATCCTGGTCTCTGTCAAATGGCTTCCTTTCACTCAGACCATTTGCTCCACACTTCTTCTTGTCCTTGTGTTTCTTCTTACATTTATCTCTCTTTTCCTTCTTTTCTTTCTTGCTCTTTTTCTAAAATAGCAAATCATTTTCAGTCAAATTTGTTTCTAAAAGCATGAAATTCAATAATACATCAGTAAAATAATTGGGTAACAGTACTGTTTTGATGCATAGTATGGAGTTGCCTGATGAGAGGTGTTCCTCCTCCCCTATTGTATCCTTCAGAAACTTAAGCATTACGTCTTTCTATAAAGTATATCCACCACAGCCTCTTCATTAATTCTGTGTCTGCGGTGTGAAATGGTCCCTGGATTTTAAAATTGGAATTTATACTGTTTACTCTATAATGCCCCTTCATCTCTGAAAAATGGCCATGACACTGTACATAAAAAAGTAGGTATACCAAATATTTCACTAAAGTACACTATTTTCAATTGCTTGGAAGTTATAAGTGATTTACTCAATGGTGAGCTCTCAAGTACATATTATTCAGTTAGCTATGGAGCTAAAGCCCTAAAAATTAGCCATTACACAGTATACCAAAAAGCAGGCGAAAAAACACATTTCACACACTCTAAATTTAATAGTTTGGTCATTATAAGCGATTTACTCAAATAACCCATTACACAGATCAAGAAGTAGGTGAACAACATATTTGATAAAAATCAACTAAATTTAAGTGTTCAAGCTCCAATTAATTTATTCAGTGGCAAAATGTGAAGTAGCTTTACTCAGTTTGCTAGGGAGCTACAGCTCTGAAAATATACAATGACACAGATCATCAAAAAGTAGCTGAACAACACATTTGTAAACAAAAACATTGTAATTGTAGCTGTCACAAAGAAAAAGCCATTTTCTCATTGTGCTCACTGTTTAAACAAGAGGAGAGTGCCCGTGAACGGGCACTGTGTCAGCTGACTGAGTGTTTTTGATTTGTGAAGGTGATTAGAGGACAGAATAATTATCAGGAAAAGGGCTGTACAGAAATACAGTAAATGGTAACTGAACAGCAAGTTCGAAAGAAATTCCGAAGCTGACAGAAGAAAAGGATAAAAAAGTTGTGCCCTGTAAATGGTATTATGAAGGAAAATAACAAGGTAATTGTTTAAGTGTAAAAAATTGGTTAAAACATATTTAAAGAAATACTACAAATGCAATATCCTCGTTCGACCTTGAAGAAGGGGTCCAAGGTCAAATCTAACCACACAAATACATTCCCAGCCCATGATTCCCTATGGTTTACCATTCCAAACCTCTAGGACCAATTATAAATGAGTTATAAGCACTTTTAAGCTTGGCTGTCCTCATTTGACCTTGAAGGAGGGGTCCAAAGGTCAAATCTGACCATACCAAAAGATTCCGAGCCAATGATTTCCTATGGGATGGTTTACCATCCCAAATCTCTGTCACCAATAATAAGCGAGTTGTAGGCACTTTCAATTTTCGCTATCCTCATTTGACCTTGAAGGAGGGTTCCAAGGTCAAATCGGACCATATCAACAGATTCACAGCCCATGATTTCCTGTCTGTTTACCATCCCAAACCTCTGGGACCAATAATAAGCGAGTTATAAGCACTTTTAAGTTTGGCTATCCTTGTTTGACCTTGAAAGAGGGGTCATTGAAGGTCAAATCTGACCACACCAAAAGATTCCCACCCCATGATTTCCTACAGGTTGGTTTATCATCCCAAACCTCTAGGATCAATAATAAGGGAGATATAAGCACTTTTCATGACTGACAAAAACACCTGTGGCGGCCATCTTGTTTCTCAAAATGAGGCCAAAAATATTCCCAGACAACATTTTATGGTTATTAATATATACTGCAAACTTAAGAAAGCTAGCTATAATATTTTTTTCATCAGAGCAGTAATGGTGAAATCTCTCTCTACACACTGCGGCTATCCAGTGGATACAATGATTTACTCAACAGTGAGAACCTGAAAGTAGCTATTGCTCAGCTATGCCATGACATAGAGGTCTGCAATTTCACTATGTTATAGCTGACCAAAAATTCTGTGAATAACATATTTAACAAATTACTCTAAATGTAATAGTTTTCAAGTTACAACTGATTTACTCACCAGTGAGAACCTCAAAGGAACTATTACTCAGCTATGCAATGAGCTACATGTCTGAAATTTTACTATGTTATAGCTAACCCAAAAGTAGGTGAATAACATATTTAAGCAAACTACTGTAAATGCAATAGTTTTCAAGCTACAACTGATTTACTCAATAGTGAGAACCTGAAAATAGCTATTGCTCCGCTATGCCATGAGCTATAGGTCTGTAATTTCACTATGTTATAGCTGACCCAAAAGTAGGTGAACAATATATTTTAACAAAATACTCCAAATGCAATATTTTTCAAGTTATAGCTGATTTACTCAACAGTCAGTACCTGAGAATAGCTATTGCTCAGTTGTGCCATGAGCTATAGGTCTATAATTTCACTATGTTATAGCTGACCCAAAAGTAGCTGAATAACATATTTGCACAAATTTCTGTAAATGCAATAGTTTTCCAATTATAACTGATTTACTCAACAGTGAGAACTTCAAAGTAGCTATTACTCAGCTATGAAATGAGCCACAGGTCTGAAACTTCACTATGTTATAGCTGACCCCAAAATAGGTGAATAACATATTGAAACAAAATACTCTAAATGCAATAGTTTTCAAGTTACAAGTGATTTTACTCATGATGGAAGTTACTGAAAAGCCCAAAAGTAGCTATTACTCACTTAGCTATTGAGACAGACACCCAACTTACTCACCATATTGTAGCTATGAAAAAAGTAGCTGAATAACATATTTTAACAAAATGCTCTAAATGCAACACTTTTCAAGTTATAAGTGATTTACTCAACAGTGATAACCTAAAAGTAGCTATTACTCAGCTATGCCATGAGCTACAGGTCTGAAATTTTACTATGTTATAGCTGACCCAAAAGTAGCTGAATAACATATTTACACGAAATTCTCTAAATGCAATAGTTTTCAAGTTATAAGCGATTTACTCAACAGTGATAACCTAAAAGTAGCTATTACTCAGCTATGCCATGAGCTACAGGTCTGAAATTTCACTATGTTATAGCTGACCCCAAAATAGGTGAATAACATATTGAAACAAAATACTCTAAATGCAATAGTTTTCAAGTTACAAGTGATTTTACTCATGATGGAAGTTACTGAAAAGCCCAAAAGTAGCTATTACTCACTTAGCTATTGAGACAGACACCCAACTTACTCACCATATTGTAGCTATGAAAAAAGTAGCTGAATAACATATTTTAACAAAATGCTCTAAATGCAACACTTTTCAAGTTATAAGTGATTTACTCAACAGTGATAACCTAAAAGTAGCTATTACTCAGCTATGCCATGAGCTACAGGTCTGAAATTTTACTATGTTATAGCTGACCCAAAAGTAGCTGAATAACATATTTATACGAAATTCTCTAAATGCAATAGTTTTCAAGTTATAAGCGATTTACTCAACAGTGATAACCTAAAAGTAGCTATTACTCAGCTATGCCATGAGCTACAGGTCTGAAATTTCACTATGTTATAGCTGGCCCAAAAGTAGCTGAATAACATATTTATACGAAATTCTCTAAATGCTAGTTTTTAAGTTACAAGTGATTTTACTCATAATGGAAGTTACTGAAAAGCCCAAAAGTAGCTATTACTCACTTAGCTATTGAGACAGACACCCAACTTACTCACCATATTGTAGCTATGAAAAAAGTAGCTGAACAACATATTTTCACAAAATGCTGTAAATGCAACACTTTTGAAGTTATAAGTGATTTAGTGCATGATTTCATGAATTTTAATGCATTAAAAATTATTAAAAAAATTTATTAAAAAAAAAGTAAGACAGATCCAGGTCTCATACTCACACAAGAGAATCTACCTCTGGCCTAGTACATATATGCAAGATATGAGAGAAATCCCTGCAATAGTCACTGAGAAAATTGTGATAAAAAGTTGAAATTTTCACACTTTTGGTGGGGGTACCCCCCTTGTAATGTCTCTAGCAAACAGATGAACAGACAGATTTGCATGCCTTGAACAATTTTTCATCCTCGATAGATAAGGTATCTTTTAAAAAAAACAGCATGTCTCTAGGCCTTGTAGTTTTGGAGAAGAAGTTGTTCACGCGGACGCGGACGCCCACGCCGCAGAGTGATGACATAAAAATAGCTACTGTTCCCTCAGCCACGTAAACTTATCTAGGTACAGGTAAAGTCTTTATCAACATACTTCTGGTAAATGCTCTAAATGCAGTCATTTTAGAGTTATAAGTAATTTACTCAAATTAGCTTTTACTCACTTAGCTATTGATCTAACTGGCAAAAGCAATAAAAATATGGAGGACATAAAGTAAGTGAAATACATTGTCAGTAATTCACCAAAAATTTTTAAATGCAATAGTTTTAGAGAAATGTGTCTGACACACTAACAGACACATACATGGAGACACACACAGGATGCATTTCATAATCTCCCTCTGGGGTTAAAGTTTCGTGAGAGATAATAAAATGTTATACAAAAGTATAAAAATTTTAATCAATTATATTAAAATAACAAAAGTTAATCAAATTTTTAATAAATTTGAAAATTTAATCAGTAAATTAAAATTTTATAAGTTACTATCTTTCCTAACACACTACTGGCATATAGGTCCAATCCTGCCATATGTCAGAAAAAGACATCTTGAGTCTCCTCCAGTTGGACTGACTCCCATTTCCACCTTCACTTGCTTGGGGGTAGTGCCTACTATACTCGCCAGATGGCTATGATGCAACTTCCTCTTTTTCTGATAAGCTTAACCCTTAAAAAGCAAACCAGTAAGGCAAAAAAGTGGGGACGGAGGGTGGGACTCTCCCGTCTGTTAGTTAAGATATTAACTTAAAAAATTTTTAATTTATTTATTAAATTTTCTACATTATTGCATTAATATATCTTACCTAACAGACTATTGCCCGAATAAATATCGAGAGAATGGTGGGTAGCTTACTGGAGGGACAAGTTAAAACTCCAGGGAGGATTAAGTCAGAAATAGTCACCCTTATTAGATACTAGGTCCGACTGGTTTACTGGACTGGACCAGGTATCCCCCCATCTTTTCTCCCCTAGAATGGGATGAGAAGAAGGAAAGAGTTCAGTCCCTAGAGATTTCCAGAGGAAGATCAGGGAAGCACAAACAGAACTTCTGACTCTCAGACTAGCAAGGTGGAGAGGTTCTGTTGTATTATTTCGGAGCTGAAGAGAGGAATTCTACTGAGGCCTAAGGAAATTACCTCCTCAAATATTTGAGACAAATACAATGGGAGGTAACAACAACCCTAGTGGTCAGTAGTGTTAGGACTTTCATGGTCAATTATTTGTCCATTTTTCCGACTGATGATTGGCCTCTAATGGATTATTTTACTCCATTGTTGGTAATTGTTTAAGAAACACTTTCCAGGATAAAGTATACGTCAATCCGGTAAGAACAACGGTGTTCCGACATTTAGAATCTACCAAAAATTCCCGCTTCCTGTGAATATGGCATTAGATATAAAAAATGTTGAATTTCATGACAAATCTATTATTGTCAATTTATTAAGTAATAATGCCTTAAATATTTAAAAAATACATGGATACTGAAGTACATTGGGAAAGGTAAGATTTAAGCTGAAAATTTGATTATTAGAAAACACCAATGACTGTCTTTGCACACTATCACCGAAGATTAATAGAGTCTAATCGTCCCAACACTAGTGGTCAGCAGTCAATGATGAATTTCATAAATTCATAAAGTTCAGAATCAGCCTAGGTAACATCCTTCAAGTAGACTGGGTGAAGGTGTGGAACTTCCAATGATCCAATGACAAGCCGAGAGGATCTGATCCAGAGAGACTTCTCCTTGAAAGGCTTTAGAGGCAGCAAAAGCCCTAACGTCATGGGCTTTTACCTGATAAACTTGTGGTGATTCCTGGTATTAATGTTGTAGCACAGGAGCATTGACTGCTTGATCCAAGAACATATTGTAGAGGGAGAGATGTCCCTGTCAAAATTCTTCTTGAAGGAGACAAGAGTAGGGAGGTAACAACAACCCTAGCTTCGAGCCTGGTGAAGCAGGAAGACAACTATATTTAAATTCCACAAAATCACTACTAGAGGGCTGATCAGAAGCTTTACTTGAAGCTTTGACTGGAGAGGAAGGTGAAGTATCCATACTGTCAGTGTCACTGGGCCTGAGGACAACAACTGAAGCTGGATCAACTAATTTATCCCCTGTCTCTTGTGTCTCTTCCTTGTCCTTCTCCTTATGTTTATGGTTCTTGTATGCTGGGACAGACAATTGCTGCACTTGCGCAGGAGTGAGTAAGTCACACACCGAAGACATTTTGACAAAATGGACACAGGGATCAGACCCCGAGGCCTTCTCCCTACAATGGTTCACTTCTGTAGCAGGTCAAACAAGGCCATTATATGGTGACACAACCCTTTCTTTTGTCCCGATGATGACATGTTGGTTAATAACCCAAATGAACTAGACCTACACATCGGAGAACTGATGCAAATTTGTATCCACCATTTGATATTCAACGTTTACATTTCAATTATAAGGTGCGACCAATAATAAGGAATATATAGGTCATTATAAGTATCAAGGATCACCACATTCGACCTTAAAGGAGGGGTCGAAGGTCAAATCTGAACCAACCCAAACATTTGGGGCACATGATTGCCCATAAGTCGTCTTCACATCCAAACCTCTACGACTAATAATAAGGGAGATATACACCATTATAGGTATCAAGGACCACATTCGACCTTCAAGGAGGGCTCCAAGGTCAAATCTGACATCACCGAAAGATTCGGGGCACATGATTTCCTATAAGTTGTCTTCACATCTAAAACCTCTACAACCAATAATAAGGGAGATATAGACCATTATAGGTATGAAGAACCACATTTGACCTTGAAGGAGGGGTCCAAGGTCAAATCTGAAACCAGTAAAAGATTCGGGGCACATGATTTCCTATAGGTTGTCTTCACATCCAAAACCTCTACGACCAATAACAAGGGAGATATAGGCTCCTTTAAGTTTGGTCACCTCAGATTTTCAATTTTGTTGCCATAGCAACCAACCCAATTGAACAAACTGGACCAAAATGTTGGCCAGGCAAGATTTCACAGCAGGGAAGATATCCTGAAACCTTGTTAAGGATAGGTCATTATAGATACGAAGAACCACATTTGACCTTGAAGGAGGGGTCCAAGGTCAAATCTGAAACCAGCAAAAGATTCCGGGCACATGATTTCCTATAAATTGTCTTCACATCGAAAACCTCTACGACCAATAATAAGGGAGATATAGGCTCCTTTAAGTTTGGTCACCTCAGATTTTCAATTTCGTTGCCATAGCAACCAACCAAATTGAACAAACTGGACCAAATGTTAGCCAGACAAGATTTCATAGCAGGGAAGATATCTTGAAACCTTGGTAAGGATAGGCGCAAAAGATTTCCAGCTATAAGTGATTTACTCAATGGTGAACTGTCAAACTAGCTATTACTCAGTTAGCTATGGACCTACAGCTCTGAAAATTTGCCATGACAGAGTACACTTAAAGTACATGAACAACATATTTGACAAAAAACCTCTATATTAAATAGGTTTGCAGATATAAGTGATTTACTCAATCGTGAACTGTCAAACTAGCTATTACTCAGTTAGCTATGGACCTACAGCTCTGAAAATTTGCCATGACAGAGTACACTTAAAGTACATGAACAACATATTTGACAAAAAACCTCTATATTAAATAGGTTTGCAGATATAAGTGCTTTACTCAATGGTGAACTGTCAAGGTAGCTATTACTCAGTTAGCTATGGACCTACAGCTCTGAAAATTTGCCATGACACTGTGCATCAAAAAGTAGCTGAACAACATACTTGATAAAATTAGTGTAACTCTAACAGTTATGAAGAAAACTAGAAATAGGACGCCCTGTTAAGAGTAGCTGCAACATATGAAAAGAAACAGGATAGCATAGAAGAACACACATTATCAGGTGTAATGTCCACCCCATGAACGTTTTGCAACAGTTGTACAGTAGTCTTACAATAGTACATTGCTTAGATACCCTGTGGGTCGAAAATTCAAAATGGCCGGCATTTTTGGGGTGAGGAATATTTTTTTTGAAAATTGGCAAGAGTATATTTTTTAAGATACCCTGTGGGTTGAAAATTTCGATGAAATCGCTCTATCTCGCACGGTTAAGGAGATAGAAGCAAATTAGTGTTTCTGCAATTTTCGCAACAATTCCAAAAGTAGCAATTGTCCATTGGATAGGATGTATTAACGCAATAAAATACTGTTTTTGCAATTTTCGTAACAATTCCAAAATTCAAAATGGCCGCCATTTTTGGGGAGAGGAAATTTTTTTGAAAATTGGCAAGAGTATATTTTTTGTACCCTGTAGGTCGAAAATTTCGATAAAAATTGGCAAGAGTATATTTCTTGTACCCTGTAGGTCCAAAATTTTGATAAAATCGCTAAAATACCTTGTGGGTCGAATATTTCAACGAAATCGCTCTATCTCACACAGTTAAGGAGATAGAAGCAAATTTGTGTTTTTGCATTTTACGCAACAATTCAAAAATTCAAAATGGCCGCCATTTTTGGGGAGAGGAATGTTTTTTTTGAAAATTGGCAAGAGTATATTTTTTGGATACCCTGTGGGTCAAAAATCTCGATGAAATCACTCTATCTCGCACGGTTAAGGAGATAGAAGCAAATTAGTGTTTTTGCATTTCTGGCGAAAATTCAAAATGGACGCCATTTTTGGGGAGAGGAAATTTTTTTGAAAATTGCCAAGAGTACATTGCTTAGATAGATGTTTTTTGCTATGTAGCTATTACTCAGGAGGTTAAAGCTATTACCATGAACAATAAATACCAAGCAAGCAACTGACCCTATAAACCTTCACACCAAATTTTACAATGATGAGTTAAATATGTTTCCTTTAAAAGAATGAAAACAGAATTACAATTCAGAGCAGGCTCAAAGTAGCAAAGCAGCTATTACTCACATAGCTACAAAGCTATCATCGACCAAAAGCTATCCTGGCCAAACTATTGACCCAATTATCCTTTATATAAATTTTTGTCAAGATAGAAAACATTGTTTCATTAAAATGTCCAGAAAAAAAGTCAACTAAAAATAGCATAATAACTATATAGCACAGTAGCTATTACTCAGTAAGCTATAAAGGTATTATCACCAAAAGCAATCCCAAGCAAGCTACTGATCCAATAATCCTCCATCCCAAATTTTGTGAACAGGTGAAATACTTTTCCTTTAAAATGCTTAAAAGAAAAAAGCTACTCAAAGTAGTTAAGTAGCTATTACGCAGTCAGTTATATAGCTATTACCACTAAAAGCAATCCCAAGCAAGCTATTGACCTAACTATTGCTCATACCAAATTTGGTAAAGATATGTCAAATATTTTTCCTTAAAATGCCCGGAAACAAAAAGAAGTACACAAAAGTAGCTAAGTAGCCATTACTCAGTTAGCTATACAGCTATCTTCATCAAAAGCAATCTCATGCAAGCTATTAACCCAATAAACACCCATACCAAATTTGGAAAAGATAGGATACATACTTTTCCTTGAAATGACCGGAAACCAAGAGTGACGACGGAGGGTGGACGCCAGATGCCGGAAAAAGCAAAACTAATATGTCCACCCCCCAGTGGGGTGGACATAAATATCATTTACTCATTTTGGTCATGGTTAAAAATATAGCTATTACTCACATAGCTATTGAGACAGACCTCTGAAAAAGTTACCACCTTGTGGGCATGGAGAAAGTAGCTGAACAACATATTTTACCCAAATGTTGTAAACGTAAATTTTTGAGTTATAAGCACTTTACTCAAAGTGCTATTACTCACTTAGCTATGGACCTATGCCATACATAATCGCCTATCCAGCGGGCCATCTAGAGATAATCAACATGAGCCAGTAAGTTATACAGCCAATAATAAAAGAGGTATATGGCCTCACAGTCTTATATAAGCATATATATGCAGTAAAATGTACCATTTTGAGTCATTTTAGCAGGCCTAAGGTGACCTTGAAAGCAACAGCCAAGGTCAACAAACTGGATGCTGGTACTCCATCATTTAGTGAACCTCCAAAGCCATTTTCAATAGTTTCAATGCAATATAGTCAGCATTAAGTGTGAAAATATCTCCAGAAAGACCAAAAATGACCTCGGTGAGGTACTTTGGCGGTCTGTGGATGACCTTGAATGAGGAGCTTCAAGGTCAAATTTCTGCATGCTTGCAGAGGACATATATATGTATTATATATACAACCCATAGGATGATCTAACTTTTTGTATATTAGAATTGGGCCAAAATGTGACCTTTAAGAGGCCACCAGTGACCTTGAAATTGAAGGTCAAGGTCACAAAACAATAGCATTCGTAGCATTGCCCATATATACCTACATACCAAATTTGAAAGGTTTAACTAAAATCTTTTTTAAGTTATCGCGTTCAAAAGGAAATCTTTGCGGCGGCGGCGGCCTGACCGTACTGAATCCTAAGAATCCCTGACTTTTGTCTGGGGATACAATAATGATTAAATAAGTCAGAGCAGTCAAAAGAGCAGCTGAAAGATGAATCGTAATTGACAGCCATATATTTGGAACAGAAGCTTACAAGCAATGATCTCACAATTGATTAAAAAGAGTCACTCCATTTAGATTTATGAAAACTATTGCAACAATGCTAGAATATCTAGAACATCATGAATATCATGAAAATATCTCACAGCTTGTTTTTTTAAACAATAAAAACATGTGTCGAAGTAAAACAGTGTTAATTTGAAGTTTTCATATTTGTGGTTATTTGAATCCAACAAAGTCAGGAGAATTAGATTTTTTCCTAATGACAGTTATAACACACAAGAAGGGAGAGGGATTCTTAAGTTTTTCCTAGATATCCCCAGCACCATCTTACAAACTGTATGCAGTATATCTGTATATCTAATATAATATTCCCCATCAACTAAACTTACATCACTATTCTCAAAGTATAGTTTATTCATTATTAAGTATTCCAAAATAGTTCTAAATAAAGGTAAAATGAAGAGAATACACTAACAAAGCAACTGCTCTCTGCATACATAAACAACAGAACAGCCAACAACAGACCTATGCAACCTGACCCGATTTCTCCCGGTCTGTAGCAGAAAAGTACTTTTCAGCAGATAAAACTGCTGCTAATAAACAACTGGGTGTATTTTTGCTTGGTTATTTATGCCAGCAGTGTTTTTCATCTGAAAAATATACTTGGTAAATTAGGTTGCAGTGGCCCTCTAAAATCTGTTATGTGGTGTACTTTGGCACTCCGTGGATGACCTTGAATTAAGAGCTTCAAGGTCAAATGTCTGCAAGACTGTAGAGGACATGTATATCTGTTATACATATCACCTATGAAGACATTCAACCTTCCACTTATGAGAACCGGCCACCAGAAAAAGGTAGATAATTTTCAAAAAAATACCCTTGGCCGCCTTCTTGTTTTTCAAAATGAGGCTAATTCGAGTCCCAGAGAAATTTACCTTCCAATGAAAATATCCTGCAAATTTGGTGCACCTAGCTGATGCAGTTTTCCTCTGAGAGCATTAATTTCGAAAATCTCTCTACGCGAGGCGGCCGTGTAGCGAACGCTAAACCAAAGTATCCACCGGAGGTATTGTTAAATGCCAACACTTGAATCGACACAAATATCAAAAAATTTAATGCACTGAATTTTTTTAAGCGTATGTTTGGAATGTGCCAAAAAAAAGAAGAAATTACGTCATGGCCACCTGGCGAGTATGGGGGACACTACCCACAATGGGATCTGGTCCGGCTGGAGGTGACTCAGGATGTCTCTTCTGATGTTTGGCAGGACTGGCTTGTGCTGGTCCTATGGCAATCAGCTGTTAGGAAAGATACATTAACGCAATAAAATGATGTAACAGTTACCTTTTTCTCTTTCTTCAACTTTTTCTGATGTGTTTCCAATAGGCTGTCTGGCCTTGTTCGTTTCTGTAGATTAATACAGAAAAGTAGTCAGTATTTATAAAAATACCTTAAAACAAATACTGTAATTGCTGTTAAAAATGCTCCCCTCATTGTCCTTGATACTTTAAATAAAATAACTGTGAGTGACCCATGGTCAGAAATTGAAGCAAATGATACCAATGAAAAGCCCATTGAGAGATCAATAATTTTCCAGTTTTCCAGCCTTGATATTATATTTCATGAACAGAATTGTCCAATTGGCAAAGAAGAGAGCTGCATTTTGTGAAGGTCAGCTAAAAATCTGAAATACTTGCCTCATGGAAACATTAAACTTGCACATTTTCTTGCAATATGTTAAAAGTTAAATATTTTAAACACTTGTCCAAGGTCAAACTTAAATTGCATACAAGTTAGTCATTTTCTAGCTCTTTTTAACAATGTTTTGACAGCTCTTTCATCTTATAATATTGTTTAATCATAATCACATGAAAAAAAATTTAAATAAACTTTATAGGCTAACAACATATCTAACAGACAATAACCTATGTCTGGCATCTGCAAGTCTTGTTAAATGCCATAAATAGCAGCAGAGATGCCCCTACCTAAGCCTGGAGAAATATTATTGGACACAATAGCAGACAAAGGCGCATGTAGAGGCTTTCAGAACAGAGTAACTGATGTAAAGGTGCAGGTAAAAGTAACATTGAAAAAGAGGAAATGTATATCAAGACAAATTATCAAAATAGCATCAGAGAGGCCCATATCCCACAGCCTGGGGAAATAGTTTTCAACACCATGAGATACAGAAGTAGTGAAACAGTACAAAGATCTGGATACTTTGGGAGCAGTGTCAGTTATATAAAGCTCCAAGTAATGTCCCTACCATGTGTCAACCTTCTACACCTTACAGAATCCAAGAAATAACTCATACAAGATTTAAAACTCATGGTCACTATGATAAGGTCAAAGGTCAAATCAAGATTACACCATGACATTACACACCTACAACCCCTAACTAATGTCCCTACCAATTCTAATTCTAATTTGACTTTTATAGCGCTTAATCTCCACTGAGTAGTGGACTCTAAGGCGCAACAAGACAATAGCAATATACAAATTCAAAGTCCAGGGACAGAAACAGGTCAGCACCATGGAGAAGCCATAAGAGAAAATGACCTAAGGAGGATAAGCCTTTGCGTAGAGATAGGTTTTGAGCTTGGTTCTAAAAGAGGCAATAGTGGGTGATGCACGAATGTCTTCAGGGAGTGAATTCCAAACAGTGGGAGCATCAAAGGCGAAACTGAAACCAAACTGCTTAGTGGACTTGTGAATTTTAGGTTGAAACTTTGGAACATTAAGGAAATTGGCAACACTCTGACTGCGTCTAGTATTGTAAGTATTGTGGTACGTGGAAAGATATGGAGCAAAATATTTCGGGAAGCCAGTATGAATAAACTTGTACACCATGGTAGCCAGTTTGAACTCTGAGCGAAACTGAACAGGGAGCCAATGGAGTTTCCTGAGGACCGGAGTTATCCGAGTATATTTACTCGAATTTGTAACAATTCTGGCTGCACTATTTTGGATAGACTGTAATCTGTGTAGATTGAATTTGGAGACTCCTGAAAAGTGAGTTACAGTAGTCCAACCGACTACTAACAAAAGCATTGGCAACTGACACAGCTGCATCATGAGTCAAGAACTGCCTAATATTTCTAAAATCCCTCAGTTGAATAAAGCAGCTTTTACAAACATTCTGGACGTGTTTAGAGAAAGAAAAAACCAAGTATCAACTTCCTACACCTTACGGTTGCCAAGATATAGCCCCGACAAGATTTTAAGATCAAGGTCACTATGGCAAGGTCAAAGGTCAAATCAAGGTCACACCATGACGTTGCACACTTACACCCCTAACCAATATCCCTACCAAGTATCAACTTCTTCACCTTACAATTTCTGAGATACAGCCCGGTGTAACGCCATATTCTGTATGCCTGCCATATTCTGTATCCCCCTTTGATCTTTTAGGGGATGCAGAATATGGCTGCCATATTTTGTATCCCAACAATAGGGGGATTAAGAGGATACAAGATATGGCAGCCACATTTTGTATCCACATCATTTTCTGTATCCTCTCAGTTAGGAGGTGTAATGGGTGGGGGTATAAATAGAAAACAAAGCTGGAGAGAATTAAGTTGTCATTGTTTGGGTTAATTGGTCTCAGTCAAGCAAGTCAGTTGTCTCTTTCTGACCAACTTTAGATTTGATTCGCTCAATAGTGAATAGGGTTGGAAGTAAGGCAGAGTTATAAACTTTAAGATATATAATTGTTGGAGCCAAAAGATCTCACCAATCATAAGATTGTCACTAGCCCAACTTAGGATCCTAAGTTTGGCTACCAATGTTAAGATTGGCTGGCCAATCTTTAGATGGGCTGGGACAGGTTTGCCCATCTTAAGATGGGACATTTATACTTCTTTAGGAATTTAAAGTCTAAGAATGATTTTTATGCTGAATATAATATAAACTATTTAAATGGAAATCATTTTTTCAAGAAAAAGATGACATTAACATTGATAAACTTAACTGACCTTTGTACAGAAGTACTTCATCTGTATTTCAACCAAGTTAATTTGATGAATTTAGTCAAACAACACATTAATGCATAAAATTGATAAAACACACTAGCACATAAAATTGGTATTTTCTTTTAGGTTATATGGGAAATGGCCATTTAAGAACTTAACATTAAACATTTGAAAATTATAATTAAATTGATCAGTTTGTTTACAAATATGTAAACATGTAAAGTATCACCCCCAAAACACCTTAAAAGAGTCTTACCACAATTCCTAACTAGAAATAGGATGCCCTGTTGATAGTAGCTGCGACATATGAATAGAAACAGGATAGCATACAAGAACACACATTATCATGTGTAATGTCCACCCCATGAACCTTTTGCAAAAATTGTACAGTAGTCTTACAAGACCCTGTTTCATTTGTAAAATATATCAATGATGCTTAAATATTTATTAGTGTACATGTAAATTATTTCAGCTTCATGCCTTTTTGCATTGGTTGGGTCGAAAATTTTGACGAAATCACTCTATCTTGCACGGTTAAGAAGATAGAAGCAAATTTCTGTTTTTCTATTTTTGGCAAAAATTTGAAAATTCAAAATGGCCGCCATTTTTGGGAAGAGGAAAATTTTTTGAAAATTGCCAAGAGTACATTTCTTAGATACCCTATGGGTCGAAAATTTCAATGAAATAACTCTATTTTGCACGGTTAAGGAGATAGAAGCAAATTTGTGCTTTTCCATTTTGGGCAAAAATTCGAAAATTCAAAATGGCCGCCATATGTGGGGAGGGGAAAATTTTTTGAAAATTGCCAAGACTACATTTCTTAGATACCCTGTGGGTCGAAAATTTCGACGAAATCGCTCTATCTCGCACGGTTAAGGAGATAGAATCAATTTTGTGTTTTGCCATTTTTGGCGAAAATTCAAAATGGCCGCCATATATGGGAAGAGGAAAATTTTTTGAAAATTGCAAAGAGTACATTGCTCAGATACCCTGTGGGTCGAAAATTTCGACGAAATCGCTCTATCTCACACGGTTAAGGATATAGAAGCAAATTTGTGTTTTGCCATTTTTGGGAAAAATTCGAAAATTCAAAATGGCCACCACTTTTGGGGAGGGGAAAATTTTTTGACAATTGCTCAGAGTACATTTCCTAGATACCCTGTGGGTCGAAAATTTTGACGAAATCACTCTATCTCGCATGGTTAAGGAGATAGAAGCAATTTTGTGTTTTGCCATTTTTGGGAAAAATTCGAAAATTCAAAATGGCCACCATTTTTGGGGAGGGGAAAGTTTTTTGGAAATTACTAAGAGTGCATCTCTGAGATACCCTGTGGGTCGAAAATTTCGACGAAATAGCTCTATCTTGCATGGTAAAGGAGATAGAAGCAATTTTGTGTTTTGCCATTTTTGGCAAAAATTCGAAAATTCAAAATGGCCGCAATTTTTGGGGAGGGGAAAATTTTTTTAAATTGCCAAGAGTACGATGCTCAGATACCCTATGGGTTGAAACTTTCGACGAAATCGCTCTATCTCGCACAGTTAAGGAGATAGAAGCAAATTTGTGTTTTGCCATTTTTGGCAAAAATTCGAAAATTCAAAATGGCCGCCATTTTTGGGGAGGGGAAAATGTTTTGACAATTGCAAAGAGTACATTCCTTAGATACCCTGTGGGTCGAAAATTTCGACGAAATCGCTCTATCTCGCACGGTTAAGGAGATAGAAGCAAATTTGTGTTTTGCCATTTTGGGGGAGAAATTCGAAAATTCAAAATGGCCGCCATTTTTGGGGAGGGGAAAATTTTTTAAAATTGCCAAGAGTACGATGCTCAGATACCCTATGGGTCGAAACCTTCGACGAAATCGCTCTATCTCACACGGTTAAGGATATGGAAGCAAATTTGTGTTTTGCCATTTTTGGGAAAAATTCGAAAATTCAAAATGGCCACCACTTTTGGGGAGGGGAAAATTTTTTGACAATTGCTCAGAGTACATTTCCTAGATACCCTGTGGGTCGAAAATTTTGACGAAATCGCTCTATCTCGCATGGTTAAGGAGATAGAAGCAATTTTGTGTTTTGCCATTTTTGGGAAAAATTCGAAAATTCAAAATGGCCACCATTTTTGGGGAGGGGAAATTTTTTTGGAAATTACTAAGAGTGCATCTCTGAGATACCCTGTGGGTCGAAAATTTCGACGAAATAGCTCTATCTTGCACGGTAAAGGAGATAGAAGCAATTTTGTGTTTTGCCATTTTTGGCAAAAATTCGAAAATTCAAAATGGCCGCAATTTTTGGGGAGGGGAAAATTTTTTTAAATTGCCAAGAGTACGATGCTCAGATACCCTATGGGTTGAAACTTTCGACGAAATCGCTCTATCTCGCACAGTTAAGGAGATAGAAGCAAATTTGTGTTTTGCCATTTTTGGCAAAAATTCGAAAATTCAAAATGGCCGCCATTTTTGGGGAGGGGAAAATGTTTTGACAATTGCAAAGAGTACATTCCTTAGATACCCTGTGGGTCGAAAATTTCGACGAAATCGCTCTATCTCGCACGGTTAAGGAGATAGAAGCAAATTTGTGTTTTGCCATTTTGGGGGAGAAATTCGAAAATTCAAAATGGCCGCCATTTTTGGGGAGGGGAAAATTTTTTAAAATTGCCAAGAGTACGATGCTCAGATACCCTATGGGTCGAAACTTTCGACGAAATCGCTCTATCTCGCACAGTTAAGGAGATAGAAGCAAATTTGTGTTTTGCCATTTTGGGGGAGAAATTCGAAAATTCAAAATGGCCGCCATTTTTGGGGAGGGGAAAATTTTTTAAAATTGCCAAGAGTACGATGCTCAGATACCCTATGGGTCGAAACTTTCGACGAAATCGCTCTATCTCGCACAGTTAAGGAGATAGAAGCAAATTTGTGTTTTGCCATTTTGGGGGAGAAATTCGAAAATTCAAAATGGCCGCCATTTTTGGGGAGGGGAAAATTTTTTAAAATTGCCAAGAGTACGATGCTCAGATACCCTATGGGTCGAAACTTTCGACGAAATCGCTCTATCTCGCACAGTTAAGGAGATAGAAGCAAATTTGTGTTTTGCCATTTTTGGCAAAAATTCGAAAATTCAAAATGGCCGCCATTTTTGGGGAGGGGAAAATTTTTTGCCAATTGCAAAGAGTACATTCCTTAGATACCCTGTGGGTCGAAAATTTCGACGAAATCACTCTATCTCGCACGGTTAAGGAGATAGAAGCAAATTTGTGTTTTGCCATTTTTGGGAAAAATTCGAAAATTCAAAATGGCCACCATTTTTGGGGAGGGGAAAATTTTTTGAAAATTGCAAAGATTACAAATTTCGACGAAATCGCTCTATCTCGCACGGTTTAGGAGATATGAGCACATTTGCCTTTTTCAGTACTCAAAATAGCCAATTACTCATTTATTTAATTAATTACTCACTGATCTATGAAGCAATTCCCCCAAAGGCAATCCCATACAAGCTATTAACCCAATGAACCTCCATACCAAATTTCAGAAAGATAGGCTTAATAGCATTCCTTAAAATGTCTGGAAACCAAAGAGATACTCAAAAGTAGCAAAGTAGCTATTACTCAGTTAGCTTTAGAGCTATCATCACCAAAAGCAATCCCATACAAGCTATTAACCCAATAACCCTGCATGCCAAATTTGGTAAAGATAGGATAAGAACTGTTGCCTAAAATGTCTGGAAATCAAGTGTGACGCCGGACGGCGGAAAAAGCGAAAATAATATGTCCACCCCCCAGTGGGTGGACATAATTAGTCCTGTCAGCTAGTCACTCAACCAAAGGTGAAAGGAATCCAGTTCAAAAGGATGCTAGAACAAAAGGTAAATCTAAGACTAATTCAGTTACTTAGTCACACACATAGTCAAACAGATCAACTTAAAAAGAATGTTGAAACAATAGATATATCACAGTCTAATCCAGTTGCCTAATCACTCCCCACAAGTGAAACTAACCCAGTTGAAAGCAGCAGCTGAACCATAGACACCATATGACCTAAAGACCCTCTCATTGTCAAACTAGACCTACGCATCGGAGAACAGATGTAAATCTGTATCCACCGGAAAGACAACTCACCAAAGCCAGTGAACCATTGCTTGACCTTGAAGGAGGGGCCAAAGGTCAAATCTGACATCAGAAGATTCCCAGCCCACAATATCCTGCAAGTTGGTTTCACATTGCAAACCTCTAGGGTCAATAATAAACGAGTTATAAACCCTTTTAAGTTTGGCTGTCCTCGTATGACCTTGAAGGAGGGGCTCAAGGTCAAATCTGACCACATCAGAAGATTCCCAGCCCATGATTTCCTATAAGGTGGTTTCACATTGCAAACCTCTAGGACCAATAATAAGCAAGTTATAAGCACTTTTAAGTTTGGCTATCCTCATATGACCTTGAAGGAGGGGCACAAGGTCAAATCTGACCACATCAAAAGATTCCCAGCCCATGATTTCCTATAAGTTGGTTTACCATCCCAAACCTCTAGGACCAATAATAAGCGAGTTATAAACACTTTTAAGTTTGGCTATCCTCGTTTGTCCTTGAAGGAGGGGCCCAAGGTCAAATCTGACCATACCAGAAGATTTCCAGCCCATGATTTCCTATAGGTTGGTTTAACATCCCGAACGTCTTGAACCAATAATAAGCGAGTTATAAGCCAGTCACCCATCCATCAGGATACCATAGGTGAAAACAATACACCGACAGCCCTTAAGGGTTATAGGGTAAAAACTAGACTGCGCTGACTCAACACCAACATATCCCAAGACAGGCCATCTCTCATGCCACAGGCACTCATTGGGTATTTTCTGTAGCACCCATTTTGTGATTCACAATTATTACAAGCAATCAGTGACCGACCAAATGAATTGGTCACATATAGAGTTGATACAGATCTTGATGACTAGCAAGATAAGTCACACAAGAGAAACAAACAATCAGTAACCCTGAACAGGTTCTGTGTGTGTTTTGAATTTTAGAGTGGAAGTGAAAGTAGAAAAGGACACAAAAGTTGTGCCCTGCAAATGGTATTCAGAATTAAATTACAAATTTCACCGTTATGGTGTAAAAAGTAGTTGAAACATATTAACAAAATACTGTAAATGCAATACTTTTGAAGTTACAACTACTTTACTCAATAGTGAGAACCTAAAAGTAGCTATTGCTCAGCTATGCAATGAGCTACAGGTCTGTAATTTCCCTACCTTAGAGCTGACCCAAAAGTAGGCGAATAACATAGTTAAACCAAATTCTGCAAATGCAATAGTTTTCTAGTTTCATGTGATTTAATAAATAGTGAAAACCTGAAAGTAGCTACTGCTCAGCTATAAAATGAGCTACAGGACTACAATTTCACTACGTTATTGATAACCAAAAGTAGCTGAATAGCATATTTATACAAACTTCTTTAAATGCAATAGTTTTCAAGTTACAAGTGATTTTACTCATTACAGAAGGTACTGAAAACTCAGAAAGTAGTTATTACTCTCTTGGCTATTAGAATAGACACCTAAGTTACTTACCATGTTGTAGCTATGAAAAAATTAGCTGAATAAGCAGAATAACATATTTTAACAAAATGCTCTAAATGCAATACTTATAAAAGTTATAAGTGATTTATTGTATGATTTCTTGAAGTATGATGTAATAAAAAATTCATAAAAAATATTTAAGAAAGATCTGGGCCTGATACTCACACAAGGGAATCTACTTGTGGCTTAGTACATATATGCAAGATAAGAGAGAAATCCCTACAATAGTGAATGAGAAAATTGTGATCAAGTGTTGAAATTTTCACACTTTGAGTGGGGGTACCTCACTTGTAATGGCTCTGGGGAATGGCCAAAGAAACAGATCTGCATGCCTTGAATAATATTTCATCCTCTATAGTTAAGGTATCTTTTTTTTTTTAAAAAAAAAACAGCATGTCTCTGGGAATTGTAGTTTTGACGAAGAACTGGTTCACGTGTACGCAGACACCGCAGAGTGATGCGATAAATACTATGGCGGTGGGAGCCCAGGCTCTCTGTAAATAGTGGTAAAAGAACTTTAAGTTATAAATAAATTTTAATGAAGCATTCAGCACATGCAGGCAGTTGCATAATGAACGTATAATAAAATATTGGTGATACAGATCACTATCTGGATGAAGGAATTTTTTAACGGATTTTTTTATCATTGCTGGACCTTGGTGGAGGTTAGACGTCGTTACCTGGGCGATCAACCCTAAAAAGACAAACTGAACTGGAGTATTTTTTCACAAGAGACAAAAAAATTGTTTTTTTTGCACAGCAAAAACAAAGCATCCCAATGAGCACAAATGATTTTGTCGATATGACTATCTTCCTGTGTTTAATATATTTTTACATTTATGCAAAATGCAGGGTTTCGTAGATAAATGCGTTTTTGCATTTTATGCTGAAATTCCTGATGGCTGCCAAAAATGGCGGGAAAACAATTAAGGAAAAAGTCACCAGATGACTCTGCAGGTACCATTGGGAGTAAAAAATTAGGTCGAAATCACTCTATTTCGCACCAATTCCGAGATAAATGCATTTTTGCATCTTGCGCAGAAATTAAAGATGGCCACCAAAAATGGCGGGAAAGCAAATTCATGTCAAACACTTGTAAGATCAAAAAAAAAAAATTATTCAAGTGAACACAATAGGGCTCCGCCATGATGGCTGTTCCATCAATTGAACAGGGATGATATACTGTAAAATTTTTGTTTGTTTTCTTTTACATTTGAAAGAATTGTTTCTTTTAAAAGAAATTTTCCCTTTTCACAAACATTTTGCACCATAACTGATGTAAATAACAAAACCGGAAACATTTTATTCTGTTTATTTGAAATGCATTGGGGAAGTTGATAGAACAGGCTCAATGTTGATTCTGAATTTTAGACAGTTTAGAAATCGCTCTCAGCCAATCAAAATGACAGACACATCTGTGTCACGTTAGAATTGATCTATGAGCTTGATGTAGTGACCTTGACTATTAAAATCTTGTCCAGTCTATATCTTGAAATCTGTAGGGTGTAAAGGTTGATATTTTGTATGGACATTAGTTAAGAGTTTGAGTATGCAATGTCATGTTATGACCTTGAATTGGCCTTTGCCATAGTGACCTAAAGCTTAACAATCTTGTCTGGGCTATATTTCGCAAACTTTAATGTGTAGGAAGTTGATATTCAGACAGTGGTTAGAAGGTGTAGGTGAGCAATGATCTTGATTTAACCTTGTTGTAGTGACCTTGACCTTTAAAATCTTGTCTGGGCCATATATCAGAAACTGTAAAAAGAGAAAGCTGTAGAAAGGTGTAGAAAATTGATTCTTGGATGGGTGATAGGTTGGGTAGTGCAGGTATGTCAAGTCATAGTGTCATCTTTAAGGTTGGCTCTGCCAAAGTGTGTTCACCTGCCATATTTGAGACATTAAAGTGAATTTATAACCACAGTAAAGTTGTAAATGTTTACAAATTCTAAGATTAAGAATTTTAATATCCCCTTTGTAATATGGTCCTTGATCAATAGATCGGCCACTTATATTTTTTCCTATACATGATTATATATGCCTATACAGTTATTGCCAATTGGCTTCCAAAATTTCTCAAATTTTAGATACTCAAGAATGAATATTGACACAAACAGTTTATTTCAAAAGTTATAACCACTATACAGTTGTGGCTTTAATAAATATGTCCAATTTTAGGTACTCAAAAATAAATTTTGACACAGTTTATTTTAAAATTTATAACCACAATAAATTTGTAAATGCATACAAATTCTAGAATTACTGCATATATTTTAATGTCACCACAGAAAGCTTTTTAGACCAATTTCAAAGCATTTTACACACATATAGTTACAAAACTGGTGATAACACTGACCAAATATGTTTTAACATTAACAATTTATCTTAAAAATTCGCATCAGCAATAAAGTTGTAAATGTTTACTAATTTCAAATTTACCGCAGATATTATCATGACACAGATGTTATAAATTTGTATAAGTTTTCAAATTTCCAAATTACTGCTGATATTATAATGTCATCACACAAGCTTTTTAGACCTATTTTGAAGCTTATTTCACATAAATTGCAAACAAAATTAATCAGGCCACCAACCATAAAGAAGTATTCAGTTCTCCAACATGCCATACTATTCCAAAAAGTCCCTTACTTCTTCTAGCAGTTGACCCAGTCCGTTTTTTCCCTGTACTCAGAGAGGCTTTGGTGTCATAGAGCGTCCATTTCCCAAATAGTGCTCACGCTTTTTATTATTATTATTATGTATTTATACTCAGCGCAATATCTCCATATACTACAGGACTCAAAGCGCTTGTATTCAAGCAATGTTTTACCCCTAGTTTCTTTGAGAATACCACAACGACTTTTGTTCTATCCAAATTTTGCAAGTAGTGCCCTTCTCATTGCAGCCTCTTGCAAGTCTATTGGCCATGCTTCCCCTTCAAGTTGGTTACCAAGTGACTTCATATTGGCTGAATCATGTGAGTACATGATTTGGCATGCAACACTTGTCCTTCCTAAAAACCTAGCCTTCTCAGCCTGGAAATATTGTTCTGCACATTGGTAGTATTTGTCGTCCACCACAAAAGAACTTGGATAGAAGTTGCTAAAAGGACTAAACCTGCCTTGAAAGAGCACATAGTTTATCTTCTGTACAGTACCAATTTTTTCAATCTCCTTTCAGACTGTAGCATCTATCCAAGTCATAAGACTTCTTCTTATAGATCAGTTTATCCTAGGCAATATGTGCATCCTGATCTAACTTTTTTGCAGATTTTAAAACCTTGCGTAGTTGAATCTGGGCCTTCAAAATCTCTTCTGGCAAGTCTCTAGTTACAAAAACTTTTGGCTTTTTGAGTTGGGGAGGTTGCAAATTTTGGTCATTCCTTTTGACAAACCTTTGTTTGTAAAGCTCTTGAGTATGAGCTGTTGAGGCAAATTGTACTATAATTGGTCTTGGCTTGTGTGGAACTTTTCTATGAGCATTTTCTATCTGAAACCTATCCACTTGAAGCTGTAACTGTGCCCTTATATATTGATGGATAAGCTGTACACAGTTCTCACCCTGGCTTTCTTTAAATCCATAAAACAAAAGGTTTTTCCCGCGAGAATATTCTTCTTACCTTACAAGTCTTTCTTTCAAGTTAGCATTTTCAGCTTGGAAAGCCAATTCTATTTCATTTATGTGGCTTTTACTGAGAGATTGTTTCTCATTTAATTTTAGTCTTTCACCAACTTGCCTCAATTCTATTTCCTGCTGATCTGTGGTCTCTTTTAACACCTTCAACTGATTTCCCTGTTCTGTAACTCTGCCTGTCATTTCTGACATTTGTCTGGTTAAGTCTTCCAGTTTCTTATTAATGTCCACAATGGGTTCAATCTTTCTTGCAAAAACACAACTGATCTCGATCCCTCCTTCCACACCTTACTGTACAGGTATTTCCTTTGCCATACTTTGTCCCCTCTTCTGTGCTATCTATGCTTTACTATGCACAAATTTCTCCATTTTGCTTTGGGTATCCTTTATTCGTTTTTCACTTAACTTTGTGTTTTCAGAGATAGTTTAAAGACCTTCTTTATTTCGATTTTCTAGTATAAACTGGCATATCCATACGTTTATTATTCCAGCTTTACAGTTATAAATTGTGTGACCACACTCTATGTCCATACCAATATTGAAACCAATATTGCTCAGTCTTGAATCAAATTTTTCACTTCAAATATCTTCTTAAACATTAAAGCTTTTCATTTCATTTTTTCCCATATCTGTCAGCAAACTTTATTTACCCTATCCATCTAAGATCCTTTTTAAGATTAGCACATGGGCAAAAAAGCTAAAAAAACTCTCCACACTGCAGTCTAACAGCTTGCCATTTTTAGGGACCGTCCCATGCAGTATGAAATAGTGAAATAGTCTGGCTGAAGGTTGAAGGTAATGCTGGGAGATCGCTGTGATTTTGCCTGTCGATGTTCGAATTGGAATAATCTGAACAAAGATCGAACATTGCCGATCATGGAGTCAGAAGTGTGAACCAGACCCCAAAAAATCAACTATAAATAAAAACCACAAAATAGATATAAACAAGCATTCTGACGCATGCATTTATCTCCCGCCATATAAATTAGATGTACTAAAGATAGTGAAATATATACTTTTAGAGATAATTCACATTTACTCATTTTGAGTAGGTGAATAATTAGCTACGGGTCTGAAACCTCACCAAGTAAAAGCTCTCCCAAAAGTAGGTGAATGAGTTATTTGAGAAAAATTGGATATCTGCAATACTTTTACAGATAATTCACATTTACTCATTTTGAGTAGGTGAGTAATTAGCTACGGGTCTGGAACTTCACCATGTGAAAGCTCTCCCAAAAGTAGATGAACGAGTAATTTGATAAAAATTGGATATCCACAATACTTTTAGAGATAATTAGCATTTACTCATTTTGAGCAGGTGAATAATTAGCTACGGGTCTGAAACTTCACCAAGTGAAAGCTCTTCCAAAAGTAGGTGAATGAGTTATTTAAGAAAAATTGGATATCCCCAATACTTTTAGGGATAATTCACATTTACTCATTTTGAGTAGGTGAGTAATTAGCTACGGGTCTGGAACTTCACCATGTGAAAGCTCTCCCAAAAGTAGATGAATGAGTTATTTGATAAAAATTGGATATCCGCAATACTTTTAGAGATAATTATCATTTACTCATTTTGAGTAGGTGAATAATTAGCTACGGGTCTGAAACTTCACCATGTGAAAGCTCTCCCAAAAGTAGATGAAGCAGTTATTTGAAAAAAATTATGTCATTATTTTGCCACAAATAAGAAAATAGCTATTACTCACTTATGGCATGCAATAGATCCCCAAACTATATGCATTTACCCTACAGTCACAATTTCAAAGTAGGTATTACTCGGCTATCCAATGTGCAATAGGTCTGAAACTTTACTACGTGATAGGTTATCAAAAACTAGATGAATACCATATTTGAAAATATTTCCCTAACTTTAATACTTTTGAAGATATTTGACATTTACTTATGTTGTTATTTTGCTACAAATAAGAAAATAGCTATTACTCACTTATGGCATGCAATACAACCCCAAAATATATACCATCTTATAGTTAAGGACAAAGTAGCTGAACAACATATTTGAAGAAAAAGCTGTAACTGCAATAGTTTTGGAGTTACAATGGATTTACTCAACAGTCACAATTTCAAAGTAGCTATTACTTAGCTATGCAATGTGCAACAGGTCTGAAACTTTACTATGTCATAGCTTACAAAAAAGTAGATGAATGACATATTTGAAAAGAATTCCGTAACTTTAATACTTCTGAAGATATTTGACATTTACTTATGTCATTATTTTGCTACTAATAAGAAAATAGCTATTACTCACTTATGGCATGCAATAGAACCCCAAACTACATGCCAGCTTATAGCTAAGGACAAAGTAGGTGAACAACATATTTTACGAAAATATTATAACTGCAATAGTTTTGGAGTTACAATGGACTTACTCAACTGTAGAATTTCAAAGTAGCTATTACTCAGCTATCCAATGTGCAACAGATCTGAAACTTTACTATGTGATAGCTTATGAAAAAGTAGATGGATAACATATTTGAAAAGAATTCCCTAACTTTAATACTTTTGAAGATATTTGACATTTACTTATGTCATGATTTTGCTACAAATAACAAAATAGCTATTACTCACTTATGGCATGCAATAGAACCCCAAACTATGTACCATCTTATAGCTAAGAACAAAGTAGCTGAACAACATATTTTAGGAAAACACTCTAACTGCAATACTTTTTTAGTTACAATAGCTTTACTCAACAGTCAGAATTTCAAAGTAGCTATTACTCAGCTATCCAAGGTGCAACAGGTCTGAAACTTTACTATGTCATAGCTTACCAAAAAGTAGATGGACAACATATTTGAAAAGATTTCCCTAACTTTAATACTTTTGAAGATATTTGATATTTACTTCTTCTGTTATTTAGCTACAAATGAGAAAATAGCTATTACTCACTTATGGCATGCAATAGAACCCCAAACTATGTACCATCTTATAGCTAAGGACAAAGTAGCTGAACAACATATTTTAGGAAAATACTCTAACTGCAATAGTTTTGGAGTTACAATCGCTTTACTCACCAGTCAGAATTTCAAAGTAGCTATTACTCAGCTATCCAAGGTGCAACAGGTCTGAAACTTTAGTATGTGATAGCTTACCAAAAAGAAGATGGACAACATATTTGAAAAGATTTCCCTAACTTCAATACTTTTGAAGATATTTGACATTTACTTCTTCTGTTATTTAGCTACAAATGAGAAAATAGCTATTACTCACTTATGGCATGCAATGGGACCCCAAACTATGTACCATCTTATAGCTAAGGACAAGTAGCTGAACAATATATTTGAAGAAAAAGTTGTTACTGCAATAGTTTTTGAGTTATGAGCCCTTTACTCAAAGTAGCTAAGATTGCTATTACTCACTTATCTTTAGGCCTAAGTCAATAAAACCAAAAAAATTTTCAAGGGCATGAAAATTCATTGGGACAATTAATTTACAAAAAATCTGTAGCTGTAGTAGTTTTGGAGAAATCTGCGTGACTAACACACGCATGCACACACGCACGCACGCACGCACGCACGCACACACAGACATCATTTCATAATCTCCCTCCCGCGGGAGATAATTATCAGAAATATAACCTAAAACAGTTTTTTACAAACGTCTTCCTCAATCCATGCCATGCTTTCTGTATCCTCGCTTGTGACTGGCTCCTTTTATAATCATCTTGACAACAGTGGGAAAACCCCAAAGCGTTTTCTTTTTACTTTTTATTTTTGCATTTACGGCTAGTTTTGTGATTTTAACTGGTAAATGCTCAAAATTTTCGCCAAATATGATTTTTAACATGACAAAAAGGCTACAAAGAATTGAAACAAACGAGTTTAGCAAACATCGGTTTTATTTATAATTTACCGATCATTGCTCGTCAATGAGCCATCGAGCGATAATACTGAAGTTTGCAAACATCGTCCCAGCACTAGTTGAAGGTGCCAAATTTCTTCAAAGACCTTTCCTGTTTTGTGAGAAGTGTTGGCTTTTCACAGGCCAAGTTGAGGCATTTTGAGGCTAGCCTGTATTTTGTCCTACAGTGCACCTATTGCATCCAGCAACTAAATTCTTAGTCGCAACTGTGGCCAGTAATACTAACCATCAAATATGTAAAATAGTGTCAGAGATACCCGTACCAAAGATCGGGATACCTTCAGAACAGTGTCAGTTATATAAAGGTCCAAATAATGTTTAAGTAGAGAAAATAACATCTAAGAGAAAGAAAATGTATGTAAAGAAAAAGTAACAAGAGACAGCATTAATCAGTAAACTAAAAATTATGATGCACACCTACAACCCCTAAGGATGTTCCTACCAATTATCAACTTCCTGCAATTTACGGTTTCAGAGATATTGCCCGGACAAAAATTTTAAAGGTCAAGGTCACTGTGGCAAGATCAATGGTCAAATCAAGATCACACCATGATGTTGCACACCTATAACCCCCAACCAATGTCCCTACCAATGATCAACTTCCTACACCTTACGGTTTCCGAGATATAGCCTGGAGAAGATTTTAAACATCTTAAAAAGGTCACTACAACAAGGTCAAGTCAAAGTCACACTATGACATTGCACACCTACAATCCCTCACCAATGTCCCTACCAAATACCAATTTCCTACACCTTACAGTACCCAAGATATAGCCCAGACAAGATTTTATAGGTCAAGGTCACTATGGCAAGATCAAAGGTCAAATCAAGGTCACACAGTGCCGCTGCACACCTCTATCCTCTACCAAGTATCAACTTCCTACACATTACGGTTTCTGAGATACAGCCTGGACAAACCTTTTCCCGCCGTCTGCCTGCCAAGATGCCCACCCACCCATCTGGATGCTATGGGTGAAAACAATACCCTGACAGCCCTTAAGGGGTGTTGGGTAAAATGAAAATACTACTTAAAGCGTACCTAAACTCTAATTATATTTTTTGTCCACTGCATGAAATATACACCATATTTAAATGTAAATACTACTAGTTATACGTTTCAAGTTCAGTTATTTCTTGACATCACTACTATACTACTGATCACTATATAGTTTATAATATCAAAGTATTGAAAGCTGTTCGGGCAGGCCAATAAAATATTTTTCTGATACTGCTTGCTCAGTAAAAATGCAGCATTGTTCGACCATCTTTTTCTTCTTTTGTTGAAACCTGTCTAAGTATACATGTTTTGTATGTTTGTACAACCTCATTTTGATCTTGAAGGAGCTTGGAGATTGGGGAGTGGGCAAACTTTATGGGAGTTTTAGAATTCCAGACCATGTCTGCCTTTACTTCCCAATATGATTTCTCCTAACACATTCCAATGCTCTAATATTAATAGTCTCATCCATTTGAGGCCATAGAATTGATCTGAAAAGATGAGAAAAGGTTAAAATCCAAATCATTAGATTTGATTAATTCTGAAGAATAATTCAGTGAAGTTTCATACTCAGAGAGTTGATAACGGAACAAGACCTTTCAATTGTTCTGGAAGCTAATTGGTAAAACAGCAAGAGGAGTTGTACTCACACTGAAGTTATCTACAGAGGAGGCTATGGCATGGTCCTTCTCTGCTCTCAAGGTTTGTAACATCTCACCGCCATCTTCACATGTTTGCTGTATTCAAAAAGTGTCACAAGTTACAAGAAAAGACAGGCTTTCCAATGCATGGGGTGTTGTAAGAATTTGTTCACTGCTTAATAATGTTTGCTGTTCTAAAATATGATATGAGGCTTCAAGAACATTGTTCCAAAATTTATCTGAAATTGTTTTATTTATTTCATAATATATTCAGGTCCAAGTTTTATGAATTTTCTTAACTATTTTTCAAAATTTTTTTGAAAAAATTTATTCTATGGACTGACAGTTTGTTACAAAAGCTTTCTGAACCAAGTTAATTTCAAACTTTTTCATTTTTTTTCATATTCACAGTAAATAAAATCCATTTTTAGCCCCCGATTTCCTTTTCAAGAACTGAAACATACCTAATATTTTTTTTCAGGTTTGTTTGACCATACAAACTTCAAACATAATTCTTCTATCATAATGGTATTTTGAAATTAAAGAGCTACGTTAATGTTAATAACTTCCATCATCCAAGACCAAGGATGAAGGTTAAATGTACTACACCGTCACACTGACCTTTACATCTCTCTGTGGTGTAGACTCCCAGCCACTCCTGTCTATTTTCTGCTTCCCATCTCCAAATTTAGTTTTGGCCACTGGTAGCCCAAGCTCAGAGCCGATCCGATCTGGAATCTCTGTCATCCACGAATCTCGTACTGCCTTTTCCAATCCCTGAAAAAAAGAAATGACTGTTATTTGTTAGAGGAATTTTCAACAATGAGCAAAGAATAAATATATTTTAAATTAGTATAACAAAACAACAATAAAAGGAAAAATTCCAAAAGAACAAAAATACCTACACAACCCAACCTAATACAAAGCAACAAAACAGTTCAGATATTTTCAACATTAACTAACAGTGTTCAAGGTGATAGTCAAGGGATGATCCAGGTCAGTAATCCAGGGTTGTAGATGTGACCAGAGGGAAGAGGATTAAGTGGGGAAGCTTTGAGGTACAAAGATGAGTCCTGAAGGATGTGAGTCCGAGATGGTCAGGGCATAATGACTGAAAGAGTTGGAAAAACATTTGTGAGGTTTATGAATCTTAGTCAAAAGAGGGAATGTGAAGGAACTTAAATTTTGATAGCTACACTTAGTACTTCTATTTCTATTCATTACCTCTGCCAAGGAGGTTATGTTTTCGCCTGGGTTTGTTTGTGGGTTTGTGAGTTTGTTTGTTTGTGAACAATATAACTCTAAAACTTATGGACGGATTTTGATGAAATTTTCACAATATGTCTGAAAAGGTAAAAGAAAGAAATGCTTCAATTTTGGGAGTGATCCGGATCACTATCTGGATCTTCTGTTTCCATGAAATGTAATTTTTAAAGACAGATTACTCAAAAACTTATGGACAGATTTTGATGAAATTTTCAGGATATGTCCTAAATGGGACAAGGAACAAGTGCTTAGATTTTGGGAGTGATCTGGATGACTGTCTGGATCCATGAAAAATAAATTGGGAGTGATCCAGATCACTATCAGCAAAAATATGAAATAGAGGGGGAAAAGTGCAATATCAGTACTAATGGTAGGTTTTGAAAGTCCAGCAATTGAGCTTCCGTGGCAGAGGTCTTCGCTCTCTGTGTGCTCTTATTAACATTTCATCCACACAGGAGAAGTTAAAAAATTTTATGCAACATTTTATATGTGGGTATATACAGGAAGGCCTCGGAATCTATTGTTGTGTGGGGATTTCCCATTGTTGATGATCATAAAATCAGCCAGTCACAAAGTGTGGATACATAAAACATGGTATGGAGTGCGGGAGACATTTCTGCAAAGCTTTTATGTTATATTTCAGTTATATTTATGGTTGAGTTCATTTTCCTAGTTTTTATTTAATACTTGACTTTTCTGTCTGGTTCACACTTGTGATTCCATGATGGCAATGATCAATCTGTGTTGGCATTACTCTGATATGAACATTGACAGGTAAAATCCTGGTTCTCCAAGCACTATATGTGCATAAGTCCTCAGAACCTACGAAGTCTAATGCAGCATTCTAAAGGTGAATTTTGGGGCATTTTCATTTACCTTTTTAAATAGGAATGTGTGTATATATGAGTAAGGCCTTGGAGGCTACTGTTTCCGCTATTATGCATGCCATTCATCAAGTTAACCTTTCTGCATTGCCAATCGTTTTCAGAATGGCTGAACTCTCTTTATGTTAGAGAATACCAAGTCATGTGCGGGGATAACCTGTGTCAAGATGCAGTCCCTAGTTTTGTAAATAGATCTTATTTTTGTCTAAATGTGAATCAAATATCTTTTGTATATTCTCAATAATTACAAAGTAAAAGTGAAAAAAGAAAACATTACAGCAGAAACAAGTGGACAAAAAGTAAACTGCAGGATTATCTGAAGGACTTTGTTCATTCTGATTGGCTAAAAAGTCTTTTGATTAAAGTAAGAAACTAAATTTGGTTAGATTGCACAAAAATTTAAGAAATAATGCCAGCTTTTTCCCAATATATTACAGTGTGTGTAATGAAGCAAGCAATTGTAAAACACAAATCTATTAGTGCTGGGATGAGTTGACCGTAACTTGAGTTGTAACTCGATGGGCGATATTTGGGAAAAACATCGACTTATGCAATATAAACTTGTGTTTTCACAAAATGAATAGTGATATACTTACCTTGTCTCAAAGGGACATTTTTTTAACTAATCAAACCGTCGAAACTTAAAACTCAATAACAAAGTTAGTTTTTTATTAACCTTATCTGCGTGGCTGTTCCATGAAGTGCACATATATACCTGTACAATTTAAATGGCAAAAAATGTTTTTTCTTGCAATAAAACGTGCTAAACACAACTAGTGACAATATTTGGATTTTTAATTTTGTACATTTACTCAAGTTCAACTTGTTTGTAACAAATGATCCTCGATCTGCAAAAATCGCCGATGATCCAAGCATTAAAATCTATGCATGCTTATTCATGACTTAATCCATTAACTGCAATGCAAAAGAACCAGTTTTAACATTAGATAACAGTACATAACAGACATGTACAACTTTTCTCTCGCGATATTTTTGCTTATTGTTCCTAGAAATTGCATGTAAAATTTATGGTCACAAGCCAAAATTCAGTCCCTGTATAAACAGA
Source organism: Sabellastarte sp. h YS-2021 (assembly GCA_964017235.1). NCBI lineage: Eukaryota > Metazoa > Annelida > Polychaeta > Sabellida > Sabellidae > Sabellastarte > Sabellastarte sp. h YS-2021. Next base: position 31,481,590 of record OZ024937.1, on the reverse strand, counting down.
AAAAAAGTCAAAACTTACCTTGTTGTTTAACTTTTCTTTCATTCGTAATGACCTCGCTTCAAATTGTTGAGCTATACTGGAGCTCTGTGATTCGCTTTCTGGAAGTTTGGGACCAATTAAGTCTGTTTGTTCCGATTCAGTGTCATCTGAGCAACCAGACATGAGATGTGGAGGCAAATCTGGTCCAGCAAACACTTCAACCCAAAATAACATCTACATCATAAGGTTAGAAATGTGGCCTTAAAAGGGATATTAATAAGGAGATACAATTATAAAAATCTTCACATTATTTGTCTGATGTTACAACAACAATGCACCAGAAAATGCAAAATTGTGGATGAAGATGGCTGACCAAAAATTTTGAAAATCTGTATGCTAAAGCCCATAACTCTTAAGGATATTTTTTGGTTAACTTAAAAATGCCCTTAAAATTTGCTCTGTCCTTGCTGGTTCTGAAATATATTCAATTTCAAAAGTCATAAAATTTCAAAATTTTAATGTAGTCAAACAGGATTGTGGTCACAGCCTCACTGGTCACTGTGTCAGTTGACATTTTGGAGAGGCAGTTTGGAACATTTGCCTGCATGGATAAAACTCAAGAATAAATCCAAATCTGCCCTGCATGATATTTCTGATTTTCAAAATACTAAAGTTGCAAAACTCTAAGCTAAATTGACAAATTTCATATTGAATCCTCAACTCTTGATAGTAGAGTAACCTGATGGGTCGAAAATGACTATCAAGTACCCTGTAAGGATATATGATACCATAAATAGTAGCAAAAATCAAGATGGCTGTCAAAATTGAAAGATTGTAAAAATTTGCATTTTGAGTTGCAAAAGTCCTTAGTAGATCTACACTATGTTTTTCAATGATGACATCAAAATCTTTCTGTTACTGTTTCTGTGACAAATTATGTTTTTTTTTTTTGTTAAAAAATCAGAAAATCCAAAAAATAAATTAAAACTAGAGTATTGCTTCGAAAGAGAAAAAGAAATTGTTTTTGCAGAGCAAAAACAAAGCACCCCAGTGAGTATTAATGAATTTAATATGTTTTTCTATTTATGCCAAAATGCAAGGTTTCATACATGAATGTATAATTTTTAAATATAAGTCGTCCATAGACTCTGCAGATACCATGTGGGTCAAAAATTTTGCTGCAAGAGCTCTATTTCACACCATTTCCAAGATAAATACATTTTGGTGTTTTACGCAGAAATTCAAGATGGCCACCAAAAATGGTGGGAAAGAGATTTTTGTAAAAGTCGTTAGTAGACTCTCCACATACCCTGTGGATTAAAAATTTCATTAAAATCGCTCTATCTCGCACTTTTTCCTTGATAAATGCAATTTTGCTTTTTACGCAGACATTCATGATGGCAGGAAAATGATTTTTGGGAAAAATCGCCAGTAGACTTTGCATATACCCTGCAGTTCAAAAATTTCGGCGAAATCACTCTATATCGCACCGTTTCAGAGATAAATGCATTTTCGAATTTACGCAGAGATTCAAGCTGGCCACCAAAAATTCCGTCAAAATCGCTCTATCTCACATTTTTTTCCCCAAGATAAATGCGTTTTCCCATTTTACGCAGAAATTCAAGATGAAATCGCTCTATCTTGCACCATTTCCGAGATATTTCATTTTCAGTGTTAAGAAAAATCGTGCCATTTAGTTAATCATTAGGTCGGCCATTTTGTATTGGATCACTCCTAAAAGTTGAAATTTTGCTCATGTATATTATAGCTGACCCAAAAGTAGGTGAACAACATATGGGGCAGGAATAGGCTAAGTGCAGTACTTTTGAAGATATCAGACATTTACTCTTTCAATAACTTAGCTAAAATTGAGAAAGTAGCAGTTACTCACTTGTATGGAGCAGTAGAGCTCCTAAGTACCTAAAATCTAAAAAAATTTCAAGGTCATAAGAATCCATTAGGACAAGAAATTTACAAAATATGTGTAAACGCAGTAGTTTTAGAGAATCTGCATGATACAGAAACAGACGCAAACACAGATGCACACACAGGATATATTTCATATTCTCCCTCCCAAGCTTAATGCTTGGCGGGAAATAAAAATATAGCTCACAATGGCACAAAAATAACCACAAGAACTTTGTATGCACCAGACTGATGTAGTGATTCCACTAGTAATAAATCCATGGATTTGTTACAGGCAATCTGTGTAACCAGGTATCACACGTAATCACTTAATATGTTGGTCATTTCACAAAATACCTAAACAGTTCAAGCATTTCGTGTAATGACTGAAATATAAGGTTCAGAGTTACACAGATTGTCTAAACAAAGATTTGACATTTTAGGCAATCTGTGTAATAATCTTTTTAAGTATTTATCTTTTTTTATAGATTGAAATATAATATTTCTTGCTTATAGAGGCATTTCAAACTGCAGTTTTAATTGTATGACAATGAATATATATTTAGATATATCTTCTACTTTTTGCATAAATTATAAATTAGTAAGTAAGTAGTTTTACTCTGTGAACATTACTAGTGGTATATTTCATACTTGTTATATTTTAGTTGAAAGAAGGACACAAGGATCTGAAAATATATTTGTCGAAAATTCGCTATGGATTTGCCGCTGTTGTGGATGGTATATCATTGCTAAACATATACAGTTTGCCCAAGAAACCAAAGTTCTATCACACATCTGTGTGATCCTCTCATTATGTATCAAATTTGGAATAGTAACCAACAGCTTCACTCAAGGACTTCTCATTCCAGTTCTGAAACAAGCAATCAGTGCCCGTGAACGGGCTCTGTGTCAGCTGACTGTGTGTTTTGGGTTTCAGAGCAGAAGTAAAAGAAGAAAAGGACACAAAAGTTGTGCCCAGCAAATGTACTTAGAATTAAATTACCAAGTTAACTGTTAAGGAGTAAAATGTAGGTGGAAACATATTTAAACAAAATACTGTAAATGCAATAGGTTTCGAGTTATAACTTATTTACTCAGCAGTGAGAATCTCAAAATAGCTTTTGCTCAGCTATGCAATGAGTTAAAGGGCTGCAATTTTACTATGGTATAGCTGACCCAAATTTAGGTGAATAACACATTTAAACAAAATACTGTAAAGGCAATATTTATCAAGTTAAAACTGATTTACTCAAGAGTGAGAACCTGAAAGCAGCTATTGCTGTGCTATGCAATGAGCTACAGGTCTGCAATTTCACTATGTTATAGCTGACGCAAAAGTAGGTGAACAGCATATTTAAACAAAATACTCTAAATGCAATAGTTTTCAAGTTACAACTGATTTACTCAACAGTGAGAACCTGAAAATAGATATTGGTCAGCTATGCCATCACATACAGGTCTGCAATTTCACTATATTATAGCTGATTCAAAAGTACATGAATTAAATATTTAAACGAAATTCTCTAAATGCAAGAGTTACAAACAATTTACTCAACAGTGATAACCTAAAAGTAGCTATTACTCAGCTATCTGATGAGCTACAGGTCTGCAATTTTACTATGTTATAGCTGACCCAAAAGTAGCTGAATAACATGTTTATACAAAATTCTCTATATGCAATACTTTTCAAGTTACCAGTGAATTTACTCATCATGGAAAGTACTGAAAAGTCAGAAAGTAGCTATTACTCACTTAGCTATTGGGGTGGACACCCAAGTTACTCACCATGTTGTAGCTATGAAAAAAGTAGCTGAATAAGCAGAATAACAAATTTTAACAAAATGCTCTAAATGCAATACTTTTCAAGTTATAAGTGATTTAGTACATGATTTCAAGCATTTTAATGCAATAAGAATTATTTTAAAAATTCATAAAAAATTAATGAAGAAAGATCCAGGCCTGACACTCACACAAGATAACTTCTCCATACAAGATAAGAGAAAAATTCTTGTTTCACCTAACAGACCTTGGGTCAGGTTGTTTGAATCATCATATTGTTCTTTAAACGATTTGATTAATTACAGTCCCCGTTGGGGGATCAAAGTTAAGGATAACATTCAGAACGATTTTTGGAAAGAAATATTTTTGACATGGAAAATGTTTATAAAACCTGTCAATTGAAAACTGAGTCAGATATATTCAATACTCCTCTATGGTTCAATAGTAAACTATTGAATAGCAACTTAGTAAAAAACAATTGGAACAATCAAGGAATTTCTGTTATTGGACACATTGTTGATTCAAACCTTCAGATATTAAAACAAGAGGAGAGTGCCCGTGAACGGGCACTGTGTCAGCTGACTGAATGTTTTTGATTTGTGATGGTGATAATGAGAGGAAAGCATAATTATCAGGGAAAGGGCTGTACAGAAATACAGTAAATGGTAACTGAACAGCATGTTCAAAAGATATTCCGAAGCTGACAGAAGAAAAGGACAAAAAAGTTGTGCCCTGCAAATGGTATTATGAAATAAAGTAACAAGGTAATTGTTTAAGTGTAAAAAGTAGGTTAAAAATATTTAAAGAAATACTATAAATGCAATATCCTCGTTCGACCATGAAGAAGGGATCCAAAGGTCAAATCTGACCATACCAAAAGATTCCCAGCCAAAGAATTTAGGATGGTTTACCATCCCAAACCTCTCGGACCAATAATAAGTGAGTCATAGGCACTTTTTAAGTTTGGCTATCCTTGTTTGACCTGGAAGGAGGGGGTCCAAGGTCTAATCCGACCACACACAAAAATTCCCAGCCCATGATTTCCTGTAGCTTGTTTACCATCCCAAACTTGTAGGACCAATAATAAGCGAGTTCTAAGCAATTGTAAGTTTGGCTGTCCTCAATTGACCTTGAAGGAGGGGTCCCAGGTCAAATCTGACCACACCAAAAGAATCCCAGCCCATGATTTCCTATATGTTGGTTTACCATCCCAAACCTCCAAGACCAATAATACGCGAGTTATAAGCACTTTAAGTTTGGCTATCTTCGTTTGACCTGGAAGGAGGGGTCTAAGGTCAAATCCGACCACACCAAAAGATTCCCAGCCCATGATTTTCTATAGGTTGGTTTTCCATTCGAAACCTCTAGGACCAATAATAAGTGAGTTATAAGCACTTTTAAGTTTGGCTATCCTCATTTGACCTTGAAGGAGGGGTCCAAGGTGAAATCCGACCACACCAAAAAATTCCCAGCTCATGATTTTCTATAGGTTGGTTTTCATTCCAACCTCTAGGACCAATAATAAGCGAGTTATAAGCACTTTTATGTTTGGCTATCCTCATTTGACCTTGAAGGAGGGTTCCAAGGTCAAATCGGACCATATTAATAGATTCCCAGCCCATGATTTCCTACAGGTTGGATACAATGATTTACTCAACAGTGAGAACCTGAAAGAAGCTATTGCTCAGCTATGCCATGACATAGAGGTCTGCAATTTCACTATGTTATAGCTGACCAAAAATTATGTGAATAACATATTTAAACAAAATACTCTAAATGTAATAATTTTCAAGTTACAACTGATTTACTCAAGAGTGAGAACCTCAAAGTAACTATTACTCAGCTATGCAATGAGCTACATGTCTGAATTTTTGCACTGTTATAGCTGACCTAAAAGTAGGTGAACAACATATTTAAGCAAAATACTGTAAATGCAATAGTTTTCAAGTTACAACTGATTTACTCAATAGTGAGAACCTGAAATAGCTATTGCTCCACTATGCCATGAGCTATAGGTCTGTAATTTCACTATGTTATAGCTAACCCAAAAGTAGGTGAACAATGTATTTTAACAAAATACTCCAAATGCAATATTTTTCAAGTTATAGCTGATTTACTCAACAGTCAGTGCCTGAGAATAGCTATTGCTCAGTTGTGCCATGAGCTACAGGTCTGTAATTTCACTATGTTATAGCTGACCCAAAAGTAGCTGAATAACATATTTGCACAAATTTCTGAAAAGGCAATAGTTTTCCAATTACAACTGATTTACTCAACAGTGAGAACTTCAAAGTAGCTATACTCAGCTATGCAATGAGCCACAGGTCTGGAACTTCACTATGTTATAGCTGACCCCAAAATAGGTGAATAACATATTGCAACAAAATACTCTAAATGCAATAGTTTTCAAGTTATAAGTGATTTACTCAACAGTGATAACCTAAAAGTAGCTATTACTCAGCTATGCCATGAGCTACAGGTCTGAAATTTTACTATGTTATAGCTGACCCAAAAGTAGCTGAATAACATATTTATACTAAATTCTCTAAATGCAATAGTTTTCAAATTACAAGTGATTTACTCAACATTGAGAACTTCAAAGTAGCTATTACTCAGCTATGCAATGAGTCACAGGTCTGGAACTTCACTATGTTATAGCTGACCCCAAAATAGGTGAATAACATATTGAAACAAAATACTCTAAATGCAATAATTTCCAAGTTATAAGCGATTTACTCAACAGTGATAACCTAAAAGTAGCTATTACTCAGCTATGCCATGAGCTACAGGTCTGAAATTTTACTATGTTATAGCTGACCCAAAAGTAGGTGAACAACATATTTAAGCAAAATACTGTAAATGCAACAGTTTTCAAGTTACAACTGATTTACTCAATAGTGATGACCTAAAAGTAGCTAATACTCAGCTATGCCAAGAGCTACAGGTCTGAAATTTTACTATGTTATAGCTGACCCAAAAGTAGCTGAATAACATATTTATACGAAATTCTCTAAATGCAATAGTTTTCCAATTACAACCGATTTACTCAATAGTGAGAACTTCAAAGTAGCTATTACTCAGCTATGCAATGAGCCACAGATCTGAAACTTCACTATGTTATAGCTGATCCCAAAATAGGTGAATAACATATGAAACAAAATACTCTAAATGCAATAGTTTCCAAGTTATAAGCGATTTACTCAACAGTAATAACCTAAAAGTAGCTATTACTCAGCTATGCCATGAGCTACAGGTCTGAAATTTTACTATGTTATAGCTGACCCAAAAGTAGCTGAATAACATATTTATACGAAATTCTCTAAATGCAATAGTTTTGAAGTTATAAGCGATTTACTCAACAGTGATAACCTAAAAGTAGCTATTACTCAGCTATGCCATGAGCTACAGGTCTAAAATTTTACTATGTTATAGCTGACCCAAAAGTAGCTGAACAACATATTTATACGAAATTCTCTAAATGCAATAGTTTTTAAGTTACAAGTGATTCTACTCATGATGGAAGTTACTGAAAAGCCCAAAAGTAGCTATTACTCACTTAGCTATTGAGACAGGCACCCAACTTACTCACCATATTGTAGCTATGAAAAAAGTAGCTGAATAACATATTTTAACAAAATGCTCTAGATGCAACAGTTTTCAAGTTATAAATGATTTTGTGCAAGATTTCATGAATTTTAATGCATTAAAAATTATTAAAAAAAATTATTAAAAAAAAGTAAGACAGATCCAGGTCTCATACTCACACAAGAGAATCTACCTCTGGCCTAGTACATATATGCAAGATATGAGAGAAATCCCTGAAATAGTCACTGAGAAAATTGTGATTAAGTGTTGAAATTTTCACACTTTTGGTGGGGGTACCCCCCTTGTAATGTCTCTAGCAAACAGACGAACAGACAGATTTGCATGCCTTGAACAATTTTTCATCCTCGATAGATAAGGTATCTTTTAAAAAAAACAGCACGTCTCTAGGCCTTATAGTTTTGGAGGAAAAGTTGTTCACGCGGACGCGTACGCCCACACCGCAGAGTGACGACATAATGTCAGCTGACTGAAAAGTCAGCTGACATAAAAAGAAGATATTGAAAGCAAATATAATTTTCGGATTAACAACTTTTTAGACTACTTCCAATTGCATTCAACAGTGAAAAAATTCATATCACAAAATTCTGCATTAGTAACCGAAAGGTCTTTCTTTTCACAACCGTTCATTCCCCATCATATTTCCATCTTGCTCAACTGTAAGCATGGTTGTAAAGGTATCTATAATATGATTAATGTACAAGAGGTGGAAAATAAATATAAGATGAAATGGAATAAAGATCTAAAATTGACTAGAGGATCGCTCGCAAAAAAAAAAGATAATGTTTTTGCATAGCAAAAACAAAGCGTCCCGAAAAGGATATAAAGGTGAGTGCTAAAGTATTAAGAAAATGCTTCGTTTCTAGCCTTATACTGTTGTGGCAACCAAAGTCAGCGCAGTCTGCTCTATCTAGCACGGTTTTCAAGATATAAGCATTTTTGTGTTTTGCAAAAAACAAAAAAATTAAAAATGTCCGCTATATTTGGCGAGACAAAAATATTTTGAAAATTGGCATGGCTACTCTGCAGAGATACCCAGCAGGTCCAAAATTTTGTTGAGTTCACTCCATATAGCACGGTTTTCGAGATATAAGCATTTTTGTGTTTTGCAAAAACTTTGAAAATTCAAAATGGCCACCATTTTTGGGGAGACAAAAATTTTTGTCAAGACCACTGCCGTGGTGTGTATCTCCCGCCGAGCATTAAAGCAGAAGAAATAGCTTTTCCGAGATATTCACAATTTTTCATTTTCGTGTGTGAAAGGTCTTCCAAAAGTAGGTGAATGAGTTATTTGAGAAAAATTGGCTATCTGCAATACTATTAAGAGATAATTCACATTTACTCATTTTGAGTAGGTGAATAATTATCTATGGGTCTGAAACTTCACCAAGTGAAAGCTCTCCCAAAAGTAGGTGAATGAGTTATTTGAGAAAAATTGGCTATCTGCAATACTTTTAGAGATAATTCGCATTTACTCATTTTGAGTAGGTGAGTAATTAGCTATGGGTCTGAAACTTCACCATGTGAAAGCTCTCCCACAAGTAGATGAATGAGTATTTGATAAAAATTGGGTATCCACAATACTTTTACAGATAATTAGCATTTACTCATTTTGAGTAGGTGAATAAATAGCTATGGGTCTGAAACTTCACAGAGTGAAAGCTCTCCCAAAAGTAGGTGAATGAGTTATTTCAGAAAAATTGGCTATCTGCAATACTTTTAGAGATAATTCACATTTACTCATTTTGAGTAGGTGAATAATTAGCTATGGGTCTGAAACTTCACCAAGTGAAAGCTCTCCCAAAAGTAGGTGAATGATTAATTTGAGAAAAATTGGCTATCTGCAATACTTTTAGAGATAATTCGCATTTACTCATTTTGAGTAGGTGAGTAATTAGCTATGGGTCTGAAACTTCACCAAGTGAAAGCTCTCCCAAAAGTAGGTGAATGAGTTATTTGAGAAAAATTGGCTATCTGCAATACTTTTAGAGATAATTTGCAATTACTCATTTTGAGTAGGTGAGTAATTAGCTATGGGTCTGAAACTTCACCAAGTGAAAGCTCTCCCAAAAGTAGGTGAATGATTAATTTGAGAAAAACTGGCTATCTGCAATACTTTTAGAGATAATTCACATTTACTCATTTTGAGTAGGTGAGTAATTAGCTATGGGTCTGAAACTTCACCAAGCGAAAGCTCTCCCAAAAGTAGGTGAATGAGTTATTTGAGAAAAATTGGCTATCTGCAATACTTTTAGAGATAATTCGCATTTACTCATTTTGAGTAGGTGAGTAATTAGCTATGGGTCTGAAACTTCACCAAGCGAAAGCTCTCCCAAAAGTAGGTGAATGAGTTATTTGAGAAAAATTGGCTATCTGCAATATTTTTAGAGATAATTTACATTTACTCATTTTGAGTAGGTGAATAATTAGCTATGGGTCTGAAACTTCACCAAGTGAAAGCTCTGCCAAAAGTAGGTGAATGAGTTATTTGAGAAAAATTGGCTATCTGCAATACTTTTAGAGATAATTCGCATTTACTCATTTTGAGTAGGTGAGTAATTTGCTATGGGTCTGAAATTTCACCAAGTGAAAGCTCTCCTAAAAGTAGGTGAATGAGTTATTTGAGAAAAATTGGCTATCTGCAATACTTTTAGAGATAATTCGCATTTACTCATTTTGAGTAGACGAGTAATTAGCTATGGGTCTGAAACTTCAAGTGAAAGCTCTCCCAAAAGTAGGTGAATGATTAATTTGAGAAAAATTGGCTATCTGCAATACTTTTACAGATAATTCGCATTTACTCATTTTGAGTAGGTGAGTAATTAGCTATGGGTCTGAAACTTCACCAAGTGAAAGCTCTCCCAAAAGTAGGTGAATGAGTTATTTGAGAAAAATTGGCTATCTGCAATACTTTTAGAGATAATTCGCATTTACTCATTTTGAGTAGGTGAGTAATTAGCTATGGGTCTGAAACTTCACCAAGTGAAAGCTCTCCCAAAAGTAGGTGAATGAGTTATTGGAGAAAAATTGGCTATCTGCAATACTTTTAGAGATAATTCGCATTTACTCATTTTGAGTAGGTGAGTAATTAGCTATGGGTCTGAAACTTCACCAAGTGAAAGCTCTCCCAAAAGTAGGTGAATGATTAATTTGAGAAAAACTGGCTATCTGCAATACTTTTAGAGATAATTCGCATTTACTCATTTTGAGTAGGTGAGTAATTAGCTATGGGTCTGAAACTTCACCAAGTGAAAGCTCTCCCAAAAGTAGGTGAATGAGTTATTTGAGAAAAATTGGCTATCTGCAATACTTTTAGAGATAATTCACATTTACTCATTTTCAGTAGGTGAGTAATTATCTATGGGTCTGAAACTTCACCAAGTGAAAGCTCTGCCAAAAGTAGGTGAATGAGTTATTTGAGAAAAATTGGCTATCTGCAATACTTTTAGAGATAATTCGCATTTACTCATTTTGAGTAGGTGAGTAATTAGCTATGGGTCTGAAACTTCACCAAGTGAAAGCTCTCCCAAAAGTAGGTGAATGATTAATTTGACAAAAATTGGCTATCTGCAATACTTTCAGAGATAATTCGCATTTACTCATTTTGAGTAGGTGAGTAATTAGCTATGGGTCTGAAACTTCACCAAGTGAAAGCTCTGCCAAAAGTAGGTGAATGAGTTATTTGAGAAAAATTGGCTATCTGCAATACTTTTAGAGATAATTCGCATTTACTCATTTTGAGTAGGTGAGTAATTAGCTATGGGCCTGAAACTTCACCAAGTGAAAGCTCTCCCAAAAGTAGGTGAATGATTAATTTGACAAAAATTGGCTATCTGCAATACTTTTAGAGATAATTCGCATTTACTCATTTTGAGTAGGTGAGTAATTAGCTATGGGCCTGAAACTTCACCAAGTGAAAGCTCTCCCAAAAGTAGGTGAATGATTAATTTGACAAAAATTGGCTATCTGCAATACTTTTAGAGATAATTCGCATTTACTCATTTTGAGTAGGTGAGTAATTAGCTATGGGCCTGAAACTTCACCAAGTGAAAGCTCTCCCAAAAGTAGGTGAATGATTAATTTGACAAAAATTGGCTATCTGCAATACTTTTAGAGATAATTCGCATTTACTCATTTTGAGTAGGTGAGTAATTAGCTATGGGTCTGAAACTTCACCAAGTGAAAGCTCTCCCAAAAGTAGGTGAATGAGTTATTTGAGAAAAATTGGCTATCTGCAATACTTTTAGAGATAATTCGCATTTACTCATTTTGAGTAGGTGAGTAATTAGCTATGGGCCTGAAACTTCACCAAGTGAAAGCTCTCCCAAAAGTAGGTGAATGATTAATTTGACAAAAATTGGCTATCTGCAATACTTTTAGAGATAATTCGCATTTACTCATTTTGAGTAGGTGAGTAATTAGCTATGGGTCTGAAACTTCACCAAGTGAAAGCTCTCCCAAAAGTAGGTGAATGAGTTATTTGAGAAAAATTGGCTATCTGCAATACTTTTAGAGATAATTCGCATTTACTCATTTTGAGTAGGTGAATAATTAGCTATGGGTCTGAAACTTCACCAAGTGAAAGCTCTGCCAAAAGTAGGTGAATGAGTTATTTGAGAAAAATTGGCTATCTGCAATACTTTTAGAGATAATTCGCATTTACTCATTTTGAGTAGGTGAGTAATTTGCTATGGGTCTGAAATTTCACCAAGTGAAAGCTCTCCTAAAAGTAGGTGAATGAGTTATTTGAGAAAAATTGGCTATCTGCAATACTTTTAGAGATAATTCGCATTTACTCATTTTGAGTAGACGAGTAATTAGCTATGGGTCTGAAACTTCAAGTGAAAGCTCTCCCAAAAGTAGGTGAATGATTAATTTGAGAAAAATTGGCTATCTGCAATACTTTTACAGATAATTCGCATTTACTCATTTTGAGTAGGTGAGTAATTAGCTATGGGTCTGAAACTTCACCAAGTGAAAGCTCTCCCAAAAGTAGGTGAATGAGTTATTTGAGAAAAAATTGGCTATCTGCAATACTTTTAGAGATAATTCGCATTTACTCATTTTGAGTAGGTGAGTAATTAGCTATGGGTCTGAAACTTCACCATGTGAAAGCTCTCCCACAAGTAGATGAATGAGTTATTTGATAAAAATTGGGTATCCGCAATACTTTTACAGATAATTAGCATTTACTCATTTTGAGTAGGTAAATAATTAGCTATGGGTCTGAAACTTCACCACGTGAAAGCTCTCCCAAAAGTAGGTGAATGAGTTATTTGAGAAAAATTTGCTATCTGCAATACTTTTAGAGATAATTCGCATTTACTCATTTTGAGTAGGTGAGTAATTAGCTATGGGTCTGAAACTTCACCATGTGAAAGCTCTTCCAAAAGTAGGTGAATGAGTTATTTGAGAAAAATTGGCCATCTGCAATACTTTTAGAGGTAATTCGCATTTACTCTTTTTGAGTAGGTGAGCAATTAGCGATGGGTCTGAAACTTCACCAAGTGAAAGCTCTTTGGGATAGCTGCTCTGCAGAGATACCCTGAAGATAAAAAATTTCGTCGAAATCGCTCTATGTAGCACGGTTTTCGAAATATTAGCATTTTCGTGTTTTGCAATTTTTGCGCAAAAATTCGAAAATTCAAAATGGCCGCCATTTTTGGCAAGACAAAATTTTTTTGAAAATTGGCATGGCTACTCTGCAGAGATACCCAGTGGGTCAAAAATTTCGTCGAAATCGCTCTATCTAGCACGGTTTTCGAGATATAAGCATTTTTGTGTTTTGCAATTTTGCGAAAAATTCGAAAATTCAAAATGGCCGCCATTTTTTGCGAGAAATTTTTTGTTTGAAAATTGGCATGGCTACTCTGCAGAGATACCCTGCGGGTCAAAAATTTCGTCGAAATCGCTCTATCTAGCAGGGTTTTTGAGATATAAGCATTTTTATGTTTTGCAATTTTTGCGAAAAATTCGAAAATTCAAAATGGCCGCCATCTTTGGCGAGACAAAATTTTTTTGAAAATTGGCATGGCTACTCTGCAGATATACCCTGTGGGTCAAAAATTTCGTCGAAATCGCTCTATCTAGCAGGGTTTTTGAGATATAAGCATTTTTATGTTTTGCAATTTTTGCGAAAAATTCGAAAATTCAAAATGGCCGCCATCTTTGGCGAGACAAAATTTTTTTGAAAATTGGCATGGCTACTCTGCAGATATACCCTGTGGGTCAAAAATTTCGTCGAAATCGCTCTATCTAGCAGGGTTTTCGAGATATAAGCATTTTTATGTTTTGCAATTTTTGCGAAAAATTCGAAAATTCAAAATGGCCGCCATCTTTGGCGAGACAAAATTTTTTTGAAAATTGGCATGGCTACTCTGCAGATATACCCTGTGGGTCAAAAATTTCGTCGAAATCGCTCTATCTAGCAGGGTTTTCGAGATATAAGCATTTTTATGTTTTGCAATTTTTGCGAAAAATTCGAAAATTCAAAATGGCCGCCATCTTTGGCGAGACAAAATTTTTTTGAAAATTGGCATGGCTACTCTGCAGATATACCCTGTGGGTCAAAAATTTCGTCGAAATCGCTCTATCTAGCAGGGTTTTCGAGATATAAGCATTTTTATGTTTTGCAATTTTTGCGAAAAATTCGAAAATTCAAAATGGCCGCCATCTTTGGCGAGACGAAATTTTTTTGAAAATTGGCATGGCTACTCTGCAGATATACCCTGTGGGTCAAAAATTTCGTCGAAATCGCTCTATCTAGCAGGGTTTTTGAGATATAAGCATTTTTATGTTTTGCAATTTTCAAAAAATTCGAAAATTCAAAATGGCCGCCATCTTTGGCGAGACGAAATTTTTTTGAAAATTGGCATGGCTACTCTGCAGATATACCCTGTGGGGCAAAAATTTCGTCGAAATCGCTCTATCTAGCAGGGTTTTCGAGATATAAGCATTTTTATGTTTTGCAATTTTCAAAAAATTCGAAAATTCAAAATGGCCGCCATCTTTGGCGAGACGAAATTTTTTTGAAAATTGGCATGGCTACTCTGCAGATATACCCTGTGGGGCAAAAATTTCGTCGAAATCGCTCTATCTAGCACGGTTTTCGAGATATAAGCATTTTTGTGTTTTGCAATTTTTGCGAAAATTTCGAAAATTCAAAATGGCCGCCATTTTTGGCGAGACAAAAATTTTTTGAAAATTGGGAAAAGTACTCCACAGAGATATCCTGCGGGTCAAAAATTTTGTCGAAATTGCTCTATCTAGCACGGTTTTTGAGATATAAGCATTTTTGTGTTTTGCAATTTTTGCGAAAATTTCGAAAATTCAAAATGGCCGCCATTTTGGGCGAGACAAAAATTTTTTGAAAATTGGGAAAACTAGTCCGCAGAGATATCCTGCGCGTCAAAAATTTCGTCAAAATCGCTCTATCTAGCACGGTTTTCGAGATATAAGCATTTTTGTGTTTTCCTTATTTGGAAAATTCGTAATGATTAATTAATCATTAATTACTTGGCCATTTCTTGACCAATCAATGCCAAAATCTAATGATTTCCAGATTTTAATAGAATGAATGTATTTGCCAAGTTTCAGGTGAATTGATAAAATTCCTTTCAAGTTATCATCCGGACAAGCTTCCCCATCGAAAAAAGACATTTTTGGTCATGTGACCTCTTTGATTGGTTGAAATGTCACTGCAGCATATTCAAAAAAATTCCCCAAGGCTACTGCCTAAACCTGCCAAATTTGAAAAGAACGGTTACAGAGTTATAAGGAAAACAAAATGCGGAGCCGCCGGAGCCGGCGGAGCCAGAAGCTCTCCCATACACAAACAAGCGTCCCTTGCGGGACGCTTAAATATCGATAATTCAACATGGAAAAGTATATTTAAACAGATTTTTTATAATATCCAAGACAATTCCTTGATATGGTTTCAATATAGACTGATCCATAGAATACTTGGCACTAAAGATTTACTCCGTAAAATGCAGTTAGAAGATTCAAACATCTGCAGAATATGTCAGTGTGAAACAGAATCCTTGATGCATCTGTTTGTTCATTGTTCACATGTTGTTAACCTATGGTCATCCTTGGAGTCATTGATATACTCTTCTACATGTAAAAGATTAGTATTTTCACAAGAAGATATTATCTTAGGCTACCTATACAATGATAATAACTACTATCCTGTAAATACCATCATAGCTGTCACAAAGAATTATATTTTCTCAAGTGCAGTCCATGGGGCCATCCCAAACATCAATGCTTTGAAGCACAAACTTCAGAAACAATTTAGAGATCAGCTTCATGTAAATATGGAGATGAATAGGGCTCATAAATTCAACTGTCAATGGCTCCCATACAGAAAATTATTTGTATAATTTTTTTTTTCCCTGATTTTAAGAACATATACCAATACATGTCCAAATGTAACTTTATGAGTTATTATAAGAGCAGTTAATTTTAAACTAAAAATTGTACTATATTACTTGTATGGTATTAATAAAAAAAAAAAAAAAAAAAAAAAAAAAGATAAGAGAAAAATCCCTGCAACAGTGAATGAGAAAATTGTGATAAATTGTTGAAATTTTCACACTTTGGGTGGGGGTACCTCACTTGTATGTTGATATGAAAATGACCTTTAACTCTGCAGCCTCAGTATTACAGGCCTACAGTCTCTTATTGATGCTGCAAATGACTATATCACAGAACACAGCCTCCACTTTAATCAACCAAAAACAAAGTGCATTACTTTTGGCAGCTGTAATCTGAAATAAAATAGCATCAGAGAGGCCCATACCCCACAGCCTGGGGAAATAATTTTCAACACCATGAGATTTTGAAGTAGTGAAACAGTATAAAGATCAGGATACTTTCAGAGCAGTGTCTAAAGCAGTGTATATAAAGGTCCAAATAATGTTTAAGTAGATAAAATAATGTCTAAGAGAAAGAAAACGTATGTAAAGATAAAGTATTAAAACAAGACAATTCAATAGCAAGATGACAGCATTAATCAGCAAACTAAAAATTATTAAGGTGTAAAATTGGAGAATAGCTGTTAATGAGAATTTAACAGCACAATTATATAAAAGTACATATAACCCAACTCGGCGCCAACACATCCCCAGACAGGTCATCACTCACGCCACAGGTTTTGATTGGGAATTTTTTATTTAATCCATTTGTTGTATGCCATAAATATTGGGAAAAGTTATATGAACTTCAGCACATCAATCTACTAAGTTTATATCTTCCCAAGGAAGATGGTGTATCCCCAGATGTCGAATACATAACTCAACAGATCGTATTTTCAATCTTCCTGCAATGATAACTCTGAACCTATTTTCAAAGTATTTAAATGATTGATGATTGAATGTCCATTCTAAATTAATAATCTCAAAAGAGCATATCTGTTTCTATATTTGTTGACAAATAAAATATTATTTTTAACTCAACTCATCATACTTTTCAATCTTCCTGCAAAGGGTAACTCTGAACCTATTTTAAATGATTGATGATTGAATGTCCATTCTAAATTCATAATTCCAAAAGTGTATCTCTGTTTCTATATTTGCTCACAAATAAAATATTATTTAAAAATCATATATTATTTATATTATTATTTTATTATATTATTTTTAGAATTTGCATTGTTTTTCAGTTATTCATTTCCTCAATTCCTATATATGTGGTCCATATATATGCAACCTAAATATGTGACACAATCTCAGTTCTGACTCCCTTTGTCTTAGATAATTAGATAATGAAGCAAACACCACCTCCCACCCCCACCCCACCTCTCTCCCCTTCTCCACACCTCTCTCACTATTACAGAAGATCTGTATACCTTTGTTTATTTAGTGTCACTCAATAGCTGGAGGTCTCAGAGGTGGGTGGGGGATGGAGGGTGGGACTACAAAGAGATGGAGTGCTGCAGCACAAATGGTAAACAGACACTTATAATATAAAAGGGGTAATCAAATACAAAAAGCTCAGTTAATCTTATCACTAAAATAAAATAAAATATATAAATAAGGAATGTCCAACAGGAAGATTATATACCTCCAGAATTAAATATAAATTATCAAACGACAAGAACAGATTTATAATAATAATTCAGAATTGAGATTTTAAGTATGTGATTATCAATTGAAATGAGTTCGTTACTGTAGGAGCTGTGTCAAAATTAAGGCAAGTTGAATAAAACTGGGCTAGTTGAGGGTTAAAAATCCCCTATTTTTACTACATAAGGCTATAATTTCATTAATATTTGGGACTTAAAGCTCACCAGAAAATAACAGTGTCCATTTTGCCTACTTGAATATGTTTAACCAGTTTCATATTAAAAAGTTAAAAACTCAGCAAGCAGAGAGATAACACACAAAAATAAGTTCTTAAAAGCCTAAGATAGCCATAACATTATTAATATTCAAAATTTAAATAGACAGGCACTTCCTTTGAAAAATTCAAAGATTTCAGCTCTATGACCCACATAGTTTGACAGTTACAGGGCTTTAAAGTGGCATAATATCCATAAATTGGGTCTCTGTGGGCATTTTACAATTGTTAAAGAGACCTTAGCAATTAAACTACAGAACTGAAACTTTTTGGGGGACATACACAACAAACAAAAATTATATATAATACAGTTTAAGACTTGTCACACTAAGCATTTCCAAATAACAGGGCAAAATTCAGAAAAAAATGTCAAAAAAGGTCACTTGGGCAAGTGTCTATGGCCCACATACACAGGTTAAATGTCTACTAAAAGCCTTGATTTTCGACACATGCAAAAAGTCCAAATATTGGGTCTCTGTGGGCCTTTTAGAGATCTCGATGTGGTTTTCAAATTAAAGCATCAGACTTAAAATCTGCTACATACTAAGACTACACATAGAATATGTATCTAATAATAAAGTTTGAAACTTCTCAGACTCACCATTTCCAAGTTACAGAGCAAAATATGTGAAAAATGTCTTAAAACGGTCACTCGGGTGGGTGTTTAAGGTCCTCATACACAGTTTAAATGTCTACTTGAAACCTTGATCTTTGGCACATATAAAAAGAACATAATAATGTATTCCCAGATGAGATTTCAGCTCTATCAGTCACATAGTTTAACAGTCATGGGCCTTAAAACTGGCAAAAAGTCCAAATAGTGGGTCTCTATGAGGCCTTTTAGAGACCTCAATGTGGCCTTCAAATTAAAGCTTCAGACTTAAAATTTGTCACATACTAAGATTACACATAGAATATGTATCTAATACAGTTTGAAACTTCTCAGACTTACCATTTCCAAGTTACAGGGCAAAATATGTGAAAAATGTCTAAAAAGGGTCACTCAGGTGGGGATTTATGGTCCTCAAACACAGGTTAAATGTCTACTTAAAGCCTTGATTTTCGGCACATGTAAAAAGGACATAATAATGCATTCCCAGATGGGATTTCAGCTCCATCAATAACATAGTTTAACAGTCACAGGGCTTAAAGGTGGCAAAAAGTCCATATATTGGGTCTTTGGGAGCCCGTCAGAGACCTCAATTTGACCTTCAAATTAAAGCTTCAGACTTAAAATCTGTTACATAGTACTAACATTACACATAGAATATATATCTAATACAGTTTGAAACTTCTCAGACTTACCATTTCCAAGTTACAGAGCAAAATATGTGAAAAATGTCTTAAAAGGGTCACTCGGGTGGGTGTTTATGGTCCTCATACATGGGTTAAATGTCTATTAAAGGCCTAAATTTTGGAGTACATACAAGAAAAACATATTGATATATTCTCAGATGATATTTAACTTAGATGAGAGACATAGTTTGAAAGCTACAGTGCTTGAAGATGGCCAAAAGTCCATAAATTGGGTCTCTGTGGGCAATTTTGAGATCTTAAGTCGGCCTAACAGGTAAACCTACAGCCTTTAAATTTTTCACAGACAAGGATTACATATATGAGTTACATCTTGTGCAGTTTGAGACTCATCAGAATTACCACTTCCAAATTATAG
The DNA here is from genome assembly GCA_964017235.1 of Sabellastarte sp. h YS-2021. Taxonomy (NCBI): domain Eukaryota; kingdom Metazoa; phylum Annelida; class Polychaeta; order Sabellida; family Sabellidae; genus Sabellastarte; species Sabellastarte sp. h YS-2021. The sequence continues at coordinate 31,462,311 of OZ024937.1, read as the reverse complement.
GGCAAAATAAGTTAAAAATATAGGAAAAAAGTCCTAAGTGGGGTCTTTATGGGCCTCAAAGACAATTTTCTCCTCAATTTAAAGTCTTGATTTTCGGCAAATGTACTAAGAATATATCAATGTGTTCTCAGGTAAAATTTGAGGCAGATAAGCCTCATAGTTTGTGACCTAGAGGGCTCTAAGTGGCCAAAAGTGCAATTTCTGACCTTAAGGTGGCCATAAGTTCTTTATTATTGGGAGTTTAAGGTCACCTTAAAATAGGGATGTTCCTTTGGGCATCCTTAACATGTGTACCAAGTTTGAAAAAAAAAAATAATCCGTTTTTGAGTTATCGCGTCCACAAGGAAATTTCTACGGCGGCGGCGGCGCGACGGACCTGAATCCAATATATCCCCGACTTTCGTCTGGGGATATAATAATAAGTTGCAGCAATCCATATATCTTTGTCATAATAGAACAGGGTGTATCCACTAAACTTCAATATTTTTCCATGACTTCTCCATGACCAAAGCTTTAAAATCAAGGACCTTTTACATGCTTCGTGGCATGGAAGAGACATGTACTGAGGCCAAGAGCTCCCGCCTGATTGTACAAATGTATTCTTCTATTGAAATGCTGGATGAAAGAAAGGAACAACACTGTTTCACGAGAGGATGCCTTTTAATTTCCATGACTTTTCCAGGCCTGGAAAAGAAATATAGAATTCCATGACTTTCTGAGGTTTTCCATGACTGTATACACCCTCATAGAAACATGTCTCAAACAAGACCACTGCCGCGGTATGTATCTCCCGCTGAGCATTACAGGGGAAGAAATACCTTTTCTGAGATATTCACAATTTTTCATTTTCCGCTAAAATCCAAGATGGCCACCAAAAGTGGCAAAAACTGAAATTATTCCCCTAGGCATAGAATACTGTTGTACTACCCTGTGGGTCAAAAATTCGCTCGAAATCGCTCTATCTCTTACCATTTCGAAGATATTTTCCATTTCCCATGTTCCCCCACCCAAGACAGAAAGACATGCACTGGGATAAAATATATTTATTATATAAATAAGAAATAGTTTGTAAAGAAGATTATAACATATGTGCAACCTCAAAAATACTGTTTTAGTAGATTTTTTATATTCCATTATAGTTACCCTGACCCCAGGGCAATACAGCAAAAGCAAACAATACTAGAGACCCCCAATAAGAAATACCCAAACCTTCCAGATGGCAATATATATATATTGGCATCTGGAAGGAAAACCCAAATTTTTACTAGATACAAAAGAAAGGACCAGTGACAGCATGAGCAATGTTACATTGCCAAAACATGAACTGTGTACTAATTTTTTATACATTTATTAAGAACCCTGCCACTATGGTGATTAGAACACGAAGTCCCATGCCAAAATATTTACCCAAGCCAAAGGAAACCCAAAAGGAGTCAAGATGGAAATCAAGGTTTCCATCTTGAAGGTATAGCAAATTTTTAATAATTTTATTAGAATTTTAATGAGAATTTACAGTGCAGGGTCCATTGGGAGTGATATGCCAAGGGAATTTTAGTTCTTTAAAAGACTACTGACAGCTCCCAAGCAATGTTAGTATGTCCTAACGAAATCGCTCTATCTCTTACCATTTTGAAGATATTTTCAATGTTTTATTTTCCGCTAAAATCCAAGATGACCGCCAAAAGTGGCGAAAATTGAAATTTTTCCCCTTTGCATAGGATACTTTTATACTACCCTGTGGGTCAAAAATTCGGTCGAAATCACTCTATCTCTTATGGTTATCGAGATATTCACACTTTTTCATTTTCCGCTAAAGTCCAAGATGGCCGCCAAAAGTGGCGAAAATTGAAATTTTTCACCTTTGCATATGACACTCTTGTACTACCCTGTGGGTCAAAAATTCGCTCGAAATCGCTCTATCTCTTACGGTTTTCAAGATATTCACACTTTTTCATTTTCCGCAAAAATTCAAGATGGCCGCCAAAAGTCGCGAAAATTGAAATTTTTCCCCATTGCATAGAATACTCTTGTACTACCCTGTGGATCAAAAATTCGCTCGAAATTGCTCTATCTCTTACGGTTTGCAATATATTTATGATTTTTCACATTTTCACTAAAAGTAGCAATAAAGTAGCCATTACTCACTTGTACATTGAGCAACAGTTGTGAAACTTAAATATGTTACAGTTCACAAAAAAGTAGATGAACAACATATTTGAGAGAAATTGTGTAGCTGCAATACTTTTGAAGATATAAGCCATTTACTCATTATGGTTATCATTAAAAATTGACAAAGTAGCTATTACTCACTTAGCTATGGAGATACACTTCCAAACTACTGACCATGTTGTAGCTGTGGAGAAAGTAGCTGAACAACATATTGGAATAAAATACTCTAAATGCAATAGTTTGAGAGTTATAAGTCATATAATTATATTAAGTAAAAGTGCTATTACTCACTCAAAAGTAGGCCAAAGTTTACCAAACCCCAAAAATATTGAAGAGCGTAAAAATTCATTAGGACAAGTAATTTACCGAAAATGTGTAACTGTAGTAGTTTCAGAGAGAACTGCGTGACACTCACACACGCACCCTCGCACGCATGCACACACATGGTACAAATTATGATCTGATATGATATGGCAGGATAATCTGAGATAATATGGTAGGTGAACACACTTTGGCAGGGCCAAAGTTAAAGATCACACCATGATGCACACCTACACCTCCTCACCAATTCCCTACCAAGTATCAACCTTCTACACCTTACAGAATCAAAGAAATAGCCCGGACAAGATTTTAAAACTCATGGTCACTACGACAAGGTCAAATCAAGATCACACCATGATGTTGTACACCTGCAACTCCTAACCAATGTCCATACCAAGTATCGACTTCCTACACCTTATGGTTTCTGAGATATAGCCCAGACAAGATTTTATAGGTCATGGTCACTACTGCAAGGTCAAAGATCAAATCAAGTTCACACACTATGATGCACACCTACACCTCCTCACCAATGTCCCTACCAAGTGTCAACCTTCTAGACCTTACAGAATCCAAGAAATAGCCCAGACAAGATTTTAAAACTCATGGTCACTACGACAAGGTCAATTTAAGTTCTAACCATGATGTTGCACACCTACAACCCCAACGTTCCTACCAATTAACAATTGCCTACACTTTACGGTTTCCAAGATATAGCCCGGACAAGATTTTAAAGGTCAAGGTCCCTACAGCAAGGTTGAAGGTTAAATCAAGGTCACACCATTATATTGCACACCTACAACCCCTAACTTATGTCCCTGCAAAGTATCAACTGCCTACTCCTTACAGTTGCCGAGATATCACCCAGATGAGATTTTCAGGTCATTGCAGCAAGGTCAAAGGTCAAATCAAGGTCAGACAATGACGCTGCACACCTACAGCCTCTAACCAATGTCCCCACCAAGTATGAACTTCCTACACTTTACGGTTTCTGAGATACAGCCCAGACAAACTTTTTTCCACCTGCCCATCCAGACACCAAGGGTGAAAACAATAGCCCAACAGCCCTTAAGGGCAGTGGGTAAAAAGCAGTGGTTTCTCAATGGACAGGCTCTTGTACAGGAAAACTAAATTACACATCCTGGGGTTGTATTAGCTAATGACAATTACAGCCAAACAAATTCTCATCTTCTGGCTTTGCGTAAAGCCTTCTATTGCTCTCCAGGGATCTGGATTGTGTTTCAATGGGTCCAACCAACAATGTATGTGCTATGGCACTAATTTTATTGATGAAAACACAATATTTTATTGTACTTTGGCCAATCATTTACTTTTTTCATATTATTGCTGTTAACATTCTGTAGTATTTGTATGAGATTATATGTTCTCTCCACACTTTATTTTTGCATGAATTGCGACAGAAAAACAATTGCAATGAATGTGAAAATAGACAGTGTTTATCATAATACCATTTTCATTATTGCCATTCATAAAATAAAATAAAATATATTCTCTAAACATACAACAAGCAAGGATAAAACTATACCATAATAAAACAATTTAATTAATTATTCATTACATGAAATGCCGAGGAAATGTTCAGTCATTATGTGTAATGCCTGGTTACACAGACTGCCTGTAACAGATATCACTACAACCACAGTATACATTGGGTTGGTTACTTATTGAAGGCGTATACAACACATACATAATTTGAGAGAATTATTTTCCTAGAAATTACAAGTTCTTACACTGTACAATAATGAAACCGAAACTATTATTACCTTCAAATGGTATTAATTATACCATATTTATAGCATAAATAAAAGAACCACATAAATTGTTTTCACCGAAATTCCAGCAAGATGGAGTTGTCAATAGGTGCTTACTTTCTTATCTTCAAACTGTTTTTGCACAAATTTCATTTGAATGTGACTTAGTCCATTATATAGAAAACTGAATCACAGAAGCGCTTTGTTGATCTTCTCTATATTTATAAAAATTTTAATGACTACACAAATGACAGGATGTAAACATTCTACTGGGAATTTGTGTTCCTCTGGTTCAGCTATGGATAAAAGTCTCACCTGTATCTGATGACGAAATGGGCCTCACTGGACCATACACTATATCTGTTTCTTCAGAATCTTGCATTATGAGACTATATTAGGGCTCACTTTTCAGATCATGCAGTTATCTCTTACATTGGGGCTAAAACAATAGAATATGGTCACGTCATCACCAAGTTATTACCAAAGTAAACTCCACAAGTACCACAAAAATGAGCCAGGGATCTCCTGACACAAACTGGAAAGAGGTCTGTAAGTAAGAGATATTATAGTAAATTGTATTTACGAACATACATTTATATTGTAAGCACTTCTCAGCAACAATATCTGGATGTTGACCAAATTCAGTGTAGGCTGGGGTCAAGTACATTATAAAGTATCCAAGTACACATGATGCAATAAGAAGTACAAGGAGCACAAGAAGTCCTTGAGTACAGTTTGTCCACTGTTATTTTATTGCTGACAAATCCAAATCAAGAACTCATTCAAATTATAGTGTATCACCAGCTTAAGTTACTAATTGGAAAGAGATGTAATTCAAAACCACACACATACTGCTGGACTGGCAATAAGTAGTCAGCTGAGTAGCATTATTGTTTGGTTTAGAATACAGAAAACGCAGGTTAAAATGGGACAGAGTAAAGGTAAGGCTGTATACAAAAGTTATGCAAGTTAAAAAAAACTGCAGAGTGTTGTGATGAAAAACGTATTCACAAAAAAGTGGTAGTTGCCAGAAATGAGGTAGGCACTGTTACCTGTATTTAGCTAAAAGTTTTTTGAAATACTGATTTTTAGGCCATCCTATACAATCAGAAAATCAGGCCTTCTTATAATAGTTAGTATATTTGTACCAAAGCAGGATCAAACTAGCCGGATATTACTCCATTTGAAGTCTGACTTTAAAACTAGAAATAGGATGCCCTGTAAAGAGTAGCTGCAACATATGAAAAGAAACAGGATAGCATTGAAGGAAAACACATTATTGTGTGTAATGTCCACCCCATGAACGTTTTGTAGCAATTGTACAGTAGTCTTACAAGACTCTGTTTTGCTTGTAAAATATATAAAAGATGCTTAGACATTATTACTGATATATATAATATAATTATTTTACCTTCATGTCTTTTTGCAATGGTTCAAAATTTGCTCAAATTACTGTATCTCTAAAGGTTTTTGAGATAATCGACATTTTCAATCCTGGGAAAATTCAAGAGATCTGCCAGAATTTGAAAAATTAAAAGTTTTTCAGTGGCATCTTATGGAGGGTTTATAATCCCAAAGGCTCCAAAATTTGCTAGAAATGGCTCTATCTTTAACAGTTTTTGAGATAAATAACAGTTTCATTTTCTGCCAAAATTCAACACCGCAGCTGAAATTCCAGAAATTCAACATTTTTGCAGAGACACTATACCTAAGGTGTCTTATAACATTTGAGATAACTAACATTTTCGATTTCTGACAAACTTCAAGATGGTGGGCGAAATTTGAGAAATTTGACATTTTTCAGACATAATACACCTAAGATCTCTAATATCCAAATGGTCCAAAATAAGCTCGAAATTGCTCTATCCCTTACAGTTTTCAAGATTAACCACATTTTCAATTTCCACCAAAATTCAAGATGGCGAACAAAATTCAGGAAATTCAACTTTTTATCATAGGCACTATATCCAAGGCCTCTAGTATCCAGAGGGTCCAAACTTTGCTTAAAATCACTCTATCTCTAATGGTTTTTGAGATAAATGACATTTTCAATTTCTGCTGAAATTCAAGACGGCAGCCAAAATTCTGAAATTCAATATCTCCAACGGTTTTCAAGATAAACAATATTTTCGAATTCTGTCAAGATTCCAGATGGTGGCCAAAATTCAGGAAATTTAACATTTTTCAGAAACAATACATCTAAGATACCCAAAGGGTCCAAAATTTGCTTGAAATCACTCTATCTCTGGCGGTTTTCAAAATAAAATGACCTTTTTGATTTCCGCCAAAATTCAAGATCGCAGCCGAAATTCAGAAAATTCTACATATTACATTACATATAAGGTGTCTATTACCCAAAGGGTCCAAAATTGGCTGGAAATCGCTCTAATGGTTTTCAAGATAAACATCATTTTCAATTTCCGCCAAAGTTCAAGATGGTGCACAAAATTTGGAACCAAAAAAATTGCTTGAAATCACTCTAACGGTTTTCAAGATAAATGACATTTTCAATTTTTGCCAAAATTTAAGACAGCCGCCAAAAACAATTTTTGGGAAAAGTCGCCAGAAGACACTGCAGATACCCTTTGGGTCAAAAATTTTGTTAAAATCGCCCTATCTCGCACCATTTCCAAGATAACTCTGTCATTTAGGTTTATGCAGATATTCAAGATGGCCGCCCAAAATGCAGGGAAAATGATTTTTGGGAAAAGTCGCCAGAAGACTCTGCTGATACCCTATGGGTAAAAAATTACGTCAAAATCGCTCTATCTCACACCGTTTCAGAGTTAAATGCATTTTATGCAGAAATTGAAGATGGCCGCCAAAAATGGTGGGAAACCATTTTTGGGAAAACTCGCTAGTAGACTCTGTAGATACCCTATGGGACAAAAACTATGTTGAAATTTCTCTATCTCGCACCGTTTCTGGGATAAATGTGTTTTTGCGCTTTACCTAGAAATTCAGGATGGCCGCCAAAAATGGCGGGAAAACGATTTTGGGGAAAAGATGCCTGTATGCTCTGCTCATACCCTGGGGGAGAAAAATTTTATCGAAATCCGTCTCGCACCGTTTCCTAGATAAATGTGTTTTTGCATTTTACGCAGAAATTCAAGATGGCTGCAAAAAATGGCATGAAAACAATTTTGGGGAAAACTCGCAAGTAGAATCTGCAGTTTCCCAGCGGCTCAAAAATTTCATCAAAATCATCCTATCTTGCACTGTTATCGAGATAAATGCGGTTTTGTGGTTTACGCAGAAATTCAAGATGGCCGCCAAAAATGGCAGGAAATTGATTTTTGGGAAAAGTCGTTAGTAGATTCAGCAGATACCCTGTGGGTCATAAATTTTGTCAAAATCGCTCTATCTTGCATCATTTCTGAGATAGTCAGATTTTTCATTTTCAGCGTAAAGAAATACCCTCTCCCCTAAATACAAACAAGTGTCCCTCAAGGTACACTTAAATAGCTATTTAGCTATTAAGAGCAAAGTTATGGAGCTATAACACCCCAAAGCTATACCAGGTAAGTTACGAACCCTGTAATCCTCCCTACCAAAACTTGGCTAAGATATCTCCTTTAATTAAAGAGAAAACTACATAGTACTTGCAGTAGCTAACTAAGTAGCTAAATGGCTCTTACTCACTTAGGTAAAGAGCATGACTCCCAAAAGTAATGCCAAGCAAGCTACTGACCCAATAATCTTCCATACCTAATTCTGTTCAAATAACTTGATTTCTTTTCTGATACCAAATTGCCACTCAAAATAGCTACCTAGCTAGTGCTGAGTTAGCTATAAAGCTATAAGAACTGAAAGCAATACCAAGCAAGCTATTGACCCAATAAGCCTGCATTATGATAGCAATTTTGGTAAAGATAGCTAAAATACTTTTCCTTAAAATGAGGAGAAACCAAGTGACACAAAATTGCTAAATACTTACTCAAAATAGCAATTAGCTATTAATAACACAGCTATGGAGCTACGGCAGCACCAAAGCTATACTAAGCAATCTATCATCCTTAGTACCAAATTTGGTTAAGATATCTCCTGAACTTTTCATTTAATTGAGCAGAAAACTATAGTGTAGTACTTGAAACAGCTAATTAAGTAGCTAAATGACTATTACTCACTTAGCTATACAGCTATGACTAACAAAAGCAATACAGGCAAGCTACTGACCCAACAATCTTCCATACCAAATTAGGTTTGAATAGCTTGATTCTTTTTCCTTTAAATGCACGGAAACCAAAGAGTTACTAAAATAGCTAATTAGCTATTACTCAGTTAGCTTTACAGCAAAAGTTCCAAAAATTCAATTTTTCCTTTATACCAGAATAATCTTCTATTACCCTTTGGGTCTAAAATTTGCTCAAAATCGCTCTATCTGTAACAGTGTCTGAGATATAAGTCAATTACTCAAAAGTAGTACTGAAAATAGACAATAAAGTACCTAAATGGCTAATTGTCGCCTACTACATGAGCCAACTACATGCCAAAATCTCCCTAGAAGGGACATCTATCATGCCAGAGGCACTGAATGGGTGATCTCCATGAGACCCATGCACACCAAAATGATAATGAAAACTTACGAATCAACACTCACTAACTTGAGAACTCCAGCTATTCAAACTATAATACATATATTTTCTAAAAGGACAAGGTGGCTTAGAATTTGAACATATGCCCAGTAAACACATATGCCACACAGAAAATAATAGAAATAACTAGAGTAATACAGTATTGCTTTACAAGAGAAAAAGAAATTGCTTTTGCACAGCAAATACAAAGCATCCCAATGAGCATATATTATTTTTCTGAAATGACTATCATGGTCTGTTTAATGTTTTTTGAATTTATACAAAAATTCAACCTGCCCGCAAAAAATGGCAGGAAAATGATTTGACAAAGGCTCTTTCATGGTTCTCGGTTTTGTGTTTTATGCAGAAATTCAAGATGACCACCAAAAATGGCGGGAAAATGATTTTTGGCAAAAAGTGCCAGTGGCTCCTCATACACCTTGTGGGTAGAAAATTTTGTCGAATCGCTCTATCTCTCACCATTTCCCAAATAAATGTGTTTTTTGCGCTTAATGCAAAAAAAAATTCAAGGCGGCTGTCAAACAATGGCGGGGAAATATTATTTGGCAAAAAGAGGTAGATGATGTATACACTGCGGGGGGAGATTTCTTGGTTATGTGACTTCTGATGAGTACTCAAAATGTCATGATATCACATTCAGAAATTTTTCCCTGTGCTAATGCATACATGTGCCAAATTTGAAGAAAATCCGCAAGAGCCAAAAGAAAAGCAGGAGCTGGCAGATCCTCTCCCTCTCTCCCCCTTTCTCCTGAATACGAACAAGCGTCCCTTGTGGGACGCCTAATAGTCTATGGATATTGGAAAGTTCTAAATGGGTAGGCAAAGACTGCTGGTATAATAATTAAGAACTAGACCCAAGATACACTGCGTTCCGATGCAAGATGTATCCAAAGAATGCATAGTAAAAACAAAGTGATCCAAGATAAATATGTTTTTGTACTTTTTGCAGAAATTTCTTGGAACAAGGGGCAGAAAAATTGTAGTGTTTAAGTAATCATTAATAAGTCAGCAATTTTGTATAAGCGAATAAGTGGGGGAGGGAGAATTTGACGGGCTATTTGGAATCCCAGGCCATGGGGTCCTGTAACCTCCCAAAACATTTCAAAGTACTAAATTCAAAAATAGAAGAGATATTTGTCATTTTACAAATCTCTTCTGCTTGTATAAAGCATACCAAATACATCTGATTTTGCTTATTTTAAGGTAATATTAACAAGGATACAACTGTGAACGGGCTCTGTGTCAGCTGACTGTGTGTTTTGAGTTTCAGAGTAGAAGTGACAGAAGAAAAGGACACAAAAGTTGTGCCCTGGAAATGGTGTTCAGAAGGAAAGTAAGAAGGTAACTGTTTAGGTATAAAAAGTAAGTTAAAAACATATTTAAAGAAAATATTGCAAATGCAATAGTTTTAATGTTACTATGTTATAGCTGACCCCAAAATAGGTGAATAACATACTGAAACTAAATAATCTAAATGCAATAGTTTTTAAGTTATTAGTGATTTACTCAACAGTGATAACCTAAAAGTAGCTATTACTCAGCTATGCCATGAGCTACAGGTCTGAAATTTTACTATGTTATAGCTGACCCAAAAGTAGCTGAATAACATATTTACACAAAATTCTCTAAATGTAATAGTTTTCAAGTTACAAGTGATTTTACTCATGATGGAAGTTACTGAAAAGTCCAAAAGTAGCTATTACTCACTTAGCTATTGAGATAGACACCGTAGTTACTCACCATGTTGTAGCTATGGAAAAAGTAGCCGACTAACATATTTTAACAAAATGCTCTAAATGCAATACTTTTGAAGTTATAAATGATTTAGTGTTGAGTAAGAACCTCTAAGCAGCTATTACTCAGTTATGCAATGAGCCACAGGTCTGAAATTTGACTATGTTATAGCTGACCCCAAAATAGGTGAATAACATATTGAAACTAAATACTCTAAATGCAAACCTTTTCAAGTTATAAATGATTTAGTGTTGAGTAAGAACCTCAAAGTAGCTATTACTCGGCTATGCAATGAGCCACAGGTCTGGAATTTTACTATGTTATAGCTGACCCCAAAATAGGTGAATAACTAGTGCTTGGACCGGTTCTGAAAATAAAAACCGGTCTCCGGGGCTTTAAAACCGAACGAAATCCGGTATTTCGAAAGTGTGCAGAGATATGGTAAAAAGTTTTACGCGAGCGTACATGAGCTACATCCTCAATAGGAAATATGCATTCGCGAGATATTTTGAAGTTTGTAAACTTCATTACCATGAATATAAAGCGGAAATGTAAGTTATTTTTTCAAATATACATATTCTTTGTTGTTTTGACAAAATATTAACCAGTAGAAAGCCTAATATAATGACGTTTTCAATAACCGGTACTTAAATATTCTTTGCGGATTTCGTCATTTCTACCTAAACGAATCGAAATGCGGTATACCGGTTTACCGTTCACACCACTATGAATAACATATTGAAACTAAATACTCTAAATGCAATACTTCTCAAGTTATAACTGATTTACTCAACAGTGATAACCTAAAAGTAGCTATTACTCAGCTATGCCATGAGCTACAGGTCTGAAATTTTACTATGTTATAGCTGACCCAAAAGTAGCTGAATAACATATTTACACAAATTCTCTAAATGCAATACTTTTCAAGTTATAATTGATTTAGTGCATGATTTTATTAATTTTAATGCATTAAAAAGCGTGTTAAAATTTTCAAAGTTACAAGCGATTTTACTCATGATGGAAGTTACTGAAAAGTCGGAAAGTAGCTATTACTCACTTAGCTATTGAGATAGACACCCAAGTTACTCACCATGTTGTAGCTATGGAAAAAGTAGCTGAATAACATATTTTAACAAAATGCTCTAAATGCAATACTTTTCAAGTTATAATTGATTTAGTGCATGATTTTATTAATTTTAAAGCATTAAAAATTATTAAAAAAATTCATAAAAAAATAATTAAGAAAGATCCAGGTCTGACCCTCACACAAGGGAATCTACTTGTGACCTAGTACATATGTGCAAGATATTAGAGAAATCCCTGCAATAGTCACTGAGAAAATTATGATAAAGTGTTAACATTTTCATACTTAGGGTGGGGGGTACCTCACTTATAATGGCTCTAGCAAACAGACGAACAAACAGATCTGCATGCCTTGAACAATTTTTCATGCTAGGTAGATAAGCTATCTTTAAAAAAAAACAGCATGTCTCTGGGCCTTGTAGTTTCGGAGGAGAAGTCGCTCACGCGTACACCCACGCCGCAGAGTGATGCCATAATGTCAGCTGCCATAAAAACGATTTTCTTTCTTCAGAAACATATGAACCTGTGTAAGGTACGTGATTTGAGGAGATATACAATAATATTGCCAACAGGGCCAATTTCAGTTTTTTCTTTCCTGAACGATAATTAATCTGCCCTCAACTTGTTCATTATGATTGACTGATTTGAACTTTGACTGGCACCCAGATCTGAATTTGTGGGGAGTGCTTGCCAAATTTTTGTGATCTATATATGGTACTTTCTGACAAAATCTAATGAAAAGGAAGTATAAGAAAAAATAGAAAGCCTTGCCAGGCAAAAAGGCTGTCTGAAAACTGGGGGTGAAACTAACTAGACCAAGGTCGGATTTGTGGCCAAATGCCAGATTTATCCACTGGAAAAGGACAAATAACATAGTTTTCAAAATAAAAGGCATTTTTCAGATGGCAGCCGAAATTAAAAAACTTCTACATTATTCACGGACCTTAGAGTAGTCCTTATTACCCAGTGGGTCCAAAGTTTGTCTGAACTGCTCTATGTCTTACAGTTTTAGAGATAAATGACATTGTCCATTTCCACCAAAATTCAAGATGGCGGGCAAAATTTGGAAAAGATTAAATTCTGTAGTAGTATTAAACACCTAGGGGTCCAAAATTTGCCTGAAATCTCTATCTCTTACAGTTTTCTAGATAAATGACATTTTCCTTTTCCAGCAAAATTCAAAATGGCGGCCGAAATGCAGAAATATCTACATTTTACAGAAGCAACTAGAGCTGTGCTTTGCAAGAGAAAAACAAATTGTTTTTGCACAGCGTCCCAATGAGCATTAATGACTGTATCAAAATGACTATGTTTCTCTGTTTCATATGTTTGTCTATTTCTGCAAAAAAGCATGGTTTCGGAGATGAATGTGTTTTTGCATTGATCATCAAAAGTGGCGGGAAAACTATTGTTGGGGAAAAACACCAGATGAGTCCGTGGATAGTCTGTGAGACAAAAATTTCGTCTAAATCACTTTATCTCGCTCCGTTTCCGAGATAAATGTGTTTTTGGCATTTTACACAGAAGTTCAAGATGGCCACCAAAAATGTTAGGAAAACGATTTTTGGGAAAAGTTGCCAGATGATTCTTGCTCTTGTTGAGACCTCCCCTTTGAAGTGTATTGTTTTATCAGGTGATAACTGGAAGATCTGTGGTTTGTTGGACTAGTTTGGTCCATTGTTGCATGTGCAATGTGCCTGGTTACCTGCTAGGCACCACATCTATAGTGGTAGGTGTGGGATGACAATAAAACTTGGCGCATGCCTAATAGAATTTTTTTTTTCATTGGGATGAACAAGATGAAAGATTTGTTACAAGATGATCAATTATATCAATTGAACAAACTTGTGCACAGATGTTATATTGGGTTTTTATTATTATGAACTACATGGCTTATTTCTGTATTCATGAAAGGTCTTAGCCAGGGCTTAGGCTTAAAGTTGAGACTTTTGTCTCAGGTTTCTGCCCAAAAACTGCTAAGACTTTTGTCTTAGGCTTAGTGATATTCACAAAGAATTTAAGACTGGTCTTAGGCTTAGCCAAGGGCTTAACTTTAAGACTGGTTGGTAGTGGGCTTAATTTTGTAAAGAGGACTTAAATATGGCCGCCATAAACTTTTCTCCACTTCAAAATTTCAAATGGCTCTAAATAAAGTATAATTACACAGAACACCTCAATAAAGCAGTCTTTGGGAAGTTTATATGTGGTAACAAGGTTTTCCATTTCAAAACAGCACTTTTCTTTAGATAAAATGCATTAAATGAAGGATATATCAAAATCAGTTGTTTAACGCGTGGAAATAGTCTTTCTCTTTCCTCAGTCTCTCACAAAAAGGCCATTGGTAGGCGAGGTTTTGCAATGGCTTCCCCCACAGAATGGAACAGACTCCCACAATCAATACGATCACAACAAACAATAACAGGTTTCCATAGCCAGCTGAAGACTTATTTGTTTAGATTACCATATCCTCCACCATAGTAAATCTCCCTGGCGGGCGCTAATTTTGGATCTCGACCTGATACGTCCCTGGACTTTCCCTTTTTGAGCTCAAGCGCATTAGAGGATGTTACATCAATTTTGCGCTATATAAATGTTTCTATTCTATTCTATATATGTCACCAATTGTAGTGTTTGAATAGAAAAGAAAGGTCACATGACACAGAAAACCACTGTGGTTATTTGATAATCTTGGACTTAGCTAAGTCACCCTTTGTGAACATGGATTTAAGACAAAACTTAGCTGAGACAAAAGTCTCAACTTTAAGACCACATTTAAGCCTAAGACCTGGCTAAGTCTAAGACCTTTCGTGAATACGGGCCCAGGTGTTAAACTGTTAATGTTAGAAAATATAAAAATATAACTGCTTGGAACATATTACATGGATCCTGTTGTAGAATATATTAAAGAAGGGGATGTTTACTTATTTGCAATTTGTAGTAAAGCTATCAGGGCTGACCGATCGACTTAATGAGCATATTGACAATTACGACCATCTAGGGCTTTCTACCAGTAAACCCCACCTACCAGTGAATGCCCACCTTATATTTCTTTGTTCAAGATCAAGGACAAAACGGGAGTTTACTGGCATTTCCAGTTTGCCATAAAACTGTCAATAATAGAAACATTTTATTGAAATATCAAACTTTTGAGGTGGTTACAGAGCCAACTTTTATAATAACTATAATTAAGGGGTTACAAGTCTGAGTCCAATAATTAAATGAAATAGACAAAAGATGTTGGTTTAACTCAGAATTCAAACCTTGATTTCTTATCTAACAATATTTTATAAGTAGACTGGAATTCCTGCAAGCTAGTACCAACTCATTAATTTTCATGAAGATAAAGGAGTATTTTAAAATGGGCTTGAAAGCACAGCACCAAACTCATTGATATTCATGAGGATATGTGATTTCACAGATTTCCCTTTGGTTTTTCAACAATAGTTAACAAGTAAAACAGGTGCTTGCATATCAAATACCAGGTCAAATACTTAAATTCTTGGACTTGATAGTGGAGCACCCAACTCATTAATATTCATTAGGATATATGAGGTCACAGATTTCCCTGGGTTTTTTTAACAATATCTATAAAGAATGGCTGCTTGCAGATACTACAATTTCGCAGACAATATTTAAGTTAATTGTAGTGCACTAGGGGTGGGATGAGTACAAATAATTCGGGTCGATTACTCGCGGACCAAAAATCGACTCGACATCGAGCACTCGCGAAGTTTAGTATCCACCATTACAGGAACCAACATCCAATATGGCGGCTCCCGTAAACAATAAAAATATAGAGATAAAAGCTTTGAATCGCTTGAATTAGCTGATGTCATCATATAATATACTTAATATTATGTTAAAAATGGTGGATTATGCGATTTAATGCTAGCAAGGTATGTTATTTATTTTTTATTTCCTAAAAAACGTAACCGCTTCAATAGGTTGTTATATACTTGTGTACACACGAGTAGTCGACTCTTAAAATTGGGATCGAATTTTCGTGAAATTTGCCTCGCTCGGCGAGTGTCGACTGCTCGGTCGCACCCCTATAGTGCACATTAATTGATAATTTGGTTGTAGAATAATACTAAATAATGGTGTTTTTGTTATTTAAATTCCAAATATTAATCACAGCATGGGCGTTTACTGGAATGCCTGTACTAAACTTATTTCACGGGGAACCTAAATCTTTTCACCTAAATCTTTGAAACAATCTGGCTAAATATACTCTGGAAGTTAATTGTAGTGCACATCAATTGATAATTTGGTTGTAGAATAATACAAAATAATAGTGGTTGGACCGGTTCTGAAAATTAAAACCGGTTTTCCGGGCTTTGAAACTGAACGAAATCCGGGATATCGAAAGTGTACAGAGATATGATAAAAAGTTTTACGCGAGCGTACATGAGTTATATTCTCAATAGGAAATATGGATTCGCGAGATATTTGAAGTTTGTAAACTTCATTTACCATGAATATAAAGCAAAAATGTAAGTTATTTCCCCAAATTTATATGGTGTTTATTGTTTTGACGAAATATTAACCTGTAGAAAGCCTAATATAATGACGTTTTCAATAACCGGTACTTCAATATTCTTTGCGGATCGGCTTTCGACTGAATGGGCCTCTCTCATCACTTGATCCGTGCCCATTACTGAAATATCATTATTTTCTTTATTGGTGGCGATAATTGATACCCGGCGATAATTGGTAGCAAGGCAGTATCGCCAATCCTCGTATATTCGGCCTACCTCACGTTTTCGGCCTATCGTATTTTCCGATGCTTTTACGTCATTCACGGAAATTTGTTGGTAAACAAAGTTTATATTTCTCACTTGCTTTTGGAAAAGAGCACCAAGATGCCAAGAGAAAAGGTATTTCTTCACAAATTTTTCATAAGATATAAAAAATTACCTGTAGATTAAATGTAGGTAGAAAATAGTTTAATAAATGATCAGTTTTTTGCATAATAATCTAAAGTTTAAGTCCGTTTTTGACAGCTGTCAAAAAATCTTCTGCAAAACAACCTTGACATTGTAAATATTATGCCTGTAGTATATTTTACCAGATTTACCCTAAATGGTAGATACTAAAGTGTAAACTTTTCCTTAAAGATGATCAAAACTTTTTATAGTTGATTTGAATTATAGCAATGGGTATCTTACAGGGAATGACGTACAGGCATTACACACAAGAGCAACTTGATAAAGCTTACAAATTGTGGCAAGGGGGAATGACTGTCTACAAAGCTGCAAAGCTTACTGGTGTTCCAAGGCAGACACTGAGAGACAGAACCTGTGGTCATGTGGATCCACATAAATATAAATCTGGACCAGACACACTGTTTGATGAGGCTCAAGAAAAAATTTTATCAGAACATATTATGTTAATGTCATCTTATGGTTATGGCTATTCAAGGCAGGAGGTGTTAAATATAGCAGTTGATACTGCCATACACTTAGGTTTAAGGAGGAAAGTAGATAAGGATGGCAATAGCACAAATCTGAGCAAAAACTGGCTGGATGGTTTTTTGAAGAGAAACCCAAGTCTCAGTGTCCGTAAGCCCCAGTCACTTTCTCAAGCTAGGGCCAAAGCACTGAGTAAACCTGTTGTTGAAAAGTATTTTATTGAGTTAAAAGCAATCATGGATAAGTACCAATTACATGACAAACCTCATCACATTTTTAACATAGATGAAACAGGTATTACCACTGAGCACAAACCCCCTAAAGTTGTTTCATCAGCCCAGTCAAATGCACAGTCAATAACATCACCTAGGGGAAATCTAACAACAGTGATAAGCTGCACAAGTGCATCAGGGCAAGTTTTGCCCCCATACTTTGTATTTAAGGGTAAGAGGGCTAACCCAGAGCTGTTGGAAGGAGCCATGCCAGGAACAAAAATGACTATGTCAGATTCTGGTTGGTCAAATGGTAGGATTTTTCAACAGTTTTTGACTGAACATTTTTTACAACATATCCCCCAACTTGCAACTGAAGAGCACATGCTCTTACTCTATGATGGTCATAAGTCGCATATAAGTTCTTCCCTTGTGTCTTGGGCTTTGGAAAGAAATATTATATTGTTTGTGTTACCAGCCCACACATCACATGCACTGCAGCCATTAGATGTGGGTTGTTTTGGCCCATTGAAAAGAGCATACAATGCTGCATGTCAGAATTTTTTGAGAACAAATATAGGACGTGTGATTTCAAGATATGATGTGTGCAGCCTGTTGTGCAAAGCCTATGGAAAAACTATGACCCCAGCCAATGCCATAGCTTCATTCAAAAAAACAGGGATTTACCCATTCAATTCTGAGATCATTTCTGACAGTCAATTCAGTTACAATGCCCCTTATCTGTCCAATGACAATGAACCTGAAGAAGCTGCAAATGTCATATCTGAGAATTCCAAAGATGAAAGTCCAAAGTGTGTTTCCTCATTCCTTGCAAGGAAAATTCCTAAGTTTGTGCCCCCTTTTAAAAAAAACAAGAGATCAGTTGATGCAGATGTGGGTGGAAAAGCAATTACTGAAAGTAATGTAGCCCAAGCCATCAGAAGCATTCCACCAAAACATTCAAGCAAAATAGTCAAAATTTCTAAATGTGTAAATCCTATTGGCCAGAAAAATAAAGTTGATAAGACATTTGTAAACAATCCAGAAATTCCTGGCCCAAGTTGTGTCAATCTATTGTCTCCTGACAATTCAGTTGACAGTGACTCTGATGATGAAGATTTGTGTTGCATGTGTAACAAAAGATGGCCTCCTTCTCTGTCTAAAACTTCAATTCAGTTTGTGAAATGGGCTAAGTGTGATAACTGTGGTCATTGGACTCACATAAATGCTTGTGTGAAAATGTATGTCACAAAATCAACACAGTTCTTGTGTCCTCATTGTTTTGAGGAGTAACCTCAATTCTATTTTGTTTAAAGTTGTACATATGAATTAATTTTTGACAAGGACTACTAATAAATTAAGTTTTGGAGTAATGACAATACTTCATTAATAAGAATTATTCAAGCATGTACTCCAGTAACTTTTCTGTTGATTTATCAATACTTCTATGCTACAAACTAAATGAACTATACAGTAATTATCACACTCATAAATCTAAACATATTGTAAAATATGACAAGGTATGATCATTAAAATATTTGTTAAACTTGTATTCTTAGTTTTACTGATGTTTATGGAATGTTGTTGTTCAATATATTCACCACTACAGGACTATTGTTTGAGTTTTAGTATAGGCCGAAAATATGAGGAAATGCTTTTCTGGTATTTCATCTGACCATGTTTACATTTAAAAGTCATAACTTCATACGGATATGTTTTCCTGCTGAATGAAGGTATGTATTGAAGTCTTTTTCATATTTTTAAATGATAGTAACAAGAGTTATATTGTGGCCAAAGATTTGTATCAATAAAACGTTTTTATTTCCTTAATAGGCCGAAAATACGGTAAACCACGCTATACCGAGAATGGGACTACCTTGAATCTTTTATTATCGCCCATCTAAATCAACAACCATGGTATTTTTCCAGTGCCATACTCTATTGGTGAAGGTAATATTATCCTACGAGCCAATTATTTTTTTCGTACGTATTGTTATATATGTAGCATTTGTGGTAGTACTAAGGTTTAACCTGCAACCTGCAAAGTTTTCCACTTCCGGTGTAAACAACAGTGTATCGATACCTTATAAAACTCAGAGTTCCGGAGGTACGGTCGGATGGTGCTGTGATGCCGGGTGTGCGGTACGAGGATGGAGTAATGTACATGCATTTTTCAACAGGCAAAGTGCGGGTTGTTTACAGAAAACGTAATCCCGATGTAATTTAATGACTTTTATGAATGCAAAGAGTCAACACTTTAATACACAGACAAATTAGCTAGACATGACTATAGTGACTGAGTTCAGAGGCAGATCTAGCGGGTATGGATGGGGGTACACCCCACCCACTTTCAGCAGATCAAACTTTTGTCCTGTTTTCCTTACCAGAGTGCAATAGCTACATATGGTTCTACCTGTAAACCCAGGCCAGGGTCAGACTGAAACAATATCACAGTTTATATTCTCTCGTGTGGGGCTGGCAAGTTAGGTTTTATGTTGAAACAGCTGGGAATTACATCCTTTGCTGACTAGTTGGGTCTAATTTGCAAAGCTAATCTGGGGCCGTATTCACGAAAGGTCTTAGCCAAGTCTTAGGCTGAAGTTGGCTATATTTTTATACAAAAGTTAAGCCTAAGACTTGGCTAAGACCTTTCGTGAATACGGCCCCAGTTTAACATCCACAATTTCTGACTACTGACCTTGAACACCCCTCGACTCTCCTTACGATAAATTATATTTGTTAATTAGCACACGGAGTTCCCTTTGTGGGGAAGATATTGCACCTGCAAAGCAGTAGATTAGATTAGTTTTAACAGTGACAGGCTCTTAACAGGACATCCCAGCAGGCACAAACCTTTGACAACATGTTGATTTAGTGTTAAAAATCGATCCTGGCGTTGATGTACACTTTTTCAACACTAAATCTAGGTTAGTTTTCTGACATGAAAAAGTAGTCATATTTTACACATGAAATATTGGTGATTTAGAGTTGAAAATTAATCCTGACATATTTTCAACATTAAATCTAAATTAGATTTCTGACAAAAAAGTAGCCACGTTTCACAAGAATAATCAACACTAAATGTTGTTTAGATTTCCAACATTAAAAAGTATTTATGTTTTAGACTAGAAATCTTGGTGAAGTAGGGTTTAAAATTGATCCTCAAATTGATGTACACTTATTCAACAGTAAATCCAAGTTGGATTTCTGACAGGAATAAGTAGTCATATTGTGGAACCAAAACATATTGAATATGGGAAAATGTATGAAATGAGTTTGTTAATTGTGTACCTTCCCCAAAAGTGGTAACCTTTTCAAAAATAATAAGAAGAATAATAATAATTCTGAGGTAGCTAATTTTGAACCATCTTCTTTGTTCTTACTTTGTCCTTTTTATTTGGGTTTTGCTTCAAGGAATACTTTTTCTTAGTTAGTAAGTTAATTATTCTATACCTACAATATATTTGGCTGTGAAATTATCATAAAACTTCATATATATTTTGTGTTTTCATAGCAGCTTTAGTCTCATGGAGAAACAAACTGGATATCAGTTTTTAAATTATAATTCTATACTGAAAACTGCCCTTGTGAAAACTACCATTTTTAATATATAATATTTACTTCATTTGCAGTAAAAAGTAGCACATTGGTTGATCATCAAAATAATTAATATGTGGTTATACATACATATATTTTTAAACTATATGTGCTTCACTCATTCTATGCACAAGACAAATATATTTAGATAGAATAAGAATATCACTTGTCACAAGAAGCATGAACCTAAGCTCTTCAGTTATAAAGGTTTTATCATTCTGATTAGACATGGCTCAGTGGTGTCATGGGGTTCACATATTTATCTTTTTTTTTTGTTTTAATTTTTATTTTTGAAAAAACAAAAACATATATACAAACAGGATACATGGCATCAATTTAAGTACATAACATTGAGAGAAAGGTGAAAATGTTTACACTCTAATAACATAAAGAAACTTAAAGAAATAAGTACAAAAGCAAACACATGGCTGACATGGGTAAATCATTTAATATTAAAGAAGACAAATACTAAAGCAGTACAGAAGCACAAGGCTAGTTGATTACTTATAGATTTTTAAACAAAGACCAATTTGCCTGAAATTTTTCTGTACAACAATTTATTTTTGAGATAAATTCCTGGTCAGTGAAGATACATTTGAAGTAGGCTCTGAATCTCATAGTACTTAATATTTTGGCATTTGTTGCACTATCAAAAATGAATTTTTTGCGATAAGAATAACATAGTTTCTTGAGAAAAAGTCAACGTCCTTTTCCAGGACACCAAATATGATTGTGTGGGGACTTAGGTCCAGGGATAAATTGAATTGTTGCTGGAGCCATTTCTTTAAATTGTTCCAAAATTCCAGGACGACGGGGCAGGATGTGAATAAGTGAATCAATGTCTCTTCGGATGTATTACAAAATCTACATGAAGAGGTGGTACTAATCTTTAATTTTCTCATATAAGAATGAGTTCCCAGAATTCTGCGGATAATTCTGTATTGGAACCAAACTAGGTCGTTTATTTGCAATGTTTTGAAGCAAACTTTGTAAACTTGTTCCAAATCTTTTTCATTAATGTCAATATTTAGTGTAGTACACGATTTGTTTCTAAGGACACGATTTTCAACCTGTTTATTCAATTGTTGATACAATTGCCTACAGTCCTTTTTCTGACTGATTAGAATTTTCAGATTTGGAGGCAGGACAGGTCTTGGAAGGTTGAGTATATTGACATCACAGTTGGTAAAGTATTTTTTGAGACATCTTTGTAATCGTAAGTACTCTAAAAAATTGGATTTAATATTGAACTGATTTTTAAGTTCTTCTAGAGTTTTCATGCTGTCGTCATTGTTGAGCAGATCTAGGGAAGTTGTAATTCCTGCCTTATACCAATGTGGATAAAAAAGAGGTTCGGTTGAAATTTGAGGATTATACCAAACTGGACATATAAGGGATTCAGTATTTGCTGGGTTTCTTTCAAAAAGTAAAAAGCTCCATGACATTAAAACTTCCTTCCAAAAATGATTTGTTATGTTACTAGTAGTAATTTTGGCCCACAATGGACCCAGTAAATAAAACTTATCAATAGAAATTAAACTTGAAAAGAGTTTTGCCCAAGGAGCATTTGGAGTCTGAACTAGTCGCTTTACCCATGCTACTTTCTGGCATTTTATGAAAATATCAATATCAACCATATTAAGGCCCCCCCATTTATGTAAGAGTTTGTAATCAATTTTCTATTTACCTTATCTGGCTTGTTGTCCCACACAAATGAGTACAAAAGGTTATTCAATTTTTTTACCAAGATGTTATCTGTTATAGGAAGAGAGCTAAAAATATGGTTAAAACTTGAAAGAATAAAAGTTTTCACCACCGTGATTTTTCCGAGCGGAGTCAATCTTCTCCTCTTCCATTGATATAGAATTTTTTCGCATTTGTTCAGAATTGGTGTAAAATTCAGTGTAGTAATGTTCTCTAGGTCAACAGAAAAATGAATCCCCAGCAAATCAAATTCAGTTGCTCCCCAAAGAAAATTCTCACAGGTGTCATACATGTCAGTTGAACGGTTTTTTTGCCTAACCAAATACGTTTTGTCTTATCTTTGTTAACTACTAGACCTGAAAGTGAACCAAAAATTTCTAGGGTATTAAGAGCTGCTTCAAGAGAGTCTTTAGTGCCATCAAGGAATAGAGTAGTGTCATCAGCAAACTGTGAAATTTTGTACTGTTGACTGTTTATTGTGATACCATTAATACTACAGTTATCATAAGATATAAAATCTGGGCAGCTAGTAGGAAAAGGTAGGACGCAATGGAATCACCTTGTCTACAGCCTCTGTGTATAGTGAAAAAGTATGATAAATGACCTGACTGAAGAATTGTTGCTTGGATGTTCTTATTTAAGATATTAATCCAATGACAAAAATCTTTTCCGAAATTAAAGAACTTTAACACATTATTCAAAAATGTCCAAGAGACTGAGTCAAAGGCCTTTTGGAAGTCGACTAACATAAGAAGGCCTGGCAACTCATTTTTTTTCCAGATAGTGCATGATATATTTATCTTATCAGTACTCCTTGCTGTATTCACTCCTAGATCTCTGACTGAAACAAATTACTGACAGGACCACACAATAGGAAGTGTTTACGCTTTCCCAATAGCACGGTGTGGGCTTAACAATAAAAAAATTAAAATAATAATAAAAACATTATGATTTTACTAAGCAGTTTCTTTCTAATTGCAGTGTGTCTTTTTAAATATAATATATAACAACTTTGACTGGATAAAATAATTAGACACAGAAAATGTCACTTCAAAAATATTTAATTTTTTTAAAGAAATTACCAAGAATTCATCAGATTATTGAAATTGGATTATCCTATTACTTGAACATAAAATAATGGATATCTAAGTGGAAAATACAAGAGATGATTATATATAACTAAATACTTTGGATCTAACTAAGAATAATTTGGAAATTCAAAACATACTTCAACATTATTTCACCCATTGGATTCAACCCGATTTCACTGGTTGGATCCAACTAAAAACAGTTTCCAAAATCTGCATGTATTTTAACCTGATTTTACCCATTAGTTTCAACATGATTTCAGCCGTTGGATCCAAGTAAAAACGGTTTGAAAAATCTTCATGTATTTCAACCAGATTTCACCATTGAATTCAACCTAATTTCAAAGTTGCATGCCTGCTGGGATGTTCCTTTCACAAATGTTCCCACTAATACAAGTTTTCATCAGCAATAATTGAAGGAAGGTCAAGTTTCCATCAGAAAATATAGGTCCTCGTTGGCCCAGTGGTAAGCAAGTGTTGCATCTAATCATAGGCTGTCACCTCTGTGGGTTCGAGTGCCACAAGTGGGAATGTTGAGGCCCTGTCCCAATATTACCCTGGCTGTTGAACAGGATGTAAAACCCCAACTTTGACTTTGTACATCAGAAAAAAATCTTTGCTTTGCAATCAAAGTAGTTTGTATTGATCTTAGTGTTCATAACTTCTGGTATAATCATTGAGATAGTAATATTTCAATAATTATAAGGTTAGAGACTAAGAGAAAGCATGCACGAAATATGAAAAAGAAGATGGAGTCTTTTTAAAACAGCAATATATGTTAAGGCATATTAAAATAGCAATTTTCTCATCAAAAGGAAAACAATTCTTTCACCTTGCATCAAAAATGTTCGTTTAATGTGAGCCCACTGTGTAAGCTCCTGTGGCAGAGAACTGTACACATGTCAACAAATGTTAACAAATGGCTAAATGCATACAAAACATGCTTCCAAACAATATCTGACAATTATTCCAAATGATTCAAATATAAAGTATTTCACATTCTTTAAGATTAATTTGACTAGAGTAAGAATTTTCTGAAATTGTGAAACTCTTGTTTTACAATAATTGTAACTTAAACTTTTATCTTGCCCAAAAGCCTGAAACTGAAATATACAGGAGGGGAAAACAACTATCTCACAAGTCACAAAACTCAATAACATATCTATTTTGAAGCAAGCCTTAGTAACTAACTGACTAGTGTGGCAATAAACTTGATGGATATATATCGTCACATATATTTACATGTATATTTATCTTATGACAGAACTCAAATCTGAAAACATTTCAAATTTTGTCAACAGAGATTCATATCCTTGGCTTTCATTGGCTTATAGTGATTTGAAGCTCTGCCAACAAAAATTTCAAATCCTGTTGATAAAATTGACAGTGTTGGTCTGAGTGTTCAGAATTTTAAATCCTGTTGACAGAATTCGAATCCTGACATTGGCAGCATTTCTCTGAGGTCCAGTTTATAGGTTATTTTGAAGAAATATAAGTTTCACTTTTTAAAAAGATATCTACTTTCTCAGATTGTTAAAAAATCCATTGGAGAACTAATGTAATTTTTCAGTTTTAAAACTTCAGACATAAATATCAATATCTCACAAAGAATTTTTAATTTTGTGCAAAAAGGCTGGGGCCACATCTACCAATCATCAAACCTTAACTGACAAACATGTGGATATTCACAACCCCATCAGGAACAAATCTTTCCAGAGACATAAACACCAAACAAATCATTGGACACTTTCAAGCATGCTTTTATAATGGACCTACTCAATAGCAGAATATATAGGAATGGCAACAAAACCATACCTAAAGAACAATGAAAAGGTCTTTCTCCTCAGGAAGAAATACGAAAGTGTCATTGAGGAGGCAAAGGATCCGTTGTACTGATCATGAACACCAGTGACTACCTCAGAGAAGGTTATGGACAACTAAGTGACAAAAACTTTTGTGTCAAATTAAAGGAGGTCCGAACATTTACCCTGTTTGTGATCCCGGTAAAAGTGGTAGCATATCTTAGACAGGAAGGAACTGAAGACCCCATCACCCCATATGTACTGGAGCTAATAATGACAATTCTTTTCAAATAGGTGGCACAAAAATGTGCACTGCCCCAGCACCAAATTATGCAATACCTATTCGTGGACAGGTTTTGAGGCAAAAGCAATATATAACTGTTACAACTTAGGTTCATTGATGAAATTTTTATGATATAAACAAATGAAAATGTGAGCTTAAAACTTTATTTCATATCTTAATGAAATATGCTGTAAGATAAATTCACTTGTGAAATCAAGGTAAAGTTTTAGGACACAACAAACAAAATTGAGACAGAAAATTATATACCATTTTGTTTGTGAAACCAAAGGACACATCTGTATCTACACTACAGTTCAGTATACCATAGACCCTGTCATAAAAAAGGACCAAATTATCAATGTTATGGGCAATAGGGCAAGTATGGTAGCACTTACTAGTTGCGATTTAGTCGTAACAAGGAAAAAACCCCAGAAAGTTTAACTTAACAAAATTATTTCACAATCGAAATAGAAAATTTACCATGTACATAAAATCTTTATAAGGGACTGAAGCCAGCCAGAAAACTGGGTGAAGGGCAACTTGAAGGGAAACTTGACCAGAGAAGTCCTGGACTCTGATGGTCAAAGTTCGAGTAGCCAAGTGTGGAGATTCAGGTTGAGAAGGTCTCTGTGCAGGCTCCCATTAAATGGTTGGCTCAGAAGATTGGCTTGTTTGACAAGGCAGAGGGGTATCTGGGATGATAGGCTCACTAAATCCCCAAACCATGATATGTTCGGCCACCCTGGAACTATAAGAATTACTCTCCGACAGTCGTGGCTGAGAATCCTGCTTATGACATTGGGTATCAGTGGGGTAGGAGGAAAGGCATAGGCATTCAAATCCTCCCTGAAATGATAGACTGAGAGCGTCCACTGCCCAAGGTTCTTTTTCAGGGATGGGGACACAAACAGGGGCAGTTTCTTGTTGAACCTGGTTGCAAAAAGGTCAATCTGGGGCCAATACCACCTTTGGCAGATATGGTCGAAAATCTGGTGGAGAGACCATTCTGTCTGGATAATCTGATTTTTATTATTCAATAAGCTGGACTCTTCAGATATTGGTTCCCCACCACATCTTCTAATATGATATCTTCGGGGCTAGCCTAATGAAAAAGATGCTTGCCTTTTTGATAATTTGGTTGAAACTTGTACATTGTGCTGATTGTACCTGGGTGTAAATCTATACTGATCAGGTCTTGAATTTTGATTCAATCCTAGAGCAAAATTTTGGGGTTTTTGGTAACTATTCAGCGTTCTAGCCTCAAGGTTACCTCAATAATTCTGATACACAGCATGTGTTATTGTACTCACGGTGGATACTATGGATTTGACTTTGTTACGCCTACGCCGCCGCCGCCGCAATGTGTAGAGAGATTTCACCTTTACCGTTCTAACGAAAAAAATATTATAGCTAGCCTTCTCAAATTTGCAGGATATATTCATAACCATAAAATTTTGCCTGGGAATATTTTTGGCCTCATTTTGAAAAACAAGATGGCCGCCACGGGCGTTTTTCGACTTTAAACAAGGACTTTTGGTGGCCCTCTAGAGCAAAGGATATTACAGGTAGAGATCTCATATTCACAGGACAGGTTCCTCATTATAAAATCTTGACTGGGAATATTTTTGACCTCATTTTGAAAAACAAGATGGCTGCCATAGGCATTTCTTTGCAGTCATGAAAAGTGCTTATATCTCCCTTATTATTGGTCCTAGAGGTTAGGGATGGTAAACCAACCTATAGGAAATCATGGGCTGGGAATCTTTTGGTGTGGTCAGATTTGACCTTGGACCCCTCCTTCAAGGTGAAACGAGCATAGCCCAACTTAAAAGTGCTTATAACTCGCTTATTATTGGTCCTAGAGGTTTGGTATGGTAAACCAACCTATAGGAAATCATGGGCTGGGAATCTTTTGGTGTGGTCCGATTTGACCTTGGACCCCTCCTTTAAGGTCAAACGAGCATAGCCAAACTTAAAAGTGCTTATAACTCGCTTATTATTGGTCCTAGAGGTTTAGGATGGTAAACCAACCTATAGGAAATGATGGGCTAGGAATCTTTTGGTGTGGCCGGATTTGACCTTGGACCCCTCCTTCAAGGTCAAATGAGGATAGCCAAACTTAAAAGTGCTTATAACTCGCTTATTATTGGTCGTAGAGGTTTAGGATGGTAAACCAACCTATAGGAAATCATGGGCTGGGAGTCTTTTGGTGTGGTCGGATTTGACCTTGGACCCCTCCTTCAAGGTCAAACGAGCATAGCCAAACTTAAAAGTGCTTATAACTCGCTTATTATTGGTCCTAGAGGTTTGGGATGGTAAACCAACCTATAGGAAATCATGGGCTGGGAATCTTTTGGTGTGGTTGGATTTGACCTTGGACCCCTCCTTCAAGGTCAAACGAGCATAGCCAAACTTAAAAGTGCTTATAACTTGCTTATTATTGGTCCTAGAGGTTTGGGATGGTAAACCAACCTATAGGAAATCATGGGCTGGGAATTTTGTGGTGTGGTCAGATTTGACCTTGGACCCCTCCTTCAAGGTGAAACGAGCATAGCCCAACTTAAAAGTGCTTATAACTCGCTTATTATTGGTCCTAGAGGTTTGGGATGGTAAACCAACCTATAGGAAATCATGGGCTGGGAATTTTGTGGTGTGGTCAGATTTGACCTTGGACCCCTCCTTCAAGGTGAAACGAGCATAGCCCAACTTAAAAGTGCTTATAACTCGCTTATTATTGGTCGTAGAGGTTTGGGATGGTAAACCAACCTATAGGAAATCATGGGCTGGGAATCTTTTGGTGTGATCGGAGTTGACCTTGGACCCCTCCTTCAAGGTCAAGCCAGCATAGCCAAACTTAAATGTGCTTATAGTGAGCTTATTATCGGTCCTAGAGGTACGGGATGGTAAACCAACCTATAGGAAATCATGGGCTGGGAATCTTTTGGGATGGTCGAATTTGACCTTGGACCCCTCCTTCAAGGTGAAACGAGGATAGCCAAACTTAAAAGTGCTTATAACTTGCGTATTATCGGTCCTAGAGGTTTGGGATGGTAAACCAAACTATAGGAAATCATGGGCTGGGAATCTATTGCTGTGGTCGGATTTGACCGTGGACCCCTCCTTCAAGGTGAAACGAGGATAGCCCAACTTAAAAGTGCTTATAACTCGCTTATTATCTGTCCTAGAGGTTTGGGATGGTAAGCCAACATATAGGAAATCATGGGCTGGGAATCTTTTGGTGTGGTCGGATATGACCTTGGACCCCTCCTTCAAGGTCAAACGAGGATAACCAAACTTAAAAGTGCTTATAACTCGCTTATTATTGGTCCTAGAGGTTTAGGATGGTAAACCAACCTATAGGAAATCATGGGCTGTGAATCTATTGCTGTGGTCGGATTTGACCTTGGACCCCTCCTTCAAGGTCAAGTGATGACAGCCAAACGATGTCACACCAACCTATAGGAAATCATGGGCTAAGAATCTTTTGATATGGTCAGATTTCACCTTGGGCTTCTCCTTCAAGGTTAAGCGATGTTAAAATGGCTTTGGTGAGTTTTCTTTCTGGTGGATACAATTTGCATCGGTTCTCCGATGCGATAGGTCTAGTTTGATGTGGATTTCTTGCTTGTAACATCCATCGATGATTGTAATTGATTAACCTGTGTGACCAATGCTTTAAGAGTTTGTGCTGTAGTATCATGATTTGCGTCTTCACATAACAGTCTACATAACAAGAATGGCACGCTTGTAGGTGGGGAGAAGTCCTATTATGAACATCTGCATCATGATGATATCCAACTTTGGGTTTCTTCACAAGCTGTTTGATTCTAAGTGTATAACTGTGGATGGATTCGGCAACACTGTTGCTTCAATGTATCACAGATAATTTCTTTTTCCCAGTCTATACTTTTTGGGTAGAGCTGATTGAATTCATCAAATATATCTAAACACACTCTATTCTTTCAATGGTCGGATATTTTGTTCTGAACCATCTCTTAGTCCTATCTTTAAGAGACATCAGAAAGAGGTGCTTGGTTTGAGTATTTGTCCAAATGGTATAATTTAGTCCACTCACAAAAGTCTTGTAAAAATCCTGTTGCATCTTTCTTCTGAGTTGCTCCATGTAGGTGGTTTACAATTTGAGACTCCTGGTGGTAAAACCGCTGAGTGGGTTCCTCCTTGTTTGTTTATGTAGAACACTACTGTTGAGTTGTCTGTAGCAACCAACACTTGTTTGATTTTGGCACTGGTCCATGAACCTTTTCAGGGCGAGAGATACTGCCTTCAACTCTAGGACATTTATGTGTAGCCCTTTTCCCTGTCTGACCACAGACCTTTCATAGAGACTTGCTCTAAGTGAGAATCCCAACCTTAGTTTGAGGTTTGAGATTTGGATACTGTGGTCTTAAGCTGAAGGTCCAGCGAGCTTCATCACGTTTACAGGGTTTTGGTTGGATTGTTGGCTTGCTCCTTTAATTTCAATATTCTGTACATCGTCAAATATCTAAATTTGTCAATTATTTTTATCCAATCCTTTTTATTGTTCACATGTCAATTCCTACTACCCGGCATCTATGACACCATGTATTATGCCAGATTTTAATATCTTAATCAACTTATTTAAAGGTCACATATCAGACTTTAACATTTAACAAAAATGTTTTATATTAACTTCTAATTAGAAAACTAAAACATATGGTGTTTATATATTGGGAAATTCATTTAAATCTCCCAAAAAGTGTTTAAACAACTTACTTTCCACTTTAATTTTCTATCTGCTCCATTTCCTTCTTTTGTGATGAGAAACAGGTATGACGTCATGCAGGACTACACAACATTCACAATGTGTATTTACATTTTCAAAAAAAAACCCACTATACTTCTACATATTTTGTTTGTGAAAAGCATCTCTATGCAGCTTTATATTCAGCCTTGCTTAAGACTAAAGTTCTTTTTTGTATTTAGGCAAAACATTCAATTTATTATAAATGGATGTTGAATTTTATATTATGTACTCTTACACATGGTGGCTTTTATATGAGCATGCTGTTGAGACAGAATGTATTATGATCTTATATCCACATAATTAAAAATGAGTGCATGTTGGAAAAAGATATGATATATATCTAAGCCTGAAATTCTGCTACTTTTACTTGAAAAGAAGATGAATATTTTATCCCCTGACATAAACTAAAGAAAGCAGTTGGATTGAGAGGAGCCTGGCCATGTACATTCTGTAAATTAAATTATATCAAAGTAAAATCTATTTAAGTTTCCAAAGTCAAACTCAACAAAACATCAGGGAAAGACAGCTACACATCAATGTCTGGATAATGTGCTTGCTAAAGCAGTGAAACATCCACAGTGAACAAGTACAAACACTACATATTTTGTTTTTATATAGTTGTTGTCACTGAAACAGGATATTAAGGTGGGTCGGTGGGGATTTGTTGATTTCACAGTCACATGAACACTTGGCTGGTATTACAGCTGGCAGCTTATATTCTGTTATGTTGTAAATACATCTTAAATTTTGGTTTTGTAAATTTAACTAAAGTTTATAATAATAATAAATAGCAAAGTTCATCCCATGTCAGTATGATCTGATAATTTTTCTCTGATGTTGTTGAAATTATAGTATATACCCATGATAAATTTATGGATCACTAGCTAACCTTGATGTGACTTCATCGCTTTACAGTATGCACAAAATTAACAGTATATACTAGTACATAATTGCAGTGACTTTCAAGACCAAGTATCTGTGTTATGGTTGTCTTTTAACAGAGGTAAAACACCCTGGCTGTGTGGTGACAGATATTTAGTGCTTTGTTATACCTTGGGTATTTATGCAAATATATATCTTATTTTGATGACTGATTTTTCAAAATGCTGATAGGCTTGACACTTATGTAAGCAAATCAGGACCAAATGTCCTGAGAGGGATATTGTAATGCTCTAAACTTTCTCTATCCCACCAACCTTTATCTATGTGAACCTGTGATGTAATAAGACCTGCACTTAATTCATCAGATATGGTCGCAGATCTTTTTTTCACTATAAATGCAATCTCCGCACTCACTCCCCATTCACCCCTATTCCGTTTGACCTTGAAGAGAAACAAGGACAAATCTGACCACATCAGAAAATTCCCAGTCCATGATCAACTATAGGTTGGCTTGACATTGCAAACCTCTAGGACCAATAATAAGGAGGGACCCAAGGTCAAATCTGACCACATCATAAGACTCCCAGCCCATGATTTCCTATAGGTTGGTTTCACATGCCAAACCTCCAAGACCAATAATAAGCGAGTTATAAGCACTTTTCGGTTTGGCTATCCTCGTTTAACCTTGGGCCCAAGGTTAAATCTGACCACATCATAAGACTCCCAGCCCATGATTTCCTTTAGGTTGGTTTCACATCCAATAATAAGTGAGTTATAAGCACTTTTAAGTGTGGCTATCCTCGTTTGACCTTGAACAATGGACCCAAGGTCAAATCTGACCACATCGGAAGACTTCAGCAAATGATTTCCAAAGGTCGGTTTTACATAACAAAACTCCAGGATCAATAATAAGTGAGTTATAAGCACTTTTTTAGTTTGGCTTTTCTCTTTTGACCTTGAAAGAGGGGCCCAAGGTCAAATCTGACCACATAGAATGAATCCTAGCCCATGACTTCCTACAGGTTGGTTTCATATCCCAAACCTCTAAGACCAATAATAATCAAGTTATAAGCACTTTTCAGTTTATAAAAATTTGATTTACTTGTTAAATTTGCAATTTTATTGCGTTAATAGTTCTTACCCAATGGACATTTGCTAGAATAACTACTGCTTGGAAGGAGGGTGAGTTACTAGGGACGTAAGTACACTCAGAATCAGGGTCAAAAGTGACCTTAAACAGGACTCGAGTAGGAAACTAAATCTCCCCCAAGGAAGGACTTTAATATTTAAAAAACCTCGGTCCATGCATCTACATACAATATGTAGATATAGACAAATCTCCTCAATTAACTGGGCCATTGGTAAATCTGCTGAGCAGCCACCACTGGGCCTAGATGGAAAAAGCTCTGAACCAGCCCAAGCCACATCCTTCAAATAAAACTGTGTGAAGGTGTTATGTGACTTCCAATGTCAGGCTGATAATAGCTGTTCCAAGGAAACTCCAGACTGGAAGGCCTTAGAGGCAGCAAAGGTCCTCACATCATGGACTTTGACCTGATGTAGAGTGACATTGTATTGTATTGTATTGTGTATTTATACTCAGCACAATATCTGCATATACTACAGGACTCAAAGTGCTATTAAACCCATCTGACTGCACAGGTACAGCCCCCAACTCACATTCCCCTAACTGGAAGATAGAGGGTCAAGGATGACCATTTATCAATGTCCTTAAGGTTCTTTAGCCTGCCACTGGGGATAGAACACAATGACTGAGATAAGTGGTAATCCGAGCCACTTTGTATCTACCTGTACCTGGGTTTGAACCCACATCCTCTGAGTTCCTAGACAAGTGTGCTACCCTCCGGGCCACAGTGAGAGACTCCTGGTCAGAGAGCTCACAATATAGGATCACAGTCTCCTTGATCCATGAGGAGATAGTGGCAGGGGAGATATCTTTCTTGATGGAGACAAAGACCAGTTCCTTGTTCTGCCCGAGGTCTGAGGTCCTATCCAGAGAGTAGCCCAAGGCACTGACTGGGCATTAGGACCTATGAGCTTAACCATGGCCACACTATCTGAACCCTCTTTGGCTGGCTGGCTCTTCGAAAGAAAGCTGGGGGAGGGGTAAAGAGACACTTTGGACCAGTCTGAGTGGCTTCTGATGTTCTTACTGAGTCAAGCATGAATCTCACTCCTGTGTTTGCCTGAACCCAGGGCTAAGAGAAAGAGAGTCTTGAAGGTCAAATGCTTCAAAGAGGCCTCTTTAGGGGGTTAAAAGGGATCCTTTGTAAGCTTGTGTAGCACCAGGGAAAGTTTCCAAGAGGAAATGCCCCACCGACCCTAATGTCTGTTTCTGTGGAAGCTATTAAAGAGATGGGTGTGATTCTCATCTTTGCTGACATTAATGGACGCATTTCCCAGTTTGTCCGCAAATGCTGTTCTTCCAGATAGCATTCCGCCGTCGGACCAATGTTGGAAGTTGGTTGCAGTAATCAGGTGGTCTCAATGTTGGCCCAACTGTGGCTTGCCAACCACTACTCAGGTTAGATATCTCTATATTTTGGTGACGTTGTGCCAACATTGGGTCAATGGTGGATTTTTATTCAAGATGGCAACTATTTAACAATTCAAGACATAAAAATAATATTCTTATTGTATATTCAAACTAAAAAGTTGTTTGTGAACATTATAATTTTATCACTGGATTGTGGTGTATCACCTTATGACACTGTTCCACCATTGTTAATGTTTGGTAATGTGATATCAGGGATTCCCTTAACTAAAATCCTCCCACAGTCTGTCAATCACTTGTCTTATGTTAAACTATGGCCACATAACACCATGCTGCAATCTGATTGGCTGATGCTATACATTGAGTAGAACTTTTACTGGTGCCTTGCCTACGTAGGGCCAATGTAGCCTCTGCCGGCCAAAAAGCTTAAGACACACAAACCTCATGCCCCCTTCATTCTTTATAAAGAGGTCATGGAACTCTTTTAGGGAGAGAAAGACCGCTTTTAGTTCCAGGTAATTTATGTGCAACTTGCTGTCTAGAAGGGACCAGGTTCCCCTTGCAATGTATTCCCCTAAGTGAGCACCCCATCCTTCTTTTGGTGCATCTGGAAAGATTTGCAGAGCATGACTGAGGTGTTGTAATGGCAGGCCTTGAAGAACCTTTACTTCCCGAAGCCACCATTTTAAGTGAGGGTGGAGTGACCTTAGGATAGGGATCACCTGTTCTAGTGATTCTGGTACCCTCCAGATTTCAGATGCTACGGCCTTGGTGGACTTGTTTTTAGGTAGCTGGGAGTAACCAAATCAGGGACATCAGCCACTGGACCGGACAGCTCGGGTTAGAGAGCAGTTTCTGTATCTTTGCATTTAAAGTCTGCTAATGCTCTAAGTTGGGTCTGACCTTACTCTCTTTCAAGTAGAACTGGTAACCTATGAAGTCGAAGATTTGTTTGGGATCCATCTCCGATTTTCCAAAATTGCTATCCAACCTAACTCCTGACACAGAACTACTAGAGTTTTTGTATAGTGAAGACAGGTGTAGTAGTATCTAGCTCTGACCAACCAGTCGTCTAGGTACTGGTGGATTCTTATGCCCTTGTGTAAAGCCATCAGTTTGACTTCCTTGGCCACTATCGTAATTGGCAGGACTGAACTTGCACCTGAAAAGCTAGGTACTTCCTTGCCTGAGTTTGAATTGGGATGTGGAAGTAAACATCCTTGAAGAGTATGGATGTTACCCACATCCCTGGCTGTAGGGGGGGGGGGGTCCTTATAGTTTCCAGTGTCACTATCTTTAGAAATTTGTTTAGGGTCCTGAGGTCCAATATAGGTCTCCACCCGTTGATTTTTAGTTGTGACCCGAGATTTTTTAGTTGTGACCGGTTTATTGCATTCTTTTGCACAGCTGCATACAATGCCTCCATCAGGTAGCTGTTCCTGAGGGATGCACATAGCAACTTATGATGTTTGGTGACATTGTCAGATGTGGCCAAAACTGGAAGGGGAGAGAGTAACCATTTCTGAGGACTGTTATGAACTTTGGACTGGCCCCCAGGGCTTCCCATATTTTCCAACATTGGTGCAATCTGGCCTCTACCGTTAATCTGGAGCAACAATTGTGCCTCTTTGGACAAAACACAAGTGATTTACACCGGAAACATATTTCTCATATTTTAATGACTTTGGTTGAACAATATCAGGATTTATGCCTTTCTTTTGTGGCAACCCTCTTTCTTGTCCATAAATGTCTGTTTCTTTCCAGTCATACTTATAACAGTCTCTTGATCCCCAGCCACATTTACACAATAATTGTCATTTATAAGAACTGTGGCCCTTGGCTAGTAGCTGTTGGTAGTTGGAGGCATTGCCTTGAACTCGTTTGCTCTGGTACCTGCTTGCTAGACTGAGTATTGGGGTGGAAATGAGCAGGTTTCTTCTGTGAAGTGCTAGCAGAATGTTTCTGTTCTTGGTGGGCTATCTCCTCTTTTGCATGGCTAGTACATCATCAGGAAACAAAGAACTCATATGAAGAGGCGAGTTCCTGAGGGTGGTGAAGGTGTCCTATTTGATGCCGGTCTTAAATTGTCCATGTAATGCCCAGGTCCCACAGTGGCCAATCTATGCAAATAGCAAATTCGTGATTGTTCTGTCAACTACTCTTTGTTTTCCCTTTGTCTTCAATCCTCTTTATCTTTTGCCGCCCCACTATGACAACAAGCTGATGTTCAAAACTATCACAGCAATTTGCCCTCTTTGATGTTTCCGGTTGCAATTCGCCAAAATGTGTACTATCTTCTTTGATGACATAGCCTATTATCACGGGCTTCACAGCTAATTCGCTTATTGTAGGCACTCTTCTTTGATGTCTTTGAAGAACAACGGGGAATTAGCTGTGAGGCTTTGACAACCCTCATGTGAGGTAGCTGCGACAATTGAAGACAATTGGTCAATGGGCTACCATTTTTCCCTCCACCAATGAGCTGCAAGGAATGGTGACTTTGGACAATGATTGGAGAACTGGCTGTGAGGGTGGAGATGGAGCTAACAATCAGCTGCCATCTCCAGAGAACCTCTGCAAACTTGTGGCAAGCTGCTGGAGACTATAAAAGAGAGGACTACACATCCCTAAGACCATTCAAGATTTCTCTTCTCTGGGATACACATCTTGCATTTCTTGGATTATTTTGGAAAAGTTGGAAAACTTTTACTTTTGGAAAAGTAGGAAAACTTTAGGATTATCAAAGATAGTTAAGAGACCAGGATTAGGAAAAAGGAAAAGGTTTCCACAGGGAGAGGAGTCAGAAGCTTGAGAAGCTACCATAGATTCCACCCAGCCTCCAGATGAATCAGTCAGTACTCAGTCAGCATCAGTCAGCACTCAGTCAGCATCAGTCACCACACATTCAGCACAGCCAGATTATGAGTCTCAGGCAGAGGACATCGAGGGCGAACTGGCCACCCGAGAATCCACACAGCAGTCCGATGAACCAGCCCGTAAAATAAACTGGTCAGACTGATGAATGAGCAGGAAGAGGCCATGGCTGATTGGTTAAAGGACAACACTGTATTGTACAACAAAGGCTAGAAAGAATACCGGGATGTGGACAAGAAGGAGACACTCTGGCAGGCAGAAGCACAGGTGATAGGAATATCTGGGGAGTTTTCTTTAGCTTTATTTTTGGTGACTTATTGGTAATTTTTAATGATGTAATAACTTGTGGAGATTTAAATGTGTAATTGTGTTTAATAACTAAAATTTGTCTGGACTAGTGGAATGGTACAAAGTATATGTTTTTTCCCCATGTTTTTATTTTTTTGTTACTCTTTTGGGCGGATGCACTTAATCTGGAATTGTGGAATTGTTTCACTTAAAATAATTTAATATGGATTTAAATTGTAAAAACATTTAATGTTAAAACACTTGTCTGTTGCCCTAGTTGTGGTCTTCAACAGTATATTTGTAATACATAAGCTTGTCATGTGTGTATGTGATTACATTTTCTCTCCAATTCCTCTATTTACAGCTGCTAACTTGAAGATTTGGTTTAAGGGCATGAGGGCCCAGTATGGAAAGCTGACTGCAAAGAAGTCTGGTGATGGGACCAAGGAGCACACTAAGAGGGACAGGTGGATCACCTTCATCTTTCTGAAGGACCACATATCCCGAGTGCCTTCCAGGCAATCAGCCACTGTAAGTATTCATTCATAATATATGTACTACTTTATCTTGTTAAATACTGTTTGGTGTGATAATTTCTAGGCATGTCAGCTGAATGCATATAATAATGAATTGAATAGTTTGGGGTGAATATCTGTGGCATTTTGAGTGGTCAGTAATAAATGAACGTTAAATTACTACTTTTGGTACACATACAGCCACATTTACTTTGTGTTAGCTTTGGCTGAATTATTCATTATCTTGCACCTAATAAGATTATTTGATATATAATTCTAGGCATGTCACTTAGTATTTGTTTCTTTACTTTTGGTTTTTCAGTTGAAGCCACCAGCCTCTTCTATCTCATCCATCTCTGCTGCCCATCAACCAACCACTGCATCGGCTGCTTCTGCTGTCACACCATCCACATCAGCTACATCTGTCACCAACCCTACAGAGGCCAAGGAACTGTGAACTGTATGTGAAAGCCTATGATCCATGGACTGTGATTATTTTGCCATGCATATTTTTACTGATCTCATTCAAATATATATGTACTTTATTATGGTTACATTACTTCAACATATTCCAGAAACTGTGATATTAAATATTATTGTTTACTTTATCTGTGTATTCATTGTTTACCAAATGTATGTCCTTTAGCTGTTTTACAACTTGTCTTTAGGTGTTATATATAACACAACCAAAGTATATGACCTATTAGCTGCTCGACAACTTGTCTTTGTGTTATATATAACAAACATCCAAAGTATATGACCTTCATAGCTGCTTCACAACTTGGCTTTGGCTGTTTGTTAGATATAACATTACAAAAGTATATGACCTGATGAATTTGCTTCACACCTTGGATCCTCAATCCTCTCAGCACCATCTCCAGGATATGCGTCATCCAATGCCCTGGATCTCCCGGAATCGCTATATAGTCACAAGTTGTTCTCTGTAACGCGTAGCATATTCTTGGTATGATGTACTCTGCATACATCACCATGTTCGCACCAACTTCTCAGTAAATTGCCTACAAATTGCAATGGGTTCGTACAGATATCATTCAAACCTCGCAAAGTCTTGTGTAGGTGTCGTAAAATGGTCACAGAGATTTTTAGATTTCTGGAGTTTTAACCACATGACCACAGTTTCGTGCTTTTTTCAAAGAACTTCTACAAACTGGAATTCTTGGCTATTCGATCTCATTCGCCATTATAGTCGCAGCACCCTCGACACTGTAGGACCTGGGTATAACGATCCTAATGGGTCAAGGCGATATTGGCCATATTAATAATGACGCCTTCAGACAGATCATCCATTGTCTTGACCATATCTGGTGTTGAGGGTCAAAAGAAAATCCAGTCAGTAGCTTCTTGGGATTTGCTGGCTGACTTTCCATTGGCTTTGTCAGTCTATATGACCCTAAGTTGCCTGGCCATAAGGTCCTTAGTTAAGCATCGGCTCAGTCCAGCAACCTGGTTACAATTATATGACTGATGCCTGGCCAACCTCTCCCATTTCCTGAGAGTATCTCGAGGCCAGAAAGTTGGTGCTGATGGCAGTGACTGTCTAGCAACCCTAGTAAGCAACTGATGAGTCTGGTCGGTTTATTCATACAACAGTGGACCTGGAGGAATCTTTCTCAGCATACGTCTTACCACTACTGAGTCTTGGGGACCCTGGCAAACTGGTCCCTAGCAAGAGCCGAGGTCTCAGAACTAGGGGAAGGGTAGCCTTCTGTGACAGTAATGTTCATTTTCTCCTCTTCCTGAATAACCATTCATCAGATGATATTTTAACTGAGACCTTGTCAGTTGTTCTGGTACTGGTAAATGGGTGGAAGGGAAGTACTCAGCTATCCAAGAGACAAGTGA
This sequence comes from Sabellastarte sp. h YS-2021, assembly GCA_964017235.1. Lineage (NCBI taxonomy): Eukaryota > Metazoa > Annelida > Polychaeta > Sabellida > Sabellidae > Sabellastarte > Sabellastarte sp. h YS-2021. The sequence goes on along the minus strand of OZ024937.1, from coordinate 31,422,820 downwards.
GAGTCTCATCTTTGCTGACATGGCTGGGCGAGTTCCCAGGTTTGTCTGCAATTGCTGAACTGTAGCCATCAATGGTACTTGGCTGCAAATTCCTCTCCTGGAACAGATACAGAAGGAAGTCAGCTATGGACTTTATATAAAGTGCTCTGGAGTCCACCTGATTACTGAGGCACCACTTTGTAAAAATGGTCCGCTTTGCCAGATTGGCCTTGGTCCAGATTGGGCCAGTTGGACAGGCACAATGGGATCTGGCTGGACATGGCCACAAGGTCCCAAAACCAAGACATGTTGGGCCATCCTGGAGCAATCAAAATAATTTTGCTGCACAGGGAGTCCTGCAACTTCTCCACCATTCTGCCCAAGCTGGCTACTGGTGGAAAGGCATATGGGTCCAGATCCTCTCAGGACAGGCTGAGTGCATCCACTGCCCAGGCAAGGGGGTCTGGAATCAGTGAAGCAAATTGTGGCAGTCTTTTGTTTAACCTGGTGGCAAACAGGTCCACTTGAAGACCTCTGGATGGATGGAGGGACCATTCTGATTGGATGATCTGGACTAGCCTGGATAGTTTGTCTGCTATTACATTCAGCCGGCCAGGAATGTGTCGGGCTTGAGAGTAACCTGTTTTCTGGAACACCAGGTCAGGATTCTCCACAGAATCCCCCAACTTCATCTCACTATCAACCACTGTGGTGTTGTCTGTATGTTATGAGAACTAGGTTGTCCAAGCAGAGGTTCTGGAACTCTTTTATGGCCAGGAAGACTGCTTTCCTGCAACAGATACAGAAGCACACTCCTTTCCTGTTTGTCAGTTAGGTTTGGCTTTGCTGGTTCTGTTCTAAAATGGTTCGGATCCTAATTCCAGAATCGTTTTCAGCCAATTAAGATTGGCGATGCTATTTCTGTATTGTTCAAACTGAAGTTCGGGGTCCCCCAAGGTTCTGTCTTAGGTCCTCTTCTGTTTTCTCTCTACACAACACCTCTTAGTCAAGTCATCAGAAAATACACTGGAGCTAAATACCATTTTTATGCTGATGATACTAAACTGTTCCTTCACCTATCCCCTAAAGATAATCTCATGTCTCTTGACTGCCTAAAGTCCTGTTTGAATGATATTCATGTCTGGATGTCTGAAAATAAACTTAAGCTAAACCCTGATAAAACAGACTTCATAGTTTTTGGTGCCAAAGATAGATAGGAAATGGCTCAGTGACTCATTCCGGTCAATATCCTGGGAAATTGTCTCTCCCCCACAGATGTTGCTCACAACCTGGGTGTTCTGTTTCATGCAAAGTTTTGTTTCACTAATCACATAAATTCACCAATTCATCAAATTTTGTTTTATTAGCCTGAGGGACAATCATTGTATCAGATTTCTTTCTGTTGCTACATCAGTGGTGATTGCAAATGCTCTGGTCAGCAGTTGTTTGGATTATTGCAATTTTCTATTTCGTAGTTTGTCATCCCGTAATAATACCAGGCTCCAGTACGTTCAAAATGCTCTTGCATGGTTTGTACCGGTGCTTCTAAGTTCACTCACATCACATCCAGCTTGAAGACACTTCAACGAATTATCTTTAAAACCCTAGTTCTTGTGTACAAGTACCTCACTACTGGCCAGCCTAAGTATTTTGCACCATATCTCTCCTTGTACAAATCTGCCATGAACAGAAGACGCTCAAATAAAAAAAATATGTTCTTCCTGATTCCTCATTATTGTTCTTCCATCCATAAATCAAAGGTCCACTTCAACAACAGTTTCTCATATGATGCCCCAAAGTTATGGGATGATCTTCCGCATGATATATGCAGTGCTCCAAATCTCTCATGTTTCAAAAGTTGACTAAAAACATACTTATTTCTGGAATCATTTCCACCTTAGTTTCTAACAATCGAACACCAGATTTCCTCCCTGGGTGCGACATGGAATATGTCTAATGACTAACATCTTGATGATTTATGCCTAATGAATTGGATGGTGTGCATTAGAATCTGCAGATACGGAGATTAAGCACCTGGAAAATGATTGATTGCCTTTAGTTCCAGATAGTCAATGTGTAACTTGCTTTCTGGAAGGGAACAGGTTTCCCCCTGCAGTTTTGCTCATTTAAGTGAGCGCCCCACCCTTCTTTTGATGCATCAGTCAAGATCTGCAGAGCAGGTTTTAGTGGGTGTATTGGTTGAACTTGAAGCACAGTCTTCACCCAGCCACCATTTTAGATGGGGATGTAGAGATCCGGGGATAGGGATCACCTTTTCTAGTGATTTTGGTACCCTCCAATTGTTATTCAAGTGCCACTGTATGGGTCTCATGTGGAGCAGACCTAAGTGGACTTGCTTCTCTGTGGCTGTAATTATTAATCCTATCACTGGGACATCAGCTGCCAGACCGGACATGTTGGTCCGAAGAGAAGTTTCTGGATTTTGTGTTCAGGATCTGCCACCGCTCTAGGGTGGGTCTGACTCTGCCCTCTTTCAGGTTGAACTGGTAACCTACAAAGTCGAAGATTTGCTTGGGATCCAGTTCTGATTTCTCTATGTTTACAAACCCAACCACTCCTGACAACTAACAGAGATAAAATAGTATTACATATACCTGTAGAGAGATAAAATAGCATCAGATATGCGCGATCAAAGGTCAAAGCCAGGTCACACCATGACGTTGTATACCTATAACCCCCGACCAATGTCCCTACCAAATATCAACTTCCTACACCTTATGGTTTCCGACATATAGCCTGGATAAGGCATTATAGGTCAAAGTCACTACAGCAGAGTCAAAGGTCAAATCAAGGTCACATCATGTTTATATCTACACACCCGAGCCAATGTCCATACCAAGTATCAACTTCCTGCACCTTACGGTTTTTGAGATATAGCCCAGACAAAATTTTATAGGTCAAGGTCACTACAGCAAGGTCAAAGGTCAAATCAAGGTCACACCATGACGTTGCACACCTACATCCCTTAACCAATGTCCCTACCAAATAACAACTTCCTACACCTTACGGTTGCCCAGATATAGCCCGGACAAGATTTTATAGGTCAAGGTCACTACAGCAAGGTCAAATCAAGGTCACATCATAACGTTGCACACCTACACCCCCTAACCAATGTCCCTACCACGTAACAACTTCCTACACCTTACGGTTGCCAAGATAAAGCTCGGACAAGATTTTATAGGTCAAGGTCACTACGGCAAGGTCAAAGGTCAAGTCAAGGTCAAGTCATGGCGTTGCACACCTACACCCCATAACCAATGTGCCTACCACGTATCAACTTCCTACACCTTACGGTTACTGAGATAAAGCCCAGACAAGATTTTATAGGTCAAGGTCACCATGGCAAGGTCAAATCAAGGTCACACCATGATGTTGCACACCTACAACACCTAACCAATGTCCCTACCAAGTATCAACTTCCTACACCTTAGGGTTTCCGAGATATAGCCCGGATAAGATTTTATAGGTCAAGGTAACCACGGCAAAGTCAAGGTCACATGACTTTGCACACCTACATCCCCCAACTAATGTCCCTACCAAGTATCAACTTCCTACACCTTACGATTTGCGAGATATAGCCTGGACAAGATTTTATAGGTCAAGGTCACTACAGCAAGGTCAAAGGTCAAATCAAGGTCACACCATGACGTTGCACACCTACATCCCTTAACCAATGTCCCTACCATGTATCAACTTCCTACACCTTACGGTTGCCCAGATATAGCCCGGACAAGATTTTATAGGTCAAGGTCACTACAGCAAGGTCAAAGGTTGAATCAAGGTCAGACCATGACGTTGCACACCTACACCCGCTAACTAATGTCCCTTCCAAGTATCAACTTCCTACACCTTACGGTTTCCGAGATATAGCCCAGACAAGATTTTATACGTCAAGGTCACTACGGCCAGGTCAAGGGTCAAATCAAGGTCAGCTCAAGACGTTGCACACCTTCATCCCCTAACCAATGTTCCTACCAAGTATCAACTTCCTACACCTTATGGTTTCCGAGATATAGCTTGGACAAGATCTTCAAATTCAAGGTCTCTGCGGCAAGGTTAAAGGTCAAATCAGGGTCAGACCATGACGTTGCACACCTACACATCCTAACGAATGTCCCTACCAAGTACCAACTCCCTACACCTTACGGTTTGTGCGATACAGTCTCGACAAACTTTTTCCCGCCGTCTGCCCGCCCGCCCATCCGGACACCATGGGCTATCGGGTAAAAAATAGATGAACAACATATTTGAGAGAAATTGTGTAGCTGCAATACTTTTGTAGATATAAGCCATTTACTCATTACAGTTATCATTAAAAATTGACAAAGTAGCTCTTACTCACTTAGCTATGGAAATACACTTATAAACTACTGACCATGTTGTAGCTGTGGAGAAAGTAGCTGCACAACATATTGCAACAAAATACTCTAAATGTAATAGTCTGGAAGTTATAAGCCATATAATTATATTAGGTAAAGTGCTATTACTCACTGAAAAGTAGACCAAAGTTCAGCAATCCCCTTAGCATAGGACATTGTTGTACCACCCCATGGGTCAAAAATTCGCTCGAAATTGCTCTATCTCTTACGGTTTGCGAGATATTTGTGATTTTTCACATTTTCACTAAAAGTAGCAATAAAGTAGCCATTACTCACTTGTACATTGAGCAACAGTTGTGAAACTTCAATATGTTACAGTTCACAAAAAAGTAGATGAACAACATATTTGAGAGAAATTGTGTAGCTGCAATACTTTTGAAGATATAAGCCATTTACTCATTATGGTTATCATTAAAAATCGACAAAGTAGCTATTACTCACTTAGCTATGGAGATACACTTCCAAACTACTGACCATGTTGTAGCTGTGGAGAAAGTAGCTGAACAACATATTGCAACAAAATACCCTAAATCCAATAGTTTGAGAGTTATAAGCCATATAATTAGATTAGGTAAAAGTGCTATTACTCACTCAAAAGTAGGCCAAAGTTCACCAAACCAAAAAAATTTTGAAGAGCGTAAAACTTCATTAGGAAAAGTAATTTACCAAAAATGTGTAACTGTAGTAGTTTCAGAGAAAACTGCGTGACCCATGCACGCACGTACATGGTGCAAATTATAATCTCCCGCCGGCGAGCCGGGCGGGAGATAAAAACATATTTAAAGAAAACACTCTAAATGCAAACCTTAAAGGAGGAGCCCAAGGTGAAAATGTTGTTTATCTAGAAAATGCTTAGAGAGCGATTTTGAGCAAATTTTGGACCCATTGGGTACTAGAGACATTAGATATAGTGCCTCTGAAAAATGTTGAAATTCCTGAATTTTGGCCAGCATCTTGAATTTTGGCGGAAATTGAAAGTGTCAGTAATCTCAAAAACCATTAGACATACAGTGATATTGAACAAATTTTTGATGTCATATATTTTCATTGAAAAGGCGATAAACCAGTGCTTCTGCTGTTATCTCCCACCAGGCTTTAGCCTTAGAAGGAAGTTATGAAATGCATCCTGTGTGTCTGTGCCTGCATCCTTGCCTCCATCTTTGTGTTGCGCATATTTCTCTAAAGTTACTGCACTTAAACATTTTGCTGAATTACTTGCCTTAATGCATTTTGATGCCCTTTAATATTTTTGGGTTTTGTGGACAGTTGCCTAAAGCTAAGTGTGTAATAGCAATTTTAAGTAATTTGAGTAAATGACTTATAACTCTAAAACTATTGCATTTGCATTATTGTGTTCAGTTTCGTTCTCCTTACCTTCTCTGGCACTGCATATGTAAGAGCTATTTCTGTAATGTTACAATTACAGAGAGTAAACGTTTAATATCTTCCAAAGTGTTGCACATAGCCTGTTCCTTTCAGATATGTTATTTGTTTACTTTTTAGTCAGCTGTGCATAGCTGAGCAATGGTTACTTTCAGATTCTCACTGTAGAGTAAATCACTTGTCACTCGAATAACTTTCACTTTGAGCATTTTCTTCAAATGTGTTCTTTTACAAGTTCTGACAACTATCCAATGTTCTTGGTCATGCCAAGATGTGAACTTTACCTAATTAAGGCCAATCCCTACTAAATGTCTTTAAAATTAAGAATTTCACCAAAGTTTGAAAGATAGTTCATCTTGATATTTTATATACAAAACAGCAAAAAAATAGGGGGTCACCGTTGAAACCTTTTTTTACTGTGTTAATACTTCTTACCCAATGGACATTTACTACACCGGTCAGTGCGACCGGCCCCACCAAATGACAGAAAAAGCTGTTCCGTTTATTAAACACGGGCAGGACCAGCCAAGTAGTGTGCATTCGCAAGGTGGGGCATCATACTTCCTTCCTGTCTGGACAACCTGACATCATGGCATCTTTTTCGTTTGTGCATGTAGTGTGCAGACGTGTTTTTGAAGTGATCTCGAAGTTTGAAAGAAAGTTGGAAAATTCTATGATTTTAAAACTTAATTTCAATTGTAGATCTGTAGCTCATTGCATAGCAGAGTTATATCTACTTTGAGATTATCACTGTTGAGTAAATCAGTTATAACTTGAAAACTATTGCTCTCTTTCTCTAAGCAGTTTCCAGACAAACAACATTTTCAACTTTCGCCAAAATTTAAGATAGCTGCTGAAATTCAAGAAATTCAACATTTTTCAGATGCACAAGGTATCTAAGGTGTCTAGTACCCAATGGGTTTGAAATGTGCTCAAAATTGCTCTATCTCTAACGGTTTTTGAGGTAAATGACATTTTCGATATCCGCCAAAATTCAAGATAGCGGCCCAAATTCGGGGAATTTCACCTCTTTTAGAGGCACAAAAGCTGAGGTATCTACTACCCCAAGGGTAAAAAATTCCTTGGAATTGCTCCATCTCTAACAGTTTTTGGGATAAATGACATTATCAATTTCCACCAAAATTCAAGATGGCGGCTGAAATTCGGATTTTCAAATTTTTCAGAAGCAGTATATTGGAGGTCTCTATTACCCAACGGGTCCAAAATATGCTCGAAATTGCTCTATAACAGTGACATTAGGGAATTACCCATGTTGATAGCTAATTTAACTAAAATATCTTCTACTCACATACCTACAGTGATAGATTTGTATAACAGTTAACACATTGTAGCTTGGGGAATATCCCAGTTACCCTGCATAGCATATTTGATAAAGATATCTAAAATATTCATCTTTACAATGACTTGAAACAAATTGTGATGAAATAGTGAAAAGATATTTTACTCAATATAGCTGATTAGCTATTATAGCCCAATAATAGCACTGTTATGGAGCTACAGCACCCAAAGCACTTCCAAGCAGGCAATGGACCCTTATAACCCTCCATACCAAATTCTGTTAAAATATCCCCTACACTTATCCTTTAGGTGAGCAGAAAACTATTGCATTACTCCAAACAGCTAATTAAGTAGCTAAGTAGCTATTACTCACTTATACAGCTATGACTCCCCAAAACAATAGCAAGCATGCTATTAACCCAATAATTTTCCATACCGAATTAGGTTTGAACATTTTGATTCCTTTTCCTTTAAATTCCTTTTTTGATTCCTTTTCCTTTTTCCTTCACAGAAACCAAAGAGTTACTCAAAATATCTAACTGGCTATTACTCAGTTAGCTTTACATCTATAATAACCAAAAGCAATACCAACTAAGCTACTGACCAAATAATCCTGCATCCATACTGTGTCAAAGATAGCTAAAATACTTTTCCTTAAAATGAGCGAAAAACAAAGTGTGACAGTGGACAGCAGACGCCAGAAAAACAAGACCACTGCCGTGGTATTATCTACCGCCGAGCATTACAGGGGAAGAAATACCTTTTCTGAGATATTCACAATTTTTCATTTTCCACTAAAATCCAAGATGGCCGCCAAAAGTGGCGAAAATTGAAATTTTCCCCTTTGCATAGGACACTCTTGCACTACCCTGTGGGTCAAAAATTCATACGAAATCGTTCTATCTCTTACGGTTTTCGAGATATTCACACTTTTTCATTTTCCACTAAAATCCAAGATGGCCGCCAAAACTGGCGAAATTTAATATTTTTAAATGTAAAATACATTTTTACTTACCATATGAAAACACTTGGGTAAGCGTGGCTTGGTGTTCGGTGACCGCCACATACACCGTACATAGAATTTAAATATACGAGGAGAGACCCTCTTTAAACCTATATACTTGCTACCTTTGACCCCTGGTGACCTAATTCACTCTGCCATGCGCAGTAATACAGAAATAGTTCATTCTTTTTGTGAATAAACATAAATGCTGGAAAAAGGTCTTTAAAAGCGGGGCAGGCGGGAGGGTGATTTGCTGTTTTCATATGGTAAGTATATACATTTTTATTCATAAAAATGTATTTTACATTTAAAAATATGAAATTTTATTTCATAAAAATGTAAATATATTCTACCATATGAAAACACTTGGGTTGAATGTCCACATGGAAGGATGCTGGGAAAAAGACAGACTGAGGAAAACCACCCTAAGGTTAAATTGCTACAAAAGGATACTTCCTCGTGCAATGCAATTGAACCCAAAACCTCTGTGCTGAAGCAATAACTCCACTGAGTTAAGTGAGTAGCATTAACCACTGCACTAACTTCAACACTGCTGTCTACACCCTATTAGGTCAGCTCAAAGGAGAAGGCATAAGTATGCCCTGTGCTCAGAATGGGTACATGCCCAGAGGCACTAAGAAGCACGGTTCTGAAAATAGAGATGAAGAATAGATTCCCTAAAAGGGAAATGCCACCCCCCTTTTTCTGAAACTAAAAGTTTCAGATGGACTTAAATTGAGGAATTTAAGTAGAAGAGAGAGAACTGGCTGAGTGGAAAAGGATGTCCACTCCACTTAAGAAATCATAGAGAGTCTTAAGAACAACATCTCTGAAGGAAAATAAGTGAAGTGCAAGAATTCCAAGAGGAATCCCCCATGATGTGAAGAAGTGGGAAACCACCGAGGAGACCAGAATGAAACCTGGGCAAAAACATCATGGGCCTTCACATGTGGAACAGAGATTGAGGGAATAAAGGATAAAATGTTATCCAAAAAGATATTGTCTGAGCAGCAATATCACCCTCTTGGACTTCAGAAGAAAGACCAAGAAGAAATCCTCCTAAGAAAGTCAGAATAGCTAGATAGATAATATCTTAGGAATCTGACTGTAGAAAAGTCAAAGCAGGAAGAGCCTTCTGAAGATAACTGGCTTAAGCCAAGAAAGTAAGATCTGACTTAAGGATGACATATGCCATCCCTAGAGAGTGAGAGAAAACCTCTAAATAGAGGAATGAAAATCACTCCTTCTCCTTCCCAAAGGGAGTAAGAAAGACTGTCTAAAATGTGAAAAACTTGGCTCAGCAAATGAAAAGGGTTCAAGAGGAGCCTTGGTAAGAGCCTGCAGAACTAAGGATTAAGTACCAAACAGGTAGGTGACGACTACCCTAATTCTGGACTTAAGGAAGCTCTAAATGAGACTTCCTAGCTCCTTATAAGAACCCAACTCCAAGTAGTACATGGAGAGAGCTGACCTGTATCCCTATTGTCTGAAAATAATTCCTAAATATGAACAAACAGCAATAAATGGGACAGTTGAAGCATGGCAGAGTGGCCATGTTTCTCACAAGTTTTTGAAGTAGTTCCACATTGCTTCATACAGTTATGGACCCCTCCTGAGAAAATTGTTCTTTATGGAGACTTCAGCTAGAAAGCTTGAAGAAAGGAACTCCATAAAAATTAATAACAAAACTCAAGATGAGATTGTTAAGAAGAATAAGAGGAAGAGCCAATGGCTTTCTAAAAGGAGAACTTGAGGCCAAAACCTGGCAATTACCAAGGAAGGCTACAAGAAGCATGATACAGCTCTGAAAGTTGATTAACTTCCTGGCCATAGAGGACAAGGAGCTGAAGGAGGAAGGAGTAAAAGAAGTACTCCGGACCAAAACACTCCAGGGTATCTGTTGCCAGAGCCTAAGGATCTAGCACAGGAGGCACATGCAAGAGCAGCTTGTGATTGAATCACATGACAAAAGAGATCTAAATAAGATGAGAAGTCTGAGACTACCATCTGAAGATCCAAGAATTGAGGGGCCACCTTATATGAAAGGTGAGAAAAGACCTCCAGAGATGGTCTGCCAAGGATTCATGCCCCTGGAACACGAGTAGGTGGAAGAACAGACTTGTTCTTGTAAAAATAATGGCAAAAGATGCCAAAATACACATGTCCCAAGAGTGGAAGCTGTCTTGATATAAAGAAAGCCCAGACAACAGTGTTACCTGGACTATCTGAAGAATCCCTTAAAGAAAGGACAAGTGAGGAACAAATGTCTTGAGAACAAGACATCTGAGTCGTTTGAGGCTGAAAGGATGATCCTTTGATGAAAGGATAATACAGGAACAAATGTCTGAGCAAAAAAGACAGCTATGAGCTCTAGAACTGATGAACAGACTGGACTGCTACATCAAAAATAGACCTTAGGTGGTCCATAGAGCACAAAGAACTCCCAAACCCTGCAGTGAAACATCCATGAAAGTAGATGTAAAAACTAGGGAATTAAAGGGAGGTATGCAAAGACATAGTTCCCAGGATAGTACCATCTTGAATGAACCTTCATAGAAGGATCAAGGAATGGAAAATCCAGAGCACCTTTGAGAAGGAAAATCAAGTGTCCTGAGATGACACAGAAGAAGTGTCATGTGCAGGGACCTAGAAGAAGCGGCTTCCAAGTGGAAGCCAAAAGAAATAAGGAGCCCAGTTGGAGAGGTAATTAAGAAACAGGTTAAGAACCTGACCCAGGAAGGAGACCTGTTAAAGAAACAGATCTAAATACTTCCTGCTAAGAACCACTCCAAGTTGAAAGTCAACTCTAATAGAGTTGGAAAATGAGCCTCTGACAACTATTGGCTCTAATGAGCCAATTTGTAGTCACATGTGCACTGAGATGCCCAACCTCAAAGCCAACTTTCCTTACTTCCTTGACTAAGGAAGTAAATCCTGAAAGGCTAGTGGCTAGACCATAAGGCATTGCCACAAGGTGGTACACCTTGCCCAAAAGCAAAACTATGAGCAAGAGTGAACCAAAGGAGCCAAAGGAGAGAAAGGAGGCAAATTGAGGAAGAGAAGTGGTCCACTGGCCAATCGAGAAAATGATCAACTGATAAGTTGCATCCTGATAGTCTGGAAAACCAGGAAAAGATAAAAATCTAATGGTGGTTTCCAGTATATCTTTGTCAAGGATAATGCCCTGAAAAAATCAGGAAAACAGGAGCTCAAGATACTTGAACTGCTCATGTGAACAGACAGTGTGAGACTGAAAGACAAAGAACAGCATTCTTCTGTGGAGAAGAGCTGAAGAAGAAATCAGGAAAGTGGAATCTGAGAGACCACTGGAAGGTGAACCAAGTTCCAGATTGCTGGAAAAAGAAAGGCAGCACCCAAACCTTTCAAATGAAATGGAAGAAATCAGTTGACCTCCCACTGGCAAGTGGAGGGATCTGGAAGTAAGAGTGAGAATTTGAGTAAAACACAACACTCTTATCTCCTGAAGGACACCATAATAGAGGTTGAGGCTGAGCCTCTACCTCTGGAAGGCATTCCACCATCAGAATGTTGGAAGCTGGAAAGGAACCACATCCGTAAAGCACTAAGTTAGAGAGAAGACTCCCTAGTTGGGAGGAGACCCCAAATTACCCTACCAAGTGACTAGGCACAAGTGAGGGAAATGGATAAAGAAGTCTCTCAAAACAAAGTGCAAAGATGGCTGAAAAGGGCCATAGATCAACCAGCTAAAATGGAGCTAGAAGACCCATTGAAGAGATGTCCAAAGCATGGTGGATGAAAAAGACCACTGAGAAAGTATTGCATAAGTGATCAACAAAACAGGACTGAAGGAAAAAATCCCACAGTACTAAGGACCCTAGGGTCCATGTCAGATCTCCCCTAATAACAGAGGAACTCTACCTAGGGAAGAGAAGGTCTTAAGAACCCCACCAGGCTAGATCCCAGGTCCGGAAACCTGAGCAAGTCAACCTAAAAAACCCTCTGAAGAGGATTTGTACCTGGCCAAAATAAGTTTTAGAAGGTAAATTTGGGTAATTACCCAACCTATAAAACTTAGAATGAGAAGATCCCAAAAAGAGTGAGTGACAGAAATTAAGAATCTGGCCTCATGAAGGAACTTCTAAGCCTGGGAAAAGTGGTTGACTTAGAGAAAAATAAGACTGATCAAAAGGAAAGAGCAGTCAAATTTATTCCCTAATTCTGTTGGACAGGAAGCTTGAAAATCTTCTGTGGAGAAGATTAAAGGATGAAGTCCTAAGCACCCATATAGTCCAACAGACTGGCACCAAAAAGTTGGAATAGGGTTCCTGAAGTCTGCCTAAAGGTTAACTGTAGACAGAGGAACCCCCAACATACCCAAAAGCGAGATGTGCCCATTGATCGTCAGATCTAAAAAATGGTGAAAACGCAATAGAAAGCTGTTGAGTAACAGAAGATTTCTACCAAACCCCAAACAAAATTTTTCTAGATTTAGAAAATGAATGGAGTAGTGTTAAGGAAGTAGCAAAGTCAGTTGGATTCAACTGATAAACTCTTCTAAAGGGACCCTGAACATGAATGGTCTTGAGAAGGTAATCCCAGTACCAAAAAGCAGTCTGATTAGACTGAAGCCTAGGCACAAAAGAGGCCAAAGGACTAAAAATGGACTGAGAAACCAAATGACCAATTGACATAAAATTGGAATGTAGAAAACCAGTAACAGTGAAATGGATCTCCAAAAGGTGGAAGACAAAGTCCTCTCCAGAAGCCGTAAACCCCCAACCTCCAGAATTGAAGGTGGAGAAAGGCTAAAAATGGAGACCCTAGGCTCAGAATTGAACCCCAAAACACTGAAACCAGGATCCGAATTCCAGAAATGTCAAATGAAAGGGCCTGTACAAGTAAAGAACCGTGAATGGTAGGTAGTAAATACCGTAATGTTACGCTATAAAATATGCGTTAACAAAGGAAATATATTACACATTATGCTCTGACATAATAATAATAAAAGAATTATGTAGAAGGAATGCATAAACAAACCTGGAAATGCTGTAATCACCATGATAATGAATATTTTCTGACAACCGATCGGTTGAGCTCCATTTTGGATGTGACGTCATAGTCACGTGACCTGGTGAATGATTCGTAAAAAGCTCAATAAATAAGGTCAATATACGCGGTGAAATGAAGAATTTCGTATAAAGAATGAAGGAAACCATAAATGGGGAATTATAATGCCTGTAGAAGTGCATAAATGAATTAATTCACCGCGGAAATGAATATTTCCAAAGGAAATCCAACATTCTGACACCACGTGACCCGATGAACGATAATACCAAAATGGTATTTACGTGAAAAATAATGCACAGTCAAGGTGACAATACGGTCAAAATACGTGGAAAAACGAAGAATTTTGTTGAAAGAATGAAGGAAAACCGTAAATTAAAATTGTAATGCCTGTAGAAGTGCATAAAACGAAATAATTTACTGAGGAAATGAACATATCCAAAGGAAATCCGACATTCTAACACCACGTGACCAGATGAGCGATAATACGAAAAGATGCAAAATACGTAAAATATTGCACAAAATAGAAAGTAAATTCACCAGAAATCGAGAGAAATGGTAAATAAAATGGAGGAAAAGTGAATAAAACAGCAAAGAAGTACTCACAGAGCTTCAAAAACATGTAAATGCAGGTCTTTTGAGAGGTAGCAAAACGCCTGTTGCTTGTTCAACCGCCACAAAAAGAAAGAACTATTTCTGTATTACTGCGCATGGCAGAGTGAATTAAGTCACCAGGGGTCAAAGGTAGCAAGTATATAGGTTTAAAGAGGGTCTCCCCCCATATATTTAAATTCTATGTACAGTGTATGTGGCGGTCACCGAACCCCAAGCCACGCTTACCCAAGTGTTTTCATATGGTAAGTATATTTACATTTTTATGAAATAAAAATTGAAATTTGTCCCTTTTGCATAGTACACTACTGTACTACCCTGTGGGTCAAAAATTCGGTTTTCAAGATATTCACACTTTTCATTTTCCGCAAAAATCCAAGATGGCCGCCAAAAGTGGCGAAAATTGAAAATTTCTATTTTCCATAGGACACTCCTGTACTACCCTGCGGGTCAAAAATTAGCCTGAAATCGCTCTCTCTTACGGTTTTCAAGATATTCACACTTTTTCATTTTTCGCTAAAATCCAAGATGGCCGCCAAAAGTGGCGAAAATTGGAATTTTTTCCCCTTTGTATACGGCACTCTTGTACTACCCTGTGGGTCAAAAATTCGCTCGAAATCGCTCTATCTCTTACAGTTTTCGAGATATTCACACTTTTTCATTTTCCGCAAAAATCCAAGAGTGGCGAAAATTGAAATTTTTCACTTTTGCATAGGACCCTGTTGTACTACCTGTGGGTCAAAAATTCACTTGAAATCGCTCTATCTCATACGATTTTCAAGATATTCAAGTTTTGCCGTTAAAAGTGACTTACTGAAAGGAAAACAATCAAAGTAGCTTTTACTCAGTTAGCTATGGACTTACAGCTCTGAAACTTTGCCACGATACAGAACATTAAAAAGTAGGTGAACAACATATTTGACAAAAAATCCTCTAAATGTAATAGTTTTGCAGTTATAAATGATTTACTCAATGGAGAACCATCAAAGTAGCTATTACTCAGTTACCTATGGACCTACAGCTCTCAAAATTTGCCATTACACAGTACATCAAAAAGTAGGTGAACAACATATTTGACAAAAATCCTTTAAATTCAACAGTTTTGCTGTGATAACTGATTTACTCAATGGAAAACCGTGAAAGTAGCTATTACTCAGTTAGCTATGGACCTACAGCTCTGAAACTTTGCCATGACACAGAACATTAAAAAGTACGTGAACAACATATTTGACAAAAATCCTCTAAATGTAATAGTTTTGCAGTTATAAGTGATTTACTCAATGGAGAACCATCAAAGTAGCTATTACTCAGTTAGTTATGGACTTACAGCTCTCAAAATTTGCCATTACACAGTACATAAAAAAGTAGCTAAACAACATATTTGAGAAGAATCCTTTAAATTCAACAGTTTTGCTGTTATAAGTGATTTCCTCAATGGAGAACCATTAAAGTAGCTATTACTCGGCTAGCTATGGACCTACAGCTCTGAACCTTTGCCATGACACAGTACACCAAAAAGTAAGTGAACAACATATTTCACAATAATTCTCTAAATTCAATAGTTTTGGAGTTATCAGTGATTTACTCAATGTTGAAATTCAAAGTAGCCATTACTCAGTTAGCTATGGAGATACAGCTCTGAAACTTAGCCACGACACAGAACATTAAAAAGTAACTGATTAATATATTTGACAATAATTCCCTAAATTCAATAGTTTTGGAGTTATAAGTGATTTACTCAATGTTGAAATTAAGAAATTTCAAAGTACCTATTACTCAGTTAGCTATGGACTTACAGCTCTGAAAATTCACCACGACACAGTACATCAAAAAGTAGGTGAACAACATATTTGACAAAAATCCTCTATATTCAATAGTTTTTGACTTATAAGTGTCTTGCACAATGGTCGAATGTTAAACTTAGTGTAGCTATTACTCAGCTAGCTATGGTGCTACACCTTGGAAACCTCACCATGATATAGTACATGAAGGAGTTGTTCAACAACATATTTGAGACCAATATTGTAAGTAACAGTTACAAAGATAAAAGGAACTTACTCATTTTGCTCATTGTTAAAAACACAAAATAGCTATTACTCACTTAGCTATCAAGATAGACCCCTAAAAATGGTACCATCTTGTAGGCATGGAGAAAGTAGCTGAACAAAGTATTTTACAGAAATGCTCTAAATGCAGTCGTTTTGGAGTTATGAGCACTTTACTCGAAGTAGCCACCATTGCTATTACTCACTTAGCTATGGACCTAGGTCTGAAAAAACAGCATCAAATGAAAAGACATAAGCAATAAAGTCATAAAACATTGAAAAGGCCAAGGAGAAACAACCAGTGTGATGTACAGCCCTTTTTAAAAATGTGACACACACACTCACGCATCCACGCACCCACACGCACGGAATGCGTTTTATAATCTCCCACCCAGCGGGAGATAAAAAAACAAGAGGAGAGTGCCCGTGAACGGGCACTGTGTCAGCTGACTGAGTGTTTTTGATTTGTGAAGGTGATTAGAGGACAGAATAATTATCAGGAAAAGGGCTGTACAGAAATACAGTAAATGGTCACTGAACAGCAAGTTCGAAAGAAATTCCGAAGCTGACAGAAGAAAAGGATAAAAAAGTTGTGCCCTGTAAATGGTATTATGAAGGAAAATAACAAGGTAATTGTTTAAGTGTAAAAAATAGGTTAAAACATATTTAAAGAAATACTACAAATGCAATATCCTCATTCGACTTTGAAGAAGGGGTCCAAGGTCAAATCTAACCACACAAATACATTCCCAGCCCATGATTTCCTATGGTTTACCATTCCAAACCTCTAGGACCAATTATAAATGAGTTATAAACACTTTTAAGCTTGGCTGTCCTCATTTGACCTTGAAGGAGGGGTCCAAAGGTCAAATCTGACCATACCAAAAGATTCCGAGCCAATGATTTCCTATGTCTGTCACCAATAATAAGCGAGTTGTAGGCACTTTCAATTTTCGCTATCCTCATTTGACCTTGAAGGAGGGTTCCAAGGTCAAATCGGACCATATCAACAGATTCACAGCCCATGATTTCCTGTCTGTTTACCATCCCAAACCTCTGGGACCAATAATAAGCGAGTTATAAGCACTTTTAAGTTTGGCTATCCTTGTTTGACCTTGAAGGAGGGGTCATTGAAGGTCAAATCTGACCACACCAAAAGATTCCCACCCCATGATTTCCTACAGGTTGGTTTATCATCCCAAACCTCTAGGATCAATAATAAGGGAGATATAAGCACTTTTCATGACTGACAAAAAACACCTGTGGCGGCCATCTTGTTTCTCAAAATGAGGCCAAAAATATTCCCAGACAACATTTTATGGTTATTAATATATACTGCAAACTTAAGAAAGCTAGCTATAATATTTTTTTTCATCAGAGTAGTAATGGTGAAATCTCTCTCTACACACTGCGGCTATCCAGTGGATACAATGATTTACTCAACAGTGAGAACCTGAAAGTAGCTATTGCTCAGCTATGCCATGACATAGAGGTCTGCGATTTCACTATGTTATAGCTGACCAAAAATTCTGTGAATAACATATTTAACAAATTACTCTAAATGTAATAGTTTTCAAGTTAC
The DNA here is from genome assembly GCA_964017235.1 of Sabellastarte sp. h YS-2021. Classification (NCBI taxonomy): domain Eukaryota; kingdom Metazoa; phylum Annelida; class Polychaeta; order Sabellida; family Sabellidae; genus Sabellastarte; species Sabellastarte sp. h YS-2021. The sequence goes on along the minus strand of OZ024937.1, from coordinate 31,405,471 downwards.
AACTGATTTACTCAACAGTGAGAACCTCAAAGGAACTATTACTCAGCTATGCAATGAGCTACATGTCTGAAATTTTACTATGTTATAGCTAACCCAAAAGTAGGTGAACAACATATTTAAGCAAACTACTGTAAATGCAATAGTTTTCAAGCTACAACTGATTTACTCAATAGTGAGAACCTGAAAATAGCTATTGCTCTGCTATGCCATGAGCTATAGGTCTGTAATTTCACTATGTTATAGCTGACCCAAAAGTAGGTGAACAATATATTTTAACAAAATACTCCAAATGCAATATTTTTCAAGTTATAGCTGATTTACTCAACAGTCAGTACCTGAGAATAGCTACTGCTCAGTTGTGCCATGAGCTATAGGTCTATAATTTCACTATGTTATAGCTGACCCAAAAGTAGCTGAATAACATATTTGCACAAATTTCTGTAAATGCAATAGTTTTCCAATTATAACTGATTTACTCAACAGTGAGAACTTCAAAGTAGCTATTACTGAGCTATGAAATGAGCCACAGGTCTGAAACTTCACTATGTTATAGCTGACCCCAAAATAGGTGAATAACATATTGAAACAAAATACTCTAAATGCAATAGTTTTCAAGTTATAAGTGATTTACTCAACAGTGATAACCTAAAAGTAGCTATTACTCAGCTATGCCATGAGCTACAGGTCTGAAATTTTACTATGTTATAGCTGGCCCAAAAGTAGCTGAATAACATATTTATACAAAATTCTCTAAATGCAATAGTTTTTAAGTTACAAGTGATTTTACTCATGATGGAAGTTACTGAAAAGCCCAAAAGTAGCTATTACTCACTTAGCTATTGAGACAGACACCCAACTTACTCACCATATTGTAGCTATGAAAAAAGTAGCTGAATAACATATTTTAACAAAATGCTCTAAATGCAACACTTTTCAAGTTATAAGTGATTTACTCAACAGTGATAACCTAAAAGTAGCTATTACTCAGCTATGCCATGAGCTACAGGTCTGAAATTTTACTATGTTATAGCTGACCCAAAAGTAGCTGAATAACATATGTATACGAAATTCTCTAAATGCAATAGTTTTCAAGTTATAAGCGATTTACTCAACAGTGATAACCTAAAAGTAGCTATTACTCAGCTATGCCATGAGCTACAGGTCTGAAATTCACTATGTTATAGCTGGCCCAAAAGTAGCTGAATAACATATTTATACGAAATTCTCTAAATGCAATAGTTTTTAAGTTACAAGTGATTTTACTCATAATGGAAGTTACTGAAAAGCCCAAAAGTAGCTATTACTCACTTAGCTATTGAGACAGACACCCAACTTACTCACCATATTGTAGCTATGAAAAAAGTAGCTGAACAACATATTTTCACAAAATGCTGTAAATGCAACACTTTTGAAGTTATAAGTGATTTAGTGCATCATTTCATGAATTTTAATGCATTAAAAATTATTAAAAAAATTTATTAAAAAAAAAGTAAGACAGATCCAGGTCTCATACTCAAACAAGAGAATCTACCTCTGGCCTAGTACATATATGCAAGATATGAGAGAAATCCCTGCAATAGTCACTGAGAAAATTGTGATAAAAAGTTGAAATTTTCACACTTTTGGTGGGGGTACCCCCCTTGTAATGTCTCTAGCAAACAGACAAACACACAGATTTGCATGCCTTGAACAATTTTTCATCCTCGATAGATAAGGTATCTTTTAAAAAAAACAGCATGTCTCTAGGCCTTATAGTTTTGGAGAAGAAGTTGTTCACGCGGACGCGTACGCCCACGCCGCAGAGTGATGACATAATGTCAGCTGACTGACAAGTCAGCTGACATAAAAAAATAATATGAACATCCCCGGTGGGGTGGACATAATAAATATCCCTCTTCAAGGATGCTAAAGTACTGTACAGTTCATTCATTGAACTCTATGCACCACAAATAAAATCTGCCTATTATTTATTTACACATTCTATTGCCTAAATAGTATGATAAAGGTTTTTACATTTCAACTAGGTGTGCTATATTTCACAGGGTTATATACCACAACTCACAAAAACATACTATGGTCTCTGAAGGAAAATCCTGCAACATTTACATACAGTTGAACTATGGTGCTTAAAGTTGTGTCTCAAGTTATAAAAAAAACACTTTTACTAATTAGTAAATAATAATAGAAACATACTCTATATAGCTGGGGCCACATTCAGCAATGATATTAGTAAAAGATTTTTTTTCCACTTTTTCACTAACTTTGATCTGTCAAATACAGAAAATCTTTTGTCCTAAATCTAAATATCAGCTTCAATTTAAGAGTTAAGCCAAAGAAGAGTTGAGCCATTTCTGTTCACTTTCCATTTCAATTCTACTCTGTGAATACAGCCCCTGACATATCCTTGTGCTGAAAGGGAATTCTACAGTGGGGAGTTTCATTGCAGCACCAATAAACTGTTGTGTCTAGGATATGTAAAAATACTGCTCTGGATAACAATGACTGAAACTATGTCACAATAAAGCCTTTATTATCCAGACTTCCATTGTTGCAAATATTTAACATAATATTTATACACGCCCACTCTCCCAAATTTATTTTTCTGTTTTAAACAAAATGGGTGTTCTGCATGTGAATGTTGTATGATTAAAACAAAATATTACTCCACCATATATTCAGATAATAGTGTTTTACAAAATCAATATTTGAGCAAAAGAATCATGGATAATACAGGTTTTACTACATAACATCTTAATAATAATATTACTGTATCAATATACATGTGAAAACAATCATTTAAGTCACTATTTTATCTTCAGCTCAATCAACATTTGGTCCTGTAGAGTTGAGCAGAAGAGATATTCAAGTTCTCATATCAAAATATGGACTTATTTTTATATGTGTACATATGTTTCTAACAAATCTGGTACAAAAGATATATTTAGATTTAAAACATGTTAAGCTGAATCTTTCAACTTAGAATAAACAGATAACAGGGTAAGTAAAGGCCTTCAAGGACCTTACATACTATTTTACTTAAAAGGAAATTCCAATTGACGGAGTTAGAGCTTGACTGTAAGCAGTTTTTTCTTTATTCAGAGCTTAGATTTCCTATCTACACAGTTGAGTCCAGGAAGGTATAAACTACAATTTCCACATGAATCCATTCTATTTGTGCTGACCTACCACTTACACACCAACAAATTTACATCGTTTATTTTTTGATAATAGAACAGCAAGACCGGTTGCAGTTATATTTTGATTTAAAGTAGTTCTGTTTATAGTCATCGGTATATTAGACGTCCTATTTAGTGACTCAATGACAATAACAACACATCAATAAACAAACCCAAAACCACATGGAAATGGAGATGATGAGAAAAATACACCCACAATTCATTCCCCTTCTCATACTGCAAGAAACTTATATTAAAAGTAAAGTATACATGCATATATCACTGGTTTATGCTTTGCACTTGTTTGGACATCAGCTCACATAATTGACTGACATGCAAAAATATAAAAATGTAACTACGAAAAACAAGTTCCATAATTGCTTTACGAATTGCTACCAAAAATGTAGATACCTAAGAATCTGGTATTACATAGAAATAAAGTGCCACAAATCCCTGAAGAGATTTGACTGTTACCCACATGTCCAGAACCCACTCTTTGACTTCAGAACAAATAAACATTATACTGCTTACATATTGCTACCATTAACCATGCATTTAGTAGAGATTTTTCACAGGGAGAACTCCCACTTTATGAACTTTATGTTTAATATGTTGGAAGTGTTCACCAAAAGATGATGAACCAAGTACCCTAGCTATTAGAATCCCAAGACGGACAACTGATCCACTGTGTGTTGCGATGTCACAAAATCCACCTGAAATGTAATATTAACAAGTGATACTGATCTGTATATTGAGTCTGATTTTAAAGTCAGTCATTTAGTGGGAGACTGTGCTTTTCACCCACAATTTGAGAGTCATTTCACATGCTGACTTGTCGGGTAAGTCATTCACCATGGCACCCTCAATAGCAAATTTAGGTTAATATACCGTATTTTTTGTAATAAACGCCCCCTCCCTATTAATCGCCCCCCCCCCCTCTTCTCTACCTTTGCAAAGTTCATATTTCGGGGTTTTACATCCCTCTCAACAGCCAACACTTTTGCGATTCCGGGATTCCGAAAAATGGTGCATTTTAGTACTTCCCAAGCGAATATCGCTTACGAGAAATAAAGAAAATAAAAACAAAACATGGCAGTTTTGGTCACAGACGCATTGAAATCTGCAATAATAGGAGATAAAACTACATAATTTCTTCAGATTTAAGGTTTGTTTTAAATATTTTAAGCTGTCTCGCCATTATACATGCCGGCAAGCGAGATCAAGGCAGCAAGTGTTCATTATCGCCCATTGCCACTGGACTCGAGATATGATTTTATTTATCTGTAATAGTCGCCCCCCCTTTGGAAAAATGCATCGCCCCGGGGCGTTTATTACAATAAATACGGTATACTTATAACTGGCAATCAAAACCTGGTAAAATAACATTCACAGAAATGTACACACACTTTTAACAGTGAACTGACATGCGATATTCAGTTGAAGACAGATTTGGTATATTATTAAGTCCATATTATGAAATAGGAGAGCTGGCTTTTCACACACATTCTTGACATCATTTCACATGCTGAATTGCCGTGTGTAGTCGTACTCTATGGTGGGAATAACGGCCTGTACAAACTTGAGAAAGATCAGTAAGTACATGTGCACGCCCAATTCCCCGCCTCCATACGCCACCATCCCTATAATCTTCTTCATCACTTCAGCATGCCTGCAAATAATATTATACAAGAGTTATCAGCAATACATACAAGTCGTAACTTTAAACCACCAAGCTATTCAAGAAACTAGCAACTTTTTCCATTGAAAATGTGGCTGAGAGTTGAACCCATGATCTCAGGGAATGTGTGTGGGTTTCCAAGAACACAGGAGTCCCCGACATATAAAGTCTGAATCAACTGCACTTTGCTGACATAATGACTCACTGACAGAATCTCACTGACACAATTCAACAACAATCATATAAGTCAATGGGTGCTCAGCATTCTAAAAATATCCTTACAAATATCTGAAACACACATGCATTAAACATATCATTGGAAAAGTACTTTAACAGTGCTGTAATAAATTAACTTGTTTCAACACCAGAGAGGGGCCACAAAAGTGGGGAATTTGTAAGGAAGAGGTAAACAAATCTAAGATGCAAAGAAATAAATCAAAATAGCATTGGAGATGCCCGTATCACACAGCCTGGGAAAATAATTATCAACACCATGACACAGAAGTAGTGAAAGAGTACAAAGATCAGGAGACTTTCAGAGCAGTGTCAGTTATATAAAGGTCCAAATAACGTTTAAGTAGAGAAAAAATGTCTAAGAGAAATAAAATGTATGTAAATATAAAGTATTAAAACAAAATAATTTCAATAGCAAGATGCCAGCCTTAATCAGTAAACTGAAAATTATGAAGCTCTTAAATGTATTAATTGAATTATAGCTGTCAATAGAAATAGCTCACTTAAGTAAAAATACATGTAGTAATCAGTTGCAACAATCTCTGTCATAAGAGAACACATCTCAAATATGGCAGGTGAAAAAACTTTGGCAGAGCCAAGGTTAAAGGTCACATCACGATGATGCACACCTACAGCACCTACCTACTGTCCCTACCAATAACCAACTTCCTACACCTTATGATTTACAAGGTAAGGCCTGGACAAGATTTTAAAGATCAAGGTCACTATGACAAGGTTTAAAGGTCAAATCAAGGCCACATTATCACATTGCACACCTACACCCCTAACTAATATCCCTATCAAGTATCAATTTCCTATGCCTTATGGTACCTGAGATATGGCCAGGGCAAGATTTTAAAGGTCAAGATCACTATGGCAAGGTGAAAGGTCAAATCAAGGTCACAACATTATGTTGCACATCTACACTCCCTAGCCAATGTCCCTACCAAGTATCAACTTCTTACACCTTATGGTTTCCGAGATATAACCCGAACCAGATTTTATAGGTCAAGGTCACTACGACAAGGTCAAAGGTCAAATCAAGCTCATACCATGATGTTGCATACCTACACCCCCAACCAATGTCCCTACAAAGTATCAACTTTCTACACCTTACAGTTTCTGAGATACAGCCCGGGCAAGGTTTTAAAGGTCAAGGTCACTACAGCAAGGTCAAAAGTCAAACCAAGGTCACACCACAATGTTGCACACCTACATCTCCCAATTAATGTCCCTACAGTGTATATCAACTTCCTACAAATTACGGTTTCTAAATATAGCCCAGACAAGATTTTGAAACTCAAGGTCACTACGGTAAGGTCAAATCAAGGTCACACCATGATGTTGCACACCCCCCAACCAATGTACATACCGAGTATCAACTTCCTACACCTTACGGTTTTTGAGATACAGCCCAGACAAACTCTTTCCCGCCCCCCAAAGAAAATCATTGTCTGTCACACACAGATACTCAAATAGATTCTTCTACAAATAATTTTTTTGGCCAATAAGATTTGGTAAAAAGGTTCACACTTAAACAAAACATGTGCAGAGTAACTATACTGGAAACTGAAAATTCTGAGAACATTTCCGGTTGGGTATGAAAAGATTACATCTCTTGAACTACTTACTGGATTTTCTGCAAATTTGGTTAATTTTATTGTAATTGGAATTTTTATAAATAAAAATACTTATAAAAATTCCAATTACAATAAAATTAACCAATTTTATTGCATAAAAACATACTTACATAATCCCAACAGATGCTTGAATGCAGCCCTGAGGTCCATGGTGGGTAGACTTCTGAGGACTGTCAAGTGCTATAGGAGAGTTCTTTAGGTTATACAGATACAAAAAATGCGTAAACACAATATGTTATACTACAAACACTGCAATATACTACATATAGGAATACTAGTATCATTATTACTGTCATAGTCATTACAAGTACTGCTAAAGTGAAAAGTAATTGTAATAAAGTAGCTGTAAAGTACTCACCCACTTATGAAAGGAGCATGCTGTACTGTACATCAAATAATATGCATGAATCCCTCCACCTTGTCTATACAGTAGTGCAGGGGTCAAAGGTCAGCTGTGCCCAGTTGAATAGAACTGCAACAGTCAGAGTGCAGCTGTCCCTCAAGCCAAGCAGCCATAACATGAATTCTTAACCATATTCTTGTTCCAAAATCAAAGTCCTAGTACATTCCAGTCCAATTCCATACATCCTGAAAACATAAAGGCTGATTATATTATTAAGTCTCAATTGTTCACTATATGCTGTGCAGACACAATGGGACCTAACTTAAAAATATCATCATTTTCCCAGCAAATATCTTTCAAATAAAAGTTTGTGAAAGTATTGTGGGACTTCCAATAACAGGAGCTCAAGACCTGCTCTAAGGAGATACCTCCTTTAAATGTTAATGATGCAGCCATAGCTCTAACATCATGAGCTCTAACCTGAGTGACCTGGTTAGATGGCTACTGGGCAGAAGACATAGCCGTCTAGGCCTTCCCAACAGATATTCAATGCATCTATTTTCCAAGCCTTTCTGTCTGGGACAGGATATACATAAATTGGAAGTTTGTAATTTAGATGAGTTGCAAACAGGTCTACCATTGGTGTGTGCCAAACTTTGCAAATTTGGTTGAATATCTGTTGGTGAAGGGACCACTCTGTTTGTATGACCTTGTCCCTTCTTGATAGGGAGTCTGCTATCACATTTAGGGATCCAGGTACATGTCTTGCTCTTATCTGGATCCTTCTGGAATTTGTGAATGCCAGAATTCTCCAGATGAGAGTGCACATTTCTATGGAATGGGTGCCTCCTTCTTTGTTCAGATAAGATACTACTGTACTGTTGTCTGAACAGATGAGCACGCTTTGACCTTGCAAGTGCTCCTGAAACCCCTTTAGGGCCAGAAGAACAGCTTTTAGCTCCAATACGTTGATGTGAAGCTGAGCCTCCTTGTTTGACCAGAGGCCACTGAGGACTATTTGGTTCAAGTGAGCTCCCCAGCCTTTTTGGGAGGCATCTGTGAACACCAAAGTGTTGTGAACATGAGGATGGAGAGGAGCACCTGCCATAAGATTTTGTAGATCCTCCCACCATTTGAGATAATTCAGGAAATTCCTTGTTACTGGAATGCTTTTGTCCAGTGACTGGGGAAACTTCCAGTGTGACCTTAGGTACCACTGAAAAGGTCTCATGTGCAACCTTCCCAGAGGTACTGTTTTTTCTAAGGAAGCTAATGTCCCTATGAGTGACATGAGCTTTCTTGGAGTCAAGACTAATGACTTTCTGATGGAAACAGTCTGAACTTTCAACCGATCGAGTTTCTTTTGGGTTGGAAAAACCAGACCCCTCTGAAGATCGAAGTGATAACCCAGAAAATCTAGATTTTGTGTGGGAACCAATTTCGATTTTTGGAAATTAATGAGCCAGCCTAGTTCTTGGACCAATTTCACTAATTTTCCTGAATCTTTGAGACATTGATCTTTTGTTGGTGACCGAAGAAGCCAGTCGTCCAGATATTGATGGATTCTGAGGTTCCTGGCTTGAGCTATGAGTTTTACCTCTTTCACAATGCGAGTAAACTCTAGGGGAGCTGTTGCAACACCAAAAGGGAGAGCCTGAAATTGGAAAACCCCTTTTTTGTTTGAAATCTCAGATATTTTTGAGATTGTGGGTGAATTGGAACATGAAAATAAGCGTCTGTGAGGTCTATCGAGGTGACCCACTCCCCCTGTCGAATCGACTTCCTGATAGATTCGGCTGTTTCCATTTTGAATGTCGGTACATATAAATGATTGCTTAACATACTTAAATCTATCACTGGTCTCCACCTTTTCATAGGTTTGGGTACCAGAAATAGTCTGCTGTAATATCCCAGAGTAGAGGGTTTCCTGACATGAGTTATCGCCTTTTTTGCAAGCATGGCCTGAACCGCTTCGTGGAGAGCGCCATCTTTGTTTTTGTTGTGATATTTGCTCAAAATGAGCGGAATTTTCGACAATTTGGGTAGAATTTTGAAGTCTAGGCGATAACCATGTTGTAGTAAACTTACTACTCTGGGATGTGCTTGATTTTTTGCCCATACCTGCCAAAAATCCTGCAATCTTGTCCCTGGAAAGTCACTTTCCTCTTTTGCTGCATTCGTTTGTCACGAAACGACCTGGTATTCTCCTGAGATTTTGGATGTGAAGATCTCCCGAAATCGAAGTTCTTAACAGAATCTCTGTATGACTTGGACTCAGAATCCTTCAAAATGGAGAGTCTTTTGATCATGTTATCCTCAACCTGGGATAGGATATCCGAATTGAAAACTTCCTGCTGGTCAAAATGATCAGTACGCAAGTTTGCCAAGTCCTTAGGACCCAATTTTGAGCTGCAATCCTTCAATAAGCTGTCTCTCCTTGCAAGTAGCATATTGCAGGCCAGAGTCATATTTTGTTTGAGGACTGTATCCAGAGCTATCTCTAAGGAGGATGTGACAGAAGCCTGTAGCTGAGAATATTTAATCATGAGATCTGCTGATTCCCTGATGGTATCCAGATCTTCTGAACCTTTAATTTCAGTAGCTAACTCCTGGATTCTATTGTTGAGCTCCTCAATGGCCATTTTAAACCACACTACATGGCCCAAGATTTGAACATTCTCTCTGCAAACTGTCTCTTGCACAATAAATTGTTTGGAAGGTACAGATATGGAAGCTGACAAAGACTTTACTTTGGATATGTTGAAGTATGAGTCGGGTAGTTTTGGAGCTCTCAAAGGAATATTTTGAGGAGAGGTAGTATAGTATATCATGTCAGGCCTCTCAAAGGCCAAAAACTGTCCCTGAGATAGTGATTCAGAGCTGGACTTGTCTTTTACTGTGGTTCCAGAGGCCTTCCTGAACCTATAGTCCCACATGGACTGTATATCCTGAACAGGAGGTAAAGCCAGATTCTGCTTTCTCACCACCTGCTTGGAAGGTTTCTTAGAAAATGCAGAGGGAGCCACAAGGCACTCCACTTGTGGTACCTCTAAATCAAATAAATTCCTGATGGCATTGAGCATCTCTACATAGGAGGGACCTAACTCCTGGGAGTGAGAGTCTGTATCCACCTGAGGAGACCTAGATCTGTGGCGTTTCGTTGCAGGTAAAGAGGATTCCTCATCAGATAGTTCCCCCTCTGAGGGGACTGGTCTGGTCTGGGAGACAGGGGCACACATACCCTGCTCCTGAGAGAGAGGAAGAGCTGTTTTGGAAGATGTAGGTTTATCCCTGCTCTTGAACTCCTCAAACTGAGAAGCCAGGGAAGATAGCTGATTATTCATAGCCTTTAGCATCTCCTGAAGAGATGAATCAGGAGTAGAAGAGGTGGAAGTTGAGGACTTTGAAGGAGTTGGATCATCCAATAGAGAATCATCGAACTTCTCAGTAACTTTACTTTTTGAAGATTTCTTCCTATGAGGAATTTTCAAAGCACCAGCACAAATAGTGCACTCAGATTCCTTACCAATAACACATTTATCCTTGCCTTTCTTGTCGTTTCTACATTTCAAGCAAGCCTGGTGATTGTCCCAAGGCAACATATCACCCGAGCAAATGGAGCATTTCCTTTGTTTTTCGGACATCTTTGAAGCACCAAAAAGAACGCGTGTGTACTTGACGGTGGTCAAAATAAGAATGACAACTTACAGTGGAGATATAACCTCCAGCAGGTGCCCGCTGGGGTTTACGTGTGTACTTTCAGTAAAAAAAATGGCGAGACACAATGTCTGTGTCCTTGACCGAATGGTAGGTCACGTAAGCATCTGTTGGGATTATGTAAGTATGTTTTTACGCAATAAAAAAAACGTGTTAGAAGTTTCAATAATTTATTTTCAAAGGTGTATAAATATTATATTTCTAGCCTAAATAAAACAACCACATGAACAATTTTTGTCCACTTTCCACTAAGATGGTTAGCGCCACCAGACATTGACTGTATATTATCAGAAAGGTATTTGAACAGAACTTCTGCTTATTTTCAAAACATAAAATGACATATTTTTAATGCACAAAACCTCCAAAAAAAAAATCAATTTTAATAATGACACAACAGATATGTTTACACTAGCTGTACTTAATCAAAACAGAATCTACTATACCTTGAAAGTTACATCTAGAGTAAGGTGAAGAGTAGCAATACTCACTTGCATGGGTGAACAGAAGCCATTGGGGGTCCAGTTACGTGTGGATGTGTCTCCATGGTGACAGTTTTATGGACATGGTCTTGACTAATATCTTCATACATTTGTTCTACAGTCAGTGGCTTGCGTTTCTGGTGACAAAACAATGGAGTGAGACAATGAAAAAACAGTACAATATGCACAAAATTGAACTAAAAGTTTTTTATCACTGTGTGTTTCATCTGAACTAGACACTCTTGCTGTGACAACATCCAACAAAGTTACAATCAGTGGCTTGCGTTTCTGGTACGAAACAGATAATGGAGTGTAAAAAAATCCCACATATGCCTCTCACCTTATCATATTTAAGACTGGTTGAAATGAACTTCCATGCATAATATATTTTCTCACTATATTTCATAAATTCAATTACACACCTTGCCAAGTATCCACTAGCATGGAATCAGCTCAGGGTGGTATACACAAAGCATCTATTATATGATTGTTAAATTAAATTTGGATTAACTTTGATCCATGCACTTTGGTAGACTAACGTTTCAGGGTTGGGCTTTTGAGGTCAAAAAGTGACAGAGTCATCTTCTTTCAGCTATTTTGATCTGTCTTAACTTTTGGATCAAGACAGATCAAAATAGCTAAAACAAGTTTTCTAAAATCTGAAACCAGTTTTGATGCATTTTTTTGCAAGTTTCAGTACTAAATAGACAACCACAATGGAATCCTCTGAATATACAGTCTAATTAATATTTTGAATTTGACCACAATTAAGGATACCAGTATAAATATACTTTCAGGCTCACCTCATCATAGCCAAACAGCCATAGTCTGGGTGTCTGGTAAAACTTGTCATATGTGATGTTGAGATCATAGGTTCTTGTTGCAATCACTGTGTCTTCCCCTGAAGCCTCCTTGAGCTGAGCAGTGTCTAAAACAGCCTGAAATTATGCAATTAATACATTTTGATAATTGTACAGATTTTTACACTGTAAATGTAAAACGTTACGGCTTACACTTATTCAACAGCTCAAGTCGTATCTGGACAGGCCACAAGTTCATTCCACATGTTTTCATGAGCTGGGTTAGAGGTGAAACGATAATCCAATACCAACAAGATTAAAACAAAAAGGTTAAAACAGTCAATTTTGGCAATGTATCACCACTTAAGTGAGACCTATTTCCATTGGAGCAGAGATCTCAAACTTTTTAATTTAAAACACTTCCTCCTGTTCTCAATGTTTTGCACCCATGTTTCATGAAGGGGATGACATATCAACATTTCACTTTCAATATTAATTTCATACTCTAATTGCTTTGACCAGACATTTCCACTGGATACTCTGGATTACACTGTTACCCTACTCCTGCAGTGTGTCAAGAGATTTTTTTCATGACCACTCACTCTCAAAAAGTGACACACCCAGGCTTCTACAATTCACAGAATAACTTCTTCATCACAAAAGACAGTGTGATAATATTTTTAGTCTCATTGTGAAAAACATGGTGGCTGCCATGGCAAATTCTGATAAAACTAGAGACTGCGTCTCGACGCAGTGTATCCCCGGACGGGACATGGTTGAAGCATGACATACAGAGTATTATGTCAAATCTGACCCCACCAAAAGATTCGGGGCACATGATTTCCTATAAATTGTCTTCACAATGAAAACCTCTTACCATCCCAAACCTCTATGACCAATAATAAGCGAGTTATAAGCATTTTTAAGTTTGGCCATCCTCGTTTGACGTTGAAGGAGGGGTCCAAGGTCAAATCTGACCACACCAAAAGATTCCCAGCCCATGATCTCCTATAGGTTGGTTTACCATCCCATGCCTCTAGGACCAATAATAAGGGAGATATAAGCACTTTTCATGACTGACAAAGAAACGCCCGTGGCAGCCATCTTGTTTTTTAAAATGAGGCCAAAAATATTCCCAGTCAAGATTTTGTAATGGGGAACATATCCTGAGAATTTGAGATCTCCACCTATACTACCCTTTGCTCTAGAGGGCCAACAAAAGTCCTTGCTGAAAGTCGAAAAAATGCCCATGGCGGCCATCTTGTTTTTCAAAATGAGGCCAAAAATATTCCCAGGCAAGATTTTATGGTTATGAATATATCCTGTAAATTTGACAATGGTAGCTATAATATTTTTTTCATTAAGTGTGAAAATATCTCCAAAAAGGCCAAAAATGGCCTCGGTGAGGTACTTTGGCAGTCTGTGGATGACCTTCAATGAAGAGCTTCAAGGTCAAATTTCTGCATGCTTACAGAGGATATATATGTATTATATATAACAGCCATAGGATGATCTAACTTTCTGTATACGAGAACTGGGCCAAAATGTGAAAAAATGGCCAAAATCTGACCTTTAAGAGTGACCTTGAAATTGAAGGTCAAGGTCACAAAACAATAGCGTCCGTGGTATTGCCCATATATACCCACATACCAAATTTGAAAGGTCTAACTCAAAGATTTTTTAAGTTATCGCGTCCGAAAGGAAATCTCTGTGGCGGCAGCGTGACTTTTGTCCGGGGATACAAATAAAAATGCCTATATATCGCTTATTATTGGCCCCGTAGGCTTGGGTCCTGAAACCAGCCAGTACAAAACATGGTCTGGTTTCTTTTGATGTGGTTATATTAGCAATGGACCCCCACTTTAAGGTTGAATGAGGGTAGTCAAACTTAACAGTGCTAATAACTCACTTGTTACTGACTCCACAGCTTTTGGATGTGAGATCAACCTGCAGGAAATCATGGGCTGAGATTCTTTCAATGTGGTCACATTTTACCTTGGAAGCTTTCTTTCAAGGTCAAACAAGCATACAAGGGTCAAAGCTAACATATATAAAAACCAAAATAAAGGGAATAATTTTTGATGCACACTACCTGGTCTTCACTGTCTAACATGCCACTCTCTATGAAATCTTCCATGTCAATAGCCTCCTCATCACTGTCCTCCTCCACCTCTTCTGCTCTGCTTCTACTCTACACAAGAAACCATAAACTTTTTTCAAAATATTTTATTTTTCATTTGTATTCTACACAAGAAACTGTAAGATATCAACTTATTAAAATTTAACTTATTAAATCTTCTATTTTATTGTGTTAATACATCTTACCTAAAAGACTAATGCCAGTATAATTACCGAAGGGATGGTGGGTAGCTTACTGGAGGAACAAGATAGAAGTCTAAGGAGGAATTAGTCAGAAAATCCCCCTTATTAGGTCCTAGGTTGACCAGTTACCAGGCCAGGTAAAAAGAATCAAAAGCCCTAACATCATGAGCTTTTACCTGATTGACCCGCAGTGACTCCTGGTCTGAAAGTTTGTAACATAGGAGTACTGACTGTTTGATCCAAGAAGAGATTGTAGCAGATGAAATGTCTCAGTCGAAATTCTTCTTGAAGGAGACAAAAACGAATTGCTTATTGTCTCTAAGGTCCTTGGTCCTGTCCAGATAGTAGCACAGTGCTCTGACTTTGACAGAGGGATCTAATTTCCTTAAGGGATTTATCCAGAGTGGGAGCCAGTGTCAAAATTACCACTGGGGCAACACTACCATGAGCCAGTTGGTTCTTTGAAAGAAAACTGGGCAAAGGGAAACTTGAGACCAGTTCTTCCTGTGACAAATGTACCAATTTACCCAGGCATGGACTTTACAGTTTTGAAGGTGAGATGCTTCAAAGAGACCTTTCTCAGAGGTTCGGAGGGGGCCTTGGTCAACTCATGTAACACAAGAGATAGGTTCCAGGTGGGGATACCCATGCAACCCTTGGGCCTATCCATGTGAAATATGAGATACCCTCGAAAAAACACAGTAAATACATGAGTTACAACATGCATGTAATTTACAATGTTCGTCATGTTCCATCAAATCACCAGGCCTAATTTTTTCAAAACTATCATCAACAACACCTTATATAAAAAGTCAGCACAATCAGCAGTCTTCGCGGGAGATAGAACTGAGACTGTAATTGTCATTTATTCTGCTTGCCTCTTCTTCTGAGAGACATGTTTGGGAGCATCAGATCCGCTATTCCTGCCCCTGATGCATTAGATCGATTGCCCAAGCTGCACCAGGCAGGTATATCCTGGTTTTGGTCATGGGTCTGTGGTGACTTGTTCTTGTTTCTGTCCTTGCGTCTTTGCCAATTGGTATGATAGGGTTGATGATGCCCACAACTGTGACCATCCCTACCAGAACCCGAACTGGGTTGGGGGGGAAGGTGATCAGCTACGGCTTTAGTGATATCTTCTTCAGCTTTAGCAATAACTGCGTCATGGAAGAGAGCCGAGTGTTGAAGAGGGCTGTTCCTGAGTAAACACTAGGTGTCTGGCTTGCCTCCGGGTTTCATGTAGGATTTGATGGCATATACTGATGACATGTACTGTCTTTCTATAACTTTGATCTTCAGTGTGAAGCGACTCCGAATCTGCTGGGTCAGCTTCTGAACCAGAAGGCGCTTCTTGGAGATCTTCATATGAGAACGGTCAGAGGGAGTATCATATAAGCATCTAGGTCTGAGTCCTGGTCTGAGTATAGGTCATTCAAGGGGAAACGTATCCTTGGTCACCTGTGGCCTGTGGAGCGGTATCCCAACTGCTACCCCTTGAGTGAGATGCTGCTGCGGAGGGACCAGTAGATAAGACCAGAGTGGGATGATGAGGTGGCCACACCTGAGTAGATTGTTGAGAAGGTTGCAATGTCAGGGCGGAAGATGCAGCAGAACTGGCAACTTGAGGTTGATAAGTGGCTGGATCGGGCACAGAGTTTTGCTGACACCGGTAGCACTTCCCACTGTAGCCAAAAATACAGGTTTCTGGTGATTGTCAGGCAGGATGGCTGAACTGACCGGTGGAACTGGTGGGGAAGTGACCGGTGGAACTAATTGTGGAGTCTGCTGCTTAATACCAGGTCTGTTAGCATAAAGAAAACCCATAGTTTTAAGTCCCAGGTCATCCAAACCAGTTAAACTAGGGAACTGGACAGGGTGAATAGAAGTTGCAAATGCGGTAACACTAGTAAGGGTTGAAGGTTGTAATATGAAAAGAGTAGTTGAAACTGCCCTGCTTGGGGGAGTGGGATACTCCAAATCTTGACTGGAGAAGATGGGTTTTTGACGAGAAACGGGAAGCACACAAACTGAGGCTAAGGCTGCTTTCTAGCCTGGTGAAGAGAGAAGAAAGCTGGTCATTGAAATCTGCAAACTCACCACTACAGGGCTGAGATGAAGCAGGATTAGAGGCCTTGGTAGATGAGATGTCACTTGACTCCATCTTGTCCATAGTGCTGGTACTAGGTCCAATTACAATAACAGAAGATGGGTTTACCAGCTTATCCCCTTTCTCTGCTTTGTCAGGCTTGTCTTTCTTCTTATCCTTACGGTTTTTATATGCTGGCACACTTAACTGTTGCACTTGGTCAGGGGTTAGCAAAGTACAAGCTGGACAATCCTCCTGACCTAACACGTAGTGGTTAGACCCCAATCCTTTTTCACGACAACATGTCCATTTTTGGTGCGAGTCGAAAATGGCCATAATGTTGTCACATGAGCCTTTATTATGTCTAGAAGAACACATGATACTTTATATTACACAAGAAATAAAATTCTTCAAAATCACACTTGTATTGACAAATATATATCCAAGTTTGAAAGCACAAAAAATATAAGCATCTTAATGTAATGTGCCAAGGAAAAAGAGGAAGTGATGTCACTGGCCACCGGGCAAGTGAGGGAGGCACTAGCCCCCTAGTGAGTGGGGGTAACACCAAGGCTGGTTCTGCTGAAGGAGACTCGGATGTCTTTTTCTGACATTTGGGCAGGACCAGCTTGCACTGGACCTATGGCATAAGTCTGTTAGGCAAGATATATTAATGTAATAAAAAACTTATGTGACTGATATGGTTAATGTCTGGATAATACTGTAGTACAGTAAGTTTCACAATAAAACCCTGTTGAAAGCAACTAAAAAGTGGAAAAACTTTTGAATTTAATGTAACAGACAAGTCAGGTAACTTTATAAAATGAAGTGCTAATGTACTGGCCATTATAACTACACAGAGTGCGAGGACAGTAGAAGACAAGTAGGACAAGTTAGAATAATCACAAATTTTATTACTGCCTGAAATTCTTTTCATCTAGAACATTAAAATTATTGCCACATTACAAACATTATACACATTTTAAGAGTTAACAATTTCATTTCAAGTGTGAAATGGTACGGCAGATCTTGCTACACAAAATATACTTGTATTATATTCAGAGTTTTAGGACAACAATTTCTCAAGTAAAACACTGTATGTAAAATACCTTGTCATCTAAAGTCATTTCTGTCACTGCATCTTGAACTTGATTCACTCCTGCTCATGGAATTAAAACAGTGTAACAAACACATGAGAGTATGTTCTAAATTGATAAAAATGAAAATGAAAGTAAAAAAATAATGTACATTTGGTAGACAAATTCATACAGCAATGCAACTGAATTTAATATTCTACAACATAATAGTTCTCAACTTCAATGAAAATGTGGGTTTGAGGTGCATTTAAATCCAGACCCAACACTGTAAATTCCAGAGCAGTTAGGGCCAATTCACTGATTCATAGGACAACCTCTGCACAGGGACATGCCCCATTGAGATACATTCTGTGAAAAGTTAGTGTCTTTTTCTTTGGTAATAAATTGCTTAATAAGTGTAAATGACTCACCAGCGAAGTGGTGAGTGTCGACCCATCCTCCATCATCATCTCCCTCCATCTCTATCACCTTTTCTTGTTCTTCTGAGTGCGAGTCCACCTGCTTTACTCTCTTAGAACATGGCACTGCAAAATACAAGCATGCAGATGTGCTTATAACCTATTTCTTTTGCAATGTGAAGATCTGAAAAAAGGCTACAACATTTCAACACATTCACTGTGTGAGCTCCGCTATTTAATTCTAATCTAATCTAATCTACTGCTTTGCAGGCGCAATATCTTCCCCACAAAGGGGAACTCAGTGTGCTGAGTTAACAAAAATCATTATCATAAGGAGAGTAGAGGGGCATTCAAGGTCAGAAATCTGGAGTTGTGGGTGTGACCAAGAGGGAAGGAAACTAAGTTGGGAAAGTGGAATTAAAGGGTTTTGAGGTGTTTCCTGAAAGATGCAACAGTGGAGCTATTTTTTATTTGGAAGGGGAAAGAGTTCCAAAGAACCGGGGCATAGTGACTGAAAGAATTGGAGAAAAGTTTGACTGATCTATAAACCTTACAGTCGAAAGTGGAGGTGTGAAGGAACTTGAGTTTAGGGGTACTTCGCCTTGTATTCCTGGAAGAGGTGTAGGGATGAATAAATTCTCTTAGGTAAACTGGTTGACCCTGGTTGAGAATTTTGTATGTAATCAGACCAATTTTGAATTGTATCCTATATTTGACAGGGAGCCAGCAGAGTTTTTTCAGTTGAGGGGTAATGTGAGAGTATTTAGAGGAATGGGTGACAGCCCTACAGAGTGAGTCTTGGACAAACTGCAATCTTCTTAGCTCAAAATATGTGAGTGATAGGAATGGGAATTGCAGTAGTCCAATCTGCTGCTCACCAAAGCATTTGCTAAAAGAACTGATGTTTGAATAACAATTCATAAGTTGTTATATTAATGTGTTTTGTAGTTTGCTTGTGTGCATTTTATGCAGTAGTCCAATCTGCTGCTCACCAAAGCATTTGCTAAAAGAACTGATGTTTGAATAACAATTCATAAGTTGTTATATTAATGTGTTTTGTAGTTTGCTTGTGTGCATTTTATGCAACAGTGACTTGTCCACTGTAATTGAAAACAATCAAAGCAAAAAAGTTAATCCTAAAGATAAATATACCAAAATTATTGTGGAAATAGTACACATATTTTTAATGTAAGTTGTAGCTCAAAGTCCTTAACTAAATAACTAAAATTCAGTGAGTGATAAGAACAGTGAATTGCAATAATCCAACCTGCTGCTCACCAAAGCATTCGCTAACAGAACTGATGTATTAAGGTCTAGAAGGGGACGAATTCTATAGAGGTCTCTCGCATGAACTCTGGTGGACTTTATGACCTGTGACACATGGTCTGAGAATGAGAAATTGGAGTCGAACACCACTCTGACGTTCCTAACACTTTGTGCTGGTGAGACCTGATTACTGAGAATATTGATGGGACATAAGTGACATCTTCAAATGGATTGTGTCGAGATGTGTGAAAACCAATATTTATAGGACTCTTATTGCCACAGACGTCACAGTGTAACCTGGTAAGGATTCCCACTACATGTAACAGTAATACAGATTACTAAAATTTACTAATTCCAAACATAAAAAATATGATAATAGGGCAAGGAGGCACACTGTCTGAAGAGTACTTACAAAGTAGTTGTTGGTGAAGCTGGGTGAACTAAATACAGGTACACTGTCAGCACTGTATATATTAAACTATTTTTATTTATTTTTTGTTGTTGTTCTTCCCTTATTTAATTTTAATCTATTTACATTAAAATTTCTTTTACAATTTTCACACATAATGTGGGGGACAAGGGTAGAGATAGCATTAATCAATATGACTTTATGTTGTTAAAATATTTCTGTGATACAGCATAAAAATGTAAAACAAGTGATCCCTATGACCGCTCAACTTGTAGAATTTGTCACATCTCCTGAGTTGGCATGGACATCGATGAAAGTTAAATATGCCAAAAATAAACTATGACGACTTAAATAGCATCAGAGATGCCTGTACCCCACAGCCTAGGGACATATTTTTAACACCATGAGATATAGAAGTACTGTATCAGTACAAAGTTCAGGATACTTTCAGAGCACTGTCAGTTATATAAAGGTCCAAACAATGTTTAATAGAGAAAATAATGTCTAAGAGAAAGATAATACATGTAAAGATGAAGTATTAAAACAATACAATTCAATAACAAGAGGACAGCATTAATCAGTAAACTAAACATTAAAACACTCTTTATCTACATCTGGCATGGCCGAATTATGGTTTGGATGTTTTGAATATTACCCTGCATACAGAAGTGGTAATACATTCAATGAATACTTATGTGTGGTGTTGGAGCAAAATCTGTGGCTCACTTGATGAAATTCCATCTGTTACAATGGGAAGTTGTAAAAGTAAAATTCTTAATGAATTCTAATATGACTTTAATGGTGCTTAATCTGCATCAAAAGACAGACCCAAATGTGCAACAAGATTTGAAGGTCAAGGTCACTACGACAATATCAAAGGTGAAATCAAGGTCACACCATGATGCTGCACACCTGCAACCCCTAACCAATGTCCCTACCAAGCATCAACTTCCTACACCTTATGGTTTCTGAGATATAGCCCGGACAAGATTTTATAGGTCAAGGTCACTACGGCAAGGTCAAAGGTCAAATCAAGGTCAGACCATGACGTTGCACACCTACACCCCCTAACCAATGTCCCTACCTAGTATCAACTTCCTACACCTTACAGTTTCTTAGATATAGCCCGGACAAGATTTTATAGGTCAAGGTCACTACGGCAAGGTCAAAGGTCAAATCAAGGTCAGACCATGACACTGCACACCTACACATCCTAACTAATGTCCTTACCAAGTATCAACTTCCTACACCTTACAGTTTCCGAGATATGGCCCGGACAAGTTTTTATAGGTCAAGGTCACTACAGCAAGGTCAAAGCTCAAATCAAGGTCACACCATGACGTTGCACACCTACACCCCCTAACTAATGTCCCTATCAAGTATCAACTTCCTACACCTTACGGTTTCCGAGATATAGCCCGGCCAAGATTTTCAAACTCAAGGTCACAATGGCAAGGTCAAAGGTCAAATCAATGTCAGACCATGACGTTGCTCACCTACACATCCTAACCAATGTCCCTACCAAGTATCAACTTCCGACACCTTACGGTTTCCGAGATACAGCCCAGGGAAACTTTTTCCTGCCGCCCGCCCGCCCATCCGGACACCATGGGTGAAAACAATACCCCAACAGCCCTTAAGGGGTAAAAATTGCCCCAATGTTATACATTTGTAACAGTTTGCAAACTTGTTTTTACAAAATTATCAATGATTTACAGTTAAAATAAGAATATATATAGCATTCAAATGTTCATGGTCTGTGCACTTGTAACACTCGTAACTTAAAATTCTCATGTAAAGTCATGTGCAGTCTTCCTCTATTTCTTGTGGCCATATTCAACACTTGTAAATATATTACAGTAGAAATATTATGTTATATTCATAAGAAATATACTGCTTTCAAACCTTTGTATATCTTCGCAGTAGTTATATTCACCGATGAAAGCAATTGTTTACAATTTTTAAAAAAAATTCTTACACTTTTTAAACAAAATCTGACAGATGGGCTGATTAATATTAATGAAATGTACAAGTTTGTGCTCTTTTACAGTTATCTTTTATCTGTGGCTCAGTTTGTTTTGTCTTCTTTTTATGTAAGGTTTCCATAACCGGTATGTTAAACATAGAGATGGCACATAATTATCTTATTTCTTATATTAGATATCGGTGTAGAGGGACATTGATTTAGTTTTACACTAAAGTTTTGAAATAACCTTCTCACTGGTTTCTTAATAGCTTTTTATGTAATAAAATGAACAGAAGCACTGTTTTACGGTCTTTCCTGCAATAAAATATTTTTTGAGGAAATTCCGCATTTTGCATTTTATTAAATTATTATTTTGCTCCTAGAAATCCAGATGGATTTTAATGCAAAAAATGTGCGCAAATCTTATGTTAATACCTATGTTATTATAATTATTATTGGGTAAGGTGCTGTTTAATATATTTGCCAAATACGAACACCTGGTGAAACCAAAGTTAGTGGAATTTGGTTGACAATAGATTTAGGTGTTTTTTTTTTTACCTTCAGCTGTGATGCTAATATCATTTCTTAAGGCAATGTATAACTGTTTCTGTTGATTTTTATTTACAACAAATTGGAATTGAATAATAAGTTTCTAAGACCACTGGATTCTACCGCAATTATCCCCTTAAGGTTCAGCAGACAGTAGGATATTATATTGAGTTGATGCATGAACCCAACTCCAGATAAAAACAGCATCAGTGATGCACGTACCCCACAGCCTGGGGAAACAACTTTCAACAATATGAGATATAGAAGTAGTGAAACAGTACACAGATTGAGATAGTTGCAGAGCAGTGTCAGTTATATAAAGGTCCAAATAATGTTTAAGTAGAGAAAATAATGTCTTAGAGAAAGAAAATGCATGTAAAGATCAAGTATTAATACAATACAATTCAATAGCTAGATAACAGCATTAATCAGTAAACTAAAAACTATGACGCTGTAAAATTCATTAACTGGAGAAAGATTTCAATGGAAATAACACAATTATGTACAAGTACATATAATAACCATTTACACCAATCCATATATCTTTGTAATACGAAAAACATGTCTCAAGTATGGCAGGTGAACACACTTTGGCAGAACAAAAGCTAAGGGTCACACAATCTTGCACACCTATACCCCTAACCAATGTCCCCACCAAGGTTCAACCTTCTACACCCTACAGAATTCATGAGCCCAGACAAGATTTTGAAACTCATGGTCAATACGACAAGGTCAAAGGTCAAATCTAGATCACACCAAGATGTTGCACACCTACAACAACCAATGTCCTTACCAACTATCAACTTGCTACACCTTACGGTTTTCGAGATATAGGCCGGACAAAATTTCATAGGTCAAGGTCACTATGGCAAGGTCAAAGGTCAAATTAAGGTCACACCATGACGTTGCACACCTACAACCCCCAACCATTGTCCCTACCAAGTATCAACTTCTTAACCTTACGGTTTCCTAGATATAGCCCCGACAAGATTGTATAGGTCAAGGTCACTACAGCAAGGTCAAATCATGGTCACACCATGATGTTGCACACCTACAACTCCCAACAAATGGTCTTACCATGTATCACTTTCCTAAACCTTACAGTCTCTGAGATATAGCCCAGACAAGATTTTATAGGTCAAGGTCACTACGGCAAGGTAAACTGAAGGTCACACCATGATGTTGCACAGCTATAACCTCCAACCAATGTCCCTACCAAGTGTCAACTTCCTGCACCTTACAGTTTCCAAGATATAGCCGGGACAAGATTTTATAGGTCAAGGTCACTACAGCAAGGTCAAAGGTCAAATCATGGTCACACCATAAGGTGGCACACCTACACCCCTAATACAGTGTTTCCACTGGAACTGACCCTGTAACCGACCCTACGACCCTAGGGTCAGTTGCAAAAGTCGTAGAGTCGGGAGAAAAAGCGCGGGGAAAATGGTGGGTCGGTTATAAAATCCCCAAAAGGATGGTAAAGTTACAGACAGGTCGTAATGGCCATCCCGATAAGCCGTAGGGTTGGGAACCTTTTTTGCATGGCCAGTCATAGAACTTCTACGACAAGCCCTAAACCCCTAACAGACAAACCGGATCACAAACAGACAAGCCGTAAAGACAAACAGACAGGCCGGCAGCATGTTCCCGACCCTTCCTGACAGGACTGATTGTTTTTGTGGGTCGGGATCCAGAATAGGGATCCATATCACACTATATAAACCCCCCTCTCCTGTGATATGCCATTCATTTCACACTTCAAAGATGACAGGAACACATCAAGAGCAACTGATAGATCAATTGAGGTTTTTTTGGGGTTTTTATTGAGTTTAAGTTTTTATTGTACTTGATATTTTCAAGACACAGAAGACAGCAGAACCCAGCACCTGCCCCGCCAGCATCACCATCACCCCCACCCCCACCACCCAGAAGGAGAAGGAAGCCACAGAATCCATGGGTCCTGCCCTGGATACTGCAGAGAGGGGAGAGAGGTTGCTACAGAACACTCTTGGACGAGCTAATCAATACTGACATACCAGGCTACAGAAATTTCACCAGGATGGAGCCAGCATTTTTTTATTTGATTGAAGAAAGAATCACCCCCCACGTCAGGAAGTCATTCACCAACTTCAGGAAGCCACTGGAAGTCAGCTTGAAACTGGCAGTTACTTTGAGACACTTATCCACAGGGGAAAGCTACACTTCACTGCAATGCCACTGGAGGGTTGGACGATCAACCATCTGCAAGTTTATCCCCCAGGTCTGCAAAGCCATTTTGAAGGAATTTCAACAAGAATATCTGGTGTGCCCCACTGATCCTGAAGACTGGAAGAAAATTGAAGAAAGATTTAGAAACAGATGGAATGTCCCCCATGCAGCCGGTGCATTAGATGGAAAACACATTGCTATCAAGAAACCCAAGAAGTCAGGCGGTGAATATTTCAACTACAAGGGCTACTTCTCCCTGGTATTTTTGGCTTTAGTTGATGCAGATTACAAGTTCCTGTGGGTCAACGCGGGGGCCAGTGGGTCATCATCTGATGCACAGATTTTCAACCGCAGTAAACTGAAAAGAAGAATTGAAAATGGAACCTTGGGACTGCCACCACCTGAACCATTTGGACATGGGGGGCCAGATCTACACTACTTCTTGCTGGGGGACGACGCCTTTGCCCTGATGCCTTGGCTGGTCAAGCCTTACAGTAGACACCAAATGACCAGAGAAGAGAGAATAGCCAACTACAGGATATCCAGGGGGAGAAGGGTGGTCGAGAACTCATTTGGCATACTTGTCAAGAGATTCAGGGTGCTGTTGACCACCATGGAGCAGAGGCAAAAAGTTGTGAGCGACATTGTGTTAACATGTGTGGTACTACACATACAGACCACCCACTCCAGCTGACGACATACAACCACCACAGGGGGACCAGGGGGAACAGAGACAGAATCAACGAGACCTACTGAAAGACTATTTCAATCACGCAAGGGCGCTGGCTGGGCAGGAGGACAGAGTTTAAGAAGACTGAGGGGAGAAGACTGAAGGGAGAACATGCTGTCATATATCAGTCCTTTTCAGGACTACCCAAATAATCCAAGAACTTTTATTTAGCAAAGTGTTGCCTCCCCAAAAATAACCCCAACTTTCCAACTATTTAATTCAAATTTAATTTCACCAAAAATATTCCCCATCACAGATACCAATCCATCCCACACTCACTTGAAAAATGTAAATATATCACTTACAGATTTAAACCCAGGTCCTCACTCAACAATGTTGCAATCCCACCCCAACAAGACCTGGCTTTATTCTCTGAAAAAAAATTTACAAAGTGGTATTAGAAAAAAAGTTGTCCTGTGGTAGTCTGTTGAGGCTGCACAACTGGAATGGATACTGGTTGAGTTTCCGGTATGGTGAGTACGTATTCCCGTCCTGCTGTGGACTGTGATGCTTCTGGAAGTTGATATGTGGTGACCTCTTGACTTTTGGTGACCTGTCTCTTGCGTTCTTCGGCCTTGTACTGTATTTCACTGAGAAGCTTCACTGTCTCATTCCTGAAGGTTAAAAAATCCCTTTCTTCAAGATGTTCAATCTCAGAGGGGAGACAGTTGCAGAACGACTGTCGAGGACTTAAAGTGGGGTCCTGACGTGCACCCAGAAATGTGGAAATCATCAACCTAATCTGCTGAAACTGATCTAAGACTGGATCTGCAGACGTGGTGGCAGTCGTGACTGGAGGCTGTCATCGCTTGGGACTGGTGCTCGAAGGCTGATGAGTAACATTTGATGCAATGCTGATTTCCATCTCAGATTCTGTGTCCCTGGATGTATCTGGAACTGAAGCTGCGGCTGCAGAGGGCCTCTGGGGTGACTTGAATGCAGAAGACTTGGAAACTTCCTTCCTTCTGATGTGACCTCGTAGAAAACTGAAACTGTCGTTCAGCCAGGTCTGACATTCTGTGCTCTTCTTAGCTGCTTGTCCTGACTTCGTCTGAGTGAGCTTGCCATATCTGGTACATTGAGTGTCGAACCACTTCTTCACAGTCTTGACGGGCAAGTTTCTGCTAGCTGCTCCCAAAGTCCTTCCTTCTTCTGCTTGTCTTTGAAACTGTCGTTGGTCTTGTCATAAAGTTCCTCATGCTGTTTAACGAACTCCACGATGGCTTCTTCGTCTGAATCACTCAGGAAAATGGACTTTATCTGGCCCTTCTTCTGTCTGGAATGACTTGATTCTACATCAGTATCCGTATCAGTTAGCACTCTCTTCTCTCCTCTTTCCTGGCTCTCTTCCCTCCTCTCTTTGTCCCTCTCCTCCGGTTCAATCCTCTCTCATCCCTCTCCTCTCTCTCCCTCCTCCTTCATTCTATATCCTCAGCTGTATCTCCTAACTCAAACTGTGGTTGAGTGTCTCCAGTTGGTACTTCAATCTTTCTCCTTTTGCCCCTTGGCATGATGATCAATCAATCAATTGTATTTGTACAGCTTGTTTAAAAAAACAAAAACTTAAAACAAAAGTGAAACCTCACAGAACAGATTTCACTTCCAACCAGTCCAGCCTAGCTCAATACTTAAGCTAATTTCCAAAAAATAAAAACCTAAAGAAAAGCTGCACACCAAGTTGTCTCTCGACAAGTCAAGCCCAAATATACACAGATTGTCTACCGACTCGCCTTTTTATACTCACAGACTTTGAAGCCGACAGGCCGTAAGAAGCAAAAGTATTGCCGGCCTGTCGGTTACAGTTCCCGGCTTGTCTGTTAGTGTTACAGGCCTGTCGGTTGTTGCTTACGGCTTGTCTGTTTCAGTTTATGGCCTGTCGGTTACAAATTTTCCAGACTCTAGGACCCAGTATGTAAAAGTTACCGACAGGCCTATAAACTTTACAGGCCTGTCGGGAACACTTACAGACAGGCCGGCTAAAGTTACCGACTGTACTGTAACACTTCCAGTATGGTCAGTGAGTCATCACGTACAGTCTGGAAGTCCATATTTGGGACAAGCTGGATACTTGTTACAGACAGGCCTGTTTGATTAACCGAGAAGCCGGGAAGTGTAACCGACGGGCTGTTAAGTTAACCGACAGGCCTGTTGCTAGGGGGCTGAAATTAGGGTCGGATACAAGGATCGGTAATGGTCGTAGAAATATTTAACATGTTTGAAATTTCACCGACTCTCCGCGACAGGCCAGGAACTTGTAACCGACCCTAACCGACCATGTAAACATTGGTCCCGACTCTGAAAACATGCATGGTTACCAGCCTGTCAGTTTCAATGGAAACACTGCATAACCAATGTCCCTACCAAGTATCAACTTCCTACACCTTACAGTTTCCAAGATATAGCCTGAACAAGATTTTATAGGTCAGGTCACTACGGTAAGGTCAAATGTCAAATCAAGGTCACACCATGACCTTGTACACCTACATCTCCTTACTAATGTTTTTACCCTGTATCAACTTCCTACACCTTACGGTTTCCAAGATATAGGCCAGACAAGATTTTATAGGTCAACGTCACTACGACAAGGTCAAAGGTTAAATCAAGGTCACACCATGATATTGCACACCTACACCCCCAACGAATGTCCCTACCAAGTATCAACCACACTTCCTACACCTTATGGTTTCTGAGATACAGCCCGGACAAACTTTTCGCACCACCCACCCGCCCGCCCATCCGGACACCATGGGTGAAAACAATACCCTGACACCCCTTAAGGGCTGAGGGGTAATAAAAACTACAAACCCAAGGGCTTTTCAAGAAACACAAACTAAAGAAAAAAACGAATGCAAAGAAACAAAACAAGGCAAATCAATAGCAAGATGACAACATTAACTTGAAAAATAAATGTTATGAGGCTGTAAAATTTGGTAATTAATTTTTTTATCTATTTATTAACTGAAGTATAGCTGTCAATGGAGATAGCACATTTACATAGAAGTAAATATAATAATTAGTGGCAGCAATCAAATGTGATTGTAAAAAACATTCTGCTAGAGCCAAGGTCTAAGGTCACACAAAGTTCAATTTGATTGCAAACCCCAAATCAATATCCCTGCCAAGTATCAACTTCTTACAATGCTTCAAATTGTATATTAGACAATTTTGATTCTTTGACTTAATAATTTCAGTTTTTGTGATGTAGACATTTTCTGTCTGTTTTAAGCAAAAATTAAATCTTTGGGTCAAATGACTAGTATTGACCAGTATTGACAACTTTCAATATTGACTAGGGTAGTTTTAACCAGTTAAAACCACTGGTTAAAACCACCCCTTGAGTAGACCGGCCAACCCTGTCTTACACCTTACAGTTATAGCCCAGATAATATTTTAAAGCTTAGGATCACTATAGCAAAGTTAAAGGTCAAATCAAGGTCACACCATGATGTTGCACACCCACACTCCTTTAGCCAATGTCCACTTGAAATATGAACTTCCTATTCCTCACAGTTTCTGAGATACTGCTGACCAACCACCAGAATGACCAATGCCTTGCCTGCCCGCCTAGCTGGACACCATGGGTGAAAACAATACTGCATAGCCTTTAAGAGCTGTGGGATCATTAAGCATCATTGATAATAGCTCTGTCAAGCTGAAGTTAAATATAAAGTTTTCTTATTTTAAGTACATATTTACAATTGGTGTGTGTGTAGTGTAAATTCTAAATACTCAACGGACTACTCTACCATTGCGTGTAATGAGGAACTGTTTTTCCTTGGGCAAGTAGGCTTTCACCTTGGCTTCTTCTCCTGCAGACCATTGCCAGGTTGGGCAGTGATGTACTAAGTGGTCCCCAGCAGCTAAAAACTACAAACCGATAAGGTAAAAGAGACAAGATGGTTTACTGGTGAATTCCATCCAGTTCTGAATCTTGCTGCTTAACCAGATGTTATCTAAACAAACATGATCCTGACAATGAACTGAATGTTCTTGTGTACAGTGTTGTATAATACTGCAATACTGATAAAACAGTGAAACAGAAATACATTTTTATGGCCAACCAAGGATGGTGTGATGGCCTGTAAGTAAGATGTGGGTTTGAGTCCTTTGTGTATTTTACATGGAATGGAGAATCAAAAATTAAACAGTTTAAGTTGCATGTTCCCATCAACTAACATTATACTTTTACAATTTCAGTAACACAAATGTTAATATAAATGTTAGGTTACCTTAACTCTCTTAATCTTACATGACCCTGAAGTCAAATTCAACTTAAAGTTATTCATAATGTCTAAGCTTAGATGGTTTAATGCCAAACCTTAATTTGAACTAGGTTTAAGCCTTAAACTCTTAGTTAAACTAGGGCCAACTGGATGCCAACATATCCCCGACACAGGTCATCTCTGAGGCCACAGTCTTTGATCGGGTATTTTCCATGGGACCCATCTTCTGTATGCCATAATTATTTGGATAATATAACATAATCACTCACTAATGTAAGAAGTTTAGCAATTCACTCTACAATATGAACATTTTCCAAAAGGAAAATTGTATCCCCAGATGAGTTTTATCCTTATAACAAAATATTTAAATAATTACATATACACCAGAACCTCTATTATCTAACCTTCTGGAGGGAGTAACAATTAGGTCGGATTATAGAATGGTCTGATAATAGGAAGGCTTAAAAAAGTGCTAAATTGAGTTGGGAGAGTGGTGGGTTTAAGGTCCGATAATTGAAAATTCAGATAATGGAGGATCGAATAATAGAGGTTCTACTATATTTGCAAAACACTTACAAAAGCCAAGCTTTCATTTGAGATTTAATCTTTACAGTGACACATGTAGAGTACTTGAATTGTTTTACAAGAGAAAGTTCTGGTTTTACAATATGTGAAGTGCTTCTTGGTATCACTAGAAGCAATATGTTCATGGACAGATGCACAAACAAACGGATGGGTTGTAACCAGTTGTGAAAGCCTATAATAAGCTCGTAATGGTGCATGTAATATGCCAAGAACCTTATTTGCAAATTTCCATTCAAAATCCTACACAGAACTGTTATCTGTGGTTACAATCTTTATAAATGGTATCTTGTTGACTGCTAGTTGCAACTACAGTAACTGTAACTTGTGTATGGATACTATACAACATCATTTACTGTGGTGAGTTGCAAGAGATTTGGTTGAAAATCTCTGACTGGTTGAATTCTGAGAGAAAATTTTTGTTTTGCAATATGTTAAGTGCTTTTGCTATTACTCAGCTATCCAATGTGCAACAGGTCTGAAACTTTACTATGTAATAGATTATCAAAAATTAGATGAATAACATATTTGAAAAGAATTCCCTAACGTTAATATTTTTGAAGATATTTGACATTTACTTAGGTCAATATTTTGCTACAAATAACAAAATAGCTGTTACTCACTTATGGCATACAATAGAACCCCAAACTATATGCCATGTTACAGTTAAGGACAAAGTAGCTGAACAACATATTTTAGGAAAATACTGTAACTGCAATAGTTTTGAAGTTACAATGGATTTACTCAACAGTCACAATTTCAAAGTTCCTGTAGCTATTACTCAGCTATCCAATGTGCAACAGGTCTGAAACTTTACTATGTAATAGCTTATCAAAAACTAGATGAATAACATATTTGAAAATAATTCCCTAACGTTAATATTTTTGAAGATATTTGACATTTACTTATGTCATTATTTTGCTACAAATAAGAAAATAACTATTACTTCTGGAATGCAATGGGACCCCAAACTATGTACCATCTTATAGCTAAGGACAAAGTAGTTGAACAACATATTTGAATAAAAAGCTGTAACTGCAATACTTTTTGAGTTATGAGTCCTTTACTCAAAGTAGCTAAAATTGCTGTTACTCACTTATCTTTAGGCCTAAGTCCATAAAACCAAAAATATTTTCAAGGGCATGAAAATTCATTGGGACAATTAATTTACAAAAAATCTGTAGCTGTAGTAGTTTTGGAGAAATCTACATGACACACTAACGCACGCACGCGCACACAGGCATCATTTCATAATCTCCCTCCTGGGATAAAGTGCGGCAGGGAGATAATAAACACCCTTTTCAAGGGATGCTTAATTAAAAGTAGAATCTGTTTACTTAATTTAAATAAGGGGTTCTTCAATAAAACAAGGGCTGTAATTGTGACACAGTTGTTTCATTAATGTATTATTGTACTGAAGATGCTCATTTACTGTAGTCCATGATTTTTAGTTGTTTTACCTGATGACATATTTCATATTTTCAGGATTACGTTATTTGAGTAGAGCTAATCTTTAATTTGGTATGACAAGTTTAAATATTTAATGCTTGAAATGTAATATACAATACAATAACAAGTCTTAGGTGACTTAATACTAACCTCCTCTGGTGTTAGCACCCCTGTGTCTTTGAACTTTGATTCCTAAAATAATAAACAATACACATATCAGTCTGTGCATGTTAACCAAATCATAACTTTTCCATGCAAATTGATCAGACTAAATATAGTCTGCAGGATTAAAAAAAAACAAGAAAATATCTGAAGCAAGATGATTACATTAAAGGCAGCACATTATCATGTGTAATGTCTGCCCTGCCAATGACATCAAAAAGTTCTATTTTGCTTGTTTTATATCTGCAACATATATCAATTCATAACAAAATTTCAAGGTTACTGATGCACACTTAACTAGATTGGGCCAAATCGGCGCTAACATATCCCCAAACTGGTCATCACTCAGGCCACTTGTTTTGACAGGGTATTTTCTACGGGACCCATCTTCTGTGTGATATAATTTTGAGGAAAATATAATCAACCACTTTTTAAGAACTTAGTAACTCAATCTACAATATTTTTATTTTGCATAGCAAAATTGTATTGCCAAAAGACATGTATCGATGCAGGAACTTTGCCCAAAGCAAACTCTACCCACAGGACCTTTGCCCATAAGGAAGCTTGCTCACAACAATCTATACAGGGTAGAATGACTGCCCACAATATAAATTTTTCTTACTACAAAGACATTTTACTTATTTTATTACAGTTAATATTCCCCTTAGATAACTACTCAGGAAATATAGTTTTGAAAGAGATCAAACCTTAATTGTACTTCCTAAAGTTGGCGTTTTATGTCCCATTCAACAGCCAGGGTCATATTGGCACAGGTTGTCAGCATTGTCACCTGTGGGACTCAAGCCACACAGAGATGACAGCATATGATTAGATGCCAAACTTGCTAACCACTTTGTACTTCCAAAGTTGCACGATATAAACTATACATGTGGATAGTATTTAATTCAGTGTTGACAGATTTACATACAGTGTTCAAAATTTGTGCAAAAAAGTTAACTGCAGTCGGGCTTGTAATCTTGGAAAGTTATAAGCCATACGCAAAAGTTGCAAATTACATTAGAATAAGATATTTTGTAAGACTTAAAAAGTGAAAAAATGAATACAAACTGCACTGATTTGTTTTCATTATTGGAGTTAAACCTGATAACCTGAAAAAATTAACTCTTGATAGATTTATGATTCCCTGTCAGGAGTGATGGTAATACAGGTACTGGTAATACCTTCTGATTTAACAGTTTTTTGTGAAATATTTTCAAAATAAGTACCATGCCAAATCTTCCCACATGGATTCAAACCCAGGAATGTAGTTATGGAAAGCAATTAAAAATTAAACACTGGGGAAACCCCCTCCCCCTTTCTTGACTCGTTTAAAATACTGTTATTTTTGTAATCACATAAGGGCCTCTGATCTTCCCCAGTGCAAAATTGGCCCAAATTTTGAAGATTTTGTTTTACTTTTAAAGGGCCTCTGATCTTCCCCAGTGCAAAATTTGCCCAAATTTTGAAGTTTTTGTCTTAGTTTTAAAGGGACTTTGATCTTCCCCAGTGCAAAATTGGCTCAAATTTTGAAAATTTTGTCTTACTTTTAAGGTTGGAACAAACAAACCAGATGCTTGGGGACTCAGGGGCAGTATTCACTAACACAAATTAAGATCAGATCAAGATCAGATCAAATATGAGAAAAAAGTTTCAAGTGAGCCATGGGATCAAATAGCTATGCACAAAGCAGGGATCACTCAAGCTGAAAAGATCAAATAGAGCAGATTCATTTTGGGTTAGAAGCCCAAACAAATATCCTCACTTAAATATATCAAAGCACTTATCGATTTCGTGCACATGTGCGGCAATTGTGTTTACAAATAACAGTTTTCTACACCGCCGCTAGATGGCAATCCCACTTCAGGAAGTTTTGTCCAATCAGATTTCTCACAACAAAAGCAATATGGCTACCACCGAAAAGGAAATAGAAACAAAGACAAAACGTGTAAACATTCCTCTATAAACCCTTATTTTAAATGAAAAATCACTTCAGATACAAGCACTCTGGCTTGCTTCCACAAAAATATGAAAGGCCATCATTAAACTTAACCACAACAGGCAGGCGGGAGTTTTGAACAATGTTTACATAGTATTGCAAAACAGAAATAATAAAATATACCAGTGGTGGCCAAAACTTGCAATAATTTATACTCGTATACTAAGAAGGTCCATTCCTTCTTCCATTCCACTTTAATTTTTTATCAATCAATTAATCAATGAATGAATCAATCAATACTTCATTTTTTATCAATCAACCAATCAATGAATCAATCAATCAATACTTCCCTTAGATAACTACTCAGGGCCTATAGTGTTGAAAGTGATTAACATTAACTGTACTTCCTAAGTAACGCTATATAAAGTATATTTATTAGCATTTAATTCAGTATTGATAGATTTACATAGTATTGCAAAAAAAAAAAAAAAAAAAAAAAAAAAAAAAAAAAAAAAAACCAGAGTTGGCCAAAACCCTTTGCAATGAAGAATACACATATACTAAAACAGCTTCAAGCAAGTCCAACATTCATTGAGAATATTATTATATTGTAAACATTACATACTTATAATTCAATAACATAATAAGAAGATGACCTTTAACATGGTAGATATTGTACACTTATACTTAAATAAAACATTAAAATGTAAATTTGTGATTATGGTAGTTATTGTACACTTATACTTAAAAAAACATTAAAAAGTTACCTTTGTTATATTATTTTATATCATTATTTTGTGCAAAGTTCCTCCCTGTAAAAATGTGGTGGGCAAAGTCCTTTGTGGGTAAAGGTACTGTGGGCAAGAGTCCTTGTGGGCAAAGGTCCACATACAAGTTTATCTCTTTCTATGTTTTAAATATTTTAGTGGATAGATGAAATATTATAAAGCACATATGTGATTACTTCCCAACTAATTAATTTATACATGTACTTTTACAATTTTGCATTTTTATTCTTCAAAATTTGTTACAATTTTACTTTTTTTTCCTCACAATTTGAAATAGATACTTCCAAGTCTTTTACAAATTAAATTAAAGTTTGTTTCACAGCTTCATTTATAATAAGAGGAACAGTAAGATCTGATCAAGATATAGTATAAATCTGATGTATGCTTTGTGCATATATTCATGTAATTAAATATGCCACACTATACCCCACTCAGCAGCATAGTTCTTTCCTTTCTTATCAGTTATCATTTCTTAATTCTATTCAAATGTCAGAGATAGCTGGGTTGAGGAAGGGGACTCCATTACCTAATAAGACAAGGGGGAGGGAGGAGGGAGTTAGGAGTGTAAATAAATCCAATATAATGTTCCCTGCTTCATCTAATGAGTTAATGAAGTCATCCACCAACACTTGTGTCAATATAGAACCATTGATACTACTATGAATGGTATGAACATTTTTTGAAAATTGCCAAGAGTACATTGCTCAGATACCCTGTGGGTCGAAAATTTTGACGAAATCGCTCTATCTCGCACAGTTAAGGAGATAGAAGCAAATTTGTGTTTTCCATTTTTGGCAAAGTAGCTAAGTAGCTATTACTCAGTCAGTTATATAGCTATTATCACTAAAATCAATCCCAAGCAAGCTATCGACCTAAGTAATGCTCATACTAAATTTGGTAAAGATATGTCAAATATTTTTCCTTAAAATGCCCGGAAACAAAAGAAGTACACAAAAGTAGCTAAGTAGCTATTACTCAGTTAGCTATACACCTATCTTCACCAAAAGCAATCCCATGCAAGCTATTAACCCAATAAACACCCATACCAAATTTGGTAAGGATAGGATAAATACTTTTCCTTCAAATGAGCGGAAACCAAGCATCCGGATGACGGACGACGGAAAAAGCAAAAATAATATGTCCACCCCCCAGTGGGGTGGACATAATTAGTGGATAGATGAAATGCTACGAAACAAATATGGGATTAGATCTTAAGAGTTCAAGTTATACTTTCACAACTTTTTTCATAATTTGACGTGACATTCCAATCCTTTATATAATCTTTTATTTCACAAAACAATTGCCACAAAACTCATTGTGCACAGTTTATGAAACCCTGATTTTATCGTGGTTGACATCTGCTGCAATGAACTCCAGCTACTAAATGCTAAATTGCAATTCTGTCCAGTATTCTTGGCCATCAAATATGTCACTCAAACAGAGGTTATAGCTGTTTAAGACAATATGGTTTGCAATCTGTGATACTTTAGTAATGTATTGGAAGTTAGACTTGAAAGAAAATGGAAAATGGTACACTGGGTGCAAATCTTATACATTTTAACAATGTAACAAAGTTTGAAGAATGACAGCTTATTTTTATTAAGCAAACACAACTGAAAATGTTGTATAATTTTAAATTCTTTACAGTTATTTCTTTGTACTGAAATGCATTGCATGGACACATTACATATATTTCCAGTAGGCAGTTTTTTCTGTGAACCTAATAGGGAGGTGTCATATGTAATTTGTTCCCCAGTGAAATAAGTTCCTCAAAATTGAAACTAAACATTCTATGTAACTTCAGCATGCTTATGCAACCAATCATCATTACTCTTATATTTCATCTTTTAAAAAAAAACATTAATGTATAAATATTGACAACTTACAAAAATATGAACATTGTCAAATGTTCGGGTTTTCGGCTTACAATACACTATTTCTACAAAGAAACAGATAAAAGGAACAAATTTCACAGAA
Organism: Sabellastarte sp. h YS-2021; assembly: GCA_964017235.1. Taxonomy (NCBI): domain Eukaryota; kingdom Metazoa; phylum Annelida; class Polychaeta; order Sabellida; family Sabellidae; genus Sabellastarte; species Sabellastarte sp. h YS-2021. The sequence continues at coordinate 31,369,256 of OZ024937.1, read as the reverse complement.
TCTTATCTCACCAAACAGAGGTCTGAAACCGGTAGGGCTAAATACTACAAAGGACGCAAACACCGAAAGGACACTGCAAGGACCCCTTTGGCACTGCAAGGCCCTAATTTACCTGTTACAAAATGACTTTAACCTGACTCACTGCTTTTGCTTCCATATGGGGGACAACTGCTTTTTGAGTCTGGCACCCTAAACTGCTTTTCTAGAGCCCCATATCACTAATTACTTTATTGATTACCCCCCTTGTTATTATATCCGCCAAGGAGGTTATGTTTTTGTGTGAGCTTGTTTGTGCGTTTATTTGTGAACAGGATAACTCAAAAATGTATCAATGGATTTTCATGAAATTTTCAGGATTTGTCTGAAAAGGTAAAAGGAAGAAATGATTAAATTTTGGGAGTGATCCGGATCACTATCTGGATCTTCTGGATCCATGAAATGTAATTTTTAAAGACAGATAACTCAAAAAGTTATGGATGGATTTTGATGAAATTTTCAGGAAATGTTTTAGATGGGACAAGAAAAAAGTGATCAGATTGTGGGAGTGATCTGGATCACTGTCTGGATCCAGGCTTTTTTAAAGGAAGTTATAGCCAGATAATTTTTGGGTTGGATTTTGACGATAGTCCAGGAATTGAGCTCCCTTGGCGGAGGTCTGCGCTCTCCAAGTGCTCTTGTATTATTATTGTTCTGTTTGAACAGTTGTACTTATAATTTGCTTTGGTTATGTCAGTCATAACACACGCTATGGGGACAATACATTAGATGTTTTCATCTTTGTATATGTTTGCAAGTTTTTCAGTTTTAAGTGTTTTGTACCTGAATATCACTAACTCACTATTTTCTGATATATCACAGCAGCGCCAAGCATTTAACTTTATATAAATGTTCTGAAGCACTTTTATTATGTTGTCTTCTCTGTAATAAATGTTTATATAATTTTAATAATACATTTGTTAGTTCAACACCAGACTAAACACTGCCAAAAAACTTATAAAATCTGATACTAATAAAATAAATAACTAAAACCAATATATCCTATTCACTCATAAGTATCAAACAATATAGCGAGCCAACATATTTTCCCTTTAACAAAATAGATGGTGGTGTTCATGTCCATGTACCTATTCACAACCACCCTCAGATTTATTAAATGTCACATATCACACTTTCAACATTTACCAAATAATGTGTCATATTATGTACTACCTAAAAATTAAATGATGTGGCATGTTTATTGTGTGAAATTCATTTCATAACCCTCACAAAAGTGTTTTAAACAGCACACTTTCTGTTAAATTTTCTATAGACTCCATTTCTTGCTTTTATGATGAGAAACAGATGCGACATCACATGGGACTAGACACCATTTATATTGTGTATTTAATATACAAAATACTGCAAAAAGCCTCTCTGTACAGGTGCAGATTTATATTTAGCTTTTCTAAAGACTCAAGTTCCTTGGTAGTTATAGAGAAAACTTTGGGTTTACATGATTAAGATTAACTTTATATAATGTACTCTTGCTAAGACAGAGAGTGATGAACTTATATCTACTTCATGAAAACCATTTTTTTTTTGTATTCATGTCTGAAAAATATATGATACAAATCTTAAGCTAGGCTACTTTTAATTGTAACAACAAAAGCATAAATTCTTTACTACCCCCTCTCCCTTACTACTCGAGTCCGACACTAACATGAGAAGGCGGTGGGAAATAAGTCTGTACCAGACAGAAATGGAATGGGCCCACAATGTGAAGTCACTTTCTTTCAAAGCAATAAAATAATAATAAAAAAAAAATTCTCACACTTTCCTCACTAGCTCTTAATATTTATGTGGCAGATATATCATATTGTTTATCGCATACTTTGTGTGATGCTTCCTGTAAAAAAAGTGATAAACTAGAAATAGGACGCCCTGTTGCTTGTACCTGCGACATATGAATAGAAACAGGATAGCATAGAAGAACACACATTATCATGTGTAATGTCCACCCTATCAACCTTTTGCAAAAATTGTACAGTAATCTTACAAGGCCCTGTTTCATCTGTAAAATATAGCAATGATGCTTAAATATTTATTAGTATACATGTAAATTATTTCAGTTTCATGCCTTTTTGCATTGGTTGGGTAGAAATTCGAAAATTCAAAATGGCCGCCATTTTTGGGGAGGGGAAAATTTTTTGAAAGTTGAAAAGAATACATTCCTGAGATACCCTGTGGGTCAAAAATTTCGACGAAATTGCTCTATCTCGCACGGTTAAGGAGATAAAAGCCAATTTGTGTTTTGCCATTTTTGGCAAAAATCCGAAAATTCAAAATGGCCGCCATTTTTGGGGAGGGGAAAATTTTTTGAAAATTGCAAGGAATACCTTCCCTAGATACCCTGTGGGTCGAAAATTTCGATGAAATCGCTCTATCTTGCACGGTTAAGGAGATAAACGCAAATTTGTGTTTTGCCATTTTTGGCAAAAATCCGAAAATACAAAATGGCCGCCATTTTTGGGGAGGGGAAATTTTTTTGAAAATTGCAAAGAGTACCTTCCTTAGATATCCTATTGTCGAAAATTGCGACGAAATCGCTCTATCTCGCACGGTTAAGGAGATAGAAACAATTTTGTGTTTTGCCATTTTTTCCAAAAATACAAAATCGCCGCCATTTTTGGGGAGGGCAAATTTTTTTGAAAATTCCAAAGAGTACCTTCCTTACATACCCTGTGGGTCGAAAATTTCGACGAAATCGCTCTATCTCGCACGGTTAAGGAGATAGAAGCAATTTTGTGTTTTGACATTTTTGCCAAAAATTCGAAAATTCAAAATGGCCGCCATTTTTGGGGAGGGGGAAATTTTTTGAAAATTGAAAAGAGTACATTCCTTAGATACCCTGTGGGTCGAAAATTTCGACGAAATCACTCTATCTCGCACGGTTAAGGAGATAGAAGCAATTTTGTGTTTTGCCATTTTGGGCAAAAATTTGAAAATTCAAAATGGCCGCCATTTTTGGGGAGGGGAAAATTTTTTCATGTGTAATGTCCACCCTATCAACCTTTTGCAAAAATTGTACAGTAATCTTACAAGGCCCTGTTTCATCTGTAAAATATAGCAATGATGCTTAAATATTTATTAGTATACATGTAAATTATTTCAGTTTCATGCCTTTTTGCATTGGTTGGGTAGAAATTCGAAAATTCAAAATGGCCGCCATTTTTGGGGAGGGGAAATTTTTTTGAAAATTGCAAAGAGTACCTTCCTTAGATATCCTGTGGGTTGAAAATTGTGACGAAATCGCTCTATCTCGCACAGTAAAGGAGACAGAAGCAATTTTGTGTTTTGCCATTTTTGGCAAAAATTCGAAAATTCAAAATGGCCGCCATTTTTGGGGAGGGGAAAATTTTTTGAAAATTGCAAGGAGTACCTTCCCTAGATACCCTGTGGGTCAAAAATTTCGACGAAATCGCACTATCTCGCACGGTTAAGGAGATAAAAGCCAATTTGTGTTTTGCCATTTTTGGCAAAAATCCGAAAATTCAAAATGGCCGCCATTTTTGGGGAGGGGAAAATTTTTTGAAAATTGCAAGGAGTACCTTCCCTAGATACCCTGTGGGTCGAAAATTTCGATGAAATCGCTCATCTTGCACGGTTAAGGAGATAAACGCAAATTTGTGTTTTGCCATTTTTGGCAAAAATCCGAAAATACAAAATGGCCGCCATTTTTGGGGAGGGGAAATTTTTTTGAAAATTGCAAAGAGTACCTTCCTTGGATATCCTATTGTCGAAAATTGCGACGAAATCGCTCAAACAATTTTGTGTTTTGCCATTTTTGGCAAAAATCCGAAAATACAAAATGGCCGCCATTTTTGGGGAGGGGAAAATTTTTTGAAAATTGAAAAGAGTACATTTCTTAGATACCCTGTGGGTCGAAAATTTCGACGAAATCACTCTATCTCGCACGGTTAAGGAGATAGAAGCAATTTTGTGTTTTGCCATTTTTGGCAAAAATCCGAAAATACAAAATGGCCGCCATTTTTGGGGAGGGGAAATTTTTTTGAAAATTGCAAAGATTACCTTCCTTAGATACCCTGTGGGTCGAAAATTGCGACGAAATCACTCTATCTCGCACGGTTAAGGAGATAGAAGCAATTTTGTGTTTTGCCATTTTTGGCAAAAATTTGAAAATTCAAAATGGCCGCCATTTTTGGGGAGGGGAAAATTTTTTCATGTGTAATGTCCACCCTATCAACCTTTTGCAAAAATTGTACAGTAATCTTACAAGGCCCTGTTTCATCTGTAAAATATAGCAATGATGCTTAAATATTTATTAGTATACATGTAAATTATTTCAGTTTCATGCCTTTTTGCATTGGTTGGGTAGAAATTCGAAAATTTTTGAAAATTGCAAAGAGTACCTTCCCTAGATACCCTGTGGGTCCAAAATTTCGATGAAATCGCTCATCTTGCACAGTTAAGGAGATAAACGCAAATTTGTGTTTTGACATTTTTGCCAAAAATTCGAAAATTCAAAATGGCCACCATTTTTGGGGAGGGGAAAATTTTTTGAAAATTGCAGAGTACCTTCCTTAGATACCCTATGGGTCAAAAATTTCGACGAAATCGCTCTATCTCGCACGGTTAAGGAGATAGAAGCAATTTTGTGTTTTGCCATTTTTGGCAAAAATCCGAAAATACAAAATGGCCGCCATTTTTGGGGAGGGGAAATTTTTTTGAGAATTGCAAAGAGTACCTTCCTTACACACCCTGTGGGTCGAAAATTTCGACGAAATTGCTCTATCTCGCACGGTTAAGGAGATAAAAGCCAATTTGTGTTTTGCCATTTTTTGGCAAAAATCCGAAAATTCAAAATGGCCGCCATTTTTGGGGAGGGGAAATTTTTTTGAAAATTGCAAGGAGTACCTTCCTTACATACCCTGTGGATCGAAAATTGCGACGAAATCGCTTTATCTCGCACAGTTAAGGAGATAGAAGCAATTTTGTGTTTTGCCATTTTTGGCAAAAATCCGAAAATACAAAATGGCCGCCATTTTTGGGGAGGGGAAATTTTTTTGAAAATTGCAAAGAGTACCTTGGCTAGATACCCTGTGGGTCGAAAATTGCGACGAAATCGCTCTATCTCGCACGGTTAAGGAGATAGAAGCAATTTTGTGTTTTGTCATTTTTGCCAAAAATTCGAAAATTCAAAATGGCCGCCATTTTTGGGGAGGGGAAAATTTTTTGAAAATTGCAGAGTACCTTCCTTAGATACCCTATGGGTCAAAAATTTCGACGAAATCGCTCTATCTCGCACGGTTAAGGAGATAGAAGCAATTTTGTGTTTTGCCATTTTTGGCAAAAATCCGAAAATACAAAATGGCCGCCATTTTTGGGGAGGGGAAATTTTTTTGAAAATTGCAAAGACTACCTTCCTTAGATACCCTGTGGGTCGAAAATTTCGACAAAATCGCTCTATCTCTTACGGTTTCTGAGATATTAGCAAATTACTTAAAAGTAGTACTGAAAATACATAATGAAGTACCTAAATGGCTATTACTCATGTACTGAAAAAGCTATCAGTCCCAAATGCAATACCAAGCGAGCTATGGACATAACAATCTTGTATTCAAAATTGTAGTAAAATATCTTTAATTATTTTGGCTTAAATGCACGGAAACCAATGGGTACTGAAAATAGCTGTACTTAAGTATTACTCAGTAAGCAAAAGAGGTACAACAGCCAAAAGCAATCCCAAGCAAGCTACTGACCCAATAAGCCTGCATACCAAATTTGGTGACAATAGCTCTAATACTTTTCCTTTAAATGAGCGGAAACCATGCGTGACGCCGGACATCGGACGCCGGACGGCAGAAAAATACCAGTACACATAGGATCCTGTTTTTAGAGTAAGTGAGCTAAACTCTTATCAAGGTTCTGAAAATTTAACTGAAGTTTAGGAATGATAAAAAAGTTTGCGAAGTTCATCCAAGCATCAGTATGCCTGTATGTAACCAAAAAGGAAAGGCACATTTTATAAAGAATAAATTAAGTTACATGTTGCGTTTCTTTTTGGGCTGAGTACAAGATCTGACATATTTTTCTTCAATGTTTTTTCACTAAAATTACAGTATCAGGAGAGGAAAAATTTATAAATGATACACTTGTCTAACCTTAATTTCACTGCACTGGTGTATGGTTTACATGGAACGGCAATTGCTTTTTGTTCTAAATCAAGTATCTGTCTGTTGTGATCAGTTAACAGGGAATTAACAGCCAAAGCTTAATCAGCCATTTTAACTGATAACAGATATTAATATTTATTGTATCTACTTTATTTCCACACATATGGATATTATTAAGATGACTAATTTTTTTAAGCTGAAACACTGTGACATTTTAGATACATAAGTAAACATACCTGGAACTAATATCTTCAGAGATGAATTCTTAATGCTCTAAATTTTATCCCTCATATATTTCTGTACCTATGTTAACCTGTGCTAAAAAAGACCTACACTCAGTTCACTAGATATAGTTTGGCTCTTTTTTTAACCATAAATATACATTCCGCACACTCACTCCCGCTGTCACTGAAATGCCGTTTCTATTCCCAGATAATGTCACACTGTTTTTAAACAAATGGAGGGTTTAGTGGCTTGGGATTTGCCGTATTTATTAAATTGCTTGAATATCACATGTAAACATTTGTCACACCTAAATTAAATACACTGACTGTATTCAAGTATATAAAAGAATATCATTTGGAAAGAGTGATATGTGACCTTTAAAGATTTATACTTTTTGATATAAAATAGTTTATCACATAACATATAATTTTAAAATTGATCACATACTTTGGTAATTTATTGTGCAATAGTAATTATCTTCAATTAATTTTGGGGTGGGCATGAAATATAAGTACATAGGCATGAATTGGTCCAGCACTACCCAGCCTCCTTGTGGTGCCAATGGGGTCCTTGCGGTGTCCTTTAAGTTTTTGCGTCCTTGCGGTGTTTAGCCTGAAACTCGATCTCGATAAAGTAATTCTAAAATCTAAATAGTACTTTTTTTTATAGTGCTTAATCTCAGTCTATTGACATACTCTAAGACGCATAATGCCAGAAATCAGAACGTAATCATTAAATCAGAGACATTGCAGGCGTCAGCACCATGGAGGACGATGAAACAAGAGAAGAAAAAACTAAGGTAGGTATAAAAAAAATAAGCTTTTGCAAAGAGATAAGTTTTCATGCAACTTCTTCCTGAATAAAGAGATTTAGCTGAATAAACATCATCAAACTGATCATTCCAAATCCTTGGAGCATCATATGCAAAGCTGAGGCCAAAATCCTTTTAGACTTATATTGATATATTGATGCAAAATGCGGGACCTCGAACAGCACACCATACTGCTCAGCTACCCAAGTTCATCGCCTACCCAAGTTCGTCGCTATTATTATTATTATGTATTTATACTCAGCGCAATATCTCCATATACTATAGGACTCAAAGCGCTATTTAACCAATCCGACTGTACAGGTACAGCCCCAACTCACAAGTAACTGACATTCCCCTAACTGGAAGATAGAGGCTCAAGGATGACCATTTATCAACGTCCTTGAGGTTCTTTAACCTGCCACTGGGGATAGGACCCAATGACAGAGGACCGCCATTTTAAGTGGTCATCCGAGCCACTATGTATCTGCCTGTACCTGGGATTGAACCCATGTCCTCTGAGTTCCTAGACAAGTGTGTTTCCCGCTAGGCCACAGTGGCAGTCCCTACCATTTTTTTGATAAAATTAAAACTTGTGGACAACTATCTTTCATTGTAGATTTACAGACGGTCCCTCTAAATACTGTTCGGGGCTCCACATGGTACTCTCCACATGGTAAACGTGTGGAGTCACTTTTATATAGATTGAGTTGTATAAACCCAAGAATAGAATGTTTTGGGAGTCACCTTTATATTCATCGAGTTGTATGACCCCAAAATGGATTTTTTGACATTTGACATTTATATTTTTTGTGACAGTATACTATTATGTGGTTATTATTTAGGCTATGGACTATATATGGACTTTATGCTATTATGTGTATTATGTTTGTGTTATATTTGTTGACCTTGTTAAATAATAAAGTTTTGATTAAATGCCTCACAATTTATCTCATGATAAACAAACATCTGGACATTAGACCCTTAGTACTGTTGACTGGAAACAATAAAAATCAGTATTAAAAACTGATTGGAAATCCTATAGATACATGTTTATCTTGCCAGCCACTGCACTTCAGATAGGATAAGGATAAGCAGATAATCTATTCTTCTTTGTTGTATATATATAGCTGTTGTTTGTTAATACAGTGTCCTAAGTTCTTAACATACTTAATCATCCAATCTGCCCCTCTTTTAGGCTATGGAATAAATTATTTTATGTCATATCTACTATCTGTTATACCTTTTAAATATTTTATGTTATAATATTTTTTATATGATATTATAATAGCCTTTGCAAAGGAATAAACATATAAAAATTCTGGACCTCAGAGCAAGACCCTAAGCATTTAACTCCACAGTGTAACACATTTGTAATGTTAAATTTTTTATGGTATGTCCAATTTTTCTAATAATATGAAGTTTTTTGGTACTCAGTTTAAATCTTTAACAGCAAATAAATTAGCATACAAAGCACTTTTAGGAGTATTTGAAACTCTGCACGTTTACCGTTTAGTGGGACCCCTTACAGATGTTGTAAGTATACTTGTTCCATTTGTTTTAGTATCATTATCGCATGTCCTTTTCTGTTTTCAAGGCAGGTGATGAACCTGGGTAGGCGACAAACTAAAGAAGCAGAACTGCATGTGGAACGAAGCTGAAAAGATCATGAAGGACCGAAAGGAGTGGAAAAGTTTCGTCCTGGCCTTATGTGATACTAATCACGAAGAGGAAAGGTAAGGTAAGGCGACAAACTTGGGTAGCTGAGCAGTACACGGGTGTCATTAATGTTAGAAGTCATTAATGTTAGACAAGTTGTTTTTATATTGTCTGGTTTTATGTTACTTCCTTAAATTATTAAGAAATGGAATAAGCAATCCCTTGTTTATATGTATCAGTGTTTAGTATGTATCATATTAAATGTGTTTCTCTACCTATTTTTTATCATTGTCTAACATGAATGACGTTTAACATTAATGACACCTGTGTACTGTATAGTCAATGTACGTCTTTTTGATATATTCACGTTTTCGATCACTTAAATTATAGTGCTTTTCTATCAGTAAACGCCTGCCTACCAGTGAACGCCTACCTTATATTTCTTTGTTAGAGGTCAAGGACAAATGCTTTTATTTATCTACAAAATGGGCGTTCACTGGTATTTCTGGTTTGCGGTAAAAATGGCTGATACTAGAGATCATTTATTGAAATATAAAGCTTTGAAACAAACATAACAACATGGGCCTAATTAGTTATTACTTGTGGTGTATATCATTTGAAAATTTTATGATGGAATGATAAAATATAAAGCCGTAAATATAATTTAAATTCAAAATATTAACTTCAGAATGGGCGTTCACTGGTAGAAAGCCACTATAAGCTCGATCACAGTCTCGTTTTTGGATTACGTTTTATAATATTTTAGAATGAATATGATGTCACACTGAATCAGACATTTCGTGGATTTAATTTTATTGTTATATTTCTGATCATTTTGGCTGCGTACGTTTGGATACTCATCATTCTGCGGTCACCTCATTCTCCGTTTACGTTGTCATATTGAAAACCCGTCCATCGAGGATACACACTGTGCTACAATTTACAAACCTTTAAAACAGGTGTCAAATATTCTGCAACACCCAAAGCTTTTCCTTGTATAAAGTTCTTAACCCCTTGCATTTCTATAAAGTACAATTATTTTATTTAACATATGTTTTTGCACTTCGTTTACAATTTTATTACAAAACCAGGAAATTACTGTCAGTCTTTTTTTACCGAATTCGGTGTTGTTCGAACAACCGGTATTTGTGCATAAAAAGCAAACAATTTTGATCTGTGATAATATATATGTGCTCAGCTCGATTAAGGCTATTAGATTAGACTGTATTTCTAATACATAATTATTACTATGTGTAATGTTTGTATGTTTAAAAAGTACAATTCGAATGTATGATGAGGACTAAAGCTGGTAAAATGTCTGGGGAAAGGCTGGTGAACCCAACCCCCGGAGGTCATTTTGTTTATTTATTTATGAAAGGGTGTTAGAAGACAGAAATTACAAGAGCAACTTAACTATCGGCTTAACTAAAGTACACTTGACAGAGGATAAAACATATTTTAGGTAGCACTTCATTAACCTAAAATAACACATGATTTTTATATAGCGCTTATGACTTAATGTCTCTGCTACTTAAAAATTACATATCATAAGCATGATTGAATAAATATGTTTTAAGCTGGTTTCTAAAGTGCAATGGTGATTTTGAGGATCTCATGTTCGCAGGTAACTTGTTCTCCAAACAAAAGCTGCATAAACAAAGGCCCTTTTACCATAGTTATTTATTGGCATTATTACAGGGTATGCCAAATTGAAACATTGGGATGATCTAGTGTATCTGCTAGACTGTGATAGTGAAATAAGCTCACTGATGAAAGGTGGTCCTAGACCATTAGTGCCTTGAAGACATTAGTGAGGACACTGAAGTCAATCCTCTGTTTGACTGGAAGCCAGTGATGCTCTTATCTTACTTTACTAATGTGGTCTAATTTCCTTATTTTCCTGATGGCACAGGCAGCTGAATTTTGTACAACTTGCAACTGATTCAAGAAAGTTTTATTGATTCCTACTAGCAAACAATTAGCATAGTCTAGTTTGGACATAATCAAGCATTGAACAAGAGGCTCACATGTATCTTTTGATAAATATTTACAAATTCTTGCTATTTTATGAATTTGTAACTGGCATGCAGGCCCTGCACTTTTTAAGAATAAACTCTTCCATTTTCAGTAGTGAGTCAAAATAGGTGCCCAAGTTGTGGACAGAATTTGTAGAAGTAATTTTACAGTCACCCACTCAGAGAGATAGATGACAGTTTTTTCAAGTTGTTTCTTGATAAAAATGATTCCAGTTTTTTTTCATCATTCAGCATTAGGAGATTCTGTAACATCCATTTTTTGAAGCTGTCAGTGCAATGTTCAAGAATTTTTAGAGATACCACCCATAGAGTTCATGTCAAAGTTAATATAAAGCTAAATATCATATACATAGAGCATATAAGAAACTGCATGTTGATTTGCAATGTCTGGCACTAGAGAAACATACAGCATTAGAAACATACAAGAAAACAGCAATGGGCCCAGAACAGACCCCTGAGGTTCTCCAAAGTTTAGATATCTTCTTACAGAGATGCTGTTATTTATCCTCACTTTTTCACTTCTGTAGGAGAGATCATATCTGGACCGGTTTAATGCTGTGCCATGTATGCAAAATCTAGAATTGCGATGTTTTTTTTGTGGTTAATAGTATCAAAGGCAGCACTCAAGTCAAGTAGCACTAAGGATACCATCTGTTTATTATTCAATAAAGACAGAATGTCATTTTGAACACGAAGTAGTGCAGACTTGATGAAGTGAAAAAGTCTATATACTGCCTGCATTTTGCACCATGCACAAATTATTTGTATCTAGATGTGTTCAAAGGCAATCTGCATCACATTTTTCAATAACCTTTGACAGAAATGGTCAGTTAGAGACAGAGTTATAGTTTTTTAAAATTTCTTTATCCAAATTCTCCTTCTTTAGCACAGGTGTTATATCAGCATGCTTTAGGTTTGATGGAAAAGATCCCTCTTTGAAAGGTTTGTTGACAATATGAACAATAGCTGGAGCTAAAATATTGCCTTGGTTAACCTTGTGGGAAAAGGATCATAAATTGCATTAGCATTGAGCATAAAGTGAAAATCCTTAGTAACTTCACCTTCATCTGTAGGCTTAAAAGTCATTAGAGTATGGTTTGAATTTGCATCTAAGAACTCCTTGGTTTAAACATCAGTTTGCGAGGCAGAATTATTGATAGAGTTTCTGATTTTAGCATTTTGTCAATGAAGAATTTATTAAAAGATTCAGCCAGGATTTGATCTGAATCACTTTTAGGTAGTTTTGACTGTTTAACCTCACCAAGTAGTGTTTTTGACAGATTATACAACTTTTTAATATCGTTTATTAACTGATTGATTTTACAGGAATAAAATTCAGTTTTGTATTTACTCAATAGTAGCTTAACAATCTGACATTGTTTTTTATATTTGACCCTGTCAGCTTCCAACCCTGACTTTCTATATTTCCATTCTAACATCCACTTCATAACTTTTGAATGCTGGATATGACTATTGAGCCAAACAGTGTTTCACTTTAACATATTTCTTAATGAGTGGGACATTATTTTGCAGTGTTTCAGATAAACTGACATTATACCTCTCCATCATAGAGTCAAGAGATTCAAGTGGAAAATAATGTTCCTTGAAATCTCTCTTCAAATTTTTACTGTTTATGTCTTTCAGTTTATGGTATCGGATATTTTTTGACTGGGTCAGGCTTTTTGTCAAGTAAGAGCCCAATAACTGAGTAGTGTTCAGAGACATATGGATTGTTGACAGATATAGATCCAAGCAGCTGATCATCTTTATGAGCACTGAAAACCTCTGATAAATATTAATTTGTCATTTATTTGTCAAAATGGTGCCTAAAACAACAAACTTCCTAAATGACAAATTTAAACTTGTCATTTTCTTGTTGAACAAATTAACTGACAAACTTATGACAAGAATATAACCCTGATAGTCCAATTAATTTGTCATTTTAGGCATCTGTTATTGGTGATATTCTTATGAAATTAATTTTAAATGCACTAATTTTCTTGTCATAAGCTTTCAAGTAATATGACCTATAATTTATCAACATTTGACTATCATTCAACAAGAAAATGGCAGAAAAATTTTTCATTTGGGAAACTTGTTGTTTTAGGCACTATTTTGACAAATTAATGATTTTCAGTGAGCAATGGTGAGGTTTAAACAGTGACATTTAAGATGTGCTAATTTATTTTACCAGTTGTTGGAGATTTAAACTGGATAGGAGGGCTGAGAAAGCCTGTGTCTGGTGATCACAACTATCATCAAAGTGGATATTAAAATCTCCCAAAATAAGGACAGAGTTGGCAGAACTTGATATAGAAACTAGATAGTCATTAAATTCATGCAGGAATGAGCTAAAGGTAAAACCATTTGTAGCACTTGGTAGAGGTCTATAGAGAACAGTGACACACACTGCAGAAGCCTTTAGTATCAGTAGGAAATCTTGATGCTTAAAAGATCTAAATTTATCATTAGTGACTTCTTTAACATTGATTGAGCTTTTGTAGAGAAATCCAGTTCCTCCCCCTTTAGACTGATATTGAGCACAGTGTAGAAATGTACATCCAATACAAATTACAATTATTCATTTCAGTTAGAGAGCATACTATTATTTGAGTATATTCTAACATAGCTTGTTACACAATGATTTATGGGAAGGTAACAGACTTTCTTAGTTTCCTTGTAATGTAAGACTATTTAGGACACTTGGACAGAATTTGGCTAGGTTCAGCAACCTTTTACCTTTTGTTTTAAAGAACTGACTTGTTTGAATTGTATTGAGATTTTTTCAAAAGTACTTCAGTAAGAGTTTTTTTTCAAAGAGTCTCAAAACCTTTGCATTCAAACAGATAATGGAATTCATCAACATTGATATTTTCATTATATATGAGACAGACACTTTTAAGTTTGTAACTGTCATAAAGGTTCGTCCTGAAAGAACCTGTGTGAAATTTGCATAAGTCACATTTGAGTTTACAGCTTGATAAGCCAGTCAGATATTTTTCAAAATCAAATTCATTCTTCAAAATTCTATAGTTAGTACTACTGTATTCATTAACCTGAGTATACCACTTTTATATATATAAGTCGACCAGTCTTCTGTAACTATTAATTTTAAATCTTTTGTATTCTTCAATCATTTGATTTTGCCATATAGAGGGTTCCCCAATCTCAATCAGAGCATTTTTCACATGCACAATCCTGTCCGAATGGAATGTTTTTGATAGATGCATTTGATATATTAAATCATACATTAGGTGTGACAGCTTGTTCTGGTTTCCACTTATGATTCTAGCGCAAAAGTTCAGTAATCTTGATTTAATATCATCTTCAAGCAGGGTCCTCCTGACTTTATGATAAATGAGGGGGTTCTCTTATTTAGTTTGAGAGTGAATGTTTCGACAATATTGGTATAACTCACCCCCACACTTCACATCCATATATTAGTATTGGTTTTTTAGTTATGTCAATTGGTAGGCTTAGTTAGCAGGTTTTACTACTTAATAAAAACATAGCTTTTCTAGCATGGTCACAAACGTGTTTAATAGCAACTGTAAATTTCCCATTGTAGTTCATTTCAATCTGTAAGTATCTATAGCAAGAAACTTTTTCCAATTCTTTATTATTTAACATTAGTTTTGGTTTACTATAAATTTTACCTTTGACAAAGATAACCACTTTAGTTTTCTCTGTATTTACTGAGAGATTCCATAAACAACAATATTCATGTAGTTTGTTAAGGTTTTTTTTGAAGATCTGGGACTTACTTTGCGAATACAACAGTGTGTAAAAAGTAGTAGATATAGTCACAGGAAAGTACTGGTTTCATGAGAATCAAGGAATATATGTACTAGATCTGTTACATGAGACAAATCCTTTTACTCTACTCTGATATAGTTTACAGGTTGTCTCCCTGTCTTACACCTACATTACAGGCAAAGAACTCTGTTAAATCACTATGGGTTCTCACACAGCATTTAGCATTTTCACACATACTTCTATTTGGAGTACTTTCCCATTGACATTATAAGATAATAATTTTAACCATAGAGAAATTCTGTTATCAAAGGCCTTTTATAGCCAATAAAAGCACAGTATAGTTTCTTATTACTATTTTTGTAGAGACCTGTTAAACACCTAAGAGTAAAGATATGATCGATTGTAGAGTATCCCTAATGAAAACCGGCTTGAGATTCATTAATCATTGACAGTGAGTCAACATAGTTAATGAGTCTGTTATTTAACTCAAGTAAACACTTATTACTGTGATACATCTGTAGTTATCTGGGTTATTTATATCACCTTTATCTTTGTAAATGGGGCTGATTATTCCAGAAGACCATTATGACAGATACTGACCACTTTCTAGGATTATGTTAAAGAGTTCTGGAGTAAAGCAATCGAAATTTTACAGTTTTGATAAATTCATAATAAAAATTAGATAAATTCCATGGCTGTTGTGGTTTTTAAGGTTTTTGATAGCTCTTGAGACTTTTGTACTATCGATTCTACAATTTATCATTTCATTGTTCAGATCTTTGTTTAATTGATCTATATTAATATTTTTATTGTCTCATGGTATCTGTTTCTCTGGTCTTTCTTTAGTTTTCTAAAATGGTCAAGAAATATTTCTTTAGATATGTTGCATTTGTATTTTTACCATCACTAGTGTTATTTATAATATTCCAATATTCTTTCGGGTTATTGCTTTTTAGCTGATCTTAGTCTTGTAACACATTCTCTATTATATACATATATACTTTTTAAAATTTCCTTTTTGAACAGTGTTCTTGTTCTTCTAACATTTTCTAGGCCTGATATGGAATGATTGTTGTGGTAACGGTGCCTTGCATTGTTAAAGATTCTTTTAGCACTGTTACAGTTTACATTACACCATAGTTTGAACTGCCTGGGTTTTTATTGTCTTTTCTGTTATATTTAGGGGTCCTTTTTGTGAACAGACATGTCACAATCTTCAGCTAACAAAATCTCTTTTTAATTGCTTTGGCACTTTCATCTACCTGTGTAGAACTAATGTTTTCAGAGTTTTAAAATCTTTGTTATCTCATTATTTGCATTTCTGATTTCACCTGATTTTGATGTAAAATATTTCTGATATTTACTGGCGATGTCATCATCCCAATGTTTAACGTATTTCGGGTCACTGTTTGATTCATACTTTACACTCAGATCATTAGTCTTTGGAGAAAATTCTAATGCGCAATGAACATCAGAGGTCAAATTGTTAAAATCAGATATACAGAAGGATTTGATAAATGTGATTAGTTCAGAATTAGCAATCAAATAATCAATTACATTTATAGTTTTATAGGTAAATGCACCTACAAAAAAGTCTTTGTCTACTCTTCCATTAACTATGTACAAACTGTTTGATTTGCATATGTCGGCAAGTTTAAACCCATAATTATTTGTTGTTTTATCTTAAGACGTACATTTAATTTGGTAACCTAGATCATTTAGGTTCGTTTCATTGCTATCTTTGCCTGATATGAAACTACATTCAATGTTATCAAATAGTGATATAAAATCATTTAAAACCCCTGTACTTGCATTCACATATCACCAAAGATACATACTTGCGAGTTTACTGGTCTCAAATTCATCAATTTATTGTCAATATAATTAAATAATTCCATGTCTGAATATTTGCTTCCTCCAAGAGGAATATAAATGACTTCATCAAACAATATATAGCCCAATAAATTCTCATTTATAAGGAAATAGAGGGCTTGATCATAATCAGATTGAATAATCTTAACATTTTTCACTATACTACTTGAGACCAACAAAGGAACACCACCTGATTTACTTTTAAAATTTTTACGAGCTTTGGTAAATAATTCAAAATTATCTATTTACACACACATGATTGCATTCATCTAGTTTTGGTTTCTAATGTACCAACTTTCTAATGCAATCCTCTAGATCCTCATATTTTAGTTTGCTGTATAATTCGTTATCTCTTTGGCTTCCACATATTTTGTTCTGTGAAAGGCATCCTAGAAATAAGAATTGTGTGGTTTGGATCAAGTTCACTTGTTTATTCAAGGTTAGTGATCTTTCTTTTTATTTCTATAAATCTAAGGTTTAGTTTAAAATTTCTGTTTTGATCTCTGCCAACATTAATCTTATCTGTGCTAATAGCTGCTTATTCTTGTCATTCAATGCTTTTTCTTCACGTTTATGATTCTGAGTGATTTCTTTATTCTTATCAACAGTAGCTAATCTATCAAAATTTATGCCCCCTTCACTATTAGAATTGTCCATAGGATTAGGAGTAGGTTGTGTAGACAAAGTCAAAATTGGTGTTTTACACACATGCACACACAGAAATGGAGAACCACTTTCCAACACAAAACAGTTCACATGAAAAGTTGTAGCAAAAGACACTGTTGCTCGGTGCCGTTTGCAATTTGGGGCTAACCCAAACCTGACATTAGGCATTATTTTCTCCATCCTATGCACATGCATAAATGGAGCACCACGCTGTATGTTATTTTTTTTCATAATACCTTATCGCGGTATGTGTTTTGTTTTAGTTGTATGTACATGAGCCAAAACTTGGGGCCCTTGTGTATCATTAAAATAAAACAACTACACTGTACACTATGGTTGCTGGTGGTGTCTCTACACATGGTCCTAAACCTTGAAAACTGACAGAAGAGTCATTTTTCTCATTTACCAGCTGGAAGTACAATATACTGTAATCTTCAGAACAACCAACATTTAAACCATTCCTAGAATCAGGGGCCACTTGGGTAACACTCACTTCTGATAATCCTACTAGGGGATTCACTGATTTTGATGGCCTTTCAAAAGAACAGAAGGCTGCCAATCTTGTACAGATGCTGCGATTGATCATCAAGTGGGTCCCCCACTACCTTGCTAATGACATAATAAATCAGAGCATATCCATAGGCAGGATTTGTCAATTCACCCAAAAATACTATGGCTTTCAACAGTTAGAAACACAGTTTATGAAATTCTCTTCCATATCCTCACCTAAGATGAAGATATCAGCCCCACCTTTGAGAGGCTACACATCTTACGCTGGATGGAGCTCATTCACCCTTCTCTCCCAGCTTTGGTACAGTGCACCATTGCCTAGGATCTGCAACGCATGACTCTAAAAGATTTGCAACCACAAATTACTGATGCCCTGGTCGGATTCCTAGAAGAGTTGCATCATGATGGTATTAAAACTGTTTGTGTCTTTACCCCATTTAAGCAGAAGAAACCATTCTTCTATCAAAGCAAAACTCTAAATTTAGATCTCAAGCTTGAGAAAAATCAAACCTTATATTGGGCACTTGATCTCTCAATGCAACTAAATCTCTAAGGCAGATAAGTGCACCATGATAAGGTCATTAAAAGTGGATACTGACACCCAGCTGACATTTCAGATAAATGTCGAACAACTGAGCATATCTGAAGATCAATGACAAGAAGCATCCCCAGATGACACTCCCAACTTCTATCAAGAAAGTTACAACAGCTGCCCTCTTATCTTTCAGTACATTCTACAACCATAATTCTGTCACCCTTACTTGTGACTCTGGGGCTACACTCATCACTCATATGCCATGACTTTGCAACCATGCTACAGATGCCTATCTCTCCAACCTCTCCTTCTGTCAGCCAGGTTGATGACAAGATTCACATTATGGCCTGCGGAGAGATCCATGTCAAATTAACCAGAAGTCCACTGTCTTGCTGTCTACAAGCTCTTGTTGTTCCTGACCTAAATTGTGACATACTTGCTGGGGTCCCATTTATGAGAGACAATGATATTCAACTTGTTATACCCCGCAACTGTATTATTATTCAAAGTAAACATAAAATCTCATACAACCCTGGACCAACACCTCGGCTTGAAGTGAGACATACCCAGTCATTTTGGTTAAGATCTCAACACATGAAACCCTGTTCCCAGGTGGTTTCCTTGAGGTGGGACAACCGGCATGAGTTTTCAGACTTTCAGACAAAACAGTTCTTTCAACTCCCAATGCAAAAGTCCTCATTAAAATACCTTCGGGTCATCAGTCTGTTCAAAGGCCTACAGGTATACACTAGAGCAGCAATGGGCATGTCCAGTTTAACTGAGCATTTGGATGAGCTAATGTCCGGAGTCATTGGCAACCTTATGCATAAAGGTAAAGTGATAAAAATTGCAGATGGTCTTTACACTGGTGGAAAAACAATTGATGACCTCCTCATCAATTGGGAGCACATTGTACAAAGACTCCTACAGAGCAACCTTTGCTTCTCAGCAACTAAAACTGTTGTTTGCCCTGTCACCAATACCATATTAATTTGGGTCTGGTCCTCAAAAAGAATACAAGCCTCTCCACACAAAATCCCCCACTCCTGAAATCACCTCTATCACCTACATTTAAGATACTGCAGTCAAGGTGTAGTACCTTCAAACACCTCAAAGTCTGTCTCCCACAGTATTCTCAGCTGCTCTCACCCCTGGATACAGCCAGCGCTGACCAGGACTCCTCGAGCATTGTTAATTGGACAGAGGAACTAACTTTCATGTCAGCTGCCCAGAAATCTCTCGGTGATATCAAAGCTATTGTCATCCCTTCCCCAGTGACATCCTGATAATAACCACTGATGGCACCTCCTCCAATGGTGGCATTGGGTCCATCTTGTATGTCCTACAAGAGAGAGTAATGCATGTTGGTGGAGTTTTTTCAGCTAGACTTAAACAGCACTAAGTCAACTGGTTACCCTGTGAAATTGAAGCTCTTGCTGTCACTGCATCCATCAATCATTTGTCACCCTATATCTTAGAATCCACAAACACAGTCCAAAATCTCAGGCCAATGACAGATTATGTTGGGGTCAGTTTTCTTCAAGTACAAGCTCAAGTTCCCTGCAACATATCGCTGGTGCTGCCAATCTTCCTACGAACTACCACTCATGATATCCAATGGAATGTGACACTCAGGACTGTCAAATTTATTACTTTATCCACAACTCAGATACAGTTACTGTCCACAAACTCTGTATCGCTGACATACTGGATGGCAAGTTTAACATGCCATTTCAATCCCCAGACAGCATGGAAGGCTACACAGCAGGATTGCCCCTCACTCAGACAGACTCATGCTCACTTGGCCAAGGAATGAGGCCAAACTGAAAAAAACACCACCATTAAACATAAAATCTCAGAGTTACTACATTATCACCTGATAGTCTACTCATTGTGAAGAAAGACATCCTTTTCACTCGGACACATATAATACTCGGACACATACACTCATAATTGTCCCCCACCATGTCTTAGCTGGTTTACTTAATGTCCTACATTCCAAGCTCCAGCTCCTAGCAAAACCACACTTTCTGCATTATGTCATAAATACTTCATTGCCCTTGGCATGGATAAAGAAATTGCTGCTATCCCACCATACCTGTGTGTCATCCCAGGGAAGTATCACACCCGATATCTGCAGCCCTCCCACTCAACAGTGCAGACGTCCCCCAGAATACCTGAATGACTATATTCTCTCTTAAATACCTAAATTTGTGTCTTATAATCATTTGTTTAAAGTTAGCCTAATTGAGAACATTTATTTCTGATTCAATTCCATTTTTTCAACTATTCTAGCACATGACTTTGACCATAGGAATAACCCCTGGTACTGAAAGCTGTACTGTATCGGCCCTTTGCCAAATCGGCCCTCGGCAAATCGGCCCTTGGCAAATCGGTCCCCTAAAAAGTCGGCCCTCTGCAAATCGGCCCCCAAGTTGATAACAAGCAGGAAACAAAGTGTGCAGAGTGTGTTGCCCAACCACTAAAACATGTTTTTATTTTATATGTATAATTTGTTAGGTCACAAGTATGAAAAAAAAAAAATTATTTTAGTGAATGGTATCTGTATTTGTGCTACTTGTAATGTATCATTATTTCAATATCACATCATACTGTGTATGATATGTGTTAGCAGTCTACTACCCTAGCCCACCCAGATGAAGAAGTTTTTGTGAAAAAAGTGTAAATAAAATTATTTTGTTTAAAAAAATGATATCATGCTATTTTGGAATTCCAAAGCTGAATGATAATTGGAGAAATAAGAGGTCCTTTTATAGAGGAAATGCATCACTTAATTATTAAAATAATGGGTTGGTTAAATATGCATGACAATGTTATGACAATAGTATTGATTGTTTATGTGTTGTTTTACTAAGTGTAATTAACAAATATGAAAGATGTCATCCCATGTCAAGATACTGTAATCAATCCCTTGTTACCTATATGCAATACAGCTTGCTTATGTTAGAATTATAAAATGCAATTACATTGTCTGCACAGCCTCTGTGGGTGGGATTATAACTTTAGTGATCTTTGGTATTTGTTTAGTATATGGATTACAATCTAAAGTATTAAACAAACAGTATTAGATATTAAAAATTGATGGTTCCCTTTGATTTCCCTGCAGAGGATTATTTCATCCCCCCTTGTGGGTATCAAAGAGAACAATAGGCATTTACTTCATATCTCTACAGTTTAATACAAATAATTAATATTATTGCTATTATTATTATTAATTTTATAATTTAGATCACAGGTAACCCCAATGTATATGTGTTGTTGTGAAAAAACCATAAATCATATGTACACTTATCTATCTACATCCAGGGGGCCGATTTGACCATATATTAATTTAAAAGGGGCCGATTTGACCATAAAATATTTTATAGGGGGCCGATTTGACCAGGTAATTTTATTTTGGGGGCCGATTTGACGGGGGCCGATTTGGCAAAGGGCCGATTTGTCTATGATTCCTTACTCATATAACCAGTTTTATCATTTATGCATATCTAATGTGAATCATTTGTTAACCGTTTCTGTAAGACATTGTATTACAGTAAAATTCTTAAACCCAACCTTTGCTTCCAGTAAGCACACTAATACCGTTGAGTAATCTTCACTTTTTTGTTGATCATTCACTTAGTTTTGATCTTCAGTTTTATCATTCTTTGTTCAGTTCATGAAGAACATTTGATCTTCAGTTTTATCACTCTTTGTTCAGTTCATGAAGAACAAAGAAGGTACTGCACCATAATAATATTCTGTAATGTAATAATGTAATTGGTATGATGGCTGTGATATATTTTTCATTTTAAATTCTAAAAAAACAGAAAATAGCATTGCACCACTTTTATTCTTTTCATAATACCTTATCTAGGAATATGTTTTGTTTTGGTTGTGAGTGCAAGAGCCATAACCATGACAATTGTGTATTATTAAAATAAACATATTTAGTTGTAGATATGTTTGTCTTGTTGCCTTTGAAATTATCCGATGGAGAATCACTTTCCAACACAGAACTGTTCACCTGAAAAGATGTAACAAAAGCTACTGTTGCTCTGTACCGTTTGCACTTTGTAGCTAACCCAAACCTGACATTAGAGTTTTTTTCTGTATTCCAGTGCTTCTTCAATATTCCATTCAAAAGAGTGAATGTGTATCCTATGATACCTTGGTAAAACTTTAATCAAAATGAACCTGTAATCCTGGCTTTCTCTCTACCATGTATTAAAATTGCCTTATCATGTATAACTGGCAGTGGTAACAAAGTTTTTAACAGTAACCTCTGTGCCCCAAAGTGTTCTCTCGATGAGTGTAATCTAACCCTACCTCTCCCAATCCAACCAGCCCGTTACCTTTCAACAAACCATCATATGGAATTTTGTGGGGATGGCATGTTGGGTGCCAGTCCAGTTTGTGGCTATTGTGTGGGTTATTCTTGTTTCTTGTGTCCTAAATTCTAATTGGTTGACCTCAGATTGACCCCTGTTTTTCCATAACTTCCCGCTTTTTGGGAGCCATTTTCACTTGTTTAAGTTAAGTCAAGGATAAAACACTGGGGTTTGGGGTTCATACTCCTACCTCTCTAACCACAACTGGATTTAAAATATTGTAATTTGCTTATAATGTGGCCTTCAAACACATATCTAGCTTCAAATGTAGAACTAGTCACTGAGGCCACCTTAAATGGGCCACATAACACTGATATGACCTTGAACCCACTGTAACGTAATTGAGGCCACCTCAATGGGCCAGTAACGTTAATGTCACCTTAAAGTCACTAGTTCAATGTATCATTACTTATGGTCCCCAATTAGGGCCAAAATGTATACAGTCTTAAACTGACTATCAATCCATAATATGACCTTATCTTAGTTTATTTTAGTTATGGCTACCTTAATAGCAACTGTGATATTAGCGGTAACCTTAACTTATGTATTTTAGTATGCCCTTTTGGGCCTAGGTCTATATCGTCAAGTACCGTTTATGATTTTACTTTAAGAAGTAAGCTAGGGTCACCTCAATGTACCAATAAAACAAGATTCAACTTGTTTCAAATATGAGACACCGTTTTTCTGCAAAAGCATTTCAGGATGGAAATGTGAATCACAACCCTGAACCTCATCCTTGGACAGAACAATTTTTGGAAATAGTACCCCTTGTCACGTCTCTTTACAAATATAGCTCGGTCTCGGTAAACTGGGGGAGAATTCAGTCTTTTATGGTCTACTTCAAGGGGTGTAGACTTGCCTTCCATTTTAAAAATCATTGATGTTCTGTAAGGGAGTAGCATATCTTCCCCGACCATATTGCTTGGATTCCCTATCTCGTAGTAACCCAGCTCTATATCTATACTAAAATATTGTGGAATAATAACAAATCATAATACCTGGTAATCTTAATACTTTATTACCACAATGTTTTGCTTCAACAACTGAACTGACAATCCCCTCTTCATTCCACAATGAACATTATGAGTTATAATTAGAATGTTGGTATCCAGTCTGATGTTAAAGATACAGCTTTTGTCAAATCTCCTGCAAATTCTGTACTTGATCTTTATGAACAACATGTATATGATCTGGGTGATAGTCGTGATAGGTATGCATTATTAGTATTTAGACTAACTAAAAAGATTCTGTGGATTGGGTTTTTGATTTTTATCAACTTGCAAAGGCCCTTAGGCACCAATTTGAAAGAACTTGGTGAAGTTCATTCAACAGAAGTCATCTTCATCGGAAAATTGCGCATTGCAATCGACTTGTAAATAAAGATAAGTCAGACTATTATAGTAAACTAATCTCACAATATAGGCACAACTCTGGAAAATTATGACATGAGCCACCCAAAACTCCGAAGAGGGTTTCCTCAGTTCATATTATCATCCCACAAATCTGATAATTCTTTGGCAGACCAGTTTGTTTTCCTTTTCTCCGATAAATTAACAAAATCCAGGGTACATTAGTTACTTCTGACACTGAAAGTAATGTTCACACCCCTTCTTATGATCCAAAAGTTATTGCTTTTATTCAAGTGTCAGAAGATGTTGTCAATAAATTAACCAGAAACTCACCAACAAAATGACACTGGTTTCCCAAAGTATTTTGCTCCATGTCTTTCTTCTTACAGTAATTTTTATAGTACCAGGCGCAGTCAGATTACTTGTAATTTACTTGTACCAAAGTTTCACTCATCTAGTCATAAGTCTGTCAAGCAGTTTGATTATAGCTTTGCCTTTGATGCCCCTGCTCTTTTGGACTGTTCTTCCTAATGAGATATGTGCAATCCCTCCATTGCTTCTTTTAGAAAGAAGCTTAAAACCTACCTCTACACCAAGGCATACCACCCTCAAGCTTAATCTTTATGTGTCATTGGTGCTTCGCCTTTCTTCCTTCCCCAGATACTGAAATTTGGTTGACTGTTTTGGTGCTGTTACTTCTTAGAGTCCCCTTAGATAAAGAATAGATTAAGAACTTTGATTGTGCGATTAAAATGATAATTGAACAAATAATCTTCAGTTTTATGTAACCACGGCATTTGCGGCTTATTTGAACGGCTATTAATTATCTTTGTTTGGCCGGCTGAGGTTTAAAACTTCTGCTGTATGATGTCCGTTTTGTGGTGCCTTATAAAACCCGGACTTCCGGAAGGGCGGTCGGACCACGGCGGTAGGGCGGTAGAATTGGGCGGTGGCTATATCTCCTTAGCTTTATTGTGTAAGATCCAAGTTCTTATTATTTTTGACAAGGTTGATGGTGTCTATTTATATAACCTTTACTTTGTTATCTGGTAACAAACTATAAATAGAAGACATTTTGCAAAACACAGGGCGGTGAACTAATCATTTGTTAGACCAGAAAAACTTCAATTCTATCTATCAACATGCATGAATTAAAATTCTTGTTCTTTAGTCACTGCAGCTCTGCATCCATGCTAAAGCTTAATATAATGCATGTAACTGAATTCTGTATTAAATTCTGAAAGTTTTGATACCAAATATGTAAATAGAATTCTGTATTAACTTCTGAAAATTTTTATAATGCGGTATAAAAATGTGGTAGTAAATCCTACTATTATATATCAACTTTGTCTGGAAAAAAAATGCCATGGTACTGAATATATGTGCATTATTTTGGTTTTAATTTGAGGTGTTTAATTTAGTAGGGCGGTAGCAGTTGTACTTGGACCAGTATCTGTTTTCTGATTGGCTGGGTGGTGAGTAGGGAGGAAATCAATACATCATCCCAGCCCATCAATGAGACGAGGTCACAGCCCCAGCCAATCAAGGAGAAGAGGTCACCACCCAAGCCCATCAAGGTGAAGAGGTCACCGCCCCAGCCACTCAAGGAGAAGAGGTCACCACCCAAGCCCATCAAGGAGAAGAGGTCACTGCCCCAGCCACTCAAGAAGAGGTCACCACCCCAGGCCATCAAGGAGAAGAGGTCACCGTCTCAGCCACTCAAGAAGAGGTCACCGCCCCAGCCCATCAAGGAGAAGAGGTCACCACCCCAGCCACTCAAGAAGAGGTCACCAACCCAGCCAATCAAGGAGAAGAGGTCACCGTCTTAGCCACTCAAGAAGAGGTCACCACCCAGCCCATCAAGGAGAAGAGGTCACTGTCCCAGCCACTCAAGAAGAGATCACCGCCTGAGCCATCAAGGAGACAAGGTCACTGTCCCAGCCCATCAAGGAGAAGAGGTCACAACCCCAGCCCATCAAGGAGATGAGGTCACCGCCCCAGCCACTCAAGGAGAAGAGATCACCGCCCAAGCCCATCAAGGAGAAGAGGTCACAACCCCAGCCCTTCAAGGAGACGAGGTTACCACCCCAGCCACTCAAGGAGAAGAGGTCACCGCTGAAGCCCATCAAGGAGACAAGGTCACCACCCCAGCCCATCAAGGAGAAGAGGTGACAACCCCAACCCATCAAGGAGAAGAGGTCACTGCCCCAGCCACTCAAGAAGAAGAGGTCACTGCCCAAGCCCATCAAGGAGAAGAGGTCACCGCCCCAGCCCATCAAGGAGACGAGGTCACCGCCTCAACCCATCAAGGAGAAGAGGTCACAACATCAGCCCATCAAGGAGATGAGGTCACAGCCCCAGCCAATCAAGGAGAAGAGGTCAAAGCCCCAGCCCCAGCAAAGATCATGGCAGCAAAGGACACTGCCCATGCACCAAGTTCACCATATAACAAAGCATATTGGTGTTTTGATCAAGCTTGGATGTTTCAGAAATTTTGATGGGGTTGGAAAAAGTCAGTTAAAGGAAGAGGTTAAACCAATTTCAAAACTTACTGGTGGTACAAATTTGGCATTAGATAATATTAAATAAAAACCTAGCTGAAAAATTTGAAAAAATGAAACAGTGTAATGAGACAATATTTGCTTATAAAGAGAGAACAAGCATCCGAATAAAAGTAATTTTATTGCGTTAATACATCCTATCCAATGGACAATTGCTTTACCGGTCGGCGCGATCGGTCCCGCCAAACGCCAGAAAAAGACATCCTGTATATAATACCGGCAGGACCGGTCAGGAGAGTGCATTCGCCAGGTGGCGCATCGTATTTCCTCTTCCTGTCTAGACAACGTGACGTCATAGCATCTTTTTCGTTTGGCGCGTGGAGAGTGAAGACGTGTTTTCAACGACAAGGAACTTTTGGTTTTATACCGAACTCATCCGTTTTATTTCATCTTTGAAGTAATTTAGAAGTATTATCTACAACTATGTCATCACCAGGACAAAGAAGAGGTTCATGTGAACACGCTATGGCTGGGTTCGACACCCACTCCAAGTGTGCACGGTGTAGGGACAAAGGGCTAGCTGATGACCCCTGCGTCCTGAAGAAGGAATGCGTAATTTGTAAAGGGTTTACCCCTGAGCAGACCCTTCAACTGGCTACACCTACCTACAGGGACAGAAAAGAGAAGAAGACGACCTCCAATTCTACGACCTCATCCACCCCACTCTCGTGGACCCAGCACACATTAGCGTACTGGGTAAAGTGGAAAAGGTCAAGGCTGTGCAGTCGACCCCTACCAAGAAGACAAAACATAGTGAGTCTCCCAAGCCGTCTGCCAGCAAGAAGAGATCTTCAAGCAGTAGACCTTCAACTGAAGATCTTAAGCAACTGGATGACAAGTGGGCACAGAGGTTTTCCAGACTTGAGGCGATGTTGCTAGCCAAGACCTTCACAGTGCCGGTTGAACCGGTTGTGAAGCCAGCTTCAGATGTGACTCCCACTCAGAAGCCATTTTTTGACCCTGGTGCCACCACCAGCAGTCTACCTGTGGAGATCAGTCTGCCAGTAGAGAAATCCGGTCCCTGCCTTGACCAGGCTACCGATATTGCTGTAGAGGAGATGCAGACTGCCACCCAGCCCCTTTGGGCTCCCTCAAAGGAAAGGCGTAAATCCCAATGCATGTCAATTGTACACAAAAATAAAATATGTGAAAGATGTTTTTTGTGTAGGTCACTTGCCTTCTGTAAATCTTGTCACCAATGCCCAACATGCTGTTTTAGATCCTCCTGTAGGTGCAAGGTTACACCAGTGTTGGGAGAAATGGGAAACCCTGGGTTCAAGTCCAAAAGTGGTAAACATTCTGAGGGAGGGTTACACACTCCCCTTCCGGTTCAGACAACACTTGACAAGGTCACCGACTGTAATAAGCAACTACCACAATTCAACCAAACAGTCCTTCCTTTTAGAGGCACTGTATCAGCTGATAAACAAAAATGCAGTCAAACCGGTGGAAAATCGAAACTCACTGGGGTTTTACAACCGGCTATTTTTGGTACCCAAACCCAACAACCGGTGGAAACCGATCCTAGACCTGAGCACCTTGAACACCTTTTTAAACACAGGGTCGTTCAAGATGGAGACCCCAGAGACAATAAGAACCTCCCTACAGACAGGGGAGTGGGTCACATCCATAGATTTCAAAAACGCATACTTCCACATACCAATTCACAGTCAGTCCAGGAAATACATGCGTTTTCACCTCCAGGGTCGGTCCTACCAGTTCAAAGCCCTTCCCTTTGGCCTGTCCACAGCCCCCATGGAGTTCACAGTGGTGGTCAAAGAGGTTAAACTCATGGCACTTCAAAAGGGTATAAGGATCCACCAGTACCTAGACGACTGGCTGGTGAGAGCCTCTACCCACGACACCTGTCTCCAGCATACTCAAACCCTAGTCACACTGTGCCAGGAGCTAGGGTGGCTGGTGAACAGGGAAAAATCAGAACTGGTCCCACAGCAGGTCTTCAACTTCGTAGGTTACCAGTTCGATCTGAAGGAGGGCAGGGTCAGACCAACAGAGGAACGTTGGCAGACCTTGACAGACAAGATCAGATCAATACTGTCGGATCCGGTATGCCCAGTCCGAAAATTCATGTCCCTCATAGGTCTACTCACAGCAACAGAAAAACAAGTTCACTTAGGGCGTCTACACATGAGACCCATACAGTGGCACTTGAAAAACAACTGGAGGGTCCCAGAGTCACTGGAAAAGGTGATCCCGGTCCCCAAATCCCTCCACCCCCATCTAAGGTGGTGGCTGGAGGAAAGCAATGTGCTTCTAGGTCAACCATTACACCCTCTAAAACATGCTCTGCAAATCTTTACAGACGCATCAAAAGAAGGGTGGGGCGCTCACTTAGACGAACGCACTGCAAGGGGACAGTGGTCCCTACCAGAGAGCAAGTTACACATAAACCACTTGGAGCTGAAAGCAGTATTTCTAGCTCTAAAAGAGTTTCGAACCCTAGTCTTCAACAAGACAGTGTTGGTAGCTACAGACAACACAACAGTGGTTGCCTATATCAACAAAGAGGGGGGGATGAAATCAAGCTCTCTGTGTGCCCTACTATGGAGAATCCTGTCCTGGTGCACCAGGCAGCAAGTAACCCTCAGGGCACGTCACATCCCCGGCCGGCTGAACGTGATCACAGACAAGCTATCTAGGCTTGGCCAGACCATTCAAACAGAGTGGTCACTTCATCCAGAAGTGTTCCAAGCTGTATGTTCAAGGTGGCATCAACCACAAGTGGACCTGTTTGCCACAGTTTGTATCACCGGTACCAGACCCCCAGGCTTGGGCAGTGGATGCACTCAGCCTCTCCTGGGAGGACCTGGACCCATACGCCTTCCCACCGGCAGCCATCTTGGGCAAAGTGGTGAAGAAGCTCCAGGACTACCCCTGCAACAGAATAATTCTGATTGCTCCAGGGTGGCCCAACATGCCCTGGTGTTGTTTTTTATATTTTTATTTATTTTTAATACCTTGCCATTTACATCAATAAACAAAGATCCCTGGCAGGAAAGATCTCGCCTTTTCAACATGTATTTTTATATTCCCAACATTACATAGTATCTAAGATACCAAATGACATGGTTTTTCTAGAACTCTATTTACATATATATACAATGGATGTCTCTGCCAAACTTTTTTATCCATCTTCAGAAATATATTTTATAGAAATATTATTTATATTTAATATTTAACTGTTAATATTTATTACACATATCTTGAATCGTTTGCATTTTGTGACACATGCTAATTTTATCTCGCAGGAAAATTTCATTTCAATGCTGTATTACAGCAGTAGTATTTATTACACAATTTTTTTTTTTTTCATTTTTGGGGCACATTCAAAACGTACCTCACCGAGAATTATTTTTGTTTAAGTGTTATAATACATCGATAGTTTTGTATTTAATTAAAAACATCCTTCCATCTGTTCCATTTTTACAAAAATTTGGTTCAGAAAGAGTTATTCTTGAAAGGTGCTCTTGTTCAATATATTTCATTTTAATTTCAGTTATAAGGAGATCAATCTTAGGATCAGTTTTTTTTAGAACACCAGAATATATATTTTCTTGTTATGAGAAGAATAAAATTTAGTGGACAGAAGTTTTGGTCCTGAATAAGATAGCCAAAAAGTTTTAATACACTACTTGTCTTGGTTTTGGGACCTGGTAGCGATGTCAAGCCAGATCCCACTGTGTCTGCCCAACACACCCAACCTAGTGTCTCAGCCATTCAACCAGGTCCTTCACAGGAACCTGTCGAATCTGAATCTACATGCCTGGCTCCTAGAGCCTCAGCAATCAAGGAGCAAGGCTTCTCTGAGGCAGTGGCAGCACGAATTGAGGCTCCTCAAAGAAGATCAACCAGATCAGTCTATGAGGCAAAGTGGACCATTTTTACAAAGTGGTGCCTCAGTAATCAGGTGGACTTCAGGGCACCACCTCTGAAAGCCATTGCGAACTTTCTCCTGCACTTGTTTCAGGAGAAGAAGTTACAACCAGGCACTATTGATGGCTACAGATCAGCCATTGCTGACAAACTGGGCAACTGCACCATTAATGTCAGCAAAGATGAGAATCTCACTCGTCTCCTGGATAGTTTCCATAGAGACAGACCTAAGGGCAGGAGGGGCATCCCCTCCTGGAACCTTTCACTGGTTTTACACCAGCTCACAAAGGCTCCCTTTGAACCCATAAAAGAGGCCTCCTTGAAACATCTAACTTTCAAGACTGTTTTCTTGCTGGCCTTGGGTTCAGGTAAACGCAGGAGTGAGATCCATGCTTGGTTACATAAGAACATCAGACACCAGTCAGACTGGTCTAAGGTGTCCTTGTACCCCTCACCCAGCTTCCTATCCAAGAATCAGCTGGCTAAGGAGGGTCCAGATAGTGTGGCACCAGTGGTCATTCCAGCCCTGGCACCATCTCTGGACAGGTCACTCAAGGGTGACAGGTCCCTATGTCCAGTTAGAGCCCTGCGCTACTACTTGGACAGGACTTCAGATCTCAGGCAGAATAAGGAGTCAGTCTTTGTCTCCTTCAAGAAAGGGTTCGACAAGGACATCTCACCTGCCACCATCTCCTCATGGATCAAACAGACTGTCATTTTGTGCTATGAGCTCTCTAACCAGGAGGCCCTCTCCTTACATCAGGTTAAAGCCCATGATGTTAGGGCCTTTGCCGCATCTAAGGCCTTCCAGTCAGGGATCTCCTTAGATCAGATCTTGTCAGCCTGCCACTGGAAATCTCACAACACCTTCACCCAATTCTATTTGAAGGATGTTGCCTGGGCAGACTCAGAGCTTTTCCATCTGGGACCTGTAGTGGCTGCCCAACAGGTGCACCACCAGGCCCAGAAGTGAGGAGATATTGTATATATGTAAATATGTACATATTGTAAATATGTTAGGTATGTACATAATGTAAATATGTTGAATGTACATATATTTTCAAAAAAAACAACAACAAAAACTGTGACTTGCTTCCCTTGGGAAGTTTATTTCTTCTGGGACTGAACTCAGCCCCTCTCTCTCTCTATCTTTCCCTTCTCAGACCGACTCTGGAAGGAAAGAAAAAGGGGGAGCAACGTCGGTAGGCTCCCGGTTAACCGGTGAGTTAGTGGCCGACCCTGACCTTTCAGGGTTCTCTGACCCTAGGTCAAATGGGCCTGTACAATTTTGTTTTGTTATGAGTTCACATAAGTCCCTAGCTGCTTACCCGCCTACCAAGCGGTAGTTATTCAGCAATTGTCCATTGGATAGGATGTATTAACGCAATAAAATTGCAAATTTAATCAGTAAATTAAATTTTTATAAGTTAATACCCTATCCAATGGACAGGCAAGGCTCACCCAACCGGCCCCGCTATCAGCTTACTAGGGGTCTTACTAGGAATAGACACGAAAAAGATGCTATGACGTCACATTGTCTAGACAGGAAGAGGAAGTACGATGCGCCACCTGGCGAATGCACTCTCCTGACCGGTCCTGCCGGTATTATATACAGGACGTCTTTTTCTGGCGTTTGGCGGGACCGATCGCGCCGACCGGTAAAGCAATTGTCCATTGGATAGGGTATTAACTTATAAAAATTTAATTTACTTATTAAATTTGCAAGATTGTTCAATAAAAAAGAATTCAGTAAGTTCTCAGTTGTACCCGAACCAGCATCTGTTCTTCGATTGGCTGGACGGTAAGTAGGGTGGTGGTAAGGGTGGTCTGGAAATTGGTCCGGTTCCGACTTTTATAAAGTACCCCGTTTTGTTTGTATAGAAATCCGCCGGAATGTAACAAACAAACAACTTTTTGCTTCTGTGTGGTGAGGATGTTTGTTTAGAGATGTTGAGTTCATGCTTGGCTTGTGTGTGTTGTTGTAACAGAGTGCAGGTGTTTTCGTTTATGTGATTTGGGTGCCAGTACTGCTGATGGTGTCAAGGGATGATGTAAGTGAGAATAAACTTTTTAGTTAAGACTGCTGCTTTTCTGCTCCTTCTTCCCAACCCCCTGGTTTCACCGGAGACCCGTAGTTAAGCGAGGACGGATGCACCTCATCTCTGGTCACATTTATTTCATTGCAAGACTGAAGATACATAGAAAACTTTTATCATGTTTCTTATCATTTACTTTGTAAATTTCTTTACAGTAACTGCAAAGCAAAGATATTTAACTATGAGTTGCCATATTTATTTCTCTTTTTTTCTACATTTTGTTTCTTTTCTGCCTCATATGTCCACTAGCGGATCCAGGGGAGGGAGGGGGGTTCAGGGGGTTCGAACCCCACCCCCTTGAAAAATAATGTAAAGGGGTTCAACCCAAAGTACAAAATTATTTCTTGAGAGTGGTGTTAAATTTACAGGAAATGCACTATATTTTTGCCAAAAATTAATTTCCCCCCCCCGACCCCCTTAGTTATAATATGTCTGATGTGAACCCCCACCGTACTCAATGTGAACCCCCACCTTACTCCATGTGAACCCCACCTTACTTAAAGGCTGGATCCACCCCTGATGTCACTTGTCCTTTTCGTTGATCTGTTGTTTTAGAAGGCCTGAATCTGTTGGAACATTTTTTTTCTCATAATGTTCCTCATTTTAACAAATGAAACAAGTTTCCATGGATAGTCTTTGATTGCGGTGTGGTCACTTGTTTGCAAAAGGACCTATCTGTCCATAAATGCAACACTTACTTCTGACTGGACTAGCTTTAAGGTTAATGACAAAAGTTTTATTTATCTTTTAATTCAAAATAGTACTGATCACATATAGAGTTCTCTAATCCATACACATCATCTACAAATATCTGATGTAGTTGTCAACAGTTAAATTGCTTCAACTTTCCTCTTTTGATTCTAACGATTACACAAATACACAAATTTTTATGAAAAGTCTGTTTCAGTCATTTTTCACCTACTTTTTAGAACTCTGTTACTTGAAAGCCCTGTCCGCCAGTCACATCTTGAGAAAGCATCTTAAGACTCATGCTGACTCTTGAATTCAAAGTCTGTTAGTGCAAAAATGGAATTATAGCAGTCTCGTCGACTGCTTACTATAATATTTGCTGGGAAGACAGCTGCGTTGAGATGAAACAGATGCTAAATCCTATATAAATCTCTGAAATTAATTAGAATCCAGAAACGGCATGAAAGTGGTGTTGGATGGCTTTGTCTGACCAAACAAAAGAACTAGGCAGATTTGTATAAAAAGAGAGAATTCGGCCCAAGGCAGGAACCTAGGGCACAAGAAACTGACAAGAAAAGTAGATCATAGGTCAAATGAGCAATGACTTTTGGAAATTGGTCCTCTGTAACAAAACAAAAGGTCGAAAAACTAGGAGAAAATCATAACTGGTGTGTTGGGGAAAATGAGAGACTTTGGTGGATGAACAATTATTAAAAACTTTTATATTCAGCTGTAAAATGATTGATGGTTATATATAATTTTGCGGGTAGTCTGTAAGGTATGTCACTTAAAACTAATGCTGTCGCAAATTACACAGTAGCTGGAAACCAGTTATAGAATCCAAGCACCAACTGATTAAACACAGGCCCTTAAAAAGTATTGAAATAGTGATTACTTGGATAAACTTTAGCATGCAGTAAGATACTGGTATTTGTTTCATGTGATTGGCCTTAGTTTTGGAGATACTTAATATGATTTTCGTCCGCCGTGATTACTGGTAGTTAAACTTGGATGGCTTCCATGCCAAACCCTGAAATACATCATCATCTGTTGAAGCTTTATTTTTACACTAGATGGAACCAAACAGACTGTTGGTCCCTTTTTTGCCATTAGTACACTGATATATATTGGGATGAAAAAGTCTTGACACGTGCAGCATTGCAAGGAGCATGTTTGTCAATAAGAGGTGACAGAATAGAATCATCCTGAAATGTCGGGATAACCCCTAGGCGTCAAACCCTCCCATTGCAGCCCCACACGAAGTACTTTCTTGTTTGTGACTTCAAAATCTCTCATTGGTTGACCTTTGACCTCTCCACTTCATTTTCCCGCAAAAACGATTCAATCTGGCCATAATTAATTTGAAAGTTGAAGGGGGCACACGCCCCACCTTAAATTTTATACATTTTCAAAATTGTTTCTCTAACCCACCCTTGTCAACCAAACATATTCTAACTGTAAGTTTATAGTTTCAGATACAGGTGGAGGTTTGAATAATTGGAGTCAATCCACGGGCCTCAGCATATCGGCGTCAACTGCATGACGCCCACAGTAAAAATTTTAAAAAAAATAAGTCATTCAACCCCAGAGGGTGTGAGTGGTATAAAATCAGAGAGCAGCATTGTCCATAACAACAGTAGAAGTTATCACCATGACGTCACAGTATGACGCCAAGTCACAGACATGTCGACTTTTTGAGCACACCTTCTAATCTTCCCTGAGCTGACAGGTCTCCTCAAGTCCAAGTCCCACTGCTCAGACGCCTTTAAATGGGGCCCCCGTTGTTCTGTCCTGGTGGGTGGTGCCCTGTCAACAGAGACACAATAATCTGTTTTGTTTCTTATCTATATTAGTACGAGACAGTTAAAATTTGGTTCTATTCCATTGTGTGCTTCTAGAGCTGACTGTTAATCCATCAGCTGGTAAAAAAATGATTTTAAATAACTTTCAATTGCAACATGCAGACATAGTTGCAAGTATCATAGGTTGCTAGTAAAATACAATAGAATTTTGCATGCTAATGTAGAGTTTCATCTCTCTGTAGATTTAATTTTGGCATAACAATGTAAAGTCTCAGTCTGATAATTGCTATCTTTTCTCTAGCATAGTCTATTTTAATCCAAAAATATTTATTAAACAGCGTAGCAATTTCTGGTTAATTTCTCTTTGTTATTTGGTGCCATAAAATGGCACATTCTGCATCTTCTGCATCATTCAATTTAAAAAGCGTTTCTGAAAATTTGATAAAAAAATTTTGTTCAAGGGTTGAATAAGGAAGCACTGTCAATGCTGTCTCCATAATTAATATGGAGATTTAAAAAATCCTCTATAGTGTTTTGCCTCATATATAAAATTATAACTTATAACTGACAGAAAAAGAAGCTCAATAGCCAAAAATAATTTATCTTCAGTGTCACAACTGAAATGAGGAGTGTTAGCTAAAGTTTTATTCCATTTAGCCATATGCGAATTATGAAGTAATACTATAGGAGCACTATCAAGATATGTATTGATAAATACATACGTTATTAACACATTGCTTTAATATCAATACAGTATGTATAATTCTGATATGTACATTCTATTTACATCTTTACATAAGCAGAAAATAACGTAATGTGGTTATTGTATCGAATGAGAAAAAACATAACCTTTTAAAATCATGGATAGTTTTAGATAATCAATAAAACCACCATTGTATCAAATTCAGGTACAATCAGAAATAACTACATGTATCTCCACTGAACTAAATTAACAACAGGATTCAACTTCTTCCTTTAACATTTTGTGTCAAAGTTTTGAAAAAAGTCCAGTTGTCTAAATTCTGATCTCACACATTGGAGAATGATGATTAACAATAGATTAATATATTTAGACACATTAATTAAAAAAAATATTGGTATATATCACATGTTTAACACTTATTCTTCTTTTACTTCATCAGCACCTTTGTCTTCTCTGCCTTGACTTTCAGCTAGTTCCTCTTTCAAATCTGTTATTGCAGGAAGTTCCTTATCTTCTGCTATTGCAGGTCTTTCAAATGATTTCTCTCTAGACCTATCACGGGACTTCACTTGTGAGCGTTCACGAGATCTACCTCTTGATCTTTCATGTGATCTTTCACGTGAATGCTCACGGGATCTTCCCCGAGATCTTTCCCGAGACCGCTCTTGGGATCTTGACCTTGATTGTCTGAGCGATGAGTGTAATTTTGTCACAGGAAAAGGAGGAACATCCAACAGTCTACAGGTTATGTCACATACTTCATTAAACCTTGTACTCCTGTTTTGAGAGACTATACCTAGCCTAGCCATGACATTTTCTTTCTTTTGGATAAACCCTTCAAGCCAAGTTACATGAGTAGCTTCTCTCTCCATAATCAGGTGCCTTTGTTTGTCCATATATTGTTCAAATTCTGCATCATTGAGTTCTGGTAATTCAGAAGCCTCAGACAGTGCCTTCAGCTCTTCATTGAACTGTTCTTGGATAAAAGTTTGGTTGGCACTTCTGACTTTGCTAATCTCATCATCGTCTGATTCTGATTCAAAATCATCTGTGTATTCCCCTGTGTCTTTGGAGTTGTCCGCATTTTCTTGTTTTTTTCGACGCTTGACCTTCTTTTGTTTTTGATCGTCACTGACCTGTTCTTGCGTCAATGTTTCTTGCTTTTTGTCCTCATTTTCGTCTTTCTGTGGCTGTGGGGATGGTATGACTTTAGGTGAATTCACAGCAGGTGCTCCTAGCCTGGGTAGGTTTGCTGCCATGCTTGAAGTACGAGAGACATTCTTTTTGTCCAAGTTACTAAGCTCCTTCTCCATTGCTCGAGCAAATTCGGGGTCAGTCACATCAACATTTTGTCGCTTTGTGACTTTTTTCTGTCGGCTGCCTGGCTTTGACAGGTTACTAGTTTGGCGTGACACATTCATTTTAACCTAAAGATACAAGAAAAAGAAGAGAGAAGAGATAATGTTACAGTGTTAAGCCATGATGATTTATATATTTTGTCATGACAGAGTAACTCTTATAATAGTTAAATAGTTAAAGCATAATTTCATTACAAAATACTAGTCATGATTTTCCTCTAACTGAATTACTGGGCTGCAGTTGTTAATAATAGAATGCAAAACAAACTGTTAAGATAGAGAAGCTTCTTCTTCAGTCAACTTGTGCTTCATGCCTATGTTCAGGATCTTCAAAACAGTTAAAGCTTCTTGATTGATTTATTAGTTTAAAGGAGAAACAATTGACTCACCTGTTTAATTATTTGCCAAATCACAGTTATATGTATCAATATATCTTTTATTCTGAGTGCATTTGTACTGTTTTACACATATCCATTTTTGTCACAAGCATTTTGTCCTAACATTTTGACAAAAACACACAATATATCTGATACTATCGCACTGTTGTATGAAAAGATTTATTATATGTGCTTGTCTTATTGATACATAATAAAATCCCTCCCTAAAATTGACGAAAGCTCTTAACCCATGACAATAGTATTGATCTGTCACGATTGACAAGTACCATGTAATAAACCTGATCAACAGCTACTTTAATGAACAAAGAAATTCAACACCCAAACCCGAAAAAACTACCTGATAAATAATTTGGTGAAAATTAACTTAATTAACTTTTTAATTTACAAATTTCCGTCAAGTTTTGATCTAAAAATATTGTTCAGCTTAAACAGTAAACATATATCCATATATATTTTCAGATTGTTTCTCTAAAAACTCTTGATTCATTTTTCTTACTTTTGTTTTATTTTTATGCAATTATTGTATTACACTAAGGAAGATATTGGATAGTCTTGTTTTTGTAATCAAATCTTTAATTGTACCACGTAAAACTGTTATGGAAACTTTATTTGACTATTCATATTTGTTGGACTAAAATCTTTTAGGATGATCTTTAACTGTTGTGGATTAAATCAATTTATTACACAGGCTGGTGTTGGGTTGTTACAGAGAAGATACAATGGGATTATACATACACAGACTATTGAGCATGTCTTCAGTGGATTATTGGCTGAGAGGATTATTTTATCATGCTATGAAGAAAATGTCTTACATTGGAATGTATAATCAAAACTATCTGTGTAACAAAGTAACAATGTCTTTAAGCTATCAAAATGTGTATTCTATTCATACAAGAAATTAAAAACAAAATGCGTTATATTGTTACGAATGAAAATAATAATATATAAGTAAAGCAAAATTTTGATAACCATCCTGTTACAATAAAGTAAAAAGAAACATTTCCAAAACACTTTTAAGTTTGACATTTTTAATTTAGTTTACTCTGATACCCAAAATATATGAAGCAATTTAAGAGCACACACCTCAGTTTAAGCCTCTAACAAAATGTAAAACGATTTCATAATTTTATCTGCATGACATTTTATATGCGAGCACAAGTAGTTTCAGTCAATGATAACCAGAACAGTAAAACGTTCAAAAGATTAGATCTCTAACAAAGTTGAACCGCCAACATAGTGAAATCTTACCTCATTGCCCCAATCCCAAGTCAGTGAAAGTCCCATATTGGGAATACAATATTTATTTTATCAACACTATTTTATATACAATTAGACGCACATAAAAGACATATATTCAACAGATGCAAAACAATGCCACATTAACAAAAGGTCACGATAATTTAATTTACATAAGGTGACCTTACCATGAGATTTTATTACCAAGATAAGGTGGCCTTAAACCGGGAGAAAGGTCACCATCATTTACATAATTTAAGGTGACCATACTGTGAAAGTTAGATTACTAAGATAAGGGTGGACTTAAACTAGATTAAGATTAATTTTACATTACAAAATGTTAAATAGTGTAAATAGGAATTTGGAATATAAGGTTGGAAGTTAAGTTGGAGGTAAGATTATGATTGTAGTTCAAATTTATGATGGAGTGGATAAAAGTTAAGAGGGATCCAAGATGATTTGGAGTTACCTGGAGATAGAGAAAGCAATGTCTTAACAGCAGCGACTGGGCAGAGAGGACTGGAAGTTAATCTTTTTTATGCAGAAACTATTTTGACTGCATTTTTTGCATGCAGGGTCTTTGCCCATTTGATTAGTATTTGAATGCTGGGAGGGGCAAAAATATATCACCTCAGGCAAGCTGATGAAGGGGAAAGTAAGCTGCAGCCAAATGAGGGACTAAATTTGATATTCTTAAGAAACAAAAGTAGGCAACCAAATATACAGCATTGAACACAAAACCCATGTACATGAAGTTACATTGATGTATGATTTTTGACAGCAAAGGGATACATATGATTTTGTTAATTCACGCTTTGAAAGGTCTGTTCAAAACGAGGGCTTGGATCTACAAAGGATCTTGGATCTACAAAGGGGGCGACATCCAAAGCATATAAATTGAATAATGTTTTGATTGCTTAATGTGGCGTGTGTCCGTTAGGGAAGTACCTTTTTTCAAAATTCTTTTTTTTCCACACTTTATTTCCCATAAAAACAGTATACACCAAATCAAATCTTTCACACATACAAAAACACACACCTGTAAGTGATAATGCATTTGATTAATGTGGGTGTTCCACCACACGACTAAGGCTCCCGATTAAGGGTTTTGGGGGGTCGGTTTGAAATATTTGCTTAGTCCCAGGCGTCCTGTAAGGGTCGGTTGTGGTCGGTTGGGGCCGTGTGAGAAATCAAACATGTTTGATATTTCACACGACTACAACCGATTCATATTTCCCGCCGTCAACAAAATGTCCAGTCCCAGGCGTCCTCAGGCCTCCTCAGACCCAAATTTACAGAGTCGGTTGTTGTCCCAGGCCGCCTGCGACCCTTAGTCCCAGACCTCCCTAGCTTAGTCCCAGGAGGCCGGTTGTTAATCCCAGACTCAAATATGATGCGTATGAATTTCATGCGTCTGAAAGTGGGTCGGTTGCATTAGTCCCCGGAAGCCTCAGACCGTCTGCGGTGTCCTGGGACCCAAAAATCAAGGTCTGGGACTAAGAACCGACTAAGGGTAACCAACCCTAACCGATCCAAACCGGCCTCCCCAGGACGCCTGGGACCACGCATTTTCAGTCTGCGGCGGCCTGAGGACACCCCAGGCGGCCTGGGACTAACAACCGATTAAGAACCGACTGTTTTCCGCGCGTTGGAAATTAAAACGAGGCAATGAGCAGGTCTGGGACTATATAAGCGACCGCGCACACATTCTCGTTGTTACTGACTGTTTGGCTACTGAGAGACGTGTGTCACTGATTTGTAGGGGTTTTCAGTTTTTATTTTATGTTTTATATACTTGAGCTTAGGGCAAATTTCACAGTTAGGAGACACATTTTACTATTTCTTTATTATTTTGTCGACTGGATTATGAGGAAAGAGAAAGGAGGGAAGAGGGGAAGGAAAAAGATGGATGAGAGGGAGAAGGAAAGTCAAGTAGAGTAGAGGAGTGAAGTTATTACAGAAGAAGGAAGTGAGAGGAGAGAGGAGGAGGAGATTCAGGAAGATCCAGCTATTGGGGAAGCTGTGGCAGAAGAAGAAGAGAGGTGTGAGGAAGATCCGGAGTGCCATTCTTCAGCCAAGAGAGCCAGGGTGTGTGCCACTTTTACAGACAGTGAGGAAGTTTCCATTGTGGAATTTGTAAAGCTGCACCCTGAACTGTATGACAAGGAACATTCACATTTCCACGACAGGACCAGAAGAGAGGCTCTCTGGGCAGAAATATCTGCAGAACTCAAGCTCCAGCCCTTTGATGTGAGAAGATGGTTCGAGTCCCAGCGAACCCGTTATGGGAAGCTGTCTAAGCTCCAATCTGGCCAAGCCCCGAGGGAGATGACCAAGAGACAGTCCTGGGTGTACCAACAGATGGGTTTTCTTAAAACCCACATCAGAAGAAAGGGGGCCAATAGAAGTTCAGGTTTTGAGGCCAGTCCAAATACCAGCAGGCAGGACGAATCACGTGGCTCAACTACTGATACAGAACACCTCGAGTCCAGTGTCCTGAGGGAGAGGAGTCAGTCCATCATTACATCAACGCCCGTTTCAACTACAGACTCCAAGATTCTCGAACACTTTGAGCAGATGAGGACACTTATCTCTGGTTTTCTGCATCAGAAGTCAGACAGGCAGCCCTTCTTTGACTACGTGGCATCAGAGGCCGAGAAGATGACTCAAGAAGAATTTGAAGAATTAAAGGGCAAGATTTTTAGAGACATCAAAACTATTAAGAGTAACCGCAGACGTCAGCCATTGCCCAGAAGATCAGCCACTGTTACCACGGAGTCCCAGAGGGTCGGCCTACTGCCAACAACCACTCCACAGGCGTCTAGTTCCACTCAAGCAGCAGCTAGCAGCAGTTTTGTGTACTATACACCAAGCCCCATTGGCTTCAGCAACCCGACATCTGTCCTAACTGTACAGGACGAAGGGAGCAGACACAATCTGAGTGGAATCTTAAGCCAGCTACCAGATCTGACATCAACACAGATCGTCGAGCAGCCTCAGCAGCAGCAGCAGCAACAACCGCAGCAGCAGCTCTTTACTATCACCACTTCAGCACCGCCTCAACAGCAGCAGCAGCCTCCTCAGTAGCCATCCAGTCAGGGCGGGTCTTTGACCTGCCAGGCCCTTTTCAGGGCCACCAAATCTTCCAAAAACAATTATTCAGCTACGTGTTCTTCCAATTCCCCTCCCAAAACAAAAAAGTTCAGTACAAATACTTATCACAAGAAAAAAAAAGTTCAAGTCCAACACCTACACCACCCCAAACATGAAACAAATAACCCATGGTACCACACATAACAAAAAAGGCCACATAAAAAAAAATGAAAAGTAACTCCCAATATGGCCATTAATCAGCCCATTTTTAGATTAAAATCCATGGGATAGTTTAAAATCTTTAATAGAAAAGTCCAACACTTACACCTTCCCTAGATTTAAAAGGCATTATCACATACTTACCAACCCACAAACAGACAAACCCAACACCAAACATAACCCCCAAATAACAAACCCAGTACCAAACCTAACACCCAACTACCAAAAATAAACCCAACCCCAGTAACCACCAAGCAACAAACACACAAACCCAAAAGTAAATAGAACCCATGCCAACAAACTGACAAACTATTTTGCAAACACAATCCCCCATTATTGAAAGCAAAACTAGTTCCATGGGTATATTTTCCAAATTTTTGTGATTAGAAGTGAAGATTTAAAATTGAAGATTTCCATGAAAACCTTTCTGCTACAAATAAATTTGAAAGCCATGAACAAAAAGAATTGGTGAAATTATGATGTGGATTTGAAAATATATAAAAAAATAATTTAATTTCGGATATAATGTGTGACTTTGTGTTTGGCTTTTGTTTAACAGTGGGTTTGTCTGTTTGTTGGGTGAGAAAGTTGTGTCTGTCTGTTTGTCCGTCTGAACAAGTTATGTTTGGCATGGGGTTTGTCTGTTTGTCCGTCTCAACAAGTTATGTTTGGCATGGGGTTTGTCTGTTTGTCCGTCTCAACAAGTTATGTTTGGCATGGGGTTTGTCTGTTTGTCCGTCTGAACAAGTTATGTTTGGCATGGGGTTTGTCTGTTTGTCCGTCTGAACAAGTTATGTTTGGCATGGGGTTTGTCTGTTTGTCCGTCTCAACAAGTTATGTTTGGCATGGGGTTTGTCTGTTTGTCCGTCTCAACAAGTTAAGTTTGGCATGGGGTTTGTCCGTCTGTAGCAAACATAGCTGATTAAATGTTTTTGGAATAATTGGTAGTCCTGAAAAGGACTGTTGTAGTTAGTCCTGAAAAGGACTGGTTACTGCAGCAGGACTTATATTCTGCCATCTTGCCAGGCCACTGCTCCCTCATTGTTGAAGTAGTCCTTCAGGTAATCCCTCTGTCTTTTGGCTTCTCTAGCAGGGTTTCTGTCTTGGCCACCACCAGCAGCACCCCCAATCAATCCACAATCATCAGGTACATCATCATCATCATCCTCCCCAGGCTGCTGACCACCAGGTTGACCTTGATACTGGCTTCTCAGTATGTTGTGTAGAACAACACAGGTCAAGACCACTTCCCTGACTGTTGCTGGGGATAGTTCAATAGTTGTCCTCATCACCCTGAATCTTGACACAAGGATGCCAAAAGCGTTCTCCACCACTCTTCTGCCCCTTGAAATTCTGTAATTGGCAATCCTTTCCTCTCTGGTTAACATCCTTCTGCCATAGGGTTTCATGAGCCAGCTCTTCAGGGCAAAAGCATCATCTGCCAGGATGAAGTAGGGGACATCTCTACCACCCTGGGTTATAGGATCTGGGTCAGGGAAGCCTATCCTGCCATCCTCAATCCTCCTCTTCAGCTGAGAGGCATTAAATATCTGGCCATCCGAGCAGGATCCTTCAGTACCCACATCCACCCATCTAAACTTGTACTGTCCATCTACCAGGGCCAACATCACAATGGAAAAGAATCCCTTGTAGTTG
Source organism: Sabellastarte sp. h YS-2021 (assembly GCA_964017235.1). Lineage (NCBI taxonomy): Eukaryota > Metazoa > Annelida > Polychaeta > Sabellida > Sabellidae > Sabellastarte > Sabellastarte sp. h YS-2021. The sequence continues at coordinate 31,325,570 of OZ024937.1, read as the reverse complement.
TGGTAGAGGGCTCCAGTGTTCTTGGGCTTCTTCAGGGCCACATGCTTCCCATCCAGAGCTCCCAGGGCATGTGGAACATTCCATCTGATCCTGAATTCCCTCTCCAGTTCTTTCCACTCATCTGGGGTTGTAGGACACTTCAGGTGCTCCCTGGTGAACTCATCCTGGATGGCCCTGCAGACCTCTGGTATAAACTTGGAGATGTTGGATCTTCCAACCCTGAACTGACAGGACAATGATGTGTAGGACTCTCCAGTGGCCAGATATCTGATGGTGAGGGCTAACTTCTCACCAACACTTATTGGTGCTCTGTAGTTGGTGGCCTGCCTGGCTAGGTGTGGTTCAAGTCTGGTCTTAATCATTTCAAAAAATTCTGGGGTCATCCTCATGTAGTTGGTGAATCCTGGAATATCTGTGGCATAAAGATCAGCCATAATGTTGTGGTAGGCCCCCCTCTCCTCTCTCTGTAGCAGCCATGGCCTGACCCACATGTTGTGCCTTCTTCTAGGTCTCTGTATGGGTGCTGGTGGTGCTGGTGGTGGTTGCTGTGGTCGACGTAAAAAATGGAAATACATGATTATTTGTAACTGAATAAAAACCAAAAAAGCCCTAAGTTGTTGTTGAATCTGTCTTCCATTAAAAGGTGGCATCCTGCTGTGTTCCTAGAAAAGCAATGATGATTAGATCGCGAATTTTATATATATATACCCAGAAAATCCAGCAACTTTGGAAAACAAGAATCGGGGATCCTGGTCTGGGGAAGACTGAGGAGGCCTGAGGACGCCGGTAGTTAATCGTGGGTTAGTCGGCTCTTAGTCCCAGGAGGCCTGAGGCGTCCTGGGACCCAGTCGGTATGTGTACGACAGGATCGTAATTGAAACCGACCTGAAAACTGGCTTAGTCGGTTCTTAGTCCCAGACCAGTCGGGGACTGTCTGCGGCCGCCTGAGGCGTCCTGGGGACGATCTGTTCTTAATCCCAGACTTGAGTACCGACCCAGTATTCCCGCCCATTTTTGTTATTTTCCCACCGACTGTCCACGATTAAGGGTCGCCGACAGGATCGGGGCTTAATCTTTTGGTGGAACAGGGGCATAACTATGCATTCATATACATATGATAGACATAACAAAGTTGGTTTACTATTTTTTCTTGGTTTATGCAATTAAACCTTAAAGAATAATTATAAGCCTTTTTATCATCACATAACACAAATAACATAATAATTACATATAATAGCTAATTTGGTAACCTCTTCAGTTATTGTTTCTATTTCTGTGAACAGTTCTTTCCAATTTTGCCATATTTGATCAAATTTCTTGTTCCATTTCAACTTTGACAACAGGTCTTGTTCAAGAAATGTATTTTTAATTAATTTTTGCAACCAATATATGTTAAAATCTTTCTTCTTTGAGGCACATTTAAAAATATAATACCTTGTTATGATTAAGATAAAATTTAGAGGCCAAAATGATTTATCAGATATAGGATATCCTAATGTTAAGATAGTTGCATTAAAATTTAAATTTAAGTTTAATTTCTGGTTTATCCAGGCATACACATTTTGCCAAAGATTATATACTTTTGGACACTCAGAAAATAAGTGCACTAGTGTTTCCTTGGAATTTTGACATATTCTGCAATTTTCAATATCAGATATTTTCGTTTTGTACAAGTAATAGTTAACTCCTAAAATACGGTGCAAAATTCTGTACTGGGACCAAATGAACACATTGTCATTTATTGCAAAAAACAAGCTTTATATAGATTTTTCCAATTTTCTTTGTCGATAATTTCTGTTAAGCTTTCATTCCATTTTATTTCATTTGTGTGGGATATTTCTTTATCAAAAATGGCCAAATAAATACTTTTTGTTGAAGTTTGACTGTTTGCAATAAATTTGATATGAAATGGTATGTATGGTCTACACATTACAAATTTTTCATCTGTTTTGTGATGGTTAATGAACTCAGAAACTACCTTTTTTACCATATAGTAATTAAGGAAATTTATGTTTATGTCAAATTTTCGCTTTATGTCATCCATACTCAAGAATTTACCCTTTTTTTGACCATGATTGGAGATACATGTTATTTCTGCTCATGAAGCTGTTGTACCAGATACCGCAGCTCAAGATATCTACATTGGAATTGATCTTTTGTGATTTGCAGGCTTCCATCCAATATGTAAAGACTGCCTTCCAAAATGGATTTAATTTTATCTTATTAACTGACCACCATACACTACCGAGTGTAAGAAGGTTGTTGAGATCACCTACTGTATTTAAGAGGAACTGATGCCAAATTGGTTCTTTATTAAAGAGTATTTGTTTTATCCAATTTAATTTTACAGCTTTTTCAAAGTTCTGAATGTTTATCATTCTGAGACCTCCATTAGTATAATCAGCACAAATAGTAGTTCTTTTTATCTTATCAGGCTTTTCACCCCAAAGGTATCCAAAAACATTGTAGTTATTTCTTTCAGAGTTTTTTCAGGAGTTGGAATTGACATGAATAAATGATTAAATAATGGCAAGATTAATGTTTTTAAAATAGTAATTCTACCCAGTGGTGTCAGAATTCTCTGTTTCCAGAGTTTTAAGATAGCCCTAGCCTTATTTATGATTTTTTCAAAATTTACAACAGGCATAGTATCTAGTTTGGTGGAAAATTCAATGCCCAGTAACACAAAATCCTGTTCTCCCCACTTGAAATCATATGTTACATCTAACTTACACTTACAGTGCCTTTTTGAACCGATCCAAATTAATTTTGTTTTATCAGCATTCATTTTAAGCCCTGAAAGATTACCAAATAATTCTAAAATATTTAAGGCAGCCTGCAAGGAACCTTTTGTACCATCTAGTATCAAAGTAGTGTCGTCTGCAAATTGTGTAAGTTTTAGAGTTTAAGTTCCAATAAAAATACCGTGTACATCTTCGCTGTACAATATCATTAAGCTTAAGATTTCTGCTCCTAATATAAAGAGATAGGTTGAGATAGGATCTCCTTGTCTGCATCCTCTGCCTATGGGTATTGATTTGGATAGAATTCCACACTGCAAAACATATGCGGTTATATCATTGTTAAAAAGTTTTATCCAGTTTATAAAGGATTCGTTCAGTCCAAAGATGTGTAATACATCATAAATAAACTGCCATGAGACAGAATGAAATGCCTTCTCAAAGTCAATGAGCATTAGAAGGCCTGGGATTTGTTTTTTTTTTCTGTGTAACTAAGTAAATCATACACAATGCGGGTATTTTCACCGATATGTCTACCGCTAATAAAGCCAGTTTGAGTTCGAAATTACATTATTCAAATATGGCTTTAATCGATTTGCTATAGCAGTGGAAGCCATTTTGTAAATAACACTTAGCAATGAGATTGGACGCCAATTCTTTATGTATTTTCTATCTTTGTTATCTTTGGGAAGACAAGTTATTATGACTTGCCTTAAAGAACTTGAAAGTTTGCCCTTCTTGTAGCATGCGTTTATTGCATTTTTAATAAAATATTTCATTTTACTCCAAAATACTTTGAGAAATTCTGAAGAAATACCATCAATCCAGGGGTTTTATTGCATTTCATGTTTTTAAGAGCAGTACCAAGTTCAGATAAAGTTATTTCATCACCAAAATTGAGACATGGAAATTTGTTTACATTTGATACATCAATAAGATCTCCTATGTTTTTTCTGGGCTTTTGCTCATTTTCTCCAAAAAGTTTTGCATAGTAATTCTTGACCTCTTCTAGTATCTTACATTGATCATTTGTAATTGTGCCGTCAGGTAGTTCAAGCTTTTTAATTGTTTTATCAATATAAGATTTACTTTCTAGTTTGCAAAAAAAGATGTTGGCTTTTCTCCCTCGCTCAGCCATTGCATTCTAGATCTTACTAAACTCCCTTTTAGTTTTTCTTTATGCAAATTTTCTAATTCTGTTTTTTATCTTCCAGTAATTGAATATTATCTAGATTAGGCATATTTTCCAATTCATTTATGTCTTTTATTAAGTTAGATTCCATAGTGTTTTGTTGCTTTTTCAAATATGATCCAAATTTAATGGTTTCACCTCTTATTCTCATAACCAAAACTTCCAAAAAATAGGTCACTTTCTATTGTAAGTTGAATGTCATCATTTGTATTAATGTACTCACAACTGTATATTGGTAGTGCATACTTAAATTTTTCTTCAATAATGACTTTATTTATAAGGTCTAAATAATCTTTATTTTTCAGCAATGTATTATTCATTTTCCACACTCCTTTTCCATGATTAAACTTACTTAGACAAATTTTCAATTCAATAATAGAATGGTCTGATCTATAACTAGATTTAATATTGCAATCTGTTATTACATCTGTCATTTGGGTTGTAGCTAGGAAATAGTCTAGGCGACTTTTTTTAATGGCCTCTTTCGGGTCCAAGTGTATTTTCTTTCATTAGGATGAAACCACCGATACACATCACACAGACCCAATTCTTGTAACATTCCTACCATTTTCAATCTTGATTTTGGGTTATTTGTTCCTACATAATTATAACAATCCTCAGTAGGGTTTAAGACAAGATTTAGATCTCCACAGATAAGTACATAGTGACTATCTTCAATTAAGGCTAACTGTTTGATTTCATCAAAGAATTTTGGTTCATCTTTATTGGGACCATACAAAGAGATTAAATTAATTTTCATTCCATTACATGTGATTAGGAGTTGTATGTAGTTCCCTTCAGTGTCTTTATTGACCTGATTAACTTTATATTCAAAATTGTTATTTAGCAAAATTGCTACACCGCGTGAATTCGATTTTGTTCCATGTAAATATACATCTGGCCAAATTTGTTTTATGGAATGAGCATCATTCTCAGTTAAATGTGTGTCCTGTAAACAAACAATAGAAGCTCCCATGTCTTTCATATAGCTGAGCACGTCTAGTCTTTTTTCATACGTTCTTAAACCTTGACAATTTGCAGACAACACTTTAATACTATTTATTATCATAGACATTGTAGTCTTTATAGTTCCTCCAGACTAGAAATATCATGAAGTACAGTATAATAGTTTTTAAATGGCTCTTGTTTCTTTTCAATAGCATGTCATGCATGCACATATTACATAGCTCAATGATGTGTGTTATTTGTAAAATGGTACTTAATTCAAACAGAAACAGTGACATCTTAAATAAATAACTGTACAAGGAATACATTTTATAAAGAGAAAGAAAGCAAAACAGAAAAAGAAGAAAAATAAACAGAAAAAGAAGAAAAATAAACAGTAAATAAATAAAAGTAATACGCAACCAAGAAGGACACACAGAATTTAAAGTACAGAATATTAAAAATATATGTGGTATGATCATAATCTCAAAGTAAAGGTAGTTTAACAATTTTTTTAGGTATCTGACAAAATTTGTAGGACATACATAATAAAGTCAAATAATGATTACGAGAATAAAGAAGCAATCACTGCCCGTGAACAGGTTTTGTGTCAGCTGAATGTGTGCTTTGAGTTTCAGATTAGAAGTGAAAGAAGGAAAGGACAGATAAGTTGTGCCCTGCAAATTTTTTTCAGTAGTAAAGTACCAAGTTTACTTTTAAGGTATAAAAAGTAAACATATTTGAACAACATACTGTAAATGCAATAGTTTTCACTTTACTACTGATTTACTCAGTGATAACCTCAAAGTTGCTATTACTCAGCTATGTAATGATGTTATAGGTCTGCAATTTCACTATGTGATAGACTGAGAGGTGGGTAAATAACATATTTACAGAAATTACTGTAAATGCAATAGTTTTAAAGTTATGGCTGATTTACTCAACAGTGAGAACCTCAAAGTAGCTATTGCTCAGCTATGACATGAGCTACGGGTCTACTATTTCACTATGGTATAGCTTACCCATAAGTAGGTGAATATCATATTTAAACATAATAATCTAAATCTAATAGTTTTCACAACCAGTTTTACAACTGATTTACTCAACAGTGAAACTCGAAAGCAACTATTACTAACTCATCTATACAATGATTTTACAAGTCTGCAATTTCATTAAGTTACAGCTGACCCAAAAGTAGCTGAATAACATGTTTATGCTAAATACCGGTACTTTTAGATGGAAAGTAGACACTTGACCTAAAAGACATGATTTAGTTGTGGATTTGTGTTTCGCACATTAAGGTGTGTGGGTCCTCATTCTTGGGAGGCCATCATAGATTCTAATTTATATAGTTAGTCCTTTTATTAATTAGTTGTCCCCTTTCTGTTTTACAGAATGTGGACACTTAATTGTGGCCGTTGTATGTTATGTGGTTTTTCATTAGCTGTTAGAGGACTGACCACTACCAAGGGATAATGACATTGTCATTCTTGATTTAATTATCGACAGGCATGCATCAGAATTTTTTTTTTTACTTTTTAGTGTTTATAGTTTTGATCATCATGCAATTACAACATGGAAGCCAGTTGTTATAATCTCAGATCCACGAGAAGGGAGGAAGCCCTCATATCTGTTCAACTACAGCTTGTATCTGAGGAGGACTTTGTGACGCAGTCATTAGGGTCTCGCCACCCTGCATCCAGGCAAGTCTCTTTCTCTAATAATTCCAGCAGCACAAGTGATTTAGACCTTGACATAAGCCAGTTACAAAATTCAGATAGGGAATTAGGTGTGTCACACTCGGTTCACACAGTTCTTTCGGTTCTGGTCAAGATGCTCGTTTGAGTCACAGTGGTCATACCTCTGGTGCCTCTGTCACTGAGGAGTCAAATCTTATGCAAAATCAGATAAATCAACAAATCCTTGCACAATTGGGTGCTCTAAGTGTTAGACTCATAAATATTGAAAATAATACCCAGCTAAAGTTGCAAAACAATTAAGATAGGACTAAAATCAAATCCTCCCAGAAATCACAATGAGTTCAGAAAACTAAATCTATGGACACAGTGTCACAGTCTGATACAGTTGTGGTTCCCTTCAGCTCACAATCCTTTACTGGAAATTCAGGTATTAAGTTTCCACCTCCAATGTTATGAGAGAAGAACAAAAATCCAATAAGAGGTACAATTAAGATTAAAAATTGGTTGGAAATGCTAGATCAGGTAATTTGAAAATCAAATCTCAGAGAAGGGGTATTGTCGACGTGTATGTGGAGACTCAAGCCAAATGGTCTCATGAGTATGTGCTTGGTGGTCAAAACAAAGAAAGAATTACATACAATTACTCCTATTCAGTGGATGGCTGGGTATTGCAGGATCATGTGAGAGGACAGTAGTGTTCAGAACAGAGATTTGATGTTGGATTATGTAATAAATTTATTTGAGGATGCTGTCGACTTCTCATGGTCTGCTGCAAAGGCCAACCATGCAGTGTTATAAAACGTATCGAGCAGGGAGAAATTAATGGTTGGCATGAGGTGGACAAAACTGATAAGGTTAGACATACTCATGCACAAAGCCATGTTCAGGTCTAGCCCCAAAATTTAAAACAGGACAAAACTCATACTACTTTCAAGGCTGCTCCCTGCGTATATTTTAATAAAAATACATGTTTACAAAAACACACTCATGAAACAAAAGGCGTCCTCTATAAGCATATTTGTTCTGCTTGGACAATAATGGCAAGTCAAATTCTGACTCTCAAATGGACTGTGGAAAAAATAAGACAAAAGAAGTAGGTCTGTGCGTGTTTTCATTTGACCAAAGATATGTAAGAAAACTAGAGTTTTTGCAAATACTAATTGCACTTGTTCTTATGTAAATACATTGCAAGTATTGTCAAAGAAACAGGCTAAGTTATTATTTTTGAAAGGACTTTCATTTGCTAATACAGTAAGTCACAGGTCATACGCCAATGTGGTTGCTAGTTCTGTGGTTCTATAGTTCCTCTATAATTTGCAGATATGTTAACAAAGTCCAGGGTTCGAATCTGGTTCCTACTATTTTTCGGGCTGGCACCTTGGTGCCAACTAGGTTATTCCTGGGGGGACTTTAATATTCACTTTAGCTTTCACCACCATGCTGTTTGTAATCTTTTCTCTGATTGGCTGTTGCATCCCCCTGTGTTAAAATCTACTGACCCTTCTTCCATTTGCATTCTAGATGTGGAAGGGGTAACAATGAAAATAAAACTTTTTGTTTCCCACCCATGCTTTTGTGTGGACCCACCCTAATATTTTTGGATGGATGCTAAGATGTGTTATAGTTTCAGACCATTTGTGATTCAATCATCATGCATCATGTGTTCATTCCACCATCTTTAGGAGGCTCCACTTGGCTTCCTGCTTGTGGTTCACAGCGAGGTTTCCACTGTTCCTCTACTTCTGGACGTTTAGACCATGGGCACAATATGATAACTTGTTTTACCATACCTTGCATGAATATGCTTATTATTGCTTTCATATATACAATGATTAATCATGTTTCTAGAAACTTTATTGCTACATTTGTGATAACTGCTGTGTATAATTATGATGTCAGTTGTACAGTTTATTTATGTGTTCTCTCTTACTAGATGCAAATATGTGTTTTATTGTGTTTATCATACCATCTTAACTTATATTATCCATGACCTCTTCATCTTATGATTTTAAATTGATATTGTAACTTGATCTGTGATCTGGCATTATGACCTATCTGTGTCATATAACACGGCTTCTTCAAGGTCGAGCTTACACTTGAAAATTTCCAATCACAATGATCTGCTTGGGTGTCACAGTGTGGCCTATCTTTCTTACATTGTGACGTCCTTGCCTCTGTGTCTTTTAGTTATATGAGTAATTTCCAATCAAAGTCATAATATATGAACACTGTTAGCTGTGGCTTTGTAGAGCTTTTAACCTTAAGTTAGTGGTGTTCTTATGCCTTCGTCTGTCTTAGTGGTAACTTACTGTTATAGTATCTTAATATCCAGATGTATTTCTGGTTCCAACTTTAAGTTAGGGCTTAAAGTTAAAATGAGTAATTTCCAACCACAGTCATACTATCTGACCACTGTTGGCTGCAGTCATGTATAGCATTCTATCCTTCAGCCGATGGTGTTCTTATGTCTTCGCCTGTTTTAGTGGTTACTTACTTTTATAGCACCATCTCTTAATATTTTACCATCTTCCCAGGCCCCTGGCTCACTTGCCTTATATCTGAAGGGCCCTTGTAACATGGCCTCACACACCCTCCGGTTCAATCTTTTGAATTGAGTTTATTTGATTTTATATGCTTCAAATTTATATTCATACGCTTCCTTTCCTTTCGCTTCCTTTTACCTCTCACAAAATCACTTCATCCTGACCTTTGGTCATGGCTTTGGTGGCATTTCTCCCCCTTTTTAACATTTTCTCTACTACTTTCAACATTATTCACTTTATTCACCTAGTACAAACTCTAAATTTGTTAATTTTAATCTCATCTTTCCCCAAGGTCGGGTATGACCTTTCTTTTGACCTTTACATTGTTATTCAAGGTCATTATCATTCACTACATTTTCTATATTAAATTGTACCGAGGTGGTGCTGTGTTAAAGCAATGCTATCATATAGATCTTAGTTTGTAAATTTCCATTCATATTCATCTGTTAAACATAATACTTTATGCTTATCAATTTATAGATCTCAGTTGGTAACTTTTGCATTTATATTCTGCTTTAAAGACAATGCTTTAGTAGTCATAGAATTTATGTCATAAAATTCTCTTTAAAGTTTGATTAATGTATGAAATAATATTATCTTAAAAGTCTTAATAGATAATAAATATTATAAATTTTCCCAACTGCCAAGTTTTTCTTGGGTTTGGTCCATTGGGGAATGATTGTAAGAAGTTCAACAGTGCAAACAACAAACTGCTGTTGCATTTGGATGCATTCCACTTTTGCCCATAAAGTTTTTTTTACTGAATCTCCTTCATATTGATAAACTATAAAACAAAATGTTGTGTAATTGAATAGTTTTTTAGACTTTAAATAAACTCTACCTTATATTCAATTGTCTTGTTATTGAATAGTTCGATCTGTTATGACAGTTCTCATCAGTGGCTGTGGTTTGGGGATTACAGAGGGGTTCAACATTTCCAAGCCCATAAAGCCACTGCTATCTCTAGACATTTTACATCACCAAAACACATGGAGAACAAACTTCCAAATTTCTATAGGTTGTAGGATATAGTTAAATGTGATTTTAAGGTAGATAGGTGGAAACACCAGTTGGATACCTACTACATTTTGGATTTCCTCTGGGTTTTGACAGGACTTCTGTTTTAGGTCATAGTGATAAGAATCACAATTCCACAATAAATTTTCCGAGTCATATTGATAAATGTATTCAAGAGGAGCTTCAACACAAAGGTATATTTGGTCCTTTTCACTGTTTACCTGTTGGAGCCCACATCTCGAGTGACTAATACTAAGTCACTATAATTGACTGATGTGCACCATAATCTGTTAATGATAGTGTTGAATGACGCTTGTCTAGGTAAGTACCCTCAAACTCAATTCACTTGACCCTGTTGCAAAAATTTAAAGTTGATATCAGTAGGGCATTTTGACATATTACAATTGATGCTGGTGATATTGACGTGCTGGGTTTATCTGGATCTGGCCCTACCTATTGTTTGAAGATGAGGGTAATTTTTCTTTCAGAAAATAAGCGATGCTGTAAGATTTATAATGCATCACAATTGTCAGAAAGATCTTCAGAATTATATCGATGATCTTTTGTATTATGACCTTCCTTCTACTATAAATTCTTTTTAGTAATTCTTACATCACTTGCTTCAAGATCTGGGTCTCACAAACAGCGACAAAAAGCTCACACCTCCACGTACTCCAAGGTATATTGTTTAATAATGTTATTTTGATACCTCAGAAAAACTGTAAGAAATAATAATCAAATGCCAAATTTGGACCTCTAGAATGGACCTGTTCCAGAACCGATCAGTTCATTTATATGTCTAGTGGTTGCACTCAAGACCATTTTGGATACTGTTCCCCATTCCAGGGACTCTGCTGCATTTGACTAATTCATATGCCAGGAAACATTTACAATCTGTATGTGTCTTTTTATATTTGCCCAAACATGTCACTTTTCATGATTTCAGGAGAGGTGGTGCCACTTTGGCTTTTAGGCTTGGCTTCCCACTTGAAAACATTCAAGTGCAAGACACCTGGCCATTCCAGTGTGTCTGGCGCAACATACAGAGCCCCCTCTGCTGCTTTAGTGGTCTCTACTGCTTTTCATAATTCTTTGGGTGTTTGGGTGCTCTTTATATTCTTATCTCTAAATAAATTGGATCTCACCCGTTTTAACCACATTGCTTTTTGGGGCAAGGACAAGTTCCTTCTGTGACCTTCAGAGGTTGCCTAGTCCCCTTGACATGTTGTATGCTTTATTCTTAATCTCACTTATTTTTAGATTATTTGATAAATAACAATTTAACTCGGTTATCCCCTTTAGTATTCAAATCGTTGACCTCCAGAGGTCATGCTTCTTATAGTTCTTTTAGTATCATTGTTATTTTAAGTATTGATCTCTATGAGTACATAATTTATTGTTATCAGAATTATTAATTTATAACTTGGGGGACCACACCCCCATCTTATACTTGTGTAGGAAGCTTGTCATTTATTGTTATTAATGTATATTATTCAACACTGATACTGTTCATGAATGTTGTATGTATTGACAGTATATACAAATTTGGTAGTGGTCCCATATTATATAAATGTATATGTTGTATTTTATGTAATAAAATATTTTAATACTCAGTTTTGACTTTGTGGACTGCAGGGAATGCTTGATGATCTTAAGATGAACATGCTGGTGATATAACTGTTGAGTAGGATGCTGGAAACATATCGCAGATCCTTTTTTGTTTGTTTTTTTATTGAAAGAAGAAGCCAATTGAATGGCCAAATATTTGTTGGACTCTGATGATTACAAAGAATCATCGTGTGACCATCATCAAGAACCTGTTGAAGTGCCTTCCACAGCTCCTTTGGGTCATGACTGGTCATTAATGATTGTGTTGCAGTATTCAGCCTTGTCTATGTTTGTGATTGCATTGCAACAGGCAGCTGTCTGTAAAATCTAGTTCTGCTCAACTAAGACCTACCGTTATGCCATATTCTCTCAAATTGATGCCTGATATCTTTGACCCTATGACATTAATCTGATAGCCAACCAGCTGGTTATTTCTTAGATTTTCCACAAACCAGTGATGCATGCCTGTCTGACTAACCACCGAGTGCATGAATGTATTGATCATATAAGTCAGCAGCAGTGCTAGCAGTAGACTTAACAAAGAAAGCCTTTTTTCTGGATCATCGAAAAATTACCGACTGTTATATTGCTGACAAACACACTTGTCTAGGAACTCAGAGGACATGGGTTCAAATCCAGGTACAGGCAGATACATAGTGGCTTGGATGACCACTTAAAATGGCGGTCCTCTGTCATTGGGTCCTATCCCCAGTGGCAGGTTAAAGAACCTCAAGAACATTTATAAATGGTCATCCTTGAGCCTCTATCTTCTCTATAAGTACAATAGGTTGGTGAGTAAACAATCTTAGAAGGTATGCTAATGCATTGGGGAATTACCAGCACTGAATCAGATTCTATTAATGGACTACATTGCCTCATGTTCCAAGCATAAATAAGAAGCAGGGGTGGGGTAAAATATATATTTTATTTACAATTTATACACTAATATATATAATGTTTATTTACAGTCCAAGTAAAACTTTGTAAAATATATAGTTTAATACATTAAGTTAATATTTTAATAGTTCAATAATTTTATAACTTTCAACTTAATATGACAAGAAAGGGCACCTTAAAGATGGCAACCTGAATGGTAGAAGTGATGGAAGGTGAACTTCAGTTCACCTTATCCGAACAAAATTTAAGGCAAACTTAACATAAAGGGTGGCCCTAAGGTCACCTTAAGCATAGCAACATTTACAAGAGAAAAGTTCTGAAATGAGCATCAGGTTGTCGATGATTTAAGGTGGCCTTAAGTGATAATTACTAATATTATTAAGGTTCAGCTTATAACTTTAAGTTGAACTATTTAACTATTTGTTTTGAATGGACATAAACAATTTATTAAAGTCTGTGAATAAGGGAAAAGTGCCCAAACCCCAACTAGTAGGAGGTAGGGACATAAAGATGGCTTTGAAAGGCAAGGGAAACCTTATCAGAAGCCTCATGATCCAGTGTGATATATCTCCAGACGCATTCCGACGTCCAGGTGCCATGGCTTTGAATATCCTGCAGTGCTACATTTGAATTGAAGGCGTAGGTGGCACCTGAACGCCGGAAGGCGTGAAAGGTAAGGTTTGAGTTTTGGAGGTTTAATTTTTTTAAGATAAGGTGAAAATGATGCCTTACCTGTGTGTCAGTGAGAGGAGCCCAACCTTTGAGATTTTTATATTGAAATAATGGTTCATTTTTGGATCCAGGGGTTATAGCCAGTAAATTTTTGATTGCAGTGACTGGACATATGGGATTTGCACCTAATCTAGGGAGTTTTAGAATTTTTACAGTATTCCTTGACTGAATGGTTTTGGACCATTTGACAACTACATGTATACCTGGGGTTGCAAAAATTATGTCTCCCCTTGCTAGATGGTACGGAGCAGAACAGTGACGTACAGTATGTGGGACTAGATTAGAAAGCCTTAAAAAGGATATAAACTGCTTTGAAGACCTGACCCATATAGGTGGAGTCACAGGTTCTAACAATAAGGTGTAGAGTGTCAATGTCTATAATTTTCTTTTGGTGAACTTTGAATGGTCTGTGAAGTGTCATGGCTTTCTGGAAATATTTTATCCTAGGGTCATAGAAAGCCTGAATTGGAAAACCTGATATTGAGAGTTTTGCTTTAATAGCCGATAAATGATTGGCCATGGCTGATGCAGAAGTGTTGTTAGATTCCAGAAATTGTAAGTATGTCAGTATCACGAGGGGTGTCAAGTGGACAACATCCAGGTTCATGAAAACTGTGAAAGCTAGAAATAATCTAAACATACTGGTATAATTTCTGGAAGTTGATGGTCTGAAAGCCATGGTGGTCTTCTGGATACCCCTTTGTATCAATTTAGCCATGGCTGGTTGGAAGCCTAATAAAATAAGGTAATTATATGGACCAATCTATCATAGTGTGACTTTCATTTATTAGCACCCACTTGTGCAGGGGCAGTAACTGACGTAGTGTAATATGTGGATTGGGTCGACTATTCCATCTTGATAGAAGGTCAGCTATAACATTGACCTTACCTGGGATATGGTTAACCTTTAATTCTATGTTCATTGTTGCAATTTGAAACTGTATATTACGAGCTATGGCAGCTAATGTTAGGTCTCTGGTATGTCCAGAGTTTAGCACCTGTACCACTGCTAGGTTATCACATGCTATAGCTACTTTGCTATTTTTCCAGGGTTCTTGCCATACCCTAAGGGCAGCTAAGATGTTCAACATCTCTAGATGTACGATTTGTGGATTCATATATCCTAGGGGAATTTTTAAGGTGTAAACCTCAGAGCCCCACCTGGCTCCCAAGCCCTGAAGGCTAGCATCTAATTCAATGGAATGAGCAATAGGCTTCTGGTGAAAAAATGTGACACCATTATACACAGAAATAAACTTTGAAAACCAGTTAATATCTTGTTTGGCCTCGATAGATATTTTTGTGTAATTTTTGTCCTCCATGGATCTTAAGGTGTCCAACAATCTATTGAGAAAGAATCTGGAAGATCTGACGCATTTGCTGACATACAGGAGACTACCTAGGAGAGATTGCAATTGTCTTTTATTGAAATAGAGTTTATTTTGCCATGGGCAGCATTTCTCCCATATTTCTTTCAATTTCTGAGGGGGTATAGACATAGTGAACGTCTCTGTATTTATTAATATGCCCAAACAATTTAAGCATGTAGTAGGACTTTCAAGTTTCTTATCCAAGACTTGTAAACCTAGTTCTCGTAAGATTTGATGCAACGCGTCAAAAGAGGCGTCAATCTGACTAGGTAAGCCTATTCCAAGAATATCATCTATATAATTTATCACGTCATGATGACGTCGGCGCATGATATGACGCACAGCGTCGCTTAAGCATTGGAACAGGGCACTTCCGTTCCTATACCCGAACGGCAGGCACATATCGACGTAATAATGCTCGTGACGTAATCCCAGGAGATTATATTCTTTGGGATCTAACTTAACATGTCGAAATGCACGACTGATATTGACCTTATAAAGCTTACAACCCTTACCCAGAACTTTTATCTGGTCAGTAATTGTATCTACTGTAGGTAATTTTAGAATAAATGGGGTGCCCAAGTATTGGTCCTTGGGGATACCTGCATTAACAGATTTACCATGAGGGAAGCTAAGGTCTATAATAACCCGACGGTGGGGAGCATTTGGCTTTTTCTGGTCATCATGGGGGATATGTGCATGTTTTCAATGGGCAAGTCCTTAAAAGGGCCCAATATTGCTTTGTAATGGCCTTCCTCATCTAAGTATGCTTGGATATCATCTGGGAACTCAATAGCTGAGGCATGATTGGTTTGTTGACTCATGAGGGTGCCCTCCCTATTATAATCCAAGGGGAAACCAAACCTAATAAGTAAGGGTAACTGTTTATCCCAATAGTCATGCAGATATTGGTCCCACATGTCTGGATTCAGCTGGATTTAAGGTTGATTTGATTTTGCAGGTAATTATATTCTGTAGAATCAGTCATGATTTTATGCAGAGTTATAGGATCTGTATCAACATTGATTGGATTCACATGATCTGGCATAAGCTGACTTCCTAAAGGAATGAAGCCAAACTTAAATTTAGTTTGAGCATCCCATAGGTGGAGAGTTAGACAAGATGGCAAAACATGTTTATATGTGATGGTCTTATTCTTAATTCTGAGGGGCAAGTCATATTTGCTACTAAGGTCAGCTCTTGTGTCTGTGTTTGAGGATAAAGCGAGTGAACTTTGGTTGGAGGCGTCATTATTTGACGCTTTGCCAGTTTTTTCAGGGCAAATGATAGAATTTGCTTCGATTTTTGAGACCTGGTCACCAGATATGCTTCTGCAAGGGGCGTCATTTTTTGAGGCATTACAACGTATCAGGGCAGATACTTGAATCTGCTTCATTTTTTGAGATATGGTCACCAGATTTATCTGTGCATATTACATTTTTTCCCTTAGAAGAGTTCATATCACAATCTATTTCCTCAACTGAGAGTGGGGCAAACCTGTTTTTACACTGAATAACATTTTTTTCAGATAATTGGTGGTTTACTCCTGATTGACCTTTTGAGCACTTGACCTTGATCTTATGACCCTTGAAGGTGTGGTTACAGCCTATATGTACTTTGTTAACGGTTCGATACATGTGATTACCAGTAACACTCATTATTTGCAACGACTTTTGCAGCTTTTGTATTTATGCTAGCATCTGTCATAGGTTCAGCAGCTTTGCGTTTTACAGCTGTTTTCAGCACCTGTGCATAAGACATATTATTAGACCTATATAAGTCCAACTTCCAATTGACACTTTCGCCAAACTTGATACTAGAGCTGTGAATAGTTCTGGTTTTGAACCCAAGTCCTACAGCCGGGACTGTTACAGTAGTATTTGCTTTGTTGTTAAATCCAACTTTCGAAATGGGCACTGCAAATCTGCAGTGCCCTATTCGTCTTTTGCATCCTGTTGTCGCTTATTTCTACAGTCTTTTGATGGGTGTGCAAATTGTTTACCTAGACTGAAGCAATGAGAACAGATATGTCTATATAACTGGCCACTTGTGGTGTGGTCATTCTTATGACTACATTTGGCAGTTTGGTAAAATTTACAGGGGACCCCTTGAGCCTCAGTTCTATTTTTTGAGGAGTTAGGGTTACTTCCGGTATTTGTCACGATTTTTTGAGCATGGGCTCTTCTAAGGCGATCCAGCTTTTCGGAGCTCAACTAGTCAACTTTACCTTCCTCCATGCGACAGAGGATCAGGGCATGAGCCCCTTTTGCCGTGGCCCAACCAAAATCCTGGGCGTCTTCCATGATATCAGTCATGTACTCCAGCATGGCATTTTTAATTTTTACATTTTTTCCTCTCTAATAATAGCACTGAAACCTGCCATCCACTGGAAAGTTGACAAACTATCATATGTGACTCTTGATTTGGAAGTACCTGACAGAATATAATTTTGAGGCCATGGTATTTGTTGTTTTATAGTGACTTGATCGTTACTACCTCTTTGAGATTTGAACTTACCTTTTTCATTTAGCTTGGCAAGTTCCTGAAGTCTGATGTCTACTGCATCCTGAATGTTCTTGGAAGATTTTAAGAACTTTGCAGAAGGGTGTGCTGCTCGAACCCAGGGAACCGGCTATATCGGAACCAGTCTTGACATGATCCTGAAGTTGTTCCTCGGTTCTGTCTATCCTCTGCTCAATGGCCGACAGCCTACAAGTATTTGAGCATTAGGACTGTCATCCACGTTGTGACTACTAACAGTAGCGGAAGTACTTGAAGTACTTTCTACATAAAGTTGGCATTTATTACCCACTGGCCTCCTATGTTCCTCCCCACACTTCGAACAATGAAATCGCTTAGGCATATTAAACACCCCGCATAAATCAGAGAAGAATACTATAATACTGGGCGAATTAGTATGCAAGACAAAATATCACAGAGTTGACAGAAATATAACGGCTTTACTATGTTACATAACTTTTACATAACCAAGAAATATAAAACCTGCCAACTCACCCGTCACGGCAAATTAACACAGAACAATATAATATTATACTGTATACACACTAGGACGCCAAATGTAAATTACTAAAATAAGATAAAATGCAACTTTAAAATCACTTCTTTAAAAGAAAACTTGTAAACTACCACTTTACAAACAACATGAAAATTTTTAACACATGTTACATAAAGCAGTTAAAATGGCGTCCTTGCAATTCGACTTCCCTCTCAAAAGTGAGGAAAGTAGTGTTTTAGCGGGAAATAATTTAATTCAAACGTCAAAGGTCATCCAATGACAATTAAACAAGGCAAACAAGAAGTAACTTTTAACTAGGAACTGGAGCAATGAAATGTGTGGCGTCTTTACTCCCCACCCCCATATGCATTAATAAAGAAATAAATCAGAGCTACAAAGAAATGAGCTACAAATCAGAGCTGCCAAGAATAATTTTAACATTAACCCTTTCTTTAAAAATTATTGGAAAAATATGAAGACTCGCCAATTAAAAGCATTGTATTATACCAATATTTAATTTAGGCAATATATTTATTTAATTATTTATTTAAGTTGCACAATGATCATTCAAGCATGTACAATAACACTTCAATTTGAACACAGAACACAGGAAAAAAAGAAAACATGAAAAATTAAATGTACAGCAAATGAGATTAACTATATATTTTATATGTTATTGGCAAATAAATCACACTTAACTAGAGTTGAGTAAATCTATAATCTGAGATATGTTATTTTTGTCATAATCAAGAAGTAGAGTACAATCTTTCGTTTTAATAAAATCTTAAATAATACCAGCTATGGCAATGTCTTGTTCACTGGGAACATTTGATTCTAGTGTAACAATACAGATGATATTTGTCGAATGAATATTGTGAGCTTAAGTAGTTCAGACTACAAGATACATCAGATTTACTCCCATTCAAGACAATGTTGTAACAGAGTCTAACAATGTCATTGGATTAGACTGACAATTCTGAAGAAACGTTAATTATCTTCTGTGTAATTGCACATCATTAACAACATCAGCAAAGAGCAGATGGACAAGGTTTGAGTGTGTTCTATCAGAAACCTGAATAAGATATCTGCAACATTTATGCCAGGCAATGTATACCTTTTCAGTAGCACTAGAGTCAAAATGTAATACAATATGTTTTGAACAGAAAATATTTTAACTCACCAGTAGCAGAATGGAATTTAAACATTAATGAATTAAATCTAGAATACATTATGTAAATAGCATCAGTTACATATTTGTCACTCCTACAACTCTCCAGCATATTGCCAAGATGTTTTTCCCATTTAGAACTTTGAATATTTTGCAAACTTATTAGCAATGTCTAACAATGTTTTGTGCACTCTTAGATGGGGCTAACAGAATGATATCATCTGCATATGCTAGACCACCTGTGAAGGTACACCCTATGTGGCAACCAAGTCTCTGTTATGCGCTGAAACAAGCCATCAACATAAATGACAAATAAGGTTGTCACGAGGACTCCCCTTGTATGACACCATTCTTTACAGTAAATTTTTCAGAGTGTATTTATCCAATTGACACACATTACTTGATGTGTATCTAGATTAAGAAGCAATCTAGTGACTATCGGCACAAGCCGTAATTACATAGAAGTTTGAACAAGGTAGCATACTGCACTCTATCAAATGCCTGAGAGGCATCTGGAAGCCTGATATGAACATCAGCATTTTTATTGCTGTAGTACTGGATAACTTCCTTCACTACAAGTGATCTGTTTGATGTCTTTCTTAAGAAATATAATGGGGTTATTTTTTATGATACCTTCCAACCAAATTTTGTTGTTGCATTAGATGCATTTCTTCAGGGGTTGGGGTGATTATGATACTATGGTTTATGCACCTCTAATACCTCTGGGTTTGATAATTTTTATATTGCTCACTTGGAGCTATTAAATATTGTAGTGACCTGTAAGATTTGGGCCAACTACTGGAATAATAAGAAAATAACAATACAGTGTGACAACCTTGCAGTGGTACAAGCCTTTAGTTTGGGCAAAGTCAGACATCCAATTCTGGCCACATGTGTCAGAAATATATGGTTGATACCTGGCCTATGAAATATTCAGTTGCAGGTTGCACATGTTTATGGCAAAAGCAACAATTTAGCCAACCTCTCATCTAGGTGTACAAATACCCATGAAGATTACATAGCATGTTATTTAATAACATTATATAGTCATTTGCTTCAAATTTATGTTCTAGTTGTAGATTTTGGCATAAAGTTGATATCTGCTTTTAACCAAATACAGTAGATTCCAAAATAGTATGTGTAGTTTTTTCTTTTCCAATTGATGGTTGGGCTGCCAACTGATCAGGTCATATATTAAACATTGTGTTTATGGAATATCTAACCTGTAATAATAAGTCCCCGGCTTCTTTCCCCAGCCAATTATCTGGCTGCCTAAAAACACACTTATGCATGGCCTGGATGTGACACCTTTTCATGATCAGTTTTATCTCAGATCTATGAAAAAGCTATTTCAATATAAACTTTGCATGGTATCATTCAGCCTTTTGAGCACTTGCAATTTCCCCTGGTTTATAAACCACTTTACCTCTTGCGTTTCTTTTCTTTCCTCAGGTTATCCAACCTCTTACCATTATCCACTCATTGTTTTGATATAACCAGACACTTCGCAAAAGGAGATTTGATTTTTTTCTGAATCTGGTGCATCTGGTTACTAAATGTTCCAAAACTTTACAGGATAGGAAGCAGGTCAGGACCATAGCCATTCCAGACTTGGTTTATCCGATATATGTCCAATTTCAGCCTTAAAACTCATCCCACAGTGTTTTCCTCATCACGATGATCCACTTTTTGTTATTCCTTCTGCAAAACGGTTCCTCTCACTGATTTTCGAACGAGGAAGCATTTGAAATGTGTTTCTAAATTTCTCGATTTTAATTCTCCTGTCACTTTTCATGCCTTAAGACAAGCTGGGGCAGTTTAGACGTTCCAGAATAGAGCTTATCTCTATTCTGCCCACGTTTCTGTTTCCTCTGTTTGGGCAACATTTTGACATCATCTAGCCATGTAACTACTACTACCACTCCTTCAGGCTTCGGAAATTACGTTTCTTACTATTTACTTCTCTTCTAAATTACACCTCCTGTTCCCTTCCTTAGCCTGATCAGGTGAAATTTCATTTGCTACTCCCAGTTCTTTGTAGGTCCATGCCCTCTTCCACACGACTTTGACCTCAGGTCTCGTATGGGCTTGTCCTGCGAAATATAAAGCATAATATTTCGCCCACATGTAGGGAGTAGATTCTATATTTCATTGTTATGAAAATGTAATTTCCATCTCTTTTTATTATTATTATTATTATTATGTATTTATACACAATACACAATATCTCCATATACTACAGGACTCAAAGCGCTATTTAACCAATCCGACTGTACAGGCACAGCCCCAACTCACAAGTAACTGACATTCCCCTAACTGGAAGATAGAGGCTCAAGGATGACCATTTATCAACGTCCTTGAGGTTCTTTAACCTGCCACTGGGGATAGGACCCAATGACAGAGGACCGCCATTTTAAGTGGTCATCCGAGCCACTATGTATCTGCCTGTACCTGGGATTGAACCCACGTCCTCTGAGTTCCTAGACAAGTGTGTTACCCGCTTGGTCACACTATTGGGGGAACAGGTGGTCTAAACTTTGATGAATACAAGCTGGAAGCTGTAATGTAGGATATTAGAGTATTATTATATATATTGTGTAAAATTAAAGTAGAAATAAATTTATTAAACCCATTGTTGCTTTTAATTTCTTTCTCCCTGGGTAATGCGATAAAAAACTAAAACAGTAAGTAAAACTTAAAGAAATTTTTATGTGATTCATGCTTATTGATAATCAAATTATGAATTACTGCATGGGCGGCCCCAACCAGTGGTGAGTCCTTTATCAGCTAATGAAAATTAGCCTTTAGAAAAAAGGACCACAAGGGCCAACATTCTGCAAAACACATAGGGACTAACTAGTTAGTAAAAATGACTATACTAATTAAAGTTTAACATGGCCTCCAAAGAATGAGGACACAAACACCTAAATGTGTGAGTACACTTTCATCCACCAGTCATACTAATATGTAAATCAAATTTTTCGACAATGTCTCTTTTTTCTGTGCTCTATAATGCATAGTGCTTTTCCTTTACTAATTCACTAAACTTGACCTCATGACCTTTACTAATGTGACCTACATGGATAAGAACCACAGGTCTATTATATATATACATCGGTAGTCAAAACACCAACACCACCATAGCTGAACCGGTCATTGGTCCTCATCTTAGGCTTGAATGCCATGGCAACTGCAATGGTAACCAACAGGTGGCAAGTGGAGTCGCTTGAGGAACGGTGTAACATGAGCATACTTTCTTTGATTTGTGACAATATGTGCAAGACATTACAAGTTTTTCAGCGTGTTCTGGGAAAGAAAAGTTTGCATAAAACCACACCCCTAGGTAGTTGTGGATATTGCTTGAAGCTGCATCAATTTTTCTCAATATTTTATTTAGCTACTTTTGGGACAGCTAGATTAAATTATGTGTATTTGTGTAATGCAAGAGTACTGAAATTTTGGATTAAAAATAGTGAATTTAAAAAGCAAAAATTGTAAATTTGGATCAAATTGGAAAAAGAGATTGACAAGTAAATGCATAATCTTTTATTCGTTGTTTTAATATTTTTTTCAGGAAAATGAATTGTTGACAAATAAAAGTGAGTTTTTGTCCTCTCACAAATCTAATAAAACCGTTTATTTTCCTGTTATGATTTAATAGCGGTAGAAGTTTTGTCTCTGATATAGATTAGCTATCAAGGGGTCATTTTAAGTCAGCAATAGTTAGAAAGGAAAATACAACGTTAACATCATGAAAGATAAGTAAGGAAGAATTATGCTAGGGAAAGTTTTTCCATATCATTGAGTAAAGGTTGATATTGTCTTTTTTCCTAAAGAATATATGTCTTTGGAAGGGGTTCTTAAACAACTTCCTCAAGTCTTGTGTTCCCACACATATAGCCTTTTTATTTTATTTTTATGGAAAATTCAATCAATGCTTCAAATGGAGGGTCGAATCAATAACAAAATGGATTTAAACTTTGATTATATCTCTTGGCAATATAAATTTAATAAGGTGTTTAAGATTAAATTGATTCATATTACAAATAGTTTTAGTATCAAATATAACATCAACCTGAAAAGCTTTTGCACATAATTCATATGTTAAATTTGTCCACCTATGGGCTGTCAATCAATATATGCAGAATTATTTTATTATTTATTATACTTATGCCCAAACTCAAAACAACTATTGACACACTTAAGAATCTGAAGTAATTTTATCCCAATGGCTGTTAAGGCTCAGGTTGAGCAAGATTAGCTAGACCAAACCCAGTGATGATCGTGTTCAAAGCAAAGATGATATATGTAAGTACAGTCAATACACACTGCCAAAAGGCAGCTTTCTTCATTACTTTCTGGCTCATTGACCTTTTAAGTGTAGTTGTCAAAACTTTGCCTTTCTGTTCCAAGACATCTTTGTCGTGTTGCATTGTCATCAGCTGAAGCAGTTGCTGCTGTTGCTTTGTAATTCTTTGGTTTATGTCTTCTGTTCTTGGATTATCTTCATCAGAAACCTCCTCCAGCGCAGTCTTTTGTGCCTCTTTAAGATTTTCTAGGTGTTCTTTGGCTAAGACAATATCTTCATCAATGTTTGCAGTTTTAAGCTGCATGTTTAAGTTCTTTGTCATCCAATCAAAATATGTGTCTATAAGTGCATCCTCATAGTTGAATTCATCTGTGCCTACACAAATTATAGAATAATTATTTAATTAATGTTTCTCTTCTCACATTTCCCAATATGGTTGTTTTGTAAATTTGATCAAAGAACAGATGATTAGAATAAAGGATAACTGAATCACTGTCTGGATCCAGGAAATTTTTTATCATTGTACCCATATGCAATTTGGAGGTTTTTGGCCTTGGCAAGGGTAGCACAGTCCCTGTACTATTGTTATATTAGCTAAAAGATACTTTTTATGGGTACAATCGTAAAAATTAACCATTAAATAATTTTAAATACCATCTTCAAAAGTAAACTATTTAGCAAAGTTGTAAATAAATGTAATTACCTTCAGATGCCTTGCAGCAGAGGCAGCAACCTGTTTCTTGATGGGATTCACCATCACGAACTAATGTGCTTACCTCTCCAATGTTAGCTTCATTGGTTCCAACTGAGTATTGAATATAACTTTTACTGTAAGATTTTACAATACATGGGCAGCAGGTCCTCTTTAAGTAATAGCCAATATCATACTTAAATTGACTCAGGAATGATTTCATGGTGGCTATATAGATAGCTATGATTCCAGAAATAAATTGAAGTGCCAAAGCAGTAATGACAAATCCGAGACACCAATTATAGTAGGCGAGTCCACTGGGTCCAAGATCCAGAATAGCTTTCAGGATGCCCACATGAATAACTGCCATGGAAGTGGTAGATGCCACCTGGGTTTTATCTTTTGCATCATTGCTCCCAATTAGACCCTGAACATCATGATGCTGTAATACAATATAATGGTAAATTTACGTAACAACTGAAAAAGCACAAGAGTAAAATCTCTCAATTCTATGTACATTGTATTACTGCTGAACTATAAGGACTCTTACTGTTAGATGCCAGTTGAATGTATTTTTACAAAAAAAAAAAAAAGTAGGAGCAATAGCTACAACCAAGGGTACGATTTTTATAAGATATTTTCATTTCATTTGTGTAATATGTCTTACAGCACTTTATGTACAACTTCCCTGACGTCACTACTTTAATATTCTAATAAAGTCACAGAACATGGCGCAGTAGTATGGCAAAATAACAAGAAGATTGTACAGGTTCTATTAGATAAAGGTTAAATAGGGAGTAGCCATTGAGTCTTTGACGGCTGAATTTCACAAACTGATTGACATCGAGCACAGAAAGAAATTTAAAAAAAATTATATTCAGATCTGCTGCTTTATTTTAATGAACACCATTGTTTTAGACCTTTTGAATAAATAATAGATTACAAGCTCATAATATGTCCAGATATTAGTTAAAATTGTTTTTTTTAATCATTGAACTGGTAATATCGTCCACCCGATAATTCCCGTAGTTTCACTTCCAATGGTTTATACAAGTGTATCACATGTAAAACAGAGATATATCATAGAAAAAAATGTATGTTTGGTTGCTAATTCACGTTTTCTGCCAAGGTTTCACTTCTTCCTAATCTATTAACAATTTGGTACTGCTGTAAAAACAGGTTTGTATGTAAGAAAGGTAGGTGCGCCTATTTCTAAATTTAATTTTAATTTAATTTCCATACTGGTCATGCAGTGCACCTTTTGGTTATGTTTTTCCATCCTCTTGACTGCTCAGTCAACTGCCCCCAATGAAAATAATTGTATAGCCAAAAATATTCACCAAAGTTTACTATCCTCTTTGGACAGTTGCTACGTTGCTTGTGTTGCTTCCAGCTTCACCACATCCCATGTAGGAACAAGAATTGGTGTCTTTGTCAAGAATGACATTGATAGCATCTTTTGTCAAACTGATTAGCAAGACACTTTTGAACATATCACTGTCAGAGTGTCGGTCAAGCACTAGCAAATGTTAAATTTTTGAGGAATTCAATAGTTTCATGGAAGCAGCTGCTTTGTCACCACATGAAAACATCATCCTTGGAGATGTCAGTATCCATATTGACAGTCCAAATTGCTCTACTGATTATTTCAACTCAGTTTTTTTATTTTATCGAACATGTTTCAACACCTACACACATGGACATATCTTTGATGTACCCTGCACATCAGAAGTGAATCCTTCCTCAGTTTGTCATTATGTAAAGCCTGGCATATCAGACCACCTGGCTGTCTTTTCACAAAAACATTTCCGGTCAGAAATTCTTGCAGGATAAAACACTCAAAATTTAGAAAACTTGGCAAGATAAATAAATGTGAATTCATATATGATATTGCAAATTCTGAGCTTATCCGGGCTTCTTACAAACAACTACTTAATTATCACATCAATATTTTCATACACTTAGGAACTTACTTGACAAGCAGCAAAGAGATGCAAACTCAAACTCGAAAAGGAGGGCGAAGGGAGATTTCATAAATCACAGTAGGTATAGATATGCAGTGAACCACTTTAACCACCTCTTGGAGTGTTTCAAAACCAAATACTACAGTAACAGTAAATTGCCATATTTCTGCTCTAATTGATGACAGAAAAATTACATCAAAACTTACAAACAGGAACATGTGGTAAAGTATATCTTTGTAGCATGTTTATACTATCAAATAAATTTCCAATTTAATCTAACAAGAAAAACAAATCCGATAAACAAAAAATGCAACAAATACACAAGCTTTCATAATCTTTGAAACAGCGCTAATGTAAATTAATAATAATGTTACAAGACCAACCTCTGTTTGATCCGTGTCTGTGGAAGAAGTGTTTCCCACCTGTGTATCTTTTTTGGATTTTGGATTGGCAGCTGGAGTGTTCTCAGTAGATGTAGAGGCTGAAAAGTTATATATTCTGATACTTTTATTTTATTGTCCACACTATCAATTCTTGCCAGTTTAGTATACAGTGATAAATGTTCTGTTTCGAAATGAAAAGGTCTAAAAATATATTAAGTCTAGGTCAGACCTTTTTCTGGTCAATTCGGTACCTATGTGAATTCTACTTCATGACCTCATCCTTGTATGCAGAGTCTGAGGAGTGCTCTTGCTAAATGTCCATTTGTTGCATGTCCTTGTAATACAGTTAATACCATTTATGGACAATACACAAGGTATTTAAGTGGCTTGCTTGATAAACATGCTCCTATGATGTCCTGAACTTTTACCAAAGATGCTGCTGGATGGCTTTTAGACTCCTACTTGCTGGCTAAAGCTGTCAGGCACCAGTTAAATGGATATGCAATGGATCTGTTATAATGACTCAAATAAACTGTGGCAGGACACTCCATTCCTAAAAAAATAATTCCTTCTCATGACTCTCGAATAGGTCTTGCCAACCACTTTGTGGCTTTTTCACAGACAAAAGAAGTAAGACCAGATACTCTTTTTCTGACAGTGACTCCTTCACTCTTCATGCTCCCTCGATTTACCAAAATTTTGACTTCTTTAAATCGGTCTCTCAGGATGAAGTTCGAAAAGTAATAACCAAATCACCAACAAAATCTTGCTTACCAGATCCATGGCCCATGTTTTGGTTAGGAGTGCTTAGATGTTCGTTCTTCTGCCCTCAGTTACTAAGCTTATTAACTGTTCTCTATTTGAAGTTGTTGTACCAGCTGGTTTAAAAAAAGTACTGTCTCCCCATTGATTAAAAAGGCCTCACTATCACGTGATGAATTAAAAAACTACCAACCTGTCTCTGTCTTGGGCTTCATCTCTAAATTTGTTGAGCATGTAGTGGTTTCTCTGTTAATGGACCTGTTAATGTCAGTCAACCTATAAGCACGGTCATTTAACTAAAACTACATTGTTGTAAATTAAGAATGGAGTCCATCTTGTTCATGCTAGAGGTGAGACTACTGCTTCTGTTATCCTGGGCCAATCTGCAGCATTTGACACCATTGACACACTACACTCATTGACTGTCTGAGTTCCTGCTTTGGTGTTGGTGGTGTGGTTCTAGACTGGTTCAAGTCTTACCTCTCTGACAGCTATCAAGATTGGCTCTGTTTTATCCGATGCAAAAAGGCTGTTGTATGGTGTGGCGTAGAGCTCAGTCCTGGGACCAGCCTTATTCTCATTATATACTACTCCTCTCAGCAAAGTTGTTTAAAGTCATCCTGGTATAAGTTTCCGCTTATATGCTGATGACATGCGGTTAATGTTCAGCTTACATACAAGAATGTCTCTGAGGCCTTTGACAGGCTAAAAACTGCTTAGATGACATCAAAAAGTGGATTCTGCAAACAAGGTAAGCTTAATCCCAACAAGGCAGAATTTATTTGTTTGGTTCAAGGGCTGTGCATGTAAAACTCTGAATGAATTCTTCCCAGTTAATATACTTGATAAACTCTTCTTACCTGCCGAGGTGGTTAGGAACCTTGGTGTTTGGTTAAATGCAAATTCTACCTTCTCTTGCCATGACAGGAATACCTGTAAGGCTTGTTTTTCATATCAGGGATCTTAAGTGACTCAGAGGGTATCTCATATGTAAAACTGTGTTTTTGGCTGGAAGTCTTCTTGGCTACTCTAAGTCCTCGTTTAGAAGTCTCCCTGCTTTTGATCTTCACAGGATCCAATGGGTCCAGAACAGTCTTGCTAGAATTGTTGCAAATACCAATAAGTATTCACATATCACTCCTGTAAGAAAGACTCTTCATTGGTTGCCTATCAAGCATCGCTTTGTTTTCAAGACAGCCCTTTTGGTGTACAAATTTCTGCAAATTGGTTATCCCAAATACTTTGAACCTTTCTTGAATGTAACATAGACATAGTGTGGACAGAACTCATAGATGGTGTGCTGCTTGAGGTCCCACACACCAATACAGATAAAAAATAAGTCTAAAATAGCATCATAGATGCCCGTACCCCACAGCCTGTGGAAATAGTTTTCAACACCATGAGATATAGAAGTAGTGAAACAGTACAAAGATCGGGATACTTTCAGAGCAGTGTCAGTTATATAAAGGTCCAAATAATGTTTCAATACAGAAAATGTCTGTAAAGATAATGTATAAAAACAAGCAATTCAATAGCAAGATGACAACATTAATCAATGAACTAAAATTATGAAAGCTGTAAAATTTATAAATTGGAGAATAGCTGTCAATGGAAATAGTATAATCATGTAAAAGTACATATGATAATCAGTTGATATGGGTCAAGGTCACTACAGTAAGTTCAAAGTTCAAATCAAGGTCACACTATGACGCTGCATACCTACAACCCCTAACCAAAGTCCTACCAAGTATCAACTTCCTAAATCTTACAGTTTCTTAGATATAGCCCAGATAAGACTTTATAGATCAAGGTCAAAAGTGAAACAAGGTCCCACTATGACGATGCACACCTACAAGCCCTAACCAATGTCCCTACTAACTCAACTCCCTACACCTTATGGCTTCTGAAATATAGCCCAGACAAGATTTCCAAACTAAAGGTCACTTCGACAAGGTGAAAGGTTAAATCACGGTCACGCCATGGTGTTGCACACCTACAACCCCCAACCAATGTCCCTACCAAGTATCAACTTCATAAACCTTGTAGTTTCTGAGATAAAGCCCAGACAAACTTTTTCCAGCTGCCCTCCAGCCCGTCCATCCGGACAACTATGGGTGAAAATAATACTCTGACAGCCCTTAATTGCTGCAGGGTAAAAAAAGCATTTTGGCCTCAGCTTTGCATATGATGCCTCAATGATTTAGAATGATCTGCCTGGTGAGGTATACTCAATCAAATCTCTCTCTTCATTCTGGAAGAAGTTTAAAACCTGTCTCTTAGAAAAAGCATCCCAACTCTAGTTTTCTGGTCTTGTCTCGGTCTCTGTGGTGGCGACTCCTGCAATGTTTCTGGCTTAATGATTACAATCTCTGTTTTCTGGTATTATGCACCTTAGAGCCTGTCAATATATTGAGATTAAGCGCTATAAAAGTACTATTAGAATTAGAATCCTTATTGCACCAAAAAGAAACCTTGTACCAGGATAATACATTATGAAGAATGAGTCTGTATACCCTTTCCCTCTCAGTGAGAGACTCTCACCCCTCCAAGGTGCAGAGTTTGATACAGCTCATGTGAGGATATGACAGGTTGTACAAAGATTTGAAAAAGACCTGAAGGCAAATTGCTTTGCAAGTTATATCGTACACTCCATCATACCAAAATGCAAATGCCACTGAATTACCCCAAGTGAACTTTACCTAAACACAAGGTGGACCAATCAAACCACAACTGAATTTAGACAAGCTCGTTCAGTTGTAGCTTATGATCTCAGAACAGACAGGTGTGACACGGGTATTATTAACTTCTTAACTGAACAGATTGTTTTGCTTTCTGCCTAAACGTGGGTTTGAGTTGAAAAAAATAGCAATTTTTTCCACGTTGATTTCCAAAGAAATATGAAGCACAGTAATCAAAGCAAGTTTTTTTTTAAATCGGAATTTAACCAAATACAACTACAATACTGAAATGTAATTCTGAATTTTTCCTCAAATTACTTAAATTGTAAACCCTCAGAATCATTTTGTCACTCATCTCTAACAAATATTTCCTGGAAAATTTTATGTTTATGTTAAAGGTGTATGTATGTTATGATTTGTTGCATCAGCTAACAATTAAAATTATATTTTCAACCCTAAAATTAGATCTGTTCTAGCTCTATTTCGAAATAAAATTGATATTTACTACAGAAGATGCTACACAGCTCCCCATATAAAGTGTGAACTACCTCTGTCATGTAGCGCCAACTGAAGTCAGTTGGATGTCTGCAAAAGTTTAAATTGTAATCATTGGAAGCATTTTGTTGTTTAGTGTGCATGAAATAAGAAATGTATTAAAGGACATTCACTGGGTCCTGCTAAACGTCTAGGCCAGAAGTCGATAATTTTAAATTGGTAAAATACTAGTTTCCTCATTTTATCAGATTTTTCATATGTGACATCAATATCACTTACAAGCTACAATTGAAACTGGTGGTACAACTGACAACATAAATGCACTGTAACCTGTATCATAATGTATAACTGAAAAACAACCCCGAAAAACTGAATATACAGAGTAAAGTACACTAGCATGCCTCTTCAATTGACAGAATATTCGATGAAACTACTAACATTTAAAGACTTAACTAAAAATCTTAGATAATTTGTCAACAATGTCACAATTAATCACTTACCAGAAGGTTCCATATTTTTAATCCTTCACAAACTTTTCCACAATGTATCTGTAATACTGGCCTGAAGTAGCATATGTTGAATCAGAAATGGTGCATCACACGACTGAAAGA
This sequence comes from Sabellastarte sp. h YS-2021, assembly GCA_964017235.1. NCBI lineage: Eukaryota > Metazoa > Annelida > Polychaeta > Sabellida > Sabellidae > Sabellastarte > Sabellastarte sp. h YS-2021. Next base: position 31,294,748 of record OZ024937.1, on the reverse strand, counting down.
GGACACCGCCTCTGTTTGTTCCACATTTAAGTGGCTTGACTCACAAAAGGCCTGAACTGTTAAGTTTATCCTCTTTCTTTCACAAAGACACCATAAACTTATGGCTAGACAAAAACAGGATTTCACAAGACCTACATGGGGAGGATTTAAAACTTCATTCGTATAAAATGATACATATTTTAAACTGTGTATAATGCGCCAATTAGTAAATTAGAAAATATTGAACAACATTATACTAAAACCATTTTTCTCACATGCAGGTATTGGCATCTGAGTGCTGCTTGTAAAAATATGTCGTTTTATACATGATAAAATTACAATAAAAATATAAACCATCGTGTGTTTTTTTTCAGTTTCATACAAAAGTAATTGTTTACAATTAAAAACTGATTATGGTGCAGTGAAAATGTAAGTAATACTCACATTTAAATAACGAAAAATGAAAAGGTTAATATTAGTTTATCTTGACACATTTTTGCGTCACTGAAACTGTGCTTAGCTACTTTTGTCAATTTTAAAGAAATATTGGTTTTTGTATTTTTTTATTTTTTTTTTGGGGGGGGGGGGGGGGGGGATATATACACTGAAAAGATACAGTATTGATTTACCATGGTGACAATGAAGCAATGTCTAACAGCAATAATCAATAAAGAATTCTGATATCAAAACTTCTTTTACAGACAACTATTCAGAAAATAAAATATGTATGAACTAACTGTAAAAATGGCTGTTATACTTTAAACAAAATTAAATTCATCATAATGTTTGAAAATTATAGTCTATAGAATTTATAGACCTGCACAAAGCATTCGACTGGGTTGTTAAAGATATTTTTCAGCATCATTAAAACTTCTTACGTTATATTTGAATAAGTGTGATTAACACACATAAAAAATAATTGGATGCTGTTATCAATCCCTTTAACCTATATCCTTTATATTCTTGTTTATGTCAGAATTATTAAAATTGCATTTATATTAAATGCATAGAGTCTGCAGATGGGATATTAACTTCTGTGATGTTTTAAGTGCAATTAGCTTTTAATGTAACTCTTGTGATCATTTAAGAACAATTGGCTTTAAGTCATTAATATTTGTGTGATATTTGTATAAGTTTTCAGACTGAGCTGAATAATCTTTATGTTCATGTTTTATTTTAAATTTAGGAATGACATTGTTATTCCTCAATATTAACTCAGATTTATATGCATTTAACATTTAGGGGCCTATTTGATCAGGTTAAATTTCAAGGGGCCGATTTGACTAGGGTGTTATTTCCAAGGGGGCCAATTTGACCAGAATACTTTTTTCTGGGGGCCGATTTGACGGGGGCCGAATTGGTAAAGGGCCGAATTGTCCATGATTCAATAGGATATCTGGCTTATTGTCATCATTGCTTGTCTTTAAAACTGTAAATGGCAGTAGTTTGTAAAAGTATAAGTTGTTCAGTAATATTAACTTAGGCAAAATGGATTCAACAGTTGAACCAAGTTTTATGTTGAAGCTATATCTATTGATTTTAGTACCTCACTTATTACTATGAAATAGATAAAAGACAAACTATCAGACGTAATTCAACATTTAATATATGATCAATTTGTGACCATTATAAAATTAATAAACTTAAATAAATGCATGAAATTGACAGCATCACATTGTAAAATTTCATAATATTTTAAAGTGTAAATGTTTAAACTTTAAATGTATGAAATTTACCCAGGGAAAGCCCATCCTAATCAATAATCATATTGTAAATTTTATGATTCGTATAAACTTTGTGTTTCGTGAATAATACATAATGTTTATTTTGTTTACTCTTCAATCCTGATTATGTGAAAATAAACAAAGGGGGAGAATCTGTAAAGATTATAGAAGGTAAAAGAAAAGGTGCTGTAGTGTTAATTATCACTCTGTAACTAGTCACAAGATGTATAGTTGTGCCTTACACAATATACTGTGTAAGGCACAACAACATATCTTGTGACTAGTTACAGAGTGATTGATAGCACTACAGCACTTTTTCTTTTATTTACTAATCTATCATGAGTGTGATTTATGAAAGTGCTACTCACACTACTCTTGTTTCTGCCGTATCTAAATGGAACCTACAAAGTGATAGATTAGATGGCAGACCATTCATAAGGGGAGAATCTCTGATGAGACATTGAACCTACTACCTAACCTACACAGATGACTCCTCAAAAGGGTAAGAAGAGAAAGAAAATTGAAATTGGCCAGGCCTCCACCAGCACATCCACTGACAGGAACGGTTACCCTGTGGAGTCCAAACCAATCTATTTGAGGCTGAAAACCAACCAACGTAAGAAAATAACCACAGCCAGCGTTATTAGCAAGATGCACAGTGAGCTATTGAAAGGTGTGTACCCCTCCTGAGTTCAATTTAAATTCAACATCAACTCCACTAGAAGTGAGTCTGTCAAATAGACATGGGCAAGTGCATTAGAGAGTGCAAGGAAAAGATGACCAAGGCACTTCTTGATTACTTATTCATTAAATACAGCTCCCTTAAAGAGTGTATCAATAAAGATTACGACCAACTAGCAGTAATCCTGGATGAGAACCAAATAAGGATTCTCTGAAGAAACGAGATATTGGGATGGCGCCTATATTGGAACTCAAAACCAAGAGACAGTTTGAGCCACCAAAAACGCAACCAAGACCTAAAGAAAATGGGCCAACCAAAACCTGGAAGACCAAACCAAGGACAACAGCTCCAGAGTTTTGTCAACCAACTCAAAAGACTGTTAAATTGAACTCTCACTTTTGCTTCTACATCTAGTAGTTAAGCTTACACTTAATTACCTATATACTCATATACCCTGATAATATAAAGATTATTTATCACATGCAACTTAATACATAAAAGAAAATGAATGGTAAAACAGGTGCAATTCCTCTTTTTATTTGGACCTCAGGGACCTACACAACACAGACTTTAAGAGTCATGGCACAATCAAAGGGACAGATTGAATTAGCCGCCTTGAATACCCCACCTGGTATTCTACCCCCAACACTGAATTTGAAAGTTATATAGTTCATAATGTCATAAATATATCTACGGCCGAACTCAATGAACACCAGGTTACAGCCCTGGAAAAAGGCTTAACTTTCTGCCCCACACCAAAAGGGCCAGATAAGTCTGAGATCTGGAATGACTTTAAAGAATTCCACAGGAGGTTGGAATTAGTTCAATTCTTCAGGCCCAACAAACAGCCAGTAGATAACAACCTAGGAATATCACAAAGGATCATTGACTTTATGAATGCAAATACCTATCAAGAAGAGGTTGAACAAGACACCAAAATTAACTATGATGACATACATAAATCATTCAAGAACAAATCCTCATGGAGACCTAACCCACCCCCACCCCCCCAAAAAAAAACACTTGATACCTTCAAAAGAGCTTTCAAGATGAACTTATTGGAGTGCAGGGAGACCACAACTTTTACAGTAACCTAACCTAACAACAATGGAAGGGACTGAAGGAGCTAAGGGACAATATAGAAATTGTCATAAAAAGGCAGATAAAGGATCTGCATTAGTGATTATGAACACCACAGATTACTTGAAAGAAGGTTATAGACAGTTAAGTGATACCAACTTCTATACCAAACTCAGACAAGACCCAACACTAGACATATCCAAGAAAGTATGCCAAGTACTAACTGAAATGAAAAGTCTTAAACTTATCACTAAGAAGAATTTCCATTTCTTAAACATAAGCAATCCAAAGCTGGAAGATTCTATCTTCTCCCTAAAATACACAAAAAACATGTTCCAGGTAGACTAATGTGCAGTTCTATTGGACACCCAACCTGCAACATCAACAACTTGTGGATGCACACATTAGAGACTGTGTACCAAAAACAGCCTCTTATGTCAGGGACACTCAGCATTTTATCAGTAGACTAAAGAATAACATAACATAACACATGATTTTTATATAGCGCTTATCACTTAGTACGTCTCTAAGCGCTGTAGGATCTAGACATTGTATACAAGTCTGAAAAAGTATGTTTTGAGCTGTCTTCTGAAATCTAACAGTGAATTTGAAGATCTAATGCTAACAGGTAGATTGTTCCACAGAGCTGGAGCAGCATGAACAAAAGCCCGTTTTCCATAACTGTTTCTAGGAACCTTGACTGGAAATGCTATATTGAAATTTTTGGATGATCTTGTTAATCTTGCTGGTTGTGCTAACGAAATGAGGTCAGTGATGTATGTTGGTGCTAAGCCATGTAACGCTTTGTACACATCAGTGAGAATACTGAAAGCAATCCGCTGTTGTATTGGAAGCCAGTGAAGTTCTTGTCTTGCTGTACTAATGTGGTCATACTTTCTCATTTTGAGGATGACTCGGGCTGCTGAATTTTGTACAATTTGTAGTCTATGCAAAAAGACTTTATTTACTCCATAAAACAGGCAGTTGGCATAGTCTAGTTTTGATATTACCAGGCCTTGAATTATGCAGGAATATGTATCATTTGACAAATATTTACGAATTCTAGCAATTTTATGAAGTTGTAATTGACAGGCTCTGCACTTTTTGATGATAAACTCTTCCATGTTCATCCGTGAATCAAAATAGGCACCTAGGTTGCGAACAGACCTTGTCAGGGTGATTGTACAGTCTCCTACCCTGATAGAAATAGAAGGCATTCCTTCCAAATATTTTCTAGATCCAAAAACAATAACTTCAGTTTTGTCTTCATTCAATTTCAAGATGTTTTGTGACATCCAAGATTTTATACCATCAATGCAAAGTTCCAGATGTTGTAAGGATGCAGCCATTGAGCTTTTGTTGAATTCAACATATAGCTGAGTATCATCTGCATATAGCATGTGACTCACTCCATGTTTATTTGCAATGTCCGCCACAGGAGCAACATATAAAGTGAAGAGTATTGGTCCAAGGACAGACCCCTGAGGAACACCAAAATTAAGATACATCTTTTCAGATGAGCTGTTATTTATTCTCACTGCCTGACTTCTGTTGGAGAGGTAGGATCTAAACCAGTCTAGTGCTGTTCCATTAATGCCAAATCTAGTTTCTAGACGATGAAGAAGTTTTTCATGGTCAATAGTATCAAAGGCAGCACTTAAGTCAAGAAGGACCAGGGCGACATCTTTTTATTGTTCAAGGAAGACAAGATGTCATTTTGGACACAAAGAAGTGCAGACTTTGTGGAATGGAAAGGTCTATATGCAAACTGCATTTTGCACCATAATTTATTCACCTCTAAATGTGTTCTGAGACGAGCTGCAACAATTTTTTCAATGACCTTTGATAGGAAAGGCAAGTTTGATACAGGTCTATAGTTTTTCAAAATTTCTTTATCCAAGTTTTCCTTTTTTAGCAGAGGTGTTATATTGGCATGCTTCAAGTTGGATGGAAATGCTCCCTCTTCCAAGGATTTGTTGACAATACGGGTAATGACTGGAGCCAGGGTGTCTAAGTTATCCTTGATCAATCTGCTGGGGAAAGGGTCATGGATTGCAGAAGCATTAGAACTAGCACTTATTGTCTTTCTGACTTAATCTTCATCCGCAGGTTTGAAAGACTTTAGAGCGACTTCTAAGTTTGGGTGAATGTACTCTTTGATGTCAACATCTTTCTGAGATAAAGAGTTCTTGATGGTTGATCTAATTTTAAGAATTTTGTCAACAAAGAATTTATTAAATGTCTTGGCCAGTAGTTGATCTGAGTCACTTTCAGGAAGTTTGGGTTGCTTAACTTCACCTAGTAATGTTTTAGACAAATCATACAGCTTTTTTATATCATTCCTACTTTGATTAATTTTGCAGGAATAAAATTCTGTTTTGTATTTTGTCAAGAGAAGCTTAACTGTATTACATTGTTCTTTATATTTCTCCAAGTCAGCTTCTAGTCCTGATTTTCTGTATTTTCTTTCCAACCTCCTCTTCATGACTTTTGCATGCCGGATATGACTATTAAACCAAGCTGTGTTAGGTCTGATTCTAACATATTTCTCGATAAGTGGAGCATTATTTTGCAGAGTTTCAGATAAACAGACATTATATCTTTGTACCATAGAATCAAGCGATTCTTCAGGAAAGCTTAATTTCTGTAAATCGCTATTCAAAACATCCATATCTATGTCTTTAAGTTTACGGTATCTGAGAAACTTCTTGACCGGGTCAGGTTTTTTGTCCAGTAAGAACCCAGAAAGTAATAGGTGATCTGAAATACCTGGATTGCTGACAGATATTGGCCCAAGCAGTTGGTCATCTTCTCGAGCAATGATTAAGTCTAAACAGTGACCTTTAATATGTGTTGAAGTTTTTACCAGTTGTTGCAAATTTACACTGGATAAGAGGGCTGAGAAAGACTGTGTTTGATGATTATTACTTTCATCAAAATGTATATTGAAATCCCCCATGATAAGGACAGATTTAGGAGAGCTAGAAAAAGAAGCCAGGTAGTCACTGAATTCATCTATAAATGAGTTAAAAGTAAATCCATTTGCCGCACTTGGTGGAGGTCGATAGAGCACAGTGACACACACTGTGGAAGACCTTAAATTTAGTTGGAACTCCTGATGCTCAAAAGTTTTAAAATTACTCTCACTGGTAACTTCTTTAACACTCATTGAGCTTTTGTACAACAATCCAATACCCCCTCCTGCTTTGCATTGTGACCGAGCACAATGAAGGAAAGAATATCCTTCAGGTGTAAAACTTTTCACAATATCTGATTCTATATCACTTGATGAAAGCCATGTTTCTGTGATAGCCAAGCAATCAAAGTCTTTGTCAATTACCAATTCATGAATAACTTCAGTTTTATTCCTAATTGATCTTGTGTTTAACAATCCATATTTGAACCTGGAGGTGTTATTTCCAATATTGTGGGAAATGGTAGCATTCAATTTTTCTTTTTTCAGTTGATGTTTCAACTTTACACCTGCCCTTTTTCCACGTCTTGTTTGTTTAGCATTTAATCCTAGGCTTTTGATGGTTCTAATTACATCCTGATGTATCCTAATGGCAGAACTCTACTTGCTAAGAGGTCATTTCTTGTATATTGAATCATTTGTGACTTATCCCAATAAGGAGGAGATCAGAGCCTTGTGCAAGGCCATGCTGGATGTGCACATCAATGTGGTGTGTCTGGCAGGGAAGTAATATTTTATCACAGACCACAGAAGACCACATTTCAGCTTCCTTGAGTCTGTTTACACAACCTCTTTGTGGTTCAGGTCTGTGTGTAGTTATCAAGAAGCACTGTGTTGCAATGATAACTGGCCACATGTCTGTTTTTAATCCTTTGTTTTTTATGCACTACTTCTACACACTTATTCAGATTTTAGACTTGCTATCTCAGACCATTTGTTTAAAAGTTTATTGAAACCACAATATCACTCTTTACTATGTCATTTCTTCTATAACCTGATACTAAATATGTGACATATCCTTTCATAGAAACAGTGTAAAGAGTGCTTTATGCTGGAGTTTCATAGTTATGCTGCCACACAGGCGCTCACTACTCATCAAAGCCAGAATGCTGGCTGATTACCTCCAGGTGCACTGTTAGTCACTTTGGATGTATCTTCCCTATATACTAACATACCTAACAGGGAATGACTACTAGCTGTGACCGCCCAACTAAGGAATGATAGAACCAAAGATCCTATCACCCCTTTTATCCTCAGACTTTTGGAATTGGTACTACATAGTATGAATTTCACCTTTAATGGAGAACATTACTTACAGGTAGGAGGCACGACTATGGGGACAGCAGTAGCACCAAACTATGCCAACATCTTTCTGGATAGATTTGAAACTAAAGCCCTCCAGAACTGACCTATTAAACCATTACTATCATTAAGATTCATTTGACATCATCATGATTTAGACACATGGCAAGATGAACTAGAATGATTCATTAATTATCTCAATGATATCCATCCAAAAATTAAATTCACTTCAGAGGTCAGTGACACTTCTGTCAATTTTCTGGACACCACAGTAAAAATTGACACAGACGATACCATATACACAACACTATATGAAAAACCCACAGACACACATCTGTACCTTCACTATGAATCAGCCCACCACAGCCCCTGTCATGAAAAAGGCCCCAATGGACAATTCTTAAGAATCAAAAGAATATGTTAAAAACAAGGACTTCATTAAAAATGGCATCAAAATGATTGAGCATTATATGAAAAAAGGTTACCCACTTAAGCAGTTGAAAAAACATATGCTTAGAGCTTGCAAGTATAGCCAACTTGACTTACTTGAAGCCAGGGAAAAGGAACCTAGTTCAACCCCAGTAATGACCACCAAATTCAACCCACAAAACCCCAATTTAAAGGGTTTTATTCAGAACAACTGGAACATAATTGAAAGCAGCACAGATGGTGCTCCAACATTACCTGGGGCGGATTTCACGAAAGGTCTTAGCCCGGTCTCAGACTCAAACTTGAGACTTTTGTCTCAAATTATTGGAATATTTTACTTGAGCCCATGGGCTCAGCCTTAATGGATTTCACAAAAGGTCTCAGTCTCAGCTTTGGCTGAGCCACTGGCTCAAATGTTGAGCCTGGTTGAAAGTGGGCTTAAGTTTTGTAAACAAAGGCTCAAATATGGCCGCCATAATTCTTTCTTCACTTCAAAATTTGAAATGGCTGAAAATAGGGTACAAGTATTCTTTAGTAGTCTTTGGGTGTTTTTACATGTTTACAAGGTTTGCCATTGCAAAATGGTATTTGACCAGAGATATTATGTGTCAAACAAGGAACATATATGCCATCAGTAGAATAGTTTGCCTACAAAAAATGGTCACATGACACAGAAAACCACTGTGGTTATTTGATAAGCTTGGTCTCAACTGAGACCCCTTCTGTGAAAACCATTTGAGACAAAGACTTAGCTGAGCCAGAAGGCTCAGATTTGAGCCAGTGGCTCAGCCTGAGACTGGGCTAAGTCTGAGACCTTTCATGAAATCCACCCCAGATAAACCTATCATTGGGTCGAAAGATTACCAAACCCTAGAGATACACTTACAAAAGCCTCTAATTGAATACCCACTGAAGGCACTAGAGACTAAACCATCTATGAACACAGACTCTCAGTTAATAAACCAAATGACAGTAGAGTGACCCCTGTTTCAAACATTTCACTGGAAATAATCACTCTACTAAGGATATGTAGTTTTCTATACTGGAATGGTGCACTCCCAAGTACAAAACACCATCAACTGCTCACAGAAGAAGGCATGAACAGTTGTGGATGTGGAATATTGGAGCAATCCATCCAATATGCATAAACCAATTTATTTGATTTCTATGCATTTTATTGGTCTTTTATTCAACTCCCTATCTGTGCTTTAAGATGTATAGAAGGGACAAATCAAAGTATTATATGGGGCAAATCACACCCTAGTTGCAGGCAGACCAATCGGGGACAAACCGGTTGAGGACAGATCAATTTACATCACTGATGTCAAGGTAGTGGTATGATTAAGATTGGTCCATTGTTTTCCAATGGTTGTCCTACTGACATCATTTCAACAGTTTAGACAAAAGCTTGTCCTGAGTAGAGCTTTCGAGAAGAAGGTAATTATTTTAACAAAGAACAATCATAGATCAAGCTTTTCAGTCTCCATTGCAGAAAACTCGATTAAGTCTAACATAGAACTTCAGTATTCCCCATACATTTTAAAATAAAATACATAAAGTGGATGGGTTACCATTATTGACAGATTGGCAACAATACATCTTGGTTACTGCCTTACTGTGTAATAAGTTATGGTAATTTTCCATGGAATCAGTGAATTTAAAATCTATTTTTTTTCCACAGTTGTAATGACATCATGTTGTATAGTAATGCAAAGTTATTTCAATGTACTAAGACACCAGAAAACAGTCAAAGTTTGCAGTAAAAATTCTGTCATTTTGGCTTAAATAAAGTTAAACAGTCACAGTTTCTTTGATAGAAGTCTACTGACATATAAACCTTTTTTTTCAAAAATTGAGTAAGAAGAAAATGAAGATGGTCATTTAAAGCTTTAAACTGAGATTAAATGCAAAATTAAAGCACGGTAATCACTTTAATTCCAAATTATTACCCATGTAACCCTTATCTATCTACCAGTAACACTTTCAAATAAAAAGTTATTGGTTACTAGATTTGCAGTTACACCATAAAATGTAAAACATGGGTAAGAAACAACAGGTAACAACATTTCCATTAAAATCCTTTAACACTGCCAAGAAAAATTAATAAAAATCAGTACCATCAGCACAGCAAATGTAGGTATGTCAGGGTTTGTTTAAAATAGAGAGAATGCAGTCTGTGTGATCAAGCTTGTTCAAAAATGGTTATTGATTTTTGCTGATTTGCAACATTTGATAGAAAGTAGTTCTTTTTTGTCTTAAAATATCATACAGCTAAGATATAAGACTTTCAGCTCTCAATCCAGCACTTCTTCTTGTATGGCTCATATCATATATTGATAGTCCTTCATAATATCTCTTAGAATCACTGAAAAGTTCTAACAAAAACTTACAACCAAGAGTCCCCATCAGGAAAACTTCCAATCACCTTAAATAATGGGTATGAATACTTTCCATCAATGTTTCTCTTCATTTGGGCATATGCACCAATTCAAGAGAAAATTCTAGGGTCAGGTGTAGTTTACAGGGAAAATTGGGGCAGTTTTAAGTGGTCATTAGTTATTGCTTTCACATGTGTTTTAAATAACTCCAACTAAACGATATTTTGGTGTCTTTACCATTCTTCTGCCACCTAAAAAGTGATATTTGGATTAATTTCTCTTTTTGAGACACATACCTAACTTTAAAAACTGGCTTGGGATTGGATGTTGAGGCTTCCCCAATTTTGACATAGATATCCCGAGAGGCTGCATACAGCCTAAAGGTTATTAAAGTGAATTTACAAAACTTTTCAAAGAAATCTATTTGTTATAAAATAAGGTGCACATATATACTCGGGGTCAATAAATCCATCCATTTTTATGTGTTAGACAAACAGTTACCCACACATTTTGTTGCAAAAAGGAGACAGATATTTTATTTAGTTATTTTTGATTGTTCCATTTAAATTTTATGTGTATTTTCTGTACTCTGATTTAACACAGGTACCTCAAATAATATGACCTGTTTTAAAAGAGCATACATTTTTTAAACACCCAGTGCTATACTGGACTACAAATGTTGTTAGAAAACTATTTTTTTACTTGTAAATTGTTGAATATTTTATCACAACACTTACAATTTCCTTATGTAAAATAAACAAATAACAAACTTTTATATAGTCCAAATGGTTTAATATTTATTATATAAACTAGTGCCTTTGATATTGCATTGCTGGTCACTGTTACTAAACATACCAACTCAGAGATGTGAACGATTCGGTCTCAGTGATCACGAGCCCATAATTATTTTGTCACATGAAATTATCTGCTATTTATTGTAATTCCGTTGTGATCATGGTACATTACAATTACAACTGATTAAGACTCTCTTCCATTTTATTCCTGAGCACAAATCAAGTGTTCCGCTTCGGGAGTAGTCACATTTGCAATTTTGTTTCTGCGATCTCCGTTATTTCTTTTATATTAAAGGAATGCTAAAATTTAAATTGCAACTATTAACTTACACAAAATTGATTTTCTGATGTAAGCAAGAATTTCTTGCTGCACAATTGTTTTACCCCATCAATTTAGTTGATGGTAACTATTCCTGATGGCAACTCAAAGTTTCCATCAGGAAAAAGGATTTGAACTGGTGGCCTAAGAGGTGGAAGCTGAGTGTGGAACCACCATTCAACTGATCCCCTTTGATAATAAATAACACTGTCATTTATTGTTGATTCCATTTCTATTTTGCATTTCTATTTGTATGCCCAGTTCGGGTATAAGACCTTTACTTCTTTTTATAAACTCTTTTTATACCAAACTTTTCACACCTTTTAAAGTGTAGCTAAATTTCGTGGATCTTGGGTTAGTTTTTAGCTATTATTCAATAATTCAACTCATCTTTGTCTTTTGAGTTGCTTTCCTGGGAACGTTTTATCATTATAGTTTTTGCATCATAAGGTATGCTTTTTGAGAGAAGATAACCAGAACTGACGTGGACCAAATGTTAAGTATGGAATTTTACGTCTTTTTTATCAGCCATGATCTTTGGGGAAAGCCCAACAGCATTGCAACTTATGTAATCATTAGAAGGGAGAGGGGCAGACTTGTGCCAAATGCGGATGGTCCAAGTGGAAAGAGGTTCTAAATTACTAGATCCTCAAAAGCAGTGGCACATTAGTATCTGGGCCAACAATCTATAATAATCAGTGTGAATCAGAAACTGAAGAATGAAGTTAAATTAACTACAGAGTACTAGCAAACTTCCTGATAAATATAAAGAGCTGGCAAATTCTGACAAGAAATTGTTTCTAGATATTGTGACTAAATTTAATAAAGTCGTAGTTGGTGTGAATAGGAATCATAACCAGGGCAAAAAACATACGAACACTAGAGCACAGCAACTTTTCAATACTGTGTCAGGTAACAAGACTGTAATTGCAACTAGTCGTAATTTGTCATCTGCATTGGCCATCAATAATTTGACTGTAAAATGCTGATAAACAGTTAAATACAAGTTGATGGAATATTATGTTCTAAAGTCTGAAAACCCCATTTTCCTGATAAAGTTTCATGCACATGTTAGTATAATTTTGTACATATTTAATTAAAATGGATGTGAAAAAAATTATTAAATTAAAAACATTGTTATAGCACCAACATATATGTGCCGCTGCTACAGAGTAACTACTCAGAGAAATCACCAGTTTGTATAACCATTAAATAAACTTCCAACATTAGATCATACATCTTGTTATTACTGTCAGAAAAGACAAGCTCTTGGCACACTAACGAGAGTTGAACTTTGTTGAACTACAATAGTGGTTCGGTTGATTTGAACACAATGTCTGTTAAGGCCCAGGTTTAGCCAGATTAGCTAAACCAAATCCAGTGATGACCGTATTCAGAGCAAAGATGATGTATGTGAGTACAGTCAGTATACACTGCCAAAACGCAGCTTTCTTCATCACTTTCAGGTTCATTAGCCACTTCAGTGCACTCGTCAAAACTTTGCCTTTCTGTTCCAAGACTTCTTTGTCATGTTTCATGGTCATCAGCTGAAGCAATTGCTGCTGTTGTTTTGCAATTCTTTGGTCAATATCTTCGATTCGTGGATGGTTTGGATCAGACACCTCTTCCAGTGCAAGCTTTCGTGCCTCTTGAAGATCTACTAGGTGTTGTTTCACCAAGTCAGTATCTTTATCTATGTTTGCTGTTCTCATATCCATATTGAACTTTTTGTTGGTCCACTCCTGATAGGTATCTATGAGTATCTCCTCATATTCTAATCAATAAAGATTACAAAAGTTGTTATGATGTAAAGGGTGAAAATGAATATGTGAGAGAAATGTAGTATTTAACATTTCCGTTTACTCCTGTGTAATTTAAGTTTCAATAATATGCAGTAAATGTTATTAATTTTGAAATTATTATTTAGGTTTTACATTCCATTTAACAACTGGGATGTTAATATTTCCCAACATTGTAATGACATATCTGGATTTGAACCAACTACTACAGAATTAATCAAGCAAGAATACAAAAGTATCTACCATCAAATTCCTTGCAGTATGCACAACAACCTGTTGCATTACTGGATTCACTGTTGTCAACTAGAGAAATTTCCTCCCCAATGGTATGTAGTTGACTTTTGGTTTTAAAAATACATGGGCACAAACTCCTCTTCAAGTAATAGCCAATATCATACTTAAACTGACTCAGGAATGATTTCATGGTGGCTATATAGATAGCTATGATTCCAGAAATAAATTGAAGTGCCAAAGCAGTGATAACAAATCCAAGACACCAATTATAGTGGGCGATTCCACTGGGACCAAGATCCAGAATAGCCTTCAGGATGCCCACATGAATAACTGCCATGGAGGTGGCAGAGGCCACCTGGGTTTTATCTTTTGCATCATTGCTCCCGATTAGACTGTGAATATCTTGTTGCTGTAAAATGCAAGTAAAAATATATACTTTGAAATACATTAAATAGTCCTTTTTGGAAAACTATTTGTTTTATGGCTCAGTCAAAACTAGTTTTAGAGTTTTTGATCTTAGTTTTGATTGTAAATGGCTTTTTTAGAGCCAGTTTCTTGGCAAGCAAAAGGTAATTTGTATCTTTGCAAATGAATGCTATTCTTTAATTATTATTTTATTTCAACAGAAAAGCATCAGTGATGACATTGGTTGTATCATAATAAACGTATAAGTTTATTAGATGTTGTTATTAAACGATTTTTCAGTATTTAACTCCTACTGGCTCAAACAAGTATCAACAAATATGGCGTCCACAGAACTTCATCCAAGTTCTTGCAAATTTAAAGATTTCAATGAACATACAATTTTTGCTTTTAAAATAAAAGCATGTAGTATTTAAGACAATTCAAACCATTATAACCCTTATCAGTTGCATGTTCTAATATTGGAATCATGACACACACACACAAATGCTGATGACATGAAGTACGTACGGGAATATCAGGTTGCCTTGTGTATAAAACATTTTCTGCATCCGTCGTATCATTTGGACTGTTAGCTGATGTGTTGGTTTTGGATGCAGATGCTAAAAATATATTAATCCATGCAGTCTATATTTACAAATGCTCTTTCAAAATGGATAAACCCCATATGGCCTGTGTTCGGGAGGTCCACACTGGACTGGAGACTATCTGGGGTATAACATTCGATTAAAATTTTTTGTGATAAGACAGCCCAATGTACCAAGTGTCACAATGGTTTATATTATGTGTGATCAGCTTGCTTTTACACTCACAGGAAAAGTTATGACTGATATATTAAGGTGTTGATAACTATTAGGACTATTTAGTCAAGTTAACGATCACATTATTACACTTTGTTGATGCATTACCGTTATGATAACAATGCTTTCCCTAGGTTAGTGTTATATTCTATTTTGTCAGAACTAAGTGTATACCTTATGTAATTTTTAATCACAGTGTAAATTCTGAATTCGGAGTCATTAATCCAGAGAAGTGAATTTACCATAAACTTTCATGTTCAAAATTAAAAATAGCAGGACATTTTAAACAATATCAAACGATATATAAATATACGTATGACATATTTTTGTTAAACCAACTCTCATTGAATCAATGTTTTATGAACATTTATTTAACAGGTAATATATAATACTGCGTAACTGAAATACACCTCATTCAGAAAAACTACTGCACCACGTAATTTTTGCTGACTTCATACCGCTCAGCCAGTGAATTTCGTCACCCAGTGAAGTTCGTCACCTGCATTTCCTGATCATATTAAATCATTTTTACACTAATTTACATCGCTGAATTACATATTAATATTAGAATTTGTGGTTGCATGTATTTAAACACAAGTATTACTGGTTTTTGAGGGTTTAAATGGCAGGTGACGAAATTCACTGGCTGAGCAATTAGGTTTTCATAAAGTAACAAGGGTTACACCAACATAACATCAACAGAATGTCATAATAATATATCTCTCAAGTATTGTGTCTTATAATAATATGACAATAATAAACCTACCAGATGGTTCCATGTTTGTAATCCTATAACACACAGAGCTGACTAAAAAGTATGGAGAATGTGTGGTGAACTAACATATGAGGGAAATGGGACAGCACATGACAAAACACACCACCGCATTTGAATTGCATGTTCACTGTCATATGACTGATCTATACCCCTTGTTTCCGCATGGCTTGTTAACTTAATGATTGATCTAATGTATCATTGATTTTAAAATGAAGTTTTGAATAGAGACATTAGAATATTGTAATCGTGCCTGTAAGTTTTACATATATATGTATTTAAAAATAAAACGAAAGAAAACACAGAATTAATGTTTCACTTCACTTCAACTGAAACGTTAACTGTGGAGTTCTTTTTTTCAGTTAAGGGGTAATGTGAAAAACCTAGACCATTATGATATAGGTTGAGTACGGAAGAGTATTAGTGCCAAAGAAAAAATTTTTTTTTGAATTGTCGACTTATTATCTCAACATGTTGAGTTAATATCTCAACATGTTGACTTAGTATCTCAACATGTTGCGTTAGTATCTCACCATGTTGAGTTAATATCTCAACATGTTGAGTTAGTATCTCAACATGTTGACTTAGTATCTCAACATGTTGACTTAGTATCTCAACATGTTGAGTTAATATCTCAACATGTCAACTTAGTATCTCAACATGTTGAGATACTAACTCAACATGTCGAGTTAGTATCTCAACATGTTGACTTAATATCTCAACATGTTAACTTAGTATCTCAACATATTGAGTTATTATCTCAACATGTTGACTTAATATCTCAACATGTTGAGTTAGTATCTCAACATGTTGACTTACTATCTCAACATGTTGAGATATTATCTCAACATGTTGACTTATTAAAAGTTTGACTAGAAATTAACTTATTGGCTGACAGCCTATCACCAACCCTGGTTGGATGATTATACAATTAAGAGTTCTTCCAAACTGCCACTATACTGATTCGCAAATGAGTACTGGCCCTGGCTGGACTAAAAGAGAATTCACTCCACAACACTGATAAGAAATTAAGCAATCAACAATCTCCCAAAACATGCATCATACTAGTTAGCAGTTTTTGCTTAAAGTGTTGGAGTATTCAGAAATACATACATGAAATGAACTTTTCATATGAATTGTTATGAATTAAGCTAAATTAAATATTACTTTCTCATCAGAAAACCATTCAGAGAGCACAAACCCTCACCATGTAAATTTCTACCAATGACAAAGAAAGACAAATTGCTTTAATATTAAAATTTTGGTACCCATAATTTAGACTAAAAAGTTTGTTAATGTTAGGGCTGTCAGAATAGAAGTGGGATTAACATGACATTCAATAGATTTATGCAGAAAAAAAGCAAATTGTAAACATGTTTTATAGACCAGTCTAGTGTTACATTTGGTAGATAACATTATAACCAAAACCTAGTAGGGCACATTGATGTGTGACAATGCCTTTACAGAATTACACCTGTCCTGCAACCAGTGTGTTGTAAAGTATCAAGATGTTAAAGGTGAACATTACTATAAAAAGGTTTAAAGGTTAATCCTATTTGACACCATCACGTTGCACACCTACACCACCTAACCAATGTCCCTTACAAATATCACCATCCTATTCCTTGTCATTCCCAAGATATGGCCCTGGAAAGATTTTATAGGTGAAAGTCTCTATCACAAGGTCATACATCAAATCCAGGTCTCACAATGATGTTGCTTTATTCATTTATTTATTTTGGGTTTTACGTCACTTGCAACACTGTACAGGTCATATCATGACAGGTAGTTGGAAGGGCAGAGGAAACCAGTACATACAGTTCGTCAGGGTTCTGTACTGTAAACTGCCGACCAACAGCAAGCAACTACCAGCTGTCCCACTTGAGGCCTTGCCGGGAACCGAACCCGGCCTCAGAGGTGGAAGGTGAGAGTGTTACCACTCTGCCACCATGGCCCCCTCACACTATGATGTTGCATACCAACACCCAACCTATGTCACTACCAAATATCAACATCATACACCTTGCAGTTTCCAAGATATAGTCAGGACAAGATTTTAAAGGTCACTGTCACTACAGAAAGGTCAAATGAAGGTCACACTATGATGGCACATACCTACACCCCCTAACAATGAGATAATAACTCAACATGTTGTGATACTAAGTAAACATGTTGAGATACTATCTCAACATGTTGCGATACTAAGTCAACATGTTGAGATATTAACTCAACATGTTGAGATACTAAGTCGACATGTTGAGATATTAACTCAACATGTTGAGATACTAAGTCAACATGTTGAGATACTATCTCAACATGTTGAGATACTAAGTCAACATGTTGAGATATTAACTCAACATGTTGAGATACTAAGTCAACATGTTGACATACTAACTCAACATGTTGAGATATTAGCTCAACAAGTTGAGATAGTAACTCAACATGTTGAGATAGTAACTCAACATGTTGAGATATTAAGTCAACATGTTTAAGATACTAAGTCGACATGTTGAGATATTACGACTCAGTATCTTGTATATACGACTTAGTATCTCATATATCCCACTTACTATCTCGTATATACCACTTAATATCTCGTATATACGACTTAGTATCTCGTATATACGACTTACTATCTCGTATATATGACTTAATATCTTGTTAAGTCTAACTAACTCGTTACTAACTCATATATACGACTTAGTATCTTGTATATACGACATTATTAATTCATATATGTGACTTAATATCTCATATACATGACTTATTAACTCATATATATGACTTAGTGTCTTGTATATATGACTTACTATCTCATATATACGACTTAATAACTTGTATATACGACTTAGTATTTTGTATATACGACATTATTAATTCATTTATACGATTTAATATCTCATATATACGACTTATTAACTCATATAAATATATGACTTAGTATCTCATATATACGACTTAGTCTATTGTTTATTCGACTTAATATCTCATATATACCACTTAATAACTCATATATTCCACTTACTAACCTGTATATACGGCTTAGTATCTCATATTCATGACTTAGTATCTCTCATATATACGACTTACTAACTTGAATATTTCACTTGATAAATCATATATACAACAAAGCCTGTCATACATATGACTAAGGAATTTGCACATTCCACCTATTCAGTCAAATCTTCGACTTACTGTCTTGTATATACCAGTTGTTATAAAATAGAAGAAAGGGAATAGCCCATGAATTTAAATTACTTGTATGACATGAATGGTATGTTCTGTGAATAAGATTTAGTTATTCATATAACTCAATGGAAATGTTAAAACTAAGTCGTATATACGAAATACTAAGTGGTATATATGCAATACTAAGTCATATATACAAGATAGTAAGTCGTATATATGAGTTATTAAGTCATATATACGAGTTATTAAGTCTTATATACGAGATACTAAGTCATATATACGAGATACTAAGTCATATATTCAACTTAATATAAAATAAATTTTGGCAGCTCAGAGCTTCTGTAGCATATGGCTTGGAAGCCCCAAAACTTTGTATGTCTTTGTACAACTTACGCCGTCATTTTTTATCTTATAACATTCACAAATTCACAGTTTGAAGAAGGTGTTAGCATATCATCTCACAATCAATCTTTAGTTTGCTTTCATTAGTTAAGTTTTCAAAACATGAATATTTTTTCTTAGAATATTTTACACATTTAGTTTCATTACAATGGGACTTCGTGTACATTATACAATAACAGATAGCACGATGTTGTGCAGAAGAGTCCCTTATACCAAGGAAGAAACACCAATAAACAGTTTCTCGCTAATCAAGGAAGTATATTCTTCTCTGAGGTTCCCAGAAGATAGCTGCCCAGACATAATATGTGTGTATTAAAACCAAACTTAGATTAACATATATTCTAATTTATTTCTTTACCCTTGGCTGTCATACAGGACTCTGACTCTTTGTTCTTGTGTAGCATATATTTACACCAAACTCTACATGACACATTTTTTTAGCCTTATTTTGAAGTACATAGCTGATACACTTTAAACAAATTCAGACGAATGATACATCTTAAATAAGAGCATTGTGGATACCAAATAATTGTATAGCAATATATGAGTGCATTTTAAATAAGATCAACACATCCCTCCCCAACTTGCACAACAGCTGTGAATACAATAAATAAATTATAATGACAATGGTGACCTTTAAGAAAACTTAAGGTGAACAAAGGTTAAAGGTCAAGGTTAGAGCCACACCAAGTTTATATCAGCTGATGAAGGATATAATATTTTATGTAAATACACATAGTTTTATGGAGTTGTTTAATTTCTGCAATATATTATAAATCTTCTTTTTTTTTTAGGAAAAAGGCAGGATTCAGGTTATAGTTCATGATAGGCTTAATATTGGCTGACGATATGTTCCCAATGTACAAAACATTTTCCCAATAGCTTCTTGATTGGTGTTGACATTGCCTCAGAAAATTTTTTGATATGTTTACGATAGTTTCCCGATCCATCCGATTGGTTTACGAGTCTCTTAAGGTTAAAGAGTTAGATTTATGATTGCTATAAGATGGAAAAGATTACTGTACAACTGTAAGAGAGGTTTAAGATCGCTGTAAGATTAAAAAGATGACTATACAATTGGTTTACGATGTTATGAATCTGATAAGGAGCAGTAAAGTTTCGCAATAACAGATTAGAGTGAGCTGTATTTAGCCTTAGGGCTCTCTTTGCAGTCCTCCCAATGCTGACATATTTGAACTCATCCGGTAGGAAATCTTCTGGTTTCTGGTAGTGGGCTTCCTCTGTGTTCCTCGGAGAGGTAATAAAAACAAAAACAAAAAAAAACCCGAAAAAAAACAGCGAGCCCCCCCCCCCCCCCCCCCCCCCCCTTAAAGAAGAATGGTGTACAATAAATACAGACATTAACATTGGTGAGGAAGCAATTCCTACAATAAGTGAGGTATCTGTAAAAAGTCTGGGGAAATATTAACTAGCAGACTGACACACAGTGGCGACACTTGCTACCAGACAATTAAAGCAGTGACTTCAAGTGACCTACTGAAAAATCTATGTAATTTTAACATGGTATTTTACAATTTATCTTTTGGTCAAAAGGCCAGGATTGGGTGTTTTCTTGTAATATATTGATATCATTTTGTTTATTACTTGGATAGCTTCTGCTGTTACTGTTACATTTACAAAGTTTAAATATCTTACTATTACATAGAACTTTTAAATTTTTATTACTTATAAACTCAAATAAATACTAGTTATTCCTTTTATATAAACCACAGAAATGGCAAAGCTCAAATGTTCATATATGTGCTAAAGCACACAAATATCACACTAGCTAGTGCAACGTTGAGTCATTCATCTGAGTGCACTTCTATGTAACATTTTATTTTTTTTTATATTTTGCTTTGATGTCACAGGTATTGTACAATAACATATTTGTTAAGACCACCAAAAGAGGATTATTCCTACCAATAGAATATTTCTTATGACCAGGTCCTGCATACATGACTAAAATATGACATGGTCTGTGAAACACTAGCCATGAATAAGAAATCCTCCTCAATTGACCAAACTAGGGTGGGAAAACTGGTTAATGTGGTCCTGGATGACGACTAGCTTCAGCTGTTGGCGCTTGTGCCACCTAAATACTATGATTGACAGATACTTTTGTACAATGTGATGGCTAAGAATGTGCAAAGACAAGACACAGTGACAGTCAATTGAAATTGAGCAACGGTTATCCTACATCTAACAAAGCACTGAGACGTCACTGCGGCTCATGAAGATATATTGCCATGAATTTGGATACCTATATAGTTGTTCTGATCTGTCCAGCTCAAATCAAAATACTTGCAACACGACACAACTAAAAGTATGGCCATTGATAAAGTGACTACAAGTACATGTTGAGTAGCTAAAGACTTAGAAGATGTCAGAAACATTCTAAGGAGGAGGAACATATGCAGAAAGAGAAGGTTCTTGGTCAAATCATGGCTTACTTAAAGGCTGGACTACTATGACAGCCTCATGATAGAACTCCAGAATGTGCACGTCACAGAAAGTTCATAATGATTAATCCACACTTCTTTTATGAGCTACTGCTGAGACGAACCATTCTTGAAATATCATTACTTAGATACTTTACAGTTCAGAATTCACTAAGCCAACTTAAGGTAAACCTGTGACCAGAAGTTTTTTATTTCAGGATTTACAGTTACAGTAACAACTTACTTCTGGTTTTGAGCCTTTACAGGTTAACCTTGCAGCACCAAGGCATGTATCTGTTGCTACTGTTGTTCCAGCTACTGCACTAGAGCTTGGCAGAACCTTTAATGGTGACCTGCTTTATTTCAAATGCCTTGTGCCGGAACTCAGGATAGATATTTATATATCTCGCTGATCATCCAGTAGTCCCAGAATGTGTGATGGAAGGACTGCCACCTGCTCAGGACATGGTCAAAGTGCAGGGACACACTGCTTTGGACTTTCGCTAATCTTGCCCAGAATGTCTAAGCAGTCATGGCTGGGGGTGTGCCCGGACTGCCTGTGACTACCGCTCCTGTTGGTTAAAGGCTCAGGGTGGGTGTGGTGGTGGGTGTGTTCTAACCTCTTCTGGTTCCTTGTGGCTGGTGTCTCTGGAGTTTACTTTTCCGCAGTGATGTGGTCTGGATTTCTGCTGCCAGGGCAAATTTGGCTTGCAACTCAAACAACATCATAATATTATTTCATGAGAAGAGGGTGCAATTTTCTGGTTTACTTTTTCGATTGAACAACTATTTACTTATAATATAAGACCAGTATCATCAGAGTTAAAAGTATAGGTATTTACTAGGTAATTTACTGGGAAATTAGCATTTGAATACAATTATCAACTTACATGTTATGTACAACATCAAACAACAATATCATATGCAACTTTTCAAGCTATATATAACAATTATTCCTCCATAAGAGAATTTAATGGAAAATAGCTTGTGACACGCTGAAATTGTTTGCTGATAAACTATTAAAGGTCATTTTTTTCACACAAAAATTATGAAGTTAACTTAGATCAATAGACAAACAACCTATAAGATGAAAATGTGGTTTATTTTAAGAAATATATGGTATAAGAGCCATAAATAGAATTAGAAAAAGTAAGTATACTGAAGTGGAGTAAAAAGCCGACATATTGTTTTTCTCGCAGTAGATGATTGATGACGTCATAGGTTCATAACGAAGTTCTGTTTAGTTGGAGATGTAATGTACATATTTACAAACTGGAGGAAGATAACACGTTTCTTTGAAGATTTAAGTGTTGGCAAAAAGAAAAAGCTCACAAGCCGTTGTTTTTCCCAAATGCTGTTTTTTCTCAAGTTTAACCTCATTTTTAACCACTTACAGTTCTAACAAACAGGAGAAATACTATTAGTGCAATCACCCCTTGGTGATTGCGTGTCAGTCGGTTTGTACTAGTCCGTGTAATAAACTCGTCCGTCTGCCTGTGGGCCAATCATCTTTGCTGTTTCTGCTTCAACCAATCAGAACCAATCAGAAGCTTTTATTGTTTTACCTAATGCAGAGACCTCATTCAGTGTCATTGTATATCTAGAGTTTGATGAATGAACATTGGGAAAAATAAAATCCCCGTCCCTCCCTCCCTCATTGTACAATGTGTTTTAATAATGTTTTTAGTCATATATACTAGTGTTTTCATGCGTATTTTCTGATGTGAACCATGTTTGTGTTATGGGGCTTTTATGTATATGGGTTATGTACATCTCACTTTGCAGTCTATGTCTCGTTTGAGATCTCGTACACATATACTTGCTAATGTGATAGAAATTAATAAACGTAGTTTGCCCAACTCTCGTTTATTTTCATTTATTGTTCTCGTCCTATCAGCACGGCTTACAATACTGACTGTAAGTACACTGGTCTTGGAATGCAGAAAGCATAAACATCTGTATGAAATATTGCCTCCTCCCATTTTTTCAAAGTTTTTAAATGTGATGGGATAGTAGCCTTTCACAAGTTAGAAATTAACTTAAAACTAAAAATCTGATAAGTTGTCATTAAAATGTACTGCATACCGTTTTTTTGCCTTTAATCACCGGTACTTCTATCAAGATAAGGTATGATGTAAAGTGAAATCAAAATATACAATTTGTTTTCATTTTCATAAATCATTTATAAAAATCATGCTGTTATCGTCAAATTTATTGAATTTATACTTAAAGAATCCTTATAGTTCTAACTTTTATATTATCAGGGCATGAAATAGTTCAGTATATGATGAGGTTTCCTTGAGATAGTAGTTCAAGTACTTTTGACCTTAAGTTTGGATAATTTTAAGTTTTGGAAATTAGTTGGTAACCTTTTCTTCTCAATTTAAGCCTTTGTTGAGACCAAGAAAAAGGAAATGTGTTTGGGGGAACTGTAATCAACACTATACACTGTAGATGGCTAAACGAATTATATATACCATGAAAGCATTGTTTACAGTGTTGGTGGGAAAGTTGTGAACTAATTTGGGGAACATATATGATTATCCTTACTTGAGGCCCAGTTGTACAGACATTTATGTTGTATTTATTTCATCTCCTAGCAATAATTAGTTTTCAAAATTGAAAAAAAAACAATCAAAATTCATCTCAGAGTTGAACCTGGTTGACTGCAAGATTTGTGATTTTTATCCAACTTAATTAATACCTCTCTGAATAAGTTTTGTCTGAAACAAATAGACAAGATGTTCTCAAGGCTATTTCAGAAATTTACTGTGGCAGACTGGTGTCTTATAAACAAATAAACTTCATAAAAACAGAAAATGCAATCTTTTAAATATATATGTATGTACTAAAAGGCTTACAAAAATGATAGTTTGTTTGCATTGTCATGAACCTGTGACGTCAAGGCTAGTACTTTTTAAGAGAGTTGTCAGTGAAAAATAATGGCTGACAGTTGTGAAAATCTTAAAAAAGCAGACAGAAAGTGACTGAATATTCATGTAACCTTGTCCAGATGCATCTTATTTTTACAGAAATTGAACTTTCATATGTATATGTAATTATTAATGAATGATCTGAAAATGCTACTTATGACCTGTAAGCGATCTTTTCAGTCATTTGCATTGCATACCCAATCTTTTACATCTTAAACCCCATCGGGACTATCATAAACCCAATCGGGTTAGTTTGTATTCCTATCATATAGAATGCATAGCTATCATAATCACAAACCTTACTGGGGAGAAATCGTAGCAATCTTAACTCCTGAAATCACAGTGGTGAGTGGATCGCAGGCACATCGCAAACCTTTCACACTGCCACCCACTGAGCCTCCAGTCATTGCAAAGTGTCTGGATTCCTGAGTTTGATGGTACTTTATCTGATATTTGTGTGAAAAATGAAACATGTAGAAACATGTCAGTCTACAGATAACAATTTCATGTCGTTTACCTTACTTGCATTATGTTTGCTCTGTTAAATATATTATTTTATATTGCTACAACTTCTTAAAATGGGATTTTCGCAATCAAGTAGTGTTCAATTTCGTTACTTCCACCCCACCTATGTATTGTAATGTGACCAATACGATGTTTGCAAGTGACATACAACCCAAATGAACTCTTTACTTAAAATGCAAAGCAAGTTAATCGTCAGTACAAATGTATAAATGAGTTAACAATATGTTATCCATCTGTAGCATCTTATGGTATGACCTGATAACTTTATCATATAAATACCAATGTGAAAAACATCTCATTGCTGACCTTTCGTGATATTCATTATATAGGAATTGTTGGTAGAAGTAACATGCTCGTAAAACAGTCTGTGAATGAATTTACTGCCTTTGTTCTTTCCTTGTATCTTTTTTAATGCCAAGGTAAACCAAATGACTAAATGCGGATCATTTATCAGCCGTCCGTACGCTAGTAATAAATCTCGTTTTCTGATGCATAACATAATTGTTTTTATGGTACCAGTTAGTGACAAAATGCTTACTGTGTGATTTTAATTTAGTTTTGAGTCTGTAAAACATTTGACCCCGGTATAATTGTGCCAGTCTTAAGTATGTCGACAAAAAGCAATCTGTTCCGGTTCATGTGTAATGCATATTGCATCTTTTCAGGGCAGAGCTGTGTTGACATTTTAAATTTGTCATAAAGTATCTAATTACGAAAATACTGTCAAACAAACGGGTAACCACAGCTTAATTGGGTAAACAAATTATTTGACAGAAAAAGTGACGAAGGCACTAAATTATTACAAAAGCTTCAGTTCCTTAAGGAATACAAAATACAAACCATTGCTCGGGGATCCAAAACCACATATTGCTATTTTTTTGGAAAGACACCACCTTGTGTGAAATTCCCTAAAACAATATGTGAGTGTAAATTCACATAACCTTGGAGAGGAAGACAAAGCCACGGTGTGGACTCCAACTTGTGACACCCCCCCCCCCTCCCGTCACCACCGTAGTATTCTAACTATAACTTGGACATCGAAACAGACAAAATATGGATGCATTTGCAATACTGAGAGACTTCCCTTGCTGGGGGTGTTCAAAAGGATGGAATATATCACATCTTACTCTGGAAATACATTCCCTACCCCAAAGTCTAAATTGACTAATGTCACAGGGGTTTGGTCGTCTTGTGTTTAACACACTCGTATGTTAGGTTCCAGTCTCGTCCCTGTCCTTAAGTGGGAAGGTTAGGTTTCTTACCATTAGTCACTGCACACAAGCGAGTAATATGTAATGAATGGACCCCAAACACATCTCTTTGGATACGCAAATAAGATTGTGTAACTTACAAGCTCAAAGAAAACTTTCAGCAATACTCGCTGTCCTAGTTCTTATGTTGTTATGGATTAACAGTTTATACAGGAACGTTATATTGGAACCCTGTCACAAAATTTAATGCCACACATATACAAACAGTACACTATAGCTATGTACTTTCAAATAAATTAAAATGATCATTTGGCTAACAATTATTTATAAATGTATAATCACTGAGTTTTTAGATCGTGACAGTTCTCCACAACACAAAGAGAAAACTTCTAATGAAAAAAGCTACTGCTTTTTACATCACATTAACTTGTGTCTTCAGAGCTGAAATAACCTATACAGTCAGGTACAGGCCAGGAAATTTACATCATCTGTGCAAGACCCACTAGCACTGATTGACCCACATCTCGGAGGTTCTTCACAGAGAGTGTCTTAATTTTTTTCTGTGCTTCACCTCATTAAGCCTTTCACATTAAGTACAATTACCACAAATGGCCATCTTATTTATATATTGATCTTATTAGTGTTGCAATTAACTAACTAGGTCAATGCGTCTTTAATGCCTGTATTTATCCTTATTTTAAGACAGCTGTCAGCTGATGTGTTGTCTTACTTAATAATGGGCACTTTTAAAATGTAGATAGAAATGTTCCACTTCCTCTCAACAGTGGTGTTTATTTTGTTATGAATTCACTGAAGTAAGTCAGGGGCTATTCCATTTAGCGAATACTACACTAGATTCTCAAATCTGGGCGTCGGTTTTTTTAATCCAGCCCATGAAAATATATTCATCAACATTCAACGCCTGTCCCAATGTCACCCCATCTGTAAAAGGGACAAAACCTCCCCACCTGTGGCCAGGATTTGACATTAAATTACCACGAGGCTTCGTGAACTAAGAAATAGATTGCTGGGTGATATGGTATGATAGATCCACCTGTACCCTTATAATGAGAAATAAACTTGCCACGCAGAGAAGTGATTCAGTTGCACAGCATATTTTATTATGAGTAGCCTTATAAAGATAAAAGGACTGTGGATTGTAAGATTTAATAAACGTGCTACCAAAGCCTAGTTAAAGCCGTGGTCAAATTCACACTTCCTGGATCAAAGGAAAAGTGGTCCGGGACAAATTCTCGTTAATGGATGGACATATTTGCTTGGATTATTTTTTGTCGTAATGATTTGACGGGATTTCAGATTCTGTCGAGACAATGTTGTTTTTTTTTTGTGGCCAATTTCTGTCTGATGTAAATTCTGTCACAACATATACACACAATGAAAAAAACCTAAATAAATGTATTAGCTGTGGTGATTGTCCATATCAACATCTGATGCATCACTTGCAATAAACTTTACCACACTCTCAGAAATGAACTCTGTCATACCAGTACATACGGGAACTTAAGATTAACAACACAGTTACGTTTGTCATGGTTAAGGGTCCCACACAGGACTATAACTCCCGTTTTTCAATCCCTCAGTCACTGGAAACTCATCTCCTTTCTTATCACACGTCATGTACATAAACAACAGGCTAAAGAAAACAACTCCATTGGATTCCTTATCTTGTATACCCCAACATGTAAAACATTTGGGCAGAGGTTTTATTCCAAATCACAAATGGATGATGAAAATGCATTCTCTCTTTTTTCACTTATAAAACATTCATTTATTCATTGTTATAAAGAAAAGTGTCCAAAAATGGCAATTAATTCACAAATGAAATACGCACTTCCAACCAAAGTCATTTTATTCTTCATCTGTTTAAATTTAATTAATTCTGACATTAGTCCATAATCAGTTTATATAATATACTTTATCACCGTATTACTGTCTTATAGTATCATCATAAAAACATGTATCAAAACATGTAACTTTTTAAATGATCCTAAAATCCCCTCTTTCAAAAATGGCACATTGTTTGGTAAATCCCAAAACAAACACCACAAATTGAGAGGAAAGATCCACTGCTAATAAATTATTGCTCAATCATATTTTAAAGGGTGTGAAGTGTGATTACATTTGCAACAAGAGCACTCAGAGAGCATATTCTTTTGCCAAGGTCCAACACCTCTAATATTGCGTCTATATGAGTGGGCAGCAGGCTGGTGGGAAAAATCTTGTTCGGGCTATATCTCGGCAACCACAATGTGTAATAAGTTCAAACTTAGTAGGGACATTTGTTGGGGTGTGTAGGTATGCAAAGTCAGGATGTGACCCTGGTTTGACCTTGCCATAGTGACGTTGATCTTTAAAATCTTATCTGGGCTGTACCTCAGAAACCATTAGGTGTAGGAAGTTGATACTTGGCAGGGACATTACTTGGGGATGTAGATGTGCAACGTCATGATGTGACCTTGATTTGACCTTTGTACTTACTGTAGTAACCTTGATCTTTAAAATATTGTCCAGGCTCTATCTTGGAATCTGTAAGGTGTGGCAAGTTGATATTTGCTTGGGATATTAGTTAAGGAGTGTAGGTGTGTAACATCATGATGTGGCCTTGATTTGACCTTTGACCTTGTCGTAGTGACGTTGATCTTTAAAATCTTGTCTGGGGCATATCTGAGAAATTGTAAGGAATAGGAAGTTGATTCTTAGATAGATAATTGGTTATTAAGTGTACATATGCTTAATTATGGTGTGACCTTTTATAATGGGTCTGCTAAATTCTGTTCACCTGCCATATTTGACACATATTTCTCTTGTCAGAAAAATATATGGATTGCTGCCCTGGTTATTACATGTGCTGTTAACTAATTGCGCTATTTATATTGGCAGCTATACTTCAATTAATAAATTGCACAGCTTCAAAAATTAGTCTTGATAGGTTGTCTCCTATAATATTGACTTTTACAGGGATATGAAGGACTTTAAGCTTATTATCTTTAAGAGCATATATAATGGCTATATTTCTGGTAACGGCAACCAGCATGGGTTCACATGTGCGACCAGAATTTAGAATGGTGACCACTGCCAGATTGTCACAATTACAATACGCTGGCCTTGCCACCTATGGCCCCAAAGTCGGAGGGCTACCAGGAGGTTTAGCACCTCTAAATGAGTTATATGATAAACATTAAAACCAAGAGGGAATGGTATGTCATAAAATTCATTGTTACATATGACACCCATACCCTAAAGAGAGGTGTACAGTTCAATGTGGCTATGAGTGACTTTGTGAGAAAAGAATGTGACCCCATTAAATCGGGGTGAAAACTGTTGAAACCAGTTAAGATCACGGGTTAAGTCTTCTGCTAAGGTTATACTAACTTGTTTATCAGCTTGTCTCAAGGTATGCAACATTCGGTTTAAAAAAGGCCTGGAGGATCTGATGCATTTTGTGACATAAAATAATTCCCCTAGTAGAGATTGTAGCTCCCTTTTTTGTATAGTGAGTCTTTTGATGCCATTGATCACAAGCCATGATTATGTGTGACAGTTTTTTGTCAGGAACTGATATTGTGAATGTTTTGTGTCTATATTGACAAATAAGCATAAGGCTTTTGTGGTTGGACGAATAAGTTTTTGGTACTGATATCTAGGCCTGGTTCCCCTACTAGTTCACAGAGAGTGTTAAAAATATGTCTGCCTGGGAAGTAGTGTCAAGCCCAATAATATCATCAATATTATTTATAACATGGAATCCCTTCTGAAACATGATATACCTAATGGTGTCACTTAGGCGCTGGAATATGGCTGACCCATGACGAAACCCAAATGGGAGACTTTGGTCAATATAATAAGAATAAAAGTGAAGACCTAAGAGTTTGTATCACCTGGGTCAATTCTAACATGGCAAAAAGCTCTAGAGATGTCTATTTTGTAAAATTTTGTGCCTTGACCCATGCGACAAATGTGGCTGGTGATATAATCTATTGTAGGAAAGGTAGGTATAAATTCTGAATCTAGGTAAGTATCTGAAGCAACACCTTCATTAACTGACTGATTATAAGGGTAACTGAGATCAACGATCACGAAGGTCAGCAATAGGAGGGCTAACAAAGGGCCTAGAAAAGTATTATGATTTTTCTCTTCGTGAATATAAGCTTCAGTTGCTTTAGGGTAGGCCTTAGAAGAACTATGGTTAAATGAGACTGAAGACAAATGTGTTTGCTTACCACAACTCAAGGAAAACCCGTAAATGATTAGGTATAATAACTGTTTATCCCAATACTCAGAAAGGTAGTGTTCCTAATTGCTTGCATTGAGTTGTGATGGGACTAAAATTTGGGCACCCATATAATTGTGTCCACCGTGTCTTATCCTTGTCTGCATTGTTTTGCAGTGGTGAAACCAACCCTTACACCTACCTTGTCAGTGTGACCAATGCCTTCTGCTTTAGTTTTAACCCTGCAAGTCATATCACCTGTTTTAACACAACACTTTGAAGTGTCTGTAATTATGTGTAACACCTCTGTGTTGTCGATTAATGGATTAAGTCTGTTTTAAGAGACAATGTTGCCAAATACATCATTATAAGAACTGCCAACTTTAATGTCTGCAAAATTGCAGGATTTAGTGTTTGTGTCACATTTATTGATAGGATATTTGCAACAATCAGTAGTGGCTCTATTTTATCAAGCTGACAGATTGATTCATTTGTTTTTTGATCCCTGGTTTTTTTAATGTGACAGGACTTGTGGGTGTCACTTTTGACCAGGGTATAATTGGCAACCTGGTCTGTTTGTGGTACGTTTGTGTTTTTGTGCAATATTTCAGCATATGACATTTTATCACAGAAAAACCAGTCATGTTCCATTTGGACTTTTACTATTTTTAATGGCAGTTGAATGAACGACCCTTGAAATAAATTTTATAATATCATTGACAATTTCATTGTAATACACTGCCCAGGCAGTGCTCTGCTTGTTTTTTTTTTGAGCGCCTACAATGTTTTTGCATGAGAACTAGGTTTACCAAGAGCACAGCAAGTGGTACACACACGAGATACATTTGGCCATTATTTTCATAGTCACTTTTTGTCCACAAGTACCTTTCTGGAAGTACCTATATGAGGTTGGTTTGTCGGTTTGAGTTTGATTTTCTAACTGGATTACCAGTTTGAGATCCTTGTGCATGAACACACCTGATACGATCAATCTTTGTGGTTTCCCCCAATTCACTTTATCATCCTCCATTTTGCAAAGAAGCATGTGCTCCTTTTGCAGAGGGCCAGCCAAACTCATAGCTATAATCCATTAAATCTGACAAGTACTCAAGCATACTGTTTTTTGTTTCAATATTTGTTTCTTTACGGATGATATTACTAAAACCAGAAACCCATTGGGACATCAACAAATTATCATAGGACGTGCAATTCTTGTTTGTACCAGAAAGAATATAATTATGTGGCCATGGGACTTCTTTTTTACACGAAACTGTATCTTTAGTCCCCCTTTGAGATTTGAACTTGCCTTGGTTTGACATAGAATGCAGCTCCAGTAGTCTTTGATCTACTTGACTTTGTAGTTGCTTTGACTGATGCAGGGTGTGACCAAGGTAAGGAGGAGGAGGTCTGCATCTTCTTGATCTCTGAGAGATGAGCCAGAAGCACCACGTGCAGAAGATTTGGGTAAAGCACTAGCGGATCCTAGGGGGGGGGGGGGGGGGGTCAGGGGGTTCGAACTCCCCCCCCCCCCCTGAAAAATAATGTAAAGGGGTTTAACCCAAAGTACAAAATTATTTCTTGAGAGTGGTGTTAAATTTACAGGAAATGCACTATATTTTTACCAAAAATCTTTTTTTTTCCCGGGGGGCATGCCCCCGACCCTCTTACTTATAATATGTCTGATGTGAACCCCCACCTTACTCAATGTGAACCCCCACCTTACTCAATGTGAACCCCCACCTTACTTAAAAGCTGGATCCGTCCCTGTAAAGACACCTGTCCCCCCCATGACTTTCCACCTTCTGTTCAACCTTTGAAATACGACCATTCAATTGCTTTAGTTCTTGTAAAATTTGTTTGTTAATGTCCATTTAGTCAACAATGTCACTGCCGTCACTATCACTTTGATTTCCAACTTCTTCTAATTTTTTTTACATTTGAAATTTGTAGGTATCAAGCTATTTATCCTTTTTGAACATTTGTTATTTTGTTAAAGTATTGTTAGCATGTAATATGTTTGTTGTTGCTTGTCACAACTTCTTAGTCCAGGGAGGTCTTTATTTTGTATTCTAACTAATATCAACCACAATTAGAGCTTATTGTTATAATGTTACCCACCAGGGAACAGTGTCAGTATTTCCCGCCAAATTGTACCTTATTTAAGCACTGTGCTGAGGTTCTCCCTCACTTTCTCATGAACTCTGTGTGTGGAAAAGTTTTCCAAACTCCTCCCCAACGTCTCCTGTCACTATACCTTTTCACAGGTTATGTAATTCATTATACCTTGTCACAGGCCACGTTCTGCGAAAACCAATCAGCTCCAATCCGTGCAGGGGTATGGAATGCAAAGAACCCAACAAATTATTTATAAGTTCAAGGAACAAATAAAAGTGTTGCCATGGCAACACTTGTTGCCATGCACTGTTGAAAAACGAGTCAGCTCTGTTTGTACATACCATGTTTAACTATGCAACCCTCAGTTACAAGTTTATTATTTTTCAAGTCTATTTTATCACATACTTCTTTTAGTCTATTAACAAGTTATATCGTCTCTTTTAATTCTGTGTATTCTATGTAGGGGCCTTTCTGTCATTAATGTATCAGCTTTTAATCCACTAATGTTATTGTAGATGCTATGCAATGTGTCTGTGTAAAGAAAAGTCTCTTCTCCATCTCATGGTATTGTTATTTGACTTTCATCTGTCTGGGGGACTTCCCTGGACTGATAGGTTATTTATTTATAAGTATATATTAATCCTTTCATGTTGTTGTTAATGTATATGCTTTGACACATGCCAATCTTGTTTCAATTCTGTTTTTTTGCCTTTTGGATTAACCAATGCACCAAATCAGTTTGACTGGTTGATGGATAAATTTTCCAAGGTGTGAATCTTGATATCTGTCTGATATATTTGGATCATATTCTTGTGAAAGGTACCTCTTTTGAAAAAAAAAAACATCTGTGTGATTTAAAACAGGTGTTCCACATGCCCAAAATTACTGGGTTGAAGTTGTTTCTAAAGAAGCATGTATTATTCCATAAGGAGGTTAATTTTGTTGGACATTTAGTTTCTGAGCAAGGAATATCCACTGACCCCAAAAGACAGAGGCAGTTATATCATGTGCCAATCTCTAGCATTATCAAAAGGCGCCACAGTTTCTCAGGACTTTGCTTCTATTATCAGAGATTTTTAAAGACTTCTCCACTGTAGCAAGACCACAAACTTACAGAGACAAATGCTAGTGGTCAGTTCCTTTTGGACACAGATGCTAGTGAGGTGGAGATTGGGGCTGTATTGTCTCAAGTTCAGGAGAGTTGAGAGAGGGTCCTTGAGTATTACATTAGAAATCAGAGATGGTGTTGTGTCACAAAAAGAGACCTTTAAGCAGCAGTAGATGTTTTAAATATTTCAAAACCAATCTGTATGGTGTTCCATTTTGGTCAGGAGTGACCATGGTTCTTTTCGCTGGTTACTAAATTTTACAGATTTATAAGGAATATTGGGTAGGCGGAGTGAATATCAATGAATATAGAATTTTATTTTACACTTATGCATAGGCAAGGCAAGCTTCATGGAAACGTAGATAGTCTTTCCCATAGGCTATGTTGAGATTTTATAAGCACTGTTCAATCGTAGGAGTGAAGGTAAAAGATTAAGAGCCAAATGTTGAATGTTGTTATCATACGTTAGAACTTCATTCAGGAATTCCCAAGAGTGCTGGGTTGAAGGTAAAACTTTAACTGATCTTAGAATTACTCAGGAAATGTACCCTTATATGGGAGTTGTACTGAAGTGGAAACAGACTGGTGTTCGATCCAAATCGGTGGAGATAGCTCATTATGACAGTGTTGTGAAGACTTGTTGGTCCCAATGGGATATATCGGTTAGAAGAATGACGTTTTGTAAAGAAAGTTGTGGTTACTGTAGATGAATTTTGAACATTTTAATCTTGATTTCCTGCAGGGGTAAAATCTATGCAGTAATATTTATCTCCAGTTGAGAAAATATTGTTGATGCACATTGATTAAATGTTAATATAGTGGTCTTCTCTTTGGTAAGGCCACCCATAAAATTATCATCATGCTACAATAATAAACTGACAGTTCAGACCTCTTCAGTCCTTGCAGATCAATATTTTATACCACCCTTAAACCGAAAATGTATAAAATTACAACTGACATAATGATTGAATATTCTGAATACCATAACAATGCCTCATGTATTTATTTTTTTTATAATTTGTAATAATAGAGCTTGTCGGTGGACATAAATACAACCAACACAAGTCGAAATACACAGTGACCTCATCCATTTACCATCTTATTGTTAACTAGATCTTTACTTTTTATAGAAGTCAAAGTAAACCTGATTGTGCATTTGAACTGACAAATGTCAGGAACTGTATTAAGAAACAGGTTAAAAGTACAGAGTACATAAGAATGAAAATCAAACTATCGCTCAATTTCTCAATACTTTTGGAGTGGAATGTTGAGTTTGTTTTGACTAGAAGTTAATGGCAAGTCATTTTACCCACTGTCAGTTCAGATAAACTGCGTTAAGTGATATTTACGACAAAGATCCATGTGTCAAATACTAAAACGGAGCAATGAAAAGGACAGAAAGGGTCCATCTATAAACGTCAGATATTTATTAGAAATAATAAGAAAACCTAATTTGATCTAAATGAAATATTTTGGTTACTTTTTTGGTTGGTCACTTTTTTTATTGCTCTAAACACAAAATGGAAAATCTATACTGAAATCGTTTGTCAACAAATCACAAAAGCATACAGTTCAGGTCATATATTTGTATTTTACAGTAGATTGTCATCAGTTAGATTAGACAGATGCCAGATGCATCTGATGGACCAGATGCAGACAAGCCATAAGTTCACCTTTACTTGTAGGAAACGGCAACCACAGAGGTACAAGCCAACTGCCCCTTTCAAAATAAGATAACCAACACCACACCAATGCCTTGTTTCAGCATATCCTTATTTCAGCACAAGAGTATACAAAACAAATCATGTACTTAAATGCTCTGTGAGACAATAAATCTGTTGTTTTTCTGATAGTTTTGGAGTGGCGCCTTCTTGCACGAGAAAGGTGTGGTATGATTTATGGCTGGAATGCCAAGGGGGATGTTGCCTAAAGTAATTGGAGAGGAAATTGAAGAGTTTGAAAACTATCAAGTCTCAATTTAGATAATGTATTAAAATACCAACAATTTTGAAGATATAGGTGCTAATTAGTTTATAAAACAGAATGGAAAATGTAGATGTATTATTTACATGGATAGCAATTGTATTAAGTGAAGCTTGAGTCATTTAAATGGAAATTTATAAAGAAAAAGGCGTGTAAATACTGGATAAATTATCACAGTACAGATTCTAAAGAGATGCTGAATAAATATAAGTTCTGTATTTCTGTATTATCTTTAACAAGAAAAACACTCGGAGAGAGCAGACCTCCTCCAAGGCTAGATACCTCTGTATTGATAAAAAAAGTCTTTAAAACATTCCTGGATTCAGGCACTGATCTGAATGACCACGAAATTACATCAAAATCTGTCCACAACTGTTTCATAGATTTTGCCAAAAAAGGATCAAACAAAAACCTCTAATTACATATACCTTCTTTTTGGAGGTTAACAATTATCTGTTTATTTCACCAGTGTTAGTTTAAGGTGCATGAAACTGATGCTGTACATTATATACCAATATATCAGATAACTAAATCCATCACAGATAGTAATAAATGAATGTTTAAGGCCTGGACCCATTTTATGGATCCATACGTCAGAACTACATACAATTTGGGAATGGGAATGAAACTGGAGGTTGTTACTGGAAAGGAAAAAATTGTCTCAACAAGCATATATAAGCAAAACTGTGTAACATATTATTATTATTCAGAACCAGAATGACAGCAAACATAGAAGATGGATTTTTCATAAGAATTAGGGTGTTTTCTTTTTATTTGATATAGAATCGTCTCTGTTAATACTGAGGACAGAGCAGACAACAATGATGTTTGGGCTTGGGTGTAGTGTAGAAAGGGTGTAGAAAGGAAAAGGAATCACAGAAAAGTCAGCAGTCCCCACACTCTCCCTTCCCATCCCCAGAGGTTGAGAGGGCACTGGTAGGGAGAAACAGCCATGGATCAAAAGAAGAATCACTTGGTTCACAAGGCCATTTGGTGCTGGGCTCAAGCTTGCAGCCACCTTGAGGCAGCTGTAACAGGTGAATGTTATGTCTCACTCCCCTGCCTATTCAGAGTGGGTAAGACCAACATCACAAACTTTATACCATTTTATACATTCTGTCTGCCAAACCATACTGCCCAAATTAAAAAAAAAAACTTCAATGCTATCGCACACCGCCAAAGGACTGTTAGATACTGGAGCAGATCTTTCGGGGCCAAGTAGAACATCCCACATCCTGTGGGTTCCATAAATAAAAAAAAACGTGGCTGTCAAGAAACCACCCAGCAGGGAGCAAATATTTCAACTTACAAACGTTTCTATTTTGTGGTCTCTGTCCATCCGGGCTAGCAACACTTCATTGTGTTGCTGGCCCTGGTGGATGGGGAGCAAAAATATATTTGGGTCATTACTGACTGTATTCCTTCCTGCTCTCAAGTATAGATTATTAACCATTCTGAACTACAAGACAAAACCTACAAGACAGAACCATAGGGCAGCCCAGACCTGAGCCATTTTAAGGCAG
The DNA here is from genome assembly GCA_964017235.1 of Sabellastarte sp. h YS-2021. NCBI lineage: Eukaryota > Metazoa > Annelida > Polychaeta > Sabellida > Sabellidae > Sabellastarte > Sabellastarte sp. h YS-2021. The sequence continues at coordinate 31,257,398 of OZ024937.1, read as the reverse complement.
GGGGAGACATAAACTACTTCCAACTGGGGGATAACGCTTTTGCCCTCACGCCTTGGCTCATGAAGCCCTTCTCCAGGAAAAGCCCTCGCCAGGAAGGAACATATTTGTAATTTCCAAAGACAGAAAAGTGGTCAATCAGTTAAGTTGCAGCAGCATCCGTAAGTGGCCACCAACATAGCCTACACATGTGTGGTACTGCATAGCTTTCTCAGGAAGCACCTTTGGGCTGCAGTACAGCGAAAGGCAGAGGATGATCCATCCAAGTGGGATGACTAACCGTTGCCCAGACAGCATGGTAATGAGATCAGAAATGCATCAAGACAGGCGCAGGAGCAATGAAATGTACTCATGAACTATTTTGTGAATGAGGATGTGGTACCATGGCAGGACAAATGAATATGAGAGGTACATAACATTCACAGCCTGAACCCTTAGTGTTGAGACACATCATGGCGGTCAGAGGGGCCTGACAAACAGACAGCCGCTTGTGATGTACATGTTGAGCTCTCGAATCCTGATGACATGGTGATATGACTAATAAGAAACTGTTCCAGTGCCAGCTTTCTTCCCGGGTCATCTCAAGTAGGTACTGGAGCAAAACTTGGTCTTCTTTGCTTCTAATTTCTCATAGCGAAGCACATCCTCACATCTTTGATCTACAAGCCTGTGCAGGTTGCAATCTTCTCCCAAAGCCATTCCTTCAGGTGGTGATTTTTGAATTTCAAGTACTTCTTGTTCTTTATTAAAATTCACAGTGGCCTCTATATCTTCATCTGTGAGGTTCACATGTAAACTCTTTCCCTTCTTCAACCAGTGTAAACAGTGATCTGTTGGTGTAAAGCCTCTGCAATGAAATGCATTCTTTGAGATCCTTCATCTATAGTCATCTCTCTTCGCTGATCTAGGTTTTCTCTTTTCTCTCCTTTCTACATAATCTGCTGTGTTCTCCACGTCAAATTTTCCTCTCCTCTTTTTCTCAATGAAAATTCTCCTTACCCTTTTTGGTTTTTGGCAGTTTCTTCAAACTGCTCACAAAAATATTTAAAATTCTTAGATTGCTAAACTTTCCTTAGCTTATAGAGAAACAAAAGCCATAACCTTATAGTAACACTTGTACATTCAGTAAACTCCAGTACTGATTGAGGTCCAATTTCAAGTGTTTACACCAAAAGTGTTTGGAAGACACCCTGGCATGCCTGAATGAAAAAAAAACAGCATTTTAGAAGACGTTTTGTTGAGCATGTTGCTTGACCTGTCTGAAGTTTGATCCGACTTTTTATCTGATCTATTATATCTCTAAAAAGACCCGATTTTTATTTTACCTACATGATTCTTAAAAAGCTGTCGCTATCTCAAAATTGGAAATGTAAGTAAGTAAGGAGTATTTATAAATTACCAAGATTGATGTAATCATCCGCTAAGGTGCTAATATCCATAAAGGGATAGTCCAGTCCCAGACAGAGGTCAGTTTCCATGTTAGCATCCAATAGGGGAGATAGGCTATAGTGGAGCATAGACTAATCTGAAGAAGTATGTCTTCCACTGTTTTCTATATCCAGTGATACATTCCACAGTTTTGATGGCTTGAGGGAGATTGTTCCATTCTGTGGAAGCAGCTACAGTCAAACCGCGCATCCTCATGCATAAGGCTTATCCCATCCCTTAATTGAAGAGGACAGATGTGTAGGCTGGCTGAAATGTATTGCTTTGAAAGTAAAAAGGTTGTATTTGAACAGTATACGGCACTGAATGGAAAGCCAGTGTAGTTTGTGTAGGAAGGGTGTCACATGACTGAATTTGTTTAGTTTGTACATGGTGCAACGTAAGGCATTTTGGACTCTCTAAAGTCTTTTAATGTATGTTTTTGTGTGCTAGAGCAGTAAATTGATAGTCCAGTCAAATGCTTACCAATGTGTTTGCCACCTTTGCGGCTATTCCATGGGTTAGATACTTGTGGACCCTCAGTTGTACATAGCTTGTACTTGGATGTCAGTAGATGACATATACTGTCAAAGTTTTAACTAAATCTCAGAGAGTATGACAGTGACATGTGTGAAAGTGTCTTGCTGAACCGTTTCACAAAGGACGCTGTCAGTGTTATTCCTGATAAAGACAGCAACTCCCCCTACTTTCTTATCACTACGAAGGGAAAGTTAAGGCATGCTGGAGTTACCTCATCCAATAAGTCTTGTGTCTGATGGCCTAAGCCAGGTCCCTGTGACACCAATGATGTCTAGGTAATTTGGAGAAACAAAATCCTGAAGGCGTGTGCCACTTGACGACAGTGAACCCACGGGGTAACAAAAGCAGTGTTGCAATAAGCTTGAATGTTGATTTGTTTACAGTGGTCGTGGCTGCACATGCAGCCAACAGGATAGAGAAACAAAACCAAAAGGTGTAATACAAGACCAATTTGAGACCAAAAATAAAATTAGAAATGGGTGCACCTACCTTCCCTATGTAGAAACCTGTCTAGTGCATCGTAACTAAAACGTGAGTAGAAGATTGGTGCATCATTATCATTATTTCCACAAACGTGAATGTTTTACCTGTTGTCTAGGTTCCTTTTTGAGTTGTTGTTGTGTGTTGTAGATACCCAAAATACCGTCTTTAACCTTCAGTTCAGTAATTAAATAAGACCACCGGTCTCTCATTCAAGGGTAAATATACTCAATAAGTTTGTGTTATTACATGTTTAAAATTAATTCTAATTTGGACTCAAAGTCGCAAAAATCTATATCAAAGGGTCAGAAAAACAAGAGTGACATAGAGAAAACAAAGTACTGAGGTAGATAAACCTTAAGGAAAAGGTTAAAATAATATGTTGTATGTTGGTTTACATAAATGCATTTCATAGTCCTGATATGGTTCAAGCAATTGTCATTTATTAATGTCCCCTGAATTAAAATGACTCGGTGGCACATGGCTGAATGTAAATCAAGATTGGTAGAATTTCTCTTGACTTTCACCAGTCTTTCGTCTTGGGTTCGAAACCAGCTTGTAACAACATGTGGGAAACATTGTTGGAATGTCTCATGAACCCACTGGTTTCTTCACAATGTACACCAGTGGGAAATAATCTGGTTGGTTACAGGCTTAGTATGGCAGTGTCTGATTTACTTAGAAATTTAAGGGGTGGTAACTTTATAGAGACATACATGTAAATCTTAGTAGGTATACACATCCAAAACTGGACAATATGTTGTGTATATTTGTTTATTTTTAAATTTATTTGGGGTTTTGCATCACTTTCAACACCGTACAGGTCATATGATGATAGGTAGTTTTGTTGGTAGAGGAAATCAGTACATACAGTTGTTCAAGGTTCTGTACTTTAAACTGCCGAATTTCGGTAAGCAACCACCAATTTTTCCGCATAAGGTCTGGGGTCTGAACCACCGACCTCAGAGTTTTGTTCATTATTAAAAGTATAACCGTTTAAATTAACATTTCACATTTAATTAGAGTAATATGCCAGCCCCTAGGCATTGTTGCAGGATATTTTGAAAAAAAAATGGATACTTAGAGTCATAGTTATCTTTACAAGTTATTCAATTTTACACACCAGTAAAATGTTTATTATCCTTAAACTTTAGGAGTCAGTTATTTCAAGCTGTTGCAGACATGATGGACATATTTTCTCACAAACTTCACAATTTCACAAATGATATATTAAAAACACTGTCTTCACACACAGTTGTATCACAATGAAAATTAAATATACTAATACATCTAGCCTTGTCCATGGGCTGTACTGGAGCCACTAGCTCAATGCACGAAATACTGTAAGTCTGTCCAAATATTATGCTGGCTTTTGAATGGGACATGAAAACTTTAACTTGGACCTTAGATCATGGCCTTATGTTTTAATGTATTTATGTAGATATTAAGTAAAATATAACTATGCTAAAACTTTTGCTTCCCCATGTAATCAAAGGTCAGGCATAATGCCTGCTAAGCACTAGGTTATGAGCTTAGACACAACTGACCATTGCATTAACACTACTGTCAGTTAATGAATATGTGGCTTTGTGTTATTATTAAGAATTCCACATTAATGCATTGCCACAAGAAACTAAGGGGATATACTAGGTCTGAAAGCCACATTCAGAGATGGGTCGATGTTTTAGTTTGATTGATATCCTCATTGATGGCGAGCAGATTATAAATCTTTGAATTAACCTTTGTTTATCCAGCCACTTTTGATAAGTTGAACAGATGCCTTCAAGATGTCAAAGAATGGATGTCGGCTAGCAAAGTTAAACTCAATCCTGATAAAACATACTTTGTGGCTCCAAGAAACAGAAAGGTTAAATGCATGTTTCCCAATTGACATATTGGGCACCCCCCTTCACCCCACCAAGTCAGTCAGGAATCTGGGTGTGTGGTTTGACTCAGATTTTTCCTTCTCTAAACATGTCCAGAATGTTTGTAAAGGCTGCTTCCTTCAACTGAGGGATTTTAGAAAATATTAGGCAGTTCTTGACTCATGATGCATCTGTGTCGGTTGCCATTGCTTTTGTTAGTAGTCGATTGGACTACTGCAACTCACTTTTCAGGAGTCTCTCCAAATTCAATCTTCATAGATTACAGTCTATACAAAACAGTGCAGCTAGAATTGTTACAAATTCGAGTAAATATACTTGGATTACTCCGGTACTCAGGAAGCTCCATTGGCTACATCAGTTTCGCTCAGAGTTCAAATTGGTTACCCTGGTGTACAAGTTTATTCATACTGATTTCCCTAAATATATTGCTACACACCTATCCACATACTGCACTACTTACAATGCTAGACGTAGTCAGAGTGTTGCCAATTTCCTCAATGTTCCAAAATTTCAACCTACAATTCACAAGTCTACTAAGCAGTTCGGCTTCAGTTTTGCCTTTGATTCTCCCACTGTTTGGAATTCACTTCCTGAAGACATTTGTGCATCACCCACTATTGCCTCTTTTAGAAAGAAGCTCAAAACCTATATTTACGCAAAGGCATATCCTCCTTAGCTCATTTTCTCTTATGGCTTCTCCGTGGTGCTGACTTATTTTTCTCCCTGGATTTCAAACTTGGATATTGGTATTGTGTTGTGCCTTAGAGTCCACTACTCAGTAGAGATTAAGCGCTATAAAAGTTGAATTAGAATATGTACACAACCTCGAGTAAATAGCCAAAATCAGTGAAATTTGGTCCCTTTTTAAAATTAAGTATTTTTCTAGTACTGGTCAACTAATTTGAGAATTTCTGGTATTAGAAATTTATTTTATTCAATTTGCTATTTACATATCATGGATATTTCTTTTTGAGAAAATATCTCTGAGCCTAAAACAAGATTACCACAAACCCAAAAGTATACAAACATCCTCCTTTGAACTACTCATTCACTCAGTACAAAGTCTTATTTGACTCCACTATTCAGGGAAGGTGCAGTCATTTATCCTTCCAATAAAATGGATTCTTATTAAAGATTCTTGTACTCCATGTACACACCACTGACCACCCATACTACTCTTGGTGACAATTTCCATCTCCGCCCACATGCCTGCTGAATTATTTCGTTGCCAATTTATAAACAGGTCAGTGTATTACCCTGGGTAGTAATGGTGACACTGTAAAAACTCTACTAAGTAAAATCCCGAAACTGTATGTTGTGTCTTATATAAAGTGACTAAATCAAACCAAATTAATGTTGTAGAACTCGAGTAATATTCAACAACACACAAGCAAAATATATCTCAATGGATTATGTGAGGCCGCAAACCTGTCATTCATCTATTTGCATTTTCCAGCTTTGCAGGCCTTATCACGTGATTAATGACGTCAGTTTATGCCAGTGTGTTTGTAGTTATGCTTTGTGGTTCAGATTCAGCTTGTGCCAAGTGTCGTCGTGTGAATTTTGTGAATTGGTGCTGAAAACAGTCAATATCAATAACTGCAATAACAATTGTGGAAAAAATACACTGGAATTTTGCTTGGGAAATTTATTTATATTTTTCTATCATGTTTTTAAGCTTGGATATTACAGAAAGCTAAAACAGAAATAGGTTGATGCTGTGTTTTAGTGGCAGAGAAAACATGAATGACTGTGAGCAAAACTTCATAATGAACAGTTGAATGGAAGAGTTTAAAAATATGAACTTTGTGCGCACCTATTTCAAGTTTTTGTGTTGTCACATGTGAGAGATGTTTAACGGGTTTACTGTGAATTAATGATCAGACATTTCTTTAACTTCAGTGTTATATATTCTCATGCCTGACACTGCCTCAGATACAAATATTTTTCTAAAGGTACAACAACGAAAAATGTTTATGTGGTAAACCGTTGGCTGATTTTATCTTGTGCTATTTAGAGCCGACAGCCAATGACCTTTGTGGAGTAATTGAGTGAGGCAAGCTACATTCTCCTGTGATGTGTTATTATTACATGAAAAAGTCATGATAAATGGCCTTGAAGGTAAAACCATACACTTTTTTCTTAGAACCCCGACAGAGTACCCAAACACTGTCGCTCTTGAGTTTGTAAAGATTAAGAAAATTTTAAACACCAGTGTCTGATCAGGAAAGCAAAAATGTAGTAAAATACCACAGCTGTGTTTGGAAAGATAGCATGAACGAAAACTTAAAATATGGGTCAGAAAATTATTTTAATGAGAAAGAGGCACTGTGGATTATGGGAGATTACATGCTTCTGTTAATATACCTCAGACTATTGTTTAACTCCACAAATCATTGCTGTAAGGATGAGTCTATCTTCACTGCCAGAAATTAAAATACGAATTCATTGACATATGTAAGTGACGATTCCATTTTACCTTCTTTTTGCATAATTTTAACAAATATTGCCTTGGGGATCTGAACGACATATCACCTCTTTGTAGTGTGTCCTGTGACGGTGTAGAATCTGCCACAACTATTGTACAGATTTCTGTGGCTTGTATTCGAGATAATTATATTGTGTCACGACTGTTTTAATTAAAATGTCAAAGTTGAAATATTTTAGTTCTTTTAATTATATTTTTTCAACACGTGTAAGTTTAAGATCACCTTTTTAGAGGGTGCTAGTCATGCCAATCGTTACTTTTAATGATATATTTTCACTTCTATATATTTTCTACTTCTTCTGGCAAAACCATGTCTCTGTTTTATATTTGTCATTTCCTTTTTGTTACTATTTTTCATGTACTTATCTGTTACTGACTTCATTTCCGAAACGATGAATACCTTCAAAAACCATAACACACAAACTGATGACATTCCAAACTGTCTTATTTTAACAAGTTACCAAGTTACTCGCTCTCAATGATATAGTGTTTTCCTATTTGACTTCAGGGTCACATATACCCTTTTGAAATTAAAAAGAATTCCATGCATATTTATCACTTAGTATCAGGTCTTTCCATGCATTCCAAAAATAAAAATATCACACATAAAAATACAGTGTTTCTCTGTTACTATGGGCTACTGTAATTACTGTCACAATTTTAAAATGACATTGAGTACTTTATTATGCTGCAGTGGGACTCAAATAAATTGCAAACTTGTTAAACTAAAATTGATTTTAGCAAACGCTTTTATGCTGTTATGCTGGAACTTATGGTTGAAGAAATGCTTCCATGTTCAAGGATTGGGGGGACAAAGGATTAAACTTTAAGTTGTGATGAGAAAATGACCAACATTTGACAAAAGGCGGGAAAATGCAAATGAGTCCAGACTCTTGGGACAGAAATAAGAACAATCGGGGAACAAACGCTAACCAATCACAACTGAACTTCCAGGACTTGTGTTCCTGGCTTATACTAACTTTATGCTATGAAACCGTGTGTTGTATATCTTGGGAAGACGCCTATAACAATAATAGGTCAATAGTTATGACTGGAAGAGACTATACGATTGTAACTATTATCAGTTTGCACGAACAACATGGTTGAAAAATTTTGATATGTAAGATCCAAGCTTCCTTCACATGATGTAGGCGACATATTTGGTATTTTTTTCAGTAATCTCTGCCAGGGACACGCCATATCTGCTAAATGCTGATGTGTTTACAGTTGGATCGTTTTAGGAAGGTAGATTGCCAAGTCGGTATTCAGACATTCATAAATATTACAAGTACTGTCAATCATGACTATATCAAAAGTAACAGTCTCAGAAGTGGTTTCATTGAACAGATGAAAGACACTCCATATTGAGAAATCCTTGTTATTGGATTTATCGCTTTCTATGAAGTCTTTACTGTTTTTCCAAATTACCATGCCATTCTCTATACAGTCTATTGAATTGATAAATTAATAGAAGTAAGGCCAATAACGATCCCTAAATATTAGACCCCTGTCACACTTTTCTGATAAGGCATTCCAGTACTTGTCCATATGGAAGCATATCTCTACATTAATTCCTCATGATATATTGCCTGCTATAGTCTGTCATCTCATTGCTTCACAGTTGAAGAATTGGTGTCACATTGTAGCAAGCCAGATTTGCGCTTAGCTTATTTACACCACAGGGTGTCGGCAAGGCAAAAGCATACTTATCTTATTTACATTATACCAAGGTTTGGATTACCCTAGGGGAGATATTTTTGGCACAACTCATTTTAAGTACCAAGGTGTAAACTTGGTTAATATTTTAATATTGTTTTTTTATATAAAATTCATATATACAAGCACAAATATCTTATCACTTTTGCTATTTTCTATTTTTAAAACAAAAGGTTATAAATCAAGTGTTAAGCTAAGCAAATGGAGCTACATACATATTATATAGTAATATACAACTTGTAATCTTTATTCTAATATTTTTTAGATAAGTAGTTTATTATTTTACTTTAGGCTACAAATGGTTTATCTGTCTGTTGGTTGGGGGGAGTTATGTTTGCAAATTAGTTTGTCAGTCCGTTGGTTGGGGGTTATGTTTGGTATTGGGTTTGTCTGTTTGTTGGTTGGTGGCTATGTGATAGCATAATATCTTTAACTCTAGGGATGGTGTCAGTATTGGACTTTTTTATTACAGATTTTAGCCAATCCCATGGAATTTAGGCTACAAATGGGATTATTGGCTATATTTGGAGTTCATTTATCTAATTTTGTTTTATGTGGCCTTCTGTTGTTATGTGTATTACCATGGGTTATTTGTGTGTTGTGATAAGAATTTGTACTGAACTGTTATGTTTTGGGAGGGGAATTTGAACAACTTGCAGCTATTAATTGTTTTTGAAATATTTGGACGGCCCTGAAAAGGGCCTATGGGGGGTCAGAGACCCACCCGGACTGGCTGGTTACTGAGGAGGCTGCTGCTGTTGAGGCGGTGGTGTGGTGGTGATGGTGTAGAGGTGCTGCTGTGGCTGCTGAGGCTGCTCAATGATCTGTGTTGTTGTTAGATCTGGTACCTGGCTTAGTATTCCACTTAAGTTGTGTCTGCTGCCCTCGTCCTGTACTGTGACCACTGTGATGGAGGGTTTCCAAAGTCAATGGGGCTGGGTGTGTAGTAGACATAACTGCTGGAACTGCTGCCTGCTGCTACCTGGGTGGAACTAGACATCTGTTGAGTGGTTGTTGGCAGTATCCCAACCCTCTGTGACTCTCTGGTAATAGTGGCTGATCTCTTGGGAGTACTTTACGTCTATGAGTGTTCCTTACTGCTTCAATGTCTCTAAAAATCCTGCCCTTGAGGTCCTCAAACTTCTCTTGGGTCATCTTTTTAGCCTCTGATGCCACGTAGTCAAAGCAGGGCTGCCTGTCTGACTTCTGCTGCAGGAAACCTGAGATCCGTGTCCTCATCTGGTCAAAGTGCTTGAGTATCTTGGAATCTGTAGAAACTGGTGTAGGTGTAACTATTGGTTGACTCCTAATCTCCCTCAGGACACTGGACTCAAGATGTTCTGTATCAGTAGTAGATCCACGCGATTCTCCATGCCTGCTGGTGTTGGGACTGGCCTCGAACCCAGAACTTCTGTTGGCCGCCTTGCGTCTGATGTGGGTCTTAAGGAAACCCATCTGCTGGTAGACCCAGGACTGTCTCTTGGTCATCTCCCTTGGGACTTGGCCAGACTGTAGCTTGGAGAGCTTGCCATAACGAGTTCTCTGGGACTCAAACCACCTTCTCACATCAAAGGGCTGGAGCTTCAGTTCTGCAGAGATTTCTGCCCAGAGAGCCTCCTTCCTTTGTCTGTCGTGGAAACGTCCATGCTCCTTGTCGTACAGCTTTGGGTGCTCCTTCAGAAACTCTACAATGGCATTTTCTTGGCTGTCAGTGAATGCAGCACAAACCCTGGCTCTCTTGACTGCTGAGTGGCACTCTTATTCTTCCTCACACCTCTCATCTTCTTCTCAAGCTTCCTCAGTAACTTCTAAACCTTCCTCTGTGTCCTCTATCCTCTCTTCTGTCTCTTCTGTCCCCTCCTCTGTCCTCTCCTCTGTCCTTTCCTCTGCCCTCTCCTCCAACTCTCCACCTTCCTTCTCCCTCTCCTCTTGCTTCTCCTCCACCTTTTTCTTTCCACTCTTTCCTCCTTTCTCTTTCCTCATAACTCCAGTGAATATCAATAAAAGTCAAAAACTAAAATGTGTCTCCTAACTGTTAAATTTGCCCTAAGCTCAAGTAAAATGTAAAATGTAAAAAAAACTGAAAACCCCTAGCAGAAAGTGACACACGTCTCTCAGTAGCCAAGCAGTCTAAACACAGAAAGCGTGTGCACGGTCGCTTATATAGTCCCAGACCCCCCATTGCCTCTTTTTGGTTTCAAGCGTGCGGAAAAGAGTCGGTACTTAATCGGTACTTAGTCCCAGGCCACCTGGGGCGTCCTCAGACCATCACAGACTAAATTTTTGTGGTCCCAGGTGCCTGAGGAGGCTGGCTTGGATCGGTTTCTCTTAGTCGGGGCATAGTCCCAGACCCAGATTTCTTAGTCGCAAGACACCTGAGACGGTCTGAGGCTTCCTGGGGCTAATGAAACCGATTCATTTTCACACGCATGAAACTTCAAAGATCTGTTATGAGTCGGGGACTGACAACAGGCTTCCTGGGACTAAGCCAGGGACGCCTGGGACTAAGGGTCACAGGAGGCCTGAGGCAACATAGGACTGTGTAAATTTGGGTCTGAGGAGGCCTGAGAAAGCCTGAGACTGGACACTTTGTTGACGGTGGCAAATAAGAATCGGTTTGGGTCATGACAAATATCAAACATGTTTGATTTTTCTCACTGCCCCAACCGACAACTACCGATTCATACAGAACGCCTGGGACTAAGCAAATTTTTGAAACCGACTACAAAAAACCCTTACTCGGGAAGCTTAGTCGTGTGGTGGAACACCCACATAAATTGGAGCCTCAAAAGTGTTTGTTCTTTATGCTGTGCAGTAAAGGTCTTCACATTTTATTGTACCATATAATAGTTGAAAAACTTTGACGAATTGACTTTAAATTTATGTTTTAATTCTTTTACATTTAAAATTTCACCATGAGAATTAATGATATCTTTGATAAAATAAGATCCTTTCTTAATCAGTCTGGGAAAATGTTGAATTTTTGAAGATTTGAAACTTATACCAAATACCAATTTGAAGAACTTCATTGTTTGGCCTAACAAGTTATGATTGTGACATATATAGCATGATAGAAAGTCCAAACTTTCAAATTCTACCAGCACAAATAAAATCCAACTGGCATTTCTACCGGTAGAATTTCAAATTCTGCCATACTGGACATTGTTTCAACATGTTAGAAATTCAAATTTGGTTGAAATCCAAATTCAATAAAACATGAGAATGATCACAGTGTAACTCAACATAATATATAAACGAACTTGACATAGTATAAACATAATAATGTAGAGATATCAGAACTTATCAAGTCTACAAGTCAATGATGGATGAGCATAATAATGTTCAGGTAATTCACAGGTTTAACCATTTATTTTTCTAACTCTAGATTTAATTTCTTTATTTTTATGTGTCAAGTCCTTTCTAAGTTAATAATTTACCATAATAGTTAAAGCATAATAATCTTTACTGTGGATCAGAAAATACAGTTTGTGAGTTGTTTGAGCAGCACTTTAATAAGCAGAATGAAAGGTAAAATTGGAAAAGAAAAGAAAACAGTATGACAAAATATTTGATATTTTGAATTGTGAAATAATAAAAAGGTGATAATTGTGTATATTTCAAGCCTTGAAGTAACAAACATTTCAAACCCTGGAAACAATAGCTGTTCAGATTTGCTGGATTGTCAGAAATCTAATCGTCCAATAGGTGCAAACTATAACAAGGCGGAAAAGTCTTTCAACCTACATGGCCAAAGCCAAAGCCATCAGTAGGGCACTGGCATCAGAGCTTAGAAGCAATCAGAAACATGAGTAGTGTACATTGGAAGGGAAGACTCCTTGCTAGAATGACAAATTCCATGAAAGTCTGGTGACAAAAAAAACACGAAAAAAGTGATCTCCTCAAGCATGAGCTTCGCCAGAGCTCACATTTAATATCTGTGACACTCTGGAACGGTACCATAAACGGGTGGAAATTGATTATTCAGTATAAGTTCCATCTTCTATAGGAAAAAGGCCAACAGCATAACAAGAAAATTGAAATTGGACATGATTATCAAATAAGATTAACGTGGTACAAACTTTAATTTGACTTTCCATCAAGTTTAGTAGAATTTCCAATTTAACTTTCTACAGAGTTATCCTTGGTACAAGCTCCAATAGAGTTTTTCGATGTACACCAGTTTGCAGAAAGCTGGGTAGTTACCATCCTTTTTCGGTAGTGCAGATATACATAAAAATTGAGGGGTGGCAACTTTATATGGATCTATATTTAAATCAATAATTGTAGCCAGTATTATGACATCTCAGTGTACTGCTTATGAAAAGTATGAGGTGCCTGTTTTCTGGTGAGTTTTTTTTTTTACAAATTAGTGTGTGTGATCTTAATAAACTTTGATTAATCATCAGCTATGAAATTTTGTGATATTTTCATATACAGTAAATAGCTTTCTAACCCATGAAAACTATCCTTGAAGTAAAACACACATAAAAAGGTAATGTAACAAGAAGGATAAATCAAAATTATCTACTATCTAGGTATATTGGATTTATTTATTAATTTATTTATTTTGAAACACTCCTCACTAAAATTGACGTTCCTCAGGGAACATAATAGGAACCCTTTAACACTGTCATATACAGAAAAATACATCACAAATGGACATGAAAATAATATATGAGTGAGTATTATATTGTCAATCTTCAGGTGTGATGTATTTCTCTGTGTATGTCTAATGAGGGGATGTTTACAGTAGAATCTCTATTATCTGGCCGTCTATTATAATCCGAAATTTAATTTTTGGCCTCATACCCACTCTCCCACATCTCCATTTAATTATGTTATTTTAGGCTTTGTATTATACAAATTTCTATTATCCAACCTAATTGTTACCCTCCAAAGAGGTTTTACACTACTTTTCCTATGCACCATTTTGTATTATTTATCAATCAAATAAATTTACATTTAAAACAAGACCAAAAAGGTGTTTTGGTCCCCTAGCGGGAGCGCACTGGCATCAGAGACACGAGTAGTGTACTAGAATTTACAAAAGTCTCATGACAGAAACAAATTCCAACTTAGATACATCCCACAGCTGGTCCAGAACTGAAACGGTCACCCATCCAAGTACTAACATAGCCCGCTTAACTTCAGTGAGCAGACAAATAGTCATCACTCTGTGCCACAATTTGTGAAAGTAAGATGCAAGAAGGACATATGTATGGGAAAAAGGCCAAAGGACATGTGTTCTTTTAGGTATTGGAGAGCAAGAGAGGGAAATTCAGAATGCACAGCAAGGTGTTGTCAATTTCATCAAAGTCCGGAGACAAAAGGATATATGTATGGGCAAAAGCCAAAAGAACATGTGTCCTTTTAGCTATTGGAGTGTTGTCAATGTCATCAAAGTCTGGAGACAAAAGGACATATGTATGGGCAAAAGCCAAATGGACATGTGTCCTTTTAGCTATTGGAGAGCAAGAGAGGGAAATTCAGAAAGCACAGGTAAATTTCATCAAAGTCCGGAGACAAAAAAAAGTGATCTGTAGAAGCATGAGCTCTATCAAGGCTTGCACTTAAAAAAATCACAAAAAGACAATGCTGTATATGAGGGCACAAGCGAAAAACCCCTTAAATATATAACATATTTGTAGGATACATAGTTTTGTAAATATATGCATTTGTTGAAAATAATTATCCATGATAAGGGAGCACCACCTATACAAAAATAATTATACATTTTCGAGTCTGTATAGATCTACTCTGTAGGCTAAATACAGCATGTGGTGAATAATAAAAAATGCACTTAACTAACATACTCCACTCATAAATTTCCCCATATTCAATACATTTTCTGTGCTCAAATACGACTTTTTTCAAGTCAGGAATCAAGTTTAGATTTCGTATAGAGATGCAAATGTTACACAAACATGTAAAATATGGTCAATTGAATGGGCCAAGATGCAGATTGATTTTAAATTCCTTTTGTACGCATAAAGTATAGTATTATGTGAAGGTGCTATATTCTGAACTTTTACCATGAATTATTATGATTTTATCTCAATAAGTTTTAGTCAAAACTTTCCATTTTGGCCTTTATTGTACTCAATGGTAAACCATTAAAAATACACTACAACATCTACCCCATCTTTTAAGTTAAAACTGTTATATTTTTAGAAATTGGTTTCAGCCTTTTAGGGTCGAAGAAAAACTCAGAACCAGAAAAAAAACCCCAAACAACAGCCTAGATTTCACCACATATAGAATCTATCAGCTATAGACAATCCCCAAACAGGCAGATATAAAATCTTTCGTCTTGGGATTGATAAAATCTTTGGCACAATAGAATTCACACACAATTGTGGATTGTATTAAAGATGTCTACTGGTGTACACAGTGATAACTTTAAGAACATTTTAAATACAACTGATTAAAATGATTGCAGGCCAAGATATGAATAAATACATTACATATCCACTTTAAACATTAAAATATGTTCAATACGTACAGATATTTTTTTCAAATATTGCTAAGATGAAAAGCCCTTTATTGTGTTTTATGTCAACCCGAAAGTAAACACAATCTTATCTTGAAGTTTTAACCATAGTGTAACGACCAGTCTAGAGTCATAGTAAAAATCAACGTTTTAACCAGAGAACAACTATGCAGTGAAAATAATCATGTCTTTGATTTACACCAGTCCCTGTTTAAAGTTGCTAAATCAGGACGTAACAACATTGTTGTTTTAACCATGACTTTGATTTACTGGTCCCAGATCTCTCGATCCTCTGATACCGCATGATGTCACACGTACAGAAGTGTCCTGAATCACTGTGGTATGGGGAGGATCAAATTACCTCCTTTACTATTTATCACTTTTCACATTTATATTGTTCACTACTTAATTTTGTTAAGCCAAAGAGTAATGGGCGATGGTAAACATATTTGGCAGTGAAAAGCAATACACTTAAACAGGAGAAGATTTAGTTGAATTATGATGTGATGTATATACATGTCAGAAGAGCTCCTCAACTGATTACAAATGGTGGTTTAAGAAGGATTTAAACCCACAAATACATAAGTACAACTGAATAAATAGCAAACTTGTCAACTACCCAACCACTGAGGCATCCATTTCATGTAGGAATCACTGAAGAGGTCAGATAGACTATAAGTTATGGTTAAAATATTTACTGTATTCCTGTCTATCTAGTCACATGTAAAAATAACCCTATAGGTAGCAACAAATATATCTATTTAGAAGATTTGCAAGAAAGAATTATTTTAACAAAATAAGTAGTCATTTTTCATCAATAACACAAACAGTATAAGCCTCAAGCATATCAGAGTAACAAACAGCCAATCATTACGAAATAACTCTTAAAAGCTGAGATAAAATAAAAGACTAGTTGATTAAGTATTAGTTCTTAGTTCATTTACAGAGTTATTTTAACATACTTGTACATTTAGCTAATATGCCAGTCACTTTATTATGTTCCTTTCATTTTCATGGCTGTCATTAAGTCTCAGTCACCAAAATGAAAATAAGGGTCTTTTATAATAGATGCTATATTCTTATAGTGGGAAGGTAAGCTGTTTTACATAGCAAAGTAGTGCTTTAGAATAATTGCTCAGGATAGTACTGGGATGGGGAGGGGGCTGTCAATTATAAATAGTCCTAAAACTGCATCACTTTTTCACTTTTGATTTCACTATTGTACAAGCATCATAAACATTAAACCAACAAAGATGTTTATGAAAGCTACATTTCCAGGGAAATAAAATAATGTTACTAACGCCCGCTTTAGCATAACGGGAACTTGGACCTAAAGAAAATGAAGATATGGTCTATAGTTCATGATATTACCCCAAAGCTGGTTTGACTGGCACAAAGATACGGAAAGACATCAGTAGGTGCTGACTTTCTCGCAAATCTATGAAGTGCAACACTTCGGCCAGACTGTGCAAGTCAATAGCTGCTGCAACATCTTCACTTACAAATGATTCATAGTCAGAGACCTAGGGCCAAGTTGCATCAAACATTGTAAGTGATTTTGAAATTTCAGATCCAGTGATCACCTTGTTTTACTGCTGTAGCAAAGCCAATTCACTGAAAAGCCTGGCCCCATCAGCCAAATATCACCCACGTTGTGGCAGCCTCCTGTTGTGTACTTATCTATTTTTCGATTACGTGTGGCTATTGGGATCACCGTGGTGTAGTGGAAAATAGCACAGAAATAAGACGAAACAACAGTCTTATGATTACCTTTCAATTGGAAATGTGGAGTAAGTAAACCATACTGTCATCTAGTCCCAACTTATGTTCTCTCAGATTTTGTAGTTTCAAGGGTAGAAAAAGGTTTGGCTATTATTACGAGAGTGTCTTTCATGTAAATGACACAAGACTATTTTTGTACATGAGAGTAATAACTGCACAGTATTAAAAGGGCAAGCTTAATATGAGACACTACAAAATGTTCCAGAGATATAAATCAAGAGGCTGAGCTTGAAACTGTGTCGCAAATGCAAATATATGTTCACTTGCATGGGATAATTCCAGTTTTTGTTTCCTGCTTTCATGTTTCACTCTTTTCTCTGATTTGCAATGTTGTTGTTATCATAGATTAAAACCACATAAAACTGAAAACATAGCATTGTTAAAGCTGTACGTGTATTCAGTACAGAGGATTTTTATCCTTTGTGATGAACAGGTTGACAAATTTGGCATTTACTTACCTAGCTCTCATTTATGTGGACGTAGGTTCATCAGGTCAGATTGGCTAAACTGAGGGTCTGTTCTGAGACCCTAACTTCAGCCTGTGTATCTAAAAGCCCAAAGTCGAGGGGTCAAAGAGCATTTATGAACCTTCATTCCTCTGTCAAGTGTGATGCTAAAATAAACAAACCAATGTGGCATAATGTGGCATGGCAAGTGCATGTAATATACTCCTATCCCAGATAATTAACAACTGCTGTGTACAGAAGGACTTATGTAGGAATCTGCTGTTGAAAATTTAAATAAAGTTTGTGTACTTTGAAACAATAAAAAAACTACATCTAGTAACAAAATTCCTTGGGGACTTATGCCCTAGAAGGAAGAGTTTATCAGTGATGTCAAATGTGATATGTTATATCCCAGTAAGCTGTGGTGTTTGTTGATATTTGTATATAAAGACTTCAAATGTATGATCTTTGTAATTTGAGGAGATTTTCGTCCCAGGTCGAAAACTTTCCCCTTTAAATGCAATACGATGGTGTTCATTGTTTTTCCTCATGAGATTGTTTTCAAATTAGTAAATCTACCATGGTACGAAAAAATACCATGTTTTACCACTTAAGATCTGTATGATTGGTATGTTATCAGTGTTTTGTGGTACTTTCTGTCACACTAAAAACTTTTCCAAATGTGGTGTCACAAACAAAAACTATTTTTAAAATATAAATTCATTCATACTTGTCTGTTAAGCTGTTAACCCCGAACCGGAGATGGTTTTAGAATTATTCAGTTTCTGGAGAAATGTGATAGGACTATAACATTGTTTCATAAGGAGAGATAGATTGTTGTGTGAGCTGTGCTTTACCTCTTAATCATAACAAATGTCAAGATTGGCTCAAAATGTAGCCATAACCTCGAGTTGGTTGTGTACTTTCAGTCTGACTATTGTTTAGTGGGATGTTTTTGTTTACATATAGTTTACCACACAGGTAATTAGGTTTTGTCCAAATTTTCTGCTATTAGACTAAAACAATGACCTCATGACGTCACATGCTTTATTTTTAAGGAAGTATTATCCTCTTTGTTTTCACTAAACCAAGGCTTGTCAAGAACAATATAAGTGAAGCAGAGCACCTTTACTTGCCGTTGCCTTAATATTTTCAGCACTGTTGTTTGTGCGTTATACAGAGTATAACCTGCTTGTACAGAGTTCAAATAAATGCACCAACCACAACACAAACGCACCACTAAAAATTGTCGTTATAGTAACGGATGGATGTCAGTGTAAAATGTATCAACATAACACCAAGTTAGAACTGATAGTCATATGTTGAGTCATGTTTTTAACTGGCAAGAAATAATTGTCAGCAATATATTTAGAGATTTCACTTCGTTGTTTTACTGAGTATATGTCACGAATACCGAATACTTTCTCATTTATAACAGCTGTTGTATTATATCGTTTACACATGGAATTTTCCACATAATAAAGCAACAGCAATCATCAGATGGCAGTCAGTAATGTTCTGAAAAGTAACACTAAAACAAAAAAGGTTGTTGTTTCGAAACAGATTGGTTGCTCTAGTTTGCCGAAGGAAAATAATGGTGAAAAATCTGTGAGACTGTTTATGGATGACACCATAAGAAGGATTCATGTGTTATATTAATAGCCGCAATCTTAAGAAACACAGGACATTATATATACCTGAAAATATAAGAGAGGGGATTTGGATACATCAGCAACAGCCTTTCCATAAAGGTTATATTGGAGCAGGTGATTTAGTGTTATCAGAAAAGCCTTTAATACAAGAAAAAAATACTAACTTCTTGTTCATGTGGTGAATTCTGCAGAGTAAAGGTAATGTAAATTGATTATATGGAATTTCTGTTTGCATATTATGAAAATATTTTTTGTGAAGTATATTTGAAATCTTTGAATAACACAGAAATAGATTCCATGGCTTAGGGATTCAGAACATCAACATAAACGCCACACACATGCCTGTAATGTGTAAATAATGGTAGGTTTCTTAGGATAAAAAATATACTGAAACACATACAACATTAATATGAAGTTTACACAAAAACCTCTTGTCATCTAATGCCCCTTTCACACCACAGGCAGTATGTCCCACAGTTACAGGTGATCCCAGATGGCTGAATCGCCCCCCAGGTTGCCCCATTTTTCTGACGGTATTTGATCCCACGGTCCCTCTACTGATATGTCACGGTGGTTCCTATAGTATATTCACGGTGACACAGGTTTTCCATAAGGTTTCTCACGGTTTTCAAAGGTGTTCGACAGCGAGGCACTGTCCTTCTACTGATGTCACAGATTTTCATATGTTTTCATTACACGATCTACCCTGACGGTGACGTAAGGTGATGCAAAGTTCCCAAAGGTTGTGTGTCAGCGATGTACATTTGTAGTACTCTCGTGCCACTGTTACTGGCAGTCTTGTCTCAGATGTAGTACAGCCCCCAAATGCCTGTAAAACCATGTGTCACAGTCAATCACCATCATGTCTTCTGGTGACTTGAAGAGAGGAACATCACTATGAATAATCAGCCAGCTGACAGACTAAGAGTGCTTGGTGGTATGCTGCAACTCCAGAATGATAGACTTATGCAAAATGTTGCACTTCACCTTTATTTGCTCTGATCTCGAGGACGTAGGCGTCCCAGATAGTGCTAAGTTAGAAACTGGATGCAAGAGAGGCTACTTTTTGGCCAGTATGAAGTTCTGATGGACCAGCTCCTGAATTATATGGGTACAGAAATTTTGTGAGATTGTCTCCAGACATCTTCAGGGAGCTGGTGGAAAGAGTGGGCCCAGTGATTCAGAAGGAGAAGAGCAGAATTCATGAGCCATTTCCAGCTGGGTTGAAGGTAGCCATCATCCTTAGATACCTGGCCACAGGGGTTTCCGACAACACCCTGATGTATGGCTTCTGGGTTGCTTTCAACACCATATCCCTGTTTGTGCCAGACATGTGTGAGACCATCAACCAGATTTACAAGAATGAGCAGCAGCTGAAATCTCCAAGTACCCCACAACAATGGCGTGGGAAGGCATTGCAGAGGTGGAACTTTAGTTTTTTTTGTCAATATGGCCCATATTCAAATCATAGGAGTAAATTTCTCCAAAAGGCTACCACAAATATTATGGCTTAGCGTTATTGTCATTAATTTATCATAAACTCATTTCTTGAGTCTACTCTGATGCAAACTCAAATGTGAATTTAAACATAAACTCAGAAAAATGAGTTTATGTCTGATATGAGTTTAAGTTTAAGAATTTTCTGAAATGTGAAAAGTGTGAGTTAAAGCATAAACTTTGTAAATACGGGCCCAGGCCATAGTGGAGATTTTACTTTTGTAAATATTCAATGTTATATGGCCTTGCACTATTGTGAATGAATGGTCACAACTCTATTTCGACAGATTAGTGAGCTGTTTCCTCAAAGCCCCCCTGAAGTACATTTCGAGATTTGCAACTGCACCTGTTTATTGAATCGGTGCAGTGCACTTTGGAGAGGCCATGGTGTTGGGTGCAAAGTGTAAAAAAGTGCAACATTTAAAATCAATAATTCTGACTTGATTTATATAGGGAAAATACCCTAATTCAAATAGTTTAATTAAGCGTCCCTTGAAAAGGGGACGCTTATTGTTTTCAGCCCTTGTTTTCAGTCAGCCACCGCCGCATTATCGTCTCCCTTGAATATCTCCCTTGTTATTAGGCCTATCCAAATGATATTTGGCAGTTATCTTCTATAGGCGTGGGAAAATTATTTGACAGGCATAAGTTTGACCTTTGACCCTTATCAAGGTCACATTATCAAAAATTCAAAAAAAAATTACTTCCTTTTCACCAGATTTCCTCAGAAAGTACCAGGTGTGGGTCAACCAAATTTGGTATGCACATTCCTGAAATTTGAATCTAAGCGCCAGTCGATATTGGGATTAATCGGGCCATAATTGACCGATTGACGGGCGATTGATTATCGATTGATAAAAAATTTGCTAAGATTAAGCCTTGAACTCGCTTATTATTGGTCCTAGAGGTTTGGGATGGTATACCAACCTATAGGAAATCATGGGCTGGTAATCTTCTGGTGTGGTCGGATTTCCTTGGGCCCCTCTTTCAAGGTGAAACGAGCATAGCCAAACTTAAAAATGCTTATAACTCTCTTATTATTGGTCCTAGAGGTTTGGGAGGCTAAACCAACCTATAGGAAATCATGGGCCGGGAATCTTCTGGTGTGGTCGGATTTGACCTTGGGCCTCCCCGTCAAGGTCAACCGAGCATAGCCAAACATAAAAGTGCTTATAACTTGCTTATTATTGGTCCTAGAGGTTTGTGATGGTAAACCAACCTATAGGAAATCATGGGCTGGGAATCTTCTGGTGTGGTCGGATTCAACCTTTGGCCCCTCCTTCAAGGCCAAACAAGCATAGCCAAACTTAAAAGTGCTTAATGAAATTAACCTATTGGGAAATCTTTTGGCCTTCCTGATATGAACACTCCTATTATAAGTATTTAATTACAGATAAGTTGCGTCATAAATTCACTTCTGACAAGTCATAGGTTATGTGTAAATGACTAAAGACATAATACACATGTTATTGTAACACATCTTACAATCATGTGAAAATTGCTTTTTCATTTGTGTTTTTGAAATGTTTTGCAGTTGGCCTTCATATCTCTGACAAGTGTATTTAGTTTGCAACCTCTTGCTTTTGACTGAAGTTACATAGATTTTTTCCTTGCACAACACCATATATTACTTTGTTCTCTTCCTTTTATATTTGTAAAAAGGACTTCATAATCTTTGGTTAATATTCACTATATTTTATGTAATTTTATGTAATTACTTTTACATGGTGTGGACAAATTCTTTCTGTGTAAAAATATACAGATCTATGCAAACTAAATAGTGGATTCAACCTTTTCTTTGCACTCACTCAATGAGAATTTGGAGAAAAGACACTGTTGTATATATACTTCAAGGATGAAAAAACATGTAGCCTTGTTCAGGTGCATAGATTGTTTCAGTTGAAATCACCATTTAATCACCTTTTTAATATAGGAACACTTTGTGGCATTGTCTGATGGAATATTGGTAATCGATGTGCCCAAGATGAATACAAGTAATATTTAACAAGTCCCTATAATAACAGACATTGCATCATATTAATTTTATTTCCTGTAATATGCCACATTACATTGTAGAAATACTATCATGTATTACTGACATTATCTACAGATAACATAGCTTTCAGGTAATTTGTTTTTTTAACACTGGACACATATTTTTGTTAATAAAAACAATGACCTACAATATTATAATTGCTTCATTTTTAAAGCTGTAGAACTGTTTTTGAAATAAGTAAGGTTAATTGGTGGTGATTTATATTTGCAGTAATCTTGATCAACCATCCTAACCTGTAATGACAAATTTAAAAGTGTTTATAACTCGTTTATTATTGGTCCTAGAGGTTTGCAATGTGAAACCAGTCTATAGGAAATCATGGGGTGGGAATCTTCTGATGTGTACAGATTTGACTTGGGTTCCTCCTTTAAGGTCAAACAAGGATAGGCAAAGTTAAAGGTGCTTTTAGTTTGCTTATTATTGGTCCTAGGGTTTGCAATATGAAATCAAGCTAGGAATCTTCTGATGTGGTTAGATTTGGCCTTGGGCCCTGTTTAGAGGTATACAGTTATTAGTAGAGACTTTGGGAAAGGCTAAGACAGTTGTAAAGTGGAGTATAAAATCCAGATGTTAAATGTATCAGTTTATGGGAATGATCTCCTGTTGAACCCTAAGATCCTTTTATAAAGGTAAATAGCAGTAGTTAAATCTTGTGAACAAAACCACATACACGTACCTATAAATATGTGTGTGATTATACAATAAATTAGAAAGATATAACTTTATATATAACTATCTTTAATATATATATTATATAATAATATATACATCAGAACTATAAACATGGTGTCAGGGTGTGTGACTATTATGGAGGAATACATCTCATAATAGGATACAAATAGTGACAACAGGATATAACACACAGTACAATGAAAATATTCAGAAAGGCTTTTTCTTAATATTATATTAATATTGGACATTTTTCAAAGATCAATGGGAAAATTACAAAGTTGCCACTATAACAGTAAAATTGTAGACCTGTAGCTCATTGCATAGCTGAGTGATAGCTACTTTCAGGTTCCCACTGTTGAGTAAATTGGTTGTAACTTGAAAACTATTACATTTAGAGTTTTTTTAAAATTTGCTATTCATCTACTTTAGGGTCAGCTATACCATAGTGAATCTGCAGAACTGTAGCTCATTGCCTAGTTGAGCAATAGGTATTTTCAGGTTTTCACTGTGGAGTAAATCACTTGTAACTTAAAAACTATTTCATTTATAAAATTTTCTTTAAATATGTTATTCACATACTTTTAGGCAGCTATAAGATTTGCAGACCTATAGCTCATTGCATAACTGGGCAACTTGTGTGTCCTTTTATACTTTCACTTCTACTTTGTAACTCAAAACACAGTCAGCTGATGCACAACCCATTCACAGGCACTGATTGCTTGTTTGGTTTTAAGGTCGCTCTTGTGACTCTAACATAATCGTTTCAGCAGAATTTCTCTTCACCAATAACATTTAACTCTTCACATTGGTCCTGTAGCACTTAATATAAAATTTCTGCTGATGTTTTGTTTTTGTGTCAAGATACTATTCTTAATTTTAATTTTAACTTATCTTTATTATTTGCTAGATAATCTGTCCCCTCACAGACTGTTGTGGGGCTGATCCAAAAAGTTCATTCTCTAAGAATTCAGGTGTCAAAAATTAACCATTAATATACACTATATAAAACCCACTGTCTGTACTCATCTTGAAAAATCAAGATGCCCATTGAGCCACAAAACCAAGGAGGTAGAATGCAAAATCACACATGGCAAACCCCCCTAGACAACGCCCCACACATATCACATCATTTACCTCACCACATGCAGAAAATGTGGCAAGTACTGTATAGGTGAGACAGGGCATCCATTCAGGAAAAGAATTTTCTGTTTCCAGACCTAGGGATTGCAGAATCACAACAGTCTCAAAACACGCTACTGAGCCAATTCATATCATTAGGAATATGCAAGTTTCCCTCTTTGAGTGGTGTTCCCTTAAATACAACACCACCAAATCTGATCACAGAAAAAAAGAGAGAAATTGTGGATGTAGAATGTTTGGGCACTACATGCAATTGGCATACATGTATTTACTGAGGATTGATTTAGTGTCCTTTCACACTCAAAACACATTTATTTTTTCTTTATTAAACTTTATCATCTAACTGAATGATTTTTAGGGTATCCTTTGAAAAATTGGTTTGCAGGTTTGACACAATTAGAAAAAAAACACAATTAAGAACCTTTTGTACATGTGATATTTTGTGGCCCAATCAGGACACAAAGTTGTGATACTGACCATGTTCTTCTGCCCTGCAAATGTCGCCAAGAGAATTTCTTCCTTGCTTTGTCCTTGAAATGTTCATTGGTCTTGTCATACAACTCCTCATGGTCCTTCACAATGTCCATAATAGCCTCCTCATCCGAGTCCATCAGGTAGATGTTGGTTATGTGTCCCTTCTTGTATCATGACTGTGATGTTCTCGCCTCTCCTCCAGCCTCTGTTTCTGTGTCACTCTGTCCTTGCCCTTTTTTCTGAAACTCCCTCCTTTTGCGAGTGTGTTTCCCCCACTCTTTCCTCCTCCCTCCTGGACTCCTCCCCTCTCTGTTGCTGTCCATACTGCCTACTCTCTGGTCTCCCTCTCCTGCCTCCTCCACTGGATATCTGCTGCTGTGCCCCCCCCCAGCTCAAAATTCAGGAACCCTGTCACTGGGAACTTCTATCTTCCTCACTCTTCTGCCCTGCTAAGGACCCATTGTTAATAAGCAGTGTTTTGCTAAATCCTAAAATATAAAGTCAGCCAACTTCAACTCAAAACTGCACTAGAAATTTTTAAAAAATGACAGCCTGTCTTGAGGTGGAGTCCTTAACCAGGACATGATGGCAAGTTATTCAAGACAAGGGAGTTACAGTATATGACAACACAGGAAGTGTGTCTGACAAGAGATCCACGACAGGACAGTTTCCAGGTAGGCAGATCCACAGTCCAGATACAGAGTCATGGAGGGTCCGTGAAATATCAAACATGTGTTATACTTTTGCCGATCCACCGCAACAAACCGGGAAACTACAACTGACCCTAACCGTCTCTGTAAACATCGCTCCTGACACTCGAAAAATACCTGGTTAGTGACAAGTCAGCTCAAGAGAACTCCCTCCAAATATTGATGACTGACTTCTGGTATTTACCCTAACATCTAGAAATGTAACCATTGGCACACTGAGTCACACACTTGTATTAAAGACTTTTTACCCTAACGAGAAGTGGCAAAAAGACATTCATCACTGAGTTCGCTGTGGTATATGGGTATAGGACATTACTTGGTCGTAATGAGTAGTTTATAAAGGTGATATACAGTGCTGTGTAGACTTCTAAGGAAGTCTGTTGTGGAGCTGACGAAAATAACTTTTGAGTTAACAAAACATTAATTTCTGAACAATTAAACTTACCTTTATTGCTACACAGTTTGATACTAGACAATTGTCAGGTCAGAAAAGGTTAAAATATTATACAAATATAGTAATTTGTTTCCATTAATTATTGTCGTTTATTGTAATTGTGATTTTACAACACTGAATCAGAGAGTGTAACTTTATATGCCCAGTGGGCCATAATACAAGAGACTGAGTCTGTGTTCACCACTCTTAAAACACCTTGGCATACAGTCACTACACTATACCCCAACTACCCAGTTCTTAATGTCTTTTCTTCTGGATTATGGTAAAATTACGTGAGTTAGGGTGTATTTGAAAGTTGATAAATTATGTAATACTATGTTATTATGTGGTTCCAATAAATTGCTTGCTTGACACTTTAAGCAAGTTTGGTAATACATAACCAACATAGCAATTTGAACCTTATATAAACTAATGTGGACTTTAATAGTGCTTAAACTCCATCACTTAAAAATTCTAAGGCGCAGCTTAATTAACATTAACGTGAATAATCATATGTCCAGTTACATAGCCAAGACATACCAGAGAAAACACATGGGTGACAGGAAGGCTATGGCGGATAGGCTTTTGTAAACAAGTAAGTTTTGAGCTTTTTCATGAAGGACGCAATAGATGTTGCACTCCATCAGGTAGGTCATTTCGAATCTTAGTAGCATAAAAGGTAAAACTATGGCCAAAGTGTTTGGCTGACTTGAATTGATTAACAAGAATAAATTTTAATAAAATGTAAACGAAGGAGATAATGAAGGAGATAAGACCAATGTGCTCCCCAAGATTTTAAGACTTTATACATGATATTACTTTGAGAAGGCTTTTCACTAGTCAATGCTGAGTCTGTGTCCTTTTTCAGGGATGTGGTTTTTATGTCAATTCGTTGTTAGCTGTCCATTATCTTGACTGATGATAAATCAGGACCAAATTGTTTAGGTCTGTGAATTGTTATTTCACATCAATTGAAGAAGGAGGAGAATTAGTTTGAGTTAGAGTTTACTTGAGCATGCTATAACATATGTATTCATTGCATTATTTAGGCATGTGATGACCCAATGCTTTATATTACAAATATGTTTGACGGATGTTTGTTGTGGACATATTATATATTTCCAAAGTATGAAAATGAAAACAGTTATCAGTGAACAAAGTCAATTGCCCAGAAAACTACTTCGAATTTCTGCAACTTCCTTCTAGTCTGATTAATATATATCATATATTCTATCAGCATGTTTCAACATTTCCCAATAGAGTTTAATGCTATAAATCTGAGGCGATATTTTAGCTGCTTTTGTGTTAAACATCTTGTCCTTAAACAAGGCCGCACCTGCTTAACAATGCTACATTATCAATACAATTTCCATGCTTTATAATTTTCTTTAAAGTTATGAAATGAAAATTGTTTTTGTTTGCAGGCACCCTCTAGTTAATTAAAATGAATTGAATTATTTGTGCAAAAGGAAAATCAATATTCTGTCACTGATGTTTCTTGGCTGGATAGGACGCCACATAAAGTTTGCGGAGATAGTTTTAATTTAAATGCATACTCACCATGTCTGTAGATCACAATAGACTTTTAAATGTTGACACACATTGAAACGTCCATTTTGCAGTTTATTAGGTTACTGATACAAGAAGCTGAATTGTGTTTTTTTTTCTATTGTAATAAGGCAGTCTGACACAATTGAGACAATAACTTCGAAACTTTGAAACATTTTTCGTGATATGAATAGTAATGTTTTAGTGAAAAGTAACTACTTTATAAAAATGTAAAGACTGAAGGATAGACTTCACCAATTTATTTTTTTCGGTGAGTTTAAAACATATTTTATGTAAAAGATAGAAGTCAGATGCTTAACATAAAATATTCGAGTACAGAAGAGTAGAATTGCCAACATGAGACTTTTTAAATCTCAATTTATTGACCTAGTATCTCGATAAGTTGACTCCCGTATCTCGATTTACTCAATTGATATGCCAATTAATTGACTTACTAACTTGATAAATCGATTTATCTCGATTTATCAACTTAGTATCTTGATAGATCAACTTGGGCATCTTGATTTATCGACTTACTAACTATAAATAAATAAATTGACTTAGTTATCTCAATGCTATATAGATGTTTCGCAGTGAATTTTTTCACGTAAGGTCATACATGGGATGCTTAAGTCACCTACAGAGGCTATTTAAACTGGGGTTTTTAACCATAAACAAATTGGATGCTGACCCTATGTTGGGTAAATACTTTATAAATTTATCTTTTAAATTTCTAAAAGCTTGTCTTTTACTAGCCCTGTAGTAATATGTGAATAAAAAGTCTTTTTTACTGTGTTACAAAATGATAGTTGTTTAACCATCATGATAGGGCCACAGTGGTTTACCAGTGCGTTTGAAACTCAACGCCCTATAAAGTGTAATAATTCTGGTTATGAATCTCTAAAGAAACTGCACCACTTAATTGAACCCTGATGCTTCACATCTCATCCTTGGTAAATAGACAAACTGAGTAAAAGGACAGAGGATGAATTGATTACAGCATCAACAAATCTTTGATACCTTTTCTTATATCACTTAATAAGCAAACTAACACCAACAAGTGTTTAAATAAGTGTTTAAATGACTTGATTAAAACATTCAACTGTCTTTTATATGTGTTAATCAGACTCTGCCAATTGTTATCCTTCTTAAAAACATAATATGATCATAAGCAGTCATCACTCATTATTTATCAATTATAGGAAACAGGTTACAATTAAAGGACACTAAGCAGATCAATGCTTACCCGATGTACTATTCATAAATAAATGCTATTCTTGGAGTCTTTCATCTGATGTATATTAAGAGCTATAAAAGTATTCTTAATGCATCACATTTAAATCTTTTTTTTGTTTGTTTTTGGGGGGTGGGGGGCGAGTTTTAAGGTGGGGGGCAATAGGCCGAGGGCTGTATCTCCTTTAGTATTACTGTTAGAGGTTTCGGGTGTGGAGGCAATGTATTTGTAATCATGTGGCCTGAATCTTTTGGTGGGTTCACATTTGACCTTGGACCTCTCCTTCAAGCCTTATTGTGGTCCTAGACTCTTATAATACCTATATTTCATTGTATCCACTGGATAGCTTTGTTACACCGCAGTGTGTAGATAGATTTCACCATTACTGCTACGAAAAAAAAAATATTATAGCTAGCCTTCTCAAATTTGCAGGATATATTCATAACCATAAAATCTTGCCTGGGAATATTTTTGGCCTCATTTTGAAAAACAAGATGGTCACCACGGGTGTTTTTCGACTTTCAGCAAGGACTTTTGTTGGCCCTCTAGAGCAAAGGGTAGTATAGGTAGAGATCTCAAATTCACAGGGTATGTTCCTCATTACAAAATCTTGACTGGGAATATTTTGGCCTCATTTCGTAAAACACGATGGCCACCACAGGCGTTTCTTTGTCAGTCATAAAAAGTGGTCCTAGAGTTGAGTCCTAGATGATAAACCAACCTATAAGAAATCATGGGCTGGGAATCTTTTGTTGTGTTCAGATTTGACCTTGGACCCCTCCTTCAAGGTGAAACAAGAACCCTAACAAACTGTATGTACTGGTTTCCTCTGCCCTTCTAACTACACGTCATGATATGACCTTACAGTGTTGAAAGCCACGTAAAACCCCAAATAAATAAATAAATAAAGGTCAAATGAGGATAACCAAACTTAAAAGTGCTTATAACTTGCTTATTATTGGTTGTACAAGTTTGGGATGGTAAACCAACATATAGGACATCATGGGCTGGGAATCTTTTGGTGTGGTCAGATTTGACCTTGGACTCGTCCTTCAAGGTCAAACAAGGATAGTCAAACTTAAAAGTGCTTATAACTCGCTTATTATTGGTCCTAGAGGTTTGGGATGGTAAACCAACTTATAAGAAATCATGGGCTGGGAATCTTCTGGTGTGGTTAGATTTGACCTTGGACCCCTCCTTCAAGGTCAAACAAGGATAGCCAAACTTAAAAATGCTTATAACTCGCTTATTATTGGTCCTAGAGGTTTGGGATGGTAAACCAACCTATAGGAAATCATGGGTTGGGAATCTTTTGGTGTGGTCAGATTTGACCTTGGACCCCTCCTTCAAGGTCAATTGAGGATAGCCAAACTTAAAAATGCTTATAACTCGCTTATTATTGGTCCTAGAGGTTTGGGGTGGCAAACCAACTTATAGGAAATCATGGGCTGGGAATCTTCTGATGTGGTTACATTTGACCTTGGACCCCTACTTCAAGGTCAAACGAGGATAGCCAAACTTAAAAATGCTTATAACTCGCTTATTATTGGTCCTAGAGGTTTGGGATGGTAAACCAACCTATAGGAAATCATGGGTTGGGAATCTTTTGGTGTGGTCAGATTTGGATGAGGATAGCCAAACTTAAAAGTGCTTATAACTCGCTTATTATTGGTCCCAGAGGTTTGGGATGGTAAACCAACCTGTAGGAAATCATGGGTTGGGAAACTTTTGGTGTGGTTAGATTTGACCTTGGACCCCTCCTTCAAGGTCAAACGAGGATAACCAAACTTAAAAGTGCTTATAACTTGCTTATTATTGGTCATACAGGTTTGGAATGGTGAACCAACCTACAGGAAATCATGTGCTGGGAATCTTTTGGTGTGGTCAGATTCGACCTTGGACCCCTCCTTCCAGGTCAAACGACAATAGCCAAACTTAAAAGTGCTGATAACTTGCTTATTATTGGTCCTAGAAGTTTGCAATATGAAACCAACTTATAGGAGGTCATGGGCTGGGAATCTTCTGATGTTTTCTGATTTGACCTTGGGTCCCTCTCAAGGTCAAACGATGGTTCACTGGCTTTGGTGAGTTGTCTTTTCGGTGGATGCAAATTTGCATCGGTTCTCAGATGCGTAGGACTAGTTTCTAATTGGTTTTAGAGATTTGTGATGTGGAAACAATTTGTAGGAAACCACATGAATGTTTTGATGAGGGTTAAGTTTTAAACCCTTCAAATCTTCAAGGTTTCATGTGGTCCTTGCCACCTTTAGTGTCCTGTGTCACCTTTTTTGGTCCTAGAAGAAAGTCAATTTATTGAATTTAATAAGTCGATAAATCAATATACCTAAGTTTCTGAGTCTATATATTAAATCGATAAATCTAGATAGTTAACTCATACGTCCGTCAGTTGACCCTTCTCCTCATCCAAAATTCCTGAGTGGGAACAGTAAGACTGAACCTGTCAGATTTGTATTAATGACTTCATACAGCTAGCTGGCATTTGTCAACAACTAAGATATAAGTCTGTATATTGTGTCACACAAATTGTCATTATAAAATTCATATTACCCTAAACAACTTTTATATTGGTTTCCTAATATCCGGCTTTCTTTTTCGGATAATCAATTTTAAAAAAAAAACAAGTCATAGTATACTGTAATGCCAGTTATTTGCAACCACGTGTGTGAAGTTCTTTTAATCCAGATAAGACAGTCACTCAGTGGCTCCCATATCTTTCCACGAATTCAGGACCTCAGAGGTGGGAGCCAAGTCATCAAATGTCATCATTGTTACCCACTCAGTCACTGGGAGGTGTCATCTACTAACAATTATTTTGTTAGAATGTAATCTAGTGAAATCTAACTTTGAATCACCAAAATATCTGTATAAAAATCCCCACAAATTCATTGTTCCACCACCATAGTGTCATTGGATAAAAATGGACTGGTAACCAAACAAAAACTTAAAGAGAAAAAGAAAAGCTTTATCTAAGCATTTGTTTGAAACCCATCAGACATCTGATAGAGTGTCTATCCAAGGCTAGTTTTTCCACGAAGTTGTGACAACATTCTAATTGTATTTTGCAAATTTTGCAATTTTTTTGCTTGAGCCACATAAGTATCGATATAAGTCACTCGAAATCCAAACCCTCATTATCTGAAAATCTGGATTTGATTAATCTCTCCTCTTCACATGAAGGCAGTATTGATAACTGTCCAATATCATTGTTGGTAAAACCGGAGGGAAACTCAAGTTTGATTGCTTTAAATTTTTTATATATATTTTCAATATTTATACATATTCTTTAAAAGCTTTACTTTTATTATTTTTCAGACCCTCTGGTTGACACATATGGATTGCAGTGAACCACTGTGGCCTTTTCATCAGGTGTATTGGGACACACACACGTCATCCTGAACCATTTCAGCTGGTCCTCCAATCAATGCTATTCACTGGGCTGTTGAAGCCACTTAATCACTCTAAGTAAGGTGCCCTGTCTCGCGTGTATGGCACCCCTAGCTCTGGATAATTTAATCTCAGCTCTCATTATTTCTTCACACACCAGCTATATCCACAAAGCTCAGTCTTATTAGCTTTCTGCTCATGTGTTCTTTGGGCAGGGATGTCACACAAGAAAACAAACAACAGAGATTGAGAAAATATTAACTCATTTGTAGTAAGTTTAAAGGAGAGGAAGAAAAAAAAGGAATCTGCATATTGTTTTTGAAGCAAGTTGTATTTAATGAAGACAAAGATAAATGTACATATATTGGAATGTTTAATACAAATGCAGGATGTAAAAATAATATAAAATCTGCTAAAATACAAACAATAGCATGTAAACATTTTCATTGATCTTAGATTTATTTCATTATTTGGGAAAACTGATGAAAGGTAGAAAATGTGAACCAAATCAATTTCTTTGTTAAAAAGTGATATTGTTGGCCAAAATGCATATAAATAAAATGTAATCTTGATAAAGATTTGGTAAACCTTCGGTTTTGAACAGAAAAGGGACACCAACAGTAAACTATTCAAGAGAGTTCATGGAATATCATAATTTAGATAAATACAAAGCTTTATTGATATTATCCGACAGAATTGGATATATTACACAATCACCATTAAAACACGATAATCAAATTTTCGATCAAAACTTATATAACGGGATTTTTAAAAAAGTGATATTGTGAAATACAAATACATAACCATATCTAAATCTGAACTTATTCAAGCACAAATCTTCAAAAGCACAGTTCTGCATCACTTGCACAAAACTTGGATCCGAAAGACGTTCCCTTAAATCAGTTCTCTGTAGAGATGGGGAATTATTAATCAATGATCATCCCTCTGTCCCCTGTGTGGCATTTTATTAACTGCTGATCAGATGCTGATTAATGCTTGCAGCTGTGAAGAGCTGACATGGAGCAAAGCACTTCTTCTGTTATCGATGGATTTAACTTGCTTGAACAGAACAACCATTCAGGAGAAGTCCCTGATGCTTCTTCGGGAGAGAATGGATTCTCACCGGAGTGTGTTGGGAGAGCCAGTGCAGTGTACACCACCCTGTTGGTTATTATTGTCGGAACAGGTGTCATTGGTTAGATTATTTTATGTTAAATAGACATTTTATACATAAACAGAATTAGGTAGTTAGTTTACTACATATTACTCCATTGAGTATGCTTTGATGTTTATTTGTTAATTTTCTTAGGGAAAGTAAAGGTAGATGACGATATGTAACACAATAACTATATAGATATGCATATAAGGATTATATAAATGACAAAATGTAAGATAGTAACTAAAATAAACATAAGACTTACATGATGGTAAAATGTAACATAATGACTAAAACAGATATGCATATCAGTTTCCCAAGTCATATGTTCTAAAGTGTAGATTACTTCATGGTGTCGGAGGCAAAATGATTCAAGATATAGGGAGGTGTCCTAGTGATGGATTAAAACACTATGAGGAATATAGGATCTCTTTTGACCAACTATTTCTATAGAAAATCTATTGAATTCTAAGGCCAGATAAAAGAACGAGGTTTGATATTAAGTTGGGTTTTTTTGAAAACAGATTCGAAAAGGGCAGGAATTATTTTCATATCTTTGTTCCGTTAGATATTGAACTCAGCATATGTTATTGTTATTCCCCTTTTTGCTGATTCCTCTACGAATGCATCTAACATGTTACTGATAATACCCCTGTAAGGTGAACATAGTTCCATATGGACAGAATTTATACATAAAATGTCAGTCCACAGGGAGGAATGCCAAATTAAATAAGATTACGTTTAAAATTCTATTAACATTCTCCAAACATTGCCCGGTACGTCCCCCAAGACAATAACAACCAGCAATGGGTTTAAAATCTATTCAATCGACCCAATTGATTTGATATATGCAAATTACAAATATGACTTTCAATTTATTTTTTACTACATTACCAAGTTAACTGAACTTGCTTTACAACACCACTGGTTGCAGGAACACACAAAAAACCTAATGTGAAAGCAAGGTGGGTGAATTTAGTTCAAGGTCAATTAATTTGACTTGACCTTGAAAAAACCCAAAGGTCACCACAGTCCAATGTGAAAGAAAGGTGAAATTTAGTTACAAGGTCAAGCAATTCCCTTGACCCCGAAATAGATGAGAGGTGACCTGCAGGATGGCATAGCCCTCAGGCAATGGGTTCAAACCCATGGGAAGAGTGAGAACATGTAACCAGTGGAAACAGTGTGTCTGAGGCAACTACTACATATGCATAAAACCCCACGCCATAAAAGGACCCTCTTTTAATTCACCACAGATTCACAATATTAACAAAAATGTTAAATCACATTTCTAGCTTAACATTTATAGGTAATCATCCATAATTGTCTCTGAGCATCTCAGCTCACTTCAAACCAGCAAATCTAGATGTTACCGATAAAAGTTAAACAAAATTACAATAATGAGCCCAATCATAGAAACACAAAATTAGTTTAGCAGTTCAGCTAAGTGTCTAAGTGTCCACACTTACTCTGTAAACTATATACATTGTTAAATTACTAATTCTAACATGAACAGGTTGTGTCCCCGATTCTAACTGGTTAAAGAAGCTCTCTAAAATTCTGCACAGATGGCCCAGTCTTCTATCAGACACCCAACAAATAATTTTCTGATGTTCTGGTTCATAATAAACTGTCATAATAAAAAGTGTGCCCTCTATATTAGTTAAAAGTGCTGTTTGTCATTAAACGGGTATTATCGCCCACTCGATAATTCCCATGGTAACACTTTCAATGTCCCACACACAAAGCAGATCAAGTGTATTACATGTAAAATAGATATATATCATAAAATATTGTTTACCAATTAATTATCCCTGTCCACTGTTATATTTTAATCCCACACATCTATCAAACACATGCACTAATCTACTCCTTCCTAACCTACCATCTTTTGATTTTGGTACTGTGATGCTGTAATTAGAAAGGTTTGTACGTAGGAAAGGTAGGTGCACTTATTTCTAAATTTTAATTTTTGGCTTTCATTGGTCATGCATTGCACTTTTTGATTCTGTTTTTCCATCCTCTTGACTGTTCGGTCAACAACCCCCACA
This sequence comes from Sabellastarte sp. h YS-2021, assembly GCA_964017235.1. Lineage (NCBI taxonomy): Eukaryota > Metazoa > Annelida > Polychaeta > Sabellida > Sabellidae > Sabellastarte > Sabellastarte sp. h YS-2021. Next base: position 31,222,120 of record OZ024937.1, on the reverse strand, counting down.
AAGGAAAATAGTTTGCCATCACCAAAAATTATTCACCCAAGTTTACTCTCCTCTTTGGACAGTTGCAACATTGCTTTTGTCGCCCTGCAGGCCCACTGTCGTCAAGTGACGCACTCTTTCAGAAATGTCAACCCTTGGTGGTCCATCATCCTGATTCTTTCTGTCAACATTAGTTTGAACCCAGGTCCATCAGCCAGAAATATAAATATCAAAGCCTGCCATCTGAATGTCCGTTCATTGCGTAACAAAACATCAGCATTTAGTGATTTTGTTTTGTCAAATGATCTCGACATCGTTGGTGTCACTGAGACATGGCTAAGACCATCAGACACACAAGGCCTAATGGATGAGATAACCCCTGCAGGTTTCCAGCTTCAACAGGTCCCACACGAGAACAAGAAAGGAGGTGGAGTTGCTGTCCTTATTAGGAATGACATTGATAGCGTGTGTTGTCAAATTGATCGGCGGGAAACTTTTGAACACATTACCGTCAAACTGTCAGATCGACAGTCAAGCCAGCTCCTGGTACATGTAATTTACCGACCTCCAAGTACCAGCAAAAGCAGATTTATCGAGGAATCCAACAGTTTCATGGAAGCAGCTGCTTTGTCACCACATGAAATATTATCCTGGGAGATGTCAATATCCAGCTTGACAGTCAAAATTGCTGGACAGATAATTTCAACACAGTTCTATTGGATTTTGATTTTATTCAACATGTGTCAACACCTACACACATACAAGGACATATTCTTGATGTACTCTGCACTAGTAAATCCCTAACTTCCTCAGTTCACCATTATGTAAAGGACGGCATATCAGACCACTTAGCTGTCTTTTTCACTACAACATTCCCTGTCAAAAATTCCTGTAGAGTAAAACGTTTGAAAATCAGGAAACTTCGCAAGATAAATAAAACTGAATTTATGTCTGACATTGTAAATTCTGAGCTTATCCAGGCTCCTTACAAAACAGCTAGCTTACTTTCACACCAGTACTTTCATGCCCTTAGGAACATACTTGACAAGCATGCACCTGTACATGAATGTAAAACCCCACAACATGTCAACAAAGGGTTTATCAACAGTGAGATTTTGGCAGCAAAGAGACGTAAGCGCAAACTCGAAAGGGAGTGGCGAAGGGACAACTCTGCCATAACCGCAGTAGGTATAGAGCCGCTGTAAACCATTTCAACCGTCTCGTGGAATGTGCAAAAACCAAATACTACAGTGATATGGTTAGGGAAAATGAGGATAACCCCAAGGCCTTGTGGAATTCCATAAAGAAAGTCCTCCATAGATCATCAAAATGGTACTTCCAGATTATACCACCATGAACAGTCTAGTCAACACTTTTGGCAGGTATTTTGCAGACAAAATTGCTAAATTAAGATCTGGATTACTGTCTACTGATGCCGCTCCCCCTGTCTCAGGTTCCTACAAAAACAAGTTTGTTTCTTTCCGGACCATGTCAGAGGAAGAAGTCCTTAAAATCATAAAGTCCACACCAAATAAATCATGTGACTTGGATCCCATCCCAACATCATTGGTCCTTGAATGTATCAGTGTGCTCCTGACTCCTATTACAAATATTGTGAACTACTCTCTACAGGAGGGCAGTTTCCCTTCCTGTTTTAAGACTGCACATGTTACACCCTTGTTGAAAAAAGCTGGTCTTGACAAGAATATTCTCAAGAATTATCGACCAGTGTCCAACCTCAGCTACATCTCCAAACTCATAGAGAAAGCTGTGGCTAAGCAGATTAATGAGCATATTGCTCACGAGGGTATATCCAACGAAAATCAGTCCGCATATAGAGTTTTTCACTCAACTGAAACGGCGTTGCTCAAAATACAAAATGACATTGCCACATCAATGGACAAGGGTGCAGCTGTTGGATTAGTCCTTTTGGACTTATCTGCAGCTTTTGATACAATAGACCACTCAATCCTATTCAACTGCCTTCAGCACTGGTATGGCATTGATGGGGTAGTGCTTAAGTGGGTCCAGTCATACCTCAACTCACGCAAGCAGCGCATCAAAATAGATGGACATCTTTCAGATGCTTTTCAACTCCCTTACGGGGTTCCCCAAGGCTCAGTTCTAGGGCCACTCCTTTTTACCCTATACACAACCCCTCTCAGTTCAGTCATCTCTAAATTCAATGTCACCCACCACTTATATGCAGATGACACACAAATTTACTTGGAACTCGACTCTAGGAACTTCGTTTCCAGTATCACTGAATTAACAAATTGCCTTGAGGCGGTCTAGGCTTGGATGGGAAATAATAAGCTTAAATTAAATCCTGACAAGACAGAATTCATAGTGATTGGTGATGATCAAATTAGAAGTTCCCTGAAGTCATCTTTCCCAGTGAGTTTGCTTGGCAACACCATGGAACCAGCTGAATCGGTAAAAAACCTTGGTGTCATCCTGGATGCTGAAAATTCAATGCAAAGACACATGGCTAATCTATGTCGCATAAGTTACTACCATCTCCGGGAACTACGAAGGGTCCACAGGTACTTAAATCATGAAACAGCTGTAAAGGTGGCAAATGCCTTGGTAAGCAGTGGTCTGGATTACTGTAACTCACTGCTTTACAACACAAAAAAGGCATATACTAGCAGACTACAGAGAGTTCAAAATGCCTTATGTCGGACGGTGTGCAAGCTAAATAAATACTGTCACGTTACACCCTTCCTGCACAAACTACACTGGCTCCCCATTCATTACCGTATACTGTTCAAATATAATCTCCTCATTTATAAAGCAATACATTTCAGCCAACCTCCATATCTCTCCGCTCTAATTAGGTGGAGTGATCTCACACGGGGAAATCGCCTATCAATTCCCTCATCTAAACCAAATAACGCTCAGGGCTACGCAGTTTCATAGCAGGGGCTCCCGCAGAGTGGAACAAGCTTCCTCAAGCCATCAGAACCATAGAAAGCATTTCTGGTTTCAGGAAACAGTTGAAAACATACCTTTTTAGATTGGCTTATCCTCCACCATAGCCTATCTCCCCTACCGAACGCTAATATGGAAACGGACGTTTTTCTGGAACTGGACTATCCCTTTTTGCACATCAGCACCTTAGAGGATGTTTACATCAAATTCGGCGCTATATAAGTGTTTCTTACTTACTTACTTACTATTAAACAAACGTTATTACTGTAGATGTTCGAATATGTATATTGTATTCCAAAACTTTTAGACGGTCAAGGGACAGTAAGCACTCAGGATTTTTCCGGTCCTTTAATCTGTCTAAAATTCTTTAAAGATGGATCCACGTGCTTTTTCATGCCAGAGGAGAAGCCTGGGCATACTGGTTTATACATAAGCTACACCTCTGTCATGATATAAGTGTACACTCAACCTAAGGTGCATATCAGACTGGGAGTGGGTTTAACATCAGCTTAAGTTAATCAACTTTATCTTAAAATATTACTTCGTGAGTTTTAACCTAGGAAAATTTGAAAACCTTTTGAAAATTTCCTGAATATGTAAAAAATGAAATGTCAAAATACAAAAAGATTGAAGATTTCAATTCCCCCAACCCCAAATTCCATTATAATTGGTAATTCTGATTCTGGTAGTACTTTAATAATGTTTAATCTTTATTTAAAGACAGACTCTAGTTGCATAATACAGAAAAGCAGATACATAATCCTTTAAGTACAGACACAGCAAGAGTCGGCGCCACAGAGAAAGACTGGAAAAAATCAAACAAATGGAAAAATAAAGAAAAAAATTAGGGTGGTTATGCTTTTTCAAAGAATTAAGTTTCAACTTCTTTCTGTACAAGGAGAAAAACTGGCTGAACATACATCATCAGGTAAATCCTTCCTACTCTATGGAGCAACATCTGCAAAACTGAAACCAAATGCTTCACAGCCTTATATACTGACGAGACAAAGTGTGAGACCTCTAGCACCACGCCATCGGCTTGACTGTGTAACAGCATTGTACATTCTGTGTCTAGATTTAAGAAAATGATAAGAATATTTAGGATAACCTAGAGGAACTTGTACACCAGTAAGACAGTCTTAAAGTTATGTTCAGTAGGTAACACCCATTAATTTATACATAAAATATATGAGCAAAAGATAAATAAAGATAATAAAATTACAAAAAATAAAATACACTCCTTATATAGTTTTGTAACCAATGCAAAAATTATGTTGCCCTGGTGTAGTAATTTATCTATACTATGTTATTTTGTGTTTTAGGTAATACCCTATCCCTCATAGTCCTGCGTTTCCAGTCTAGACCGAGTACCTTTAATTTCCTCATCATCGTCTTGTCCTGTGTTGACATCACCATTCTGCTGTTACTGCCAGTGGACCGGCTGATGTACCGCCACCAGACACCATCTCTGGCCCTGCTTGTCATATATGTGTACATTATTGACAAGGCTGCTGGAATCGCAAGACTAGCTTCAGTCTGGATGCTCATGGTTATAGCTTTCTTCAGATTCATGGCAGTGTGTGTGCCATTAAAGGTGAGACTAACTGATCATGTGTTCCTGATTAATCTCTAAATTAATGTTTATTATATATATAATGTAAACGTATAGCAATGAAAGGGACATGGGTACGTAATTTGTATTGAATTTTACAATAATTTTGTTCCATACTGAAAATGTAGAGTCAATTTTTAAAAATTTAAATGACGTAAACTTATTTTTCATGTATGATCTGAACTTCTTCAATAAGGATATTTATTAATGGAAAAGTCAGTTAAGCAGGAAGTAGATGATAGGAGGTACATTTTGGTTTCCATTTTGTCGCAGGTAAAGATGTACTGCACTCACAAGAATGCCAAACGGTGCGTAATAACACTGTTTATCATGGATTTACTGATTCACCTTCCATTTTACTTCTCAGAAAAAGTTCACAATCTTCCAAATAACACAGGCCTCTACCAGTCACAAATGACTGAGTGGGGAAACTCCTGGGGATTCCACCTCTATGCTGACGTCATTTACACAACTTGTTTCTTCTTTGCCCTTCCCTTTGTGGTCTTGATCTTCTTCAGTCTCAGTATGGTCCGAACGTTGTATGGCAGCCAAAGGGAGAAGTACTTTTCTTTAGCCCATCTTAAACATGAAGCTAGTGACGTCACAAAGGTGGTGATAGCAATCATTGTGGCCTTCCTAATTAGTTATACTCCTTACATGATATGGACTATAGATAGCTTGATTCCGGGGAGAAGAGAAAGGTTGTCTGCAGGGGACTGTTCACTTCTAGTTTACAGGTAAGCATACATTCAAGTATTGGTTTTTATTGGTCTAATTTAAATATAATCTCATCTTATCTATTGAACTTTTCATAGTTCTTAATCTAGGTATAAGTCGGTTCCAGAATCATCATTCGAAAATTAAATAAGGTTGACCTGAAATAAGAAGTTTGGTTGTTACCAAGTTATGTTCAATTTAGACACTTGACCATTGGAATGCATAACATTCCATCTCTCTTATATTCTTTGTTATGTACGACACGGCCTGTATAGGGGCCTGTCCAGTCAGTTTATGGTCGACCTTAATAGAATTTACTATTGCTGTTCTGGTTCGTAGTTCTCCACCAATAGCAGGTCACTTCACGCTTCATGAAGCGTATGAAACGATAGGGTCCATCATATTGGATTCTGCAATCGAAGGACATACAAGGTTACAGATAGAAGTTAAAAAGAGTGAATGAAAAATCAAATTATTTTATGGTTTTAGTTGTTTTAGTTGTTTTTAAATCAAAAGAATGCCTGCTTCTAGTAAGAAGTCACCATTAACTACGACTAAGAAAAAGAAGGCAACTCCTGTACCAGGCAAGAATAAGAAGAATGGGGCTGTGAAAAAGGGCAAGAGTAAGGACTTGGTGAATAGCAAAGACGGTTCGTACCTTAATGACGATAGTCAATCCATGTTAGCTTCTGTAGCAAGTCCGCCCCATACTGTAGCAGCGTCGTCAACTTCTGTAGATCACACAGTACTGAGTGTGTTGGCCCGGCTGGAGCAGTCAAACTCGGAAGTTATGAAGCGGTTGGAAAAACTGGAGCGGAACAATACTATCACCTCAACCCCAGCATCATCTCCTCAGTCGGGACCTAGGGACAATGTGACCTTCAAACTACCACAGACCAAGGTCACATCGCCTGGCGCTCAGAAGTTGGGAGATCTCACTCCTCATGCGAGCCTACTTAATGCTTATAAGTGGCCAGCCAGGGAAGGAATGCCAGCACCAACTTCACTGCATCCCCAGTCACGGGACAGTAGATATCCTGGGAATTATAAACCACCAGCAGAGCAGGAGCAGAGGCGAGGCTACGACAAGGACGCGATTGTCCCCAGTTTGGAGCGGTTGAGGGCAATGCCTCACGTGGCGTCCACGGTTTCTGACCTTCTGGCCCAGTTTGAAACACAATCACACCATGATGTTCTGCAAGGTAAGGGCTTTCTACATAGAAAAAAATCTGGTAGATATAATATAACAGATATGCCAGTGGGTAGACCTGAGGTGAGGTGGCCCAATGAGGGCTTTGTGTCCTCTTCAAACAGCAAGAAACCGGCATTTGATGTGATGAACCTGCAACAGTGGGCGGTAGGTCAGCTCAATAATGCTTTGCAAATCGACGATAACACCTTGCTGCGACATGTGCTCAAGCAGATGATGTTGGCACTGAACGATTCCGTAGCCTTGCCGTGGCCAGCCGTGAGGGCCGCCTGGGCTGTCTCAATGACAGAGGTTGAGGAAGGTAGGCTTCAATGGCATGATACCACACAATGGGCCCTGAATCGTGTCAGTTCCTCTCAAATTGCAGTCATGAATGGTCAGAATGTGTCTTCCTTCGGACAGAAGAGTCGTATTTGCAAATTTTACAATGAGGGATCGTGCAGCAATGAAGGTAACCACGGTATCTACAGACATATTTGTTCCTTGTGTTCCAAACAAGGTCGTACTTCATCACATCCAGAATTTAAATGTAGTTTTCGTGTGAACGTCAGATCACAAGAGGTCAAGGCAGTGTCAGCAAGGTAGGAGCCAGCAGGATCACCTGGACAACCTGCAAGGACAAAACAGAGCTATGTGTATAAAGTAACAGACAATAAAGTTAAATTAAATGAAGATAACAATAATGAACAATCAAGGACAAAACAGAGCTATGTGTATAAAGTTACAGACAATAAAGTTAAATTAAATGAAGATAACAATAATGAACAATTAAGTGGTGTTTATATGAACAGAATGCATTTAGTTAATAAGCAAGAGTGTAAAAATGATACTAATGCTTATGATAATGGTTGTGAAAATATGTATTACGGTAATATGAACAATGCTAAATATTTACAGCATGATATATTGTCTGGGGCTGTCCAGGGGGGTGGCAGCAGTGATGGTCGGGCACCAGAGTTCAAAAAATTTCGGGTTTTTGATGCCTGGGGTGAGTTGAAATTGTCCTTTGCTGCCATCTCCATGGACGGGCCATGGGAAGAACTAACAAAAGTGTGGGGGAGTCAGATGGTAAACTTCGATAGTATACCATACACTGTGCTTCGCATTGTGAGTAACCATGGCGAACGCCACCGGCAGCTATTGCATATAGATGGAGAAGAGGGATCTGACCTCCAGGGTTTCTTCTGGTGGTTTCAGGAGAAGGGAGATATAAGATTACAAATTTTGCACAGGGATATTGAACAGTACATGGAAGTCGTAGGAAGGGGTTATTTTTTAATACGAACTGATTCAAAATTCCAGTTTATCACAAAGGATTTGAAGCAGGAGGCAAAGCAAGCCTATTGGGAATATATGAGAGAAAAAATAGCTTGGGAGCGCCATGGTTGCTCGTATGTGAAATATATGCAGTATGTAATTGATGGTCTTATACATCAGATGGAAAATATTAATGTACAAAGTGATGATGAAAGTATAAAGGTCGAATCACAACCATTGACTGATGGTATTGTTGAGGACAAGATGGGGACTTGTATTAGGGAGCGCGTTCGGGTTAATCCGCGTAACAACCACGATCTGTCGGATTATAATATACGAACCAAGAAGGTGGGTCATCTGGCATTGGACAGTACAGATTTTCGATTCATTGGTCCGGATCGCTTGCCTGTAGCCATAGATTCGATAGATAAGTGCTTAAGAATAGGAACAATCATAAGGAATACAAACTTACCTAACTATCGCATGGCAAGAATTCCTTTGATATCAGGCCTGAATATCCCAGCTTGGGAGCGACAATTGCAGGGTTATCCAGATGACAGATTAATTCAATACATAAAATTTGGCTTCCCTCTGTCCCTGATATCTCCAGACAGGTTGCATAACCAAGAGGTATCCAATCATTTTTCGGCTCGACAGTATCCACAAGATATACAGAAGTACTTGAACAAAGAAATTAGTTTGGGGGCCATGCTGGGTCCTGTTGATAGCGTGGATTCTAAAGACTTCCACTGTTCACCTTTAATGTCACGACCTAAGGATGGGGATAGTAGAAGGGTCATCATGGACCTCTCATTCCCCCAGGGTAATGCATTAAATGATCAGGTAACTAAAGAAAAATTTGATGGTACTCCTTTAGTACTGAAACTACCTTCTATTGATGACTTTGTTCAAGACATTGTTAGTATCAAGGAAGACCCAGTTATGTTTAAAATAGATGTGGCCCGAGCCTTCAGGAATCTACCTGTAGACCCAGTCGATGCCCTTAAGTTGGGGATTAAGTGGGAGGGCAGTTTTTATCTGGATAAGTCGGTCGCGTTCGGCTGGATCTTCGGGACAGCTTCGTTCCAATTATTATCAGACTCCATAGCTTACTTCATGAGAGATTATTGTAATCTTCACTGCTACATAGACGATTATGTAGCGGTTTTACCTAAAATTAAAGCAGACGTAGCTTTTGATAAATTATGTTCACTGTTGCAAGAGCTGGGCCTCCCCTTGAATATTGCGAAGCTCACCCCCCCCACCAAACGCCTCACATATTTGGGCATTGACATTGATCTTGATAGTAACACAATGGCCATAAACGAAGAAAAATTACAGGATATTTATGCAGAGTGTGTTAAGGTCAGGGGTCAAAAATACCTGTCTAAAAACAAGTTTCAGGCGTTGATGGGGAAACTTTTATACATACAGAAGATAGTGAAACCGGCTCGAGTGTTTATTAATAGGATTTTGGCCACATTTAGGGAAGGTAGTCATAAACAAAAAATTTATTTAAACAAGGCCTTTCACGCAGATATAGACTGGTTTATTAAGTTTCTCCCTTCATTCAATGGGATCACCTTCATTGAAAAGAACGCGGTCGATGACACCCAGTCACTATTCCTGGATGCATCCCTTACTGGGTTGGGTGCAGTCTGGAGAGATCGTGTATATGCGACTCCAGTGAGGGAGATACCAGGCTTTGTTCTAACAATCGTACATCTGGAGATGTTCAATGTCTTGTTGGCCTTGAGGGTTTGGGGTCAACACTGGCGTCATTCAAGCGTCAAAATTTTTTGTGACAATCACAGCGTTGTCCAGGTGGTCAAAAATGGCAAGACTAGGGACCCTTTTCTGGCACTGTGCATAAGGAATATTTGGCTTTACACAGCAATATATGATGTTCATTTAATCATTGAACACATTGCTGGTAAAGAAAATAGGATTGCTGATACTTTATCTCGCATACATTCTAATAAATTGGTGGATGAAAATATATTGAAGCATTTAGTCAAAAATTATCATTGGGAACCGATTTTCCACTCTTATTTTGACTTGACCTTGCATATATAATTGTAGATCGAAATCTGGGAGCTCCTTCCAATGCCTTGGCAGAAGCAGCAATTCACAGAATCAGGATAGCATACAGACCATCCACCAGGGCTTCTCATAGAGTCCACTTCTCCACTTACCTGGCATTTGTGTTATTTATGGATTTACCCTTGGAATTCACAATTCACTCCATCATTACTTTTCTTGAATATCTGTTCATCAATCAGATTTCTCATAAGGTCATGTTAAATTACATGTCATCTTTAAGATTCATGGCAAAAAATTATCACTGGGACATAGCCCCTTTAGAGAGCCCCCTGGTGGGGGCGTATCTTAGGAGTATAAAAATTAACTTCACCTATTCCCCAACAGTCAGAGGTGTGTTTGATATTAATATGATGCATTCTATTTCGGCGGCTTGCGACATTCTCTCAGACCCCCCCCTCTTCAGAGCTGCCTTTTTAATAGCTTTCTTTGCATTTCTGCGCATGTCAAATATTGCCCCCCATTCCAAGGCGGCTTTTGATCCATACCGCCACATTCTCCGTCAGGACGTATTGTTCCTTCATCCAGGGGCCCATATTCTGTTGAAATGGACAAAAACCTTGCAAGATCGATCAGCCCATCACTTTGTTCAGATTCCAAACCTTAAAAATCCCCGACTATGTCCTGTCAGGGCTATCAAGGAATTGATTGAGTCCAGACCCCTCCATCCTCAAGCTCCCTTATTCGTTCACAAAAATTCTCCTTATACCGTGGTGATAGACACCACCATCAGAGCGGCATTGAAAACCGTCCTTACCCATTTACACATTCCTATTAGAGGGCATGGGTTTCATTCCTTCAGAAGATCTGGAGCTACCATGGCATTTGATAATAATGTTCAGCTCCAACACATTATGGCCCACGGGTTGTGGCGGAGCTCGGCGGTATGGCAGTATTTGCAAAACGCATCTGTGGCTCCCTCCATTATCCCTCTCACCTTTGCCAAGGTCATTTCATCTTAGCTCGGATTGGCGCTTGGTGGTTTTTCAGATTTCATCCATAAAATCTGCAAACTTTATATTTTAAACATATACTAACATGTAAAATAAAATATGCCCAAACACTCAGCAGCTTACATTATTCTGACCTTGTGGCTTTAATCTACGACCTCTAGAAACTGTGTACGACACGGCCTGTATAGGGGCCTGTCCAGTCAGTTTATGGTCGACCTTAATAGAATTTACTATTGCTGTTCTGGTTCGTAGTTCTCCACCAATAGCAGGTCACTTCACGCTTCATGAAGCGTATGAAACGATAGGGTCCATCATATTGGATTCTGCAATCGAAGGACATACAAGGTTACAGATAGAAGTTAAAAAGAGCCCTCCAGTCCCACCCCCACGTCCAGCAGGCTAAACGATTGTATTATGATGGGGTGCATGGGTTTGGGTACTAGTTGCCAAATAAATAAAATTAATTCTTTTATGTTCACTAGTTGTAACAGTTTTTTATTATTTTATGTGATATCAGGTTCTTTTACACGAGTTGTATTCATTTTATCAGAGAGCATATTGTGATTGGTGGTTTTTCAGATTTCATCCATAAAATCTGCAAACTTTATATTTTAAACATATACTAACATGTAAAATAAAATATGCCCAAACACTCAGCAGCTTACATTATTCTGACCTTGTGGCTTTAATCTACGACCTCTAGAAACTGTATAACCTATACAATGTGTTAAAAGGGATCTTCAACCCAAAGCAATCAAACCAAAATCTGTATTTGTTTTTGCTGGTACGACACTTTGATGCGCCTGCTGGATCACCTGTTACGTTCTATCAGCTTAATATTTCTTTGTAATTAACCCTTGAATATCTCCCTTTTTTATTAAAAGCTTTCTAACAATATTTGGCAAAATTTTGGGAAATTTTTTTTACACGCTTAAATTTGACCTTTTATTTTGTTAAGGTCACATGATCAAAAAAAAAGTTTTTCAGGTACACCCCCTGTCATCACAGCTCAGAAAAATCTACTAACTGCAGAGGCTTGTAATTTCACACACATATTTATACTATCACAAATGCGAGCTGATAACATATTTGGGAGTGATCTGATCAAAACTGACCAATTTATGAGTGATTTTCTCACAGGTATCCACCAGAAAGCTTAAAATTCATGTGAACCCCTATTATCTTCTCTATCATGCATTTAGGGCCATAACATGTATTGGAATGTAGTAGAAAAAATAAAATTATCATGTTCAGAAACAACTTTTCTTATTGTGAATGTATAATGAGAATGTTATTTTTATGTCTAAAATTTCTAATTAGTTAGTCAAAAATTGTGGGCTCACTAAAATATGATTTTTAGACATACCATAATATTTCATTTTTTACTAAGTGTCCCAAAATCCCCTATTATTGCTTGCCGCCATCTTGAATAAAAATCCACCATTGGCCCACCGTTGGCCCAACCTCGGCAGCCTGAGTTTTGGTTGGCAAACCTTCGTTGGGCCAATGTTGGCAAAATCTGCCCAATGTTGGGCCAATGTTGGCAAAATCTGCTGGACATGCAACCACCAGCCAACATCGGCCTGATGGCAGAATGCTATCTGGGAACAAGCTTGACTGGTGGTCCACCATTGGCAGCCATCTGCCAGCAGATGTTATGATTTGGATGTTTTGAATATTACCCATACATACAGAACTGGAAGTTCATTCAATGAATGCTTATACGTAGTGTTGGTGCAAAAGCAGTGGCACACCTGATGAAAATCCATCAATTTCAATGGGAAGTTGCACAAGTAAAAGCCTTAATGAATTCTAATATGACTTTAACAGTGCCTAATCTGCATAAAAGACAGACCCAAAAGTGCAACAACCTAGATTTAAGCAAAAAATATTAAGAGAGATATACAATCATAATCTTATTTTCAGATAATGCAATAGACAATACAGTGATACAATAATAAAGAGTAAATAGAAAAATACAGTACTTAAAATGCCAAAACTGTGATATCTGTTACGTAGCTTGGACTCCGAAAAAAAATTACTGGGACTCCCATTTTTGGTTGTCATTTTTTGGCATTATTTTTTCAAGGTCTGTCAAAACAAATGCTATTCAGCAGAGCTTGATGTTTAGCCACCAGAGGACCAACATTGGCCCACCAACTAAGTATAGCTCTTACAGATCATAGTTGCATAAGTCAGATAAGAAAAATTCTGCGATAGTTTTAGGTTTCATCAAAATACAAAATTATATCACATGGAAAAAATAAAGATATCTTTCTTTAGCCTTCACTAAAAATAAAATATTTGCCAACAGTGGGCCACGCAATATATTTATATTTTGAAATAATGTGTTTTTAACATTGAATATTATTAAATAATATGTCAGAAAACAATAGTTGAGGTTGCTTATGAAGTTATTTATAATGCTTTAAAAATTTTGAAAGAAATGCAGTCAGTGGTCCAGCAGTGGCTCAGTGGTGGCCCACTAGCTATATTTTGCCACCCATAGCCAACGGTGGCCAACTAGCGTCTTGCTATCTTGGAAGTGGAGAGTCTATATAGTCGGTCAGATTTCCCCGATCATAAAATAGCAGATTTTGTCTCTTTGTCTTATATCTCCTTTGTTATTGCTTTTGCAGTTTTAGAATGTATTAAGAGGTTTAGGGAAACCATATGTGGAGAGTCTATATAGTATATATATCAGATTTCCCCCTGACCCCGCCCTCCTTATGGGTCAAACTGGGGTCATAAAATAGCAGAATCTGTCTTTTTGTCTTACATCTCCATTATTATTAATTTTGCAAACTGGAGTTTTGACCAAAAGTATTCTTTGCCATATTTTATAAAACAACTCTTCTTACAAACTGAGCATTTGTTAAATTACATTTTCATAATTTATGACTATAAAAACCAAATAAAGCCTACATTTTTCTTTCATGTTAATGCATAAACCTTTCCCACTGTCTGCTTAACTTTCATTTCGTCTCTCAGTGCTGCTGTTTTTATTTCAATCTTTTTCTACTATATTGCATCTAACCTTTTGGTGATGCTATGGTTTTGTGAGCAAAAACACTTTTTTAGTTTTGTTATGGCAGTATTTGTTCCTTGGTACAAACATAAAAGTCGTGGCTAATTAGCTAAATGACTTTTTCACCCATGAGGAAATCTCCAGTGTCAATCAGTCTGCATATGGGAGTTCCCAATCTACCCAGATGGAACTGCTGAAGATCCAAAATGACATACAAGAGTTGATCAGGCCCAAATAATATTCCTTTACCACTGTACAAAATATTATTCCCATATTATTTATACAAATATTAAAAATATTACTTTTTATGTCTCTAATTGACAAAAACCTTGGGATAAGTTTGTGGGTTTATTTTGAAAAAAAGTAAATATTAAATGAATACATAGACTATTTGAGTGTACTATTCATGGAACTACTATCTACGGATTATTTATTGATAGTGTTCTTATTTTTTTTTTACAATTTACCAGTTTTAAAATGTTAATACCTTGCTGCATAGTTGTACAAAGCTTACTAGCATTTTTGTTAAAAACTTTAAACTTTGCTTTCCTGTCTTCATATATCCTTTGCCTTTTCGTTGAAAGTTGAAACAGCGTGGATATTTTTTATTGAGAAGAATTGAGTGAACAAAAACAATTACTTTGCTAATAAACACATTATGAATGTATCGCAGTTTTCAGAACATTGCTGGAACTGTGAGACAATTCACCTTCACAAATTACATTTGTTTCGTAGGTACACACTGGATCTATTCATGTATCTCAACTCTTCTGTGAATTTCTTTATCTACCTGGTGCTCAGAAAGAACTTCAGGAAAAGCATGAAGAAACTGTTTACTTGTGATAGACGGAAACAGAAACAGCAGCAGTTAGAGGAGGTGACATCATCAAACACTGAAGTAACAGCCTTGAAGAACAAGTACTTTGTGGATGTTTCTTTATAACTATAATTACATTTGTTTCAGTGAATTATGATTGACCAAACTTAATGTATTTGCACGAGTGAATTATATATCATCAGTTAAATATTAATGAAAATATGTCAGGAACATGTTACTTGTTAACAAAACAAGCTTCAACATTTTGTTGACACACTTAATCTGTTTCGTAGAACCAGTGGAGCGGTTGCAACAAATACCATTGATTTATTGTTTTTCCCAAACAAATCAAAGTGAAATGCATGGAAAACGGAAATATAAGTTAAATATCAGTTTTAATTGCATTGACAAAACTGTTAAAGTAGACTGTGCAATAATGGTAGTCTTCCCAAAAGTCTGTATATGTTGTTCTACTCTGTGATTATCACACACATTTTTAAAGAAACATTTTGCTAATATTTTAATTAACATTATATTTAAGAAACATTTTGCTTATATTTTAATTAAATTACCATAAAACCTGAAAACCTAAGTAACTTTTGGCTGAAGTCTCCTGAACTCAAAATCTGTATTTAAAGCAAAACGGGAATTACAGTAGTTTAACTCGTATCTCTGATATGGATTCGAGTCAACCTCGTGACTTGAGATATGTTGAGGTCACTATCACCTAAACAATTACTGACAATGGATGAGGGTGCCACCTGATTTCCACGAGTAACAGTTGGAAATTGAGAAGTTGTAACCTTGAGTGACCAAGTCCTTACAGGCTGTGAAGGCTGGTAAGTTGTAAAACTTTATAGGGTCCCCCCTCAGAGGAAATTACTGTACCAATTCTATACTTAGAAGTTGTTGATTCAGTCAAACTGGTCCGTAGCTTCTGACACTTTTACTAGCCTGTCTATAAGATTAGTCTTCAAATGCTTCCTGAGAATCAACCAAAACTCTCCTGGCCACTATATAGGTAGTTCTGTCCATCCCTGTCATCCCCATACAAGACCATCGGAAGGAGACACCTGCTGGTCTGGAATGATTGATACCAGTCCACCAGCATCAACAGGAGGCTGTTTTTTTCTCTATCCATAGGTTCAGTCCTTGCTGCCATTTTGGTACCAGGCAAGTATCCACTAATTGGTAAAAGACACCTGTTGCTTCAGGCACCAGTAGAGGGCCTCCAGGTGAATCAAAGTAGAAGGTTAACTCTTACAACATTGAGTGAAGCACCCACATAACCATATACTTAAATAATGAAGTGACTAAAGAAAATAATACCCAATACATTAGCCATGTGAGTACAATTCAATAAAATAAAACTACACTGCTGCTTATATAACCTATTGGAGACAAACTTAACTCTTAAGTATAAAAACTTATTTAAAAATAATGACATCCAAATTCAAAGGATATTATAAAAATAAAATTTATGTTCAGTTCAGTAATCCAATAATAATATCTCTTCCCTCATAACAAGCAAATTGGGGTGTTTTGTACACAAAATTGCTTAAGGATACCGTAAAGTAGAAAGATACCTGTAGTATTTTAAATAAATAGTAGAATATAGAAAATAAACATATTAATCCCGTTTAGGTGTTATTACTGTTATACATATTGCCACGGTTACACTTGTAGGGGCACTTGAAAGACATTGGTCAACCTAAAGCTATTAAAAAGGTTTTATCTGTACACGAAACATTATAAAGTGTCACTCAAAACTTATATACTAATCACTTCTCTGTCAAATAAAGAAATCACAATTCAACTCATATTTCAACAATTCACCTGATGTATTTCAGGGCTTATGCTAAACTAAATTGGCGCAGAAATATTATCAGATCCATGATATTTCCATGACATAGACTATTCCAGTATTAAAGACAAGAGACTGTATTTTACATTCTGGATGCATTTCATCTTAGGATTGATGACTCTGTCTCTTTGCAGGAGTGTGCATCAATCTTCTAAATCTGTTCCACTCTGCCTCGGCACATCTGTCAAAGCATCAAACTTAATTTACAATAATGTGGTAAACTTTTGTAATATCTTTATGGGTGTGTTCCACTGGAGCTGACTTGTCAGTTGCCAAGGGTTTCCCAAGGGTCAGTTGTCTTGTTTACAGAGTCAGCTTGGTTATGGTTTCCTGGCTTGACTTGGATGGTCAGCTTAATACCAAACATGTTTGGTGTCATCACAGCAGGACAAGCCAGGAACACAGCAGGACAAGACAAGAGAAAGCCATTAAGGTGTTTACAGCAACAGACAAGTCGGGAAGAGTATAGGACAGGTCCAACTCATGGCTTGTCGGTTATGGGATCTGTGGCTACAAAAGGCCCAGTTTGCAAGTGGAATGTATCATTTGGATTTTCAACACCAACAGATGACAACTGGTAGCAATGAAATAGGCTTTTGATGTTTTTAAATAATATTAGGATTAAATGCATAGATATAACTTTTGCTGGCTATCTGATAGATTTTTGTTTTAAAAAAACGCTGCCTTGGTTTGATTTATAAGATAGGTCCTAAAAAGTTAAGAAAGAATATGAGGAAGAGAGAAGGATATGAAGATAGATATGAGATACAGCTACCCAACATTGGAAGGAGTAGTGTGATGAGAAGACAGAGGGAGGAAGACAGGTGGTTGAATGATACTCAACACCAAAACATAAAAAAATGACAGGAGTGAAAGTGAAATGAACACAGAGGGCGGAGGAAAGACCCACGAAATGGCTACTGAGTGCCAATCCTGACACAAGGAAGGACATATAATGAACGTTTATTTGACAGACTCAGAGGAGGATATAGTAGACTTTGTTAAGGATCATTAGGAGCTTTACAACAAAACCTATGCCAAGTTATAGGACAAGACCAGGAAGGATTGCCTGTGGGAAAGATTCACAAGCAGCAGCAACCTCTCAGTGAAAGTGTGCAAGACTTGGTTTGAATTCCAAAGGACTCACTGTGGAAAATGAACCCAGTCCAAGTGCCAGGCTCCTAAAGAAATGACAGAGAACCAGTACTGGATTCAGCATAAGTTCCAGTTTTTGAAGAGCTACATAAGAAGGAAGGGTCTTACCAAGTCTTCCAGATTTAAGTCACCACAAAGAGGGGCTAGTGCTAGTGAAACGTAAGCTCATGACACTTCACAAGGATAGATGGATACAGACATGGAGTTTAGAGACCAGTATCACAACACACATGCAACACACATGCAATCCTTTGGCCGCAGTGCAAGTACAAGTGTAGTGTGACAGCCTTCATCAGTTAACCAGCAGGTCAAGAAACAATTTGCCCAGATGAAGACTATGCTCATATCTTTCCTTTTCTTTTAGAAGCTCCAGTGCCATTTCCACATATCTGCCACAAACTTACAAGCAGCAGCCAAATGCATCTTGACAATTACAGATAACCAGATGCTTCATTCATAAGCAAGCCAAGTCATACAACCAGTTTAACCAGACCAGGGGTGTCACCAAGACACCAGACCTCATAAATAGCTGTTGATGATCCGCAACCTAGGTCTTCATCAAGACAGATACATTTCTCCATCACCCCAACCAAGACTTTCAACCCACCGTCTGTAGCCTCTGTCACAGGAGAAGAAGCTACACACAACATCACAGGCCTCTCTTTGCAGTCAGTCATGAAGTACCACAAGATGGACACATTATTCATTTACGTAAAGTAACCAGCATCAACACACTATCTACCCTCCAACCACCCAAACAGCGAGAACCTCCTCAGTAGCCAGCCAGCCAGCCCCCAGCAATCATCTGAGCCCAAGCAGCAGCAGTAGTAGACTTACTGCAATTACTTCCAAAAGGTTTATTTCAGGACCACTTCTGCAAAAAAGTCTTTTGATGACCACTGCTGATTCAAAGGTCCTTCTCAAGGCCACCTAAAACTTACCAAAACAATTATTTAAAAAATAATTACATCACCTCAATACACAAACACAAAATGAGTGAGTGATTGAAATTTCGAATTATAATTTTTTTCTTTAAAAAGATTTTGGTTGAACATAAAAACGTGCTGACCTTCACAAAAACTTGGAAACTTTGACACAGATTTTGACCTTTAAGAAATTTCTCAAATTTCAAAAAGACTTGGAGTTTTGAGAAACTGAAAATTTTAAAATGATTTGACATTTGATTTTTGACCTTTGAGAAACTTTGAAAGTTATGAAAATGTATTGACACTTCAGAAACGTTCTTGTGGTAAAAATCTATTGACCTTAGAACATTTGTTTATGGTGACCTTAAACTTCTGACGATAATTATATTAGACTAACTTTAAGGTTACTTCTCATAATCCAGTAAGAAAAAACTACCTTGTGAACTTCAGTTAATATGTAGATACATATTATTTAAATTTTTAATCAGTTTCTAAGAAAATGGAGGGTACACAAAGGTGCTAATGCATCTTGTATCAATATTTCTAAAATTGAATTTTACTCATGGGTATGTACTACATAATAATTGTTATATTAAATCATCTGTAATGTAAGTACTTTGTTGCAAAATAAACATTTTTTAGTCCAGAGTTTGAACCACAGACATCAGCATTGGGGGCTGTATGTGTTACCACTGTACCACTGTGCCACTGTTAAACCACCATGTATTATTTGAAGAATTCTGCATTGTGACGTCACACACCTTTGAACTTTACAAGTGTTAATTATCACCAACACATGGCTGTGCCCCCCCTTCATAAATTACTAAGATCTTTGGCACAAAGCAATCAAATGGGAAATGGACAATAGAAAGTTGAAGTGTGATTTATTGTCACAGATGGATCAATAATAAGTAATACTCTGCTCTACTTATTACCTATTTTCATGTTAGAAGTAAAAAAAAGGATAACATAAGCTAAGTTTATCTTTTATTTTTAAATTTTGACCTCGTTTAGTAGGGTATATTATTAACAGTTGGTCCCCTTCAACTGTTAATTATATTCTCACCGACTCTTTGTCTGTTTTTCTATGCACAACATTAAAATAAGTACATTTCATATTTTTGGAAAAGACAGTAATGTCGGAAGATGCCTTTTTTCCTCATTGTTCTAAAAATAAGGCAGGCTGCTAGCTAGGAAGACAGTGTTTTTCCAGACAAAAACTAGAATATAGGTAATAAGAATGTAAATTAAAGGTGGGTCCCCTCATTATACCGCCCCAAAGGTGGTAAGGCAGATCAAATATTCTTCCTAGAATTTGGCAAGAATGGGCTGCAGACATTAGGGGCGAATTCACATGTGGTAATTCGCCAAACCAGCCAGTTAACTGAAATGACTTGTATGCCTTGGCAGGTGTCTCACTATTTTTGCCAGTCTCAAGCCAACTTCTAAGCGCTTCCTAAAATAGATGATCAAAATATTTAATTCAATAAAACAACAGGGCCCTTATGTAGAGTTTCTCTCTGATGCTGAGTTGGCATCTTTGTAGTGAGAAATGATGAGTAACAGCAGCAACAGGGGGATTATGCAGTGTTGCCAGAATCCCGACAAGCTATCCCGAATCCAGATATTAATCATTCTAGTCAGAGTGGATCAGGACACTGCTGCAGTCTTGTTGGTTTGTCATTACGGCTTGTTGTGACCAGACACAATTTGTCAGTTTGGCCTCAACTGCTTATCCTAATACTTGCACATTAGATCATTCAAAAACATCCTGATCATTTGGGATCTGGATCAAGACAAGCCGGGATGCATAACACCCTTTCATGGAGATAAAACTAACCGACATTTTTCCCACACATTTTTCTGGATTTTTGTCTCCAAACCCCATCTTGGTGTGTTGGACCACAAAACGTAAAGTGCTGCAAAATGTAAAGCGGGGTTGCAAAATGTAAAGTGTGGTTGCAAAATGAAAAGTGCTGCAAATGTAAAGTGGGGTTGCAGACGGTAAAGTTGTGACCGGTAAACTTACTGTTTTGGTCTCCAGTAAACATGGATGAACCACCCAGGTAACATACTCTTGATGAAAAATACACACTTGGGGAAGGAAGTGTTCCCACAACAAGATTCAGCATCCTTAAAGTGTTTGCATACACATTGCAACCGGTGTTGGCAACTGATACAACATACATTATAATTGGTACAGTTACTTCAAAGGAGAGATTCCAAGAGCCCATTTCCCAAGTTTCTGCACAAGGAACATCAATGCTTCCCTTATCACCCATGTCAGGGAGGCCTCCTGTACACTCAGTGTCAGAATTGATGTAATATCCAACACCGTGTTGCATGTACCTATCACAGAAGTCACTTTCAGCAGAAGGACCAGTACCCTGACCCTTATCCTGATGTTTGAATAAATTGTGAATACCTAATGCATTGCAGCACTTTACAATTTTCAACTTTACATTTTGCAACCCCACTTCACTTTACAGGTTAACCCACGCTAGAGTTGGGAAGGGTGGGTTAGGGTCAGCTCCTGTGGAACACCGACTTAGTTAGGGTCTATGTGACCAAGTGTTGTTTGGATATTCTAGTTTTTCCTTTCAACATCTAAAATACAACTATACAAGTAAAAGGTATATATAAAATCATATGGCTGACTTTTCTTTATCTGTTTCAAAATAATGTATAATCTTGTATGCAACATATTCACCGTTTCATGATGTCCTCCTCATTGTATGGATGTTGAAGGTGCACCAAATAACCATCTGCCAGAACTGTAAAATTCCATCTAAATCAAGAGAAAAGTAACATGTAACAATGTAAGTGAACCAAATACTCATTTTTTGTGTCACAATTTGGCTTTCTTGGTGTTAAAAGGTGTTAAAATCTTTCATTCTTCTTCATTCCTAAAAATGGAAAACATTAAGCTTGCACATCGAGCTTGCACATCGTTGACCCTAAGTAGTTTACATGGAACTACCAAGGTGGTGAAAGGGGAGATTTTTTTGAGATTATACAAGATAAACATATTATTTATTTGGATTATACTAAGACTTGATTTACCTATTTGTGGCAGTTTTGAAGGTACCCCTTATTGCTTAATTTATATATTCAAATATAATTATATGGTAGTCAGCAGTAATGTTAACAATAACTGTTGTTTGTTTTAGATAATTTATCTAGCACTACCTCTGCTTCATTTCGTATTGGCCCTTAATTATAACAAACTTAAACCCCCACTTAGTTGGAACACACTTTAATTATTTAGGGCATCATTCTTCACTTTTTGGTGTTGACTCTGATTTAAGTGCTAATACCAATCGTGGCCAATGTTATGCTTTCTACAATTCTAATTCTAATTGGGTCGTTATGTCACTTAATGTCTCATTTATTAAGTTGAATCTAAGGCGCAATAGCACAAAAACAGTCAACCAATTTCAGTATTCAAGGACGGAAAAAGGGTCAAGCAACACAGAAAACTCTGGGGAAATATAGAAAAGATGGGCTTGCTTGGGTGTAGAGGCTCTTGCTGAAAAAGAGGAAAGAGGGGAACCTCGACAGGAAGAACATTATAAAGAGTGGGATCATCATACGTAAAGCTGTCACCTTAATGTTTGACAGATTTGTGTTTAGGTGGATGAAACTTTTGTAGAACAAGGAAATTACCAACACTCTGTGCCTGATACTATAAAAACTACTATAAGAAGAAAGTAATGAAGCAAAATACTTTGGAAAAACCAGTGTGAAGAAACATGTAAACAAGTGTGGGTCTTTTAAACACAGTAATATTCAACAGTACAGCCATTGCGGTTGCTGATCAACAGGAGCTGCACAGGTGTATGCACCAGTGTTTGATACAATTCTAGCTACACTCTTTTGGATACATTGTAATTAATATTGGTTGAATATTGGTAGAATAATTGAAAGTGAATTACAGTAATCCTAGTGACTGCTGTCAAGAGCATTGGCCACAAGTAAAGAAACATCATGAGTTAGAAACCACCTGATCTATCTGAGTCCCTTAGTTGCATAATATAACTTTAGGCAAACACTCTGAAAATGTTTAGACATAGAAAAACCAAAGGCGTACCACATACCCAGGTTCATGACAGACATGATGATTACCAAATATATCAATAGGGAAGCATGATTTCAACCTATCTCTCTGTCTTTCAGAACCGAAGAGTATATACCGAGTCTTATCACGATTCAATTTGAGTTTACTGGTTGACATCCGCTCTTTTACCTCATGGAGGCAGATACTCAGCTTTTCAAAGGCAGCAAAGGCATTCTTGTGGAACAAATGCACATAAAATGGTTGTCATCATATTAAAATGAATTTTTAAAACCTTTGTACTCACCAATTTCATGCTTTTCAAGTAGAAGCAGTTTTTATTCACCAATACTGCTCCAAGAAGTAGGAGATGAAGCATTTAAGAACAGAACCCCAAGCTCCAAACCATGAATGAAACAACCGAGAAAGGTGGAATGATTAATGGCATTAAAGGCAGCACAGAGGTCAATCAAGACCAAGGCAGCAGGTACACCTACTTTGATATATATTATCTTAAATACTTTATGTAAATTTTTTCTACATTACCCCTCTTTGTCCAGTTGGAATATATGCGAGGCTTTGTTCCAGTAGCGTTGCAAGAATCTTTCATTATACTTTGGAGATGTTGCTCTATTGAGTAATATGTAGGGTTCATATTCACTTTGATAGGTCACCTGAATGAGTAAAGAAATATATACATTTTATTTATTACAATATTGTTAAAAATTGCATTGGCATGCAATAATCTAATATCTCACTGAAAGTTAAACCTGTGACCACATGAGTAAGGTCAGTATATATAATTATGTGACAGACGGGGCATTATATCAATTAATAATAGTTTCTACAACCCTTTTCAGAAAAATATGGGTATATTCAAGTGCGCACACATATACTTTTGGACACTAGTTTAAACAAAACACTGTTCAAAGTTCAGATCTCCCACAAGACTGAACAGTTAGTGCTCTTGCAATATTGGGGCAAACTTGAAATGATTCCACGATTTATCAAAACGACAAAGTCCTGTTTTATACCACTGTTCCACTTTTAAGACTAATATAGGACCAAAACTTAGTGTGCTCGTACAACTGGTTCCGTTGAAAAAGATGAAAAACTGGAATATTAAAAATCATGTGATTTAAATATAAGTTTATCACTTTTAACTGAAAAGATAAGTCTTATCCTCAGTCATCCTGAGCGGCGATGATTCATGTCCCCCCACAACTTTACAACTGACCCCTGCACCTTATGATACGTGGTTATAACAGCTACTTAAATTGAAAAAAATAAGTAATAACTTCCCCACGACCAACTTGATTACACAAAGATTAAACAAATAGGGAGGACAGGCTGGACCAATGAGAATGAGCTGCACCAATTGCAACATAAACTGATCCAAGTAGGTACATATGCATGACTTTGAGGTGTTTTAGACCATTACTATAGGAATAAAAGACATATTCGAGTGCTTTATGATGGTTTTAAACTATCGAGTGGCTGTATTAAAGCCATGAAGCCCGAAGGGCTGAGTGCTTTAATACAGCAGATCGATAGTTTAAAACCATCATAAAGCACGGGAATTTGTCTTTTATTCCTATTCTAAAATGGTTACACTAATATTTTGGTCAAAATAAGCAGTAAATCTTACGCAAAATTCAAAACAAATCCAGCGCCATGTTGGCTGTTCCATTAACTAAACGTGCTTAGTGATGGATGTGCAAACAGCCTTTTGGTTAAAATCCCCCACAGAATTCTGTAATGTCATATTAATGAGTAGTCGATCTTTAAATGAAATATTGATAAAAATCCCCACTGAATTATTTAACTTTATATTTGCTGCATATAATTTAAGTTTTATTTTACCGTGAGTTGTTTGTTTACATTTGTACGCAAAGGGATGATGTACGTAGAATTCAACAGCGTTACTTTATTTACCGTTCTATATTCGTGAGGGAGAAGCATGGCCACTACCATTCACTGGGCATGCCAGATCATAAAGCCACTTCCCCCAGGATCCCCTCGGAGCACATTGACATACTGGTGAAGTGAGTGGGACCAAGGAGTGAGGCAAAAGACCAATTGGCTAAGAAGGCAATTAGGGTTTGCCCTGAAGTTGGTAATCACTCAACTCTGGTCATTGAGGGAGAATTACACCTTTGTGTTCCACTTTCAGATTGGGCAAGTCAAGAATAAATGAGGTCATCCCAAGAATCTTTGAGGCCATCATAGAGGCCTACCACCAAGAGACTGTGGTCTGCCTCCAGCAAGCCATAGGTGTCCTAGAGACCCTAAGAACCACAGATAAGGCGTACATGAGAACAACATGTCCTAGATAGAGTAACTGAACTCTTTAACTACAGGGGATTCGATCCCTGGCCAAGCTTATGCAGTCCAATGATGAGTATAAAATCATGTGAAACATTGGTACTGATCAGATTCCAAAATATTGACCAGTCAAAGCTGGAGAAGATCAAGATGGATCCACAGGACAGGACTGATCATGGGTAAATAAGTATATCACTACAGATTACCCAGAAGAATAAGAATGAGAATGGTGGGAATGCATTTGGCATTCTGTAGTTAAAGAGGTTCCGAGTCTTGCTCTCCAGAATGATGTAGGAACCATTAGTGCTAGCCAGCGTAGTTGTGATCTGAATGGTTCTGCACAATATAATGAAAGATTAAGATATAGAAACCTAGCAGACGAGCATTCA
This sequence comes from Sabellastarte sp. h YS-2021, assembly GCA_964017235.1. NCBI lineage: Eukaryota > Metazoa > Annelida > Polychaeta > Sabellida > Sabellidae > Sabellastarte > Sabellastarte sp. h YS-2021. The sequence goes on along the minus strand of OZ024937.1, from coordinate 31,196,800 downwards.
GACCCACAAGAAGATCTATCGATCCCAACAGAAGGACAATTTGGAAGATGACAGGTGAAAGACAGGAACTGAGCAAGAGCCGCAAAACAACAAATGTACATCCCAATGAACAACTTCAGGAACAAGGTGACAGAAGCATGGTAGAGGGGCAAAGATTTACAGCTCTCCTGAGGTGGAGCCTACAATGAGGACTTCAATTGAACAAAATGGGTAACACAAATGTTCTTTTCTTAAACTACTGGTTTTCTTACATTATTTTATTCTTACCTTTTGTCTCGTTTCTGTGCTTTTTACATTTATTTAAATGGAATGGAATACTCACGTTTTTTCTGCCTATTTGGCATGAACTTTTTAAAAGGTAGAATTTTATTCAGCCTTTTTGATGCACGTTTTACAGTATAGCAATAACAGCTAATATGGTGAATGAGGTTTATTGCTCAGTGACTGTGTCCTGAGACTCTTGTTACGAATAACTTAGGTCATATTTATCAAAGCTAAGACTACAGATCAGTTAAGAGACAGATGTTCACTTTTGCAGGTCCTTTAAAGATGATGCCTGGAGTGAGTCTTGTCCCAATTCCTGTGACGAAATCTCAAAGAGTTGGTGGTGCCAGGTGGTGCCTGAGAACATGATTGTGTGGCGGTTGACTCTGTTGGCTGTATTGTGCTTCTTTCAGTATATATGTTCAGGCGCCTGTGGCATCTGTGATATGTTTTCTATGGCTGTCATGAACTCTCTCACTTGAGTTGGCTGGTTGAGGAAATAGGTTGGCTTGCTCTCCTGCAATGGCAAGCTCTGCCATTGGAGCCGTAGGTGGTAGAACATGTTTTAAGATGGTCTATTGGTTCAGAACTTCTGCTGCCACATTTGTTGGCTGATCTGCTAAAGGCAGGTTAATGCTTTTAGTCACACAAGTTGAAAAATAATTTTTATCAACTTTGTCAAGGTCCAGAGTGACCAATTTTTTCCATAACAAATTCCTGTATGAGGACCTAGATGCTGGTATCCATATTTCTGGAATGATCCCTTATCTCAAGGGCTAGGCTAGCCATAAATATGATCTGTTTCTTTTAATGAACATGGCCTTGCTGCTTAGGTAGACATGATAGCTTAGTCGTGTTTGAAATATCCAGGTTGCTCTTGTTGTTAGAGTGCTTCAACCTCGAAATGCAAGCAACATGTTGACAAAGACCTAGATAGTCCTGCCTTCAAAAATCCGCCTTCTTTGTTACATGAAATGTGATGAGAGGTGAGACCCACTTCTGGGATTATGTCGCACATTTGGAAGAAGTCACCCCACAGATTGATCTGATGAATATCCGTTAGCTAACCATCTTAACACTATTACATATCTTCTGTGTACTGATCTTTTCACTTTGGTTGGCAGTTGCAAATTATATTCCGCAGTCTTGCAAAATTTTTCATCTGAGTGACCCCAATTATTAGTCGCAGTAGAGATTGATAAGACACCGTTAGGAGTGCCCCATTAATCTTTTCAGGTGACAAGACCACTCTGAGCCTATTCAAACTTAGCATGAAAATGAAAAGAGTAAAGAAAAAGTGTACACAACCTGAAAAAAAGTCATAAGGTTGTTACAAATGTACAATATTGATTGTTACCCCTTGGGACAGAGACATACAAAGGTTTTAAAATATGTTGAGTATTTTCAGCGCCAGTGTTGACAACTTGCAAATGTGCTGGAACAGGGGTATTTCATTTGTAATTCTATGCAATACTTTCAATCCAATCTTTTATTCATGTTTCAAATCCACGCTGAACTCCATCGCCTGCAACAATGATACAATATGCAACAGAAAGATGTTAAACTAATAAAAAATCTGGTTTTTATTTATTATAACAGCAAATGTTAGGCCATCAGTAATTCTCACAGGTTGCCATTGAGACCTCCATGAAATTAATTGGACCTGCTTACCATATAATTGTCTTTGGAGTTCATCCACTTGGTGATGTTGGTGGCTGCATGACCTGGACTGTATTTTTTGTCGCTGAAACATTTTGAAATCGAAATTTAACCATTTACATTCGAAACAATATTCTTAAAATCCTAGATTTGATTGTGGAAATAAGAAAAGTAGAATAAATAGGTTATTTGTTTAGTACTGCAATTGTAAACATACAAATATGCACCTGTAAATGTCATCCAAGGTCATGTATTGTCAAATAAATTAGCTGATACAAAAATGTAGACAATTTTATCAATATAAATTGTATGTTGTTTTTAATGAATTAGATTTCAGATGGAAACACTATGTAACCAAGCAATTTCATTCATGTTAATGTGTAAATGAGCATCATTTACAATGAAAAAAGGACCAAATTAATAGTACCGATTTTGGATTCATAAAAAAACAGACTACTGTGATTGTCGTTTTCTGAGGAACCATGCATGTACTGACACATAGGTTAGTTTTATCTTTTTGTATTATGTTAGTTCGTATGTTTGTGTTAAATCTTTATCTAGTGGATAGGAAAATTTCTGAAGTGGTATGATGTATGAAATGAGGTGATTGCAACACTACCCCTTCATTAAACAAACTTTCAGTTCTTAACCTAAAAATAAAGATTAAGTGACCCTTGTTGCATAAATAAAGTTACTTAAGTTTTGTGTTGTTAGGTAGTGTGAATAAAAATGGTAATTTACAGAGGTTTTACAGTAATTGAAACATTTCAACTAACACTTTGTTTACTGACAATATAATGACTGCACAAAGAATACTTCTATTTACTCCCTGGATTTTTTAGATAATGTGTCATTGTGTTGCGTTAGTTCTTCGTTAGTTTGCTATTTACAAATGCTTCCATTTACAGGTCCCAGGTAAACTGGTATATGGTGAAAAACGTATCAGCATATATAAACAACTTACTGGAATGATATAAGTATTTCATTCTGATAATAATCACAAACCACCTCTTTAGTTTCAGGGAATGGTGCATATTCCAACAGTTCAAATGCTGGTATTACCAATGCAACCTATAATGTATCAAATAAAAGCAAAGTTCAGTAACTTTATCAACTTTAAAAATCAATAACATTCAGTAATTCATATTATTTTAATGGTAATGATGAGCAGAAAATAACTACAAAATCCCCATTTCTAAGAGACACCTAGAGATTACTTATAACCTAAGTGGCATTGAAATTTAGATATAAGTGTGCATACCGCAATTGCTATTTCATTAGAATGTATGACAGAAGTCTTGCAAAATGTTAAAAAGCACAGGTTTAAAAATTTAAAAAAAATGCATATATAAAACAGAAGGAATTTAAAAAAACAAAATCATGCCATTTACTTCTGTCTCTTAATTGACCAACACTACCCATGGCATGGCAAAATAATGTAAAACTAATAAATGTAAACATTAAAAATATTCTGTTGGTGAACTGTTATATGAAACTTGGCTAAACAAAAGGTGAATGATAAAATATTAAATTTTATATTTTAAACAGTCAAAACTGGAGGTTTATAAGAAAACAATAAGCTATTCTGACGGTTGATTAAAGAGTTTTATCAAAAATACAAGGAACAACGTTTGAACAAAATGTTCAAAATTAGATAACAGTGTATTTACTGATAACTGAAATAGAGTATTCAAACATGTTGACATGGTTGATTTGTGCAATTGCACATGTATGTATTGTATAAGAAAAGAAACAATAAAAGATTGTGTTGCCTTTTGAATTACCATTTATGTTGAATTACCAATTTAAAATTTAGATTAATAGACAAACACGAACAAAGTGAATATTCCAGTAAATTTTTAAAAAGCCTGGTTGAACAGATGATATTAGGTCAGTATTGTGCAATTTGTAATAAAAAACCGAAACTTTGTTTTTAAGAAGACAATTCAACACATATACTTCCGTAAACATGGAGTTTATGTGTATTGTTCTTGTGGGGGATATGACTACTTTGTCAATGACCTACCTTTTCTCTTTTGAAGAAGCCAGCACTGATCACACTTAGCAGGGTTGTGAAGAGAGACTTGTCCGGTATGAAGTCAATATCGATCGTGAAGGCGTATTTAGAGTCACTGTTAGCAATAGCAACATTTCGCAGGTAATTGATTGGGTAGAGAGTCTGAAATCGATCAAAATACATTTCAAAACCTTTATCAACGATTTAACGTGTTTCTGTTAGCTAACTGAAAGTTAACAGAAACAGATCGAGATTAAATTGAACACAGGCGTCTGGGGTGTACAGATTAGATCTCGATAACGAGATCTGTGGCCTTAGTTGTTGAATGGAAAATGAGAGCTCATAACGTTTATATTTGGGTACCATTATTTATTAGATTCTAACATCTTTTGACATAAAATGACAATAATGAAAAGAATAGGGAGACAAATTCATTCCAGATAACCAACATATACCCCATATAGAGGGATATAATACCATATAACAACATAAAACCTGCAATTAGACGAGGGCAGAGATGGTGGGATTCTTGTTTTCAATGCATACTGCTCACTGATCTTCATCGCAATGTCGAATCCTGAGGTTTGCAAAATACAGAGGAAGAAAAGCTCACTGTGATTGGCCAATTATGAACCAAATTTCATTAACAGGAACATTACATATACTGAAAAGTCATCACTAAGGTGACAATTAAATCTGATTCAAGTTATACAATGGATGAAAGAAAGCAGGTCGTATTGTTAGATTACAATTGTGTAAACCAGTGGGGTTTAATCAACTTATGCTCCAATAGACCTACCTATTGTAACAATGCCGTGGGAAACTTCCAACCAGAGTAAAAGTTGACAAGGAGGTGACCCAGTTTTAAAATCACATTTTTTTTATAATTATTTCTAATCAAACAGCTTTACAAAATGCTTCCAGTTGCCATTAAACACGTCTTTAAAATTATATTTAGCAACTAACTTTTGATCTACATATACATTTTTAATATCCTCTTGTAAGTTTATGGATATAAATGGAATACCTTTTCTAGAATTTTTAAATAAAAATTTCTTTGTAACCATTGTGATTGTGGTGATTGGAATTATATCCCTTCATTAAATATTCAAAGCAAAATTAATCACATTTTTAATCCATGTTTTAAGTTCATTCCAAATTATTTGAGATTTATGACAGTGGTAAAATAAATGTATAAGAGTTTCAGGAAAGTTATTACATTAAAGACACAAAGATGATGCAAGTTTGCCTATTTTTTGAAGTATGTATTGAGTACCCAGTATTCTATGTAAAAGCCTGTACTGGAGCCATATTATATCATTATCTTGTACAGTTTTAAAACATATTTGAAATGTAAGTTCCCAATTTTTTTCCTGTATATTCATTCCTAATTCTTTATTCCATTTATATTTAAACTTAGCATCAATGGTTGTATCATTTAAAATACTGTAAAAGGTTTTTGTTACATTTTTAGAGTAGATTATTATTGAAATATGAAAAAGGATGCAAGGCCGCTCAAATTTTCCAGCTGTGATTTTCAGTTTGTTTAAAAACTTTTAAATTTTTAGTCTGTGGTACTCAAGGAAATTTGTAAATTTAAATCCATACAGGCTCTCAATTTCAGCTTCACTCATTATTTGACCTTCATTATTTAAAACATCTCTGACAAAGGTTATACCATTTCTGAACCAACTTGGATAGAATAGGGGTGTATCAGATATATCAGGATTGTACCACATAATACTGGATGTTAATTCAATATTACTTTTAATGGGCCTGGATATTTCTATCCATGCTTGAAACACATCTTTCCAGAATTGATTTTTTGATTTACTGACCAGGTGCTCAAACCATTGAATCCCAAAGGATGATATTTTTTCACACAAGAAACTGTTTCTTCAAAAAGAATAACCCATGGAGATGGTAAGATGGTAATAAGGTAATACAAAATTTGATTACAAATTATAAATAGATATAGTGCAATTGGATCCCCTTGTTTACAACCTCATTCAATTTTGAATAAATCTGATTTCACTACCACTTGCATTATTGATGCCAAAAAGTTTCTATGTAGCAACTGAATCCAATGGATAAAATTTTCACCAAAGCCTAAAAATTCCAAAGTATTGTACATAAATTTCCATGATATAGAATCAAAAGCTTTTTCAAAATCTATGAGCATCAATAACCCATCTATGTTTTCAATATCTGTATATACCATGATATCATAGATTAGGCTTGTATATTCCCCAATGAAGCGGTCTCTTATAAAACCCGTCTGAGATCTGGCAATCAATTTACTTAAAACTTTTTTCACTCTTTCTGCTATTGCTAGTGATATAAGCTTATAGGGAACAGTCAAAAGCGAAATAGGACGCCAATTTTTCAAATATTCTCAAGGTTTATTTTATTTTCAGATTCAAGTGATGACTGACTGTCTCATAGATATTGAGAGAGTTCCCTGCTGGTACCAATTATTTATTGCTCGTAATACAAATATCTGCAGCTTTCCCCAAAATATTTTGAAAAATTCTGCTGGAAATCCAGGGGTTTTATTATGTTTCATTTTCTTCAAAGCACTTCCTATTTCTTCTATTGTCAATAAACCTTCAAGCAAAAATGTGTAAAAGTTGATTTTTGTACCCGTGAATATAGATAGACAGAGCTATCTAGAATAATGGTCACACAGAATACCGATGATATATGACCCATGGGGTACATTATGCACTTCAAAGCAAGCCCACATGACTTAGGGAACCTACCAGGTGATCTCATTGGTACTTCCTCTTTTTAACTTTGAAGCTGTCTTGTTAGATTGGTTTTTTTATAGGTCTCACGTTGTGGATAACTATACTGGTTATATTTATTATATTTAGTAAAACATTTTATAAGAGATCATAGTCATTATTGGTGAAACTGTTGACAAAAGAGTCATCCTTACCAGAAACAGGCCAGGATTTTATATGCCACAGTTTGATGGTTTTGCATATGTCCCTTTGGCTCACAGAGTGATTCTTTTACAGAGCGGAAAACCAATAAAGATCCTCTTTTAATCTGGCTCATCAATCAAGGATTAATCTTTTAGCCTTTTTCAAGGTGTTGAACCCTGTGTCACAGGCCATCATTCCAGATATTCAGCATCCAACTCAGATTACACAGTCTTCTGCTAGCAGACAATTGGTTTCAGAGAGAATTGTTTTGTCTCTACCACAGCTGCAAAGACCTGATGTCACCCAGATTCCAAGTACTCAGACGACCAAGAGGCACTTGGAACAGCATAAGCTTTAAAATTATGCAAACTTTGCAACAGAAAAGTCAACAGCAGATGGGGGACATCTCTGCTCAGGTACAGCCAGGATTGCAGGCATTGTTAAGCAATCCATGGAGTATATGTTTAAATACTGAACCTCTACACAATCAATTACTGCTCCACAACTAACACACACCTATGTCGACTACACCACATCATGCTATGTCAGTCACATCAGTATCCACAGTGTAAGAAGAACCCAGTGGCATTGGTGAACAAACGACTTCCTCTAACACTCCCTTCAAACAATTGGAGTTTCTTTCCATCCCCAACCCAGCAGTTAAAGTAGACTACAAGCTGAATTTAGGTCTAGGTCGTGACTGCTTCTACTCCAGCAAGAGAAGGTTGATAGACTACCATCCAACAATTTGCCGAGTCTCCAAAGGGTCCAGGACAGTTCCAAACACTTTGGATGTGGGAAAGTTCCCGGTCATTCCATCACACAAGGGTAGTTTGGATGATGACAAATACTTGCAGAATTCTCAGGTGGTACCCCAGATATTTTCTGGAGTAAATAACATGTGAAAACACAGGCCAAATTCCATTCTTGCTTCAGGATGTCAAGTGAGTCATATCTGAACCACCTGCAACTCTAAGGTGATTTTAAAGTAGATTTCTGTTAGGTAAGTGGGATCAGTTCATGCTGGACATTAGTAGGAGCATGGAAAAGGCTTGGGATACTCTGTCTAATTTTAACTCCACTCTGACAAACCTAGTCCCGATCAGACAATGCCATGCTCACCACCAGTCCCAGGTGGGTGTTTTCAACAGAGCACTCATTTAGAACATTGATCAGATCAGACTTCAGACCATGAAGGAGACGATCTGCCCATACAAGAGGAAGAAGGGCCGGGGTGGTCAACAACAAAAGGATCATGTAGGTGTTTATTACCAACCATACCAATACCCGCATACATCCAGCCCTTCTATGCAAAGCTGGTGGCAAAACAGCAGCAACCTCTTCAATGACACTTAATGACTGTGAGCTTCCAAAAATCCTGAATTAGAAAACAACAATAACTTTGGAAATCACTATGTCTGCGTTCTCCCTTGTGCCCGGCCATAGGGGGTAGAGACTGAATGTTTTTAACCCTACTAGAGAGGGTTAAAACACCATGTATAGCTATTTGTTATTCAAGTTCAGCCACAGATTGTGTTTACTCAAGAGAAGTCAAAAGACCTGTCAGTAGGGAGCAGACTCCAGCAGTTTTTACCATAGACGTAAAACAAGGGACCCACTAATTAAGTATGAGATTTATTAGGGACAAGTACAAAATACATTGCTTAGTGGTGAAGCAAACTTTGAACAAAGTACACATCAACATAAAGGAGAAGTTTGTGCCATAGAATAATGTGACATTGAGAGCAAGGCACGTGCACGTGACACTGATATTCCATTTTGCCCTGTCAGTGTCCTAAATTTGTTGTCTGGATTGAACCAGTGGCTAGACAGTGATTGTTATTTCCCAAAATATTGGGGGACAACAAGGATATTCAGTGTTCCAGTATCTCATTTTGGATAAAAAAACACTATAAATATTGCTACTCCAAGGCAAATGATGCAGGCATGACAAGAGACAATGTACATATGACATAAGGGTTGAAGGCCGATGATAGACGTTGACTTTGTTGCCTTCCTCGCTGCACAGCAAGTGATGCCTCATTCCATTCCATAATAGACCAAATTAGAAATTTACAAATTAGGACACGACACCAGGAACCTGTCCTCTGACACAATAGGGTGAAACTTCAACCTTGTTAAAGGTAACAGCAATTCTTAGCTCTATGGACAAGTTTCATATTGTTGTGTTCATTTGCTCCAGCTTCCTGAGAATGGTAAATCAACCTTTTCCTTTTCTGTAGTTTTAACTCTGCATTCGTTATAATTTTCTTGCTTTATCAGTATTCCTTTAGTGGGAACCAAGACGGTGCAATTCGCCCCCTTGGTGCCACACCTCAACCTTCTTCCTTTAAATTGGTCTCATATGATAACATAAGGTGATTGTAGTCTATTACAAGAAGTAGTATTTTCCTTTTACTTTTGTAACCGGTATACAGTCTCCCAAGCCTTCCATGCATGCTGGGATTCAGCATATTATTTCAAAATTGCAATAGCAATAGTGCGTCCATCCATTTAACAGATATGGTCATACTGACAGAGGCTGTCGTTATTCCCCCATATGATGTAAGCTGGTAACTAATATACTATTCTCCCTACTTCCAAGAAACACTTTCCTTCAGGTACACATTGGTGAATTTTTCACTTTGGTCGAGGAGCATTTCATCAGAATTGGTAATAATTTGAAACCATTAACATTGGAAAGGTATCATTAAAGATTTTTTTTTCTTCAACAGATTTAATGATACAACACAAAAAGAAAATAGTTAAAGATATTTATATATATATATAAAACTTACTTTCCAAAATTATGGCTGGACATTGATTGTGTTGCAGTATATTAGCTATTAGCTTAAGTTATAATTTCGTTAATTTGTTAATTTATTTATATGAAACAATATATGCCCCTTTATATCTTAATTGTATTCTTTCTTGTTTGAACAGAGTGACTTGTCACACTCAAGGATAAACAACTCATTGTGGATGCATTTATTGACCACACTCAAAGAATACATACTTGTTTAGTTATTAGTGTTAATTAATATATAATAAAATACAGCAACTGGACTTTCTTTGAATTTATGCTGATAGGCAGTACTTAGAAGAATGGTGTGCAACATCTTGTGTTTTATAACGAAATCAAATAATGAGTATCTTAAGTTAACTGGAAGTAAACTTCATGCATGCATTACTGCATGTCAGAATTGGTGTCTATCAGAAGCATTAGACCAGTTATTTAGTGCAATGCTTTTTTGAGTCCGATTTTGTTCATCTTTTTCCCGATTTCAGAAGTACTTTAACTAGATTTTGAATGATTAATTTTAATATGATTTCGTCGGGAAGTTAGAGCTCTTAAATATATCTAATTACATAAGGAGTAACCGTTTAGGTTATTATTTGACATTGTAATGCATTGCTAAATTTACCAAAGTATTATAACTATTACATGGCTGAAGTAATTAAAAGATATCATATTTTATCCACCATATGTGATATTCTCCCACAGTAATGTTATCTTCTTTTATCTCTTTTTTTCCAATTCTAGCTTTTCAATTTGCTTTTTCCTGGGATATCAATTTATTACAATGTAAACATGCTTTTTACTAATCATTAGCTGTAGATATACGGTGTACACGTATATATTCTTTCACTTTCAACAATTATGAACATAATCTTTGAAGAAAGAACAGATGAACATTTGGAAAATATGAGATCGCCTAGCTGTCATCATTTTACAGATTCTTTCAATGAAACAGAAATCTAGATTGACAAATAGCAGATTGATGTTTCTTTAAAAATCGGTATCCGTGCACATATAATATAATTCAATGTGACCAAATCTGTGAAAGATAAATCAAAAGGTTTTAGAAAACAACATTAAAAAGCCAGGAATGTAGTCACATTGGCCTAAAAGTCTTCAGTTTCACTGGAATTAATTAGCTTTTGTGAAACTAAGAAACGTGTACGGTAAACTAAGAGGAAACTTGACTGATTAAAAAGGTGGATTTAACCCAAACCATGACTCTATACATACCCCATTTTGGTGGACAAGATGAATAGCTATATTGTCTCTTTGAACTCTTTGCAGCCATAATGTGATGTTTTTGGCATAATCTTTGGCCAACCTTTCTTCTTCACTGACATACAAAGCTGCCGATATTGGCCCTGTTGAATGAAACAGAAACTAGTATCAGAGATGCCCGTAACCCACAGCCGGGAGAAATAGTATTGGAGACCATAATATACCGAAAATGGTGAAAAGAAATTATTTAAGTATTTTATTTTATGCAAAGTAAAAAGTACAAGAATAATCACGAACTAGAATAAAAAATTAAGTTATTTATAATTAAACAAAAAGTAGTAAATGATTTTCTGCTAGTGCATATCTCGGGGTATGTAAAATACTTATTTCTGTTATTACTAGGAGAAAACTTGCAGCATCATGTTTTCATCAACGATGATTACATTTGTTTTGTCTTTATTAAAAGATAAACTGTAAATGTGGCCATGTTTGTCACAGATTCCAAACATCTTATATATCCCATGGCATGTGCGACTTAATAATACTTTGTCATCAGCATACAACACGCAAGCTCATTGACAATGTAATATCCTCAGCCTGGCTTTTGTAAATTTAGGACTAATAAATCTGAGTACATATTAAACAATATTAGAGATAGAACACAACCTTGTTTGACCACATTGCTGCCACATAATAAGTTTGAGAAGGTAGTGTTCTATTAGCAAATAATTGATTAGCGTACAACATCCTGAGAAACCTTCAGTATAAAGAACATGAGCTTTTATTTAGTAATGTGAATAATCTTATGCAGTTGACACGGTCAAATGCTTGGCTGGGATCAACCATGACACTTTTGACAGGACTGTTATTTTGACAGTATTTAATAATTTCAGTCATCACAGAAAAGCAGTGAGTTGTAGAGTGTTATAAATATAAGGAGTATTTCATTTCAAAAATTGTGTAAATTATGTCAAAGTGCAAAAGAACAACACTGAAGAAAGACAAAGTGTCAAAATAAGACAATTAAATGACACGATGAAGGCATTAATTTGTAAACTAAAATTTATGAAGCTGTAAAAATTTTGTATTAATTATTGAGTCAATTTATTAATTGGAGTAAAGCTGCCAATGGAGACAGTACGATTGTATACATTAGGTTAGCAAGAATAAGGTCTTAAGCTCATTCCTGGATGAACTTTGTTTACAGCTGGGCGGTACCAATAAAAACATACGAATTAAAGTAAATTTGCTTCAAAAATGGTAATATTTTTACTAGGTTCCACATACAAGATTAAAATGTGATATAGCTTGTGGTACAGACTAGCAATGAGTAGCATGTCCTCATCAATTGCTGAACTTGGGAACTGGGGACACATGGTCTCAGATGGTGACTACTTACTACATACTGTGGCTATCAATGGTTATACCACCTAGATGTAATGACTGTTGAAGACCTTCCTATGGCAGGACAGCCATTGCACCACAACACCTTGAAGATTTATGGCAGTGTTTGTACTAATATATGCTACAGAACTAGGAGTCTTGACAAGAATATATGAATGTGGTAAAGAAAAGAAAAAAAAACAGTGCTGGTCAATGGAGATGAAGCAACAACTATTCGGTTTCCATCAAAGTCAGCACTTGAGGCATCTCTGTGGCTCTGAAGATGCTTCGCCATGACTCTGGATCCCTATGCATTTGTCTTGGTCTGAGGCTCTCTCTTCAGCTAAGATTCAAATGTATTCAAGAAGACCCAGAAGAAAGACGGAGATTAATCCAACAATCACATGAGGTACCAGCACAGCAGCTGCAGAGAAACTGGGAAGATGCCACAGTAATTTTAAGAAGGGGGAATCTTACCAAGTTATACAAGTTTCCATGTGAAATCATGGCTTACACGATGGACTATGTTCAGTTCGTCAGGCTGATAACAGAGCTCTAGCATGGAGATTATGCAGATTAAAAAAGTTTCATCAGGATGGATCCAGATATGTTTCATGAGTTTACTGCTGATACTGGCTCTCAATATTTCGAAGAATGAGGCATTCTTGACACTCTACAGGAAAACTGACGCCCCAGTGATTCAATTTGGGTAAAAAGTGACCATTTTGAATTCAGATACTGAACGGAAAGCATGAAATATTTTGCCTCCCTCCCTCCCTACATGGGGTTAAAAGTTGTAACTGGCGGCCCAGGCTGACCCTGGTGACCCCCTCTCAAACGTGATAAGACCTCTGCTACCCTGACCCCTGTAGCTTTCTCAGGCTCAGGGAGGTCGTTTTGACGTAGGTACCAGTTGTTCTCTTGGCTGCTCCCCAAAAAATCAAAACTGAAGTGAGCTTCCAGTAACCTTGACCCCTGGAGTTTTGTCTCCCCTCCAGGGAGTTCTCCCTTTGGGATTGATGTGGGTTTCTTAAGTTTCTTGAGACTAGGTGAACCTGGCTTACCCTGGGTTTCCCTATAACTTGACACCTTTCGACATTCTTGGTTATACTCTCTCAAGAATTTGAACCCAAGAGAGCTGCTATATGGTAGCTTTGACCCCTGCGGACACTCTCACTCTCAGATTGATGTGAGCTACTTTGGCTTAAGAGAATAGGCGGTCCAGACTGACTCTGGCTCACCCTACCGAATTTGACCAAGTTTGCTGCAACCTTAACTTACAGTTTTATCTAGCACCCTGCAGTGTTCCAGAGATTTTCGACTCCTTGACTTCCCCATCAAGGGACTTACATGCTGGAGACTTTTAGGCGGACCAGGCAGACCCTGGCTACCCCCTCTCAACTTGACTGACTTACTGACTAATACTGTGTTACTGGCTTTCCCAGCTTAGCATGTAAACTTCCCAGAGTCTCTGTGGTGTCGACCTGCCTATGTCTATTGAATGATGATTATTGAATTGGACCTGGTGTTACACATTAGAGCCTGCTTTGGCAGAGATTAAGCACTATAAAAGTTCAAAATAAAATAGAATATAATTGAGTAACAGTAGTCTGTCTACCAGCCAATTAGGTCACATGACCACATTGTTTACTTCATTATTCTTGTTGGTCATCAACAGTGAGGATGTCTTTGGCAAATGGAAGAAGTTTGGTCAGAAATTACTTTTATTTTTGATGAGAATTATTGTGCTTCTCTATTTTTAGCATATATCTAAACAATAAATAATTAATTCTTAGAATTTTTTATGTATCGTAACATACTTTTGAAGACTATTTTTGGAGGTTGAGATCGGTAATGTCACCATCTTTAAAGAAATCAAGATAATATATATATAGTATACTATATCTTGGTTCATATATCTAGGTGTATGGAACTATAACCAATAAATAAGGAAATGAATAACAAATACAATGCCGTTCATCTGGTACATATATCCAGGCGTTGAGAGCTATTGAGAACACAAGAAGTTTCATCTGTGGGTGTGGTCATCTTAGTTTCTCTGGACGTGGAGTTGTGAAAATTCGATTGTCACAAATGCTGATCACACATCGGGTTCTAGTAGCCAGGCGTTTTACAACATACATCCCAGTCGAATAGGGTGACAAGAAGGAATCTTTTATGGCAGCAGACACAGTTTATCATGGACGCTGCAGCGTGGAAAAGTTTAGAGTGTGTATAGTCAACCATTTTATTTATCTATTTTAAACTTTTATTGTAACTTGTGTCTTTCTAGTCTTGGTACCTTAAGCTCATGGGCTATTTCGTTTTATAGTCGGTGGCAACTTGCTAGTAATATAATACTATAATTAATTAGCTGTAATTACATGGGCAATGACGTTGTTCCAACCAGCTTATACAGTATTATGGTATTTACCACAATTAAAAATTCTATTAAGACCACTTTGTTCTTATTTGTATAAAATTATTTTAGATACTGTGTAGTTACACACATTTAATGGATCTTAACTCTAGACTTGCGCTGTTCCTCAAAGATTTATATCTTGTTGTCATAACCGGTGAACATTGCAACTTCATTTATCATATGCTGTGAAAATCTTAAACTTAGTGGATGTTCGTTATAGATCTACTTTTGTGTTAATGTATTTAATTTAGTCTATGTCACTTTCTTTACGACTTAACATGTGATAAAAAGGTGTTGATGTAACCTACATGTGAACTTATTACTAGTCATAATGGACTCTCACGTCTAGGGGCTGTTATCTCTCTCCCCTTCATTGTGATTAAAATAAACTTACTGTAAAGCTATTTAACACATATATATTATCAGTTCTATCTGACTGCCTAAACTTAAAAGAATATTTTAAAATTGATTTGAAACCTCACTTTGAGATCACCTTACCCGTTAACCTATCCCTGTTAAATTAATTTTCATTTAAGGTCACCTCAGACATCAAGAACTGGAGTCTGGGGTCACCTTAAAATTTTGGAATTGAATTTGATGTCCTTGGGCTAAGGTGGCCTTAAACTGACATAATAACTTTACAATCTTAAAATTTTATGTTTAGTGTCATTGTAATTGTACATATACAAACTAGCTACATGTAGTTGTAAATAAATGATAAATAATTCCCCGTCTGGGTCTTTTATTCAATGCTAGTTGGGGAGGGGCAATGGAGCATATTCCTACACATGAGGATAAAATGGACAACAGGCCTGAGAGTAGGTTTTTTTGTCCCTATCATGACAATTCCTTAAGTACCTACTGGTGCCCCCCCCCCCCTCATCTAGCTACAGGGGAAGAGATCCTTAGTCATTCAGGATAAACAGATAATATTCACCCAGACCTTTTAGAAGCAAGGTTGGCAGGCAGAAGTGTAAATGCCTAGGACTCAGATGCAGTTGTGGAGAGGTGTTAGCAGTTTTAAGCAATAAAAACTGAAATTATCCCAAAAAGGGCGATGACACCAGTCATAGGGTCACATCACTGGAATTTTATAGTCTACTTCTTGTGACAAGCTAGGAAGAAATGGCGACCAGTAATAGTTGAAGTCAGGTAAACAAACTTTAACATGTGCCTTCCTTCATTATGAAAACTGCTGGAATATTCAGAATTCGTAACTAGAAGGCGATTTGGCGCTTCACTCGACCTTACAGTTGCATTCTTTTGTATAAAAATACACCCAAGTTTTCAAAAGTATATTTGCTTCAATGTAGGCAACAGACCATACCAGTTCAATGCCATTCCTTTCGAATTTACTATCGTAGCAAGAAGGTGAGACTGATCGCTCTAGAAGAACACATCTTTATCCACCAGTATATAGACGATTTCACTGCCTTGCCCTTTAGAATCGCTATGGCTCATCTCAAGTTCACCATGGTAACAAAAGAGGTGGAACTAATGGCTGTAGAAGGTCAAAACAGCAATGCCAAGAGAATACCCACAGCTGGTTCATCTTGTCGAAAGCCTGGGTTGGATAATAAATTACGGAAAGTCAAATTTAGTTCCAACTCCAGAAATTGAATTTCGGGTTACGAATTCGACCTCAGGGTAGGGATAGTTTTTCCAACTCAAGAAGTAGCTACCATGTTGAAAGCTTCTTACACATCTCCAAGGAAGCTCATGTCACTGATTGGAAGCATGGCTTCAACAGAGAAGACAATACCAGTGGGTTGTCTGCACATGAGGCCACTCCAATGGTATCTGAAAACACACTGGACATATCCCCAGTCTCTGGCCCGTGTCTCAGGTTCTCAGGGATCATCTTCAGCGGTGGACCAATCTTTCAAATCTGAAGGAGGGCTCGACACTTCATGCTAAAGTGCAAAATCTCTTTCTGTTCACAGTTGCTTCCATAAAGGGTTGGTGTGCTCACTTGAAGCACCAAATAGCCAGTGGTCTGTGGAATCAGGAAGAGTGAGGGTTCCAGATAAACATTCTGGAGGTAAAAGCAGTGTCTTAAAATCATTCCAAAATCAGCTTCTAAATCAAAATTTGTTGATTTCCAAAGACAATTCATCAGTGTTTGCCTATTTGAAGAAGCAGGGTGGCATCCACTCTCAGGGAATGTGTGCCTTAATCTGGAAAATCCTAGGTTAGACAAATGCTAGGGTGATTCAGATTTGGGCAAAACACATCCCAGCGAATCTCAATGTTCCAACAGATTGCTTGCCAGAAGAGACTTGATGAGTAAAACTTAATGGGCTTTGAATCATCAATTTTTACATCAAATCTGCCATGCTGGCATCAACCAATGGTTTGCAACAAAACTGAATCATAAGCTTCCAATGTATGTGTCTCCTGTCCCAGATAGTCAGGCTTGGGAAACAGATGCATTGAACATCTCTTGGGAGGGTCTAGACGGCTATGCGTTTTTTCCAGTGGCCTTAATCCATCAGGTGATTTAAAGGATAACCACCTACAGGTGCAAAATCACCATGATTGTACCAGGGTGACCAGGGGTGTCTTGGTTTTGGGATCTGGTGGATTTGGTCACAAAATTCCCTCTAAGACTTCCATTGTGGATGAATCTGTTAACTCAGCCATTCAGCAACAAGTTTAACAACAAATTTGCATGTCTGCATCTTCATGCTTCTAATCTAATCTAATCTAATGTGGACTTTTATAGCGCTTAATCTCCATCACTAATGGACTCTAAGGTGCATCTAAACATAAAGCAAGGCAGTTAGCGTTAATCAAGGGACATAGCCAGGTCGTACCAAGGAGACACAGATGTGACGGGGGAGGCTATGGTGGGTAGGCTTTTGCAAACAGGTATGTTTTAAGCTTTTTTCTGAAGGAGGCAACTGATGTTGCACTGCGAACATCTTGAGGGAGGTCATTCCAGATCTTTGGAGCATCAAAGGCAAAACTATGGCCAAAATGTTTGGCTGACTTAAAGACTGATGAATGGAAAGGAGGAACTGTAAGGTATTGACCATCTGGGTGACTATGCCTAGTACTATAGGGACAACTACTAAAAGACAAGAACGGTTCGAAATAAGAAGGAGAACCACTATGCAAAAATTTATACAAAAGTGTTCAAGCTGTTTTGAAAAGACATCGGTACTTAACAGGCAACCAGTGGAGTTTCTGTAGAATGGGTGTAACATGAGCATACTTTCTATGATTTGTAACAATACGAGCAAGGGTGTTCTGAATACTTTGCATATTGTGCTGATTGAAACCGGACAAACCTCTGAACAGGGAGTTACAATAGTCCAGACGACTACTAACCAAAGCATTTGCAGCAAGGACTGCCACTTCAGGAGTGAGATACTTTCTAATTCTACGGATGTCACGCATCTGAAGGAAGCATGCTTTGAAAGTCCTCTTGATATGCTCAGAGAATGAAAAATCTGCATCAAACCACACACCTAGATTTCTGACAGAATCAACCTGATGAAGAAGGCTACCAAGAATGCTAACAGGAAAGTGAGAGGAAATCTTCTGACGTTGAGCCTTGGAACCAAAGACAATCAACTCAGTTTTTTCAGGGTTGAGCTTCAATTTACTGAGAGACATCTACTCTTGGACATCATGAAGGCAGGCATTTAGCTTGGTGAGAGCCGAAGAAGCATTCTTATGGGAGAGATGGATGTATAACTGAGTATCATCCGCATAAAAATGGAATTTAATATGCGGGTGGAGGCGAATAATTTTACTAAGTGGTGTTGTATAGAGTGAAAACAGTAACGGACCCAGAACAGAACCTTGTGGAACACCATAGATGAGATTGCTTAATTCAGATAGTGTGGAGCCTATCTTAATGACCTGGCAACGATTTCTTAAGTAGGAAGCAAACCACCTTAGAACTGTTCCACCAAGACCAAACCAGGATTTAAGGTAACCAAGGAGAATATTGTGGTCTATAGTGTCAAATGCGGCTGATAAGTCAAGAAGTACTACAGCTGTGGGTTCACCGCGTGCCAGAGAGATGAACCTCGTTTTTTATAGACAATAAAGCAGTTTCCGTGGAATGTCCTGGCTTATATGCTGACTGATGAGGATTGTCAAGTTTGTTGTTATTAATGTGTGACGTTAGCTGCCTGGCAATGACTCGCTCAACCAACTTTGACAGGAAACAAAGACCAGACACTGGGCGATAATTCTTAAGGTCATCTCTGGGAAGGGAAGCCTTTTTTATGAGGGGGGTGACAACCGCCTTTTGAAATAATTTGGGAAAGATCTATCAATGAGAGAATAATTTACCAACTTGGTAATAGAAGAAAGGAGGATATCAAGACAATCTTTAAGGAGGAATGTTGGTATAGGGTCTAGTGAGCAAGATTTAGTGGGGGGATTCACTAATACACTTATAGACCTCGTCTTCAGTGACAGGCATAAAGACATTGAAAGCAGGAGGCACCGAATCCGGTGCATCATTGAAAGAGCCATAAGTAGAAAAGGTGTCCCTGATTTTGCTTATTTTATTGGAGAAAAAAGAAGCAAACATGTCCGCGAGGCTTTTGTCTGAGCTATGAGCAGGCAGGACAGTCTCAGAGGTGCGATGCAACACCTTCCTCAATGACTGCCATAGCTTCTTGGGGTCACGACTATTTGCAGTTATGAGATTTGTATAGTATGAACCCTTGTCTTTATTGGCCAGTCGATTACACCAGGCAATTTGCCTGCGGAGTCTTGACCTGTTCAACTCTGACTTATGTTTTCTCCACCTTCGTTCAAATTGCCGCCTAAGAGATCGAGCCATGTGATACGAATCAGACAACCACTCCTCAGACTGCTGTTTAGCCTTGCGTGAAAGGAGCATGCTTGTCAAGTACCTGTGTAACACCAGTTATGTACTGATCATAAAGTTCTGCAGCAGTACCTTCAGGGGACCGTACAAACGGTAAATTATTAAGGTCATTTCTGCACTGGTCGATATCAATCCTGTGGTACCGACGATAAGAGACCCATTTGTCGATGCTGGTTGATGGGTGGGAGAAATCCAGTTGGCATCTTATGGCAGCATGGTCAGAAATCTCCCACACTAACATTGCAGACAAAATCTGAGTCGCAAGGAGATATCAAGACATCCAGAGTGTGACCCAGTAAATGAGTCGGGCCACTGACACTTTGAACCAAACCACAACACTGAAGGATGTCGTTAAACCTGGAGCTGTCACCACACTCAATATCCAGATGGACATTTATATCGTCACAAATGATGAAACTGGAACCAGTCGAAGACAGAAAGCCAGAAAGAGCCAGAAAATCTTCCAGAAACTGAGTAGTACATGAACCAGGAGGACGGTACACACAAGCAGCAATAAAGCTATTGTGGTCAGACTTGAACGAAAGTATGATAATTTCAAATGACCTGAAAACTGGTGAAGAGACAATACTGGGAGAAAAGGCTTTTCTACACAGAAAACCAACACCACCTCCCCAACCAGTACACCTTGGTTTTTGGATGAAATTGTAATCAGCCGGTGTAAGAGAACTCATGAGGCCATCAGTATCATTTGGTCTAATATGAGTCTCAACTAGACCCAGGATATCTAGGTCACTGCATTTTATCAGATCTTGCAGGAGAGGGCCTTTATTGCGAATGGATCTACAATTGACAAATCCAAAGTTGGTGGGGCCAGGGTTTTAAGCAACATCACCGCACAACAAAAGGAGTAGTAGTAGGTTTTTAAATTTCAGTTGTGGAGGAACCTGTTTTGTATCGCTAGTGTAACAATATTTACGGACCAAAACAGAAAGCCGAAAAATAGAAGGGATATTCCTGTCAATCTTTTCGCAATTCTGACTCCTGTCAGCATTTAGCCAGTTACACAAGAAACCAACACACAGGAAACATATCACTAGAATGACTTTCAGAACTAACATGGCCAAGAACACACTACCCAGTCCAAAACAAAAACAAAACCAGAACTGTGTGAAAATAAACTGTCACAGGAAAACAAATACAAAAAGATTGCAAAAGCCAAGAGTTAGCAAACCATAAAAGCAGAGGAACCCATAATTACAATCATTCAAAAGCCAGAATTAAAACCACCTCAACTTGGTGATTAAGCATAAAAAACAATAAAATGACTTTAAACAATGAAATGATCACTGGGACATAAAAACCATAAAATAATCACTGGGACATGTCAGGTGATAAGGGGGAATGTGAGATTACAACAACAAAAGGGTTGAAATATTACCACGATAACAGGGAATGTGGGTGATAATAGGGTATACTGATATTTAAGCAATTTAAGGAAATATTAAGGAGATTAAGACACTAATTTGTTGAAGGGGACTATGTATATTCTAAAAAACAGCAATGGTGAACCTTACAAACCAGTATGTAGCATATTTCATGCAATTTGAATCGGATCGTTTGAAAACACAATACCCGCCACGGCCTCATGCCACAGACACACTTGGCATCTGGAGTCAGACATGAGTATTCAGGAAGATTCTAAAAGGAAGTGGCACAGTGAATATAGGAGCCTCAGAGGGCTAGCCATGCAATTTTCTAGGATTTCATAAACTGGAGTGACAATTTCATTATTAATATGTATCGAATATATTTGGATGGTATATGTTCCCCTGACACTAATATATCTGAGAAGTACTAAAATTATTTTAAAGCCATGGCTTCTGTGATCTTTGTTCTTTGTGTGTAAACATTTAAATATTGCAAAGTTATAATTAAAAGCTGACGCAAATAAGAAACCTTGTCATTTTTCACTTTACTACTGGTAGTGAATACATAAGAAGTCATAAAGTTAATTGTTGAACAAGTGTTTAAAATAATTAGAAATCATTTGACTTGTATACTGAGGAAAACTAATATTCCTGGATCTTAACATAACACAAATAAGTAAAAGTAAATTTTGGGGGGCTAATTTTGACAAGAGAATTTTTTTCCTGGGGCCTATTTGAGAGAGGTAGCCCTTGTAAATGGCTGATGTGTCAAACTTAAACCCCTAAATCTATACTCCTGCCAAGAAGTTACTTCCTGCACCTTTGGTTTTCGAGATATAGTCCCAACAAGATTGCAAAGTTCAAGATCACTAGAGCACCACCAAATCAAATATAATGTAATCTAATGAGGACTTTTATAGCACTTAATCTCCATCAACTGACAGACTCTAAGGGGCAATTGAACAAACTCAATCTGAATAACCGTAAGTCCAATAATATTGCAAGGTCATACCAAGAAGACACAGGAGTGAAAGAGAGGCTATGGCAGATATTCTTTTGCAATCAAAGTCAATACATTTTGCATACCTACACCCTCAATGTGAATGTAATGTTTCAACCTCGAACACCTTATAATTTCTGAGATATAGCCTGAACAAAATTTGGCTCAAATCCCCAACCAATGTTCCTACTAAGCATGAACTTCCTACACCTCATGGTTTCTGAGATATTAGCTGAACAAGAGTTTCCACACACCCGCAACCGTCTACTTGTTGACTAAGAGCATATAGGTGAAAACAACACTTGCATAGTCTTTAAAGGCTGTGGGAAAACAATAGAACAGTGAACCTACAAACAAAGCAGTGGGCTTATGCTACTTTTGATGCCATAGTGCAGATCAGCCGGCCTTTTTATTGTCAAAGCAAAAGTTTGGTTTTACATCCTTTTTAACATCTAACATCACATTACAACTGGCCTTGAGTGTTTCCCACATATTGTCATGCGCTGAATTCAAACCCGCTACCAGAAGGAGAAAAGTTATGTGATTATTTGCAAAAAGATAACAATAATTATCACCAGGCCAGTTAGGCCAAATAGGCTTTCCATTTTTTACCGAGATATCACATGACCAGAAAACCACACCAATCGTCCAAAATGGCATGCTTCAGTTGCGATATACTTATGACCAATGTCTTGTGTTTCTTGCAAAGCACTTGGCGACTTTACATAAAACAAATGTATGGATTAAAGTGTTCAGCAAATTGTATTTTTAACATCCATTCGAACCGTCAGGTTTAAATATCTTGTAATATTTCCCTCTTATCCCTCAAAAATGTATGCAACCAAAAATTACTCATGAACAATTATGGTAATGGGAATCAGGAGCTAAATTTTCTGAGGTTAAATATACTCTTGACAAAGATAAAATAACCAAATAGTGGCGAATCAGTAGTGATGAATCATCAGATTGGGTTATGTGAGTTATTATAAACAGTTTTCTTTGTTCCTACGAAAAAAATAACTATTAGTTTATTGGTAATATTTCAACAATAACATGGTCATATGTACCTTGCCAGTAGTCAGCCACCTTTATCAGCATGTCCAGCCTTGTATATGTTAACTGTGTCATCAAGGATATTATGTCAGAAGAAGGACCTCTCTTGCCAAAGGCATATGACTCCACTTTGTAGGTCAGCATCAGTTCTTTTCTATATAAACCACATGCAAGTCGTTGCTGCTTTAGATTAGTAATTTTCTGTGATGTAGATGTCTTGGATACTGTGTGTAAAATATATAAGAACAATTTTCTGGTACTTAAAATGAAGTCTTAGCTGAAATGTCATCTTCATCTGTATGTAAAAATCCAGTCCATGTTGTTCTACTTCGCTACTTATCAAAAGACAGAGATAATTTTAAACTTGAGATGCTGCTATGGCTGACCCTGCTAAAAAGGTACAAAAAGGAACATAAAAACTAATCATATGTTTTGTCCTGACTACCAAGATGAGTTGAACAAAAGAAAAGTAAAGTCCAATGAGTCGCCCCAGCTGAAAAGAGTGGTTTGGGAAATGACTGTACTACCCTACAAGTTTACTGCTGGTTGTTATGATTAATGAAAAAGTAGCCATACTGTGACTTACCAACAAAAATGTAACTGCCCTGTGAACAGCTTTATCACAAAAAGATAAGTTGCAAAGGTTGAACAGATTTCTAGTAAGATTAAAGCATTAGTGTGGGTTTGGGGCTTATATTTACATTCATAGAAATGCAAAAAGATTCAAAGATGCTATCAAAGAGACCAAAACCTAGGTTTTGGGTCAGGCCCTGAGAGAGGAACACAGCCACTAATCATGCACTCATGCCAGAGTTGGAGAGGTGAGATGCCCAGTTTTATATAGGAACCCAGACTATATAGGGCCCAGGGTTGAGAAGAAGACTCTCAAACAGAAGTTGGGTTTCTGGAGACTATTTGGGGGTTTGCCTGAACTCAGCAGTCTGAAACATGTGGCCACTGGAGAGAATTACACCTTACTGTACAGCTTCAAGGTGGGCATGTATAGCACAGATAAATGCATCTGTGAAGCCATTATAAAAGAATGCCAGCAAGAGACTGTGATCAAGTAGGAAAGAAGCATAAATTGGAATCAGGAATGGATTAGTATATCAAAGTTTCCAGACTGGTGACAAATCTTTCGAGCCTCTCATTGTACCACATAAACTTAGGACCAAAGTCATGAATACAGAAAATAAAGCCTCATTGGGAGCTTATCATGGTAACAGGAAAACATGCTGTCAAAGGGGTAAATAGCTAGACCATCAAAATTAGACGTGAAGAGGTCATTCATGATAAAATATTGAAGAAGTACTTTCAGCCAAGTGTTGAAAGTTGACAGGCTGTTCAAAAAAGATTGGTAGTGCTGTTCTGTATATAATGTTATTTGCGTTAGTTAAACAAGCACCACTTCACTTGAATATATCATTGAATTTCACCCTGAACAAAATATAGAAAACTATAATGATGTGTTGATGAATCCAAGTTTATTGGAAGAATGAAAGCTTTAGGCGATGAATCTGCTGAATATGGAAATGTTTTCTAAACTAATGTGAAATTGTGTATCCCCATACATTTGTTTGGTCTGGTTGGCGAAACTGAGAGGCAAATGCCCCATGTGAGATCATTCACTTAATTAACAAGGACATATGTATGGGGTTTGGCTAAAGTTAATTGCTTTGTGAGTAAGAAAGTTGTATTTGAACAGTGTATAGTACTGAATGGGAAGCCAGTGTAGTTTGTGTAGGAAGTGTGTCACATGACTGAATTTGCTTAGTTTGCACATGCTGCGACATAAGGCATTTTGAACTCTTTGAAGTCTCCCAGTATATGCCTTTTTGTGTGAAGTAATTTCAGTAGTCCAGGTGATTGCTTACAAATGCATTTGCCACCTTTACAGCCATGTCATGGGTTAGAGACCTGCGGACACTCTTTGTAGTTCCTGGAGATGGTTGTAACATATGTGACATAAATTAGTCATATATCTTTGCATTGAGTTGCCAGCATCCAGGATGACATCAAGTTTTTGATTGATTCGGCTAGTTTCATGATATTATCAAGAAGGCTTATACGGGATGATCACTTCATGGAATTTCTAATTTGATCATTGCCAATTAAATAAATTATTTTTTGTTGGGATTTAACTTGAGTTTCTTATTTTCTCTCCATGCCTGGATGGCCTAAAGGTAATTTGCCAGTTCAGTGATACTAGAATCAAAAATTGCTTGAGTCAAGTAAATTTGTGCATGGCTTTAGTAAGAGGAGTTGTGCACAAGCTGACAAGGAGTGGGCTCAAGACTGAGCCTGGAGAACCCCACAAGGGAGTTGAAAAACATGCCCATCTGTTTTAATCCTCTGTTTCTTTGAGTCGTGGTATGACTATCCCCTTAAGTATAACCCCATCAATGCCATACAAATGTTGAAGGCAGTCAAAACGGATAGAGTAGTCTAATGCATCAAATACTGAGCTGATATGAGGAAGTTGATATGGAGGTGGCCGTAGTGGCTGATGGGCTGGTTGATGTTAGTGTCATGGCAGAAGCTAAGATTACATGGTAGTTGAAAGTTTTTGATGGGCCACCTCCACACCAGACAGTATAAGATACAAGTACCCGTTATCTTATCTCGCCATTAACCCCCACTAAGTAATGGTTAACATGTATTTTCCCATGAATTTGATCCTGACCTATCCGGAATCATCCTGACTTCAAGATGATGCAGCATAACAGTGATCTGATCAAACTTAAACCTATTTGAGAGCCAGTAATGGACATAGGAGCTGATGGGTCCATATGAACTACCTACAAAATGGTAATAAAAAGTGTAGATGGGTACTGCTTTGGAAACTATTTATTGCCTTCACAAGCATATAAACGCCAGAATTGTAGCTACAACCAGATTATTTGGATCCATAATGACTAATAACATGGACCATGAATATTTCAGAAAAATTAGGGTGTTATCTCTTTCTATTGACTCAGACTTGTGACTGATAAAACTGCTTCATGAAGGGCAAATACAGGACATCAACCATTAAGTACAGGCTCGAGCCAGAGGAAGAAGATGGACAAGAACCCAGTAAGAACAGACCACAACAAAGTCACCATCGCAAATGATCAGTAGGCATTGGCAAAAAGAAAGTCACCTACTGGTTGCATCCTTGGGTTCAAAGAAGAGAGAACCATTTATGCCAAACATTACGTCCAAAATTGAGGATCAGGGGTGAAGCTACAGAAATGTCTTCATGGTGACCAATGAAATTTACAACGAAATCAAGAACAAAAATTGAACCTCATATCAAGAGAGATTGTTCATAAAGGCTTTTAGACTAAAGCTCGTGGCCACTCTGGGGCACCTGGCCGCTGGGGAATGTTACAGAACTCTCTTCCGCTTATTCAGAGTTGGAAACTTGAGCATCATCAAGTTTGTACAATCTGTGTGCCAGGATATAAAACCGGAATACCAAAAGGAATTTCTCTGCTTCCCCACCATCCCAGACAACTGGAATAAACTGGAGCAGGTCTGCGGGACCAAATAAAATACCCCACATGCTGTAGGGTCCATGGATGGAGAGCATGTGGCCATAAAAACACCCCATTAATGGAGAGAGTTCTTTAAGGACAAAGGACTCCATTGTGTTGCTGGCCCGGAACTGAAGGAAAAGCTGCAAGGGATCCATAGGGCTACCCAGACCTGAGCCACAGATTGAAAGTGAGAGGGATGTGCACTACTTTCTGCTGGATGATGACGCATTCAAGTTAGTATGTTCATGCTAGTAAAATAATAAAAGTTTGGCAGTCCAGAGCTTCCATAATTTTCCATGGGTGTGTATGAATTTTTTTTTTTTGGGGGGGGGGGGGGGGGGGGCAGTGTTATATATATTACTTGGGGAAGGACTGCAGCTTATTTTATTGTTTTTGAAATGTTTGAGTGGTCCTGAAATGGATCTTTTCTTGGCTAGAAGACAGGCTGTCTCAGCCTGCTATTGGACATGGTGGATCTATTGCTGCAGCAGCTGTGGAGGGAGTGTAGATATTGATGCTGTTGGTTCAGTTTCTGTGGTTCTCTATATGTCGGTTGTAATCAGAGGCATAAGGGGTACCGGTTTGACCATTTGCTGGTAGTCGCTCGTTCCTTTGAAGCAAGTGCTCAGAAAAGGTGTGATGCACTAGAAATTATGTGGGAGAATCCACATCAAAGAGCAATGATAGTGGGTCACCAAATATCTTGGTTTGTGAAGGAACCAGCTTCACTTGATTTGCTATGTTTGATGTCTCATCCAAAACAAAATAAGTCTGCTGCTGTGTGTTAGCTTAATACTTGGTATATCAATACCTGTGACTGTTGTTCAGTAATCATAAAAATACTCTCGGACAAAAGTGGAACTTGGTCGGGGTTTCATCTGAATGTGCTCTGTGATTGTTGATGGGTCTGTGTTTGAATCCTGGTTATGAGTACACTCATTTCAGTTGTAAAGGCAAGAAAGCCCCTGAAAGTTCTTCTGCTGCTTGGGCCAGAAAGTTAAAAAACGCAGCACGCCTTGACTCTGGCTTTTTCTGTTGTTAGTTTTTGAGAAATGGTACATCTCTCATGCGGCCAAGCTGTTCCACTAACTCACCACTGTGGCGTTCCTATTAAACAAGCAGACTCGTCTCAAACCTTTGAATGCTTCACTTTTCACATGTCTAACAATGTGGCACTTAACAAATCTGTTCTACAGTCATCACTCCCCTCTATGGGGGGTGGGGGTGGGGGGCTTGAACATGATTTTGGACTTCTTCATCTAGAATCTGCTGTATTGGGTATGCTGTGAGTCAAGCCAAGTGTGAACACTGCTCATCCTTCGTTTTCTGCTGTCTGCAATATGTTGCCATAAATGACCCTTCATACTTAAAAGACTGACTGACTGATTCCCCTTGTTGTAAAGTTCTTTGTGTTCTGTAACGAAGTCTTCAAACGCCTCCTCTCTGGGTTTTCCATATTTTATTTTCAGCCTCCCCTCAAGTCTTTTGCTAATCAGCTCTCTCACTCTCTCCCCTCTCTCCTTCCATCCTGCTTCTTTTCTCCCTCTCTTCCATATCCTCTGTTGTATCCTCAAACATTCCTGCCCTCTCTCTCCACAATAGCTCTCTTAATCTTTCTTCGTGACATTTCTCATAAAATTACAAAAGAAAAGTGATAGTACACAGGCTAGGTTATGACCCACAAGCACCCCCCCATAACTTGACTTCACTATATTTTTCTGAATCCTTATCATGTATGGATAATGAAATGGAGAGGTAATATGAAATAAACTCAGATACACAGGGTGTTCTGGCCATATTAACAGTATACCCTATTTTGAGCCAATTTGCAACTGACATTGCTCATAAATATTAGCATATTTTGAATTATATTTTTACCTACTTATCTATGACCAATCATGACAAGTAAGGTATCATCTGAAAGCTCCTTCATAGTACTATCAAAAAAGTAAAAATTGGAGTTTGGTATCAACATGATTTTGACTAATGGGTGTCATGTGGCAACACCAATCAAACTTTTAAAAAATTACAGCAAAATACCCATTTACATTATTTTTTGAGGTACTGTGGTGGATATATCCACTGTTGCGCTCAATTAGTACATGAGGACATCCAATATGCTTCTTTTGACACCAAAATTGTGAAAATATCTCAGCTGGAAGTTGAAATATTAGGTATTCAAGACATGACGGGTACACATAGTTTTGGCGATTCAGGCACTTCATTTGTCTAAGCTTTGCGATCTAGATTTTCTATTTCCCTGCATGATTGTGATATCCAGTAATATTTAGTCTCAAATGAAAGGTAATTCAACTCACTGTATGCAACAAAGCTTCCCACCCAGAAACATTGGTACACGTTAATAATAGACTTTATACCATAAATTACATTTTGGAATTATTCAATTATGGCTGCTTCCTGTATGTCAAAACATTGCTTAGGTATCTTTAAAATTTGCAGTGTTTGCATTAGAATTATGTAGTGCATGTCACTAAAAATAGAAACATTCAGCTGTAAATATATTATCATAGAAAACTTAAGGACAACGTTTGCAAATAGCATTAAGGCCTTTCACACATGGTACAATGTTGTATATTAATATTCCTGTCAATCACACTACATTTACAGATGCAAGCTTCAATCAAAATTACACCAAATATGAAACAAATTCATTTCACAGAATTGAACAAAATAGGCAGGTACACCACATCAAGGGAAAAAGGTTGAGTCTAAAACTACAATCTATCATAAAAGAGTTGCGATATGCCAGTAGTCTACATTGTAGGTTAACAAAAGTGAGAAATTTGATGTCATGTTTAATTTACTAATTGGTAAATATGACTTATGTTAAGTCATTATCACTGTCAATAAATAGTCCAGCAACATCTGATTCAGCATCTAATTCGGTATCACTCTCATCATCACCATTGTCATCTTCATTCTGTCATTCTAAGTCTACCAACTGATCAGGCAATTCATTTCCATCAACCAGTGTAGCTGCAGTAATCCATCAGACATTTTCCATCCATGATTGGTAGGGTTCACGGTTCCAACTTGGTCATAATATCCTCTGATACTGGCCAGGTGTCACCAAGTTGTGAGTTGACTTCTTCATATTCAGGTGACTATTGATGGATGCCCAGTGGTCTCAGTTTGCCATTACCTTTCAAAGGAGCTTTCAGATGATACCTTACTTGTCATGATTGGTCATAGATAAGTAGGTACAAATATAATTCAAAATATGCTAATATTTATGAGCAATGTCAGTTGCAAATTGGCTCAAAATAGGGTATACTGCAAAATATGGCCAGAGCACCCTGTGTATCCCAGTTTATTTCATGTTACCTTCCATTTCATTATCCATACATGATAAGGGTTCAGGAAAATATAGTGAAGTCAAGTTGTGGGGGGGTGCATGTGGGTCATACGTAGCCCGCAGAGTATGATACTTCCACCAAAAAGATCCCCCAAGCTCCAGTAAAATGTGATTAGTGTAATCTGACTCCATCTTTGATGCCCCAAAATCGCTGCCAATTGGAGAGTTCCGGATGAGACCTCAACAAATCTGATTGGTCCCCATACTGCCAGGGTGGCCTCCTGTCCCCAACGTAGATGTAAATCTCTACAGCAAGAAATACCTAGACAAGTGCTATTTCGTCAGGAAGTCAATCAAACATGTTTGGGTTGAAAATGGTTTGATTTTTAAACCTGTTTTGTCAGGACAGACTCTGACATATTACCTTTAGGACATTTTTTTATGTCTGGACAGGCTAATCCTAATTTTGGAGGTTGGGAAGTCACTGACTTTTTTAAATATTTAAATATGTTTGAAATCCTTCCAGACCTTCAGACCTTGCTTTAATTGCCTATTTAGCTTCCCAACCTATAAGATCTTGTGAAAAACTGTCCCAACTTCAATATTCGGCAAGGGTCGGGACAGAAGTCAGGAAGATGGAAGTACTATTTTAGAGAGAAAATGTGAAACTGAAAATTATGCAACACTTTTGCAGTACACATGCATTCTGTAATGGGAATCTTACACTCTCTATTAGAAAGCTGGTAGTTTCTTGCCGTTGGTCAGCAGTTTACAGTACAGAACCTTGACCAACTGTATGCACTGGTTTCCTCTGCCCAAAAGACTACCCATCGTGATATGACCTGTACAGTATTGAAAGGGATATAAATCCCCAAATAAATAAATAAATACCCTCTATTACAGTCTCTGACTGCATATTTGGGGCATCATAAGAGTTACCTCGGTGACTATTACCTTTTGTCAAGTGATTATTTGTTTACTGTGATAGCCACTGGACTGTTTTGGTCCTATGATCAGTTGTTTTTTTGATAACTTACTTTCACTTCTGATACATAGTTTCTGTCCTGAAGCTACAATATCAACCCAATATAGTCAAATAATAATACTAAAAACTAAGTATTTTAAGTTACATTTACCGAGAAACCAAACATAAGTTTACAGTTGAAAGCATGAAAAAAGCACAATGCCACTTGATTCAAAATATAATAGGCTAACACTTACGTGTTTTTAAAATTCCACTTGATTGGCCAACTCTCTGAAATAGTTTTGGTGTGAACATTAAGATGGTAACAAGCATCATTGACAAAATGCTTTGCTTCCATATCCTACAGCATTTTTTATAAACCATTTCTTTGTAGTTTTGCACAATATTCAAGCTACAAGTTGTATACTTTACGAAACTATACTACACTGTACTTGTTGCATTTTAAATTATTTGTGACAAATGATAAAAAAACCACATGCCACAGAGTGTGAGATAAATACTTGACATTCGCTATTTCTTATCTTATAAAAATATTTGTTCACTTCTCTAAGTATAACTTACAGTAGTCATTATAGTAGTAAACACCAGGTATCTGACAGATGCAAAGTTTAAGAGATAATCAGGTCTCACCAAAACAAAATGTCAAGAACCTTGGTTGTGGTGTTTGATTCTGGCCTCTCTCTCTGACCATGTGTCACAAGTCATGAGAAACATCAGTCCTTCTGGCAAATGTTCAATGTGTTAGAGAGAAGAAAAAAAACAGCATGATGTGTGTAATTTAAAAATAAATATTAAGATAAATGTATTCTGCTTCTGACGAACACATGATGTATGCATTATTCATGGGTCTTAAACTAACACCCAAGGAGTTGCAATAATTATCAATAATAAGTTTGAATATTCAATATAAACATGACAATAGACGGCCTGGGTAATCCTACTGCCAGTTGATCTACAGCTGTTAGGTTTCTCACTAGGATTATAAACATAATGACAACCCACAGTTCTTTGATAAAGTTAGGAAATACGATTCCAGTGAAACCTACAAAATTATATGTGGGGATTTTAATCTACTTCTCAAACCAAATCTGGGCAACAATAATTATGTGTCCATTTATGATCCTTGACACTTTAAATCAGAGAGTTTTTATTTATTTGGGGTTTTATGTCACTTTCAAAACTGTAGAGGTCATATCACGACGGGTAGTTGGAAGGGCAGAGGAAACCAGTACATACAGTTGGTCAAGGTTCTGTACTGTAAACTGCCGACCAACAGCAAGCAACTACCAGCTTTCCCACTTGAGGCCGTGCCGGGAACCGAACCCCGGCCTCAGAGGTGGGAGGTGAGAGTGTTGCCACTCCTCCACCGTGGCCCCTTTTAAATCAGAGAGATAGTGTTAGGAAATTAAACTGTAGTCTCTTAAAGCAGACTTTTAAAAACTAATCAATAATTCAATTATGACACTAAAACACAAAATTAATAACAATAATAATAATAGAAGCATTTGTACAGCGAAAAATTTAGGAGGATTCTCTAATGTACATAAAGAGGACTTGGGATTAAAATATTTTATTAACACAGTATAATTTCAGATTATATAGGACTACTTATAATCTTTTTACCAACATATGAGACATAGTGTTGTGGTTGTATTTTTAAGATTGTAACAACTTTTGTTCGCTGATTTTACATTGCTCGTGTTTCTAACCAAATTCTTTGTCTTCGTTGCTGAAGTTATCACTTCTTTACTTGTATCTTTACTTTAAGTGTCTTCTGTTTAGGCATAATGAGTTAAATATTTATGATAATATCAATAATGATACATCAAAATTCAGTATTGCCATTTTAGAGATTTTTTCCATGTGTTAGAGTTAAAAGTCAAGGCCAAAGTGAGATCCACATACTAGGCATAAAATTATTAAAGCACAGACCCCTATTAGACTATGGAAAAGATCAAATCTAGAAATCATGATATTTTAAAGATGCCCCAACAATGACCTTACTAACCGTACTTCAAAAAGAGGGCCCTAACCCTAGCGCTTAATCTCCACTGGGTAGTGGATTCTAAGGCACAACAACACAATAGCAATATTCAGGTTCAAGAATCCAGGGACAGAAATAGGTCGGCACCATGGAGAAGCCATAAGAGAAAATGAGCTAAGAAGAATATGCCTTTGCATAGAGATAGGTTTTGAGCTTCTTTCTAAAAGAGGCAATAGTGGGTGATGTGCGAATGTCTTCAGGGAGTGAATTCCAAACAGTGGGAGCATCAAAGGCAAAACTGAAGCCAAACTGTCTAGTAGACTTGTGAATTTTAGGTTGAAATTTTGGTACATTGAGAAAATTGACAACACTCTGACTATGTCTAGTATTGTAAGCAGTGCAGTATGTGGATAGGTGTGGAGCAAAATATTTAGGGAAACCAGTATGAATAAACTTGTACACCAGGGTAGCCAATTTGAACTCTGAGCGAAAATGAATAGGAAGCCAATGGAGTTTCCTGAGTACCAGAGTAATCCGAGTATATTTACTTGAATTTGTAACAATTCTTGCTGCACTGTTTTGTAAAGACTGTAATCTATGAAGATTAAATTTGGAGAAACTCCTGAAAAGTGAGTTACAATAGTCCAAC
The DNA here is from genome assembly GCA_964017235.1 of Sabellastarte sp. h YS-2021. Lineage (NCBI taxonomy): Eukaryota > Metazoa > Annelida > Polychaeta > Sabellida > Sabellidae > Sabellastarte > Sabellastarte sp. h YS-2021. The sequence continues at coordinate 31,163,353 of OZ024937.1, read as the reverse complement.
CAACTACTAATAAAAGCATTGGCAACTGACACAGATGCATCATGAGTCAAGAACTGCCTAATACTTCTAAAATCCCGCAAATGAATGAAGCAGCCTTTACAATTATTCTGGACATCAAAAATCTGAGTCAAACCACACACCCAGGTTCCGGACTGACTTGGTGGGGTAAAGGGGTTGCCCAAGATGTCAATTGGGAAACATTCATTTAACCTATCTCTCTGTTTCTTGGAGCCAAAAAGTATGAACTCAGTTTTATCAGGATTGAGTTTGCGTTTGCTAGCCGACATCCATTCTTTTACATCTTGAAGGCGTCTGTTCAACTTATCAAAAGCAGCTGAGGCATCCATGTGTGATAGATGGACATAAAGTTGGGTGTCATCAGCATAGAAATGGAAGTTTACACCTTTGTGTTTACCAATCAGAATGCTAATGGGAGATGAGAGAGAAAAGCAAAGGACCCAAAACAAAACCCTGAGGAACACCGAATAGGAGTTTTTGTAAATCAGACAAAGTATGACCAATCTTAACAACCTGATAAGTTTTATCCTGTAGCATACGACATTTACAATATGAATATATTGAGTACATACGAGAGAGATACATCCATAATGTGCTGATTCTCTTGAGTCCCAAACCTTTCATGATTTGTAAATTTGTGTCATTATTCATAACAAGAAGAAAAATATTTCTTGTGGATTTCATATAATTCATTTATAAGTAAACATTACATATAAACCCTAAGATTAAACCCTTAAGGATCAATAAATAAACCTTTACTGCTCGTGATGATGCCTATTAGACAGGATCTTAAAATTGGATTTGGCAGACCAACATATTAATCAACAACTAATTGCATTATATATATAACTTTATATCACCAGATAATAAACTTTGTAAAACAGTGAAGTTTTGATACTTTAAATTCATTTATTTACTTGAAACATTGACATTGGCACTAAATTTTTCCAAATAATTAATGACTAGATTTATATATATAAGTTATTAATTAAAGAAAATGTGAACGACATTTTGCTTAATGTATTATAAATTTATGTAAGTGTACACCCTGCAGTTTTGAAAATATTTGAAAAATAATTGTCAAAAATAGGAATAACAAGGCCGAAATGGGTTTTGGTCTACTAGGGCGACATTGCCACTTAACTTCAGTGAAGAGACAGGTACTCAGGACACTACACCACAATTCATGAAAGTCCAGAGACGAAAAAAAAATAATAATAAAAGAAAAAGCATCGCTAGAGCTCGCCCTTAAAAATACCTTAATACTTGTGGGTAAATAGGAGATTCCCTTGTTTCAATTATGATATGACTGAGTAATTGGAATGCAAATACTGGAAAAAGAAATCCATATATCTGTTCAATAAACAGTTGGATAATTGAGACTTAAATTGTCTGTAGTTTCCTATAAAATATACAAAATTCAACAATTAACATTTTGCTGTAACTTTAAAATTGAAATATTGTAATTTTGACTTTAGATAGTTCCTTTAAAATGTCTTTAATTCTTTGCCACTTCTGCTGTACTGATCAATTTCAAAGATTAAAATAACTTATCCTTGATCACGATGAATGTGCTAAAAATGATTTGTACTGCATAAAATAAACTGCACTTATATTGTACGCAGAATAATTAGAACAGCCTAGTTTTGTATATACTGCAGTACAACTATATTAGCATAAGAGCATCGTAACTGTAGGAAGAAATGTACATGAGTGCATCAATACTATGTACTCTGGCCAAGGACATAGATCAACTTTTTTCAGTGTATTTTACAACATTATATCATTCATAAGAAACTTTCTTGCAGTACTTTTTGACTTGATTAAATGTCAATAACGTTAATGTATTTTTACATTTTCTTTTCATTTTTGTATTTCATTGTATTATCGTACATTGAAATACAAAAATCATATCCTAACATACACTTTGTATCGAGAAGCAATAAACCAATCTTTAAGTTTTATTTCAGCACAGTATTTTACATTGCAGTTATTTTCTAATCCCAAATTTGCCGCGTTGCCCCCTGACAGACATACGTGGGTGAAACATTCAGCATCATTCTGTACAAAAACGCTGTGGATGTGATGGCAGTCCAACACTTGTAGGTTCTCTTCAAAGCCATTTCTAATCAGCTGAAACTTGCACTGTTCTGCAAATATTTAAGCACAGAGACTGGACATGGTTACCACACAACAGTGTATTTATATGACTTAACTTAAAGATGTGTAAACAAAATGTAAAATCATAAATACATTTTAAATTCAACTGATTACATGCGCAATTGATAGTTAATGTTTCAAATGGCATAAACTGCTTCACACATTCATGAAAATGGGAACGGAAACCTACATTGTTTAAAACTGTGGGAGTTCTCACAATGTACAAGAAATGCAAATGTAAGACAATAGTGGCCGCTTTATCCTGTCAAAACACTCAAAAAAATTGCCTTTGATAAACCCACTCCCCTAAAAATTGAAATCATAGGATGTTGCTGCAGAATCTCAACTAAGGCATTATCTGAATGCAGAATAATAAAGCAGAACTAACAGTTTAACAATATATCACAGTAGTACATTTAAGAAATTTTCATACAATGTTCACATGTGAATCAGAGATTGTATATTGAGAGGAAAGATTCAGATGATATTCGACAGGGAAGTCTAGTCTTAATGCTCCATTCAGATGATATTCGAGAGGGAAGTCTAGTCTTAATGCTCCATCCGGTGTCATAAGTAAGAATCGATAGGGTGCTACCAGGGTATTGCCTGGCCCTGTCTTGAATTTAATACATCAGTATCATGCCATGTCAATTTGAGAGGGGGTACTCAGGGTCAATCTGGGATCACCTAAGTCCATAAGTCATCTGAATCTAGTCTATAAAGAACTCCCTAGGTGTGCCCTTCCCTAGGGGGACCAGTAAAGAAGAAAAGTGGTTCTGTATTAACCAGGATGGGGGAGGAAATTTATTTTTGTTGTTGTTCCTTCAAAATCTTAATTCAAAATGACCTTCCCCTCAGTTAACCCTAGCTACAGAAGTCAACAAGTGTGCCTGATTGGTTACCAAGCATATTAAAGCATTACTATAATGTGTGAACCTAAAAATTTAAGGTAGGTTGAAGTTGAGTTAGCAGATCCCTGGCAGGCAGTTTCCCATTAGGGGTCAAGCCAAAAGGTCAAGTTTCCTGTGAAGGATGGTTAATGAGTTCAATTAAGTACCATACCTGGTATCCTACTAGAGGTCACAGGTCAAAAGTCAAGGTAATTTTGAAATCTTGATCCATGGTTTGAGGAATTTATTTACAAGTGAGTGATCCATGGTTTGAGGAATTTATTTACAGGTGAGAAAGAATGCACAAAGCGTAGTGTGCTAAAAACTTCACTATAAATCTGAATCCTTCCAAAAGACACCTCACTTGGCTAGAGAAATAGGGTGCAGGCTGGATTTGAAGTCAGATGCAGAGCCAGAACCAAAACTTGTCACAAGGATGTCAATGGATTTACCTTCCACCCACTGTTCATCCGAAAATCCTGCGGCTGAGGGTAGAAAATCAAGAAATCTTGCTTTTGAAAAGTGACAAAATCTTAATAAAAGTATTTTAGATAAAACTACTACACGTCGTTTAAAAGACTTCATGCAGAAATACATGTGTAACTTTGTACCTCATCAAAAGCTTTACCTTCAACTACTTTTTTACAATAAAAGGCAATGAATTTATAACAGGTTTATTACTATTTTTCATACAATACAGTAACTGTTTAAATATTAATTTTAGTCAAAAGAAATTTTTAACAATTAGTATATATCAAATCAGAATAATTTAAATTTGTATGTCACTATCACTTTTTATTTGAGCGTCATTACATTTACATCAAAGCTATGACAGAAAAAAAGGAGATTCATTCAGGAATTTTAACAAAATGAAAATTACATAACACTACTGATTTACTGTACCATAATTTATTTTCAGTTACTAATGGAAAGCAGTTTGCAAACAGGAGAATGCTGACTTGAAGATAGTGTTGAAGATAGTAATGAAAGCATAATGGTAATAGGTGGAAATGTTACTTAAGAAAAGTTATCTCAGTGCTTGCATTAGAAGAGATAATTGAAGAAGTTAGGAGTGATGGAATAGTAAAGAAGGAAAGAAAATTCATAATTAAGAAGTTGTCTTTTTGCACTACTTTTAATCTGTCTTATTTGTACACAACCATGTAAAGTGCTGTTAAAATATGTTAAAGGGTCATTTATTGTTGTGCAGCAAATACGTGATTGCACAAAGATGGTCAAGACAACCCTTACATGGAACACTGCCTCAGGGCAATTTTCAGTTAGTGGCAGGAATACTTTTTTCAGGTTCAAGTGCAGTAAAAGTTATCAACATGTTGAAGCATATTACAGTTTACCTTATTCAAAGCCATGATTTAATACCAACAGTCTTTCTTGTGTGGAATTCAGAACAACAACAAATCTTTGAAAAATTAAGCTTTTTTGGTGAAAAAGTCATTCACTTAGGTGATGGAAGATGTGATTCATCTGGTTATTCTTATAGGTGATGGAAGATATGTTTTATCTGGTTATTCTTATACGTGATGGAAGATGTGATTCACCTTGTCATTCTTAGGTGATGGAAGTTGTGATTCACCTGGTCATTCTTATAGGTGATGGAAATTGTGATTCACCTGGTCATACCCCCAAAAGCGGGATATGATACAATTAAACAGTGGGCACATTCCATTTTAAACCATCTGTACTGGTGTGTAACATCAAGTAATGGTGATGGAGAGCTGGTCTAACAAAATTGCTGTCAATTTCAAATCATGTGGTAAACATTCACTATGGACACAATGAAAAATATTCGAAATGTTTACATGACTATGGCTTGTTTTTGGATCCCGTGCACATAAAGGTCTTTAGATCCTTGTAAACAATGAAACATTTTTTTTGAAGACATTGCAAAATTGTCATCTTCTGGACAAACATCATCAATGTAAGCTTATCACAGTGTTTTTACTTTGTTTGCCCCAAAAATGGTTCATTTCTTCCCGGCAATGAAGGCGAGGTTGTTGGTGGCTTGTTTACATTATGAAAATTCTGACAGAGTTCAAGCAAGATTCCAAATCTGGTAAGATGCTATGGTGTGCCTCCTACCCTAAATACAAGGACGGAACTACTATGAACGAAGTTAAAGAATCAGTCGCTTTTGAATTTGTACATAAATTAAACAAAGTGTTACAGGAACTAAGAGAATGTTATCCAACATATAAAAGTGCAAAACTTTTAAAAGAGCTCTGTGTGGTTAGTAATCCTACAGCTCGCATCTGAGGTGGTTAAACAAAGAGTCAGTGGTTGTATACCATATCACTAGATATTCAAATAAACTGAAGTAGTTAGAAAATGGATTCTTGAATCGTGTGTATTGACCACTTTTCCAGTATTTACAAGACCGTATTTGAGTCGATTTTTATTGGTGATTATATTATTGTTCATATATAATGATTGTAGCAGTTATAGTGGCAGCAAATCTCTTGTGATAACAGTATAGACTGTGCTTAAAATAAAATATTAAATTCTCCAGTGATGTTTTAACTTTGTGGGCTGTGTGTGATGACTGATTTTTCAATTGTAACTTATGGGGATTGCATATGGGGCAATTTTTGACAAAGTCCTCTAAATCTTCACCACCATCTTTGTTAAGTTTGATGACTTTTTATAATAAATATTATATCAATACTCTTTGCATTTACATCAGGTTTTAATGACTTTGAATGTCAGTGAGCTGATAGAAATATCACTATTGTTATTATTTCTAACACATTGTTATTTGAATTGGTTGGGACTTATAAGAAGCATTAATATACTATAGAAAATCCACCTTGAAGTACATACATTTTGCTATGTAACAGTTATTTGCAAAGTAAAGAAGATAGTCAATAAATCATCAGTTCCAGAGTAGAAGACGTTCAAATTACAGAGTTTGTATATGTTCAACCATTTCTTGCTTCCTCACTGTTACTTAATAAAACTTGTAAATACTATCTTACTTCATGTACACTTAGACTTTCTGACTACTATACTAAGGAATTTTGATGCTGTAGAAGGTAACGTTCAGGAGTAATATTTATAATATTTTGTGCAGATAATATCTTCTTTCATTTTGTATCAAAGATAAGCATTGTGTTTGGATTTGGAAACCCTGCTATTAAAATAGAAATTTTCAAGAAAAGAATTTACTGGTGGTATATCACTAATCTTCAAAGGGTAATTTATTCAGCTATATGTAAAGGGAGTGCTACTGATGTGAAATATGTCTCAGATAATAAATAGCATTAAATTGTTATCCGTAAACTGTGAAGGTTTAAGGAATGTACAAAAACAAGCTGATATCTTAACATATTTCAAGGAAAAGAAAATTAATATTGCTTGTTTACAAGATACACATTTACTTGAAAGTGACATCCCTTCACTAAAAAGGTTGTGGAATGGTGACATATTTGTAAGTGGTTAAAGAAGTAATTCCAGAGGTGTAGCAATTTTGAAAATGAAGTTAAAAAAGGACATCACTGGGAATTATCTAAATTTATTGCTAAAACTAAGCTCAATGACATTAAATTTAATCACATTGTATGGTCCCAACAATAACAATAGCAATTGTTTTAATCAAGTTCAAAATTTAGGTCATAATGAAAGTAGTGATTATGAATAATAACTTCTTCCTTTGGCCAGGTCCTACCCACAAAAATGTTTTAATAAAGATCTGTCAATTAATTCTTGAGTAATCTAAACACCAAAAAAAAAAACACAGACAAATAGACAAACAATTTGCACCCAAAAACATAAATTGCTGGTGGAGGTAAAATATAGCTTAAAAGTCACTTCTTGGTGAAAATCACTCATGGTAAATTTTTGTGATGGACTGTCAAGGAATTGAAAGAAAAAAAGAGAAAATAAAAACAGAAATAATAATTAATAAAAATGATGAATATACCACTCCCCTCTTTATTATCTTTGTGTCAATTTCAAAACATAAAATGAGAAGAAATATTTTTACTTAATGACAGCAAGTATCACAAGCTAGGTTTGTGACCTCACAATGAGAATTGCATTGTGACATCATTAAGTATAATGACATCAGAAAGCAAAATATTGTTTTTTTTTACGTATGTGATGAAGAGAAGCAGTTTCACTGTGTATTCCCAATTAAAAATAAGAAAAACTCTCCCCTGACTTTATTTTTTTAAACAAATTACACCAAATTTGGAAGAATCCGTCTGTACCCCATGAAATACCTGCCCACCAAATTTAAGAGAGATTGATGATATAGTTTTTGAGCTATAAAGGCAAAATGGTGCACAGACAGAAAGACAGACAGACAGAAACAAACTGATTACAATAACCCTCTCCTTTCGTCGAGCGTTAAAAAACGTTATCACAAGACAGTAAGTCATTACCACAAGATAGATGGTATTACCACAAGATAGTAATTCATTCCCAAAAGATAGCAAGTCATTCCCACAAGTTAGCAAGTCATTCCCACAAGATAGCAAGTCGTTCCTACAAGTTAGCAAGTCGTTCCCACAAGATAGCAAGTCGTTCCCACAAGATAGAAAGCCACTACCACAAGATACTAAGTTGCTCCTACAAGTTAGCAAGACCACAAGATGCTAACTCGTTCCCACAAGTTTGCAAGTCATTACCACGAGATATAAAGTCATTCCCACAAGTTTTACTAAGTCATGCTTTGATGCCAATGTAGAGTCAATTTCTTTGTCGATGATAATATAACTTATATAGAGGTCACCCATCTACTAGTATACCATTCAAGTTTACATATGCTTGTAGGCTTTTAGTGACCTTCAGAGGTCGCATGTTTCCTATTACTTTACATGTCCAAATTTATACTATTATGGTTATCGTTTTAGCAATTTTAATGGTTATTTTTCTTAGTTACCTACCTAGTGACCTTCAGAGGTCACCTACCCAGATAGCATTCCACCATCGGACCGACGTTGGCCCAACGTCGGCACATCCGTCGGTCTGACGTTGGCTGCCGACATTGGGCCAACGGCTTCTTGACCGTCGGGCCAACGTTGGCCCAACGTCAGCAAGCCACCGGTGAAAATTATATTCTATGTATAGCATCAGCCAATCAGATGATGTTCATTGATAACTTTTGTAGTGTGAATTTTTAATGAGAATATTATTTTTATGTGTAAAATTGTTAAATGGTTAGTTAGAATTTGTGGGCTCACTGAAATATGATTTTTAGACATACCATAACAAATATTTTTTTCTAAGTTACCCCAAATCCCCTATTATTTTGCTCGCCGCCATCTTGAATAAAAATCCGCCGTTGGCCCAACGTTGGCAAAATATAGACATCTAACCTGAGTGTTGGTTGGCAAGCCAACATCGGCTATCTGGGTACTTATTATTATTTCCCACCAGGCTTTAGCCCCGGAGGGAGATTATGAAATGCATTACATGTGTGAGTGGGTGCATGTGTGTGTTAGTCTGTCATGCAGATTTCTCCAAAACTACTACAGCCAGAGATTTTTTGTCAATTAATTGTCCCAATGAATTTAATTCCCTTGAAAATTTTGTTGGTTTTGTTGACTTAAGCCTAAATATAAGCGAGTAATAGAAATTTTAGCTACTTTGAGTAAAGGACTCATAACTCAAAAACTATTGCAGTTAGAGGTTTTTCTTCAAATATATATATATATATATATATTATTTCTGTGATAAGTGTTATGTTTACAATACACAAAAAGAAGACAAACAATGATATAGAAAACACCCAGCCTGTAAGACTTATTAGACACAATTTTATAAAATTATTTTTCATAGAATGACACAGCTTATCATAATTAAACAATTTGAAAAGAAATAGAAAAGAAAGAAGCACAAACTGTCAGTTTCTTTAAACTTTTAAATACAACAGATCTTGTCACCTTGTGAAAGCAGAAGATATATATTTTCCAAGAAACAAAGGAAAGTTACACAAAAATTTGAAAATGATCTATTTGGCTATAAATTAGGAAATCATTATTGTATCTCAACACTTTACTAAACATAATTTTTTTTGTCAATTTGAAAATTTTGGACAAGCGAAAAGGAAATGTAATTCATCCTCGACATTATTTGTATCACATATGGGACTCGATCATCACGTTTAATACCTGTAAATCTGCCAGTTTCTACAGTAAGAGATAAAGTACCAAAATTGGGCTATACATGATCTAAGACTAAAATTTATATTATCGAATACATATTTTTCATAATATGATTTTATCTGTCTGACGGTCTACACAATCAAATGCCTTTTGGAAGTCAAAAATGGATTTATTGTTGTTAGTTTTGTTTTCAATGATTGAGTGCAAACTGTATATATATGGTCCATGCAGGACCTATTTGCCCAAAAGCCATTTTGTTCATCTGCTAGAAGTTGATTTTGTTCTGGGTACTTTCTAATCCTATCATTTAAAACTGAACTATATATTTTACATATACAGTTTAAAATACTAATTCCCCAGTGGTTTAGTGGTACTCTTGGATCATTGTTAAAAGATTTTGGTATGGGAACAATAAGGGCCTTAAGCCAAACCTGTGGTATAGTTCCATCATCAAAACATAGTTGAAATAATCTTGTAAGAATTTCAATAATATTGTCAAAATTTAGTACTTCATCTGGGATTTTGTCGACCCCACAAGCTTTGTTATTTTTAGTGTTTAAAATAACAGTTTTAACTTCATTCAATGAAAAATCTTTATTTAGTTCTCCAGAGGCTAAGTTTGTAACTTCAACTTGGCTATCCTCCATGGTGAATTCATTACCAATTGTTTTTGCCTGGTTTGGATTGTATAAGGAACTAAAATCATTTTTTTTCCATTTATTTAACACTCTATCAAGATCACAGTATATCTCATCGTTCTCATAAATTTCAAATGGGATATTTGTTTTACGATTAGGGACCAATTTTTTGAGACATTCCCAAAATTTATTTGGGTCATTTGTACATATTTCATCTAATTTTAGTAGATTCCTACGATTGTTATTTTGTTTGGCTTTCTAAATTCTCAGTCAAAAGTAAGTCTTGCGTTGGCATACAGTTTAATTAAACTTTTCTTAACTAGTTTACATTTACACTTGTTCATGTTTTTTTCCTTATCCTTTAGATTTACCCATAGGCCATTTAACTTTTCTGACCAGAATGGTTTCAATGGGTTATGTCTCTTTTTAACCTTTTCTGAAGTGTTGTAGCATGGAAAGCAGTTTTCTATTTCATTATAAATCACAGAACACAGATTCACATAAATTTGGTCAACTTCGTCCTGATTACCTTTTGCATGTAATATTTCATCAATAATCCTACCTGACATATATTTTATAGAATCTGATACCATAAAATTTGGGGGCAAAGATTTAATCCTAAATCGTTTATTACGGTTGACATCATGAGACTTAGCACTATCTTTAGGATTCCGTATGGCATCAAATTCATGTGACAGTACACAGATATTAATTTGCAGCATAGTATGGAATTATCGGTGAGTTTACATTTGTCCCCCAGCATTGATTGTATATTACATTGGTTCACAATTTCTAAGCCGGGCAAGACCTGAAATGATTCACAATTTGTAAAGTTTTCTTGTGAAATTGCTATATAATCTACCACAGCAGCGCCTTTTGACGACACTGATGTAAAGCCATCATTTAAAGGGGTTAATTTACCATTTAAAATACACATATGCGATGGATTCAAAAACTCAATGAATGATTCACCATGCTGTTTTTTGTATAATCAATAACAGAACGTTTTGGTATATCATCTATGTCATCTATACAATGATTTGCTGGTCCTAGTCTTGAATTAAGATCGCCACAAAAATTATCATATGTACAACAGTATAAAGATAGATCTTAGACAGTAAATGACCAAAGAACATATCTGGTTCCCTTCCCCATTTACTATTTCCTAGTGGCAAATAGCCAGTGTATAAAAGTAATTTAAATCACTAATATGATGCACTAAATAGAGCCCAAGTAAACCATCCTGTTCTTTAGCAATAATTTTCAAACTGAAGTTTAACAAAAGCTTTTTATTTATAAAGAAACCTACACCACCAGAATTTTTTGGAGCTCTTATATGTTTCATTTGCCTATTAAAACCAATCCATCTGTACCCATTCATGTATATATGGTCATTTAGCCTCAAATGTTCTAAATGTTGAGGCTTTCATTTATTGATATTATGTCTGGTTTATTTGCTGTAAAATTTTAACTCTTAACTGTTCATTGTTTTTTGTCCACCCATTTACATTTAAATGAGACAACTTGAAATTAAAGTCGATGTATTTACTTGTGCTTACTGATTGTTCAAAGTAGTTTGAACCACTTTCAGGCTGAGTTGTATCCTAAGTAACAAAAGCTAGTTGCAGGGTGTATCCAGTTATGGAAAACCTGGAAAAGTCATGGGATTCAATTATTTTTTCCAGGCCTGAAGTCATGATAATTGACTTCAGGTTTTGGAAAATTCATAAAAAGTCATGGAAATTAAAAGGCATCCTTTCGTGAAACAGCATTGCTCCTTTCTTTGATCCAGCATTTCAATACAAGGATACGTTTATGTAATCAGATCAAATTTTGGTGTCTTCCATATCTTCCTGTACTGTGACTGGAACCTTGTGAGTGGTTCTCAAAGGCAAAAGCGACTGGTGCTTGTGGTCTCGGTGGGAGCTCTTTCATGCCTCTTTTATGCCACGAAGCATGTAAAAGGTCTTTAATTTTAAAGCTTCAGTCATGGACAAGTCATATTGAAATTTAGTGGATACACCCTGTGGTTGATTGGAAGCTCCCATGGTTGTATTGTCACTAGCAGAGAAAACACTTTTTGGAGTTGTGTTCCAAGTCATCGTTGTAGAGGTGTTCCTGTTGGAGTGTAATCTTGGAGACTTTGGAGTAAATGACAGATGCAAGTCATCTAGTGAGGTTAGTAGAACAGTAGTTTTGCTTGGCATAAGAGTACTTTGAGAGAAATTTGTGGTCCTCAATCTGGATGAGTCAGGGGACCTGGAAATCACTCTAGCTGGATGTTTAGGTCTGGCTCCCATATTGACCATTTCATCATTCTTCTTTATTTGACTGTACTTTCCAGCCTGTTCAGCCCAACTAGGACTTCTTGGGTTAATTACTGGGGGGTGCTACAACCCATTTTCCTCTTGTTGTCAGTCAGATGAACTATTGCTTGGTTCTCCTTGTCAACACTTATCTACACAATACAGCCACTTCATGTAATCTGCACATTTTTTTTCCTTCTGGAAATAGTCCAAGTATTGTTTTAAAGTTAAATTCACATAACCTATTCACATGCAACTTGGAACTACTGACAAACACACTTTGGTATTCTGAAAACCTTCACAATGGGGCCTTTGCATGCAAAACACAGATTTTTTGATCCAGTGAAAAAAGCTCAACCTTCACAATTCCAGGTTTTCCTGGAGTCTTTGACTGAAATCTGAGAATATGCTTTATTTGCACATTTACACTTGGTCCCATCCTGGAAAATATTCTTTCAATAGACATCTGCAGTAAAGCTTCACATTCACCTTCAATAACTGGCATTCCCCTAGCTATAACTGATCTATCTAAATCAAACCTTTCCTTGGCCTCCATTTTTCTGGTGATATTAGCCACATCTGTTTTAATGCAGTTTATTTCAGTTTCCATTTCTGCTCTAATTTCATCCATATTTGTGTTGAATAATCTTTCCAAATCTTCTATTTTCTTGTTGATTGCCTGACCCATTGAATCTACTTTGTTGTGAATACTGGCCAGCTTTTGTAGAATCATTGTGTTACTGTCCTCACTAACCCTTGTCTTTTCTGCAGAAGGGTTTTCCATATTGGTTTTCATATTAACCTTTGCACTAAAATCTATATCTTCCACTATTAACTTTTCTGTTTCAATAAACACCACATAAATTGGATTACAGCAATCTATGAAATATTCTTAAACTAGTTCCTTGAAAATAGTGTTCAAAATAACTTGTTGTGTTACTGAAATTTATGATTGTTTAGCTGCAAAGTAAAACACATGCACACTGTCCTGTGTTACTTCTATAAGCTGTTCAGCTACTTTGTCCTTAGCTATAAGATGGTGCATAGTTCAGGGTTCCATTGCATGCCACAAGCGAGTAATAGCTATTTTCTCATTTGTAGCAAAAAATAACAGAAGTTAGATTATTTTCCTAAGATATGTTGTTCAGCTACTTTGTTTTGAACTACCAGATGACACATAGTTTGGAGCTCCAATACATATGACAAATCAGTAATAGCTATTTTCTCATTTGTAGCTAAATCATAGAAGAAGTAACTGTCAAATATCTTTAAAAGTTTTACAGTTAGGCCAATCTTTTCAAATATATTATTCATTGAGTTTTTGATAACATACCTTATACTACTTTTACATTATTGTATCCACCTGAGCTATACTCATTTTGGCAATGAGTAACTCACTTGTAACTTGAAAAGTATTTAATTTATAGACTTTTTATCAAATATGTTGTTCAGCTACTTTTTGATGTTCTGTGTCATGGCAATTTTTATATAGAGAGCTATAGCTCAACAGCTAACTGAGTAATAGTTGCTTTGCTATTTTGCTAATGAGTAAATAGCTTGTAACTTCAAAAGTATTAAATTTGGAGGTTTTTTTATCAATATATTGTTCATCTACTTTTTGATGTTCTGTGTCATAATGCATTTTCAGAGCTGTATCTGTAATGCTAACTGAGTAATGGCTACTTTGACATTTTTCGACTGAGTAAGTCACTTTTAACTTCATGAGTATTCAGTTCAGAGATTTGCTATAAAATATGTTATCCTTGGGGTACTAATGACTACTCCTCTAGGACATCTGAAAAATTTTGATTTTTCTGAATTTTGGCAGAAATGAAAAATATCGTCTATCTCAAAAACTGTGAGATAGAGCAATTTCAGGCAAATTTTGGACCCTGATGGTACTAAGTACTACTACACTGACACTTCTGACAAATTTAGACTTTTCCGATTTTCGGTCTCCATCTTAAATTTTGGATCTCCATCTTTTCATATAAGCTATACCTGGATGCAGCAAAACTTGTGTTGCAAATTGCATAGTCTTTCCATACTGTAAATTGCATAGTCTTATCATTCTAATCCCCTTCTTTATATCCATTACACTATAACTTATATTTTCTTTTTTTCATAGACCATTTCCTTTTCTTTCAAAAAATTGCCATTTTTGTCCTGGTCTTAACCCCCGTCTAAATTTCTTCTAGTATGGGCATGGGCCCCATGTAATATTCTTCTAGTATGGGCAGGGGCAATGTAGAGGTTTACTACCCATTGGTCTAATATCTGAATGTGGCACCTTAAGGGGAAACACAATAAGGCTCGCTTATATATGTTGTAAATAATTTTCTATCTGCCTTTTATTTAGTATCAATCTTAAACAAATTTAAATATAAATGGTTAGCTTTAGTAATAATTGATAATACTGCCAAGCTGTTACTAGTCACTGTTATGTATAATAAATCTTTAACCCCTGTTTGCATATAATTGGTCCCTGGGAATGAGTTAATAAGTGGTGGAATGACTTAATAAGTGGCAGGAAAGAGTTAGTAAGCGGCGGGAATGAGTTATTATGACTATATTATGACCACAACTGGCATTCCAGGTCTGTACAATTATATAGACGATCTGAGTTTTACTGGATTGCCCTCAAAAATACATCAGGCATACCGATTTTTGCAAGATCTATTGGCAGAGTTAGGCCTCAACATTAGTTACAAGAAATTGGTCCCACTAAGTACATATGTTGTATGTCTAGACATATTAATTAACACGGTAGACAGAACAATTTCAATTCCGCCCGAAAAATTACAAGGTATTGTAAATATGTGCAAAAATTGGTCAGACAAAACCTACTGTAGCAAAAACCAATTACAATCATTGCTTGGCATCAGGATTCTCCAATTTCTTCGGGCTAGCTGACAATTCTACTGAATTCAAGATTTATCATGGTTCAACAATTTTTGTCACATTCTATGAACAAAAGTTTTCTCGAATTCCTATCAATTTGGATGCCTCTTTAACAGGTTTATGCGGCCATTTTGGTGCCATGGTGTATTCTCTGGCCATACCTTTTTATGAAGGTTTTATGAACTATACTATTTTACACCTAGAAATTCTTTACATAGTGGTGGCTGCCAAGATATGGGCCACACAATGGTCCAACCAAAAGATTCAATTTTGGGGGGGATAATACGGCAGTGTTGGAGGTCCTAATCACTGGTAGAACGAGAGACACAATACTGGCTACATGTTCTTGAAATCTTTGGCTCATTGCAGCCATGTTTAATATTGACTTCATATTTTCTCACATCCCTGGTGTCCAAAATACTGTGGGGCTGACCTCCTCTCTCTTTGGAAAAATCCCCCCCCCACTCCGTGTCACAACAATGGTGGAAACCTTTCCAGCACTACCCAATGATCCACTTTTCAGCTTAACTCGTAAAGCGGGCTTGGTCCCCCTTACAGATTCAGTGGCCAGAAAACACCTAAAAACATGTCCAGGGCCCTTAGATTACCGGCTTCCCTGACTGTTAATGCTTTCAGGAGAGCTGGGGCCTTTTAGGCCTTTCACAATAGCGTTCCACTGGAATTTATCAAAAAATATGGCACGTGGAAGTCAGATGCCATTCATACCTACCTTGTTTCCACTCCTTCTTTGTCTTCCCCTGTTTCACAGGCCTTTGCTGCCTCTCTCTACTTGTTCCCACTTGGTGCGTGGGTGCCTACACTAATTTCCTTTAGAATTTTACAAAATCTCTATTCTCTAAATTTAACCATTTGCCATCCACTTTTTAATGTTTTATTTACTTATATGTGGTATGGCCTTCCTCTAACTAGTGGAAGTAACATTTTATAATCTTTATCTCTATTCGCTCAGTTTAACCATTTGCCATCTACTTTTCAATATTTGGTTTACTTATATTTTGTATGACTTTCATCCATGCACTGGATTAACATATAATAACATTTATCAGCCTTTTTCAATACTAGGCTTACTTATATGTGGCTTGGCCTTCCTCCATCTATATACCCTAACTTGATTAGATACACTGTCTCCACTGGTTGCATACCCTCACTCTTACCATGGCCTTTAGTCCATTGGTTCCGGACTTTGCCCTCTTTTTGCTTGACCTTTCTTCTTCCAAGGGCAAGACAAATTGCTTGACCTTGAAAACCAAATTAATTTGACCTCTCTTTCATATCTGGCTCATATCGTGAGGTCCTGCAACCAGTGGATTCTCAAGCAAGTTCAGTAAATTATATTGTTTAAAATCTGTGGTAATTGAAAATAAACAATTGTATAAATGTGTATATAAAAAGTCATTTTGGTAGATTGAATAGATATTTAAACCCATTGCTGCCTTTTACTGTGTTGTATTGGACGTACTGGGGACTGACATACTGTTTTTCGTATGATGTGACATGGCAAGAAAAAATAACAGTAGGCCATATAACTTTAACTGAATGATGAGGTCATGTTTTTATGTATAAGTATTGTTTTTCATGTGATAAACTTGATTACTAAAATATTTCAGACCGCACATATGTAGTATATGGAACCGTGGGAAATATTGGCCCAGTGATAATACCCAGATAGAATAGAAACATTTATATAGCGCAAAATTGATGTAACATCATCTAATGAGCTTGAGCTCAAAAAGGGAAAGTCCAGGGATGTATCAGGTCGAGATCCAAAATTAGCGCCTGCCAGGGAGATGTACTATGGTGGAGGATATGCTAGTCTAACAAATAAGTCTTTAGCTGGCTACGAAAACCTGTTATTGTTTGCTGTAATTGTATTGATTGTGGGAGTCTGTTCCATTCTGTGGGGGAAGCCATTGCAAAAGCCCGCCTACCAATGGCCTTTTTGTGAGAGACTGAGGAAAGAGAAAGACAATTTCCATGCATTAAACAACTGGTTTTGATCAAGGATGATAGGTATATGGGTTGAGAGAATTTGATAGCCTTGAAAGTAATTAGATTGTACTTAAACAAGATGCGGTATGTGATAAGGAGCCAGTGTAGTCTTTGAAGAAAGGGAGTGACATGGCTAGTTCTATCAAGTCTAAAAACAATTCTACAAAGGGCATTTTGAATCTTTTGGAGTTTAGCTACATTGTATTTACTTACACTATAAAGTATGGAATTGCAGTAGTCAAGACGACTGCTGATCATTGAGTTTGCAAGCAAAGCTGCAGTCTCCACACTGAGGAATTTACGGATGCGTCTTAGGTCCTTAAGGTGGTAGTAACAGGCACGACACATATTGGTTATGTGGCTGGTAAAGGTGTTTCTGGAGTCAAAAGTAACACCTAGGTTCTTGACTGTATCGGTAGGGGAGATAGAATTTCCAAGAAGTTGAGTCGGGAATTTGTTGGCTTGTCTATTACCAATGATAATAAATTCAGTTTTCTCGGGGTTGAGTTTAAGTTTCACACCAGCCATCCAGTTTTGGACACATGTGAGACACTCAGTAAGCCCGGCAAAACTGGAATCAAAGTTCCTATGGTCAAGTACTAGATATATTTGGGTGTCATCAGCATATAGATGGTGGGTGACATTGAAATTGGAAATGATATTATTGAGAGGGGTAGTATAGAGGGTAAAATGGAGGGGGCCCAGGACAGAGCCGTGGGGCACACCATATGGGAGTGAAAAAGCATCTGAAAAGCTATTATCTAGTTTAACCTTCTGTTTGCGGTTTGAAAGATAGGATTTGATGAATCATAGACAAATCGGCATTTTGCAGATATCATTATAGAAGTTGTCACCCTTATGAAACAAACAAAACATGATCACAAAGAATTATCTGCCATTATTTGTCATTAATAACTAATACATGCTCCTCTGATGTACTGTGCATACTAAATATCTGTCAATCTAAGAGTCTGACATATAAAGAAGATTAAGTGCTACAAAAGTACTCTAATTGCATTACATTTTAGTTTTTAACCTGGGGGCTGACTTGCCCAGGACCGAGTTTTTCAGGGGGCCGATTTGCCGAGGGTCGATTTGGCAAAGGGCCGAATTGTCCAGTTCCTGGATTTGATCCACCTCAACACAGTGCCATCAACCCCAAACCAATCCCTGAGGGAATTAAAGAGAATGTCATGGTCGATAGTGTCGAATGCCGCTGAGAGGTCCAGCAATGTGAGTGCAACAGCCTTACCAGAGTCCATCGAAGCAGCAATGTCATTCTGGATTTTCAGGAGTGCTGATTCTGTCGAATGGAGTTTCCTGTAGGCGGATTGGTTGACATTGGAGAGCCCCTCACTATTGATATAATTATTTAACTGTTTAACTGTTTAGCCACTACTTTTTCAATCAGTTTGGAAATAAAACTGAGGTTGGATACCGGTCCGTAATTTTTGAGGAGATTTCTGTCTAAATTAGGTTTCTTGAAAAGGGGGGTGACATGTGGTTTTGAAACAGTTTGGGAAGCTCCCTTCTCTGAGTGAGAAGTTTATAATATTGGTTATTGGAGTGACCAAAATGTCGGCACACTCTTTGACTAGTAGATATAAATATTCTGCCTAATTGCACGTGAATTGAAAATGATGTTTTTTCAGATAGACATTTTTATGTTAAATAAATCAGACACAGAGCAAATTACTGTGATTAATTTGAGAATTTATGTCAGAAACCTTAACAGAATGAAAACTACATTCCCCTGGCAGACACTATGAATTATTAGCAATCACCAGTTAAATTAGTTCTTGTAAAAATGGAAAATTTTGTATGTTAGGTTATGTTAATTGATAGGTCATCTTCTCAAAATCAAATCAAGTATTTTATGCTTGAATGTGTTTTTTCTGAGGAGTTGTTAATAGTTTTGGTCGAATTGCAGAAGCCAATTTGCTGCTATTATTACTGTCTGACAGGCAACTGATGTAGCTAACACAATAGATAATCGTGGCAATTATACAAAAATACAGAGGCCGTATTCAAAAAAGGTTTTGGTCAAGTCTTAGACTTAATTAAGTTGGCTATATTTGTATACAAAAGACCTTTCATGAATACAACTAAGACCTTTCGTGAATACGGCCCAAGGTGGTTCGAATTCGCTAGAATTCTCATAAAAAGGAAGAAAAGTTTGGTCACATGATTAAAAGATTTCCAGACTTCTGTATTGTTCTACATTGTTTTGTGACTGTCCTTAGATTATGCTTCAACAAAACAAGATTATACTTGAACAAGAAACTAGTGTACCAGTGATAAGTTGAACATCAGGTTGTTGTTTTCATGAGAAAGAGGAACAAAAGAAGAGGACTGAAGACAAAGGGGGGAGAATGAGGAATCCACCAAGAACATTGAAGATTTACTTTTTGCAGATATTCGCCATTAAAATTTGCCTCTGTCTCACCTGGGTATAAGCTGCAATGGGCAAAAAGTGAACACTTAAAGATATTTATGATATTTTATTGAATCAGTGTACAAAGTACTGCTGTTTCAATTTTACTTTAATTTTATATCTTATATGTGTATTTCCATATCACATTTAAAATATTTGTTTAAATATTTTATTTTCTTTATTCTCACCAGAATAAGATCAATAAAAATGCGACAGTGTGAAGTAGTCCAGGAACACTTAAACGGAAACATAAAAATGTCTGCTATGTCTACGTTCCCGTGAATGTATAAAGTAGCCTTTTGTAAAATCTGGGGCAAAGTTATTAATTATTTGTTTATATTACCACTTTTTTAACAGAAGTGTATTTCCACTTGAGAAAAAAATATAGTAGATGATATAAACTGCAAAAAAAATTTGTTATTATTATCAGCTATATAATCAAACATAATACAGTTAGAATCCACAAACCCATATGATATTTGACGCATTTAAATCATCTGTTTCTTTGTATAAGTAATATTGAAAATGATATTAATTGCGCAACACACAATAATTTTTGTCTGGTCAAAAGACATCTGCTGATGTGTTTTGTTTATTCACAGTATTGTAGTGGTATGACCACACTCACCCGTGAAGTAGGAGATTCCAGTACCATCCGCTTGCCCTGCATTGGTGGCCAGGCCATTGTAAAGCATGCATTTAACTCCAACAGGTGACATAACTTCCGTCGTAAATGAGAAACACTGACTGCAACTGGAACAGTATACAGCACATCCAGAATCTGAATCTGCATACATCTCATCTGCTAAAGCTATACCTGTAACACTGGAATTACTCCGCTTTAAATAGCCTTTCAGTGTCGGTTTCCACAGGACCACATCCTCAGTGGAATTGGTGGCATTTATAGATAGTACTGTTATGATAAACAAATGCAGAAAATATTTGATTGCAACCATTTTATTGCCAATAAATGCACTGTTAGAATTGACACATTTATATATAAGGTAAAAAACTATGAAAATGACGACAATGTACAAATCAGTTATTTGAATCATGTAAATCTATTGTATAAACTTTGTGTGTACTATCTGTGTGGTCTGGGTGAAGTCCAAATTATAAATTAAATAATTCCATTCACAAATAGAACAGAATGCAGGATCAATTATACCCATTAACAATGTTTGCATGAGCATTACTCCATTCATAAAAGTTAATTGGTTAGAGCTGGTTTCTTTGGTTTTAATAGTTAATATAATTAATGGCATGGTCTTACATGGTCTTACAAATGTTCATTTCTTGTTGAAGCATATTTACAAAGGCTGACTGTGACGAATCAAACATAGAAGTGTTAATCAGTTTATGGGTCTAATTTTGGTGAATTTTTGACTTTGAACCTCCACAACACAAAGAGAATTTCATATATTTTTAATACTAATAGCTGGAGTAATAGATGTGTTATCCGTTTATCACCTTGCCAAATATTTGCCCACTTGTATTTATGCAAATATTAAAAATGTTATTTTGTTTGTGTCTAATTGATGAAAACCTTTCCTACTAGACATTTTTCAACTTTGGACGTTTCCCTCGCCTTGGCAGTTAGTTTTGCTTCATTTGCATACAATCTCCTGGTCACTTTTGTAAAAACCCAGGGACAAATTATGCTAATTAACCAGACCATGTGCAAGCAACATTAAAGTGACTTTTTCTGTTGATACAGAAGGGGCATGCTCGATCTGTCTACATCCAAATTATATTGTTTGACTTTACCTATTACAAACTTATGTATATAAAAAAATAACCAAAAGGCGACCCTCATCATCATAAACTTTTATGTGCTTTCTTGTTTTATGATAAAATAAAGGTATTTCCTTATTGTTTATGCATTGTCATTATAATTGTATCCCCGGACGAAAGTCGGCAATACTTTGGATTCAGTACAGTCATGCCGCCGCCACCGCCGCTGCCGCCGCAGAGATTTTCTTTTGGACGCGATAACTTAAAAAATGTTTTAGTTAGACCTTTCAAATTTGGTATGTGGGTATATATTGGCAATGCCACAAACACTATTGTTTTGTGACCTTGACCTTCAATTTCAAGGTCACTGGTGGCCTCTTAAAGGTCAGATTTTGGCCATTTTTTCACATTTGGCCCAGTTCTCATATACAAAAAGTTAGATCATCCTATGGTTGGTATATATAATACATATATATGTCCTCTATAAGCATGCAGAAATTTGGCCTTGAAGCTCTTCATTGAAGGTCATCCACAGGTCATCCAAAGTACCTGACTGAGGCCATTTTTGGCCTTTTTGGAGATATTTTCACTCTTATTGCTGACTATATTACATGGAAACTATTGAAAAAAAAATGGCTTTGGAGGTTGAGTACATGATGGAGTACCAGTATCCAGACTTACTGGTTACAGAGGATTGTTGGTTACAGAGGAAATCTGCGGTTTCCACAGTTATGGACAGGAAGAAGGCAGTTGTTTCATATAAGCCTATGCCTGCTGAGATGTAGTATAATTCACCCAGTTCTGCCAGCTCTAATGAGTTTTCGCAGAACTATGGAGCCAACAGGAACTGGTTACAGAGAAATTCTTATACCAGTCATTGGTCTCGGTGACATGACTGTCTCAACCTACCAGACCAGTCAGCCAGCCTACTGTCAGGACCTCCTAGCTGGTCGAAAGTGATTATAGATAAGAAGACTTTTCCAACAAGATTTGTCCAACTACCTGTCAGACTTATCTTATCAGACCCCACACCAGCCAGTTACTGGTCCCGGTGAGGTGCCAAACTCAACCGGATTGGTCAGCCTACTGCCAGCAAGAAGTCTGCTGTATCAGTTACTGTGGGGTTCATCAAGTTTTTCTTACAGGTTCCAGTGAGATACAGTGATCCACCCTCCTAGACTGGCCACCCAGCTTGCCTTTTACCCAGCCTGTGAGCAGTGTCAGCTGACACCAGGGCCCTGAGTCTCCAAACTCAGCCTTCCCCTCAAGATTATAACCCATTTGCCGGTTTTCACAACTCAAGCAATGGTAAATTTATCTGTTAATCAGACCAGGGATCATAGTTCTCATAAATGGCTATTAGTGTTTTCCACAGTGGGGTTGTGTGGGTTACTGACACCCATACAGAAGTAAGTCCACTTAGGTCGCCTCCACATGAGGCCGATACAGTGGCACTTGAAGAACAGCTGAAGGGTACTAGACTAACTAGAAAAAGTGATCCCAGTTCACTCCAGTCCATCTAAAATGGTGGTTGTAGGATGACAAATGTGCTTCAAGGTCAACCATTACACCTAATTAAATATGCTCTGCAAATCCTTACAGATGCATCAAGAAGGGTGAGTGCTCACTTAGGGGAACACACTGCAAGGGGAACCTGGTCCCTTCCAGAAGCAAGTTACACATAAAGTATCTGGAACCAAGGCGGTCTTTTGGTCCTAAAGGAGTTCCAAGACCTCTGCTTGAATCTTATTGCTACCATAGCTACGGACAACACCATGGTGGTTGCCTATTTAAGGGGGGAAGTAAGTCGGGCCCTCTTTGTGCCCTACTATAGAGAATCCTGACCTGGTGCTCTAGCAAAAATTCTCAAGCCCGACACATGCACGCTTCAACCATGTCCCATCCGGGGATACACTGCGTCGAGATGCAATGTCTAGTTAATATAATTACTTTTGTAACAGTAAGTTGATAGTTTGAACAAAAAGGTCATTTTTTAATGAGGTTGCTTGTGAAAATACTCTTTGACACATTTATTTTCCCCACAAAGTCACCAAGTGCAAAACCCATAAAATCTAATATTGATAGTGTTGCCAGTATAATTTGTAAATAAACAAATCAAACAGAAATTTAACTTTTCATTTAGACAGAGAAAGTTAAAATATTACTTAGGCTTTAAATATCATAAAATGTACATACATGGAGCACAGATGCTCTTTAAAATATCGTACTATATGGTGTAGATAATGTATGGAAAACAAATATATTGCCATTAAAGGGAATCAGGGGCCACTGTGGCAGAGTGGTAACACTCTCACCTCCCACCTCTGAGGCCATGGTTCGGTTCCTGGCACCGCCTCAAGTGGGAAAGCTGGTAGTTGCTTGCCGTTGGTCAGCAGTTTACGGTATAAAACCCTGACGAACTGTATGTACTGGTTTCCTCTGCCCTTCCAACTACCGGTCATGATATGACCTGTACAGTGTTGAAAGCGACGTAAAAACCCAAATAAATAAATTAAAGGGAATCAAACATGACTATGTGTTAATAGTATCAAAGCTAATATATGTCATGGAGTTCACCCAGCCAACATAAATACAAATGCAAAGAAACAATCTAGATAAAAGTATTTGAATACTGAAGAGATTATTGTAAAATAATAAGAAATGAAATTACAAAAAGGTATTGGTCTTCACTAAGATTATCTTCTTGTTGTAAAAATAATATCCCTGTTCCACTGTAGCAAGTTTTCATACTGACTGCCCTGATCATGTTGGCTATTATCATTGGGGACAATCAAATACATTAAGGATGTTTCAGTAAGCATTTATTTCCCAAGTTGTTGTAACTTATATTTTTGGTTTTAGGGCTGGGAACTGGACAAAATGGATTTTTGCCAAATCGGCAATCGCCCCCCTGAAATCTTGACCATGTAAACTTGGCCCCCAGTTTGAAACAATCAATAAATGTAATAAAAGATTACTTTTTGAGTGCTCAATATCCTTCATATCGTTTCATGATGATTTTGGATGTTTTAATCAATGCCATTTATGGTCTGTCATTTGCTCACTTGTTTAGTTAAAGTTATGAAAAGTGCAATTGGTTTGATGGAGATTAAGTGCTATAAAAGTTTTATTGAATCATATATTAGGTTAAACCCATATCTTCTGTTCATCACCATAACACTTTTATGATTTTTTTTGCCTTTTGTTTAACAGAATCTCTTTGAAAGCACAATAAATTTCTAGGGCCAATTTGACGAATGTATTTTATCCTGTGGGCCAATTGTTTTCTGAGGTCCTATAAGATTAAAGTATTTTATCTTGGGATCAATCTGGTGGGTGCCAGTTTGATAAAAACGCCGATTTGTCTATGATTCATTAGGACCAATCTGTTCTGTGATAACGTCTTATGTTGTCCAGATTTTCCATGATGCAACAAATCTTTCCCAAGAGTGACTGCAATTCAGTGTTACCAGAGTTCTTTTATCAATTGTGGTAGTCATGGAGCAGGTCATAAGTTCCATATTTTCTTGGTGAAAC
The DNA here is from genome assembly GCA_964017235.1 of Sabellastarte sp. h YS-2021. Taxonomy (NCBI): domain Eukaryota; kingdom Metazoa; phylum Annelida; class Polychaeta; order Sabellida; family Sabellidae; genus Sabellastarte; species Sabellastarte sp. h YS-2021. The sequence continues at coordinate 31,138,600 of OZ024937.1, read as the reverse complement.
CAAACTTTTTATTTTAGGAAAATTAAACAGATTATTTCAGTTTTACCAGTTCTCCCCCAATTTTAACATTGGTTGTGTCTAAAGGTCAATCACAAAAGTGGAACAGGGGTATTCCTATTGTTTATTAGAGTTTGCCTTGATTAATCTGTTCATGGTTTACCTTTTGTTACATTTGGCTTTGTGTTTTATATAGCTTACTTCAAAATTCTATTGGTTTATATGGTGCATTGAATTAGCGTAATGTTAGCTGACACCAAATTAACATGAATTGTCCCTCGATGTTTCTCAAAGGTAACCTGGAGAATCTCCACTTAAATCATAACCAGAGTGTACAACTGAGTGTACAAAACTAACTACCTAGGTAGGGAATCTCCACAGCTGAGAAATGTCTATTCACAAAGATTCTTATTCTTAGAATCATACTTATTCTCAGAATTTTTCTAAGAATGGCTTTTTTTCTTAGAATTTTTCTAAGAATAAGAAATTGCTATATGCACAACAGTCTTATTCTTGACACTAGTATTGCATCCAAATACAGAAAGTCACTTTCTGGGCCTGTTTTCACAAAGATTCTTAGAATTTTGCTTTGATTACTCTTAGTCTAACCTGTGCACACATTAATTTTTACTTCCATTCTTAGAATTATTCTTAGCTAAGAATTGTTTTATGACTAGGGTTTTATTCTAAGAATAAGAAACTTCTTAGCATAGAATTTTTCTTAGACTTAAGTGTATTCTAAAAAAATCCTAAGAATCTTTGTGAATACAGACCCAGAAAACTCTGTGGTACAATAAAAAGGTATACAAAACCATAGTAGAAAAATCCAGTAAGATAAAACCATAAGGGGAGTGGGAAAACCCCAACTAACAAAACATAACACACATAACATTATTCAACTGAAGAACAGTTCTCCAAGTCTTTTAATAACTTGCAATCAATTTTCAGCACTAGAGGACATAATTTAATGTACACAAGCAGTAAACGCCACATAAAATATAGTGTAATATAATAGAAGAATCAGGTGAAAGTTCAAATTTATAACTTGAAAAGGGTGTCTTAGGAAAGTCCTACATTAAAAGGTTGAGGTTGAGAATGGCAAGGAACAAAGTCATGAAAAAAGTTTTGTCTTCTGAAAGGGGCATGTTTGCTTCCCATGCCCTTCTGCTTCTGTATTTGAAAACAGGGTGCAGTTGCCCGCTGAAAGGGTGAGTGAGTTTAAAAATCAGACATTCCAGGACATAGAAAGGATGAACACAGCTGGTTGCCCAAGTCAGATCTTACAGCAATGACCCTAGTTTGTAGAAAATCAGATATGATCCAAACATTTAAGTACAAGTGGATCAGCACTTAGGCGAGTTGGCAGATATATCTCAAACAGGTATTTCTAATGAGGTCAAATCACAAAGAGGTGGTCAGGTCGAGGTTCTGGTTCAAAACCGGGTTAAGTGGCCCCACAAGTTTGTGTTGGCTGAGTGTATCAAAGAGCGTATATCATATGACCAGCTCACTATGACCCAATGGATGGCTGGCTTTTGCCGCACCATGAGAGACAAAACTGATCAAAATTTGAGAAGTCACATGTTGAACTATTTCATTGACCATTTGGATGATGCACAAGATTTCACATTGACTGCAGCAAAGGCCAGATATGCAGTACTCCTCTGTTGTATGGAGCAGGGTGAGGTCACAGGTTATGATCAAGTTGATCAAGTTGACCATATTGACCGTATCAGAAGGATGAATGCAGAAACAAACATGTAGTAAGTAACCCCAAATAACACAATTAGACCTAGTAGAACGATGCCTTGTCAGTTTTTTAATCAAGGATCTTGTTCCCATAGTGCCACACATGAAACTAAGGGTGTGTTGTATAAACATGTTTGTTCCTTCTGTTTTACTACTGCCAGTAAGACTTTCTCACATTATGAATCAGAGTGCAGAAATAAAAATAAAAATGCTTCAAATACGAGGAAGCCAGGGCATGAGTCATTTTGGTATTCATGCCCATAGACCTAGTTATATTTTTACCTCTAATAAGGATGAATGCAACCTTAGGCTTGAACTGGGGGCTGCTAAAGCCATCTGGTCCCACTGGCTTAGAAGGAATAAAGCTATTTTCACAAACACTGATAACAGGACATATGCTCAGGTAGTTAGTTAAAAAGTCTTTCCTAACCCTATAGACAGTCCAAGTGGTCTTTCCAAATGGGTCCCTACTGCAAAGCCAGTTTGTGATAAACCCTGATTCATACAATTGCAACACCAATCCAAGGAGTCGCACATATTCGAAGTGGCCTTTACACAATAAAACGGACCATGTGAACGAGGTTGTTCCTTTGAACAACAGATTTCAAGTCTTGACTATACACACAGATACTTCAGATGAGCAGTAAAGAAATAGAGGTAAAGTTTGGCTTTCCCCTAAGGAATTTTTTAGAATACTTTCAGGTCAGCTCAATGGTACAGAGATACATTAATGACTATAAACATTTATAGTCCATTCATCCCACATCATATATCCCTGTTCTTCCAATGTCAGCAAGGATGTAGAAATATCTACAATAAGGTAAAGACAAAGGAAGAAGAATGCAGGTAAAGGGCTAAATGGAATAATGATCCTGATATACATATAGACAATAAGACATGGAGAAGAGTATTTTATCTTATATTTAATGTTGAACAGGATAATAACTTGGTCTGGTTTCAGTATAAGTTGATAGATAGAATACTTGGTACAAACAGTCAACTGTATAAAATGTCCATTGAGAAATCAGACAAATGTAGATTTTGTCAATCTGATTCTGAAACATTTATGCATCTCTTTGTGAAATATCGACATGTATTAGAGTTATAGAAAGATCTAGAAAACTGGATATACTCCAACTTGGGGAAATTAATAAATTGTTCACCCATGGATATAATCCTAGGATACTTACACAGGGACAATCAGTATATTCCAATCAACACCTTAATTGCTACTACTAAATACTATATCTTCAAAAGTGCTATAAATACAATGTTCCAAATATAATTGGGCTTAAAAATAAATTAAAGAGAAAATATGATGAACAATTTTATGTTCAATCAGAATGTTAATATAGAGAAAAACCTTACGCTAGTTGGGGGGGGGGGGGGGGGGGGGGGTTAACAGACTGTTTGAATAAATCCATGAATTCATACGAAATATAAGGCTATTATCCTTTCATCAGACATGTAGCCTTGCAGTGTTAACATATTTAATGCAAACGGTAAAATTTTGTTAAGAGCTTTTTTGTAATATGTAACATTATTTAAATTTTATCAATAAAAAATTTTAAAAAGAAGATACTTCAGATGCGGTACTTGATAACACGCTTGTAAACACATCATTGCAGGGGAAAAACTGGGCTTGTAAACAACACATTGTTGAGACAAAAACTTCGGATACATTTATTGATAAACTGGATCCGACTTGTGTTGTCGACTCAATGTGTTTATAAGTAAGTAGTACTTGTACTTCACTCACTCCCGTTAGTGATAATACATCTCTACTTAACTTTTCTACTGATACCACTGAGCTTTCCTGTTCACTGAAATCCCATTATTGAGAAAACACAAGTCCTTTCTCTTAACCGAATGCAGCTGAGAGTTTTCACTTGATTGACATTAAGGCTAATGCAGGTTCTGTAGAATCTATGTACTCCAATACTGGCATACCTTTAGATATATGGCAAAACGTTTTCAGTGCCTTATCAATGTTGGTGGGTCACATAATATAAGTGGGTATAAGTGGTAGTATAAGTGGGTCCCTACCCATATTGATCATACAAAGTATAATCAGGATATCTAGCACTTATGATTTATTTTTAGACACTGATGCAACCACAGCCCAGCTGTCTACTAGGGCCTCTGCCAGGTTGCTTGATACTTTTAGGCCTGCAATACAGAATGCGTATGCACAAATGTTTCATGACTCCCTGGGCTTCCCTGGTGGCGACTGGGCTCTCTGTTTATTAGATCACACTACGTTATTAGCCTTCATAGAATTCCTAGTGCAACAAGATTTCTCTCTTTCCAATATAGTTAATTACATGGCTGGCATCAGATCATATTTTATTGTACATGGCCTTGATACTGCTCCCTTCAGGGATGATAGGTTGCACTTGTTTCAAAGATCTTTGAAGTATACAAGAAAATTTTCACCAAAAACTACTTTCGTAGTTGATACTGATCTGTTATTGCGTATTTTATCAGTCACTGAGACCCTACAATTTCCCTGCATCTTCAGAGCTCTTATGTCCTCTGCTCCTTTTTTCGACTTCCCAATATCTTGCCCCATACCACTGGAAATTCTCCTTTATGCCCTTTTCATACCATTCAAACCATGTTTTTGGCTATTCCAGACTCCCCCAATGACCATTTGTTCCAAATTCCCAAAGGTGGGGCTTTAGTCCATCTTACTGACTCTGCAGCCAGAAAAGCATTTAAAGAAGGTCTCCACAATCTTACAGTTGCGACCACTTTTAACATTTCATTTATTTTGAAAATCCGATACTACCTGGGCTTTTCAACATGGGGTTTTCAAAATATTATGTCCCATGATACTTGGACCTCCAACTGTGTCTGGTGCTATGTATCTACCCTACCTCAGCACCTGTCGCCAGTTGCTGTCATCTTCAAACAGCACCTACACATTTGATTTTTGTTTGTTGGGGCTTCTTGCTTTACAAAAAATTTGACATAGTTCCCCCCACAGCTTATCCCAGGCGCCATGTGGTGAACACTTGCCTGTTTCTATTTCAAAATTCCATTCTAAGTTGTTTAAATTAAAATCTATGTAGTTTAGGGTGTAGATACATCATTACACTATTATACCCATGTGCTGTATTTTGACCTCCAATTTGACCTTTGACACTCAATCCGTGAGTGTGCAATAGAAAATTGTGTAAAATGGAAGGAATTTTGTAACTAGACATTTGGGTGTCCAGGGGATCACGCCTGGTGGTCACCTTATTTGTAGGTTTAGTTATTACCTGTGACATAATTACTTGACCCCTCCTGCCATTGGTCAGTGGCTTGCCGCCCTTGGCCTCCAGCCTCCATGCTGTCACTTTGACATTGGACACAGAGCAGTCAGCACCAAGAAATTTTCCTTCCCTGGCCCCTCCCTCTTGTCAGTATCAGATTGCTCTTGCTGGTTTGTTCAGTTTCAGATGCTCCTGGTGCTGAGATGAGCCTGGTCTTGTGCCACTGGTGGTCTGCTCCTCACCTCTACTGACCTGTGCCTGGGGTGGTGGTCTTCACTTTCGCACTTGGTTCCTCCACCTGCCTACATTTCATGCCTCCACTTCCGTTGACGCCTGTGCTGCATATATTATGATTTAACTGCTGAGCTCTGTCCCCTGGATGTGCCTCATTCCATATACTGGACAATGGCCTGTTGCCTACTGTAGATGGCCAAATTATATTCTGGTGCCTAAGTTCTGTTGCCAGTCACTGTCGCTTCATCGTACTATACCTTCATCAACTGTATGTGCAGATGCAGGACATGACAGCCACATTCCCAACTGTGGGCAGTTCATACAGAATGATATCTAGAAGGAGATCTTGGAATGGCTACTGTATCCTAACATCATCAGTGTCAGTTATGGTCTTCATTGATGTGTACCTTTCCTGGTGGGAGCCATTGATTTCCAAACCTGGAACTGTGTTCTCACTTTTAGTACTCAGATCAGTGACCTGGGTTCTTCCATGGATCTGTGCTGGAATTTTCCATGGTCATGTTGTTATTAGGAACTGTCAGTGCGTGTTTTTTTGCTGTTGACAGAACCATTTATCTCCATTATGCTACCATGTCTGGTGGAGGAACCTTACCAAGAGTTCATTTACAAGTGTGTTACCAAATTTCATGGCCGTATTTTCCTGGTTGCAATTCACCTCTGTGATGCTAACCTTCACTTGGGACTGATTGAAAGTGATAATGGCCACAGGTCAGCTGTCAATTATGGATGGTGGCTGAGAAGGACTGCATCATGATTTGGGGTACGTTATGATCTACAAGTGTACTTTATGATCAGCATCTTTACATCATGGTAGGAGTGCTTCTGGATATGATTGTGTATATAGTATGGAGTGTATGGAGATTGTATCAAAAATGATACAACTTGTAAACTGTGTCATATGCCTCGTGAAGATCTAGGAATGTGACAGGACGCTCTTGTTACATGGATGTTAGGTTCCATGGTTGATATTATTACTATTAACTTTGTGATTAATACATGTTTGTGCTTAGGACCTGTGAATTCAACATCTTCAGGAACTTTATGGTTGCTACTCTTCCATGGACTTAAGTGGTATTACATACTTTTATACATCTATTATTTAGCGGTCTGGCACTGTTATGCTCATATACCATGTCATGGATTCCTCTACAAGATGCTGGATGAACTCTAGGGGTTTTGATTTTTATTGTTAGATGGACTCTAGGGCTCTTGGTTTTTTATTGATTTTAATGCAACAAATTCTTTTAGCTTCTTATCTTATAAATTTTCATGTTATCTATATGATGATTCATTAGACTACTGTTATATGTAACATTATTACACGTTTGTGTAGATGCCATGTAATGAATCGTTCTATACAATGTTGGATGTATTCTAGAGTTCTCGATTTATGATTGCATCCACTCTAGGGGTCTTGATTTTTATTGACTTCTTAATCTGGCTATTTTAATTGCTTATTTGTTTTAGGCATCCTTATGTCACAATTTCCTTATACGATTTGGGATTTACTGTAACACCACGTATATATCATGTCAACCCTGTACAGTTTCTTTGTATATATATTGGGAGGACATACATTCATATTTCAATCTGACCTCTGAACTGGTGACCTCTGACCTTTTGAGTTAGCCTTTTACTTGGGCTTATCTCATTCCCCCTTTGACCCTTGACTTGCTGACCTCTGACCTTTGTGGTCTCCCTGTGCCTTGGCCTACTTGTCCTTCCATCCTTATGTCATGTTTGGGGGGTTTCTCCAGGGGCCATTGGTCTGGTGGCTTTGGTCCGGGTTGGGATCTCATCTTGTCCTGCATGGGTCTGAGCTTATTGAGGGGGGGGGGGGGGGGGGGGGGGGCTCTTCGCCCAGACTGGTAATTTACTTGATTGGTGTGAAGGTCCCACTTTTTGTGGTTCATGGATTTGACCTCTCCTTGACATGGATAACCTGGTGTTAGGTGGGGTATATCTTATTTGAAGTTGTATAATGTTATGTGTATTATTTGGTTCATGTAGTCATGTGTACATACATATATACATACATATGAATAATTTTACAAATCATTTAGTAGCCACATTTAATCTGTTAATGTATAATAATAATTTTAATCCCAATTTGTGTTTTCTTGCTTGGGGGACCTCTGGGGAGTGATTGTTTTATAAACCTTTAGAGACAGAGTCAGCTACATGTGGTCAAAATAATATTTTTTCTACACTTAATAAATGCAAAGATTATTATATCATGGAATATACTATGATCATACACAAATAATGGTCTTGTCAATAGTACAATGATGTGATTTTGTAGGGCATTAAAGATTTTTACAGGCATGCAGAGGTCAAATCTCATAAATGTTATTAGTTTGTTTTTAAGTAAATATTTTTCACGATTTGTTGCTTTTGAAAATATTTTAAAATATCCTTGATGTACTTATATATTCTACATACCATTGTAAAGATACTTTCAAGCTGCTCATTGTCCTTTTTGTTTTATCAAAATTAGTCAGAATAATAAGGGAGATATGGCACTTTGAAATTTTCAAGTGGGAGCAAACGAGAGACATCATATGAAAAAAAACATGCATGAATATTATTAATCTCAAAATAGGCGGATAATGAAAGAACCTTTGCAAATATGGTGTTTTATGGACCTTCAAAACATTAATGAGCTAGGGGGAATGCCTGCCTATCTAATAATAATTATTAATTAACAAATGCAACTAGATTGTTACTGGTTTTCAAAATAGTGAATGTTATTTAAGTATGCAGTTTTGGCTGTAATTATGCAGCTTCTGATAGTGTCAGTATATAAATATCTTGAAAAGTATGTTCCCAAAACTCAGTTTATGTCACCATTTTTTCAATGTTGTCAAATTTAATAGCACTCTTGATTATCCAACGATATTCAACAATCAAAAGTACATTGTAGTAGATGTGTTTTAAAACAAGTTGATGTTTAGATGAACAGACTAATATTGATTGCTAGCTTTAGTTGACAGTGACATCTGACGGTGACAATTTACAACACAACTATTCAAAACACACTGTAAAAGTTTTGGCCATTTCCATATCAGCCCCAACCCATCCTTGGCCAAGCAAACAATACACTTCGAAGCACTTTCTTGATTTACTGTATCAGCAATTATATATGTGTAAATCTATTTATATTTACAGGTTACAATTTCATAAACACAAGTTATTATGGTCCATAAACGTAAATACATCCACAAATGTATACATGCAACCACATACAATACAATACCACAAATTGCCATAAGAGTGGGGAACCAAATTTGAAACCCAAAGAAAAATAGTCTTGCGGGTGAGAGGAGAGGCGGTTGATTCACTGGCTTTAATCAATTTTTCGAGAGTCTATATTGACATTGTATCTCTGCTGACTGGACACAAAGGGTAATTAATTTTACTAACTCCACTTTTTTACTCACACTTGAAAATCCAAACCCCACATATTCTCCGAGACTTTATTTTTTACCAAGTATTCTAAATATGTTATGATTTCATGTAATGATACACCTTCAATTTCAATTTTACTGCATATGCAAAACCCTATACAGTTTCTTAACAGCAATTCAGATCAGCGCATGATCCTGGCTTTCACCACTGAAAAGACTGTGAAGACTCCCGACCTGAAACAAAGTGCAGAGTTTGTTACACACACATTTATATTCCTTCATCAATTTGCAATATATTTTCTGGAACTGCAACCCATATGGGATTTAAGACATGTGTGTGTAATAATGCATACTGTGCTTTAGTATCTTGCAACCTTGACAAGCGGTCAGTCACGTCATTTTGAGTATATGCAAGTATTTGACGTCTATGTCTGCCTGTGCTGCTATCATCCAGATGTTATGTGTACAGGTGCCTAGGAACGGGTCGCTCATTTTGCCCGACATTAGGACTTGTACGGCGGCTAGATTGTAGCATTTTAACTGGATTCTTTCCCTATGCCAATGTGGTGCAAACAGTTTCAACGCCACTAAAAATGTTCAATGTCTCCAGCTGTGTTATAGCCAGGTTCTTGTATCTTTTTTCAATAGGATTATGATATATGAGGTTTTCCCACCTGACCCCAAATCTGGTTAGACATGCGTCCAGCTAAATTTTATCATGTGTTTACAGTAAAAGAATAATAGTGGCACTCTGGCAGACAGGTAGCGGGCGGAGCCTGGGCCGAGCCCACTACCTGTCCGCTATAGTGCCACAGCCTAGGAGGGAATCCTTGACCAGTGATGTCATCAGTCACATAATGGGTGATGGGTAGGTAGTAGGCGGAGCCTAGGGGGAAATCCCTTGACCAGTCACATGACCAGTGACGTCATCAGTCACATGATGGGTGATGGACAGGTAGTGGGCAGAGCCTAAGGGGAAATCCCTTGACGAGTCACATGACCAGTGACATCATAGTGATTGACAGCTGGTAACAATAACAAGGGGGAGAAGATATGAAGATATGGTATCCATGAAGAATATCAATAATAATAATGGTGAAAAATAATTATTTTTTTTTTTTTTTTTTAAATTTTATTTTCTTTTGGTTATACAGTGGAATGTAACACATTAAAAGAAATACAATCTTTTTTCATAACACAAAACTACATTTGCAACAATTATTTTTGAACATAGCTTGCTCTGTGTAAAAGAACACCACATAGAGGTTTGATAATAAAAGGATGTTATCTCAAGACTTACGAGATGCATATTTATATTTACATATGTCTAAGTGCATCAAATAAAAAATCGAATTTTTCCTCGAATACATGTAATTTATAACGTTTGAGGTAAACATTTTTGTCTAAGCTCAGTTTCCATTTCAGAGTGTACTTATATTCATTAAACAATAGATTACTACCATTCCTCTTGCATTTGGAAATGAAATATTTACCAATTAGTATAACATAATTGATAAGATAAAAATGCTTTGGGGTGTAGTTAATGAGACCCAGAAGTATATCTAGAACAGCAAAGTTGACAGATGTATTGAATAATGTACTCAGCCAATCAGATATTTGGATCCAGAAAGTATTCACTTCTTTACAGTAATAAAAGTAATGTTCCAGATTATCTATTTGACCACATAAGATACAGTCAGGAGTTGGTTTTATGCCCCATTTGTGGAGGTTGAGATTACATGTAAATACTCTGTGCATAATCTTATATTGTAGAATTATTAAATAACTGTCCAACAAAATTTTGTAAGGCAGTTGATAGATATTTTTCCAATCGATACCCTCCAGAAATGGATAGAATTCTATCCACTTATCTTGACTATTGGAATTTGATGCAAGAGATCTGTTGAGATAAGCATTTACCTCTGCACTTTTAACTTTGCTGATATCTACCAAACATTTTTCAAGAATCTTTTTATTTTGTGGGTAATCTATTCGTATTTTTGGCAATTTGCTTATTTTAGAGAGCAAACAGCTTATAATTTGGTTATATTTCATGTCATCCACGGTTATACCATATTCATTTTCTAATATTGCTTTACTTTTAACTTTACTTGTAGCTTTATCAAACATATCACCAACAAGGACGATCCCAGCATTTCTCCAGTCTCTATATTGAATATTTATAGGTCTGTTATCTATTAAAATGTTTGGGTTTCCATACAACTCTTCATTCGCAAATTCTTTAATGTTTCGAATATTTGTTGTGAGAAATCTGAACCATGTTTTCAACATACCTTGGTAAAATGGAGTTTTAATATTACTTTTTATTGCAGCATACATCTGCTTTTTAAAAATATTCTTTATGTCTAGTCCCATCAAGTTTTTAGCTAGTATTTTCCATGCGGCATCGATGTTGTTACTTAATCTTTTAATCCACATTATCTTGGATGTGTCAAGTATATTTTTAGCTGTAACCATTTTTATGCCGCCAAATTCTATTGGCTGAATTAGAATGTTCTTAGAGATTAGATGTTTTCTGTCACTCCAAATAAAGTTAGTGAACATTCTGTCCAAATTAATCAGGAATTTTTCACTAAGAGATATTGCTAAAGATAACTGCAAGAGATGTGGAATTGCTAGTGATTTGATAATAATAATTTTACCCCGAAGTGTCAGTGATCTGGCATGCCAGACCTTTAAAATTGTTTCAATAATATTGAGTTTTTCGTTGCAGTTAAGCCTAATCATTTCTTCTGGATCAGTAGAAAACCAACTACCTAAAGTTTTAAATGGTCCCTTTGACCAACGAATACCACTACTTTTTTCTTCAACTATTGATTTGTCATTGTATATCATATATACCTTCAGTTTTATTTTTATTTAACTTTAGTCCAGCGTAGCGATAAAATTCTTCAAAGATATGTACACTTGCTATTACAGCTTGTGTACTTCCCAAAAACAAAGTCATGTCATCAGCAAGCTGGCACAGTTTGATATGGTGATGGTCTACACTTATTCCACGGACTTCTGGTGCTACCCGCAGCATAATTGCCACAATTTCAACAACTAACAAAAACAGTAATGCACTTATGGGGCATCCTTGTCGAATACCTTTAAATAATTTAAAGAATGGGGTTATATGTCCATTATTTGTTACACAGCTTTCAGCATTTTTATACAAAATTGTGACCCAGTCTCTAAAGTTTGGACCAAAACCATTACATTTCAAGACAGATTTTAAGAATTTCCATTTTACAGTATCAAAAGCCTTTTCAAAGTCTGCTAGGAGTATAACACTGGGAATTTTATGATATTTGCAGTAATCTATTATATCAGAGATTAATCTTATGTTTTCCCCACAGAATCTACCTTCCATGTATCCCACTTGATCAGGATTTATAATCTCTCTTAACACAATTTTTAATCTTTTGCTCAGCACCTTTGCTATAATTTTATAGTCAGTATTCAAAATTGTGAGAGGTCTCCAGGATTTTAGGTCTGTGAGGTCCTTGTCCTTTTTTGGTATTAGATGAATTACACCTTGCTTTTGACTGGAACTAAGTTCACCGCGAAGGAAAGAGTTCTGAAAACTTTGATGCAATTGTATACCTATTTCTGGCCAAAAGGTTTTATAAAACTCGCATGGAATACCATCAGATCCAGGAGTTTTATTGTTGGCTAGGCTTCTGACTGCTTCAGTTATCTCATCAATGGTTATGGCTTTGTCACATTCTGCTTTAGCATTATCTGATATTTGGGGAATTTTTATTTTATTTAGATAATTTTGTAAGTCTGAATCCTCTAACTCATTTGAAGAATATAGTCTTGAAAAGTGGTTATATTGGATTTTTATAATTTCTTCAGATTTTGTTATTTTCTGTCCATTGTAGACAAGAGAATGGATACTTTTTGTATTATGATTTTTCTTTTCTAAGTTTAAAAAGTACTTAGTGGGCTTTTCAAATTCATCAATAGCTTTACATCTTGATCTAATAAAAGAGCCATGGACTTCTTTCATACTGATATCTTCAAGCTGTTCTTTAACTTGATTTAATTCATTGATTTTTTCTAAAGTAGGTGCTGTGCAGACAACATTTTCGAGCTCTATTAGCTTTTTATTTAAACTATCTTTAAGTTCACTGACTTTTTTCTTATTGTTTATAGAAAATGTGATTGTTTCTGTCCTGATTTTGCATTTGATAAAGTCCCAAGTCCTAAAGTAGGTGCTGTGCAGACAACATTTTCGAGCTCTATTAGCTTTTTATTTAAACTATCTTTAAGTTCACTGACTTTTTTCTTATTGTTTATAGAAAATGTGATTGTTTCTGTCCTGATTTTGCATTTGATAAAGTCCCAAGTTAAGGATTGATCATTCAGGTTTTTTGCATCATTGATTGCCTCTTCAATAACAGATTTCATGAAGGCAATATACTTTTCATCTTGTAATAGACTCGAATTTAGTTTCCAGAACCCTTTTCCTTGCTTTTGTTTATTTTCTAGGTGTATGGAAATTTGAAGCAAGCTATGGTCTGACTTAATGCTTGGTAATATATCAACCTTATTTATATAATATTCTAAACCACATGAAATCAAAAAGAAATCAATCCTAGTCTGCTTAAAGCCATAACGTGTCTTTTCCCTTCTTGTATATCTGACAGTGTGCGGATTCTTTAACCGCCATATATCTGTAAGGTCAAGAAGTTCTATGAGTTGTAACAGACTCTTGTAATAATGACAGTTATGAGTGTTTTCTATGTTTATATTGAAGTCACCTGCAAGTATTATATTCTCTCCAATATAATGTTCTAAATGCTGTATCAAGTACTCGCCAAAGAGTCTCTGATCATGCTTGTTATTTATGGTCGGTGCGTATATGTTTACAAGAATAATTCTTTTATTGTCTAAAACACAATCTAGTAGTATGAACCTACCAGAACTATCATTCTCTACTTTGGTGATGGTGATGTCAAGATCTTTTGATATCAAGATGGCTACACCACGACTGTTTGATGCGCCATGGGAAAATACAATTTCACCTTCCCAGCAGTTTATCCAATCTTTTTCAGTGTCCGGTGTGGAGTGAGTTTCCTGCAGAAAGCAGATTTGAGATTTTTTTGCAACTAACCACTGAAGTACTGCAAGCCTCTTATGTCTGTCTCCTAAACCTCTGGTATTAAGACTAAAAATATTTATATCAACCATCTTTGATGAAGAATAATACTTCCTTCAGATCGGAAAAACTGAGGTGCACCTTCAAACAAGAGCAAGACTATGATCAAATGTTTCATATGAATTTCTACATAGTATTTTGTCACTATAGCAGTTGGATTTGAGTTACATATACCACAACAGAAATTGATTAAACAGAAACTAAAACAAACATGAAAAAGAGACTGAAATACAAAACAAAATACAAGACAAATACACAAAGGAGAAGCCACCATGGCTGCCTATAAGTATATATATAAATATTAAGTAAATTAATTTAGAAAATAAAAAAAGCAAAAAAAAACCAAAGAGAGAGTTTTTTTCCTAACAGAAAGTTTTAAAGCAACAAGGAAGTTAGCTCAATTTAATTTAGATTCTTTTGTAGTAGATGAATAAACTTAAGTATCTATATGCTGTAGGTAACTAAATAATTATTCCAGTTTGGTGAAAAATAATTATTATAATGACACCAGATAACGCGCTACATAAGGGTAAATTTATAGTAAGAATAGTGTTATGTATAAAATCGCAAAATAGTGGGCTAAAAATTGAAGGGTCACTTAATTCTGAGTATTGGGTACCCCATCTGAAGACATTTTTTGACAAAGTTCCCTAAAATCCCCTATTATTGCTCACCACCATCTTGTATGACATCACATGTGATGTCACCTGTGACATAATAACGACATCATCATATTAATGATTTTTAATGACATCACCAATGATGTCATAAGACTGGAGTTCTTATATAAGCAGATGTGATAGCTCCCAGGTTCATTCAAGGTCTAAACTTTGAAGAGTAAAGACCTACCACAGGACAAAGAGGTGAGCTAATGGTAAGATATATTTTAAATAAACACATTTTTTTTAATAAAGACAATTATGATAGTTTAAAAAACCTTTAGCAAGTATTAAAACAGGCATTTTGTCAGATTTTTTGGAGAACATTTTTTCCCTAAATTGTAAATCTGAAAATGAGAAACGACAATTTTCAGTAGAAACAATAATTCACACACATACAGAAGATATATGATTTGAAGGCCCCAGTTCAAATCCTGCCAAAACAGTTTAAATTTCAATATCAAATTATACCTATTTTATCCTATAATTTTTTTCAGAAACACCTATAATATTAAAAGGAAAAGAATGGCTAAGGCTTAACAGAATGGAAGAAGTAATACTGCTCCTGAGATGAAGAAGACAGCTGCTCATTGCTCGCAATAGCTGTGATGCAAGTGATTTCAACAATTCCATCCAAACCATTAAGGGAGCAAGATGTTACTGTAAAAAATTATGAATACTGAGCCAGTTAAAAGGTCTTTCCACTTAGGCGGAACAAAGTACCTTATATTTCATGGACCAAATGGCTTCGTTGAGAATATCCATATCCAAGAGTAGGAGAATGGCAAGGTTGCATATTAGGGAATTCAGCTGAATGCTCCTAACATAGCAGTGTTTCTGAATTATGTGGAATTTTGATGTGGGGCAATCAAGAAGACTCTTGCTGGTAATAAGAATGTTCTGTGTAACTATCATATTGGATCTGGCTTTATGATTTCAGTTCTTATGAAACATATCTATTTGGCCATGGAAATCTGCAATGTGGAAGACATATCCCACTGATAAAGGAATTTTCCTTAATTTTTAGAAGTGGGAAGAGTTCATAACAGTATGCCAAAAGATGTTTATAGAATGTAAAGAAATATATACTGGTGAACCTTGTATTCTTAACTCTGAAGATAAACCAGGACATGATGCTACAAAATGTCAGAAACATTTTAAATTTGGATCAGAATTAATCTAAAAAAATATGTTTTTTAATAATCCTGTTTGATTTATTTGGCTTTTTTTATTAGCATATTGAAATTAAAACAACACATGAACAGTTTTTAATTAGATATTTGAATTTTCTTTAATCATAATCAAGGCCCACTTAGTAAAAACATAAATGACTTCAAATCAATGTTTGAAAGGGCCAATTTTGGCAAATATTTAAAAAAAACAAATAAAAAGTATATATCAAACAAAACTTTTAATATTGAATTACATCAATTAATATCAAAAGTATATTTACATCATCAGTACATGTGACTTGGCTTTGCATTAGTAATAATAGTAGTCAGATATCCCTCCCCCAAATTCTACCATGACATGGATATTACTGATTCTGATTGGTTGAAGAAGAAAAAAAGTTTTTTTTTAAATTATAAGTTTATGTGTAACAGTTCGCCAAATAATTACCCAATAAAGCCTAATCCTTATTGTATTACAACAGTAATAATCCACCACTGGTTGGACACTATGCAGAATTTAGAACAACTCAGGCTTTTTTCTGCCTTGGTGGTACTAAACTGATGATTGGACTGTAATCAGCAGAATGTCCCCCCGATGATGGATTATTATTGCTATAATTTACATCTAAAATATATGATGACCTGTATAATAAGCCCCCCTTTTTTACACAATGCACAACTCAAATTCGTTATGTTCTACTTTTTGCACAATAATATGTAAATTTTATCAAAACCAATTTTACATGATGTCTAACGAGTAAGCTACATGGGGCCATGTGGAAACACTCACCTCCCACTTGTGAGTTTCCAACCCCAGGACCTTATGTGGTTTCTCCCTCTGTTTATGCAGGCATTTCACTTTAGTATTATTATGACTACTGGAATACCAGGGTATGTGAGAAAAAAACAATTGGTCATACAGCTATACAGCTAAAAAGGGAAGAACAATGGTTAAGGTATTTTTTGATAACTATTTCATTTTATTCAATAACTACAACATTGACAAAAAAAAACAAGTGCATACATATATATCAGTAACACTAGAAAAGAACTGTTGTGTATATTTCTTGACCAAAAAATGCAATAAAACAAAAATAACAAACAAGGAACAACAATAATAATAACAACAACTTTATGTCAAATACATTTTTCTTTCTTACAGGATACCCACCTCCCCTCCAAAAAAAAACTTATGATTCTCTGTTTTAATATACATTACGGCTACACCATAAAATCACGCACAACCATCAGTACATTGTCTGACATGGTTTATACTCTGCTCTGCTACTGTGGGTGTAATGGGATGTACCCAAATGGTATACTCATTCGGCTGTTACGTTGGATGCTCCTTTTGTCAAATACCATTCGATACTGTTTCTTATTTTCTATAGTGTGTAGTCTTTTTGTCCTCTTATCATGCTTAATGGTTGTGCCCATGAAAACATCAACCTTTCTGGTAGGTTCCTGGGTTACAATTTCAATCATGGATTGTAGGTTCAAAGCTTCTCTTGTCAGTGTATTAAGGGTAAATCCTCTAACTTTCAGGGCAGTCTTTCCAGAGTGAGTTTTATAGCCATAATTCTTGGCACCAGCTGCCACAAACTCTGTTATGTAGTCCTCGTCATCTTTTAATTCATTGACCAGTTCTCCTAGAGCTGTGCCCACTTCTGGTTCTGGGTTGTTTGGCTTCGATATATACACCAGTGAATCTGTATCCATGTATAAAATGTGTTCACCAACAATTTCCAAGGCCTTGTAGAGTTTCAGTCTAGCTGAAGCTGTGGTAAATGCAGCAATTACAATGTTGTTACATGGTAAGGGGTCCAGAAAATCAACTTCTATGGTGTGTCGTATTTCCACGATATCATCATTCAGAAAAAGTATTTCATCTACTTTCTCTCTGTCTGATGATAGCAAATCAAAAAAATCTTTTGGCTCATGCAGGAGGGAACTCTTTGTCATGTTTGATTTCTGGGCGAATTTACCCCAGAAACTATTTAGACATAGCTTTGCTACATATCTCTTGCCAGGGTTGAATTCTATCTAAGATGGGTCCAAATGAATACCCTCAACCTGAAAAATATGTTCAATGTGTTCCTGTTTGTCTGTCTCTGTTTGACAGTTTGCAGGCCATCCACTGGCTTCCATTTTAACTTTCAAAAAGGTGTTGACATAATCAGAAAAGAGGCTTTTGCTCTTTTTCTCCCAGTGCCAAATCTCATACACTTCCACAATAGCATAACCATGTGCAATGGCTTCTTCAAGTTCTGTGGTCACCCAAGTTCCTGAAAGGTACCTGTCTTCTTCACCATGTTGACACTCTTCACTAGAATGTAATTCTGTGCAGGTGCGACATAGTGGAAAATACAGCTTGTTATTGTGCCTGTATGGTAACACAGGGAGATATAAATGCCTGGGTGGCAACACCTTAACTTTTACCATGCCAAAACAGGATGATAGTGCTGCTTTCCTTGCCTGGGATCCAACAAGAATTTCAGGATGTCCTACAGGGTAAGTAGTGTATTTGTTAACATATGGGTACAGAGACATGAAGTCAAGATATTTGGCCTTTCCTCCATCTATGTCTTTAGAGTAATATGGCCGGATAGCTTCAGTTCGTCCACCATAAAAGCCATCCTTGGGTGCTAAAGGGCTGTTGAATTGAAAGCTGTCTACAACTTTTCTGGCTTCTGGATTCTCCTTGACAAGCATATCCCATTCATGCTCCCAAATATAGACCACTTTCTTGCCCATGGCTTCTAATTTCTGGATTCTTTTCCTTGTTTGGTCATACAGTTCTCCCATTGTTCTCCCTTGCTTTTTATTGAATGTTTTCCTTGCAAAGCAACATGGACACCCATGCCAAAAGCATCCCATGAACTCGTAAATGGTATCAGTGGTTTCATCATATCCATCAACCCAGTAAGGACCAATCTTCACCTCTCCACCATTCCTGGCATGTTTCAATGTCACACCGTCAGCCAATTCCTTATAGAGGAGCCAATGAATGCTCTTCTTGCTATACGCTGTGATCTTTTTTTCATCACCAATGACTGCAATTGTATTTTCTTTAAGAAAATGTGTGCGGAAAACAGCCATGCATGCACTTGGCATTGTTATGTTCCTTGCAAAAGGGTCTATACCAGTCGTTGTTATGAATTCCTTCCGAAAGGAATTTGCCGACACCCTGAGAATTTCCACATCATTCAGACAGTAGTCAACTAGCTCCTTCTTAAAATTGAAATGGTACCCTGTCTTGACTCTATCATTGTACCATGTGTCAAACTGTGAACGTTTATCATCGGACATCTGTTCAGGACACCATAGTTTTCTGGGTGGCATTTCTCCATCATAGTCAAAGTAATATTCTCTGTTCATCTGATGAGGAAAGTCACCCTTCTTTATATTTTTATTATTCTTTATTATTTTGAGTTTTCTCCCGGGATAAAATTTTACCTCCTCTGGGGGTGATACTGGGGCAAATGCCTTCGTCCACAATTCTCTCAAAATGAAGTAGCTGTCGTAGCCTGAAAAATTGTGGGCAATGAATATGCAGTGTTTCTGCTCTAGCAACCAGGCTATAAAATCTTTTAAAGCCAATTTTCCATAAAATACTTTCCTTTTTGATCCTTCTTGGTTGATCACGCACACACAGTTGCATGTATGTTCAGCACTGTTCTCTGCTTCTGTGTCAAAATAATAAACAGTTGTTTTCATTGGCTCCTTGTCACTGCTTTTTTTGTCATCATCATTAACATCAGAGTCAGAATGAATCTCATTTCCCTTATCATTTTCTTGTGATGGATCTACCTCCACATCATCTTTTTCAAAGTTTGACAGTGGATGTTTCTTCAACTTTTTCAAGAAACATTGATGTTCTTTTCCCTCCACTAGAATGTAGTGCCCGCACGTTGAGCACTTTATTTCCCCGCAATGATGCTTTTCTGGAGCCTTGTTCCATGTGAACACAATTTTGCCACATCTTTTACAAGCACTGACTTCTTCACAAATGGATTTGCCCTTTTCTGGCTTCTGGATGTGGGCCAGAAAACATTGCTGGTTACCAAAGGTCCGGTTACACTTGTCACAGTACTGCCTTTTGACCTTAACTTTCCACCCAGTGCAAGTGGCTAAAAAACATTCTTTGCACACATTCTCACAAGTGTGATTCCATCTGTTCTGATAGCCAGTTTCACAATTTGTGCAGTAGTAAGATCTGGATAAAAATCCGGTTATACTGGTAATTACATCAAAATGTTTGTCATGATGGTAAAGATACAGTCGCTTTTCTTTGTGTTCAGGCCCTGCATATACAATGGCATTAAAATACGCTTTGGACAGGATCACAATTTGATAGTTTATCAATTCTGACTGAAACTTTTTGGCATCAGGTATTCCAGCCGCTTTGTTGGGATCTACTCCAGCTTGCCCACAGAGTTCTCTCGCCATCTGCTTCTGAAGTTGGTCTTTCCCACATCTGCTATCAGAAATTGACTTCCACCTGGGGTCGTCATCCACTTTTGCTATGGCTGTTACTAAGGCTCTTGCCATACACATATTATCATTGTTTTTTATTGTAACAATGGACGTTTTGTCATGCAATAACTTTGATATGGGCACAATTCTGTTCATGAATTTCGTGCCTTCTGGTAAATGAACTTTGATAATGTCCATGGTGAAAAGGTCATCGATATCAAATCCTTCATTTGACTGAATCACCCGTTCAATCTCACTCATGATGCGTTCTGCATCAACATCTCTCCTGCGCATTAGCAAAAGATTGATGGGTCTATTCAGTGCTGGGTGATTGAACACAAATCGAATGCGGTCATTATCTTGCATATCACCTGCTACACTGTCTAAGATCTCATTAAAGGTATTCACCAGTGTCTGATGGAAAGAATCAGCCCCATGGTCCATGCGGTTTAAATGAAGTTGCACTACCCATGACTCTCTTTCACTTTGGTATTTCTTTATATATTTTGATCTTAATTTTCTGATAGTATAGTTTCTTCTTCCATGACCTACTTGACTTTGTTTTGGTTCATCTTCTACTCCTCCTTCTTGACCTTTGATCCCTATTTCCACTGCTTCTTCTTGGTCATTTTCAGTATGTTCATCTTCTTCTTCATCTTCTCCTTTATGTGCTTTAGGGGTGCGATTATACTCTGGAACACAAATGTTAAAATCATCCTGTGTCTCTCTCATCAATCCAGAATCTTCATCATCAAGAGTAAGATTGGATTGGTTCATCAGAAATAAGTCAAAACTATCTGTGCGATAAAATTGACTATAGTCATCCTGGTCTTCAGTGTAAAAGGACTACACAGAATGCCTTGAAGCATCATCAGCATCACCATCATCCAAGCCACTACCATGGTTATCATCATCAGGATCATCTTCTGTGTCACTTGCATCACTATCATCATCAACACCACCTCCAGCAGCAGCTTTTCTGCAGAACAATTTATGTTTTGGTGTACTGGTGAAGAGGGGGCCATTGTCATCATCGTCATTGTCTCCATCATAAATGTTTGAGTTTGTGTCACTATGACCATCATCATTATCAGCATCAGTTATCCTGTGCCATATTTGCCTTTTTGGTGTACTCATGAAGAGAGGACCGTCATGAACATCACCACTGTCAGCATCAATATCATCATCAAATATAGGGTCATTCATAATTTCACCCCTGATAGAAGGTGCATCGTTCAAGGTAGGAGGTCTGATGGAAAGATTCTGAGGGGTATCATAACTACCAAGTGTCCTTGTTTCTGATGATGAGGAAGCAGAAAAATGAGGACTAAAGTGAACTGGACTACCGATAGGGTAGGTTATACCAGATAATGGTGTCATATCAAGGGCACTGTCTAGAAATGACATGTACCTGTAGAGAAAAAGAAAAAGAAAACAACATTATACTTTTGAGACTGATAGGACAATAAACAAATAACAAAACATTATGGACACTTTTTTCATCAAACTAGTATTGAAAGGAAGTTTAGTTTTATTACTAGTTATTTTATTAGCTTAATTTTTGATATTACACTAATTATTAGTAGTTCTACCTGTACTTGTACTTAATAATAATATTATTATTATGGTTACACTCCTTTATGTAGCTGAAAAAAAAAGTTATATTTGAAGTGCAGCAAGGTCAAATTCTATAAAAAAAATATGTTGACTGGTAGGTTTGAACTCTTGTCCAAAGAAATTGAGATAATTAAAAAATCTGACCATGAAAAAGCCCAAGGAGCTATAACAAGGGAGATAAATAGGTTTTTTTCAATATGATGACCCAACTCAACCTTAATGTAGGGATCAAATATCACATTTAACACTTGCAAAAGATTCGCGAGACATTATTTATGGGTTATATTCACATTTTGGGGCTGTAGAACCAGTAATAAGGGAGATCTTTTTCTCAGATCATGCACTGGTGAAATGTCATTTGGATTTTGCATGCCCTGCAGTACCGAAGGTTGACAGTATTTCTTACCGCAGGTACCATAAAATCAATATGAAGAGCTTTTGTGAGGATCTTGCAAACACATCCTTTGTCACATCTCCTGCTACAGTGGCTGCAGACCTGTATGACCAGTATATTCGTGACCTTGGTGGTGTGTTGGACAGGCATGCACCATTGATTTGTCGAAGAGCTAAGAAAACACCAGCTGGATGGCTGTCAGATTCTTACCGTAGGGCCAAATCTATCAGGCGTCAATTTGAGCGCATGTGGCGAAGGGATAGGTCACAGTTGAGCAGAAGTAGATTGCGCAGACAGATTGCCCGGTGCAATGCAATCATAAATAGAGACAAGGCTGAATACTATAGCACCATCATTAGTGATAACAGCCGTGACCCAAAGAAGTTATGGCATACACTTCGTCAAGTCCTCAATAGTGGTCAAGAGAGTACTCTCCCTCCTCATCAGTCTGAAAAATCCTTAGCAAACAAATTTGCTTCCTTCTTTCATAAAAAAATCAAAAGGATTCGTGATATGTTCACAGCCTCTTCGGCAACAGTCATATCACCCATGTGTACACCTCCCAACCTACCTTCCTTCAATGAGGTCTCAGAGGACGAGGTACTAAAAATCATCAAAAATTCCCCTACAAAATCATGTCTTTTAGATCCAGTCTCTACTTTTCTTTTGAAAGATTGTGTGGAAATTTTACTCCCGTCAATTACAAAACTTGTCAATCTGTCATTGGCTGAAGATGTGTTTCTTCAAAAATTCAAGAAGGCAGTTGTCACTCCTCTCATTAAGAAAGCATCACTTCCAAATGAGGATTTGCAAAATTATCGACCGGTATCAGGACTATGTTTCATGTCAAAATTGGTGGAGCGTGTAGTTGTTAAACAGCTCATGCAACATATCAATAGTAACAATCTTGATAATCCCAGGCAATCTGCATACAAAAGTGGTCACTCCACAGAAACTGCCCTGCTGCTTATCAAAAATGAGATCCATCTCTCACTATCACGGGGCGAGCCTACTGCATTGGTCTTACTGGATCTGTCAGCTGCGTTCGACACAATTGACCACCCGACTCTTCTTAATTGTCTTAAATCATGGTTTGGTGTGTCTGGCACAGCCTTGAAGTGGTTCACGTCCTATCTCAGCCACCGTTTCCAGGCAATTAAAATTGGGTCAACCCTCTCTGATTTGCATGAGCTGTTGTTTGGAGTACCACAAGGCTCCGTCCTTGGTCCTCTGCTGTTCTCCTTATACACCACTCCTTTGAGTAAGGTTATTGGAACGCATCCTGACATCAAATACCACTTTTATGCAGACGACACGCAGTTGTTTA
Source organism: Sabellastarte sp. h YS-2021 (assembly GCA_964017235.1). NCBI lineage: Eukaryota > Metazoa > Annelida > Polychaeta > Sabellida > Sabellidae > Sabellastarte > Sabellastarte sp. h YS-2021. The sequence continues at coordinate 31,115,117 of OZ024937.1, read as the reverse complement.
TTCATATCTCTCACAAAAATGCAGCCCTGGCTTTTAACAAACTGAATTCTTGTCTTCTGGATGTTCAAAAATGGATGTCGTCAAGTATGCTCAAACTAAATCCTGACAAAACAGAGTTTATCATCTTTGGATCCCATGTACAACTCAAGAAATTAGATCCCTATCTCCCGGTTAAGATATTTGGTAATTTCATGCATCCTGCAGTTGTTGTTAAGAACCTTGGTGTCTGGTTTGATGCTAATTTTTCCTTTGCTAACCATGTCCGCAATATTTGTAAGACATGCTTCATTCAAATTCGTGATCTCAGGCGGGTTAGAAAGCACTTGACTGATGAGGCTGCTATCCTGGCAGCTAATGCCTTGGTGAGCAGTCGCCTTGATTACTGCAACTCTCTCTTCAGGAGTCTGTCCAGTCTCAATATGCGTAAACTACAGTGTATTCAAAATACACTTGCCAGGATTGTCACAAACTGTAACAAATACACGCGGGCATCTCCTATTCTCAAACGACTCCATTGGCTCCCAGTTGAATCTCGCTGTATCTTCAAAACTGCCACTCTAGTTTATAAGTTTCTTCACAGTGGTCATCCCAGTTACTTTGGTCCTCTTCTGCCCACTCGTTGCGGAAGATATAGTACAATATACAACCATCCAGATAAAAGGTTCCTGGAGGTTCCTCAATTCTGTCCATCTGTACATAAATCCAAAAATCACTTTGGCCACAGCTTTGCTTTTGATGCCCCCACAGTCTGGAATCATTTGCCTAATGAGGCACGTTCTGCCCCAACTCTCACCTGTTTCAGGAAAAGGTTAAAATCATATCTCTTCCACAAGGCATTCCCACCTTAGCTTACACTCTATCCGGCGTCTCCGTGGTACTGGACTTGGCAACGGCTATGGACAGATGATTTCTTAAACTTGATTTTTGGTGTTGCGCCTTAGAGTCTGCCTAGCAGAGATTAAGCGCTATAAAAGTACAGAATAGAATAGAATAGAATCTAAGACCTCTTTAGTATGATGATGATCACCTTGACGTAGGGGTAAAAGTTGAAATTCCACACTTCATAGGCTATGATTCCCTGCAGGTTGCTTTCACATGTCAAAGTTTTTGAACCAGTAATATGGGAGATATCAAGCCTTTTTGACATGTTGACCCCACTTGACCTTGAAGCAGAGGCCAAAGCTGAAATTTGACACTTGTAAACGATTTAAGGGAACCAGTAATAAGGGAGATGTGTGTTTTTCTATGTGATAACCACATTTAATCTTAAACATGTGATGATGAATATTTTGTTTTCAAAATTAGGTCATCATTACTCTGAGGCAAGTTTTCCTAGCTGTAAACAATTTGTGCAAGTCTGATGAAGCTGACTTTACTATTTAAACTTTAAGAACATGTTAATGAGTTTTTTTCAATTAGATATGGCAGCCATTTTGTTTTTCAAAATGAGACCAAAACTTTTTACAGACATGTTTTTATAACCATAAACATTTTGTACAAATTTGATGAAGCCAGCTTTAATATTTAAATTTTTAAAACATGCTAATGATTTTCAAACAATCAGATATGGCGCCCATTTCATTTTTTTTCAAAATGAGGCAAAAATGTTTTACAGACATAGTGTCATGGCATAAACATTCTATGCATATTTAGTAAGGATATCTTCATAAATATCTAAGATATAATGGTTTATGTAAAAACATGACAGATGCACACAAGTACGGACAGACGGATGTATAGAATGCATCTTATAATTTCACAAATATGGCCTTTGGCTGCAGGTGGGAGGAAGTTTATATTTTTTATCTTTATTGTGAAATGAAATTATTTCAAATTCAGACCACTTTACATGACTGCATATTACTTTCCTGCATTTAATTTTGAAACAACTCATATCTATGTTTTACATATGAAATCAACAAAAATTAAATGAAACATATCTTACTCAGAATTTGACTGCAGTGGACTGAAAGCCATGACCTGTTGTGATTCATCTCTCTCTGATGCTTCCCTTGAATGTGCACTGCTGTTAAAATATAGAGAATAAAAAAAGGCATTATAATTACGTATTATTTATAGATCATGGCAGGCATAGTCATTGCCGTTTATTATTTTATTATTTTAATATTTTACCTATGATGCTGAAAACTACTTACATGCTTACTGTAGATGTGTCAGAGAACTGGTTCAAAAGTTCTTGCCGCTTTTGTTGCATGAAATTCTCATAGCAGAGCACAATCTCTTCGTCACTGTCAGAATTCATACTTCACCTGAAATTTAAAAACAAATATAAATAGTGAAAAAAGTGGGGAGTGGGATTTGAACCGGGGGACCTTTGGAAAATAGATACAATTGCATTAATGTATATTTTATGTAAAATCACTTCGCTTCAAAATGTTAAATGAATAATGTTAATTAATAAAATCAGCAATGCAATTTGAGTTAAAAACATAATAATCAAGAAAAACAAAGATTGAGGTCCAGCCAGATTTTGAACCCAGAACCACCAGCTAACAAGTTGAGTGCCTATACTATACTACTAACGACTATACCTACCACAACTGTCTGTAATATTTTGGGAAATTGTTGTACAGTTAACTATTTTGTTGAGGTTTTCTTTTTTTTCTGCCTTTTTACAATTTCTTTTGTCCTTATATAGTTATTAAAATTTATAATATAACAGCAACAAAATATTTTCAAACTTAGCATGTGACCAATAGATGTACATATACATCTATATCTAGTTTAAATTCCTTGTAAAAATGATTCTTTCATTGATGGTTGCCTTCTTGCACCTTTTTAAAATTTTTGATTGGACATTTTCCGCAGTTTAACCTTTGATAACTATATATTTTTTAAAAAAAATAGCCCACCTCAGCAGGCAAGAACCCCAGCTCGCAGGTACAGCTAAATGGAATCCACAGGATGTTCTGCAAAAGATTCACAGGGTCATGATTTCTCAAAAGTAGTTTGAAGCCCTAGAAACAATTATAAGGGAAATATAAGGCCTTTTTTAATATGAAGACTCTCCTATTTGGTATTAAAGATGTAATATGGCAACCATTTTGTTTCCAAAACAAGGACACAATTACTCTCAGGCAAGCTTTCCTATCCATTTACATTTTCACAAGGACACAATTACTCTCAGGCAAGCTTTCCTATCCATTTACATTTTCTGGAAGTTAGTTGCAATATTTTAGATTTCAGAAAACAGTAAAGATTTTAGAACAATAGTTTAAGACCCGAAAATTTTAAAAGTGTTGCCATGGCAACAGTTACCATTGGATACCCCGAAAACCAAATCTAGATTGTCTTGGGGTAAATATCCCCTGAAAATTTGGTAAAAATCCATGCAGAGGTTTAGGCTGTGGTACACCAAAAACCTTTAAGACTTGAAAATCTTAAAAGTGTTGCCATGGCAACAGTGGTAGGCAGATACCCATCAAAACCTAATCACATCTAGATCCTCATGGGGTAAATATCCCCTGAAAATTTGGTGAAAATCCATGCAGAGGTTTAGGCTGTGGAACACCCACAAACTTTAAGGCCAAAAAATCTTAAAAGTGTTGCCATGGCAACAGTTATTATCAGATACCCCCAAAACCTAATCAGCTCTAGATCCTCCTGGGGTAAACAAATCCTGAAAATTTGGTAAAAATCCGTGTAGGGGTTGAGGCTGTGGAGCACCCACAAAAATAAAGGCCAAAAAAATCTTAAAAGTGTTGCCATGGCAACAGTAATAGCCGGATACCCCCCAAAACCTAATCAGCTCTAGATCCTCCTGGGGTAAACAAATCCTGAAAATTTGGTGAAAATCTATGTAGGGGTTGAGGCTGTGGAACACCCACAAAATTAAGACTTGAAAATCTTAAAAGTGTTGCCATGGCAACAGTGGTAGTCGGATACCCCTCAAAACCTAAAAAGCTCTAGATTCTCTTGGGGTCAACATCCTCTGTAAATTTGGATAAAATCCGTGCAGGGATTTAGTCTGTGCTATACCCACAAACTTTAAGCCTTGAAAATCTTAAAAGTGTTGCCATGGCAACAGTAGTAGCCGGATACCCACCAAAACCTAATCAGCTCTAGATCCTCCTGGGGTAAACAAATCCTGAAAATTTGGTGAAAATCTCTGTAGGGGTTTAGGCTGTGGACCACTAATAAACTTTAAGGTAAAAAAATCTTAAAAGTGTTGCCACGGCAATAGTGGTAGCCAGTACCCCTCAAAACATAATAATCTCTAGGCTCTCCTGGGGTAAACAAATCTGGAAAATTTAGTAAAAATCTGTGTAGGGGTTGAGGCTGTGGAGCACCCACGAAAATAAAGGCCAAAAAATCTTAAAAGTGTTGCCATGGCAATAGTAGTAGCCGGATACCCCCCAAAACCTAATCAGCTCTAGATCCTCCTGGGATAAACAAATCCTGAAAATTTGGTGAAAATCCGTGCAGGGGTTGAGGCTGTGGAGCACCCACAAAAATAAAGGCCAAAAAAATCTTAAAAGTGTTGCCATGGCAACAGTGGTAGCCGGATACCCCCCAAAACCTAATCAGCTCTAGATCCTCCTAGGGTAAACAAATCCTGAAAATTTGGTGAAAATCTGTGTAGGGGTTGAGGCTGTGAAACACCCACAAAAATTAAGACTTGAAAATCTTAAAAGTAATTACTGGATAGCCCCCAAAACATAATCAGCTCTAGATCCTCTTGGGCTAAACATACCCTGAATATTTTGTGAAAATCTGTGAAGGGGTTTAGGCTGTGGAACACCCTCAAGCTTTATATATAACCTTGGACTGTGACATCACTCATGATGTCATTAAAAAATCAATAATATGATGTCATAATGATGTCACAGGTGACTTCATGAGTGATGTCATACAAGATGGTGGTGAGCAATAATAGAGGATTTTAGGGAACTTTGACAAAAAATGACTTCGGATGGGGCGCCCAATACTCAGAATTAAGTGACCCCTCAATTTTTAACCCACTATTAAACAATTTCATACATAAAAACACTATTCTCAATATAAATTCACCTCTATGTAGGATGTTATCTAGCATCATTATAATAATTATTTCCATTATTATTATTATTATTATTGGGTACCAGGGGCCGGTTTCATGAAGCCTCCTTTGTTTTTTCCTTCCTTCAAGTAAAGGAAGGGGGATTTCTAACCTTTGGCAAGGCTTCCCTTAAATCCTGTTTCACAAAGCCTCCTTTATTGTAGAAATAATCCATGAGTGATCATGGTTTGTGTTCGGCATTTAACCATGGTACTTCCGGTAATAATTTTACGAATTTATCCGGAAGGACCATGGTTAAATGCCGAACACAAACCATGAGCACGAATGGATTATTACTATTCTAACATGACATATAAAATTATTTAACAGACTTATTTTCATTAATTTTTTATTTTTACAAGGAATAAATTATTTTACGTAGGTTTGTTTACAATGTTGTGACCTTAGCAACCGGCTGTTCCATCCATTGTACCCTACAATTGCAGATTTACAATGTTTTGATACAGAAATATTTTATATAAATATACGTAATATATAGTATTTAAAATTCAATAACTATTTCATATTCAATGAAATATAAATAAAAACAACATAACAACTTTACTTCTAAAACCCAACCAAAATACGTAGGGTGAATGGAAGGGCAGTGCAATTCTTGCGAGATAATTGTGTGCGCATAGAACTCAAAACTCGTTTCTGCGCAGGTCGTCATGTTAGAATCCACCTTACCAAAGATTTTCCTTAAAACAAAGTAAGGGTGATTCTCTGTATAACCACATTGCTTGGAATTTTCTCTCCATTACTTATATAACCTTCACACAATTTATTTTAAATATTAAGAGAGTAAATTGCATTTTAGCATTTTAACTATTTTAAACTTGGTACATTAGTTACATTTTAATTTTCAGATACATTATTTGCAATTTTATTTCTTTTGGGAGTTGTTTCCAAAACCTATAACCACAACAATGTTTTTCTTTCACTCTAAGTACATGTGTACTTGTGCACTTATTTTGTACCTAAATTACCTTATGAAGGCAATGTCCTTATTGTAACACTGTTAAAGATCAGTAAAGTCAGTAAATCTATATTTTACCATATTTTAATCAATTTTGTAAAACGCAGGTTGGTTGAGAGTATATTTTGCAAATTAATACAGTAGGTCACATGACAATTTTTTACCCAAAGTAAGGGAGGGGCCCTTTATGTTCAAGGAAACTCCATGAATATGTTTCTCACTTCAAAAGTTTGAACATCAATTTTTCAAGAATTAAACAACCAAATTGTATGAAATAAACAGCAAAACATTGTTTGTGGATGTAGGTTTGACATCATGTTTCAAGTTCTATATATTTAGGTGAATTCACCTTAAAATGGTCATTAAAGTTAATAAACATTCCTTGAAGGACACTTCCTTAACTGTAAGTAGGTCCTTAGCTTCCTTGAAATTCAAGGGAGTTTTCAAGGTCTCCTTTAAGGAAGGAGGCTTTGTGAAACTGAGACTTTTTAAAGGAGGGAGAAAATCAAGGAAATCCTAGAATTTAAGGTGACCTTTATCTTAAGGAGGCTTCGTGAAACCAGCCCCATATCTTGACAAAATGCCTGTTTTAATACTTGTTAAAGGTTTTTTTAAACTATCATAATTGTCTTTATTAAAAAAAATGTGTTTATTTAAAATATATCTTACCATTAGCTCACCTCTTTGTCCTGTGGTAGGTCTTTACTCTTCAAAGTTTAGACCTTGAATGAACCTGGGAGCTATCACATCTGCTTATATAAGAACTCCTGTCTTATGACATCATTTGTGATGTCATTAAAAAATCAATAATATGATGATGTCATAATTATGTCACAGGTGACATCACATGTGATGTCATACAAGATGATGGTAAGCAATAATAGGGGATTTTAAGGAACTTTGTCAAAAAATATCTTCAGATGGGGTACCCAATACTCAGAATTAAGTGACCCCTCAATTTTTAACCCACTATTTTGCGATTTTATACATAAAAACACTATTCTTACTATAAATTTACCATTATGTAGCGCGTTATCTGGTGTCATTATAATAATTATTTTTCACCATTATTATTGATATTCTTCATGGATACCATATCTTCATATCTACTCCCCCTTGTTATTGTTACCAGCTGTCAATCACTATGATGTCACTGGTCATGTGACTCGTCAAGGGATTTCCCCTTAGGCTCTGCTTACTACCTGTCCATCACCCATCATGTGACTGATGATGTCACTGGTCATGTGACTGGTCAAGGGATTTCCCCCTAGGCTCCGCCTACTACCTACCCATCACCCGTCATGGGACTGATGATGCCACTGGTCAAGGATTCCCTCCTAGGCTCTGGCACTATAGCGGACAGGTAGTGGGCTCGGCCCAGGCTCCGCCCGCTACCTGTCTGCTATAGTGCCACTATTATTCTTCTTATAGTCAAAGTCATTGTATCATGGGTTTATAGTCAAAGAATGAGGTTCTGTTGTATGCTTTAACAAAAGAAACTTGACAAACCATTGCTTAAAATCCATGGTCAAAGTTATGCTGCGTTTGTCATAGCTTTGTCTGAATAGCATCTGGTTTACGAACACATGCACGTTTGATGAACTTATGGACATATAAGACATATAGGTTCCCTATCAGGGACTGCAGTTGTTGCCTGGAGCGAAAACGCCTTGTCTGCCATTCCCAAAGCCTTGCATCAATGTGCTTTATTTTTCATCTGGTATTGATGTTGTTCTGGCAACTGTGTCTATTTTGATGCCCAAGCATGTGGCTTTGCTTTAATCAACTTTTTATCACTGACGTCTAAACCAAGGCATTGGTGGAGTGTGCATAATTTTGAAATATATGAAAGAAATTACATGCAAACTTTAAATAAATAATTACGTTAAAATCATTTTATGCATCACTCCAGCTATCAACATTCCATTTGTTCTTTAAAATTTGTTTTGGAAATCTGGAAAAAAAATTTTTTTTTCAGTACTGGTTTATAGGTAGAGGTAAGGACATGACATTGTTGTATGTTCGGAGTGGACATATTTAACGATAATATCACATGACTTTGAAAATTGATCCTAGCATTGATGCACACATTTTTAAAATTAAGTATCAGTTAATTGTCTGAAATGAAAAAGTAGACTAGAAATCCTGGTGATAGAATGTTGAAAATTTAATGTGACATTGATATACACATTTTCTACACTAAATCTATGTTTGATTTATTGACATGAAAAAGTAGACATACCCTAGAACAGAAAACTGTTGAGTTAATGGGGGTGTTCCATGGAGCTGACCCTATAACTGACTATAGGGTCGGTTACAAAAGTCGGCCGTCAGGGACAAAAGTCAAGAAAAAAGGGGACAAAAATCAAGAAAAAAGGGTGGGAAAATCTGGGTTGGTTTCACCTCCCCGACAGGACATAATACATCCAGGCTTGCCTGGATCTAGATGCCGACCTGACTTGTGCTCCAGATTTTTTCTACAGGACTAGACGGGAAACTACCTGGAGAAGCTGTTAACCCCTAACAGTTAAGCTGTATTAGGCCAAGACAAGCCCTAGTGACAAACCAACAGGAATGGAGAAGTGTACAGAATCACCATGGCCATACAGTTGGTATTGCCATTCTAGTTTTGATGAAATTTCTGGGAAAAAAGAGAATGAAGTGTTGACCAATCAACAAACCTAAAACTAGGTCAAAAAGAAAATATTTGGATTCGATCACGTGACCAAACTACAGCATTAATATTTTTGTTTGTTTGATTATGGTTTTTCTGGTTTGGGCTTTAAAATTATATAAAAATACATCAAACTTATTTCTGATTAAGATTATATGACAAAAATTGCTACTTAAAATATAAAAATTTACATTTGTAAAGTACTGCATCCATTGAAAACAAGCAGAGAGAAATGTGCTTCTGACAATATCTCATGTGACAATGAAAATCCTCTTGCTTGTTGCTGGCTTTTATACTTCAAATTCAGACCTCTGGGAAAGAGAGCTTTTTAATTCCTAGCCTCTGGGAAAGCATGCTGTAGAATTGGTCATGCGATCCTTTTTTCACAGAAATTGCTCTGTTGAAATAAGCTTAGAATTTGATTATTATTATGACCAAATAAAAACACTGTTTTAAGTTCCTTAATATATATATTTTTTTATATATTTTTATTTCTTTTTGTGCAATACAAATAACATGATAAATTTCATGATAAATTGTTACTTGTACAATCAATCAAACAGATGTTCCCATATCAACCATTTTTTAATAAATCTTTGCTCTAAAAGGTTAATTTTTGCCAAATGTTCTGTTCAAAATATTTACATCTAATGTCTTCTTGGAGAAAGTAAAAGTTCAATTGAAAATTTTTTTTGAACACCAATACACATAATACCTTGTAGCTGTTAGTAGAAAATTTAGGGGCCAAAAGTGAATGTCGAGTTCCTCATAGCCAAGAATTTGTCTCTGGTTTGTTAACTCTATTTGTATATTTAATTTGTTGAAAATCCATCTTTTTAAATCTTTCCACAAATCTATAACAAATTCACAATGAATAAAGAGGTGCTCAATACTTTCTGGTTGTTGATTACAAAAACTACAAAGATTGGAGTCAATAATTTTGAGCTTGTTTAAATAGTATTTAGTATCTAATATATTATACAGGATTTTATACTGAAACCAAATCAAACGATTGTCTAATATAGATTTGTGGCAGGCCCTAAAGATGTTTTCCCACATTTTGTCATTTAAAGTTGAACTTAATTTTCTAGTCCAAATTGATTTACAAGAAGGTTCTTCAAACTCTTCACTCAAAAATACATTGTAAAAATCCTTACTACCTTTTTTTGATCTGGTCAAGCTTTGCATGGGAGTAGACCTAGTAGGCCTCGGGTATTGAAATACATTGCCATTCTTATAAGTTTTTAAAAACTTCTTAACCAAGAGTTTCATTCTGTGATATTCGATTGAGTTACATTTAAAATTATATGTTCTATTTAATTCTGTTTCGCTTACTACAATTCCATCAGAATTTATTATATCACCAACCAAGTTAATACCTTTTTTGTGCCAAACAGGGTAGTATAATGTATGCTTTGAGATCTGCCTATTGTACCATAAACATGATTGTGAAATTTCTGAATTTGTTAAAGGCTTGTTTTTGAAACAGAAGTCTGTCCAATATTCAAATACATTTACCCAAAATTGGTTTTAAATTTCTGGAATGCACTGGAAAATCTCCTTCCAATTGTGATAGTTTATTAACCTTATGGTTTGATTCATGTAAAATTTTATTCCAGTCTATGTCACTTTGATTAATTGTCCACCTAATCCAAGTTATTTTTAAGGCTTTTTCAAATAGGAATATGTTAACCATTTTCAAACCACCCTGACAATAATCACCACATATTGTTTTCCTTTTGACCTTGTCGGGTTTATGATTCCACAGAAATTCAAACATAAGATTGTATATTTGTTTCAAAGTACCGTCTGGTGCTGGCAGAGATGTCAGGATATATATCAGTTTGGGTAAAAATTTTGTTTTAATAAGTGTGATTCTCCCGAATGGTGTCATATATCTACTTTGCCATTTCTGCATATCCTTCTTTATTTTTTGTATCGTTTTGATATAATTAATAGATGGAATCTGTTCTATATTAATGGAAAATTTTAAGCCTAACATTGAAAATTCTGTATTGCCCCATTGTAGATTATATGCTATATCTAATTTTTCTTAAGAGTGGCTTCTAGAGAGCATTGTGTTCCATCCAGAATTAGTGTGGTGTCATCTACAAACTGTGTCATTTTGATGTGTTGGTCACCAAATTTTAGGCCTTTGATGTTTGGGTCTAATTTAATGAATGTTGAAAGTACCTCAGCCCCCAGTAAGAATAAATAGGCTGACAAGGGATCGCCCTGCCTGCAGCCCCTTTCAATTAAAATTTCTTCTGATAGGAATCCACATTGAAGAATGTATGCTTTTATATTTGTATTGAATAATTTTACCCATCGTATAAAGTCCTCACTGAAGCCAAAGATTTGTAAAGTTTTATAAAAAATTTCCAAGAAATCGAATCGAAAGCTTTTTCGAAATCTATTAACATTAAGAGTCCTGCGTAATCTTTATCTTGTGCTAGATATAGTAAATCATAAATTAGCCTGGTACAATCACTAATATTCCTACCAGGAACAAAACCTGATTGTGTTTTAGATATAATTTGGTCTGATACTGTTTTAAGTCTTTCAGCTATAGTTCCGGATGGTAACTTATAAAATATGGATAATAATGATATTGGTTTCCAGTTCTTAATTAAGCTTCTGTCTTTATCCCCCTTTGGCAGACATACTATTATACATTGTCGTAGGGTAATTGACATTTCACCATTGGTTAAGCAACAGTTAATTGCATTAGTTATAAACATCCTTAACTTATCCCAAAAAACTTTTAAGAATTCTGCCGTTATACCGTCAATCCCAGGTGTTTTGTTGTGCTTCATTTTCTTCAAAACTTTGCCTATTTCTTTTACATTTAATGGCTCCCCCAAATTTTTGTTCAGTGGCTGACTTATCTTTATTCCCTCCAATTTCTCGAACTTTTCTACATTAAGACATTTATCTCGGTTACAGAACAAATTTGAATAATAAGTTTTTACATGGTGCAGCAATTCCTTTTGATCATAAACGATATCACCATTTTCAAGTTTTAGTTTTTTTATCGTCTTTTCAATATAGTTCTTTGTTTCTAGGTTACAGAAGGTTTTTGAGGGTTTTTCACCTTCAGATAACCATTGTATTCTTGATCTTACTTGTTCCCCTTTAATTTTACTTTCTCTCAATTTTTCTAGATCTGCTTTTTTATCTGAGAGAAGATTTAAGCTGTGAGGTTGGCATTCTATATTTCTTTCTAAATATTCTATGTCTTTAATTAATTCTTTCTCTTTAGATATATTTTGTTTTTTGGCAAATGTTGCAAAGTTTATTGTTTCTCCCCTTATCCTCAACAGCAGCATCTCAAGGAAAACATCACACCCAATTGTGAAAGTGATATCATTATAGTTTTTTTCCAAATACATTAAATCATAGACTGGTACAGCGTATTTAATAGCCTCCTCCTTTATTATCTTATTAATGAGATTCAAGTATTCAGAATTTTTTAAAAGACTATTATTGAACTTCCAGACACCTTTTCCTATTTTAAAATGATTAAGTATGATATCCAGTTCTATAATTGAGTGGTCTGACCTATAACTAGGCTTTACTTCACATTTGTGTATAATATCAACAAGTTCCTTAATATTTACAGCATGCACATAACTCTCTACCTGCTAACTTCAGGATTCTGCTTAATTTACACTGTTTTCTTCTTATTCTTTAATATTGTCAGAGTTTTACCTGACATCATACCAGAAATGGGTTGCCAATGAACGGTATAAGACTTAACTGACAAAGACGAGCCGGTTCCATGATAGGACAAAACAGGAAGTGAATAGAACAACAAGGGAGGGATTATGACAAGTGACTAAGACATGACGGGAAGTGACCAGGGTAAGCCGGTTTCCAGATGGACAGAGCCACGGTCGGGAGCAAGAGTCAGGGAGGATCGGTGAAATATCAAGCATGTTTGATATTTTGCCGATCCACCAGTGACAAGCCGAGAATTCACAACTGATCGTAACCAACTATGTAAACAATGCTCCCGACCCTCAAAAAATCCTTAGTTACCGACAAGTTGGCCCCAGTGGGAACACCCACATTAAGTTTATTTGGGTTTTAATGTCGCTTTTAACACTGTATAGGTCAAGAAAACTGTTGAATGTGAGTAAATATATGGCTGAAGTATGTTAATTAATGCTTGGGGATAGGAGAGGGTTATTGTAATCAGTTTTGTTCCATCTTCCTATCTTTCTGTAATTCTGTCTATAGACTTTCTTGTCCTTATAACTCAAACTACAATAGTAATTGAGTTAAAATTTGGTGGGCAGGTGCTTCATGGATCACACACGGATTCTTCCAAATTTTGTAAAATTTGAGAACAATTAAAGTCAGGAGATAGTTTTTCTTATTTTTAATTGGGTTTATATAGAGAAATCTGCTTCTCATTGTCACAAACGAAAATTATTATTGTATCTAGTTTTTTATCCATGGTGACATCAGCAATATGTACAGATTCTATTACATCACTTCATTAATTTTAATTCTTTGTAGAGATACTAGGATTTCAAAAGAAATACAGCATGTGTGCCAATTTTTCATTCAAATCTAAAAAATCTCTGCAGAAATTGTGGAGAAATGAAAAATTAAAGATTATATTGTTTGGTGCCCAATATAGATCACAGTCTATGTCCAACAGGTACAGACCTTTAAAAACATGTTGATTTAGTGTTGAAAATCAATACCGACGTTTTAGACATGAAAACATGGTGATTTAGCATTGAAAATGGATCCTGACATATTTTCAACACCAAATCTAAGTTAGATTTCTGACAGGAAAAACTAGTCATATTTCACAAGAATAATCAACACTAAATCTTGTTTAGATTTCCAACATTAAAAAGTAGATATGTTTTAGACTAGAAATCTTGGTGATGTAAAGTTGAAATTGATCCTAAAATTGATGTACACTTTTTCAACTGTAAATCCAAGTTGGATTTCCGAATGGAAAGAGTAGTCATAATTTGGAACCAAAACATACTGAATATGGGAAAGTGTATAACATGAATAAGTTAATTGTGTAACTTCCCCAAAAGTGGTGAGCTTTTCAAAAATAAAAATAATAATAATCATTCTGATGTAGCTAATTTTGAATCACCCTTCTTAGTTCTTGCAGTGTCTTTTTTGTATGGTTTTACTTCAAGGAGTACTTTTTATTAGTTAGTAAGTTAATTACTCTATATCTACAATATGTTTGGCTGTGGAATTATCATGAAATTTCAAACATATTTTATATTTTTTTATAGTAGCTATAGTCTTACAGAATAACAATCAAACTGGATATCTGTTTTTAAATTATAATTCTACACTGAAAACTGCCCTTGTGAAAAGTACTATTTCTAATCCATAATATTTACTTCATCTGCATTAAAAAAGTAGCACATTAGTGGATCATCAAAATAATTAGTATGAAATTATTACTTATTAATACATATGTTACACCCAATCTGTGAAATTGCCCATTTCAATAGACAAGAATTTTGCCCATTTCACGAAAAATGCAACTGACTTGCCCATTTCAAGAAATAGGCAATTTATCCAGTATTTGCTTGCAAATTTCATGAAATGGGCAAAACTTGGGTTGCCTATTTCATGAAATGGGCAATACCATGTATGAAACATTAATTTTCATGCATAAAGTATTTTATTGTTTTTATGTTAATGTTATAAAACTACAACATATTATACTACTAAAATGATTATCCCTGCTACTACACTTTTATTAACACAAAATGTAGACAATATGTTATTCAAATCAAAACATCTTTCTTCAACTCAAACATCAAATAGACATAAACATATATTTATTGTTTATAAATAGCATCTTCAGTGATTATGATTTACAAGTCATAGCATATTGTCTTGTTATTTATCCACACTGTCGCAAAATTTGTGCTAAACCTTTGTAACCACATAATCCAATTACAACGACACCTCAGGCCCTGTGTTTCTAGAGGGCCCAATGGTTAATTGCAATTCACAATACTTATAGGTTGACCCTATACAAAATGAGAGCTAATGATACTGAAAGAGGCCAGTCCAGTTCTTTCATTAATTACACACACAGTTTACAGTTTAGCTTTTGATCTAAGATTAAAGAATGTACATTGAATAATAAACCCTTTTATTTCATATTATTGTGACATCAATATTTTAAAATTGTAAGTTGGGTAAATAAGTTACTCTTAAAAACTAGAGATGTTTATTAATGCTACCTTTTACTGTGTAATATTTTAGTTGCATTCATATAACTATCAAACAAAACTTTAACATATTTAAAAATACTGAGGCAGAAAAACACAATTTATACACCTTTTTCTTTTGAAATAACAGTTTCAATATTTGTTACATACTTGTAGAACTTCTGTATACAATAGGGAGTTTCTTAAAGATATTGGCAAAGTTTTTTCTTTGTCTATGCATGGAAATTATATTTTCATACACAAGATTGCCTATTTCATGAAATGGGCAATTTCGTGGATTGGGGGTAACACATACATATTTATAAAATTTATGAGCTTCAGTCACTTTTATGTACAAGACAAATATATTTAGATAGAATAAGAAAATCGCTTGTCACAAGCAGCATGAACCTAAGCTTTTCAGTTAAAACATTTTTATCACTCTGAGAACACAATAGCTCAGTGGTGTCAGGGGTTCACATATGTATCTTATCATTACTCCTTGCTGTATTCACTACTATGTATGGGACTGAAACTAATTACTGATAGGACCACACAATAGGAAGTGTTTACTCTTTCTCAGTGGCATGGTGTGGGCTTGTCTATCTAGGTCCACTTTTTGTGGTGAAGTTAAAAACTAATTAAGCTGTGCAGCAGTGTGGTGAAGTTATACACATTTAGCTTGGTTGTGTTTCTTTTTCAAACTACATTAAAAAGATGAATATTTTGAAAGAGAGACAGCAAAAAAGCGTTTTGATTTAGGAGTTTCTTTCTATTGCTAATGTCTCTTGTTCAATATATTTAACAAGTTTGACTGGATAAAATAATTAGACAAAGATAATGTCACGTGACAAATATTTAATTTGCTTAAAGATAGTACCAAGAATTGATCAGATTATTGAAAATGGATTATCCTATATGAACATAAAATTATGGCTATCTCGGTGGAAAATACAATGAACAATGAACAAGTTAGCACTTATGCATGAATTTAATGGAAAATTCCCCTTCACATATTATTAAGAAGTTTCATTTCACATATTATTAAGAAGGTTTATTTCTGCTGGGAAGCCTCGCTTTTAAACTTAGAACACAGAAAAGAGTATAAACGTGTCACTAATGTTAGACAGCATTAATGTTAGACAAGTGGTGATTATCTTGTCCATTTTTGGGGGATAGGAGGCTAATGATGCAGCAAAATGTCACTGTGTGCAGTTATTATTGTTCAAAACTGTCCAGCCACTCCCTCACCTTGCAAAAGATGGATAAGTTTTGAGAATAGTAAATAGATTGTTTAAGTGAACACCAGGGGCCGATTTCACAAACGGACTTAAGCCTGGTTTTGGGCTTAAGTTTAAGACTTTGGTCTTAAATTCTGTCAAAAATGTGCTAAGTCAGCGGGCTTAGACTTAGTGGATTTCACAAAGGGGCTAAGTCCATGGATTTGCTAAGTCAGTGGACTTAGACTTAAGTCTGGGAGGTAGTGGGCTTAAATTTTGTAAAGAGGACTTAAATATGGCTGCCATAAACTTTTCTCCACTTGAAAATTTGAAAGGGCTGTAAATAAAGTATAATTACACAGAACACCTTACTGAAGTAGTCTTTGGGAAGTTTATGTGTGGCAACAAGGTTTTTCATTTCAAAACAGGACTTATCCTTAGATAAAATGTATTAAATGAAGGATATAAAAGGTCACATGACACAGAAAACCACTGTGGTTATATGATAAGCTTGGACTTATAGCTAAGTCACCTTTGTGAAATCCATTTTAAGTCCCAGACCTAATTAAGACCAAAGTCTTAGATTTAAGTCCCTGACTTAGCCAAAAAAGGGACTTAGTTTAAGTCCTTTAGTGAAATCGGCCCCTGAGTCACAACTCTTGCAGACAAAATAAATCACCAAATACTTTATTGCAGCTGCTAAATAATAAACAAAAACAACGAAAAGAGCTGGTAGTATACTTTATGTTTCAATGGTTTTCAATCCACAGTAGCATATACGTAAGATCATATAGTTTCACTTTCTTACTTTTTCTTTAGGCTTTCGAGATAAGTACGTTTAGAATGTTCCAAAACGCACCATGTGACCTAAATTCCAAGATGGATTCTTCGAAACCGATGTAAACAAATAATAAACCGGCAGGAGGTTCAGCAAAACAGAGAATTTTATTTGTGGATTGTGTTAGTACACGCCCCTTTGGAAGATATAAATTCAAGAACAAGGTAATTTTATATATGTGCACATACAAGTTTTCAAGAGCGAGGTAACTTAGCCCTTGCAGTACTGCTACAGTAGAGTATTGTGCACAAAAGTGTTTTCTGTCAAATCCACAGGTCATTTTAACACCTTTACTACAGTAATAATGTGGCCATCCTTTGTATAATACTACACGGGTGGTCACTGAGATAAACGGTCATAGAGATAAACGGTCTTCAGAAACTATGACACAAAAACGGTCAAAGTGTTCAAACCAAATGTTATGGTAAGCATTACACGGGTGGACACAAAGATAAACTGGACACGAAGATAAACGTTTTCAGAACTTGGCTCGTTTTAGTGGTATAAATAATTAAATTGAACAAAATAAATAACAAATGTCTTAACAGCTTTGTTTAAGTCTATTCGATCTGTTATTAAGTTTGTGCAGTTTTGTTATTTACACTATATACTATATACTTAAATTTAAAAGCTTTGAAGACCGTTTATCTCAATGACCATTTATCTTTTTGACCACCAGTGTACCTTCTGAAAATCAGTTGCAAGCAAATTTATCTCTCAGAAGCCGTAATTACATTATCGGTATATACAGTACTGCTCAGCCAGTGAATTTCGTCACCCCATTGAAGTTGGGGTATATTTTGTTAGATGTGGTTATACTGTACTATAGTGTAGAGCCGTGGCACGAGGATACCAGCATCTCCTGACCACGGCAACTTGTGACCAACAATTCGTACTCAAGATACTATTTTTCAAAGATGGTTGGACCCCTTATATTTTCTAATTTTGCATATTTTTATTTTAAAATATTGCTAGGAAATATATCACAGACTTCTGTCTCCTCATGTTCTCTAATTTGCGTGATTTATTTTATAATAGTTCTAGGAAACACCCGCGGAATTCCATGACCTCACATTTTCTAATTTGCATAATATATTTTACGGAAGTACGAGAATTTGAAGCATTTGATCTTTAAATAAACAGAAGACTTGTGAATTGTAGGTTGAAATTTTGGTACATTGAGGAAATTGGCAACACACTGACTATTGTAAGTAGTGCGGTATGTGGATGGATGTGGAGCGAAATATTTAGGGAAACCAGTACCCAGTAAACATAGCAAACGTTTATAAACATTTAGTAAACCTATAAACATTTTTTAAACCAAATATAAACCTAAATATTGACAATTATTCAATATTATGGGTTTATAAACGTTTCAGCAACATTAGTTTGGTTTATAAACGTTTATAAACGTTTATACATAAACGTTTATAAATGTTTTTAAACGTTTACAAAGAGTGAAGAATATCTTAACCTCGCTTTCATTTGGGATGATGACATCAGCACAGCCATTTTGAGAGAAACTGGAGAAATATTTCTGTTACTATATCTTGCTGTATCACTGTTCTTTGAAGCCATCATTATATTCTAAGTAAAGATATAAAAGTATATAATATCATCAAATTATATACTTCTATATATCTACTTAGAATGTAATGATGGCTTCAAACAACAGTGATACAGCAAGATATACATGCAGAAATATTTCTCCAGATTTTAAACGCGTGTATAAATGTTTATAAACGTTTATGTATAAATGTTTATAAACATTTATATATAAACGTTTATATATAAATGTTTATAAACGTTTATGCTTAAACGTTTATAGGCAAACGTTTAGGGACCCATCATTTTAAACCTAATCTAAACCGTTGCTAGTTAGTTTTATAAATGTTTGTAATGTTTACTGGGTATGAATAAACTTGTACACCAGGGTAGCCAGTTTGAACTCTGAGCGAAACTGAATAGGGAGCCATTGGAGTTTCCTGAGTACCGGAGTTATCCGAGTGTATTTACACGAATTTGTAACAATTCTAGCAGCACTATTAGACTGTAATCTAATAAATCTATGAAGATTGACTTTAGAGAGACTCCTGAAAAGTGAGTTACAGTAGTCCAACTGACTACTAACAAAAGCATTGGCAACCAACACAGCTGCATCCTGAGTCTTCTGGATTGGTTCGGTGTTGGTGGCGCAGCTCTCAAATGGTTCTCGTCTTCTCAATCACAATTTGTTTAGTAAATTTCCTCTGATGGTGTAGTTGGTGCCCCTATACCCCTCTATTTATCTAAATAAACCAGTATGCGTTTTTTTCGTTTGTTTCTGGCAAAAATAATGAAATTTGCAAAGAAAATTTGGGAACTGGTATTTTGGCTTTCAGATGCTGAGGCCGCATTTGCATTCTGCGAAATAAAATGGTACTTAATTGGAAAGCTCAAAAATCAATACCCGCAAAACTTGTGAGAAATTACATACAAGTAAAATTCAACGCAAGTACAACCGCAATCTCAAATCATTAAAATCTCCAAATTTGCCCTTTTCAACTGGTATCAGTACCTAAAATTTAAAAAAAAAATCAAAAACAAGACACTATAGCAATAAATTGAGTTGAAATACAGTTGTTCTTGGAGAAACATAGTTTCAGAAGATAGAATTAATTTAAAAAGTAATTTTTATGTTGCAACTCCGAAACAGTATCCCTTACTAACCAGCCAGTGCAATAACATATATAATTTAGTGTGACAGTGTGGTGCTTGACCTTCACCTGACTGAGCTCACTGTGACCTCCAATGTTTTTAACTCCAAGTGTAATGACTTTTTTTTTTTACTGATAAGCACCCAGATCCTCTGTTAGCTGGGACTAGGTAACTGTTTCTTAAATATTTTTCTTAAATGTCATAAACCATTTTGAATGTAGCTGGCTTACAGTTTAGTGATTAATGTTTCTAGATAATAACATTTTTATATATTTCTAAATTAAATGTCTTATTATTGTGAACTGTTTGTGGCACACTTGGCTAATGAAGTTATTGAGTTAGAAAAGACTTACTTTAGTGCAAGATTTTGTGCCCTAGCAGAGTAATACTGCCATAAATAGCATAAGTCATGATTTGCTAGATTTAGTGCCTTAGCAGATTAATACTGCCATAAATAGCACATGATTTACAAGATTTAGTGCATTACATACAACATATGCCATGTCAAATATCTAATAAACTTGTTCTTCTGCAAAAGTTAGTAGAAGCCATCACAGCTACATTGTAGTATTTTATTGCGTAAAGCATATACCAAACTGTCAGTGGATCCTTTGGTATTCGATACCACACTATCACAATCTTATTTGAAAGGCTCGCCACAAGGCAAACTGGGCCCCATTTAGATTGATATAAAATCTTTATTTATGGATGGATTTTTCTCATCCAGGTATCATTGTTTTCATCTTTTAATCCTGGATATAATGGTATGACATAATCTTGCATGAGGTTTACATAGTAAGAGTAATATAAACAAGAGTACTTTATCAAATCCATGGTTACTACTGTTTTAATAATGTGGTCATCATTTGTATAATACTACTTAATAAAAGCAATTTCCATTGATATCAAATAATTCATAACTTAAGAATTGCAGATTTATCTCTTAAAACACATAGTCATGGATGATTAATATATAATGCACACATAAATAATATGTATCTATATCATTTTATGATTTGGTAGTTAAAAAAATATAATATAAAGCTGTAAATAATATAATTTAAATTCATAATATTAATCACAGCATTGGCATTTACTGGTAGAATGCCACTATCTATAGTATATCCTGTACTTTAATTAGCATATAAGTCTTTGTTTATCCTACTTTATCTATATTGTCTGGCTAATGTCCTCTGTTTGTCTTCCTATCACAGGGAATTTCTTTAACTGTTTCGAAATTTCATGGTCAGTTGTAGATTTTCTAGTTATTGTGTCAATCGTACAATGGATTGTAATTAACTCCTTTGAAGTTGTGCTCATGTTTGATGTGGCTATTTATGACTGACTAATGGCACCCTACCTCAAGGGAAGAGGGGACTTCAAGGTAGCAATGTGTTGGTTGCCACATACATACTATCACTGACTGCGAGCCTTCTGACAAATCACAAGGACTGTAGGCAGGGTTTGTAACATCATACATAGAAAGGCTACTATAGCCTGGGAAAGACATTCATTTCTACCAATGCATGTAGGAAAAAGAACCTTTCAAATTTTTTCAACAATATGCTTTAAAAGTTTAAATCTTTAAGCACGAGGCTCATACTAGAGGTCGCCTTTTTTTTCTCCAGACTTTCATAAATTGTGGTTTAGCGTGATGTGTACCTGTCTCTTCATTCAAGTTAAACAGCAATGGGCTATGGTAGTACTTGGATGGATGATCTCTTCAGTCCACTACTCATGTCTCTGATGGTTTTTATGGCTCACGCTAGTAGACCGAAACCCCTTTAAGCCTTGTTTAAAACCATATGACAATATGGATGGAAGGATTATCCAAATTTCTGTCCCATCAGTGCTGTTGATATACAGGATTACAGATGGTAAGTTCTCTAGTAATCTAGTAGAATGTTGAGAACTTGGCAACAATCTTTTTCCACAGTTTTTGGGCTCCTTTTGCAATTCATGCTTTCCTCTGCAAATTATGCCAAAATTACCTCACAGTATTGTCTGACAATCTTACATATGGTGTTGTTGTAAATATGGGCTACACTTGGGTAACTTGAAAACTATTGTATTTAGAGAATTTTTTTGTAATATGTTATTCAGCTACTTTTGGGTCAGCTATAACATAGTAAAATTGCAGACCTGTAGCTCATGGCATAGCTGAACAATAGCCACTTTCAGGTTCTCACTGTTGGGTAAATCAGTTTTAACTTTTGCATTTAGAATATTTTCTATTAGTATGTTATTCACCTACTTTTGGGTCAGATATAAGTGAACCTAGCTGTAGCTCATTGCATAGCTGAGAAACAGCTACTTTGAGGTTATGACTGTTGAGTAAATTGCTTGTAACTTGAAAACTATTGCATTTAGAGAATTTTGTTTAAATATGCTATCCACCTACTTTTGGGTCAGCTATAAGATAGTGAAATAGCAGTGTATCTTTGTGAGTTGTAGTGAGGCCACAGTGCTCCGCTGAAATGCCATAAATTAGCCATTGCTCTGTCCCAATTGGTCGTCTGATCCATCTGAATGCCACAGACCAGCAGAGAACAGACTATTAGTGCTTTGACTCGGCTATTTGTAGAGACTCGATTATTGCCAACCTCGGATCAATTAGTCATTTGATTTAATCAACAAACATTAAAAATCACAAAAGCCTTTAAATAAGCATAACTAAACATATTCATACATACTATGAACTAACAAAATAATCTTAATTGAAGTATATCATTGTTAAAATATGCAAGTTAGAAAGAGTGAGGTCACATAATTCCGTGGCATTTCCTCACAGTGTGTTAAGATATGAAAATTAGAAAATCCGAGGTCACAGAATTCCTTGGAATTTCCTGGCAATATTTTAAAATAAAATATGTAAATTAGAAAAGAAGCTTGAAACATCTGTATACATGCATCTAGTTGGGTGAAGTTAGTGGTTTAACTTGGAGTGATTCCAGGTGTTTACACTCGATGCATCAGAGGTGATGCCACCATCGATTGAAGCATTGAAGTGTGTACTAATTGTCCCGGCACTACAGACTATAGCTGGATTTAGGAGTACTAATTGTCCCGGCACTACAGACTATAGCTGGATTTAGGGGTACTAATTGTCCCGGCACTACAGTACAGACCCAGGCGAAAAAATTTTATTTTGACCATGGACTTGCATGGATGTCCATGGATGTCCAGGGGCACAAGTCCATGGATATCCATGTTTTGTTAAATGGCATCATGGTCAAAGACCATGGACTTAATGACCATGGTCAGAGTCCATGGTCTGCCAAAACATGGTCTAGTCCATGGACTTTAACCATGGTCATTGTCCATGGATGTCCATGTTTTGTTAAATGGCATCATGGTCAAAGATGATGGACTTTGAAACCATGGTCTACTCCATGGACTTAACAAGTTGTCCATGGACTTAAACCATGGTCATTGTCCATGGTGTTCCATGTATATCCATGTTTTATTAAATGACACCATGGTCAGAGACCATGGATTCACTGACCATGGTCAGAGTCCGTGGTATGTAAAACATGATCTAGTCCATGGACTTCATAGGGTTATCCATGGACTTTATCCATGGTCAGTGTGTATGTATGGCCATGGACATCCATGTTTTTTTTACATGGAACCATGGTCAGAGACCATGGACTCAGTGACCATGGTCTAGTCCATGGACTTTGACCATGGTCAGGTTTCCATGATATAGTCCATGGACTACCCATGGTTGGCCATGTTCAATATGCAAGCATGTGTGTAGATGTTCAAATAAAAAATAGGTAATTAGAAGCTACATACCTTTAGTCTATTTGGAGTATCAGCTTTGAAGATAGCCTGACATACTATACATTACTATATTTCCTTTTTAATGTAATGTATATAATTATCCAGATTATCTTATTCAATATAGAATGTAGGAACACAGACATTTTGAATTATCATCTCAAGTATGTAAAACACTATTTCCTTTTTTAATCTAATTTTTACAATTATCCAAGATTATCCAATTCAATCTAACATGTAGAACACAAACAGACATTAAGAATACATCTGAAATATGTAAAACACTGAATATAAAGAAATTTTCACCACTCATTTTATGGAATAGATTCCAACAAAACACAGCTCTTTGTTTGAAATAATGAAGTGAAAATGGTTTAGCTTTCTTTAATGTAAATCCCTTGAGAACAGGTTTGGAGCCAAAATCCAGCCAATGGTAAAGAACCCTATCTTGGGTACAGGAGTACTTGTTACTTTGAATTGGTTAATAAGTTATAGTTAGATATGAAGACTGGCCTTCAAAAGCTAGAAATTAATAAACAAAAAAAAACAAAACAAAAACAATGCAATTTGGATAGGAGAAATCAAGAAATAGAATGAAAGTATAGACTTACACTTCATAATTTGAGTATGTTGCACATCTTCCTTCATATATTTTTCACTTTAAGGTGACCTGACCCTTAAGTTATTACACTCACAGGCAGCACAGTAACCTTATGTATGTACAGTAACCTGTGGAATAACTGACCTTAGTTTATATTTGCAACATAATCATTATCACAAATTAGTGTAATCACCCCATGTTCATAAGATAGGTTGTACATGATTTAATATAAATTGAGCAATCCTAAACTGATATAAGTTGTTTTGCAAAGACACAGGTGTACTTAGACATATTTAAATTAAGGCAAACTTTCATGTTAAGATAACCTGTTACTTCTATCTGGACACCCTTGTTAGTGAACACAGCTTACACACAACAGACAGAAAAGCCATCAGTGTAGTTTCCAGTTGCTAGCCTTATTCTTACACACTCTTATTTATTTAAATATATGTATCAGCAAATTATTAGAGTGTAACTGAATATACCTGTTATTTGAGAATAAAAACTTGTAACATGTTGTTATGTGGATAGGAAAGTTTTTTTCCAGAGCTTTATGATTTGATATGTAACAGCTTAGTTATCAGCCAATTATCAAGAAAGAACAGCCTTTCAAGAAGACTATGAAATTGTGTCCACTGTATAAAATGTTTCATTATCTTCCCCATCACATAAAATATTCCCTAGTTTGTATAAATGCACTAAAATGTGGAGATTCAGATAAAGCACATTGTTACTTTACAGTTTTATTCATTTGTTAATATATGATACAACCAAATGAAAAAATAGTATTATTATGTTGAAATTATTTTATTTTTTGCCAATGTTGGTTTGCCATGATTTTTCATGTTCTAACTTTTCCATAATATATATAGTGGATCCACAAACGTCATGACAAGCCTAATAGTAATATTTCTTTCATGTTGCAAACAAAAGTATATAATTTATAAACATGAATTTAGACAGTGAGGACTGACAATTAAAGGTCATATGCTGCCTCACATGGACTCAATCTTAACATAGAGTCCATGATCAACCATGAATACTTAATTGCAGTTCTCGGTCAACCATGGACCAGAGGACAGAGTCCATTGTCAACCATAGACCAGAGAACAAAGACCATGGTTAACCCTGGACCAGTGAACAAACTCTATGGTCAACCATGGACACTTGAATGTAGTCCATGGTCAAACACGGACAACTAGACTGAGTCCATGGTCTAACATGGACACTTACATGCAGTCCATGGTCAGGACATCAAAAACCATCATGTCCATGGTTTTTGATGGTCTTCATACGAGTATGGATTTTGATGGTTGTTCATGGATATCCATGGTCGACCATCAAATACCATGCAGTCCATGGTCATTCATGGTCACCATTTCGCCGGGGGACTATAGCTGGATTTAGGAGTAAATTAAAAAGACACTTCTTTTGATTAATATATTCTCCCTCTGGCCATCCTCTGGTTAATGCTCCCTTTTCTAATTATGACTATTTCTTGGATAATTAACTCTGCCTTATAATATAGCCCTTATTGGAATGCAGCACCTTAGGGGATGGCTTCATCAATTTGGTACATTAGAAATTTTTCAGTTATTATCTTCTGCTGGGCTTTAGTCTGGGAGAGAGATTATAAAATGCATCCTTATGTATCTGCATTGGCCTAAAGCTGCAATGAGCAGTAGCACTTGTAGCATATTGAGTAAATGATTTCTAATTCTAATTACTGCAGTTAGATTTTTTAAATTAGTATGGTGTTCATCTACTTTCTTCTTTCTCATAACATGGTATATATTTATGAGCACTGTGTAAGTGAGTAAGAGCTATTTCTGTATTTTAGCAGAATTATAGAAATGGTTAATCTCTTATATCTTTAAAAGCATTGCACTTTGCCTATTCCTTTAGGGTCAGCTATTGTTACAGCAGTTAACAAGTTAATTTCAAATATGTTATTCGCCCATTTCTGTTGAGCTACAATAAATTGAATTTGCAGATGTCTTTTTGGATCTATTGCTACAGCCAAGTAACTTATAAACATTTTCCCATTTTGAAAGCTTACTAAAATTAATAAATGTGCTATATCTTCAAAAATATTGTACTTGTTTCAGTTGTAAACACTAATAAAAATAAGGATTTATATTTTCAGTGGTGGTAAAACAAACAGAAGATGTCTTTTGGATATAGTGGGAAAAAGGATGATATTTCCATGAAGCTACGGGCACAGTAAGTAGCAGATGTCCTTGTTTTACTGCAGATATTTTGATTCTCTAGTATCATAGTATCTGAGTTCTTTGGAATAATTGGAGAGAAGATTGACCTTGACAGAAACAGTCTTCCAGATACACAAAAGTGTTAAGGCATAACTGCCCCAGACTGGTATAGTAAAGCAGCCCTTAAAAAGGGTGCTTATTTGTTTTCACGTTGAGTTTCCCCACAACTGCTGCCGCTGAATTATCATCGTCCTTGAGTATCTTCCTTATTACCTACTTATTAGTGGCCTAATTCTAACCATTTTTGGCAGTTATATACCTTAGGCGTGGGGAATTTTTCTAAATGTTCATTTTTGCCTTTATTAAGGTCACATGATCAAAAATTATTTTTTGGCTGGGTACACCCGCACATATTTACTGCTCAGCCAAAAGTTATTAAATATATATAATGAATATATGTCAGTACTATCAAAATCTCGAGCTGATTAGATTTTGGGAGCAATCGGACCATAATTGAGTATTTTTAGCATTTTATACCAGTTAGTAATAAGAAAGCTATCAGAATTCAGAACCCCATTATTATCACCTTATCTTTTGCATTAGAGCCGTGACAGGTATGGGAAGGTGATATGAAACCATATGCAGAGAGTCTAAAATACCGCTCAGATTTACCCCTGCCCCCCGTTATAGGTCAAATTGGGGTCATAAACTTACAGATTTTGTGTTTTTGGTGTAGGAAGTTGATACCTGGTGTCATGGTGTAACCTTTATTTGACCTTGCCATAGTGACCTGGACCTATAAAATCTTGTCCTGACTATAGCTCGAAAACCATAAGGTGTAGGAAGTTGATACCTGGTAGGGACATTGATTAGGGGGTGTAGGTGTGCAACGTCATGGTCTGACCTTGATTTGACCTTTGACCTTAGTGACCTTGACCTGTAAAATTTTGTCCAGGCTATATCTAAAAAACTGTAAGGTGTAGGAAGTTGAAACCTAGTAGGGACATTGGTTAGGGGGTGTAGGTATGCATCATAGTGTGACCTTCAACTTTGGCTCTGCCAAAGTGTGTTCACCTGCCATATTTGAGACATCTTTCTTTTATGACAAAGATGTATGGATTGCTGCAACTGTTTATTGTATGCACTTTTACATAATTGTGCTTTTTTTCCATTGACAGCTATTGAAATGCAATAGCTTCATAATTTTTAGTTTACTGATCAATGCTGTCATCTTGCTATTGAATTGTCTTACATTATTTGGGACTTTATATTGACACTGCTCTGAAAGTATTCGGATCTTTGTACTGTTTCACTACTTCTATATCCAATGGTGTTGAAAACTATTTCCCCAGGCTGTTGGGTACGGGCATCTCTGATGCTATTTTTACAGCTTTTGAATGTACTGAGAGGTGATAGAAAATTGTCTGCAGGAAGTCTAGAAAGCCTTAATATTTACCCGGCCCTCCCTCATAAACTTACAGATTTTGTGTTTTTTTGGTTATATCTCATTTATTACTGCATTTATGCAATGTTTATCTCACTGTTTGTTTGTGTGCAAATGGTATATTTACAAATGCATTTGATGTTTTTTTCCATAGCCTTGCTTTATGCTCAAATTTTACCATTTTTTTTCAAATATGTACACATGTATTTTCCATTCATAGAGCACTCATACATGTTAGAAGATAGCTGATGTAAAATCTAGAAAGTATATACACATTATGCCAAATGAAAACTTCCTATGTATATTTTACCTTATTTACAAAGGAACCGAACCCTTCAGCAATGGTGTTATTCCCTCTCATGATACATACCTCAGGGAAAAATTATATCAAAAACACATCATTTTGCAATATCTGTTCTACACTGTTTAATATTTAAAAATAACTTTACCGATGTGCTTCTGTAATGATTTTATTTCTGTGTGAGGAAATTTTCAACAACATACTATTTCCTTTTTCTCTTCCTTAAAGTTCAAACTTTAACACTTTTGATTTTTTAAGCTTATTGTGAGGCTCTTTTTTTGTTTTCAATTGAAAAAGATTTTTCTAATTCTATGTGATTGCATTTGTGCAGATATGATACCTCTTTATGCTGAAGCAAATGGTGAAAGGAAATTTTAAAAACTGGAGAAGAAATAAGTTTAAGGATCCAGTGAAAAGAATTCTTGAAAAAATGCTGTTATATCAGCTCATATTGTTATTGGTTCCCATCAGGGTTGAGACAAATACTTAATTGTTTTTGTATATAAATACAGGTAAAATATGTAGTTGAATTTGTATTTTATTTTGGTCTTTTTTTAATACCCCATATTTGTATTCATATTTGATAACTATATTTGGACAAATACAATAAAATACACATTTTCCATCTTAAATTTATAATGAGAATAGACTATCATGAAGATAAGCACTGATATCATGTTTGTCTCTAAACAGTAATTAGGTGTTATCTGCTATGTTTTAATCACTATTAATCACTATTTAAAGTTTTAAAATGGCCCTTTATGCCCCTTGCAATTTTGAGGGTGGGGCTAGGTCACTGAAAGACAATGATGAAATCCATTTAGGGCTAACTAGTAACTACCCTTTTCAGTGTATAGTTCTTTGATCAAACAGTCAGTACCTAAATTAAGGCCATACATGTACCAGCTAATGACAAAACATTCATCATTCATTGATTAAAATAAAAGATACAGATACCACTAAAAAACTGAAAATCTCTAGTTAACTAGTTAACAATAGATTTTTCAAGGACATATACAAATTTTTGAGTGCGAATCATTTTGTCTTAAATGATAGGGTAAAATTTCTATTGAATGGAATACACTTATTGCTCAAGTTGGTAACCTTCCTGATGCACAAGATATTTTCCCAATAGCTTCACAATTGACACTGCCATTGCCTCAGAAAATCTTTTGAAAGGTTTGCGATATCTATCCGATTGGTATCCAATTGGTTTACGGTGGACTTAAGATGAAACAGATAGGTTTGCGATTGCTGTAAGATGGAAAAGATTACTGTCAGATAGGTTTAAGATTGCTGAAAGATTAAAAAGGTCACAATATGATGGGTTTACAATATCATAAATCTGATAAATCAGGAAAGGTCTACCATACTTCAAGGCAATTTGAAATTCTTGTAAACTGTCGGAATACTGTACACTTAAACCTATCAGGAAGTTCTGTATTTTCTATGCATGGTATGCGTATGATGGCTGTAATATCGATAAGATGTATAAGATTCAGTTCCCGGTTCCTGAAAATTGACAAATGACAATTGGGAGCAAGGTTTACGAGTTATTGCAGAAATGGAACAGCCCTCAGAGTCCTAACTGCACTGATAAGGCTTGTACATTCATCATCTATTGATTTAACCTCATTTAAGTGTGAGTATTGATACTGCCCTTGATGGACATCAAAATAGATTGTAAAACAAATAACTTTTTTCATTTTAACTGCTTCTCAAATTGTTAAGAGTAATCCTAATTGCAATAGTGATGTGGCAATGTGGCTTCTACATTTGTTCTCAAAGTTTTACTACTACTTATTTCATTTAGAAAATTCCTAAAAATCAAAATAAAATTTGTGAAATTAAGTCAAAGAACAAAAAAGTTTTATGTGGCATAATCATGTTTCTAACAGCTTAGGCCAAAAGGGGTTTCAGTCCACTAGCCTGAGCCACAAAGCCATCAAAGACACAAGTAGTGCACTGAGGTGGTCACCCATGCAAGTACTAAGTTTAAACGTAGCCCAATGCTGTTCAACTTTTTTGGTGAAAGAGGTAGTCATACGCTAAGCCAGAATTCATGAAAGTCCGGAGACAAACAAAAAAAGGAAAAAAGTAATAAGTAGAAGCGCAAGCCACACTAGAGTTTGCACTTAAAAAGTTAAAAATCACAAAAAAATACCATAAACAAAAAAATGTGGCAAAAATCACCATAAAATTTATTTGAAATGCAAGTTCAATTCTTTTCCTCCCATTAAATTAAAAACTAGAACAAAGGAACAAAGTGTGGCAAAAAAGGCAAAAAAAAAATGCACAAAAAAGTACCAAAGTGTGGCCAAAAAGGTAAAAAAGTGTGGCTTATGTAGAAAATCCTAATCGCACTAATAACGTAAGCAACAGAGTGTGGCAAAAACAGTGTGGCAAAATTAATGCCTTCTGTGGCGAAATCAGTGTCTCTAAAAAATTGTGGTGAAATCAAGTGTGGCAAAATCAATGTACACTAGAAATAACAGAGTAAATAAACCAGAAAATACACATTTTTTTTTCTGTTTTTGCAGATTTAGTGTAACATAATAATTCAACCATTCATAAATAGTTTCTCAGAATTATATTTTTAAAAACTAAATTTTTTTTGGAATGTTTCCCTTGTATCTGAGTTATATTAATTTTGTGAATTAGTTTCTGTAAATATTTTTAAGTGAATTGTATTTGTCTTTGATAAACAAATGTAATTGTATTTGGTTGTCAATGGCTTATGATATTTGTCCCAACTCTGGTTGCCATTGTCTTACATCAGTGAATCTGCACTTGATACATTTGATTTTCTTAACTTTTATTCAATTAAAAAACTTGTTTCTTTTTAGAATTTTATCATTTTTAGAGAAAATGACTTTCATAAAATTATGAAAGATAATACAGTTGTTTATTTATTTTATTATTTATAACCAGGATGTTCAGGTATAGATCTATGCATTTATTCTATTACATTATCATGTGTATTATGTCACATTTTCATTGTATAAAAACTGTATGCAAGATATTTATACTGTTCAGTTCTTTTTTGTATGTCTTTTGTTAGGTGTTTGGTGTAAACCGGTAGTGGTACATGTATTATTTGTAAACTAATTCTCTGAAAGTCCACACTTAATTTTAAGCAGATATAACACAACTGACCTGATTGAGACAATTCCAGTTATATTGTCCATATAAAAGATCAAAACTTGCTTGTGTAATTTTCTGTGCAAAATGTGGAAGTAATTCACAGTATCAATGATACATTGCTGCTTTTATTATATTCAGCAACGGACATATTGGATCACACTGTGTGCTGTGAAATTTCTTTATTGTTTGAAAAACAAGATGGCTCTGCCATGACCCATTCTTTATAAAATAATCAACATCTTTGTACCGACTATCTCTGGCTGGTTCTCACTTTTCAGTTTTAGAAAGTTGAATCTCTTTACATTCCTATAATGTTTAATGGACATAATATATCCCTTATATATATATTATGTAAATGTTTGACCTTCAGACTCTTAATTCAGAGTCATAGGCGTCAATGCACCACATATAGCAAATTTGAGATTTGGATCCTTAAAAGTGTCTATTTTTCATTTATGGTTATTACTATAATGGTCCTATAGGTGTGGAATGTGAAACCACTGAATGACTGTAAATATGTTGATGTGATCAGATTTTAATTTGGACCCTTCAAGGTCAAAGTTAAAATTGCCTGTATCTTGCTCATTGCTCCCAGCATGGGTGCTATGTAAAGTATTTTGTCTTTCTGGTCAATACAGATATGCACTGGGTCTAGTTACCTTATGTTTGTTCCCGCAGGTTTAGGGTAAGACATCTTTAAGTATGTAATGGGATTCAAATATTATATCTATGGCGTAATATATTATTAAAAAAATCATAAATTTGATAAGAGTATCCAGATGTTCATAGAGCTTTCCTATGAAGCACATTTCTTACTCTCTAAATCGTTAGGTCTGAAACTAAACAGTATTTTGTCATTCATGCAATCCAGTCATTTCGTTAGGTGTATTGGGTTTTTTTCTGTATTTCTTGAAATTGAGTTATTCTTAAATCAGCATCTATAATTTTCCAAAATATCACCAGTCCTGTTTTCCAAACAGAAAGCCAATTCAGAGGGTTGGTTTTAAATTTAAATGTTTCTTAAAACTTATTACCTGGGTCATATTTAAAATTGGTACATTATATTGTAAACAGAAAAGTTTGTCCAATTTGACATTATGTATAGTGTCTCAGTTCTAGATGCCCACTAAATTCACAAAAACAAAAGATATTAAATGAGGTGTTAAAAGTTGTAGTGACACATTCCTTCAGTATTCAGATTTCCACAAGTTATTATTGTAGTAATAAATACCGATTGTGAGGGCGTTTGTTACAAGATATACGCCCGGCAAAAATTATAAATAATGCCAGAGCGCCGTTATTAAGACCGGCCTACCTGGTTTCAAGAAATATCCCTTTATTTTTATGAGGTGACACGAACAAGGACGCTGCCATATTGTTTTGAATGCATGATCGTTTTTGTAAAAGCAGACGATTTAAATACTACCAACATACAATTGAGCAATTCGAAACAGCACTTCCGTTTTTCAGCGGGCAGTTATCGCATGTTTTACGCCCAGCCGATTCTATGCGCACACACAGGTTTTCTTCACAGCGCACTTCCTCTCTTTATAATGTCTTGAAAAACAGTGTAACCAAAGCTAGCCAACTTTAGTGATTGAATAAATCAATTGAATTGAAAACTTATATCAATGTTAAATATTCTGCATGCTTTAGTAAAATGTGAAATGATTAATCACTATTTTTACCCTGGCTTGTCACACTTAGATTATTTGCTGTTTGTTGTTATTCTTAAATAGTGGATATTGTTATCTTCTAGTTACAGATATAACAGTGGTAGCCATTCAAGTTTGTGATAGAGAAACCACAAACTATTGATATCCAATGCCTTGACCTTGGGCAACTTTGTTAATCTGACCCTTGAGCCTTATTTCAAGATCAAAAAGATAAACTACAGATGCCTTAAATCTTCACACAGGGTTTTCACACCAAAAATGTCTTATGTCTTAATTGTTAGGATACATAGGTAAAAGCATACTCACCCACAGAGATTACCTTTCATACAGGATTACTTAAATATTTATGAGACCTTTTCATAGACGTAGACCTATATGTGGGTATGTATGGGCAAAGTCTTGGAGTCTATTGTTTTGTAGCCTTGTCCTTCCACTATAACACCATTGGCAGCATTTTAATAGTCAAATTTGTGGTACTTCTTCACATTTTGGCCTGGTCCTCACATGCAGAAGGGTAGATGACCCTGTGGCTGATAAATATAACACATATATATATGTCTCCTATATATAAGCCTACAGAATGTTGACCTATGATCTCTTTCTTTAAGGTCATGGCTAACTTCCAAATGTCAGCATGCCAACCTATTTTTCTAATGTTTTTTTCAATATTGTCCGTTATAACTCCTTTATTACTGATCATAGGGGATTTGGAGTGTTGAACCAGATCATACGAAATCATGTGCTTGGAATCCTGTAGAAGAATCAGATTTGACCTTGGAACCTGCTTCAAGGTCAAACTTTTTGCTTCTTCAGAGATTTCCTTGTAGACGCAAAAATGTTAAAAGGTTTTAACTTAAAACAAAATTTTATGTATTAACTACTTTGACATTTTACCATTGAGTAAATAACTTGCAAGATCAAATTCGGTATGTGGGGTGTATATGGGTGAGACCTTGGAGCCTATTGTTTTGTGGCCTCAGCCTTGCACTGTAAAACCAATGGTGGCCTGATGAAGGTCAAATTTTGGGTTCTTTACATTTTAGCCTGGTTTTCACAAAGAGAAAGACCGATCATCCTGTGACTGATACACTATAGCACATATATATGTGCCCTTTAAGCATTCAAACATTTGGCCTTCAACCTCTTTCTTTAAGTCATTGCTGACCTCCAAACAGGAGAAAATCTTGGGCTCGGAATATTGTTTAAAGCATCAGGTTTGACCTTTGTCCCATATTTCACGTTCAAACTGAGTTTGCTCTTCAAAACGGTCTTCTACCTTCCTCAGTGATTTTTTAAAGACACGATAACTTTAATAATATATTCCCGAGACCTTTTAGATTTGGTATGCGAGTATAAATGGGTAAGGCGCCTGAGTC
Organism: Sabellastarte sp. h YS-2021; assembly: GCA_964017235.1. Taxonomy (NCBI): domain Eukaryota; kingdom Metazoa; phylum Annelida; class Polychaeta; order Sabellida; family Sabellidae; genus Sabellastarte; species Sabellastarte sp. h YS-2021. The sequence continues at coordinate 31,080,903 of OZ024937.1, read as the reverse complement.
TATTTTATGACCTCAGCCTTCCTAGTTATGAGAATAATGTTGGTCTTTTTAGTGATAAATTTGGAGCATTTCCTTACATTTTGACATAGTTCTCGCATACAAAAGGACAGATCATCCAATGGCTGATATATATAACACATTTAATATATGTTCTATATTAGCGTACCGGAATTTGACCTTCACGCTCTTCCTTCAAGGCCATTGGCATGTGAGCCTTTTTTTCCTATATTTTGGATATTTTTAGTTGTAACTCTTTTATTATTGGTCGTAGCCTACTCATAGGGGTTCAGAATATTGAATAAACTAATAGGAAATCATGGGCTGGGAATCTTATGGAAGGGTCAGATTTGATCTTTGACCACCATTTCAAGACCAAACTGTGTGTGCATACTAAAAAGCCTTATACTTTCGTTATTGTTGGTCCAATGTTTTTAGAATGCTAAAACAATCTATAGGAAATCATAGGCTGTGAATCTTTATGTGGTTTGGCTTTGACCTCTGACCCCTTACATCAACGTCCTTCATACATCTTCTTTTATAGATATTAGTCAAAAGCTGAGAGTAAAAGTGTTAGTGGCTATGTTGAGTAATTAGCCTTTAACTCCAAAATTACTGCATTTACAGCATTTTAATCAAATATGTTTTTCAGTTACTTGTACTGTTCTTACAATCTGGTACTTGTTTTAGAGTTATATCTCAATATCTTAAACCCCTTTCCAGCTGCCCCTTTCACACTACAGGCAGTATCACCCACAGTAACCCGTGTTTGGTGAAATGTCCCTGTCCCTGGATCACCGTCTGATGTCAGTATGCTACCTTGCGAGTCAGTGGCGAACCATTCATTACCTTGCGAGTCCTACCGAAGTTTTATTTCTGCCTCCGATTTCAGTACCACGAGCATGTACAGACGATTTTACAATTCTTTACGATTTGCAAGTTGAACACTATTGCTGTGTGTTACTGATAAAAGAGAGAAACTCAAAAAGAGTATACCGGTAATTATTACTAAGTACGTCATCCAGAAATGAAAAGGGGCCAGGTGGATGTTAAACATGTGCACGCAGAAAGGATCTAACAGAAGAAATGATAATGGTCTCAAGACTCCTATAGGAAGCAGAATCAACAATTTTGTATTGAAATCTACTCCTAAGCAAGAAAGCCACACCACCATCGACACCATGAAAACTAGACTAATGACATAATTCAAAATGTGCAGGAGTGACGGAGCGGAGGAGATAGTCAGTGTTAGATGATCATAATATGAGTCTCTACCAGTGCAAGTATATCAGGAGCATTAAGTGAAATGGTATCACTGATAAGGCCCCCCTTACTTTGAATGGATCTGCAATTTGCCAATGAAAGAGACAATGGGCTAGGTTTAAGTGATATGCCTTTACTCAGGAAGAGCAGAAGTAGCAGGTCTTTGAAATTAACACTAGGTAGAAATTGTGTTTTATTGAGGGCACAGGAACCATTCCTAAAAGAACTGCACAGTAGGAACCCTGGCTTTGGGACTGCCTGGCAAGCAACAAATTTGTGTCCCTGTTGACTCAAACTCAAGACAAGAAAAATTATGAGACTAGTTAATTTTGCAACCTATATCATAAGTTAGAGCCATAAAAATCACTCTTGGAGTCTTAAAACAGGAAGGGACCAATGATATCTCACCATATTTGTAATTGGAGTGACTTCTACTTTTCAAATTAAAAAAGAAACATGCTCTGTATTTATGGGAAGATTTTACACAAGAAAATTGTCTAGTCTAAAGTATTCCCAGAACTTAAAAATTGATAAGATTGTCTCATAATGTTCATAATGTTGTGTGACTTGCAGGCTTTACCTCAGTGGCACACGAGACACACTGTGCATTTTCTGTGTTTTTAATGTTCAGTTTGTTTTTAACAGGAACATGAAGAATGCTCGCAAGCAGACAACCCAGCTGGAAGTAGACAGCCGCAGGATGGAGGAGAGACTGCAGGAGTTGAAACTCGCCATGATGAATGAGAAGGAAGAAAGAGAGTGAGTAGATGCGTGAATAACACTCAGTTGCCATCAGTGTGTGTACACAGATGTGCCACTGACTTTACTGAGAATATTCTTTCTGCTTGGTTTCCAAAGGGAATGGGGTTAAAAACATGCTTCTATGGTCATACCATCAGTGAGTTTGACATTGAACATGTCTCATTTGTATAAGTAATTCAGCTAAAACTCACCGTGATGAATGAGGAGGAGGATGGTAGTGACTAGTTTTCATTTGTTTAGCTTACTGCTGCAATGATACAGAGTCAAATAAAATTATTAAAACTCTGGTAAATAGAATTGTGTAGAAGTAAATAAGTAGAAGGAAATATCTAATTGATGGAGTCCTTTTTCTGTTGAATTACACCGTTATCTAGAAATCCTGGTCAAATAGATGTTTTTTTAAAAATTTATTCCTTTGAGATTCAGCTTGAAGGGTTACAAACAAAATTAAAAAGCGTCAACTGTTTGACATTTTAATAGCACAAGTGCATTGCAAAGAAGCCAAGCCAAAAGTGCCAGTCACTAAAATGTTGCAAAGTAATAATTTTCCACAATAAAATATTTTAAATTCTACAGAATAATATAGCATACATTTCCATAGAAAAAAATAAGTCTATACAATGCCATGCCATAAATTTCCACAAAACCATACAATAAGTTTATACAATAACATGCCATAAGTTTGCATAAAAACATTCAAGAAGCTTGTAAAATAAAGTCCAGATTCAAAGAAATGTTTCTGTTTATGCCTTTTTAATGAGAAGGAAAATAGGAACAGAGAAAATAAAAAGCATATCTATTTTACACTGTAACCAGTAGTGTTGGGATGATTAGACGTGTGCTCGATTAATCGTCTATGATAGTGTACAAAGATGGTCGGTCATTGTCGTTTAATAATCGAATTTTCAGCTTAAACCTTACCTTTCATAATTTATCTCAACATCCACGTGTTTTAACATATTTTAGGTATTTTTACTTAATAAACTGACAGTTTTGTCTTGAATTATGAGTTTGTTTATATCTACCGCCATATTTACAAGAAGTAGGTGCTTTCGGTAGATTCTAAATGTTGGAACACAGTTATTCTTACCGGATTGACCTATAGTTTATCCCGAAAAGTGTTTCTTAATTAGTGAACAACAATGGAGTAAAATAATCGATTAGGGGTCAATCATCGGTTGGAAAAATGGATGAATAATCAACCATGAAAATTGGAGGCGAGTCCCAACACTAATAACTAGGTATATTGATTATATCCCTAACAATTTGAATAATTTTGAATGCATAGAAATATTAAATTTGCTGAACACTATCTTTAGGATTTAGGCAGGGAACTAAATAAGTTTGAACTTAAGAACTGTCTACACTAAAATCTGTTTTCAGCTAATATAAAAAATATCCATGAAATTTGAAAGAAAGGCGAAAATGAGGGGACATTTTTATAATAGTTAGGTTTAACTGTAATTCAGAGTGTTTTCAAAATATTTTTGTAGGTCATATAAGGATTGATATTTTAATGAGTTAAGCAGTGGTAAAATGCTAGTGTCACCACATCCTGCAGATATATTTCATCAATATATATTTATGTGGGTGCTTTTTGGTTGGTATTCAAAAGTTATCCAAAATATTGACCATGGCACATGGTATGAATTTTATCACTGAAGAGACTCCCTTCTTTCCATTTCAGTCATGGAACATTCATATCAAGACAATCCAAGGCCATTTATCAAATTCGTTCCAATGCATATAACTGGTTGTTAAATTTCTGTAAGTTATATTTGTTATAAGTTACTATAATGGAATGTCCCAAGGAATAAATTGAACATCTTGTGACTTATTTCCCATTGAGTTGTTGTCACTCTATTTCAGGAGAAATCAGGGTGTTTACTGGCAGTCTGGTCAAGTAGGAAAGCTTGGGAATTATGGAGAGGATATAATGAAGAAGTCTCAAAAACCCAACTCTGCTACTAAGACACAGGTAGTATTTAATGTCACCAGTCTCTGAAAACTAGGGCTGGGACGGGTGCTGAAAAATGGCATCGAGTACTCGCCCTCTCACAACCGGCCCGAATTCGAGTAACTGCAAGATTTAGTATCTACCATTAGAAGTCTTCTGTAAACAAATAGTCGGTTCCGGAAACGAAACTTTTGAAGAAAATCGTCTTCTATTTGACCAGATATTATAGAATATGGAGTAAATCATACGTTTTCAAGCGAAAATAACTTTAATTGATATTATGTGATGGATAGGTTTGCAATGTCATGGTGTGCCTTTGATTTGACCTTTCACCTTGTATTGACCTTAACCTTTGAAATTTTGTCTGGGCTATATCTTAGAAACTGTAAGGTGTAGAAAGTTGATACTTATGAGAGACATTAGTTAGAGGTTGTAGGTGCCCAACATCATGGTGCGATCTTGATTTGGCCTTTGACCTTTCCTTGATTTTCATAATATTTTAATATAAACTTAACCAGAAATGCAAGTTGTACAGTAACATCTTTAAAAGCTTCCCTTTCATCCCAAATGACATCATGCATGAATATAATGAATGGGAAACCTGCCAAGCTATTGCTAGCATAATAGATGATAAATTTTATTTTGTATTTTCAAATATTATGGATGTAAGTGTATTTTGTACATATTCCTGTTGAGTCGAATGCAGTATGGGCATATTTTCTTTAATTCTAGTCCTAGATAGTTAATGTTAATAATGTGAAATAAAAATAAGAGAAATTCATGTATATTGCAACCAAATTAGGTTTAAAGTTAAAATTATACAAGTATGGTTAAGTGGATGAGTTTGTGACATTTCATTTAATACAAGACATATCTATCTGATGGTTAATGTGTTGACATTTATTGTGATATGCACTGTATGAATACATGCTTGCTCTATTTGTACAGGAGAAGAAGAAGAAGCTGAAAGTTTTAAAAGGAGATGAACCAATAGGTATGCTCTGGTGAACGTGTGAGGCTCCGAAAATTTATAAATTTGCTGTTTTACAATAACATTTCTTTTGTTTTTGTGTTAGAAGTAACAAACAGCGAAGCAGCATATTTTAAAGTTTATCAATTGGTATGTGTTCTCTTTACAATTGTTATAACAGTTACTTGTATGGTAGTTAAAATTAATTTGCAGTCGATGGTTTGACTTAAAGCATGTAGTTTATATGTTTCAGATAGTCTTCCATTTCCTTATCCCACACTGACCTTGAGATATATTTATAAATTATATCTGTAGTTACCTTAACCTTTAAAATCTCGTCTGGGCTATCTCTCAGAAATAATAAGGTGTAGGAAGTTGTTACTTGGTAGGGACAATGGTTAGGGGTTGTAGGTGTGCAACGTCATGGTGTGACCTTGATTTGACCTTTGATCTTGCTGAAGTGATCTTGACCTATAAAATATTGTCTGGGCTGTATCTCAGAAACCATAAGGTGTAGTAAGTTAATACATGGTAGGGACATAGGTTGGGGGTTGTAGGTGTGCAACATCATGGTGTGACCTTGATTTGACCTTTGACCTTGTCGTATTGACCATGAGTTTTAAAGCTTGTCTGGGCTCTTTAAATTCTGTAAGGTGTAGAAGGTTGACACTTGTTAGGGACATTGGTTAGGGGGTGTTGGTGTTCATCATGGTGTGACCTTTATCTTTGACTCTGCCAAAGTGTGTTCACCTGCCATTTTTGAGGCATGTTTCTCTTATGACAAAGATATATGGATTGCTGCAACTGATTATTATTATGTACTTTTACATAATTGTGCTATTTCCATTAACATCTATTCTCCAGTTAATAAATTTTACAGCTCCACAATTTTTCGTTTACTGATTAATGCTGTTATCTTGCTATTGAATTGTCTAGTTTTAATACTTCATCTTTGCATACATTTTCTTTCTCTTAGACCTTATTTTCTCTACTTAAACATTATTTAGATGTTTATATAACTGACACTGTTCTGAAAGTATTCCAATCTATGTACTTTTTCACGTCTATATCTCATGGTGTTGAAAAATATTTCTCCAGGCTGTGGGGTGTGGGCATCTCTAATGCTATTTTCTCCAGTGTGAAAGGCTGTGGGTCTTTTGTTTGTATAATTTTGGCTTAGCGTATTATGTCCTCTATATTTTACTGCTTTTACAGATCTATGTCCATAGCTTAGTGAGTAGTAGCTGCTTTGAATAAAGTGCTTAAAACCCCAAAATTACTGCATTTAGAGCATTTCTCAAAAATCTATTGTTCAGCTATTTTCTCTGCACTAAGTCTTGTAAAATGGTACCTGTTTAAGTGCTCTATTTCAACAGCTAAGTGAGTAATAGCTATTTTCTATTTTCTAACATTGAGTAAAATGAGTAAATAGCATTTTTCACCCCTACTTCAAGGTCTAACAGAGTTCACATTTAAAATCTTCTTTATTATTAGCCTGAGGGGTTTGGTATTCACAAAGATATTGTGGGTGCATCACCAGACATGTCCAAGGGTACACTGTGCTAAGATTCAATCTATAGTAACTGTAAATTCTAATTTGGTATTTGGGTATTAAGTCAGTGAAAACCTGAAAGTTCTTAAGATAAAATAAGTCTAGCAGCTTTTATGTTACTGATCTTATGGCTAATATTCCAGACAGTACATACTGGATTTCATTTATACATGATCTGTGGATCTGTGGATGTCACTTCTGTGACAAACTTACTAGTGAAGGCTAATAAAAAGGAAGACAAGTTATGTGATGAAAGTATTATGTCCACCCCACTGGGGAGTGGACATATTATTGTTGCTTTTTCCGCTGTCCGCCGTCCGTGACGCTGGGTTTCCGGTCATTTCAAGGAAAAGGATTTATCTTATCTTTACCAAATTTGGTATGGTTGTTTATTGGGTTAATAGTTTGCATGGGATTGCTTTTGGTGAAGATAGCTCTATAGTTAACTGAGTAATAGCTACTTAGCTACGTTTGTGTACTTCTTTTGTTTCCAGGCATTTTAAGGAAAAGTATTTGACATATCTTTACCAAATTTGGTATGAGTAATAGTTGGGTCAATAGCTTGTTTGGGAGTGCTTTTAATGATAATAGCTGTATAACTGACTGAGTAATAGCTACATAGATACTGTGAGTAGCTTTTTTATTTTAAGCATTTCAAAGGAAATGTATTTCAACTATGTTCACAAAATTTGGGATGGAGGATTATTGGATCAGTAGCTTGCTTGGGATTGCTTATGGGGATAATACCTTTAGAGCTAACTGAGTAATAGCGACTCAGAGCGATAGAGCGATTTCAACGAAACTATCGACCCACAGGGTATCTAAGCAATGTACTCTTGGCGATTTTCAAAAAAATTTCCTCTCCCCAAAAATGGCAGCCATTTTGAATTTTCGAATTTTTGCCAAAAGTACAAAAACACAAGTTTGCTTCTATCTCCTTAACCGAGCGAGATAGAGCGATTTCGTCGAAATTTTGCCCACACTGTACCTTAGCAAACTACTCTTTACAATTTTCAAAAAAATTTACTCTCTTCAAAAAAATGGCGGCCATTTTGAATTTTTGCCAAAAATGCAAAAACACTAATTTGCTTTCAACAAATTTTCTTCTCCCCAAACAAATTTCCTCTCCCCAAAAATGGTGGCCATTTTGAATTTTACAATTTTTGGCCAAAAATGCAAAAACACAAATTTGCTTCTGTCTCCTTAAATGTGTGAGATAGAGTGATTTTGTCGAAATTTCACAATGAGTTCTTTACATTTAAGGATTTTCAAGGCCCCACCTCAGGGTTTTCAAAAGATTTGTTACCATCTCAGAATTTTCAATCTGAACATCTCCAATCTGAGGATTTTCAATGAATAGAGCTACCACTTCCTCATGGCCCAAAGACAATATATTAGTCCGAGTTTTAGAGCAAAACTCATGCTTCCCTTTGGGTGGACATTACGGATGCCAATGCGTAATATTTCTAGTTTTTGTTCAAGTGTGTTATTTATCTAGGTGTTCCACCAGATAGACCTAAAGGCCCAGGCACAATGAAGTTCATTGCAGAACGGAAAGTATCGGGCAAAGAAAACAAGATCAAGGGTCCGAAATGTGGCCAGTGTGAGGAGAAAGCAGCTCATGTGGTATGTGTATGGTGTAAATTTCACATAAATGCCTGCTGAAGATCACTTTGATTGCAGCTTATAGTTTAGATGGATGCCTGAAAAATTGATGACTGCATTAGAAGTAGCTTTTGTCTTTATGCTAGTCTGTTTCATTAAAACAACATATGAATTGGGGCTGATAAAGAGTACTCATTACAGGGTTGAGTAATGGTAAAAGATTACTCGTTAGAGAGTAAAATTATAATTAATAATTATAAAAGATTACTTATTACAGAGTAGAGTATTGGTAAGATTACTTGTCACAGAGTATAGTAATAGTAAAAGATTACTTGTTATAGAGTAGAGTAATAGCAAAAGATTACTTGTTACAGAGTAGAGTAATAGTAAAAGATTACTTGTTATAGAGTAGAACTGTTATAGTAAAAGAGTACTTGCCTGCAACAATTACTACTCGTGGCCCAATAGAAATCACAATTGCAAGAAACTAACTCACTTGTATACACAAAATTACTGATGAATTTTTTAGATTTCAGTTTATGCCTGTTTCAGATTAAAGCAAATGCCATAAAGTTCTATCGTGTGATTAACACACATCTGTTGTTGCACTGAATTTTCAAACAAGAAAGTAAAATGCATTCTGTAAAGGACATTCACCTGCTCTGTGTACATTGTTATCAAGGGTTGTTTGGTCTGTTTGTGCCAGCCACTACACCGTGCAGTGGATTGTGTCAAATTGTCACCCAGTAAGAGTGTAGACATGCCTGGGCTGATTGTTACATTACACATGAACATGCTTATATGTACAGATTAGTATCTTATGCCATTCATAGTTTTCTATATTTGTAACAGTCTTGTCTGGAGTGTGCTGAGGAGTACTGTGCTACATGTTTTGCCACTTTCCACCTCAAGGGGGCGTTGAAGAAGCACAGGTCCACTCCTATTGGGGTCAGTAGTTTACTTCTAAAGTTGTATAAATCCAAATATGTATATCTGTTACAGTAATAATATAATAACTGTAAATTTATTGGAAGGTGTGTATATACCAGTATTATGTACAATATCAGTAGCTAGTAGCTACTTTGTGTAAATTGCATTTAACTCCAAAACCACTTCATTTAGTGCATTTTCCCCCAAAAATATGTCGTTCTACTTTTACTGTACCTACCAAGATGGCACCTGTTTTAGTTGCCTTCCTCAATAGCTAAGTGAGAAATACCTATTTTTGCGTTAATGCATCTTACCTAATAGACAATAAGCTATAGTGACAAAACTGAGTAAATAGCTGGTTTCTTTGTGCTGTGTGCTACAGTGCTTTGGTCAGAGATGTAATTTAGCCACTTTTAGGTGTTCTACATAATGACATATATTCAGAGCTGTAGCTCCATAGGTGAGTAATAACTACTCTAACATTTTGCTAATGAGGAAGTCACTTTTAGCTTCAACACCATTACATTTAGATTTTTTACCCCACAGCCCTTAAGGGCTGTAAGGGTATTGTTTTTACCCATGGTGTCCAGATGGGCGGGCGGGCGTCCGGGCGGGCGGGCAGTGGGAAAAGTTTGTCCGGCCTGTATCTCAGGAATTGTAAGGTATAGGTGTGCAACGTCATGGTGTGACCTTGATTTGACCTTTGACCTTGCTGTAGTGACCTTGACCTATAAAATCTTGTCCGGGCTATATCTCGGAACCCGTAAGGTGTAGGAAGTTGATACTTGGTAAGGACATTGGTTAGGGGGTGTAGGTGTGCAACGTCATGGTGTGACCTTGATTTGACCTTTGACCTTGTCGTAGTGACCTTGACCTTTAAAATCTTATTGCACCTTTGGGTCTGTCTTTTGATGCAGATTAAGCACTGTTAAAGTCATATTAGAATTCATTAAGAATTTTACTTTTACAACTTCCCATTGTAACAGATGGAATTTCATCAAGTGAGCCACAGATTTTGCTCCAACACCGCACATAAGCATTCATTGAATGTATTACCACTTCTGTATGCATGGTTATATTCAAAACATCTAAACCATAATTCGGCCATGCCAGATGTAGATAAAGAGTACATGCATTATCTTTCTCTTAGACATTCTTTTCTCTATTTAAACATTGTTTGGACCTTTATATAACTGACAGTGCTCTGAAAGTATCCTGAACTTTGTACTGATACAGTACTTCTATATCTCATGGTGTTAAAAATATTTCCCTAGGCTGTGGGGTACGGGCATCTCTGATGCTATTTTTTTTTTTTTTTTTTTTTTTGTCTGGGGTAATTTTTTTTGTTGCTTTAGCAGATCTAGGTCAATAACTAAGTGAGTAATGGGGCTAGTAGCTACTTTAGCTAACTCCAAAATGACTGCTTTTATTGCACTACAATAGCTTACCATGTGGAACGGAATGCCATCTCAGGAGGGCAAAGGCATCCGGACAACATCCATGAAAAATAGACGGTTAGTAATTATGGCTGGTGCCTCAACAGGAAGGTGAACCCCATAGTGAAATAACGCTTAACCCTCCTTCTTCTTGTTGGCCCCATGACTAAGAAGCGTCTATTTTCGCTCACTCATATTTTGTTAAATTTCACTGGATATACATATTGTTGGATGTTTAAACTTAATCATTTTGTTTATTGTCATAGATCATTCTGTACCGTTTTTGTGCTGACAGGCTAAGTATTTATTTATTTTAAGTGTTTTAATTTTCCGGTTCAGCTTTCAAGCATGTCATCCCACCAAGCTAACACTAACAAACCCTGAGCATTGAAATATCGTCATTTCTGTTTTTCTTTTGATCTGCAGAAGTATTGCCCAAACTGCAGAGAGGCAGGGAAGGGAGACGACCCTTATGTCACTAATAGAATAAGCAATGCCAGTTATGTAGTTCTTTTACTGAAGAACAGAAGTTGAAATTTAGAAACCGAAGATGATATGCTTGGAAACAAAAGTCAGATTCATCCAGAGATGACCTGGATCTGCTGGGGGACCCAGACCTGGAGGAGGTGCACAGGCACAGCCCTTCAACATAAAATTGAAAAAAGTCTTGGTTCTCAGTTTAACATCCAACTTCAGCAACAAATTGGGTTGTTCCAGGCTTCAATTATGGATACTGTGCAGTCTCTGAGAGATGAGATTAAATCTGTGAAAAAACCAAATTCCAAAGCGGGGTGGATCAGATCTCTGCTTTGGATCTGAAGCCTGGCCTAAGCAAACAACCTGACTTCCCCGAACACTAATCAATCGAACACCAAAGCCTCAGATGACCCCATGGAGACAGAGTTTGCTGGGCCTCCCTTACCACCACAGTTCGTCCAGAGGTTTGAGTCTGAGATCGGATCAGATCCAAACTCCGAACAATCCGAGCATTTGCAAAACCGAAGAAACACTCGGATAAAAGGAAACATAAGGTTCGGGCCAAATATGTCACTTCATCTTCTTCCTCAGAGGAATCTGAGGCCTCTGTGCAAGTCAAAAAGTCTTCTTAGCCCAAAGGGGCTTCTTCTGAACAAGACAAACAAAAATCAGACCCAAATTCTGTATTTTAGAAGGAGGTAGATATGTCTGACTTGCTCTCACAATTTACAGAGGACATAAAATCTTTTAGGCGGTTTTTAATCTCTCTGACCCCAGGGACACCATGCCTAGATCCTCTGCCACAGTCTGGGCTCTGAATGATGTAGCAGGCCAAAAGGAGGTTAGGCCAAGGGGCCCTTCAGCTATGTTCCCACTCAGTCTTCATCTAAAAGATGCTTTTGAAAAATCTGAACAGAACTCGCAGGCTGCTAATTTACCCAAGGGTAAAGATATAAAACCCCCCGTTTCCACTTCTAAGTGGTGCAAATTGGGACAATCTTGTTTTGAGGACATATTACAAGAATTCAATACATATTTTGCAAAATCCCGTATCTCCTCTAGCTCCTCTGGGGCCCCTATGGGCAAGGTTCCCTTACTGGTAGTCAAAGAGTTTGAGCATCAGGCAAGGCAAAACCTCTGTACCCTTAATTTTTCAGATGCCTTCACTAAGACTGAATCTGAGTGCAATACGACCATGGAAAAATGCCAGGACAGTATCAAGGCTACTGTCAAAAGAATTAAAAGCCAAATTCAAAAGGGTGCCAATCCTGAATAAGCAGCCAGACATGGTTATGAAAAGATCTGTGACTATCTAGATTTCCTGAATAAGAGGATTCTCATTCAGCAGGGAGCCTTAGCCTGTCAAGTAAGGCCTTAGCGCACATTCTCCAGAGGGAGTTGTATACCATGGGTAATTCAATCCTTATCACACGTGAGGCTGAAATGACCCATCTTCAACCTCATTTGGGGATTCTAGACGTCAGGAACTTAGGAGCTCCCCTTTTTGGCCCACTCCTTTGTTCCAGTCCCAGTTGGATAAGGACAAAGAAGAGTTACTCCTTAGAAAGGCATCCCTAAAAATACTCAGGGTTTTGGACCCTATCTAAACTAACCCTTTCGTGGTTTCCACCACAATAAGAAAAGAGGTGCCTACAGGAAACGCCCCTATGGGGGACAGTCCACTCCAAGCAGTAAACAATCGTTTTCTTTGGGCAGGGTTAAATTGAGTAACAGAGGCTCCAGAGGTAGTTTTCAACCTCATCCAAATGGACGAGGGCATGGAAACTTCTCTTCCCAATGACTCTTTAAAAGCCTCCCTCAGTTCACCAGTAGGAGGTTGCCTCCATTCTTTCAGAAGAGACTGGCAAACAGAAAAATGCTCAAACAATGTGTTAAATATTATTACCAATGGTTACGTTCTTCCATTCATCTAAAAACCAACATTAGCCAGAGTTCCCCTGATTCACTCAGGATACAAAGCCCATCAAAAAGATCTAGCTCTGGCCTCTTGTATCCAGTCTCTTCTGTCAAAGAAAGCTATGAAAAGGGTGGAAAATGTAAAATCTCTTGTGTTTTACAGTTGCTTGTTTTTAGTCCCCAAGCCTCACCAAAGGTGGAGGTCAGTGATAGACCTAAGCAGGCTCAACACCTTCCTACTAGTAGAAAGGTTCAAAATGGAAACACCAGAGTCTATCAGGGCCTCTCTGATTCCACGGGAATGGGTGTCGTCCATAGACCTGTTGGACACCTACTGTCATATCCCCATCAACCCAAATTCAAGGAAGTACCAAAGGTTTTGCCACAATTCTCAAGTGTTCCAGTTCACCTCCCTCCCTTTTGGCCTAGCCACAGCCCCAGAAGTCTTTACAATGATTGTAAAGGAAGTGAAGCAGATGGCCCTCACAAGCGGAGTCAGACTAAGTCTTCACCACCACCTGGACGAGTGGCTGATCTGGGCCCCATCTAGGGAGGAGGCACAAGTGAACACTCAGACGATAGTAGACCTGACACAGTCCTTAGAGAAGTCCGAACTCAAATCCACTCAGGTTTTTTTGTTCGTGGGCTATGAATCCCACCTAGATTTGGCCCTTGTAAAACCCACTCAAGAGAGATGGCTCAAACTTCAGGATTTTATTCTATGCTTTAAGTCAAAACATGTTTTGACTGAAAGATTTTTGATGTCGCTAATTGGGTTGCTCGCCTCAACAGAGAAGATGGTTCCGGAGGGACTCCTTTACATGAAGCCCCCTCAGTTTCATCTTAAGCACTGGAGATATCCTCAGTCATTGGACAGCCTCCTTCCTTGGTCAGAGACCATTTCAGCTCATCTAGAGTTGTGGCTCGGACCTTCACCCCAAAGACCAAAGTATCCAAATCTTTACAAATGCCTCAAACGAAGTTTGGGGTGCCCACTTAGAGCAAGTCTGTACAAAAGGTCAGTGGTCAGATAGGAAAAAAGGCTACACAGAAATATTATAGAGTTGAAGGCGGTATCTCTGGCCCTGAAAAAGTTCAAGGACCAGTGTCAAAATCAATCGGTGTTGGTTGCTACGGGCAACTTAACAGTAGTTGCCTACATTAACAAACAAGGAGGAACCCACTCAGTGGAGATGTTTGCTCTCCTGTGGAAAATCATGACCTGGTGCCATCATTACCAGATAACTCTAAGAGCCAGGCACATTCCAGAGTGCCTGAATGTGATGGCTGAACTACTATCCAGGTCAAACTAAGTCCAATCACCAGAACGGTCACTGCATCTGTAGGTGTTCAAACAGATCTGTCAAATGTGGTTCACTCCTTATGTAGACCTATTTACCACTCGTCTGAGCCACAAAGTTCTATTGTAGGTATCCAGTCCCAGTCCAACATGCTTGGGACATAGATGTTGATGAACTGGTGGGATCTCATTGCTTATGCCTACCCTCCCATGGCTCTTCTTCATAGGGTGATCCAAAAAATCAGGCAAAGCAGTATCCTGATCATTCTAATAGCCACAGGCTGGCCAGGGATGCCCTGGTTTTGGGACCTAGTACAGCTCTCGGCAGAGATCCCACTCCGGGAGTGGACAGCTCCTTTAATTTGGAGCTGTCCACTCCTGGAGTGGGATCTCTGCCGAGGCTTCTCTGGTAGTGGCAGAGAGAATTACTGCTCCTCAAAGGTCATCAGCAATGACCAATTTGTTTGAATTCTCCACTCCCTCTGTGAAACAAGTTTCAGACTTTTTACCCCACAGCCCTTAAGGGCTGTCGGGGTATTGTTTTCACCCATGGTGTCCGGATGGGCGGGCGGGCGGGCGTCCTGTCGGGTGGGCGGGCGGGTGGCGGGAAAAAGTTTGTCCGGGCTGTATCTCAGAAACCGTAAGGTGTAGGAAGTTGATACTTGGTAGGGACATTAGTTAGGGGGTGTAGGTGTGCAACGTCATGGTCTGACCTTGATTTGACCTTTGACCTTGCCATAGTGACCTTGACCTATAAAATCTTGTCCGGGCTATATCTCAGAAACTGTAAGGTGTAGGAAGTTGATATTTGGTAGGGACATTTGTTAGGGGGTGTAGTTGTGCAACGTCATGGTGTGACCTTGATTTGACCTTTGACCTTGCCGTAGTGACCTTGACCTATAAAATCTTGTCCGGGCTATATCTCAGAAACCGTAAGGTGTAGGAAGTTGATACGTGGTAGGGACATTGGTTAGGGGGTGTAGTTGTGCAACGTCATAGTGTGACCTTGATTTGACCTTTGACCTTGCCGTAGTGACCTTGACCTTTAAAATCTTGTCTGGGCTATATCTCAGAAACTGTAAGGTGTAGGAAGTTGATACTTGGTAGGGACATTGGTTAGGGGTTGTAGGTGTGCAGCATCATGGTGTGACCTTGATTTGACCTTTGACCTTGTCGTAGTGACCTTGACCCTTGAAAATCTTGTTGCACCTTTGGGTTTGTCTTTTGATGCAGATTAAGCACTGTTAAAGTCATATTAGAATTCATTAAGAATTTTACTTTTACAACTTCCCATTGTAACAGATGGAATTTCTTCAAGTGAGCCATGTCATGGTGTGACCTTGATTTGACCTTTGACCTTGCCGTAGTGACCTTGACCTATAAAATCTTGTCCGGGCTATATCTCAGAAACCGTAAGGTGTAGGAAGTTGATACTTGGTAGGGACATTGGTTAGGGGTTGTAGGTGTGTATTATAGTAGTGACCTTGATTTGACCTTTGACCTTGCCATAGTGACCTTGGCCTATAAAATCTTGTCTGGCTATATCTCGGAAACCGTAAGGTGTAGGAAGTTGATACTTGGTAGGGACATTGGTTAGGGGCTATAGGTGTGTATTATAGTAGTGACCTTGACCTTTAGAATCTTGTTGCACCTTTGGGTCTGTCTTTTGATGCAGATTAAGCACTGTTAATTCATATTAGAATTTATTAAGAATTTTACTTTCATAACTTCCCATTGTAAGAGATAGAATTTCATCAAGTGAGCCACAGATTTTGCTCCAACACCACACAAAAGCATTCATTAAATGTATTACCACTTCTGTATGCATGGTAATATTCAAAACATCTAAACCATAATTCGGCCATGCAGATGTAGATAAAGAGTGTTGAATTTTAGTTCACTGATTAATGCTGTCATGTTGTTATTGAATTATCTTATTTTAATACTTCATCTTTACATGCATTATCTTTCTTTTAAACATTATTTTCTCCATTTAAACATTGTTTGGAACTTTATATAACTGACAGTGCTCTGAAAGTATCCTGAACTTTGTACTGGTACAGTACTTTTATATCTCATGGTGTTAAAAATATTTCCCTAGGCTGTGGGGTACGGGCATCTCTGGTGCTATTTTTCATGTACCTGTACCAAGACCTAAACAGGCACCCGTCAACCATTGATGGTTACAGGACAGCCATTGTTGACCCCTTGGGCCCAGCCGGGCCCGCTGTTTCTCAAAGCTCTGTCCTTAACAGCTTACTTTCTAGCTTTCACAGGGATTGTCCCAAAAATTTCAGGAATCTTCCAAAGTGGAACCTTTCTGTTGTACTTAATGAGCTCACAAAAGCACCGTTTGAGCCTATGAAAGACACAGACCTCAAACATCTTACCCTCAAAACTGCTTTCTTGCTAGCTTTGGCTTCCGGCAAGCGCCGCAGTGAAAGTCTTGCCTTGGTTGCAAACAAAGTATCGAATCTAGGCCAATGGGAAAAAGTAGCTTTGTTCCCCTCTTCAGATTTCATAGCCAAAAATCAACTAGCAAGAGAAAAGGTTCTCAAAGTGTGTCTCCAGTGACTATCCCTGCTCTGACTACCATCGTGGATAGACAATTCAAAGAAAACAGGACCCTGTGTCCGGTATGGGCCCTGATGTACTATTTGGAATGAACCAAGGACCTGAGAGGGTCTTGATCCCTACTTTTTTCCTTCAAGAAAGGACAGACATCAGACCCGCTTACCCTCTCTTCTTAGTTAAAAGAAACTATCGTACTTTGTAGGAAGATCAACAGTCCATGGATTTGGTCCAAGTTAAAGCGCATGACAGGGCCTTTGTGGCCTCTAATACCTTTTACAGTGGGGTATCGGTAGACCAAATCATGCAAGCTTGTCACTGGAAAGCTCACAACACATTTACAAATTTTTACCTAAAAGACCTTACTTGGTCAGATAACAACAACAATATGTATCTGGGTCCAGTAGTAGCGGCTCAACAAGTCCTAGACTCTTCCCCTCAGAGCAGTCAAGTCTTCAGGAGTCTAAATCCCAGGGTCTAGGTATATGACTATCTCCTCAGGATGTTTGGTAAGGTCTTTCAGCTTTTATTTGATTTAACAGTATTTAACATGTATAATGTATTAGGTACTTATTCAGGTGATCCCATAATCTCATCATAAATGGTGGCAAGTTAATGTAAATTTCAAGCCCAGGGCTTGTTTTCATTTGTGTTGAAGCCCATGGGGGTATATACCGTATAAGTGAGCACGGCTCCTTACAGCCGACATCCAGACAGTATCGTACTGACATTCATTCAAGTTATCTGGTTTTTGGCTTCTTTCAGGCCCAGCTCCCGGAACCGAGGGCACTGTAAGAGGGACTCAAACTGGCATTTTTTAATTAATTCAAAATCCAAGAAAAATTGACAAATACCTCCAGTCTCGGCTGTAATCCCTCTGCCTAGCGGTTGGATTCAGCATTCAGTTCCACATGGTAAGCTATTGTAGTGCAGTAAAATTGAAAATCTTAATTACTTAAATGTAGCTTTTGGAAGCTACAGGTTACCATGTGGAACTGAAGAGAGTCCCACCCTGCCTCCCCGCTGTATTACAGCTGAGATTGGAAAATTACAACTTGAAGAAGGAGGCTTAAGCGTGTATTTCACTATGGTTTTCACCTTCCTGTTGAGGCACCAACCAGTACTAGGCGTCTATTTTTCTTGGTCGTTGGCCGGATACCTGTGGCCTCCCGAGATGGCATTCAGTTCCTTATGGTAAGCTTGTAGCTTATAAAAGCTACATTTAAGTAATTAAAATTTTCAAATTTACAGCATTTTGCCAAAAATGTTGTTCAGCTACTTTCTCTGTACCTTAAATGTTTTCAAAAACCATAAGAGATAAAGTGATTTGGGCAAATTTTGGACCCCCAAGCCTTTTTAAGTCCATCAAACATTTAATATTTTGTGAATTTTACTTGCCATCTTGAATTTTGGTGAAAATAAAAAATATTGTTTATCTCGAAAACCGTAAGAGATAGAGTAATTTCAGGTATCTTTTGGACCCATTGGGTACTTAGGGCGAGTCCTTTAAGGTATGTCAAAAAGGCAAGATTTTCCTTTATGGGCTCTTAAAAATTGAAAATTTTCCAAATTTCGACTGCTATCCTGAATTTTGGCGAAAATTGTAAAAATGTCTTTTATCTTGAAAGCCATGGCAGATGGAGCAATTTCGGAAAATTTTGGAACCTTCTGGAAACTAAGGATCACTCCCATAAAAAATTGAGAATTTTCCGAATTACGGCTGCCATCTTAAAATTTATTGGAAATGGAAAATATTGTTTATCTGGTATTTGGCTTGGTTCTTTCTGTTTTTCTAACAATTTTTTTCATATCCATAGCTTCATATTTGTGTATCATTTAGTGTTTAATCTCCAGTGGGAGACCTTACTACTGTGGTGGTACTGTTTTCAATGTATTCAAAATAAATGACAATGGTTTGCATAGAATATCAGCAGTATATTTAACATCAATAGGTATGTCCATCATTGATATTTCTTTCTTAAAGACATTAAATATTTCACTTTCATCTCATCAGTGTAGGAACGCAGTCATCGGGTGATTAGCATTTAAGTAATCAGCTGAATCTTTATTTACTAATTTAAAATTTATTTATGATAATTATTGATATTTTTTGCTAAAGATGGCAAACATTGACAAGGTATTCATTAGAAATAATTTGGTCGTTATTTGTTTGTCTTTTAGCTTTTTATATAGTGTTCACCTTTTCTTGACTATTCCTCATTTCTTGCAGACATCGGTGTCGCGTACGCCACGTGCTTTGGGGTCGGTGAGTTCCACTCCCCGCCCTCCTCATGAAGACTCTGCCAGAGCAACCCCCACTGATGTCAACATCATTATGGTGAGATCATTACTTGTGACAACCATCGTCTAGAATTAGGTTAATTCATTTCATTTGGATCAACAGTTCTATGATGTAAACCATAAGTCATAAGATGGCATCAAACAACTTGCTACAAAGACATCTCAACATGATCATGGTAACATAATAGTGATACAGCTTAACATAGAGCTTTTTTACAATATAGTTGGTTGGGCTACTTTTTCATACCGGATATTTTGTGCAAGTTTAAACTTGCTAGACATCATACTTATAAAGTTCTAGGGTACTAAAACCAGTATTAGGCCTGTATACTTTAAGAAAATCAGTTTTTTCCTTCAATAGCGATCTCCTTTCACATTAAATGCATGGGGAAATATTTTTGTGATGGGAAATCATTGGGTACAGGGCCAATTGTTTTTGCATGTAAGTGCTTGTAGTCTGCATTTTTCAAAAAATATTTAAGATATTGCACACAATTTGAAATGTTGCATAACCACACTTATATCCAGACACCAGTTGAATTTGAGATTAATCAGGCTATAATTAAGTGATTGGTGAGTATTTTGTTATCTCTCTCCGTATATATGACATGATAAAATATCATGTCTAATGAAATTTCTAATTCTAATGCGTGGACTTTCCACCAGTTTAAACTTGGTAGAATTAAGTCCCATTTGTAAGAGAAGCATTCAAAATAAATGACACTGATTTGCACAGAATATCAGCAGTGTATATCATAACATCAGTTGATATGTCATCATATCCATGGACTTGATTTTTCATTCATTGAAACATTAAATATTTCACTTTTGGTACAAAGTCCATTTGGAGTTTTACTGTTAGAAGTCCACTCAAAGTTACTATCAATCTAAACTTAGCATAAGGTCCAGTTTGAATTTTGTTGTTATTCTTTTGTTGTATATGTCCTGTGAGATGCAACAATTTTATTGCGTTAATATATCTTACCTAGTGGACCGGTGCAATAGTCCGGCGCCTAGCCGGTCCCGCCAAACATTAGAAAAAAATGTCCTGAGCTGGGCTCTGGCCTGGACCGGTAGTGTAGTATTCACTCGCCAGGTGTCACCGGACACCCAGCTCCCTTACTGCGCGTGTGCGCGCATGCGCACTTCCTCTTTTTGTTTGGCGCCATTGTGTTTGAAATCGTGAAAATTATAAGAGAAACTTTTTATTATTTTATAAGTGACATATTGTGTGGTGATTGTTTAAACGTGGATTACTAGTTCATATATATATCATGGCATCACCAGGACAACGTAGAGGTAACTGCGGGCACATTATGGCGGCATTTGATGGACATAAAAAGTGTGCCAGGTGTAGAGACAAAAAGTTGGGGGATGACCCTTGTGTGAAGAACCAGTTATGTACTATATGTGATTCTTTCACCGAACAACAACGTTCTATGCTCTCCACCCCTCAGTATAAAATCAGAAAAGACAAAAAGTCCGGACTTTTGGTATCCCCTTCCAAGGTTGCCGTGGTGGGAGTAGTTCCCCAAGAAGAATTGGGTGGAGATGAACTAGAGGAAGAGGACGTTCCGGTTCAAGCTTCCGGTTCCGGGGATCAAGAGGTTTTCTCTATTACCCATCATTCTCCCGAAGAATTTGTCTCAAAGCAAGACTTTGACAATCTTAACAACAAGTTAGAGGAGAAGTTCGCCCGATTCGAGGCTTTACTTACTAGAACTAACATCTTCTCTACTCCTAAAGCCCCAGTTACCAATACTGCTGTTATTACTTCTGAACAACCATTCTTCAATCCCTCTGAGCCTGGAGCCACCGGTCCGGTGAGGCCTCCGGCTTCAGACGGGCAAATTTCACATCCAAAGGATGCAAAGAATAAGGGCACGGGAAAGAAGCTAAAAAAGAAAAAGACTGTTCCTACTGCTACAGTTGTGTCTGAGGCACCGGCTCCGGTGAAGGAACACACTGTAAGCACTTCCCTGCCTACTCAACATACTGAGCAACCGGCGAAAGTGGACATTCCCGTTCCGGGCTCTGCCTTGTCACTTTCTTCCGGTGGTGATTCCATCTTCAAACCAGCTACCCTTTCAGGCTCTTCCACCTTGTCGGCTCCGGTCACCGGTGCTTCCGGTGTCGGTCAGTCCTTCTTTGCTGATCCGGACGCTTCTGACGTTGACTCAAACCATGACCAGTCTAACAAGGACTCTGATGAGGGTGAGATATCAGACTCTGAAACCACAGAGCAAAACGAAGAAATGAACTATCGCGAAACGTGTAGAGCTGTCAGGGCCTTTTTAGGATGGACTCATATCCCAGATTTTGAACTTTCAGTATCGGATGGGGATACCTCAAACAACCCGTGGAAAGGCAAACGACCTAGAAAGACAGGCAAAGTTTCAGTGGAATTCCCCCCGGATGACTGGCTCTGTCACAAGATGGAGAAGTTGAATTGCAGGGTCGCTGAGGGTTATCCCTCAAGGTCGCAGGAATCAGCGGGCTTGAAGGTTGACCAGTTCATCCGTACACCTAAAAGCCAATCCAAATGGTACAGACAGCATAGACTTAGACAAGAATCCTCTTCTAGGCCAGGTAGAACCATCTTTAGTTGGTCGGACTCTGAGGCCCGCCTGAATGCTCAGTACTCTAGGGTAGCTAAAGCCTCATCTTATCCTCAGTCTGGTCCCGCTTCTCGCCCGGTACCACAGGATATTTTACGCCGGTGGGAAAAGTGTGCAAGAGAAGGGACATACATTACCAACCACGCGGCAGCATTTAACAGATGCACCAGTGAGATCCAAGACAAGATGAACTCTCACATCAGTTTGCTAAATGACGTTATTGTGAAGGGGAAAGCCCCTAAAGAGGTGGTAGATGCCATCAGAGATCTTAAAGACTTGTCTTCATTTCATTCAAGTGTCTCTGTGGCACTGGGAACTTCTCTCCAACACCTTGCAGACGGCTTGTTCATTCAACTAGCTAACTTCATCTTACTCCGCAGAGACTCTTATCTTGAGTTTGCTAAGCCCGGTTTGAAACCGGATTCTTGGAACAGATTACGTAATGCTCCCCTGTTCAGTTCGTCTCTGTTTCCAGATGACATCCTAGCTGCAGCAAAGCAGGATATAGCAAAGTTTGAGTCTACACCAAGTGCTCAAGGTCCCGGTCCGGGCACAGGGCAGCACTCTGGTAGGAAACACCAGTCATATCGTTACAAGCCATATGACAAAAAAGATAGTAGGCAATCAGGCCACTCTTCCTCTCAGTTTAGCCAGCCTTGGCGCCAGTTTTCTTATAGAGGAAGGGGTCGCGGTCGCGGACGTGGAGGCAGCAATTCCAGTCATTTCTCCAGATCGTCCCGTCAACAGTCTTATAAATGACAATTATTTTTTAGTAGATCCTCAGTTAAAGCCAAGTGGGGAGGATCCAATGTGTCAAGACTTAAACAAACATGTAATCAAGACTGTAAACTTAAATGTTGTCTTTCCTGCACCTTCTGTAACCGGGCTGTCGGAAAACAAAGACATAAGACCCAATCAGAACCAAACAGAAATAAAGTGTGTGAAACCTGTTTGCTGTGTAAATCCTTGTCTTTATGTTCCAACTGTTCAAAATGTCCCTCATGTTGTACCAAATCCACCTGTGGGGGCCCGACTGCAAAGGTTTTGGCAGGTCTGGCACTTCCTGGGTGAAAACAAAAGAGTAGTTTCAATTCTTCAGGAAGGGTACACCCTACCCTTCAAAGAGAAACCTCCCCTGACAAGGTCACCGGTAATTATCAGTGGATACGCAAATCCGGTCAAAAACAAGCACATAAAGGACTCCTTACAGGCACTCCTTCAGAAACAGGCGGTAGAAAAGGTGACAACTCCGTCCTCCCTGGCCTTTTACAACCGCTTGTTTCTAGTACCAAAACCCAACAACAAATGGAGGCCCATCCTAGATCTAAGTCGGCTGAACTGTTACCTAGCAACCTCATCTTTCAAAATGGAGACACCAGAGACCATCCGACTCTCCCTTCAAAAAGGGGAGTGGGTGACGTCTCTGGATTTCAGCGACGCTTACTTCCATATCCCAATAGGACCAAGGTCGCGGAAATTCCTCAGATTCTTCCTCCACAGTCAAGCTTATCAGTTCACAGCCCTCCCCTTTGGCCTCTCAACGGCTCCGTTGGAGTTCACAAAGGTGGCCAAGGAAGTCAAGTTAATGGCACAGGCTCGGGGTATCAGAATCCACCAGTACCTCGACGACTGGTTGCTGAGAGCCCCGTGCCCGGAAA
This sequence comes from Sabellastarte sp. h YS-2021, assembly GCA_964017235.1. Lineage (NCBI taxonomy): Eukaryota > Metazoa > Annelida > Polychaeta > Sabellida > Sabellidae > Sabellastarte > Sabellastarte sp. h YS-2021. The sequence continues at coordinate 31,057,589 of OZ024937.1, read as the reverse complement.
CGTGCCTACTTCATACCCGGACCCTCTTGGACCTATGCCACAGGTTAGGGTGGGTAGTCAATATGACCAAGTCGGAGTTGGTGCCTCAGCAGGTCTTCAACTTTGTAGGTTACCGTTTCGACCTCTCTCAGGGGTTGGTCAAACCGACCCAGGAGAGGTGGATGGCTCTGTCCCAAAAGATCAACAACCTCCTCAATCAACAGGTGTGTCCGGTCCGACAGTTCATGTCCCTTATAGGACTGCTAACAGCCACAGAGAAACAGGTAGTAGCCGGGCGACTTCACATGCGCCCTATCCAGTGGCATCTGAAGAGGCATTGGCATGTCCCGGAGTCATTGGAAAAGATTATCCCTCTGCCTCAGTCCCTTCATCCACACCTGAGGTGGTGGTTGAACCCAAACAATGTCCTAAAAGGTCAGCCTTTACACCCACTTCAACACGCTCTTCAGCTGTTTACCGACGCCTCAAACGAAGGTTGGGGTGCTCACTTAGGCGATTTCACAGCAAGAGGCCTTTGGTCCACACAAGAAAGCGCCTTGCATATAAACTTGCTGGAACTCAAGGCCGTCCTGCTAGCCCTAAAACAGTTCGAGCGATTGTGTTGGAACCAGACCATTCTGGTGTGTTCCGACAACACAACAGTGGTCTCTTACATAAACAAGGAGGGCGGTATGAAATCCGGCTCTCTCTGTGCTCTCCTCTGGAGGCTGCTGATGTGGTGCAACCAGAGGCAGATTGTATTAAGAGCACGGCATATTCCGGGTCACCTCAATGTCATTGCGGACAAGTTGTCCCGGCACGGTCAGGTGATACAAACGGAATGGTCCCTCCTGCAGGAAGTCTTCAACCAAATTTGCAGAAGATGGCACAAACCGGAGGTGGACCTATTTGCGACCAAGTTCAATCGCAAACTTCCCAGATTTGTGTCCCCGGTCCCGGATCTGCTAGCCTGGAAAGTGGATGCTCTAAGCGTTCCCTGGCAAGATCTGGATGCCTATGTTTTTCCCCCGGTGGCTCTCCTAGGGAAGGTGGTCTCCAAGTTGATGGATCAAGGATTCAACAGGGTCATTCTCATTGCACCAGGGTGGCCCAACATGCCATGGTTTTGGGATCTGGTCAGCATGTCAGTACAGATTCCCCTAAGTCTACCGAGAGTAGGGAACCTATTGACTCAGCCCTTCAACCAGTGTCCTCACAGGGACCTTCACAGTCTGAATCTGCATGCATGGCTCCTAGGGCCTTTGCCATCCAACAGGCAGGCTTCTCTGAAGAAGTGGCAACACGAATTGAAGCTCCTCAGAGACGTTCAACCAGAGCCATCTACGAATCAAAGTGGTCCGTTTTTGTCAGATGGTGTGAGGAACATAAGGTGGACTTCAGGTCTCCTTCTATAAAGCAGATCGCTGACTTCTTGCTTTACCTATTTCAGGAGAAACATCTGCAGCCTAGCACCATAGATGGCTATAGAACCGCTATATCTGACAAGCTAGGGAATGGCCGGGTGAACATTGGTAAGGATGAGAATCTTACCAGACTGTTGGACAGTTTCCATAGGGACAAGCCTAAAGGTAGGAGGGGTGTTCCTTCCTGGAACCTTTCCTTGGTTCTTCATCAGCTCACGAAACCTCCCTTTGAACCGCTTAGGAAGGCTTCCCTTAAACACCTTACCTTTAAGACGGTCTTCCTTCTTGCCTTAGGGTCGGGCAAAAGAAGAAGCGAGATTCATGCCTGGGTACATAGGAACATCAGGCATCAGGAGGATTGGTCTAAGGTCTCCCTGTACCCTTCCCCAAGTTTCATCTCCAAGAACCACCTGGCTAAGGAGGGTCCGGGTTGTGTAGCCCCGGTTATTATTCCGGCTCTTGCTCCGACCTTGGACAAGTCTCTTAAGGAGGACAGGACCTTGTGTCCGGTGAGATCCTTGCGTTACTATCTAGACAAAACCAAGGACCTTCGGTCAGACAAGGAGTTGGTTTTCGTCTCTTTTAGGAAGAGCTTCAAGAAAGACATTGTACCAGCCACTGTCTCTTCCTGGATCAAACAAACGATTGGTTTATGTTACCAACTCTCGGATGAGCAGTCTCAAAATTTGCATCAAGTTCGGGCTCATGATGTCCGGGCTTTCGCGGCTTCTAAAGCTTTTCAGGGAGGCGTACCCTTAGATCAAATTCTATCAGCCTGCCATTGGAAGTCGCATAACACATTCACCCAGTTCTACCTAAAGGATGTAGCCTGGGCAGACTCTGAGCTATACCACCTGGGCCCGGTGGTAGCAGCTCAGCAAATTAGAGATTAATTTTGAGTCTTCTTTGTAAATATGTACATAATAAAAAAAAAAAAAAAAAAAAAAAAAAATGTCTCTGCAGTCTACCTTACCTCGGGATAGATGAGGGACCAAATGGATTTTCCCCTATTACTTCCTCAGGACTCATTGGGACTCTTCTCTCCTCCCCTCTTCATGAGTGTCAGATTTCTGAAAAAAAAAAAAAAAAAAAAAAAGGGGGGGGGGGGGGGGGGGTAATGTATGGTAACCGAGAAGGTTAGAAACCGGTCTAGGTTGTTACCTCAGTCTATATGAGTTTGGGAGTTATCTCCCATAGTGAGTCCCTTGAATTTTGATTGATCTACCCGCCATCCAATGGGTAGTTATTCTGCACCGGTCCACTAGGTAAGATATATTAACGCAATAAAATGGAAAATTTAAGAATTAAATTAAATTTTTATAAGATAATATCTTACCTAGTGGACAAGGAGAGTCCCACCCTACCTTCCCCGCTTAAATCAAGGGGACTTTACTTGGTAGGCACAAAAAGAGGAAGTGCGCATGCGCGCACACGCGCAGTAGGGGAGCTGGGTGTCCGGTGACACCTGGCGAGTGAATACTACACTACCGGTCCAGGCCAGAGCCCAGCTCAGGACATTTTTTTCTAATGTTTGGCGGGACCGGCTAGGCGCCGGACTATTGCACCGGTCCACTAGGTAAGATATTATCTTATAAAAATTTAATTTAATTCTTAAATTTTCCATTTTGCCTGTGTTTCTCATTCTGCTTGTTAAAATGATTAACAGAACCTCAGATCTAGGTACATTTGTCTTTTCAAAGTCATTATTTAAAACTGCAATTACCTATTTCACCTCCACAAATGAATTGGAGTACGTTATCCCTTTAAAGAACCAAAAGTCAAGTTTAACATGATGGAGTTTACTCTTCAAAGTGAAATGAAAAGTGAATTATGTGTGTCCTTTGATGTAAATCTGTACCAGCTATAATCAATTACACTTTAACCCTATTCATGTTTGTCAGAATGTGAAATTGAATTTCTACCACTGGTTGGTAGATAGTCCAATCTGGCAGAATTTGAAATTCTGTTGGTTAAAAACTACCAATACAATTAAAATTCTGTCACATAAACCATAACATGTCTACGATGATGCATGATTTTGTTATGATTAAAACTTTCAGCTTCCTTTAGCGGGACACTTTTTTTGCTTTGCTTAGTTTTACAATCGTGGCATAGCGTTTATAATTCAAATGGCTGTCAGTGCTACCAAAATTCAATAATTATCCCTTCATTGCACTCAAATGAACCCAAGTCAGTTAAAAGTTTAAGTTTTAAATTATTCCAGGACTCTTCTAGAAGTTCAGCAAGATCAAGCCATGTCTCCTCAGAACCAAATCCCAGCAATCAGTCCTTTCATGTGCCCCGCCCGCCTGCACCCCCTACTGACTCGAGACAAAACAGCAGCTCAGAGTCCTCTCAACAGGAGCCCTTGCTGCTGCAGGGAGAGTATGATGAGAGACAGGCAGCATTAGAATTCCAGCAAGCTATCGCAGAATGGAGATCAGGAGGCAAGAAAACTGGAGACAATGTGACGGAGAAAAAGGTGGTTATTGTGTCACCAGAAAGGACACCTGGTGAGTAATATAGGAACTAATATGGTGTCATGTTAATGGACGGTTTATCGATTGTTGCTCAATGAATGTGTTTCTGTTTGGAATGTAAGGACCAAAAACTAACTGTAAGTTAAACATTCTCCAAACTCCTCTGTTCCTGTCAGAAACCCTTTTAATCTTGTCAAATTTCCATTTTTTGACAATATCGGGCTCCCTATATAATCTATTCCAGATTTGCAGTGAATTTTACTTTTTCCTATCACTGTTATTTTACATCCGACAGCCAATTATGTGTCTCAGCATTTTTGTAAACAAAGTTTATCAGCTAGTTTTCACTTTAGAATTATAAGAGAATATTCCTCCTCTCCAGCTGCAGTACTGCTTGTGTACCCAGATGCTTATTATAATAAATAACTTCTTGGCCCTATAACGTAAAACTTCAGCTTTTATGATGAATAAAATTTTGCATCTAATTTTTCATGGACAGTATTTTGTACAAATTTCATATCTCCAGCTGAAGTACATGTTAACTATTCAAGTACTTAAATCAGTAGTTATCCTATGCTGTACAATATACTGAAATGTAAGAAATTCCTCCTAGAAAAGATTCCTTCTCAGAAGAATGCATCCTCAGTAAAATGCCTTGAATGTGTATAATTTTACCTCATGAAAAAAATGCCTTTTGGAAAAATGTCACTAACATAATTTAATCCCCTATCATAAATTTTGATAGAGCCCATAAACACATAAGAGAAAAACAGAGACATGCTATTTTTTTTTAAAGATACCTTAACTATCGAGGATGATAAATCGTAAAGTCATGCAGATCTGTATGTTCGTCTGTTCCCCAGAGCCATTACAGGTAAGGTACCCTGACCCAAAGTGTGAAAATTTCAACACTTTATCACAATTTTCTCATTCACTATTGAAGGGGTTTTTCTCTTATCTTGCATATATGTACTAGGCTACTGGTAGATTCACTTGTGTGAGTAACAGGCCTGGGTCTTAAGTTTTTTTTTATGAAATTTTAAAATAATTTTTAATGCATTAACATTCATGAAATCATGCACTAAATCACTTAACTTGAAAAGTATTGCATTTTATTGCGTTAATACATCCTATCCAATGGACAATAGCTTATCCGGTCGGCGCAGACCGGCCCGCCAAACGTCAGAAAAAGACGTCCTGTGTCTCCACTAGCAGGTCGGTCCGTAGTACCAGTGCATTCGCCAGATGGCGTGTCGTACTTCCTTCCTGTCTAGACAGAGTGACGTCATAGCATCTTTTTTGTTTGGTGCGAACCAGTGCACAGTGGAAAATTTTATCTCTGCCAGAAATTGTGTTTTTGGTAGTTTATTTGCGTGGAAATCGTCTTGAATCTTAGTATTTTGAAGTTACAACTATATTTTATGAACTATGTCTTCTCCTGGCCAGAAGAGAGGGAGTTGTGGCCATGCAATGGCTATTTTCGACGGACATGCCTTCTGCGCACGTTGTAGGGAAAAGGGGAAAGGTGAGGAACCGTGTATTGCTAATAAGGACACTACAGACTGTTCTCTGTGTAATTCATTCACCCCTGAGCAACGTGCACAGATTTCTACTCCATCGTACAAAATCAAGAAGGAGAAAAGGGAGGCAAAACGTGCGGATAATACCCAACCCACGGACGAGCTTGTAGACCCTTCCAGGGTCTCCGTGATTGGAGTTGTGAGTGGGCCTAGTGCGGATAAATCACCTGCCCCTCCTGAAAAGAAAGCTAAAAAGGACAAGCCCCCTACCAAATCAAAGAAATCTTCTTCAGTTCCTTCTTCTGCCACGGAAGACAAGTTTGTAGCCCTAGAGGACAAATGGGCGGATCGTTTTAATAGGCTAGAAGCCTTACTTTTAGCCAGATCCATAGAACCTACCTTCTCTTCAGATGTCAGGGTTGCTCCAGATCATCCTCCGCCAGGAAATATTACAAGAGACTCTGAACCCTTTTTTCAACCATCTGATAAACCTCTGGATACTTCTCAGCGCACTGGCCCAGACTCTAGTGCTGCCTTGCAGCCGTCGGCCGGTAAGCTAACCACAGACCCTGCCTTGCCAAGATCTTCAACTGTTAAGCGCACTGGCCCAGACAATATTGCTTCACAGCAAAAGTCGGCCGGTAAGCTGAAGGCTAAACCAAACATTTCTACACAGGGGGGCACTGGTCCAGACACCGCTTCTCAGAAGCAAAAGTCGACCGGTAAGCCTAGTACTGACTCTCACCGACCCTCCTGCTGAGGCATCCGACCACCCTACCTCCGACCGACCTTATAGTTCAACCGGCTCCCTTTCACCGACCCTTCTGAAGGGCAGGAAAGACAGTATATCTAGTGTGGACTCAGATGCTCAGAGTCAGTTCTCCGACACTCCTCCGGTGGAACTTTTCGTAGAGGAGGGAGATTTGTCCGACGACCAAGAATTTGACCAAGAGCTCCCAACGTCAGAAGAACAAACCTACCGGGAAACCATGAGAGGCATACGATCATTTATGGGGTGGTCGCATGTTCCCGATATGGACAGTTCAAACCCTTCTGACGACAACCCTTTCGCGGGCCCCAAGGCTCCGGCACCCAGCAAGATATCAGTACAAATGCCTACAGAGCACTGGCTCTGCCGAAAGTTAGCTAAGCTCAACCTTAATATGACTGAGGGATACCTCTCCAGAACCACCGAAGCCAGTAGCCTTCCTATGGACCATTTCCTCAGGCCTCCAAAACCACAAACAAAATGGTACGGTCTTTACTCTGACCAGCAATTGGATCCGGCCACAGTCACCAGTTGGCATACAGGTCCTGCCAAGCTAAACAACAGCTTCGGTAGAATAGCCAGGAAAACCGCCTTGGCAGCTACACCTCCAGCTTCCCGTAGAATCTCGCAAGCTACGCTTCGGCGTTGGGAGAGGACGGCCAGAGAGGCCTCAGTAGTGTGCAACCAGACGGCCAGTTGTAACCGCTGCTTGTTCAAAGTGCAAGGGGACATGCAGGCGCAACTAAGAGTTATCAGACTGGAAAACAAGGGTAAAGCCTCCAAGAAACTGTCCGACGCCGCTGAGGAATTGCAATTCCTTATGGAATTTAACTCAAGTATCACACAAGCGACGGCCAAGGCAATGGAACACTTGACAGACTTTGTATTCATCACTATGGGAAACCTTGCCTTGGCCCGTCGAGACTCATACCTCAGCCACTTAAAGAATGGAGTGAAACCAGACACCTTTGCTGCCCTCAGGACCGGCCCACTCCATATAGCCACCTTGTTCTCAGAATCGGTTGTTAAGAAGGCCGAAGAAGAAATTGCCCTTTATGATAACAAGAGTCATCCCACGGCTACCACATCACATGTCAAACACCGTTATCACCCGTATGAACGGGCGGATAAAAAACAGGAGAGTCGGTCAGAGGGAAAGCAGTACAGATCCGCCTGGAAGAATATCAACAGGCGTCCTTTCAAGCGAGGCAGGGGCAGAGCCTCCAACTTCTCTTCCCGACCTTCCCGTGGTCAGCAACATTATAAATGACAATTATTGTTTAAACAGGGATACAAGTCAGCTGCTGACCCAGAACTTTCACACGAACGAGACAATAAACAATCTGTTAAATCTAGATGTAAAGCCTCTTGTTGTCAAATTTGTTCCTTCTGCACCCGGGCTTCCGCAAAGGAAAGGGATAAGTCCCGGAGTGCCAGAATGTCAAATAAAAAAGTGTCAATTAAAATCTGTGAAAGGTGCTTCTTGTGTCACTCAATTGTCTTATGTCAATTCTTTTTCAAATGTACCAAATGTTGCCCTCACTCTGCCTGTAGGGGCCAGACTGCAAAACTTTTGGCAAACTTGGCTGGACCTGGGTGCCGGTCCGAAAGTGGTGCAAATTCTGCAAGAGGGCTACACCCTCCCCTTTCGGATCCGACCAAAACTTACAAGAATTCCTACAGTCATAAGCTGCTATGCCAATCCTCTCAGGAACAGCTACCTGTTAGAGGCATTGCATCAGCTTATCGACAAAAATGCGGTAGAACTGGTGTCCAATCAGACCTCGTTGGGGTTTTACAACCGACTCTTTTTAGTCCCCAAACCCAACAACAAATGGAGACCGATATTGGACCTCAGCAATCTGAACCAATTCCTCAAAGTGGAGAAATTCAAGATGGAAACACCAGAAACCATCAGAACCTCCCTTCTACAAGGGGAATGGGTTACATCGGTAGACTTCAAGGATGCTTATTTCCATATACCGATACAAGAACAATCCAGGAAATACCTCAGATTTCGGGTCCAGGACCGGACCTACCAGTTCAAAGCTCTGCCTTTTGGTCTGTCCACAGCGCCCATGGAGTTCACTGCAGTAGCAAAGGAGGTAAAACTAATGGCCATACACAAGGGTATAAGAATCCACCAGTACCTAGACGACTGGTTGGTGAGAGCCAAATCCCTCCAAACCTGTCTCCGACATACCCAAATGCTTGTCAAAATATGCCAGGATCTAGGCTGGTTAGTGAATTTGGAAAAATCAGAACTGGAGCCCAAACAAATCTTCAACTTTGTAGGATACCAGTTCGACCTCAGGTCCGGCCGGGTCCGACCGACACCGGACCGGTGGCAAAGTCTTCAAGAGAAGATACAAGCACTTTTGTTACTACCGGCCTGTACGGTCCGGCAGTTCATGTCCCTGATAGGTCTGCTGACAGCCACAGAAAAACAAGTTCACTTAGGCCGACTACACATGAGACCCATTCAGTGGCATCTCAAGAACAATTGGCGAGTACCGGAATCTCTAGAAAAGGTCATCCCTTTGCCCCGATCTCTGCATCCTCACTTGCAATGGTGGCTAGAGGAAAGCAATGTTCTCACCGGCCAACCATTACACCCCATAAAGCATGCTCTGCAGATATTTACAGACGCATCAAAAGAAGGGTGGGGCACTCACTTAAACGAATTCACTGCAAGAGGATCCTGGTCGGTTCCGGAAAGCAAGCTACACATAAACTATCTAGAGCTCAAAGCAGTGTTTTTGGCCCTCAAGGGGTTCCAAAACCTCTGTGTAGACAAAATAGTTCTAGTAGCAACCGACAATACTACAGTGGTCGCTTACATAAACAAGGAAGGGGGCATGAGGTCAGGCCCTCTATGTGCCCTACTGTGGAGAATCTTGACATAGTGCTCCCAGCGGCAAGTGACGCTAAAAAGCGCGACACATCCCAGGCCGCTTAATAGCAGACAAACTGTCCAGGCTGGGTCAGATCATCCAGACAGAGTGGTCCCTACTTCCAGAAGTCTTTCATCAGATATGCAGCCAATGGCACCGACCTCAGATAGATCTATTTGCCACGAGGTTCAACCACAAGTTGCCTCAGTTTGTCTCTCCAGTACCGGACTCCCTAGCTGTAGCAGTGGACGCACTCACTCTGCCATGGGAGGATCTGGATGCATATGCCTTCCCACCGACCGCCTTATTGGGCAAAGTGGTGGAGAAACTACTGGACAGCCCTTGCAAGAGAATCATTCTAATTGCCCCGGGTTGGCCCAACATGCCTTGGTTTTGGGACTCGGTGACCATGTCCAGCCAAGTCCCTCTCAGCTTGCCCAACCGACCCGATCTGTTGACACAGCCTTTCAACCAGATCCCTCACAGAAATCTGACCAACCTAAATCTCCATGCTTGGCTCCTAGAGCCACAGCAATCAAAGAACAGGGTTTCTCTAAGGCAGTGGCAGCGAGAATTGAGGCTCCTCAAAGGAGCTCAACCAGATCAGTCTATGAGGCAAAGTGGACCATTTTTACAAAGTGGTGCGTCTCTAACCAGATGGACTTCAGGTCACCACCTATAAAGTCGGTGGCTGACTTCCTACTGTACCTCTTTGAAGACAAGAAGTTACAGCCCAGCACCATCGAGGGATACAGGTCTGCCATTGCTGATAAACTGGGTAATACAACAGTCAATATCAGCAAAAATGATAATCTTACTCGTCTCTTGGAAAGTTTCCACAGAGATAGACCCAAAGGGTGGAGGGGAATACCCTCCTGGAACCTTTCACTGGTACTACATCAGTTGACTAAGGCTCCTTTCGAACCCCTTAGGGAGGCATCTCTGAAGCATCTGACCTTCAAAACTGTCTTCCTTTTGGCCCTGGGCTCTGGCAAAAGAAGGAGTGAGATTCATGCATGGCAACACAAGAACATCAGACACCAATCCGACTGGTCTAAGGTGTCTCTGTTCCCATCTCCCAGCTTTCTTTCCAAGAATCAGCTGGCCAAAGAGGGTCCAGAGAGTGTAGCCCCAGTGGTCATACCAGCCCTGGCGCCTACTCTGGATAAGTCCCTCAAGTCTGACAGATCCCTTTGCCCAGTCAGAGCCTTGCGCTACTACTTGGACAGGACTTCAGACCTCAGGCAGCACAAGGAGTTAGTCTTTGTCTCCTTCAAGAAGTGCTTCGACAAAGACATCTCCCCTGCCACTATTTCCTCATGGATCAAGCAGACTGTGATCCTATGCTATGAGCTCTCTGATCATCAAGCCCACGCCCTGCATCAAGTTAAAGCTCATGATGTCAGGGCCTTCGCTGCCTCTAAGGCCTTCCAGTCGGGAGTCTCCTTGGAGCAGATCTTATCAGCCTGCCACTGGAAATCTCATAATACCTTCACTCAATTCTATCTGAAGGATGTGGCTTGGGCTGACTCGGAGCTCTACCATCTTGGTCCTGTTGTGGCTGCCCAGCAGATCCACCAACAGACTAGTACCTAGAGGAGATCTGTACCTATGTAAATAGTGGTACATATTTGTATATATTGCACACATAGTTAAGGAGCAACAAAACAAAAACAAAAAAAAAAACAAAAAACAAAAAAATCTCACGTACTTCCTCCGGGAGACTTAATTTTATGGGACTGAACTCATCCCTCTCTTCCCCTACCTCAGAGCAGGTCTGTAAAAAGGGGGGGGAACAAGGTCGACTCTGACGGTTCCAATCCGGTTAACCGGATGATGATATTCGACCATAGCCTTAAGGGTTTTCGACTTCAAGGTCTACCCAGGCTTTAAGAAGGAATTTTCATTATCTCTAACACAAGTTCACACAAGTCCCTAGTAACTTACCCGCCGGCTAAGCGGTAGTTATTCAGCTATTGTCCATTGGATAGGATGTATTAACGCAATAAAATTGCAAATTTAATAAGTAAATTAAATTTTTATAAGTTAATACCCTATCCAATGGACACACAAGACCCTCCCACCGACCCCGCTATCAGCTTACTAGGGGCCTAATAAGTTTAGACAACAAAAAAGATGCTATGACGTCACTCTGTCTAGACAGGAAGGAAGTACGACACGCCATCTGGCGAGTGCACTGGTACTACGGACCGACCTGCTAGTGGAGACACAGGACGTCTTTTTCTGACGTTTGGCGGGCCGGTCTGCGCTGACCGGATAAGCTATTGTCCATTGGATAGGGTATTAACTTATAAAAATTTAATTTACTTATTAAATTTGCAATTTTGAGCATTTTGTTAAAATATGTTATTCAGCTACTTTTTCCATAGCTACAACATGGTGAGTAATTTGGGTGTCTATCCCAATAGCTAAGTGAGTAAGTGAAAGCTACTTTCTGATTTTTCCATTAATTTTATGAGTACAATCACTGGTAACGCGAAAACTATTGCATATGGAGAATTTTGTATAAATATGTTATTGATCTACTTTTGGGTCAGCTATAACATAGTGAAATTGCAGACCTGTAACTCATTGCATAACTGAGTAATAGCTACTTTGAGGCTATCACTGTTGAGTAAATTCCTTGTAGCTTGAAAACTGTTGCATTTAGAGAATTTTCTTTAACTATGTTATTCATGTACTTTTGAATCAGCTATAACATAGTGAAATTGCAGACCTGTCATGGCATAGCTTAGCAATAGCTATTTTCAGTTTCTCATTGTTGAGTTAATCAGTTGTAACTTAAAAACTATTGCATTTACAGTATTTTGTTTAAATAGTATGTTATTCACCTACTCTTCTGTCAGCTATAACATGGTGAAATTTTAGACCTGTAGCTCATTGCATAGCTGAACTATTGCTACTTTCAGAGTATAACTGTTGAGTAAATCAGCTGTAAACTTGAAAACTATTGCATTTAGAGTAGGGCTGCAAGCGAGCCCGAAAATGCGCCTCAATTCCTCGTTTTAGAAGAATCGATTCGGACTCGGTTAATCGCTTGATTATCGCCCACGAAATAAACTGCTTCATATTTTGATATATCACGCCTTATAAAATGGTTACAAACCACACAACAGGAAGGAATTTTGATAATTTATTGAATTTGGGGGAAAAGACGCATTTATATTGCAAAATATAAGAAACTTTAACCATCTTTATATATGCAAGATTTGAGGCGTCTTCGAAATACGTTATAATAAAATGCCGTCTTATAAAACGTTGTTACACAAAGAATTAAAGCTTGCAAATATTTAAAATATATAAATATTGAAATGGAAATGCCTTATATTAGTAAAATATATAAATATATTCATATATTTGAAGAAAAAATAGAATTTTGTGGTAGATTTTATGTCTATGTTTAGTTGTTTTCGAAGACCCGGTTCACTTTTCTTGCCTCGAATATTTAACTGAATCGTTTCGTTTCCAAGTAACCGAAGAATCGTTGCAGCCTTAATTTAGAGTATTTTGTTATCTCCCGTCGGGCTTTAGCCCGGGAGGGAGATTATGAAATGCATCATGTGTGTGCGTGCGTGTCTGCGTGCGTGCGGGTGTGCGTGCGTTAGTGTGTCACGCAGATTTCTCCAAAACTACCACAGCTACAGATTTTTTGTAAATTAATTGTCCCAATGAATTTTCATGCACTCAAAAATTTTGTTGCTTTTGTGGACTTAGGCCTAAAGGTAAGTGAGTAATAGCAATTTTAGAGCTTTTTCTTCAAATATGTTGTTCAGCTACTTTGTCCTTAGCTATAAGATGGTACATAGTTTAGGGTTCCATTGCACACTATAAGTGAGTAATAGCTATTTTCTTATTTGTAACAAAAAATGACAAGTAAATGTCAAATATCTTCAAAAGTATTAAAGTTAGGTAAATCTTTTCAAGTATGTTATTCATCCACTTTTTGGTGAGCTATCACATGGTAAAGTTTTAGACCTGTTGCACATTGGATAGCTGAGTAATAGCTACTTTGACATTCTTACTGTTGAGTAAATCTATTATAACTCCTAAACTATTGTAGTTACAGTATTTTCCTAAAATGTATTGTTCAACTACTGTGTCCTTAACTATAAGATGGTACATAGTTCCGGGTTCCATTGCATACCATAAGTGAGTAATAGCTGTTTTCTTATTTGTAGCAAAATATTGATAGTAGTAAATGTCAAATATCTTCAAAAGTATAAAAGTTAAGCAAATCTTTTCAAATATATTACTTATCTGGTTCAAATATGTTATTCATCATATGTTTTTCAAGCTTTCGCACAATAAAGTTTCAGACCTGTTGCACATTTTATAGCTGAGTAATAACTACTTTGAAATTATTACTTTTGAGTAAATATATTGTAACTCCAAAATTATCTTGGAAACGGTGCGAGATAGAGCAAATTTGATGATATATAAGTCAGTCATCTACTTTTTGGTGATCTACCACATAGTGAAGTTCCAGATCTATAGTTCTTTGAATAGCTGAGTCACAGCTACTAAAATGAGTAAATGTCTTTTATCTCTTAAAGTATTGAAGATGCGCAATTTGTTCTAAATAAGTCATTCACCTACTTTTGGCTGATCTAACAGATAGGGAACTTGCAGAACTATAGCTCTTTGCATAGCTAAGTAACAGCTACTAAAATGAGTAAATGTCTTTTATCTCTAAAAGTATTGCACGTAGGCATTTTCTTCTAAATAAGTCAGTCACCTACTTTTAGCGTGATCTACTACATAGTGAAGCTGCAGAACTGTAGCTCTTTGGATAGCTGAGTAATAGCTACTAAAGTGAGTAAATGTCTTTCATCTCTAAAAGTGTTGCAGATAGGCAATTTCTTCTAAATAAGTCATTCGCCTACTTTTGGGTGATCTACCACATAATGAAGTTTCGGATCTATAGCTCTTTCCATAGCTCAGTCATAGCTACTAAAATGAGTAAATGTCTTTTATCTGTAAAAGTGTTACAGATAGGCAATTTTTTGTAAATAAGTCCTTAACCTTTTGGGTGATCTACTACTTTTGGGTGATCTACTACATAGTAAAGTTGCAGAACTATAACTCTTTGGATAGCTGAGTCATACGTGCTAAAATGAGTAAATGTCTTTTATCTTTAAAAGTATTGCACATAGGCAGTTTCTTCTAAATAAGTCATTCACCTACTTTTGGGTGGTCTACTACATAGTGAAGTTGCAGAACTGTAGCTCTTTTGGATGGCAGAGTAATAGCTAGTAAAATGAATAAATGCCTTTTATCTTTAAAAGTATTGCAGTCAAACTTGATAAACTTGATACTTTACTTCTGAATATCATTTTTAGGGCACATATTTTGTGTCCTTCTCTTTTTTCACTTTTACCCTGAAACTCAAAACACACAGCTGACACAGAGCCCGTTCACGGACACTGATTGCTTGTTTTCTGTTTGTTGTTCAGTGAATTGTATGGATGAAGGAACAGGCACAGATAACAGTATGATCTACCCAGACACTCAACCCGTGGACATCCAGTTCCACGGCACACTGAGTTATGCAGAGAAACTCATGCTGAAGAAGAGTCGCAGGCACCAACTGGGTCCTGTCAGTTCTGAGGGCTCACAATCCAGTGGTTTGAGTGATTATCATCTCAGTGACATAGAGGTGCTGAACCAACATGCTCTGGGTAAGAAATTGCATAAAAGACTGGTTTATTTACAATGGAAAATGTTTTTTTTATTGCACTACAATAGCGTACCATGTGGAACTGAATGCTATCTTGGACCGCCGCAGGCAGTCACGGCCAACACAAGAAAAATGGGCTTAATACTGGCATGATGCCTTCATGTCGAGGTGACCTTGATAGTGATGTATGTACTTCCTTCTTTTTGTTGGCTGCAATATGTACAGATACGTTTTATTGCAAGGAAAGAAGTTTAATATTTTATTGGATAAAGTTGTCATTGGACACTGAAACTACATCAGTTTTTTTTTTCATTTTATAACATAGAATCTTAATTTTGTGACAATTCACAGAACAGATAAGTATATTTAACATATTTTACAACTTAAATCCACTTCCAGGTTCACATTGTGAAGTAAAGAGTGGACGACCAGGACTCGTGCATGTAGCTTATATAAAGGACCTACACCTGTCGAAATAAAATAAAACATTTTAAGGGTTTAACCCCTATCAACTACATTCTTTGACCATTTAAAGAGTTAAAATATGAAATAAAGCACAAAACCAAGTCCTTTTTTGAAGTACCTATCACAAGCCAGCAGTCTGACTTGCATCCGAACCTCGGATCTCAAATGTACACTATTCAGCTGATTACTTCTTTTCAACCTCACACTGAATCTGGTATGAGTACCAGTCAAGTCTCGGGTTCAAACCTGAGTACTCAAGATCCGAGTGACACTGGAAGTTGAATTGTAGGGCCTCTACTTTCACCTAACTTTAAAAAGTGAGGGCAAGTTTCTGACCCCCAGTGGAGGGAGCGGAAGGTTGGGGTGTCTTGGATCCTGACTCGGATCACAACTATCACACAAAATAAAAGGAGACTCAAGTCTCTTTAAAATGTGTCTTCCGCTTTGAAGGAATCAGATTTCCAAGGGTGAGTCTTTGGAGGCCCATAAGCTTATGACCTCAAACAAAAGGACTTAACTGAGTCTAAATAAAGTGGCTCAACAATGGGAGCTCATACCTAAAGATCTTTCAGCCATGTTCCCAGTTAGTCCTACCTTAAAAGAGGCCCTAGACAAATTTATTAAACCACCTTCCTCAACTGCAAAGTGGCACAAGTTGGAGATAAAATGCAACGGTTCAATACAGATTTTTGCTAGTATCTGTATCTCTCTCTAACCCTCTGGATTCCCGATGGGTAAGGTCCTTATGCCTGTAGTCAAGGGTTTGAGCATTAGGCTAGGCAAATCTCTGTACCTGTAACCTTTCGGCTGCCTTCACCCAGGTCATTTCTAAATGCAACCCGGTGATGGAAACTGTAAAGACAGTATCAAGGCTACTGCCAAAGGGTCAAAAGTCAGATTCAAAGGGGTGCCAATCCTGAAATGGTTATGAAAACACCTGTGTTTACCAAGATATCCTGGATAAGAGGATCTTTATTCAACAGAGAGCCATACCCTGTCAAGTAAGGACTCCAGAGATTCTCCAGAGAGAGATGCATACTATGGGTTCTTCAGTGCTCAATGGGCGTTGGCTGAAATAACCCATCTGGCAGTAACCTTGTTTTCCTCAGGCAGCCGGAAATTGAGTAACAGAGGCTCCAGAGGTTGTTTCCGACCTCACCCAAGGGGATAAGGGTGTGGAAACCCCTCCTCCCAATGAATCCTTAGCTTCACTGAGTCCACCATTAGGAGGTCGCCTCCATTCTTTCAAAAAAGACTGAAAAAAAATGCTCAAACCAAATTAACCAGAGTTCTCCTGATTCATTCAGGATGCAAGGCCCATCAAAGATCTAGCTCTGGCCTCTTGTATCCAGTCTCTTCTGTCAAAGAACACTTTAGAAAGGGTGAAAATTGTAAAATCTCTCAGGCTTTACAGTCACCTGTGTCTAGACCTCAAGCCTCACCAAGGTGGAGGCCAGTGATAGACCTAGCCGGCTCAACACCTTTCTGTTAGTAGAAAGGTTCAAATGGAAACACCAGAGTCTATTAGGGCCTCTTCTGATTCCAGGGGAATTGGTGTCGTCTAATTAGACCTGTCAGACACCTATCTTCTCATCCCAGTCCACCCAACCTCAAGGAAGTACCTAAGGTTTTTCCACAGTTCTCAAGTGTTCCGGTTCACCTCCCTCCTTTTGGCCTAGCCACAACCCCACAAGTCTTTACAATGAGTGTAAAGTAAGTGAAGCTGATGGCCCTTACAAGGGGAATCAGACTTCACCACTACCTGGACGACTGGCTTATCAAAGCCCCATCCCAGGAGGAGGCTTAAGTTAACACTAAGACCTTGGTAGACCTAACACAGTCCTTAGGGTGGAATATCAATCAAGAGAAGTCTGAACTCAAACCCACTCAGGTATTTTTCGTTTGTGGGCTACGAATACCACCTAGTTTCAAGCCTTATAAAACCCACTCAAGAGAGATGGCTCAAACTTCAGGATTTGATCCTATGCTTAAACTCAAAACGTGTTTTAACTGCAAGATGTTTGATGTCGCTTATTGGGTTGCTTGCCTGAATGCAGAAGATGGACCCGGAGGGACACCTTCACATGGGGCCCTTCAATTTCATCTCAAGGAGCACTGGAGATATCCTCAGTCAATGGACATCATCTGTCCTTGGTCAGAGACCATTTCAGCTCACCTAGAGTGGTGCAAAACTCTGTAAACATGATGAAGGGTGCAGACCTTTACCCCAAGACCACAATATACAAATCTTTACAGACGCATCATGCAACAGTTGAGGTGCTCACTTAGAGCAAGTCTCTGCAAAGGTCTGTGGTCATACAGGGAAAGAAAGTTGCACAGAAATATTATAATGTTGAAGGCGGTATCTCTGGCCCTGAAAAGGTTCAAGGACCAGTGTCAAAATCAAACAGTGTTGGTTGCTACGGACTACATAAAACTCAAAACATAAAACTCGGCGGAGATGTGTCCTCTCTTGTTGGAAAATCATGACCTTATCATTACCACTTTACCCTAAGGTCCAGGCACATTCCAGGATGCCTGAATGTGATGGCCGAACTACTGTCCAGGTCAAACAAAGTCCATTCAACAGAATGGCCATTGCATCCGCAGGTGTTCAAACAGATCTGTCAAAAGTGGTTCACTCCTTATGTAGATCTATTTGCCACTCATCTGAAATTCATGCCTGGGTTGCAAACAAAATATTCAATTTAGGCCAATGGGAAAAGGTAGCTTTGATTCCCTCTTCAGATTTCATAGTCAAAAACCAATTAGCAAGAGAAGGTTCTCAAAGTGTGTCTCCAGTGAATATTCCTGCTTTGACTACCATTGTGGATAGACAATTCAAAGAAGACAGGACCCTATGTCCGGTACAGGCCCTGAGGTACTACCTGGATCGAACCAAAGACCTGACAGGGTTTCATTCCCTACTCTTTATTTCCTTTAAGAAAGGACATACCTCAGACATCAGACCTGCTGCTCTCTCTTCTTGGTTAACACAAACTATCCCACAATGTGATAAACAAGCAAATCAACAGTCCTTGGACTTGGTCCAAGTTAAACTCATGATATTAGGGCCTTCGCAGCCTCCAAGGCCTTTTTACGGTGAGGTTTCGGACCAAATCATCCAGGCTTGTCACTGGAAAGCTCTCAATACATTTACAATATTTTTACCTAAAAGACCTTGGTCAGATAAAGACAATTTATACCTGGGTCCAGTAGACTAAGCAGCTCAACAAGTCCTAGAAGAGTGAGCATAGAAGAGTGCACTTCTTTCTTCAAAATCAAGATATCCAGACAGTATCTGCTCTGTCATTTCAATTAGATTTTCTGGTTTTTGCCTTTTCGGCTTCTTGGAGGCCTAGTTTTCATAACCGGGGCACTGTAAGTGGACTCAGTCTGGTAATTTTTAAACATACACTTTAATTTAATTCACAGTCCAAGAAAAATTGACAAAATACCTCCAGTCTCAGCCATAATCCCTCCACCTAGCGGTTGGATTCAACATTCAGTTCCACATGGTAAGAAGATATAAAAAGGTATTAAAGATAGATTTAAGTAATTAAAATTTTCAGTTTTCTAGGCAGGGGTAATTAGTAGAGTTGTTAGCCTTCAAAGTATGGCCGTTCTTGTGTGTAATGAATAAAAAACCTTTTGTTTTTGGTTGTTAAATATTGTGTTTTTATGTTATTTTTACAAAGTTTTATGGTAGGTTTCTATTTTTTCTTGGTTTTGAAAGTGTTAATATATAGTTGATCAACAGATTGTAGAGATACCAAACATCAAACCTAAAATTCAAAACATTTTCATAGCAATATAATTGATCAAATTACAGAATTTCATACACATGTAACAGTTACTTGGATTTTGGATAATCCAACCCCTCGGCTTAGGCACTCTTCTTTAAATTCAAATTGGTTTCCAGCATGTTTTTCAACAGTAGTTAGTCAACTGTTTTATTGCCATTTACACCCATTTGGAAAACCCATTGTTTGGAATTCCATTGGTGTTTTGTATTCAGACTCTAATTTTGTAGAAATCAACCAAGTTTAACTGTTTATGCTTTTTTTAGAATGTCCATTATCTTTCCTTTTATATCATATAACACACAGGAAACATTGTTAGTGACTTACCCCATCCTCACAATTTCACAGGTTTGCTGCTTCTAAGAAATCTAACACAAACACAGACATATCTCAAAGATCAGAACAACTTTTGTTGTAAGAGCAACAATTATCAAAGTGATACTAGATTGTATTTCTTTATCAAAGTGATACTAGATTGTATTATCTCTTTTTCATGAATGTTTTTGATTTCTGAATATTTTATGTTCTGTTGCTTGTGGCCTAGTGGGCTCTGTCTTCAGTCACCAGAGAGTTTAGAGCTGTGTTTGTGTACAGTTAGGATGGGTCAAACTTCACTTTGAGTCCTGTAGTACAAAAAGATATTGGTCCGAGTATAATGATATAATACAAAAATATTCTGCGCCAACTTTCAGAAATAAAACAAAAACTTCATGTCAAAATATTTTTCCCAAATCAACAGAATGTTAAATATTTTCAAACACCAGAAGACCAGGCATCTATTTACACCAGGACTATTTACACCGGGCATTTATTCAACATGTAAAAATAGTTATTATTCTGTTAAACAGTGTTCCTTAAATTACGTGTTATTTGTTTATTACATATAATAAGTTATTATTGTTCTTATTTTTTGTCACATTAACAGGTAACACTTCAGGTAAATATCATTACTACCGTGTGTTTGAAGTGTCTGCAGTCCATATGGACTGTTTATAGTTGAAGTGATTATCACCACATGTGAACTTCCCATAGTATGTGGGATTTAACACTAGACCACCCTTTAAGTTAGTAACAAAAATTGATCAACTAAAGGACATAAAATAATGTAACAAGAGACTTAAGTTAGGTTAGGGCTTCAGTTAGGTGATGAATTTCACATAAAAATGGGCAGTAATTTTTATTTCACGTTTGTTGCCCTGTTTTCTACACTGCATACTAGGTGTGTATGACTTGTTCCATTATGTCAAAGCCACTGTATTTTCATATAAAAACAACCGATTGAAGGCGATGTTTGTCAATTAATAAAATGATAGGGAAGCTTAAAATATCAAAAGGGGGGCATTACTGGAGAAGTTTTATCTTCTTATCCCATATTGAAGCTTGCTTTGACGCTGTATAGCAGGTATTTTGAATGTGAATATTTAGTTTTGACAAATTTTAATTCCTTAACAGAAGTGTTTTGATGCTTGAAATGATAGCACAAACCTTATATTCTCTGTTTTCAAGATAAAAAGAATTTCGAATAGGCAGGGTACTGATACAAAATCTAAGATAATTTCTTCTCCTTATTGTAAAGTACCAGTACCGAAATACTTGAAGATTGATGGTTTGAGTAAGACTTGTGGCTTACCACAGTATCTGAATTCTGTCAGTGGTGCCTCACCTTGAAATCAGCTAACGAGTACTATGGGAATTCTGTAACTTAACTCGTATAAGAGAGACCCTGAAATGTACTTTAACATGTCTCAGTCTATGATCTTAGTTGTAGTGTGCACCTCCAGATGATGCTTGTTATGTTTGCAATGTGTTTTTAATAATCAAGCACTTCCACTTAATCGTGTACCATATCTGTTTCTGTTTGACAAAAAGAAAAGTCACAAAAACAGAGCACAATATTTAGATGCTACACATCCATTACAATATATTTGTAACATATTTGTACTTACACACTACACAGTGTATAATTGTTTTAATTCTCCAACTTTTAATGGGAATATGCTCTTCTTATGGCATCACTCTAGCCTCTCACCTCTGAGGTAATGGGTAGTTTCAATGTCAGCCTGTTTTTTTTTGTGGTTTTTTTTTGTCAGAAACCTTGGTACTTGCCTATGCCTGGTCATTTACAGTGCTCAGTCCAAACAAAACTACTCTTCTCTGTTTTCCTCAGGATTATTGGATTTTTTTCTTGTCCATTGTTATCAATACAGTGGAGCTATGAATCACAGATTTGTACTTTTCATATTGTTTATGTTGCTTATTTTTATACAAACCATGGGTGAAACCTAAAAATCTGTCCAGAAGATAGTTGTGGATATAATGCTCCCCTCCCCCCAAGAAATTTCCTGTCAGGTGTGATAACTTGGAAAGTATTTGACATACAACTTTCATATTTCTTATGTTGACCTATATGGGTAAGGGCATGAAGCCTACATCTTGGTGATCTTGACCTTCATGGAGAGAAGGAACAATTTTTGGCCATTTTTCACATTTTGTACTGATTCTCCTAAACCCTAGCTCTTATCATATTTTGTTTAATATGTGTAATTGACATGTATCCATCCTCTGTAAGCATACGTCAAATATCTTATAATTTATAATCTGTAAACCTTGAATCTCTGTAAGGTCACCATTAAGTGCAAAACTCCCCACCAATACGGGCTTTTTAGCTATTTTTGGCATATTTTAGCTATTAGTTATGGAAATAACAACAATGTAAGTCTTGTTATTAGTCCCAGGGGTTTGGAATGTCAAAACAAGTTACTGTTGATCCCTGCTTCAAAGTTAAATGACTGATGAAAATGCCCTATATTCCCCGTAGTATTGGATGTGGTGGGAGGGTTGAAATGTCAAGACAGAGTGAGCTAGAAATCTTTGAACGTAGTCAGATTTGACCTTTATTCACTGCTTCAAGCTTAAATGGATGTCAAATTTCTAAAATTGCATAATACTACCTTAATTTTTAGTTCCAAGCATTTGGAAGTTCATGACAGTGTAAAAAATTATAGGCTGTGAATCTATTTGTAGATAAATTTACCAAAAAGTTCTTTTATCTAGTTTGTTACGGGGCCAAATGGTTTGGAAAGTGAAAACAGCTTGAAGGAAATCGTGGGCTGTGAATACTGTGGCAGGTCAGATGTACAAGTTGACCCCTGGTTTAAGGTTAAACAGAGTTTACTTAACATAAAGGCCATGTACATCCCTTATTATTGATCCGAAAGGTTTGAAATATGAAAAACCTAACAGAAAATCAGGGTCTGCAAATCGTTGGTGATGTCAAACTTGACATGTGACATGGTCAAATACCTAGGCTTCTTGAACCTTTCATTTATAATAATAATTTGTAGTGATAGAACAATTGTTTACAGACATCAAATGGCTGGTAAAACATGAGTAGTGATGATCAATCTGGAAGTGGTGTCCATCAATTCAACATTATTACTGACAATTTCATAAAATTAAGTCACGTTTCCTTATGTATCTGCATAGTCACATGTTTTCAAATATTTGGGGCATTTTTCCTTAAAAGATTGACAGATTTGTCACGATTTTCAGGTTTGTTTATGTCTATCACCATATTTACAGGAAGTAAATGTTTTTGGTAGAGTCTAAATGTCGGAACACTATTATTTCTACCGCATCGACATACACTTCATCCCAGAATGTTTTTTCTATGATATAAACCATCAATCGAATCGATTGTGGCTTGATCATTGTTCGAAAAAATGGATGATTAATCAACCGTACAAATTGGAGGCGATTCCCATCACTAATAATTTGACAGAAATCTCCATCTATTGCTCTGAATAATACATTGTTGAGCAGCCAACATATAATTATAACTGGGGCAGGGATATTGTATGTAAAAGACAAAAGAGAGTAAATCTGTGTTTATTTGTTTATATCAGCTGCAATTTTTACTTTACTGTTACAACAGAACCTCTATTAATCAATCTGATGAACCCATTTCAACTCACAAATTTCCATTTTCTTTTTGATCCAGAGTATTCTATTTAAGAACCTTCTTACATATCTGAACACAATCTTACTCTCACATTGTGGCCGAACAACAGACATTGTGCCAAACTTCCAGTTGGTATATATTAAAATTCGGGATGACAGATTTTGGCCACATTGTAGCTTCTGAACTCTTTGTCCTGATATTTTTAGCCTGTCTCGCCCTTCATCTCAACCTTCGACTGTTGGAGGAAAGCCA
The DNA here is from genome assembly GCA_964017235.1 of Sabellastarte sp. h YS-2021. Lineage (NCBI taxonomy): Eukaryota > Metazoa > Annelida > Polychaeta > Sabellida > Sabellidae > Sabellastarte > Sabellastarte sp. h YS-2021. The sequence continues at coordinate 31,034,344 of OZ024937.1, read as the reverse complement.
GTTGCTGCTCATTGATACCATCCTGATACGTCAAGTCAAATCCTCTTATTTTTTATTTATATCTCAGATGAAGACCTGCGTGAGAGTAGGGTTGATGTGGGTTCACTGATGGGTTGTTTCCAGAGTCAACTGCAGAACTCTGAGCCCTACAGATCCGAGTCGCGTGTGTCTATCATTGAACTGGATGAGAGGAACATGGTAAGATTTAAAGGGTATGAATTAAACAATGTACACATGTATTACATCCCCTGCACTTCATTCACCTCAAAGCAGGAAGAAATATCAAAAACAAGTACAAAGCTCCATTCATAACAGGCAATTTAAAGTCAAATTGCAAGTATACATTTTGCCATTTATACACTCTTGTGTATGAGGCAGATTAAAGTCTTTATATTGACGAATCTTTGAAAGGTTATTTGCAATATTGGTATAAACAAGGCAGAAAGGGGTTTCAGTCTACTAGCATGAGCAACAAAGCCATCAGAGACACAAGTAGTGCAATGAGTCGGTCACCCATCTAAGTACTAACATAGCCCATTGCTGCTTAACTTCAATGATGAGAGAGGTAGTCATCCCGCTGCGCCACAATTCATGAAAGTCTGGAAACAAAATAAGACAAAAAAAGAAAAAAAAATGATCTCTAGAAGCACGAGCCTTGCTCTAACACAAGTAAACTCCTTCTACATATACATGTTTTACTAAATACACTGAAGTAACATCTGAAAAGATATGATTTAAGGAAGATTTGAACTTAAATATGCTTATGCTGAAAATATTAATGTGGCTTACCTTTTTGGTTTGATCAAAGATACCTCCTATTTCCTTTTGTAAAAACTAACCTAGGGGACAGTTGAAGAAACGTGTGAAATATGGATTAACATGTCAGGAAAAGAAAGAAGAAAGCAAGTCTGTATTTCCATGTTTTATTGCCACACAGCCTTTAAACTTTATTGTTTAGTTTATTGTTTTTTTACCTGTGGCGTCTGGCTGGGCAGGCAGGTAAGTAGCAGGAAAAGTTTGTCTGGGCTATATCTCAAAAACTGTGAGGTAGAGGTAGTTCATTCTTGGTGGGGACATTTGTTAGGGGGTGTAGGTGTGTAACTTTATGGTGTAACCTTGATTTAACCTTTGACCTTACCTTAATAACCTGAATCTGTAAAGGTTTATCTAGGCTATCTAGGAAGTGGATATTTGGTATTGACATTGGGTTGGGGTAGAAAATGTGTCATGATATGACTCTGATTTAACCTTTGACCTTGTCATAGTGACCATGACATTTAAGATCATGCCCCGGCTGTATCTCAGAAAATGTAAGGTGTAGGAAGTTGATACTTGGCAGGGATATTAGTTGGGTGTAGGTGCAACGTTATGGTGTGACCTTGATTTGGTCTTTGACTTTGGCATTGTAACCTTGACATTTAAAATCTTGTCTGGGCTATATTTCATAAACTGTAAGGTGTAGGAAGTTGTTACATGATAGATATATTGGGTAGAGGATGTATGTGTGCAACATCATGGTGTGACCTTGGCTTTGCTAGAATATTTTCTACTGCCACATCTGAGACATTATTCCTATCACAAAGCTATACACATTGATGCTGATTATTATGATAATTCTTTTTATCTAATTCTGCTATCTCCATTGACAGCTATACTTCAATTAATAAATTGATCAGTTAACAAATTTTACAGCTTCATAACTTTTAGTTTAGAAGTTAATGCTGCAATAGTTTGCCTTTATAGCTTTCTCGTTCTTAACTTTAGTGCTGCTACACCTTTACATAACTTACACTTTTACTTTACCTTTACTGTATGTTCTGAAAGAATCCTTATCTTTGTATCTTTTACCCCTTCTATATCTCATGGTGTCTATTTCTCTATCCCCATGCTGTGGGGTATGGACATTTTGATGCTAATTTCTTGTTTTTTTTCATACAAATATAAAAAGATGAACCTTGAGTTTAAGTCAAATGATACTCACATTTCACATGCCCATGCCCCATTGTAGCTCCACAATAGCCAGTAAAAATTGTTCCTTAAAATGCTGCTTGGCTGACTCAATATCTGACATCCATGTTGTTTTTTTAATTTTGAAAGGGGAACACATTTCTGCCAAATTGTTGGTGGAATTGCTTTTTAAAGTGAATTAGGTGAAAGTCAGATACCCCCCTCTTTACTCACTAGGTAGTAACAGATCACTTGACATCATCTTTTTGTGTGGGGCGGATGGAAGAAATTGTGTTTTAAGAAAATTTTTAATATTTGTGTGATATTTGAGTTCAACAATTGCATTTTATATATATTTCGTTATGCAACTATCATGGCATATCCAGGACAAAGAAAAGACTGGTATGGCCCTGTTATAGCAGTTTTAGATGGCCACAATTGTTGTACTCACTGTAGACAGAAGGGTGTGGATTGTGATGCATGCATTCTCAGTTGGGAATGTGAAATATCTCTGATGAGAAATATGTAGATCCTCCTCACATTACACTGTTGGGTTCAACTGACAAAGGTGACAATGTGAACTCAAATTTTTAGAAAGAGTCACATTCTTCTCTCCTGTTCTCAAGCAATCCACTTTGTCTGAAAAATCAGATCTTAGAATTGAAGAATGAGTGGGCAACAGTGTTTGCTAGACTAGAAACATTTTGTCACATGGTTCTCAATGGAAACCATTATTTTCACCAGTCTGAATGAATATAAACATCTAGGCTGTCACTTCTTGGCCTGGTTTGAATAAGACACCAGGTAAGGAAGTTAACATCAGCCGTGATTTCACCACTGGAAAATTCACCACCTCTCAATCCCTTCTGGAGCTGGTGTTTGGACAGTTCTAACGACATTCTTTGTACAAACTGGTTAGAATAACCAAAAAACCAGTTGATGGCCATCAGGAAGGTGAAGATCAGGATTCCCAGCATAAAATTTTGCATCAGGACCAATCTTATAGCCAAACTGTTACAAGTGTTAGGTGAAACATTGAGTGATCATTCATCCCTGACCTTGAGATACCCAAGCATCCTCTACTGACAGTCCGTGGACCAGGAATCATAACCAGCCAGGGGGAAAGGTGCTGGTAAATATTCCTGTCAAGGACCTTACATGTTTTAACCTGAATGTCACATTTTGTTTAGGAAAAGCAACACATCTTCTTTCTGACAGTCTAGTTGTCCAATGGCAAACAGGACAATCCTAGAACTGATGCATATCTAGATCAACCACAAAAGAAAGGATTTAAGGCCTGGTGCAGGAAAGATCAGAAAAAGCTGGTGAAAAGTGATTATGTAAATCACAGTGTTCTGCCCAAACTGTTTAAATGTGCTCAGTTTGATGGAAAGTCACCCTTTCAGAGGAGGCTGTAAATGTTTTGGCAGACCCAGGCCTCCCTGAATTTGAGTCCAAGGGGCATCTCAATTTTAAAAGAGGGTTATGCTCCGTCATTCAAAATCAAGCCCACTCTGGCCAGACAGCCTCTCATCAAGAGCAGTTCACTCCTCCAGAAGGTAAATCATCTGTAACCGGTGACAACATCCCCAGATAGACTTGTTCATCACCAGATGCAACAATATTGCCACAATTTGTATCCCCAGGCAGTCTGTCTTGTCAATTTCTTAACCTTTAAGCATTCTCTCCAGTGTTCCTTTCTGGGCAAAGGGGTCAACAAAATCTTGAGCCACAATTGCAAGAAGGTAATTAATGCGATAGTCCCTTGCAAGAAGGTAATTATGATAACCCCTGGTTGGCTCAACATGACTTGGTTCTGGGACCTGATGATGCTTTGTGCCTTCCCAATCAGAACAATCTGTTATCTCAACTGTTCAACAGGAATCTGCACAGGGACCTCACAAATCTGGAATTTCACGCTTGGCTCCTAGAGACATGGTATCAAAGAGCAAGGCTTCTCTCACAAAGTAGCAACAAGAATTTAGGCACCTCAAAGAAGCTCAACAAGATGTGGCTGTCGGTCAGAGTGGGCCATTTTTGTCATTTGGTGTCAGTTAAATCAGGTGGTCAGTCAACATCTCATTTCACAAAACATATAGCAGCTTCCCTCCTGGATCTGTGCATCCTGCCTGCATAGATGGGTACGGGTCAGTCATTGCAGGAAAGACTGGCAAATCTCCTCTCAGTATTAGGTGCAGTGATAATCTTAATACACCCTCAGGTAGCTTACACAAGGATAGACCCTAAAAAAGTCTACAATCAAATATCAAGGGATGAACCTGATAGTGTGTCCCCAGAGCTCATTCCAGCACTGGCCCCTACTCTGGATAAATCTCTCAAAGAGGACAGGTCACTTTGCTAATTCAGAGCTCTCCAATATTATCTGGACAAAACAGTAGACCTGGGAGACAACAAGGACCTCTGTCTGACTAGGAATCAATGACCTTGCATCAGGTCAAAGCTCTGATGTTAGAGCTCTTGCTGCTTCTATTAAGCCTTCCAAAAATAGTAGTCTCCTTAGAGCAAATTCTCAACACTTTTACCAAGTTTTACTTGAAGGATGTGACCAGGGCTGACTCTGGGCCTATTCACTTAAGTCCTGTGGTTGGTACCCAGCAGATATTCCACTAGATCTCAGTTATCTCCAGGGCCAGTATTCATAAAACTTGCTGAGACCAAATTTTGTCTCAAGTCTCAAGTTTTGGTCTCAAATCTGAGACTGTTTTTGGTCTCAAACTTGTTAGCTATTCACAAAATACTTGAGACCAAATTTAGTCTCAGATTTGGTCTCAAACTTAAGACTGGTACATAGTTGTCTCAAATATTTTGGTAAAAGTCTCAAGCATTATTTCACCTTAACTGAGATTCATCTTTTTACAATTTATGGCTTAATGTAAAGTAGAAATAATTTACAACATATATAATACTTGGCCTAAACTTTTGTAACAACGGATAGCCCAAACTTTGGTTTCAAAAGTACCTTAACTTTGAGACACTTTTCAACAGTGTTTTCTGACTGCATAGCAACAAAGAAGTAGATCATGTGACATGAAAAATAAAAAACAGTTGACACAATTTTCTCTTTATTTTTTATTTTAATAGACAGTATAATTTTTGTTAAGAATTTAAACACACAAAAACTATTGATCTTTAAAAAAATGTTGGATATATTTGCAAGTTTATGGTTTATTTATATTGGAAAGATTTGAAACTGGTCTCAGCTTTGTCTCAGCTGAGAACCTATTTGTGAATACAAAGTTGAGATTTGGTCTCAGCTGAGACTATTTTTTGTCTCAGACTTAAGATCTCTTTATGAATACAGCCCCAGTACTTTTGTATTAATGTGTTACTATAACTTTGAGTTTAAGGTTTGGCACTAAGATCCTTAATCATTCTTTTGGACCTTTTACCTTGGCACCAAGGGTGTAGGGATTTGGGCCCCAATAGCCTCATCACCAACCAGCGTAGGCTTTCACTCAAATACGTGGGACTAAAGACCACACCCTCAGGTGAGGGAAAAATACTGGGGCACTTAGATCCAACACTGGTTAGTCCTAGGAACTTTGATATCTGGAGTATCACCATTTAGAGTTATTTTTTGTTAGTCCCCCCCACAAAACTGCCCTCCATCCTCTGTGTAGTTAGGTGTATATTTGTTGAAGTAAAAAGTGTTAGAAGCAATAATAATTTACCTGAAAAATGATAGTATAATGTAAATAATACCAGCAAGCACAACAACATTCAACCAAATCCCAGCAACAATAGGTAAACATGCACAAATATTTAAAAAACTACTTGAACCATAAGGTATGTACCATAAAAATGGTAATTTGAACAGTGCTTCCTCTCGTGTTTATCTAGAGTTGGCCCTTATACTGGGCACACAAACAAAATACAGGGTGACCAATATAATATTCCAAGTCCTAAACTTTATCACCAGTCATACAAGTTCACCATCTGGAAATTGTTCATTAATTTTATAAAAACATTTAAATGCGCAAACCTCGCTCATTAATCTGTGGCAGTGACTATAAAATGTTTTCCTGTAGCAGCATTAGAATTAAGCGTCCCGCAAGGGACGCTTGTTTGTGTATGGGAGAGCTTCTGGCTCCGCCGGCTCCGCCGGCTCCGGCGGCTCCGCCGGCTCCGCCGGCTCCGCCGGCTCCGCATTTTGTTTTCCTTATAACTCTGTAACCGTTAGGCGGATTCTTTTCAAATTTGGCAGGTTTAGGCAGTAGCCTTGGGGAATTTTTTTGAATATGCTGCAGTGACATTTCAACCAATCAGAGAGGTCACATGACCAAAAATGTCTTTTTTCGATGGGGAAGCTTGTCCGGATGATAACTTGAAAGGAATTTTATCAATTCACCTGAAACTTGGCAAATACATTCATTCTATTAAAATCTGGAAATCATTAGATTTTGGCATTGATTGGTCAAGAAATGGCCGAGTAATTAATGATTAATTAATCATTACGAATTTTCCAAATAAGGAAAACACAAAAATGCTTATATCTCGAAAACCGTGCTAGATAGAGCGATTTCGACGAAATTTTTGACCCGCAGGGTATCTCTGCGGAGTAGTTTTCCCAGTTTTCAAAAAATTTTTGTCTCGGCCAAAATGGCGGCCATTTTGAATTTTCGAAATTTTCGCAAAAATTGCAAAACACAAAAATGCTTATATCTCAAAAACCGTGCTAGATAGAGCAATTTCGACAAAATTTTTGACCCGCGGTATATCTCTGCGGACTACTTTTCCCAATTTTCAAAAAATTTTTGTCTCGCCAAAAATGGCGGCCATTTTGAATTTTCGAAATTTTCGCAAAAATTGCAAAACACAAAAATGCTTATATCTCAAAAACCGTGCTAGATAGAGCAATTTCGACAAAATTTTTGACCCGCGGTATATCTCTGCGGACTACTTTTCCCAATTTTCAAAAAATTTTTGTCTCGCCAAAAATGGCGGCCATTTTGAATTTTCGAAATTTTCGCAAAAATTGCAAAACACAAAAATGCTTATATCTCGAAAACCGTGCTAGATAGAGCGATTTCGACGAAATTTTTGACCCACAGGGTATCTCTGCAGAGTAGTTATCGCAATTTTGAAAAAAAAATTTTCTCGCCAAAAATGGCGGCCATTTTGAATTTTCGAATTTTTCGCAAAAATTGCAAAACATAAAAATGCTTATATCTCGAAAACCCTGCTAGATAGAGCGATTTCGACGAAATTTTTGACCCGCAGGGTATCTCTGCGGAGTAGTTTTCCCAGTTTTCAAAAAATTTTTGTCTCGCCCAAAATGGCGGCCATTTTGAATTTTCGAAATTTTCGCAAAAATTGCAAAACACAAAAATGCTTATATCTCAAAAACCGTGCTAGATAGAGCAATTTCGACAAAATTTTTGACCCGCAGGATATCTCTGCGGAGTACTTTTCCCAATTTTCAAAAAATTTTTGTCTCGCCAAAAATGGCGGCCATTTTGAATTTTCGAAATTTTCGCAAAAATTGCAAAACACAAAAATGCTTATATCTCGAAAACCGTGCTAGATAGAGCGATTTCGACGAAATTTTTGACCCACAGGGTATCTCTGCAGAGTAGTTATCGCAATTTTGAAAAAAAAATTTTCTCGCCAAAAATGGCGGCCATTTTGAATTTTCGAATTTTTCGCAAAAATTGCAAAACATAAAAATGCTTATATCTCGAAAACCCTGCTAGATAGAGCGATTTCGACGAAATTTTTGACCCACAGGGTATATCTCCAGAGTAGCCATGCCAGTTTTCAAAAAAATTTTGTCTCGCCAAAAATGGCGGCCATTTTGAATTTTCGAATTTTTCGCAAAAAATTGCAAAACATAAAAATGCTTATATCTCAAAAACCCTGCTAGATAGAGCGATTTCGACGAAATTTTTGACCCACAGGGTATCTCTGCAGAGTAGCCATGCCAATTTTCAAACAAAAAATTTCTCGCAAAAAATGGCGGCCATTTTGAATTTTCGAATTTTTCGCAAAATTGCAAAACACAAAAATGCTTATATCTCGAAAACCATGCTAGATAGAGCGATTTCGACAAAATTTTTGACCCACAGGGTATCTGCAGAGTAGCCATGCCAATTTTCAAAAAAATTTTATCTTGCCAAAAATGGCGGCCATTTTGAATTTTCGAATTTTTGCGCAAAAATTGCAAAACACAAAAAAGCTAATATTTCGAAAACCGTGCTACATAGAGCGATTTCGACGAAATTTTTTATCTTCAGGGTATCTCTGCAGAGCAGCTATCCCAAAGAGCTTTCACTTGGTGAAGTTTCAGACCCATAGCTAATTACTCACCTACTCAAAAAGAGTAAATGCGAATTACCTCTAAAAGTATTGCAGATGGCCAATTTTTCTCAAATAACTCATTCACCTACTTTTGGAAGAGCTTTCACATGGTGAAGTTTCAGACCCATAGCCAATTACTCACCTACTCAAAATGAGTAAATGCGAATTATCTCTAAAAGTATTGCAGATAGCCAATTTTTCTCAAATAACTCATTCACCTACTTTTGGGAGAGCTTTCACATGGTGAAGTTTCAGACCCATAGCTAATTATTTACCTACTCAAAATGAGTAAATGCTAATTATCTGTCAAAGTATTGCGGATACCCAATTTTTATCAAATAACTCATTCATCTACTTGTGGGAGAGCTTTCACATGGTGAAGTTTCAGACCCATAGCTAATTACTCACCTACTCAAAATGAGTAAATGCGAATTATCTCTAAAAGTATTGCAGATAGCCAATTTTTCTCAAATAACTCATTCACCTACTTTTGGGAGAGCTTTCACTTGGTGAAGTTTCAGACCCATAGCTAATTACTCACCTACTCAAAATGAGTAAATGCGAATTATCTCTAAAAGTATTGCAGATAGCCAATTTTTCTCAAATAACTCATTCACCTACTTTTGGGAGAGCTTTCACTTGGTGAAGTTTCAGACCCATAGCTAATTACTCACCTACTCAAAATGAGTAAATGCGAATTATCTCTAAAAGTATTGCAGATAGCCAATTTTTCTCAAATAACTCATTCACCTACTTTTGGGAGAGCTTTCACTCTGTGAAGTTTCAGACCCATAGCTAATTACTCACCTACTCAAAATGAGTAAATGCGAATTATCTCTAAAAGTATTGCAGATAGCCAATTTTTCTCAAATAACTTATTCACCTACTTTTGGGAGAGCTTTCACTTGGTGAAGTTTCAGACCCATAGCTAATTACTCACCTACTCCAAATGAGTAAATGCGAATTATCTCTAAAAGTATTGCAGATAGCCAATTTTTCTCAAATTAATCATTCACCTACTTTTGGGAGAGCTTTCACTTGGTGAAGTTTCAGACCCATAGCTAATTACTCGTCTACTCAAAATGAGTAAATGCGAATTATCTCTAAAAGTATTGCAGATAGCCAATTTTTCTCAAATAACTCATTCACCTACTTTTGGGAGAGCTTTCACTTGGTGAAGTTTCAGACCCATAGCTAATTACTCACCTACTCAAAATGAGTAAATGCGAATTATCTCTAAAAGTATTGCAGATAGCCAATTTTTGTCAAATTAATCATTCACCTACTTTTGGGAGAGCTTTCACTTGGTGAAGTTTCAGACCCATAGCTAATTACTCACCTACTCAAAATGAGTAAATGCGAATTATCTCTAAAAGTATTGCAGATAGCCAATTTTTCTCAAATTAATCATTCACCTACTTTTGGGAGAGCTTTCACTTGGTGAAGTTTCAGACCCATAGCTAATTACTCGTCTACTCAAAATGAGTAAATGCGAATTATCTCTAAAAGTATTGCAGATAGCCAATTTTTGTCAAATTAATCATTCACCTACTTTTGGGAGAGCTTTCACTCTGTGAAGTTTCAGACCCATAGCTAATTACTCACCTACTCAAAATGAGTAAATGCGAATTATCTCTAAAAGTATTGCAGATAGCCAATTTTTCTCAAATAACTCATTCACCTACTTTTGGGAGAGCTTTCACTTGGTGAAGTTTCAGACCCATAGCTAATTACTCACCTACTCAAAATGAGTAAATGCGAATTATCTCATAAAGTATTGCAGATAGCCAATTTTTGTCAAATTAATCATTCACCTACTTTTGGGAGAGCTTTCACTTGGTGAAGTTTCAGACCCATAGCTAATTACTCACCTACTCAAAATGAGTAAATGCGAATTATCTCTAAAAGTATTGCAGATAGCCAATTTTTCTCAAATTAATCATTCACGTACTTTTGGGAGAGCTTTCACTTGGTGAAGTTTCAGACCCATAGCTAATTACTCGTCTACTCAAAATGAGTAAATGCGAATTATCTCTAAAAGTATTGCAGATAGCCAATTTTTCTCAAATAACTCATTCACCTACTTTTGGGAGAGCTTTCACTTTAAGTTTCAGACCCATAGCTAATTACTCACCTACTCAAAATGAGTAAATGCGAATTATCTCTAAAAGTATTGCAGATAGCCAATTTTTGTCAAATAACTCATTCACCTACTTTTGGGAGAGCTTTCACTTCGTGAAGTTTCAGACCCATAGCTAATTACTCACCTACTCCAAATGAGTAAATGCGAATTATCTCTAAAAGTATTGCAGATAGCCAATTTTTGTCAAATAACTCATTCACCTACTTTTGGAAGAGCTTTCACTTGGTGAAGTTTCAGACCCATAGCTAATTACTCACCTACTCAAAATGAGTAAATGCGAATTATCTCATAAAGTATTGCAGATAGCCAATTTTTCTCAAATTAATCATTCACCTACTTTTGGGAGAGCTTTCACTCGGTGAAGTTTCAGACCCATAGCTAATTACTCACCTACTCAAAATGAGTAAATGCGAATTATCTCTAAAAGTATTGCAGATAGCCAATTTTTCTCAAATAACTCATTCACCTACTTTTGGGAGAGCTTTCACTCTGTGAAGTTTCAGACCCATAGCTAATTACTCACCTACTCAAAATGAGTAAATGCGAATTATCTGTAAAAGTATTGCAGATAGCCAATTTTTCCCAAATAACTCATTCACCTACTTTTGGGAGAGCTTTCACTTGGTGAAGTTTCAGACCCATAGCTAATTACTCACCTACTCAAAATGAGTAAATGCGAATTATCTCTAAAAGTATTGCAGATAGCCAATTTTTCTCAAATTAATCATTCACCTACTTTTGGGAGAGCTTTCACTTGGTGAAGTTTCAGACCCATAGCTAATTACTCGTCTACTCAAAATGAGTAAATGCGAATTATCTCTAAAAGTATTGCAGATAGCCAATTTTTCTCAAATAACTCATTCACCTACTTTTGGGAGAGCTTTCACTTGGTGAAGTTTCAGACCCATAGCTAATTACTCACCTACTCAAAATGAGTAAATGCGAATTATCTCTAAAAGTATTGCAGATAGCCAATTTTTCTCAAATAACTCATTCACCTACTTTTGGGAGAGCTTTCACTTGGTGAAGTTTCAGACCCATAGCTAATTACTCACCTACTCAAAATGAGTAAATGCGAATTATCTCTAAAAGTATTGCAGATAGCCAATTTTTCTCAAATAACTCATTCACCTACTTTTGGGAGAGCTTTCACTCTGTGAAGTTTCAGACCCATAGCTAATTACTCACCTACTCAAAATGAGTAAATGCGAATTATCTCTAAAAGTATTGCAGATAGCCAATTTTTCTCAAATAACTTATTCACCTACTTTTGGGAGAGCTTTCACTTGGTGAAGTTTCAGACCCATAGCTAATTACTCACCTACTCCAAATGAGTAAATGCGAATTATCTCTAAAAGTATTGCAGATAGCCAATTTTTCTCAAATTAATCATTCACCTACTTTTGGGAGAGCTTTCACTTGGTGAAGTTTCAGACCCATAGCTAATTACTCGTCTACTCAAAATGAGTAAATGCGAATTATCTCTAAAAGTATTGCAGATAGCCAATTTTTCTCAAATAACTCATTCACCTACTTTTGGGAGAGCTTTCACTTGGTGAAGTTTCAGACCCATAGCTAATTACTCACCTACTCAAAATGAGTAAATGCGAATTATCTCTAAAAGTATTGCAGATAGCCAATTTTTGTCAAATTAATCATTCACCTACTTTTGGGAGAGCTTTCACTTGGTGAAGTTTCAGACCCATAGCTAATTACTCACCTACTCAAAATGAGTAAATGCGAATTATCTCTAAAAGTATTGCAGATAGCCAATTTTTCTCAAATTAATCATTCACCTACTTTTGGGAGAGCTTTCACTTGGTGAAGTTTCAGACCCATAGCTAATTACTCGTCTACTCAAAATGAGTAAATGCGAATTATCTCTAAAAGTATTGCAGATAGCCAATTTTTGTCAAATTAATCATTCACCTACTTTTGGGAGAGCTTTCACTTGGTGAAGTTTCAGACCCATAGCTAATTACTCACCTACTCAAAATGAGTAAATGCGAATTATCTCTAAAAGTATTGCAGATAGCCAATTTTTCTCAAATAACTCATTCACCTACTTTTGGGAGAGCTTTCACTCTGTGAAGTTTCAGACCCATAGCTAATTACTCACCTACTCAAAATGAGTAAATGCGAATTATCTCTAAAAGTATTGCAGATAGCCAATTTTTCTCAAATAACTCATTCACCTACTTTTGGGAGAGCTTTCACTTGGTGAAGTTTCAGACCCATAGCTAATTACTCACCTACTCAAAATGAGTAAATGCGAATTATCTCATAAAGTATTGCAGATAGCCAATTTTTGTCAAATTAATCATTCACCTACTTTTGGGAGAGCTTTCACTTGGTGAAGTTTCAGACCCATAGCTAATTACTCACCTACTCAAAATGAGTAAATGCGAATTATCTCTAAAAGTATTGCAGATAGCCAATTTTTCTCAAATTAATCATTCACGTACTTTTGGGAGAGCTTTCACTTGGTGAAGTTTCAGACCCATAGCTAATTACTCGTCTACTCAAAATGAGTAAATGCGAATTATCTCTAAAAGTATTGCAGATAGCCAATTTTTCTCAAATAACTCATTCACCTACTTTTGGGAGAGCTTTCACTTTAAGTTTCAGACCCATAGCTAATTACTCACCTACTCAAAATGAGTAAATGCGAATTATCTCTAAAAGTATTGCAGATAGCCAATTTTTGTCAAATAACTCATTCACCTACTTTTGGGAGAGCTTTCACTTCGTGAAGTTTCAGACCCATAGCTAATTACTCACCTACTCCAAATGAGTAAATGCGAATTATCTCTAAAAGTATTGCAGATAGCCAATTTTTGTCAAATAACTCATTCACCTACTTTTGGAAGAGCTTTCACTTTAAGTTTCAGACCCATAGCTAATTACTCACCTACTCAAAATGAGTAAATGCGAATTATCTCTAAAAGTATTGCAGATAGCCAATTTTTGTCAAATAACTCATTCACCTACTTTTGGGAGAGCTTTCACTTCGTGAAGTTTCAGACCCATAGCTAATTACTCACCTACTCCAAATGAGTAAATGCGAATTATCTCTAAAAGTATTGCAGATAGCCAATTTTTGTCAAATAACTCATTCACCTACTTTTGGAAGAGCTTTCACTTGGTGAAGTTTCAGACCCATAGCTAATTACTCACCTACTCAAAATGAGTAAATGCGAATTATCTCATAAAGTATTGCAGATAGCCAATTTTTGTCAAATTAATCATTCACCTACTTTTGGGAGAGCTTTCACTTGGTGAAGTTTCAGACCCATAGCTAATTACTCACCTACTCAAAATGAGTAAATGCGAATTATCTCTAAAAGTATTGCAGATAGCCAATTTTTCTCAAATTAATCATTCACGTACTTTTGGGAGAGCTTTCACTTGGTGAAGTTTCAGACCCATAGCTAATTACTCGTCTACTCAAAATGAGTAAATGCGAATTATCTCTAAAAGTATTGCAGATAGCCAATTTTTCTCAAATAACTCATTCACCTACTTTTGGGAGAGCTTTCACTTTAAGTTTCAGACCCATAGCTAATTACTCACCTACTCAAAATGAGTAAATGCGAATTATCTCTAAAAGTATTGCAGATAGCCAATTTTTGTCAAATAACTCATTCACCTACTTGTGGGAGAGCTTTCACATGGTGAAGTTTCAGACCCATAGCTAATTACTCACCTACTCAAAATGAGTAAATGCGAATTATCTCATAAAGTATTGCAGATAGCCAATTTTTCTCAAATTAATCATTCACCTACTTTTGGGAGAGCTTTCACTCGGTGAAGTTTCAGACCCATAGCTAATTACTCACCTACTCAAAATGAGTAAATGCGAATTATCTCTAAAAGTATTGCAGATAGCCAATTTTTCTCAAATAACTCATTCACCTACTTTTGGGAGAGCTTTCACTCTGTGAAGTTTCAGACCCATAGCTAATTACTCACCTACTCAAAATGAGTAAATGCGAATTATCTGTAAAAGTATTGCAGATAGCCAATTTTTCCCAAATAACTCATTCACCTACTTTTGGGAGAGCTTTCACTTGGTGAAGTTTCAGACCCATAGCTAATTACTCACCTACTCAAAATGAGTAAATGCGAATTATCTCTAAAAGTATTGCAGATAGCCAATTTTTCTCAAATTAATCATTCACCTACTTTTGGGAGAGCTTTCACTTGGTGAAGTTTCAGACCCATAGCTAATTACTCGTCTACTCAAAATGAGTAAATGCGAATTATCTCTAAAAGTATTGCAGATAGCCAATTTTTCTCAAATAACTCATTCACCTACTTTTGGGAGAGCTTTCACTTGGTGAATTTTCAGACCCATAGCTAATTACTCACCTACTCAAAATGAGTAAATGCGAATTATCTCTAAAAGTATTGCAGAAAGCCAATTTTTCTCAAATAACTCATTCACCTACTTTTGGCAGAGCTTTCACTTGGTGAAGTTTCAGACCCATAGCTAATTATTCACCTACTCAAAATGAGTAAATGTGAATTATCTCTAAAAGTATTGCAGATAGCCAATTTTTCTCAAATAACTCATTCACCTACTTTTGGGAGAGCTTTCACTCTGTGAAGTTTCAGACCCATAGCTATTTATTCACCTACTCAAAATGAGTAAATGCTAATTATCTGTAAAAGTATTGCGGATACCCAATTTTTATCAAATACTCATTCATCTACTTGTGGGAGAGCTTTCACTTGGTGAAGTTTCAGACCCATAGCTAATTACTCACCTACTCAAAATGAGTAAATGCGAATTATCTCTAAAAGTATTGCAGATAGCCAATTTTTCTCAAATAACTCATTCACCTACTTTTGGGAGAGCTTTCACTTGGTGAAGTTTCAGACCCATAGATAATTATTCACCTACTCAAAATGAGTAAATGTGAATTATCTTTTAATAGTATTGCAGATAGCCAATTTTTCTCAAATAACTCATTCACCTACTTTTGGAAGACCTTTCACACACGAAAATGAAAAATTGTGAATATCTCGGAAAAGCTATTTCTTCTGCTTTAATGCTCGGCGGGAGATACACACCACGGCAGTGGTCTTGACAAAAATTTTTGTCTCCCCAAAAATGGTGGCCATTTTGAATTTTCAAAGTTTTTGCAAAACACAAAAATGCTTATATCTCGAAAACTGTGCTATATGGAGCGAACTCAACAAAATTTTGGACCTGCTGGGTATCTCTGCAGAGTAGCCATGCCAATTTTCAAAATATTTTTGTGTCGCCAAATATAGCGGACATTTTTAATTTTTTTATTTTTTGCAAAACACAAAAATGCTTATATCGTGAAAACCGTGCTAGATAGAGCAGACTGCGCTGACTTTGGTTGCCACAACAGTATAAGGTTAGAAACGAAGCATTTTCTTAATACTTTAGCACTCACCTTTATATCCTTTTCGGGACGCTTTGTTTTTGCTATGCAAAAACATTATCTTTTTTTTTTGCGAGCGATCCTCTAGTTTTTTTTTATTTCCTATTTCTATGTGGAATGAAGTATACCTCTTGCTTTTATTTATTGTTGACCAAATTGTTATGAGGAGTAGAACTTATATTATTTAAAGCTTGGTTAGAAATAACTAATTCTATGAACTCTCAGAACTCCCTTTCCACTGTCACTTATTTATCATCTTTTTATGCTAAATTATCGCTTCTATTTTCAAACCTCCATATACTTCTCTTCACACATTCACATAGCAGGATTTTTATTGTATACCTCCTTCCACAGAAGCGCCGTTCAATGAGAGGGCTGGAACAGACCTGTGAGTATGAAGTGACGGAGGTGACAGAGAATGAAGTGGTCCCACCCCCAACCCCCTCTGCATTAGCCAGAATGAAGTGGTGAGTGGTCACACGTTTTTATAGATGGAGTGAGGTGGATCATTCTAAAATCCAGCTTGTGTTAGCATGCCTTTGTATTTACATACATGGGTCTGCCACTTTTTTATGGACCGAGCCATTGAATCTACACATTCAGTGACTAACCCATTGAATCTATACATCCAATACAACATATAAAAACTCCCAACAGTAAGTTAATACCATTAACTTTAAAGATTAGCAATATAACTAGCACATGCTTTACGCATAATGAAAAACTCTTTGTGTTACATATTTTCATAAACTTATTCCTCAACTCTTCCCAGGTATTGTAATTGTCCACAAGTTTCAGATACTTAAATCAGTAATTTGATTCACTTTCCAGTTTGACAATGTTTGATAATTTCTCTAAAATTAATCGAATCTATTGACATTAGGTTTGGAGGTTGCATGTGCAAAATTGCATCTTTAATAGCATTGAACATTTCCCCAAAATAGTATGGTCTTGCTACATTTAAGCAGTGTCATGTATGTTAGATATGATTCATTTTACTTATTTTGTGCAGAAGTTAATCTTTCAAATTGATCAAATCTTCTCAATGGTATTCCAGAAAGTAGTTTTTTCCATCATTATAACAATGTGTAAAATTTAGTGTGTATTGCATTTCTGACCTGAACTTAGCAATTATCACAGATGGAATTTTCCCCAATCATACAAAATCTGTGTATGTAGGGATACTGGGTGTGACCTTGTGTGGGTTCAAATGTTGTATACAACTCTGTGTGAGAAAAGAAATGAATTGCTCTAGTTTTATAAAATATGCCCAGTTTGTAGTGCTGTGGAGATGATGGGTTTGAAAAGGTTCAAGGTAGCTCAGAAACCAAGTTATCATGATTTCGTGGAGACATTAATGAATCACAGCTACTGTTTACTGATGTCTCACACATGCTTAAAATGATTTATCTCTGTCATGTCTTAAGTTTTGTCTATCTTGTACTACACTGCTTGTATTTCTTGGTGCTTATTGATGGGAACTAAACTCTTGCTTTTAAACTGACTAGAATTTTAAATTGACTCTTTCAGTGAGACATTGTGGGAGTCAAAACAAGCGTTTTCAACCCCACAGGCCAGTGCAAGAAGTGAGAGAACCCATCTGAACAATGTGAAGCCCACTGAAAAACCCAAATCAGCCAGAAAATCTCCCCAAAAATCGTGGAAAGTGGAAACCGACAACTTCATTAGCAATGACATGTCATCAACAACCTCCAGAAATAATCAACATCACTTGTCGACTGAAAAGG
Source organism: Sabellastarte sp. h YS-2021 (assembly GCA_964017235.1). NCBI lineage: Eukaryota > Metazoa > Annelida > Polychaeta > Sabellida > Sabellidae > Sabellastarte > Sabellastarte sp. h YS-2021. The sequence goes on along the minus strand of OZ024937.1, from coordinate 31,016,771 downwards.
AAAATACAGACATGGACCAGTCTAGTCAAAAGACAGCGCCATCTAGGGAGAGTGTTCAAGGCAAAAGCCGTCCAGCGTCTGTTCAGAAATCCTATAGACCACATTCAAGAGCCAAGTCAAGAAATGAGAGGCCAGCTTCAAGAGCCAAAAGTAGGGCAGAGTCGAGAATGTCTGTGTATGGGTGGGTAATAATTAAGTACTTTACATATCGTTGAATGATAAGTTAAACATTTCAGTATTTTCAGTATTTTAGTTTACCTGTGTGTGTGAAATAATACAGTAGCTTAGTTTACATATGGTAAGGTGATTAAGGATAGAGAAATAAATAGTGAAAGTTACAGTATCACATCTGTTAGTAAACAGTCTACATTCATGTAAGGTTACTGTACTTTATTTTACTTCATTTTTACTTCATTTTAGTCCTTGGTCATTATACATGATATTAAAATGGTAAAGTTCTTTGTAAGTACTTTTTTTCATGATTTTATGTTATTGAGAGATACTAGATAGGAAAATGTGAAATTTTATCAATGTGACCACATCTTCTGATTAACAAGGTGCAAATTTCAAAGCAAATTTAGCAAATTAGCTAAATGAGCTAAAATTAACCTTCAAGATAATATCCCATAATTCCAAATAACCGAGAGGCATCTTCAGCAGCAGCTTCCAGGGCAGGATGTTAGCAAGTGAATTTCCAGTCAGGACAAGTGGATTTTGTGCTTCACATGGCAAGCAACTAAATTGGGAACAATAGTACTTGGTTTTTTTGTGAAAAAAGTTAACATCCAGCCCTGACTTCACATTCTTGCTGCACATCTTTCAACCAGTAGTCTGTTTATAGAGAAGGCACCTTGACCAAGCGACCCAGTTCAGCACTGAAAGAGATTGCTCAGCTAGCCAACAGACTGACCACTCAGATAGTGAGCAACACAGAGTACAGGCTGGGACTGGGTGAGTTTGAAAACATTGCAAAAGCTTAAACTTGCTCAGCTTGGATGCTTCTGGATGTCTAATATGCTGATTATATTAAAGATTGTAAACGAATCTAATTTTCTAATTTCCTCTTGTTTATTCAAGTGAATTTTTTAACCACAGATGTAGAACTTATCCTGAATTTTGCCATAAATTCTATGTTAGAATGCGAAAACTTAAATGATAACCTGAAATTGAAACCAGAGTTTCTGGTTTGTTCTTTTCACTAAGGTGATTTTTTCACTGCCGGCGTGGAACCAGAAGATGTTCCAGAACCACAAGAACGCACACTCACTCCCACAAGAAATAGACCCATCTCCTCCAGACCTATTTCTGCAAGGAAACCCAAGGCTGCACAGCAGACAGAGGGAGCCATTGAAAAGTGGAAAGTCAGCAACAAGCGTAGGTCTTTGTGTGCTAAAAGTAGAAAGTTAGGAGTGCATACAAGCAGTGCCTGTTTGTACAATACAAACATGGTGCCATTAAAAATAAATATACATATTATGCAGTTAAGCAAAAAAAAATATTAAAAATTGGTATCTTGTAATTCAAACATTTGATGGAACAAATACTATTGTATAAATATTTATAATGATTTTATACACTTTTAATGTTTAAAAAAATACCCAAGAAATAAAATACTAATACCAGGTTGTTTCTGACTTCCATTTTTCAGTGTACTCAATGACCCCTAGATCATGGAAGCCTGATTTCAGTTTAGCAGACACTATACCAGACACCCAGGTTCAAGGTCACATTGGGGATGAGAATGTTCAACAGATGGACAGACTGGCATCAGATGCAGCAGAGGAATATATAAAAAGTGCCCGGGGTGAAGAGGCTGCAGACTATGCAAATTATGGACTTGAGAGACTACAAGCGGCACTGAGTTCAAAAAATAGGTCAGTGATCATCTGAGATCATGGTGAACGTGTAACATGGGTGGGTGGGTGGCAGAAAAACTCGTCTGGGCTGTATTTCTGAAACCATACAGTGTAGGAAGTTGTAACTTGGTGGGGACATTGGTTAGGGATGTAGGTATGCAATTTTATGGTGTGTCCTTCATTTGACCTTTAACATTACTCTAGCAACGTTGAGTTTGAAAATCTCATCCGGGCTATATTTCAGGAACCATAAGGTGTAGGAAGTTGTTACTTTGTAGAGACATTGTTTAGGGGGTGTAGGTGTACAGCATCATAATGTGACCTTAATTTAACTTTTGACCTTGCTGTACTGACCTTGACCATTAAAATCTTGTCCAGACCATATCCTGGAATCGGTAAGGTGCAGAAGGTTGGTATTTGGTGTCATGGTCATTAGTTAGGGATTTAGGTGTGCAACATTATGGTGTGATCTTGATTTGAGCTTTGACCTTACTGTAGTGACCTTGAACGTAAAAATCTTGTTTGGGCTATATCTCGAAAACTATAAGTTGTAGGAAGGTGATATTTGTTAGAGATATCAGTTAGAGGGTGTAGGTGAGCATCAACATAGCGTGACCTTGATTGGACCTTGTTGTAGTGGCCTTGACCTTTAAAATCTTGTCTGGGCCATATTTCAGAAATGTGTAAGTTGTAGAAAGTGGATTTTTTGAAAGGTCATTGGTTGAAGAGTGTAGGTCTGCTAAGTCATGGAGTGATCTTTAACTTTAGTTCCGCCAAAGTTTGTTCACCTGCCATAATTAAGGCATATTATTTTATCTTTGCCAGTGATATTTTGATTGCTGTAACTGATTATTATATGTACTTTTTAATGGTGGTTTTTATTGCGTTACTACATCCTACCCAATGGACAATTGCTAATCCAGTCAGCAAGACCGGCACGTCAAATGACAGAAAAAGCTGTTCTGTGTTTCCACCAGCCAGGCCGGTCACATACTCTGCATTTGCCAGGTGGCGCATCATACTTGCTTCCTGTCTAGACACTGTGACGTCATCGCATCTTTTTCATTTGGCGCGTGTACTGTGCAGACAGATTTTTACCAGCTCTTTAGAGTTTGAATCTATTTGTGGATTATTGCAAGTTTGTAACTTTATTTTACGTCTGTCGATTATTGCACTGTATAGACACAACATGGCGTCTCCAGGACAGAAACAAGGAGGTTGGCCAGATTTGATACACACAGTTTCTGTGCGAGATGTTGTGGTTTTTCGATTGGTGCCTATATTCAATTAATAATTTTACAGCTTCATAATTTACAGACATTTAACTTTATGTTGTTGACATTGTTTACTGTGAAAGTCGCTAGGTCGTTGTACTGTATCACTTCTTCTGTAATATTTCATGTTGTTGAAAACTATTTCCCCAGCCTGTGATGTGCAGGCATCTCCGAAGGTATTTTTTGTCCTCTAGATGCAGTAAGATGGGCATCAACTGGTTAATAGGATGGTACTAAATGTTCTACATGATTGTTTATTTTATGAATGGTAATGCAGTTGATTATTGGGGCCTCGGCTCTTGCAAGCTACACGCGAGGAAAATTAAGTTTGGGTATTTGGTTTCCCAACTGCCTAATTTTTGAGTTCTCCCTAAAAGTAATAGAGACAAACAAGAGAACTCAGAGAGCGTAGACCTCCGCCACAGGAGCTCATTTTCTGGACTTTCAAAACCTACCATTAGCACTGATGTTGCTTTTTTCCCCTTTATTTCATATTTTTGCCTGTAGTGATCTGGATCACTTTCAAAATTGAATCATTTCGTCCTTTTACCTTTTCAGACATATCATGAAAATTTCATCAAAATCCATAAGTTTTAGAGTTATCTTGTTCACAAACAAACTCACAAACCCACAAACAAACCCAGGCGAAAACATAATCCCCTTGGCGGAGGTAATAATGTGTTTTGTAGGAAGTATAGAATTGTAAAAATGTACAATGTCAAATGCAGTGTGTTAAGTAAAAGCCTGAGTTTGTCCATCTTATGTTTTGGTATCACCTTTTATATCTTGTACAGAGATCCTCAAGTTGTCCCTGCTTCCAAATCCGGTGATTCCTTCAGTCCAAGACGCAGCAAAGGCATGACATCTCTTGTGAAACCCGTCTCGAGACCCAATACTGCTTCTAAAAGACCATCATCAAGACTAAATACAGCTTCAAAAAGACCACCATCGAGACCCACTACCGCGGCCTCTGGGAGAGAGTCTCGCATGATAGGTAGTGTAAATTCACTTATACTTCAGTCATTGTAAGGAGAGACTAAATGTTTGAGTGTAGAAACTCATACAGTCAGGAAAATGAAATTAGCTCCAGTGTATGAAATTTATCACTGAGGAAAACACCCTTATTTATCTGTGAATTCTGAGAAATTATTTAGACTTGTAATATTCATATATACCTAGACTACTTGTCTAAACTGTCCTGATTTTAGAAATTTTAGCAGTGAATAAACTGCTTTAACTTTGAGACTGACTGAGTTCTGGAGTTTTTGGAAATACTGCCACATGGAATTGGTGTACAAGATACTGACAATAAATTAATTATTTAATGTATTCAAATAACAACTACTGTATATTTCCCAAAGCTAAAACTGATAGTTTTACATCATGTATTTATTTAAAGTGACACCCATTTGAAATAAGACAATATATATTATATAACATCAAATATTGATAGCACAAACAACCTGAATAGATTATAGGGGTATGTGTGTTAAAACTAGTGACTAAAGCAAGCCGTCCAACACTCACTTCTAATTAGTATGTCTTACAGTTATAACACTTTGAGAAGAGTAGCATTTGTTTTCTCAAATAACACTTCTAATCCACGATGGAAGGAAAACATTTTTCTGCTTTCTTAACATTTTCCTCTTAACAATTTTTCTTCTTTCATTCTAAATGAAATGAGAATTGATTCTCAGTGTACATATGGTAGCATCATTTATCCTCTCTGCTATACACATGATAAAACACACAAGTATTTTAACACATTAGTACATTATACAGATTTCTATCAAATTTATTGTGCTATACAAGCAATGTAAAATTCTCTATGTCAGAGTTAGCAAATAAATATTTTGCTGCAGTATTTGCCCAGCAGATTTTTTCTTCCAAAAAATAATGCCAGTAAATGAAATTTACCATTTTACAAAATAGTCATTTTGAGATTGTTTGAAGATAATTTTTCTGGCAAATGTCTATATTTTGCTTCCTAGTCTAGATGAGTTTGAAATTTCTGTCTTGGTCCGCTTCCAAAGAATAAAACTTTCTTCCAGTTTATCTTTACAAAAAAATTCACCACTAAATCCTATTAAATGGTAACTACACAGCCTGTACACACTAGCTCACAGTAACGCACATCAATTCACTGCAGTGTGTGAAAGTCTCTGCTGAGGCAAAAGCTCCTCCCTTAAAACTTGAACCAAGAAACAAGATTTGCTGACATTTTTACATGAAGTGGCCTAAAATTGTCACATCACAGTTCTCTTCTAAATTTAGTATTAATAGTGTAATAAAGTCATTCATTAATCAATACAAAACACAACCTTGTAAAGAATAGATCTCAACATTAAAGTCAAATAAGGGAGACTTCCTCAGTGGTGAATGTCACACACTGTGGCACTGTGTCTTGCTCTGCTGGTAGTAGGGGCAATCAAGTAGGAACAAAGAGGGGGCAAATAACCAGCAGAGGGCTAGCATGTCTGTGTGTTACAGTGATGGATGGGGAGGATTTAAGTCAGTACGATGGGCTGCCGGCACCGCGTACACAACAGGAAGAGGAAGACAGCCAAACACTTGACGAACTCGAGTGGGAACTTGCCTCACAGTCAGGCAGAATCACTGGTAAGTGGGAAATAACCAAGTCAGGCACATCTCAAGTCAGCAGGCTAACTGGAGAGTGGCTGAATTGGGTGGAATAACAGTCTGGCAGGATGAAGGTTAATTGGCAAATGAGGCATTTTAGTCCGGCAGGATTATTGGTAAGTCAAGCAAATAAATTGGACATTTCACTCTATTACTTAAAAATATATGTATCAGGCATAACAACTGTTTGAGGTATTATTGCTCATGCATGGATGAATCAGGCATTTAGTCAGAAAAAAACAGGTAAGTTGGCATATCAGCCAGAATGTATAATAACAAAGTAAGACATGACCACTGGTGATGTATCACTAAGTGAGTGAGGCATACCTCAATGGGTGAAATTGGTGAAATAAAGCATTAAACCAGGCAATAACCATTATGTCAGATAGAATTACAAATGAGTGGACTAAACAGGTATCTTAAACATGCATGACGACTACAAGAGTGGACACATCAGATCAGGCCAAATATACCAGGCATAAAGCTAAATCAGGCAGAATAAATGGTGACGGGCAAATTGGGCAGAATTAAATATTTCAAGCACATCACCAACTACAACAGAAAATGACAGGAATTCTCAGTTAGGCAATATGAGCCAATACATCTCCCTTTGGGTATACTTCATGTGGCTTATTTTGAGCATCAACAAATAAATCACATGCTTTTTGCAAAGTGAACAACTAAATCATGCCAAATAACTGGAAAGTTGGCAAGTCAGGTGAAATCTACCAAAAAAAAATCAATCAGGAAGAAGTGAAAATGTGGAAATCACAACCTATAAAATTAAAAGAAAAAAGAACTTTTAGAAAAATTCACCAAAATTCAGCATTTTTTATAAAAGAAATTGCCTAAAATAATCACACATATAAAGCGCAATTGGAGAATATCAAATGATTGAAAGCAAAATAATGGGGTTTAGTTACTGGTGTAGTTGTTATCACAATATACTGTAGTAACTCTGCTATTGAGAAAAACAGTTTCACTGATATGTGCTTAGCTCTGGGATTTTCTGATATGAACCTCAAAACTAGGTCTGCCTGTCTCTACTCTGACTTACACTGGTTCCACTCACACAGGTCCTGTTATCCAGTGATGTAAAGCATCACTTGCCATGCCTGAAGCTATGGGTTTGAGTCTGCTTCCTGACATCATTCTGATCGTTTGTCTCCTTACAAACCTGGCTGTTAAATGGCCCACAAAAGCCCAGCCCTGATATTCTTTTTGGTTCCAGTTTAGCTTGGAATGATTGTGACATTTTCAAACTTTAGGACCTCAGAACTAATTCCACTAGTTCTGCTCACGGGGTCTACTGTATTCAGTTCTTTGTCAACAAACAGTTGCTATGAAGTTTGCACAAATTGGGTCTGTTTACTCTCAAAATAGAAGACTGACCCCAGCACATATAGTAAAAAGGGTCAGTATGCTAGACAGCTATTTCTTTGAGACCATTCACAGTGATACCATTATGTTATAAATATTTTCTGAAGTAGAAAAAATAAAAATAAGCTTTAAGATAAATGTAACTGAAGCTCATATTGAAAGTTACCACTAAAGTAGTTAAGCTTCTGATTGTCAATGAACCAGAACTATTGCAGTTTGTTCCTCCAGGCTGTAGACAGCAATAATTTGACTGGGAACACAAAGTGGGGAGTGTGTCAGAGTAGTTTGTAGTTTTAATGTTTGGTGTTTCAGAGGATGGGCGGATTTCCCGCATGTTGGAGGATAAGGATGAGGATGGGATGTACACCGACTGTAGTGGGAGTGACATACTGGTCAAGTCAAGGGCTGACCAGGGCTTTGACATACAGAACCATCTCAGGTACACACACTCAAAACAGCTGCTCACATTTCTCTGTTCAACTCAAAAAAAAAAAAAAAATCCAGTTGGGTGTCAAGGTATCTCCCACCTTCTGGTCACATCTGTTTGATCACATGTAACTGTGGCTAGTAGTAACATGTACTCATGTACACATGTAACTCAGTGTAGTAGATAACAAGAGTGATAACAATACTTTATTTTAGCTATTTAAAGTTTTTATTTGATAGAAAGCATCACTATATGGTTAAAGCATGGATGATTTATTGCAACATTTTCCTAAGTATAAGAAAAATAAGGAAACCTGTTATGCTGAAAATAGTTGTGTTACATATTAAGATCACAATATATTTCAGGTAGTTACTTTACCGGTACGGGATCCGCCATATTTAATAATTACAGGAAACTGTCAAGAAAATATAAAGTTAAATTAACGGTTATAAATGGGGGCAAGCCCCCAACCCCCATAAATAGTATTCCTGTGTATTACAATAAAAATAAAAGGATGCAATATTGCTAAAAGCGTTTAATTATATTATCGCCCAAACCTCGTACCGGTAAAGTAAAAACTATTTTTAGTCACTTTCAAAATTTACCTGAGTCCATAGCATTTATAGACTACTCTTCTAAACAGTCTTAATCCAGATGCTCAAACAGAAAATTAAAACTGATTCTCGGTATGCAATACAAGCATCATGGGGAAAATGTTGTGTTGAGGTATTGCCTCATTTTTTCGCAGACTGTATACAAGATAGTAAATACAGGATAGTCTGTTAACTCAAATCTGAATGTTAAAAAAGAATATTTTTTTTCTTCACCAGGATTTTTAGTAAAGGCTGCAGATGAAAGAAAAGTAGGACTTTATTCCTTGTGTGTGAAGCACCAACTCATACTTGATAAATTGCTTGTTTATGACCCATAAAATAAACTACTTCATATTATAACAAGGATTTGTCCCAATATCACCCTGGCTGTTGAACGGGACTTAAAACCCCAACTTTGAAGTTAATTATAACCTATAAAATGACAAAAATACTAAGGCACCAGGAATATTTGCACTTTCTTGTAATCTTAAAGTCCCAAATGTTATTCAGTTATAGCGACTAAGGTAATCAGTCTAATAGCTGTTATTCCAAATCTGCCTGATGGATTTCATTAAGCGCTTGTTTGTGTATGGGAGACCTTCAGGCTCCGCCGGCTCCGCATTTTGTTTTCCCTATAACTCTGTAACCGTTAGGCAGATTCTTTTCAAATTTGGCAGGTTTAGGCAGTAGCCTTGGGGAATTTTTTTGAATATGCTGCAGTGACATTTCAACCAATTAGAGAGGTCACATGACCAAAAATGTCTTTTTTCGATGGGAAAGCTTGTCCGGATGATAACTTGAAAGGAATTTTATCAATTCACCTGAAACTTGGCAAATCTGGAAATCATTAGATTTTGGCATTGATTGGTTAAGAAATGGCCGAGTAATTAATGATTAATTAATCATTATGAATTTTCCAAATAAGGAAAACACAAAAATGCTTATATCTCGAAAACCGTGCTAGATAGAGCGATTTCGACGAAATTTTTGACCCACAGGGTATCTCTGCGGAGTAGTTATCCCAATTTTCAAAAAAATTTTTGTCTCGCCAAAAATGGCGGCCATTTTGAATTTTCAAATTTTTCGCAAAACTTGCAAAACATAAAAATGCTTATATCTTGAAAACCGTACTAGATAGAGCGATTTCGACGAAATTTTTGACCCTCAGGGTATCTCTGCAGAGTAGCCATGCCTATTTTCAAAAAAATTTTTGTCTCGCCAAAAATGGCGGCCATTTTGAATTTTTCGCAAAAATTGCAAAACATAAAAATGCTTATATCTTGAAAACCGTACTAGATAGAGCGATTTCGACGAAATTTTTGACCCTCAGGGTATCTCTGCAGAGTAGCCATGCCTATTTTCAAAAAATTTTTGTCTCGCCAAAAATGGCGGCCATTTTGAATTTTTGAATTTTTCGCAAAAATTGCAAAACATAAAAATGCTTATATCTTGAAAACCGTACTAGATAGAGCGATTTCGACGAAATTTTTGACTCGCAGGGTATCTCTGCGGAGTAGCCATGCCTATTTTCAAAAAATTTTTGTCTCGCCAAAAATGGCGGCCATTTTGAATTTTCGAATTTTTCGCAGAAATTGCAAAACATAAAAATGCTTATATCTTGAAAAACGTACTAGATAGAGCGATTTCGACGAAATTTTTGACCCACAGGGTATCTCTGCAGAGTAGCCATGCCAATTTTCAAAAACATTTTGTCTCGCCAAAAATGGCGGCCATTTTGAATTTTCGAATTTTTCGCAAATTGCAAAACATAAAAATGCTTATATCTCGAAAACCCTGCTAGATAGAGCGATTTCGACGAAATTTTTGACCCGCAGGGTATCTCTGCAGAGTAGATATCCCAAAGAGCTTTCACTTGGTGAAGTTTCAGACCCATAGCTAATTGCTCACCTACTCAAATGAGTAAATGTGAATTACCTCTAAAAGTATTGTAGATAGCCAATTTTTCTCAAATAACTCATTCACCTACTTTTAGGAGAGCTTTCACTTGGTGAAGCTTCAGACCCGTAGCTAATTACTCACCTACTCAAAATGAGTAAATGCTAATTATCTCAAAAACTATTGTGGATACCCAATTTTTACCAAATAACTCATTCATGTACTTTTGGGAGAGCTTTCACATGGTGAAGTTTCAGACCCGTAGATAATTACTCACCTCAAAATGAGTAAATGCGAATTATCTCTTAAAAGTATTGCAGATAGCCAATTTTTCTCAAATAACTCATTCACCTACTTTTGGAAGAGCTTTCACATGGTGAAGTTTCAGACCCATAGCTAATTACTCACCTACTCAAAATGAGTAAATGCGAATTATCTCTGAAAGTATTGCAGATAGTCAATTTTTCTCAAATAACTCATTCACCTACTTTTGGGAGAGCTTTCACTCCGTGAAGTTCAGACCCATAGCTAATTATTCAGCTACTCAAAATGAGTAAATGCTAATTATCTGTAAAAGTATTGCGGATACCCAATTTTTATCAAATAACTCATTCATCTACTTGTGGGAGAGCTTTCACATGGTGAAGTTTCAGACCCATAGCTAATTACTCACCTACTCAAAATGAGTAAATGCGAATTATCTCTAAAAGTATTGCAGATAGCCAATTTTTCTCAAATAAATCATTCACCTACTTTGGGGAGAGCTTTCACTTGGTGAAGTTTCAGACCCATAGCTATTTATTCACCTACTCAAAATGAGTAAATGCTAATTATCTGTAAAAGTATTGCGGATACCCAATTTTTATCAAATACTCATTCATCTACTTTTGGGAGAGCTTTCACATGGTGAAGTTTCAGACCCATAGCTAATTACTCACCTACTCAAAATGAGTAAATGCGAATTATCTCTAAAAGTATTGGAGATAGCCAATTTTTCTCAAATAACTCATTCACCTACTTTTGGGAGAGCTTTCACTTGGTGAAGTTTCACGCCCATAGCTAATTATTCACCTACTCAAAATGAGTAAATGCGAATTATCTCTAAAAGTATTGCGGATAGCCAATTTTTCTCAAATAACTCATTCACCTACTTTTGGGAGAGCTTTCACTCTGTGAAGTTTCAGACCCATAGCTATTTATTCACCTACTCAAAATGAGTAAATGCTAATTATCTGTAAAAGTTTTGCGGATACCCAATTTTTATCAAATACCCATTCATCTACTTGTGGGAGAGCTTTCACATGGTGAAGTTTCAGACCCATAGCTAATTACTCACCTACTCAAAATGAGTAAATGCGAATTATCTCTAAAAGTATTGCAGATAGCCAATTTTTCTCAAATAAATCATTCACCTACTTTGGGGAGAGCTTTCACTTGGTGAAGTTTCAGACCCATAGCTAATTACTCAACTACTCAAAATGAGTAAATGCGAATTATCTCTAAAAGTATTGCGGATAGCCAATTTTTCTCAAATAACTCATTCACCTACTTTTGGGAGAGCTTTCACTCTGTGAAGTTTCAGACCCATAGCTATTTATTCACCTACTCAAAATGAGTAAATGCTAATTATCTGTAAAAGTTTTGCGGATACCCAATTTTTATCAAATACTCATTCATCTACTTGTGGGAGAGCTTTAACATGGTGAAGTTTCAGACCCATAGCTAATTACTCACCTACTCAAAATGAGTAAATGCGAATTATCTCTAAAAGTATTGCAGATAGCCAATTTTTCTCAAATAAATCATTCACCTACTTTTGGGAGAGCTTTCACTTGGTGAAGTTTCAGACCCATAGCTAATTATTCACCTACTCAAAATGAGTAAATGCGAATTATCTCTGAAAGTATTGCAGATAGCCAATTTTTCTCAAATAACTCATTCACCTACTTTTGGGAGAGCTTTCACTCTGTCAAGTTTCAGACCCATAGCTATTTATTCACCTACTCAAAATGAGTAAATACTAATTATCTGTAAAAGTATTGCGGATACCCAATTTTTATCAAATACTCATTCATCTACTTGTGGGAGAGCTTTCACATGGTGAAGTTTCAGACCCATAGCTAATTACTCACCTACTCAAAATGAGTAAATGCGAATTATCTCTAAAAGTATTGCAGATAGCCAATTTTTCTCAAATAAATCATTCACCTACTTTGGGGAGAGCTTTCACTTGGTGAAGTTTCAGACCCATAGCTAATTACTCAACTACTCAAAATGAGTAAATGCGAATTATCTCTAAAAGTATTGCAGATAGCCAATTTTTCTCAAATAACTCATTCACCTACTTTTGGGAGAGCTTTCACTCTGTGAAGTTTCAGACCCATAGCTATTTATTCACCTACTCAAAATGAGTAAATGCTAATTATCTGTAAAAGTATTGCGGATACCCAATTTTTATCAAATACTCATTCATCTACTTTTGGGAGAGCTTTCACATGGTGAAGTTTCAGACCCATAGCTAATTACTCACCTACTCAAAATGAGTAAATGCGAATTATCTCTAAAAGTATTGGAGATAGCCAATTTTTCTCAAATAACTCATTCACCTACTTTTGGGAGAGCTTTCACTTGGTGAAGTTTCACACCCATAGCTAATTATTCACCTACTCAAAATGAGTAAATGCGAATTATCTCTAAAAGTATTGCGGATAGCCAATTTTTCTCAAATAACTCATTCACCTACTTTTGGGAGAGCTTTCACTCTGTGAAGTTTCAGACCCATAGCTATTTATTCACCTACTCAAAATGAGTAAATGCTAATTATCTGTAAAAGTTTTGCGGATACCCAATTTTTATCAAATACTCATTCATCTACTTGTGGGAGAGCTTTAACATGGTGAAGTTTCAGACCCATAGCTAATTACTCACCTACTCAAAATGAGTAAATGCGAATTATCTCTAAAAGTATTGCAGATAGCCAATTTTTCTCAAATAAATCATTCACCTACTTTTGGGAGAGCTTTCACTTGGTGAAGTTTCAGACCCATAGCTAATTATTCACCTACTCAAAATGAGTAAATGCGAATTATCTCTGAAAGTATTGCAGATAGCCAATTTTTCTCAAATAACTCATTCACCTACTTTTGGGAGAGCTTTCACTCTGTCAAGTTTCAGACCCATAGCTATTTATTCACCTACTCAAAATGAGTAAATACTAATTATCTGTAAAAGTATTGCGGATACCCAATTTTTATCAAATACTCATTCATCTACTTGTGGGAGAGCTTTCACATGGTGAAGTTTCAGACCCATAGCTAATTACTCACCTACTCAAAATTAGTAAATGGGAATTATCTCTAAAAGTATTGCAGATAGCCAATTTTTATCAAATAACTCATTCACCTACTTTTGGGAGAGCTTTCACTTGGTGAAGTTTCAGACCCATAGCTAATTATTCACCTACTCAAAATGAGTAAATGTGAATTATCTCTTAATAGTATTGCAGATAGCCAATTTTTGTCAAATAACTCATTCACCTACTTTTGGAAGAGCTTTCACACACGAAAATGAAAAATTGTGAATATCTCGGAAAAGCTATTTCTTCTCCTTTAATGCTCGGCGGGAGATACACACTGCGGCAGTGGTCTTGACAAAAATTTTTGTCTCCCCAAAAATGGTGGCCATTTTGAATTTTCAAAGTTTTTGCAAAACACAAAAATGCTTATATCTCGAAAACCGTGCTATATGGAGCGAACTCAACAAAATTTTTGACCTGCTGGGTATCTCTGCAGAGTAGCCATGCCAATTTTCAAAATATTTTTGTCTCGCCAAATATAGCGGCCATTTTTAATTTTTTAATTTTTTGCAAAACACAAAAATGCTTATATCTTGAAAACCGTGCTAGATAGAGCAGACTGCGCTGACTTTGGTTGCCACAACAGTATAAGGCTAGAAACGAAGCATTTTCTTAATACTTTAGCACTCACCTTTATATCCTTTTCGGGACGCTTTGTTTTTGCTATGCAAAAACATTATCTTTTTTTTTTGCGAGCGATCCTCTAGTTTATGTTTGGTATGTGGGTATACTTGAGCCTCAAGAAAAGTTGTAATGTTTGTGGTAACCTTAAAGTCCTAAGTGTAAATTAGTTATAGTGAATTGAAGGTTACCACAATAACGGGTAATATTAAAAAAAAAACGGTACTGATTTGAGTATATTTGGTATGTTGGTATATCTATACCCTAGGAATGCTGATTATGGTACAGTGGTAACACACTGGCCTCCCACCTCTGAGGTCTGCGGTTCAAACACTGGACCTTATGTGGGAAAGTTTGTAGTTGCTTACCAATGGTTGGCAGGTCATAGTACAGAACCTTGACCAACTGTATGTACTGGTTTCTTCTGCCCATAAAATTATACCTTGTGATATGACATATATAGTGTTGAAAATGATATTAAAACTCATAAATAAATAAATATAAGAGATAAGTGCCAAGGCAGTAATTTTTTGTTAACAGACGTTTTCCTCATGCCCCATATAATGCATACGTTGAAATATCATCAGTAACACTTCAAATTTGGGTATTTTGATGTTTTTAAAATCTTGACACAAGTGCACAAAATATTCTAACCAATTTCAATGTTATTTAGAAGCTAGATACTTTGTCAAAATGTTCAAGATTTCATTGTTTTATGTCAAAATATTATTATTTTTTATTAGTGGTTTATTATCTGGACAAAATGACATTAAGGTATTTACATTGTAGTCATTAACACACTGAAATAGCATGATAGTGACAACATTGTGAAATCTGTTGTAATATTGTGACTTGTGATGAACTGTCTGTTGCAGGGAGTCTGAGCTGATGGATGATTTTGAAGAGATGGAGGCAGTCATGATGGAAGAAGAGGTCAAGAGGTTGTTCTGAGTATGTTCACCATGTGAAGACATTAGTTTAAAATAATGTGAAACTCCAACAACAAAACGAGATTTTAGAATTTGCTCTAGTTCTATTAGGTGTGTTGCTTCAAGTCTGTTCCTGATGTTATAAAAAGACACACTTTGAATCTGTTTCAGCTGGTGGTTATAACAAGCCGTTGGTGTCTGACAGTGGGATGAATGACATTAGTGAGAACCTGTGGTGCAGTCAGCTCCCTCTCAGTACAACTCTGATCAGTTAGAATATCATTGAAAGTTGATAACAGCTTTTCTGAAGTTTAACCTGTTTTCTAAAAATCCTGTTAAGTAGAAGTCTGTTCCCTGAATATTTGACTGAATTCAGCTGTAATTACAGCATTATGTTTTGTACCTCAGCTTGATAACTGGGGGATCACATACTCATCATGTTTGTGAGAAAAACATGAATACTATAGAGTCATAGTTATGTAGACATGCAGTATTTCAGAGGGGTGGATTGTTCCAAGAAAACAATCTCAATAACGTAAGAACCTGAAATTTATGAAATCTCAACCTGCTACAGGTAAATGTCTAGTTCAGTTAAATGTTAATATCTGAGTGAGGTAAATATCTGGCGCATATTGCCACAGTTGGAATTTTTACCACTCCATTGTGCCATGCTTTAAATTAACGCTTCATGCATAGTTTTTTTTTTTTAAAAAGTACCAGGCAGGTCATATTTCTGAAAAGTATGAAACTTGATTGGTGAGGCTTAAGGGCCTTATTCACAAAGATTTTTCATCAAAGTGGTTAATATTTTTGCTTATTTTCCAGAATTATTCTTCACAATTAGGGCAGTTTCTAAAACCCAAAAATTTGTAACATGTAGTAAGTCACTGCTACAGGAGTTCTAAGAGCTAATTACAAGCAATTTAATCCAATTTCAATCACAGATTAAAAAAAAAAATCTATGCTTCTAAATTTGTGTTTCTTATGTACAAATAAGAAAAAGGTCTTTGAAATAAAAAATTTAATTAAAAATAAATAAACAATTTCTATTAATTAATGAAATGAAGAGAATTTTTTAAAACAAAAGTGAAATTTAAAGCAAAAGAATAAAAAAGAATCTTTTTGAATATGTACATGTTTACAAAAAAAACACCAAATAGAGAAGTCACCAAAGTTTGAGTTGTGTCTGACACTGTTTTCACCGTTCATTGTGATTTGTTTGTCTTTCTTGTGACGTCTTTGTTGATATGTTTCTATGTTTTTCTTGTTTCTGGTGTTTTAGATGCATTGACAACTGATATTTCTCATTTTCTATACAGTAGTATAAATTGTACTTGGATTTCCATGCTTCTAGACAGAAACAGTTTCAGTAACGATACTGTGTGTATGTTTGATATTTATTTTACCAAGCTAAATTAAAATAGCTACATATGTAAAAGATAAATAAATCCCGATTTTTTTTCTCTTACTTGTGGAAGTTTTGTATCAACTTTTGAATTTCTGATTACTTTTTAACCATTTATTCTCTTGCAGAATTTGCTTTGTTTTTTCTCTTTCTTTGTGGTTTAGTTTTACGGGGTGAGTTCAGTGTACTTCACATTTTTGGTCAGTTATGCCAGTTGATACAGTGTGTACTCATTTCACAAATTGTAAACAAGTACAAAGTAAAGAGTGAAAAAATAATGCAAAAATGAACATTGGAAATTGTGACCTGTATTAGCACTATATGTTTAATTATATACATATTTATTGATAATGCTTGGTAGATTATCCATTTACTTTCTGTGTGCACTTTTTCTTTCCGTAATTTACTGAATAAGGAACAAGAAAAATTGCAATACCTTTAAGTTTATTTATAAATTTGCATATAAGTTTGTGACGCCAGAATCTATGTAACTGGTCCTCTTAAGTGTGCCTTATTTTAAGGTGACATCAAGCTCCCATGTATAAAGAATTATATTGTGCAAAATGACATCACATATTTTATTCAAAGTTTGTTGGTATATGTAATTGGCACAAGAAAGGTGTCCTCCACTAAGCTGGCTATAAACTCTCACTAATAACAAAATTATTTTCTATTTAATTTTGGCAATTTGTTGACAATATCTCCCACTTAATGTACTCTGCAACTAATTCTAGCATGTGTAACCTCTTGATACAAAAAAAAAGAACCTACTTGGTAAAATGCCCATAAACTCTTCACAGTTGCAAACTGACATTGAGTTTAAGGTTAAGACAATCTATTTTAGTGTTTGGAGGATATTTGATGTAGTAATTGAGAGTTTTCATTGAAGTTAAACATGTCTCGACTTAAGATCTTTTTTTGGAAGGTAACATAAATGTCGTGAGTGTTAAATATATTTATAAGTTTAAGGTTACAACATTTTTAATGATTGTGTCCACCCTGCTGACAGTTTTTTTCTATTCAGTCTCTGGTATGATCATGCTTGGTTACTCCTCAATTAAAGGAACAATACTTTTCATATCTCAGCAAAATTTTGCATGTAGGATTGTTGGGGTTATAGCTTGTATGACATTGTCTTTTGGCAAAATCTGGCAAGATCTATTGCCATGATAACCCTTAGATCCCCTCCTTCAAGTTAAATGAGGGTAGTCGAACTCTAAAGGAATTTAAATTCCCTTGTTATTGGTCATAAAGATTTGGGATGTGAAACCAACCTATGGGAGTTATTGGCTGGGAATGTTTTGATATTGTCACATTTGATTTTTTGACCCTTCATGCAAGGTCAAACATGGATAACCAACTTTAAAAGTGCTTGTAACCCACTTATTATTGATCCCATAGAGTGGGGATGTGAAACTAACCAGTAGGAAATCATTGGCTAGGAATTTTTTGGTTTTTTGCATCAGTTTTGAGTAGTCAGTTTAATAAAGGAATAAAAGACATATTCGAGTGCTTTATGATGGTTTTAAACTATTGATCGGCTGAATATTAAAGCCACGCAGCCCAAAGGGCCGAGTGCTTTAATACAGCCGTTTAAAACCATCACAAAGCACGAGAATTTGTCTTTTATTCCTATTTTAAAATGGTTTCATTGATATTTTGTTCAAAATAAGGGATAAATCATATGCCATGTTGGCTGTTCCATCAACGAAACATACATAGTGATATCTAAGATAAAAAAACTAAGTATTTTTGTCACTCTATTTTCATAGAATTTGTTGAAATATTAAGAGACTGTCACTGTAGATTCTTTCAATTTGTTGTAAGCTTTAAAACAATATGCTATTTATTAAAATCAAGCAAGAAATGACAATTTGATGAATATTTTAACCACGAGTCATTTGTTAACATTTGTACACGAAGGGATGCTGTATGCAGAATTCAACAGCGTTATTTTATTTACCATTCTATATTCGCGATTCCAGCATTGCGCAAAAGACGTGTCTAAGGTCACTGCGCAGCGTTCCATTTTAGAATAGCTATTTCAGAACTGGATTGAATAATTATAACTAACCAACCATATGTGTACATTTTGCATTCTTTCTTCTGTTAAATTAATAGTTTATGGGCAAATTTCCTCACATGTTGTGGGAATTGAATGGTTGTCTTGCGGTTGTCTTTTCAGTCTTTAAGGCTAGGTGCCCGATGTAAGCTGTATTATTATACCTGCTCATCTATGACACCATTGTCAATAAACATACCACTAATACATAGGCTGAGTTGCCATGGTTATATCATTTGTTTAACCATTTATTGTGATACCTATGAGAAAAACATAAAACCGCAATACCATGGCAAGAGTCAACTCATTTACTTATTCAGACTTCTTTATGTTTCATTGTCTGCAGTCACTCACCTCACACTGGTTGCATGTTTAGACAAACAGCCACCATCCACCAGTACCAGCTATGTCATGGGTTCAACCACAGCTTGATTGCTTGTTATGGTATTGTTGTATATTGTTTTGTGTAATTGTCACTATATATCAGTTTAGTCAGCATTTTGTTCAAGGTTTTCTGTATTATGATTACATTAATGTATTGAAAAGTGTTAGAAAATACGTGGCTAACATTTGTGGTACATTTTTATTGCGTAAAATAGCCTTACCTTATCCTCACAAATGCTTACTTGGTTTTGTGGAGGCAAAACGCGGCGACCAACAAGAATATTTAAAAATTATTCTTGTTCGAGAGGTGAACCCCGTAGTTAGTGATAGGTGCGCATGCGCACAACACATTGTCGGTTGGACTTTGTTGAGAGATCCTCATTCAATTTTTGGTCGTCGAGGAGGCAACACGTGAATTCTTTTACATTCTGCCCATTTCTTAAACGGCAGATGCGTTCTTTCGGAATTCATAGAGTTCCAACCAAGAAGAAAGAAGTTTTAGACTTCCTATTCTACAGAAGTACTATTTTTCATGCTGAGGGTTGTGTAATCCCATGACAGCATTTTTAGATCCCCCTTGGCTGTAAAAACAGTCTTTGGTAGAGGATCTACTGCAGAAGATTCTTCGATTTTTGGGTTCAAGTTATCTACCTCTTCATGTATGAGGGATGTCCAACAGAAGTCTTTGAACTGGCCACATTTTCCTGAAATGACAGTATTAAGAGGTCTCATGCGACTGAAAAACTGTCAACACTAGAAGATCTACTGCAGGTTTCTTCTACAACACCATATGATGTTAAGATCTGATAGCTGGGCAGATTTAAATTCGTTTTCTGGGGTCAGTAATTAAACCTCCAGAATGCTGGTAGCTTCTCCACTTGTTGAAAACAAAGAAGATGACCATTCATCTCGATTCCAAAATATTTATCAGTGCTTCTAATGGGAAGCCCCTCATTGAAGTCCTGGTGAAGTTTTTGAAGAAGTTCGGCAGTAAAACATTCATTATCTGAAGGATCTTCCCCTCTAAGAAACACAAATTGCTTTCATAGTGTGGAGTTCAATATTACTCTGCCATAACAGTATTTAGTAGTTTTTCTGTAGCCTAGAAAACAGTCAGTCCTAGAAGATCTACTACTACAGAGGTTTTATTAAGGTTTGTCATCACCTTATTAACCAGGCATCAAGACAGTTACATTCCTCCATTGCCTTGTGTTAAATCTACAACTGGCTTGGGGACCATTTACTAGTTCTTCTATTCATAGTTCATTACAGAGAAGATAACACACAAGTTTTCCCACCATTATCCTCAATGAAATGGGGATTCTGGTGTAGTAGAAGAAATACGTATAAATAGCTATGTTATATGAAAATATTATTGCCATCTCAGATTTGTGCAGTTTTTGAATGGGTGCTTTGTAGCCGTCCAATCAAAACTCCCCTTTCATGTGGCTCTACTGCAGGTGCTACAGACAGGAAACAATCCACCATGCTGCTGAAAATATTGTGTTGCATTTATTTTGTTATTTACACACAATTTCTTCTGTAAAAGACTACAAGTCGCAGGATTTTCTCAGTAAAATAGTTTCCTCTATCATATCTGACACAATGCTGCTTGTTTTAGATGGAAACATTTGCTTTCTTCAAGACATAGATCGTTGGTGTGTTGTGTGCTGTATAAATATAAAGGAATACCATATAAAGTACGGATAGCCTATACAAGAAGTTTAGTCTATTCAAGGAAGTTAATCAGCATTGAGCAAGGTTAGTGCGTGGATAGATGGCCATTCCTGTCATTTTCTTTGCATCTTACAATATCATTGGCCAGTGAGGATCTCTTGCATACGTCTCAATGCTGTGAAATGGAATTTTATAAAGAAACACGGTCACAAAAGGTTAATGACCAGTTTCAACAGATCTCCGTACCAAATGCAAGGGTTGTGCAAATCTTGAGAAGGTTTATCGAATAATATTCCAGTCGAATCCACCCATGTCTGTACATCCCATAATTTAAAGCGGTTACAGACAGGGAAAACATGGCTACCTAAGAGTGTCAAAAATGCTTCAAAAAGGCACATTTTAGCATCTCTAGGATTGCACAACTCCAGATTTTACAGCAGATTATTTCTTGTATCAGAACCCGGCAATAAATAGCGCCCTGTGACAGATCTCAGTGTCCTGGACAAATGCCTGCTAGTTCGAACTTTTAAGATGGAGACAGCAGAGATAACCAGAAACTCGGTCACTTAAGGTGAATGGCTAGTTTCGATAGACCTGAAAGATGCGTTCTTTCACGTGCGCAGACACCCAGATTCATAACATTGGCTATGTTTCCATGTAGACAAACAAACGTATCACTTCAAAGCACTGCCATTGCGGTTGGCGACTGCACCCCTATAGTTCACGCAGATTGTAGAAGAAGCAAAGCTCATTCTTCAGTCTCGCGGAATTTGAGTTCACCAATACCTGGACGACTGGTTGTTAAGAGCAAATACCAGACACCAGTGTCAGCTCCAGACAAAAGAACTCGTCCATACGATTCAGGAACTCGCCTTTGTGATAATTTAGAAAAATCAGAGCTCGAAACTACATAAAAAAATCGACTTTCTGGGTTACCATTTCGAGTTGATACATGGAGAAGTCTTTCCAACCGAAAATAAGTTGAAAATTCTAGGAAAATCTGTTCAGGACATGGAGATCGCATCACAAACAACCCCAAGGTTGCTTATGTCCCTGATAAGTGTACTAGCATCCTAGAAAAGACAATACCAATGGGTCGGTTACATATGCGCCCCTTTCCAGTGGTACCTAAAACAAACTGGTAGTATCCCCAGTCACTAGACCTGAAGATTCCTGTTTCAAACTTTCTGAAAAGTCATCTTCAGTGGTGGAAAGATCTAAAAAATCTAAAAAATGGGTTATCCTTTTCATCTACAGGAACACAATACCCTTATTTTCACAAATGCATCAAATCAAGGTTGGGGAGCTCATTTAGAAAACATGACAGTCAGTGGCAATTGGACAGATCAAGAAAATTGCTTCATATCAATGTCCTAGAGTTAAAGGCAGTGTTTCTGGCCTTAAAAGAGCTTTCAAAACAAACTTCTAGACAAAAGGGTTCTGATAGCAACAGACAATGCTACTGTAGTCCGTTATCTGAGCAAACAAGAGGGAACACACTCTTGGGACAGGTGTCACCTGGTTTGGTGCATCTTGGCCTACTGCAATCCTCGAAACATACTCATAAGAGCCAGACACATTCAGGGTTGCCTCAATGTCATAGCCGACAGTCTCTCCAGGAAAGACAAAATAATTCAGACAGAATGGTCTCTTCATCCTCAAATATTCAGTCTAATTTGCAAAGTTTGGCACACACCAATGGTGGACATGTTTGCCACCAAATTGAATCACAAGCTACCAATCTATGTCTCACCAGTCCCAGATGCAAATGCTATGAACATAGATGCATTGAACATCTCCTGGGAGGGTCTGGACGGCTATGCCTTTTATCCTGTAGCTCTCATACCAAAGGTCATACAGAAAATGAACACCTACAGGTGCAGAATGATAGTAGTAGCACCAGGGTGGCCCAGAATGCATTGGTTTTGGGATCTAGTCAATCTGTCAACCAAGCCCCCATTACAACTGCCTCACTGGCCTCATCTGCTAAAACAACCTTTCAGTCAGAAGTTCCATCAGAATCTCATGTATCTGAATCTTCATGTTTGGCACCTGGACACCACTCAGAGTCACTTGCGTCATTCTCTGAGGAGGTGGCAGATAGAATTAAGGCACCTCAAAGACCCTCATCTATAAGATTATATGAGTCAAGGTGGGCCATTTTTGAACTCTGGTGCCAACAGAATAAGGTGGTCAGTGCAGAGCCTTCTATCTCAGACATAGCAGAATTTTTTAACCATCTGTTTACTGTCAAAATTTGAAGCCTGCCACAATTGCTGGCTACAGAACTGCAATTGCTGACCATTTGGGACCTTTTGGTCTGGAAGTAGGCAAGAGCATGCACTTGAATAGACTTCTTGCAAGCTTTAATAGGGACAAACCTATTCTAAATAGGGGTATTCCCTCGTGGGACCTATCTTTGGTTTTTATGGCTTTGACTAAGGCTCCTTTTGAATTTTTGAAGGATGCAAGTCTTAAGATTTTAACTTTCAAGACTGTTTTCTAGATGGCTTTGGCATCTGGCAAAAGGAGGGGGGAGGTGCACGCTTGGACATTCTCTTCCCTCAGGCATAAACCTCACTGGAAGGAGGTCACTATTTCTCCTTCTCCTGCCTTCTTAGCAAAGAATCAGTTGGCTTCTGATTGCCCAGATTCACTAAAACCAGTGGTCATTCCAGCTCTTAAACCTTTTTTGAGTTCAGACTTGACTGGGGATATGACTTTATACCCTGTCAGAGCACTTAGATACTATCTAGACAGAACTAGTGCTTTAAAGAAGGGAAAGTATCTCTTGTTTATGTCCTTTAAGGAAGGCTTTGACAGAGGTCTCATGGGATCTACTATCTCTTCTTGGATCAGACAGACTGTCTTATTGGATTATCAGTCATCCAATTTTGATACACAGGACCTACAGGTTAAGGCCCATGATGTTAGGTCTATGTCTGCTTCTTTAGTATTCAAGGATGGGTGTCCCTAGAGCAGATTTTAGGCTCCTGCCATTGGAAGAGCCACAACACGTTTTCTACCTTTTAAGCTATGTGTCTTGGCAGTCCACAGACCAAACAGATTACAATTAGGCCCAGTGGTTTTGCGCTGCTTTGGCTTTGAGTATGTTCTTGAGTATTTCATATGGCTTACATACTTTACTCTTCCTTCCATACCAGTATCTTGTATGGACATATGTCTTCTACTGTGGCAGATGGCCTCATGACTGTATTTTGTAAAACACAGAAGCCAGCTTGGGGTGCCTTCTTGCTGGATGACAGCTCCCAGCTCGAGGGACCCAGGAAGCCATCCCCGACCACACAGTTATGGGTGATGGTTTAGATATAGGACAACTTTATGCTACATTGGACAAGTGTCAACTACAACAGTACATCATGAATATTCATGAGATTACCTATCATTACTTATCTTTACAGATATTTTACAGTAATGGAAAATTCTGTTGTAGCATACTTAAGCTTATCTTATCCTCTCCATCAAATGCTTTCATGGTGAACCCCATAATCTATTAACAGGGAGGTTGCAAAACAAACCCCTCCTCCTGTTATGGTTGGAATCAAGCATTTGTGAGGATAAGGTAAGGCTATTTTACGCAATAAAATGGAACAAATTTTATTGTAATTTAACTTTTTGTAAGTTAAATACTTACCTTATCCTCACAAGGACAGACCCACCCTTCCTCCCCTCACAAGTTTGTTTTCATAGGGGACCAAAAATTAAATGAGGATCTCTCGACAAAGTCCAACCGACAATGTGTTGTGCGCATGCGCACCTATCACTAACTACGGGGTTCACCTCTCGAACAAGAATAATTTTTAAATATTCTTGTTGGTCGCCGCGTTTTGCCTCCACAAAACCAAGTAAGCATTTGTGAGGATAAGGTAAGTATTTAACTTACAAAAAGTTAAATTACAATAAAATTTGTTACAATTGTTCAGGTTCAGAATGAACAAGGCTGTTTATTCTAAAACTGAAAATTTTGAAGCATGCCACTTGATCTTAAAATTCAGCATCAAAAGAAATAGTTTAAAAAGCTCTGCAAGTGATTGAGTTAAAGTTGTCCCATAATTCAGCATAAAATAATGCTGTCTCCGTGGTGACATGTTTCATTAACTTTGGAAAAAAAATCACATCTTGGTTTACATATTGTGAGAATCTTAAATGGATGGTGCTGTAAAATTCACAGCAGTGTAAAATTTGTAGAAAGTTTAACCTGGGAAACACTTATCTCTGCTATGCTTCTTCTATTTATATTTCCAATAGGGATAAATGTTCTGTATGGTATGACTGATTTTATCTGTGATAGTAATGATGAGTGTATTTATTATGTGAAGGTATGAGAGAATACAATAATATTTAAGTTATCATTTGTAAGTAAGGAAAACCTTGTGAAATTCTTGACATCAGTTAAGTTGATAAGAAATCTCTTTTGTCATGTGAGAATAGGTCTGATATAAGATATCACAAATTAACCCACAGAATGTAAAATATGCCATGCATGGTAACCCCCGCTATTACTTTGAATTTGACAAACTGTGGGATCAAGGTTCATAAAATATCATTCTTTGCATGCTTTTCTGTTAAAATGATAAATCTAATAAACTTGTTAATTCACCATGATACCATTCAATTAACTGTTCCGGCTGTATTTTTGGCAATCTGTTTTCTGCCTTAGTACTGGTTCAACCAATGTACCCTAAGGATGGCCATAAAACCTAGTTTAAATTTGGCAATGAATACTTGGGTCTCAGCATTTACTTAAACCTTACTGTGACCTTTTTGCATAGGACAAACATGTGGATAACCCCCTTCCACCTCTCTCTATCCCCTTTCAGCTTATGCCCTGATGTTGCATTTGTTGCTTGAGGCATCTTGGACATGTGTTTTAGCCACATCTTCATTGAGTCACTTGCTTTCTAAAGGAGTCCTTGCTGGGACTCATTGCTGTACTCGGATGGCCACAAGGCATCATGGCCAACGTCTAAGAAAAAAAAAGACATTTGTAGTTGGCCGTAGCCTCTCGTTGTCGTCACGTGATCACTTCTGACCAATCGCCCCACTTTCTCGTTGGCCACGTTGAACTGGTAGCTGTTTGTAAATATACAGACATTTTTCATTTATTTCTCAGCTTTTACTTATTGTTGGAGGTTCTTTTTTGGATATTTCTTTTATTATATAACATAGATCATTCTGTAAAATTTTTATTTTGACAGGATAAGTATATTTCTTGTTTTCGCGTGTTTTGAGTTTTCCTCGGTTCAGGCCCTTTACATTGTATGTCTTTTATTGCGTTTAAAATGTCTCTCCACCAAACGAATAAAGACAAACCGAGAGCTCAGAAATGCCGCCAGTTTTGTTTTAGTTTCGACCTACACAACTATTGCCCTACCTGTAGGGAGGCTGGCAAGGGTGATGACCCCTGTGTCACCTTCGAAACGCCCTGTGATATCTGTGCATCTTTTACAGATGACCAGATGAAGAAAATTCAGCACAGGAAATGCTATCTTAAAAAACAAAAGGCGGAAACTAGTACTAAAGATAATGAACTTGATCTTTTGGGCGAAGGCGACAGGGATTCCTTCACTGGCTCAAATGCAGACCTCGAGAGTGCTGCTGACAATCTTTTTACCTCACTCCCCCCGTCCTCAGCCCCTTGCTTTCAGTTCTTTATCTCTTAAAACACCAGCCAAGTCTGTCCCACCCACCCCAGGTACTGCTTTACAACAAAAAATTGAAACAAATCTTGAAAAATCCCTGGGCAATTCTTTAAATATTCATTTACAGCAACAAATGGGTTCCTTTCAGGCATCCATGTTGCAAGCTTTTCAGTCGCTCCGAGAGGAGTTGACTGCTAAAAAGGAAACAGAGGTGGATGAGACCTCGTTTCTTGCTTCCAAACCTGGTACATCCAGTAAAACTGCTGTTAATCTGGACCTACCCCCTCCGAGACCTAGTACTAACATTCAAACCGAGGCTATGGATGTGGACTACGGTCCAGCACTCCCTCCTCGTCTAGTACTTGACCAGCATGAGACCTCGGATCAGTATGTTACTCCATCTGAACTACCTCCGAAAAAGGTCTCGGACTCACACAAAAAGCAAAGCCACTCTCGTAGTAGGCAGGAAATTGATCCCAGGTCTGCCTCGGATCAATCTAATGAAGAATCTGATGAACCTCGGATCCCTTCTACCAAACCTAAAAAGCACTCTGATAAGAGTAAACACAAATCAAGGTCCAGATATGTGTCATCTTCCTCAGGGGAGGATCAGTCCCCTGTAGCCAGACACAGGTCTTCTAAGCCCTCTAGGGCTCAGCCCTCAGGGGCTGTTTCTGATCAAGACCTCCCACAATATGATCCAGACCCCCCTTATTATAGGGAAGTAGCTCTGTCTGACATTCCCTCACAGTACGCTGAAGAGGTCAACACTTTTAGGCGCATTCTTTCCCTCCCTGACCCCAGGGAGTCTATGCCTAGGTCCTCAACTTCAGTGATGGGTCTGGATGATGAAAAAGGCTGTCAAGAGCTCAGACCTAGAGGTCCTTCCTCTATTCTGCCCCTCAGCTCCGTTATCAAGGACGCCTTTGATAAATTTCAACATGACTTTAAGGCTGCTAATTTACCCGAGGGTAAATACGTCAAGCCGCCTCCTTCCACTTCCAAGTGGTACAGGGTGGGACAGCCCTGTTATCAGGACAAATTTCAGGAGTTGAATACAGATTTCGCCAAAATCTGTGTTACTCCTAAACCCTCTGGGGCCCCTATGGGCAAGGTCCCCCTTCCAATTCTCAAGGAGTTGGAGCATCAGGCTAGACAAAATATCTCAACCCTCAATTTCACCGCTGCCTTTGCTAAAACTTCTTCTTGCAATGCTTCCCCTGAGAAGTGTCAACATAGCATCAAGTCAACTGTCAAGAAGATTAAGTCTCAGATTCAAAAAGGTGCCAATCCTGAGAAAGCAGCAAAGCGCGGATATGAGGAAGTTGCTGAGTACATAGATTTTTGGAATAAGACAGTTCTTATTCAACACAGGGCCCTTACATGCCTCAGCAAATCCCTAGCCCATATTCTCCAGAGGGAGTTATATTCTATGGCTAATACCGGCTTGCTTAGGCGCGAAGCCGAGATGACCCTCTTACAGCCACATTTGGGGGAAACGAGACACCAAGAACTTAGGAACTCGTCCTTTTGGAACCCGTCCTTGTTCGAGTCTCAACTTGTGAAGCAGCGTGCACACTCGGAAGTGGTAAAGTTAAGTCCCTGGGACTCAATAGACTTGAAAAAAATGAGTCCTATGTTTCATTTTTGGAGTCCCAATATTTTATTCAATTCCTTGAACGTAAATTACTTAAACCAATTTCAATGTTAAATGTCAATTTGTAACTAGCTAAAACTGGCTAAAACAATGTAAGTTCACTGAATCCTGTCTTTCATGGCCCGAAAATTGTTCTTGGCTGCAGTGTAATCGTACTCTGCATAGTGTGGGCCATTTATTGTTATTTTCATTAGCCTGTCCACTTGTTCATCTCTCAACCTATTTCTGCTTTTGGACTTGATTTTGTTTTGGGCAGAGAACCCCCGCTCACAAGATGCAGAGTTCAGAGGCACTACCAAAGCTAGCTCTGCAAAAACAACAACTAGACCAATTAGTTCAGGAAAAATTGTCAGGGGCAAATGATTTTGTGCAATGAAATAAGCAGTTTTCAGCTGGCTTTCTAGTGCATCTGAGGTTTTAAGCACCTGACTAGCTTTGGCCTTTTGAAATTCCTCCCTTCCTTTAAGAATTTTAAGGCCATCTTGGTGGCTTGAGGAGGCTATATGACGAAGCAGTGCACTCCTTTGACAATCTTGGCAACCCTGGGTAAAAATGTTGCTTTTCCCTGCTTTTTGACATACAGAACAAAACATTTTTGGATCTGAACTACAAGCAGAAGCACTGGCCTCAGCTCCAACCTGTGACTGATTTCCAACAAATAACCAGGATTTAAAAGTTGAATCATTCAACCAAGATGGGTTATAATGTCTAATTTTTTTTTCTTGAGAGCTGGTGATTCTGACATAATTACAGTATTGCAGCAGACTGCAGAGAAAAATGTATGTTTTACACTGGAAAATGTATGATTAACTAGGTAAAATGTATGGTTCACGCAGACAAATGTATGATTCACGTATATCACTGTGTCAAACTAGCATAAAATCGCGGTAAAACAGAGAGGAGTGAGATCTCGCGATTGAACGAGATCTCACGGTTAGTTCTCGCGAGCTTTTTACTCGCGATTAGCAGTGGGCGATATTAAAGGAATTTGCAAATTGGATGAAATCCGCAAGTTTTCTTATTTTAATTATATAAAAGTACAGGAATATTCGTCGTTACGTCCCCGGGACGTAGTCGCCCTTGTTTTCTTTCGTCCGCATCTACAATCACGCGTCCTTAACAACTCGGGGACGATGTAAACGAGTTCACTGGTGAAGGAAGGGGAAGACTTCCTTCTCAAAAAAGGCACCTCTAAAGACTCTCAGGGTTTCGCACCCTACCAGAATAAGCCCTTTCGTGGTCCCCACAAGAAAAAAGGCTCCTACAGGAAACGCCCCTATGGGGCCAACTCCTCACAAAGCAGTAACCAATCGTTTTCCTCAGGAAGGGGGAAACC
This sequence comes from Sabellastarte sp. h YS-2021, assembly GCA_964017235.1. Taxonomy (NCBI): domain Eukaryota; kingdom Metazoa; phylum Annelida; class Polychaeta; order Sabellida; family Sabellidae; genus Sabellastarte; species Sabellastarte sp. h YS-2021. The sequence continues at coordinate 30,987,616 of OZ024937.1, read as the reverse complement.
GAACTTCAGAGGCTCCAGGGGTCATTTTCGACCCCATAATAGGGGAAGGGGGCGTGGAAACCCCTCTTCCCAATGACTCCTCCAAAGCCTCACTCAGTCCACCAGTAGGAGGTCGCCTCCGTTTTTTCAGGAGAGACTGGCAAACAAACAAATGTTCTCCAAACGTGTTAAACATTATCACCAATGGCTACGTACTGCCATTCCTTTCAAAGCCAAATTTGGTCAGATTCCCTCTGATCCTGTCAGAGTACAAGAAGACCAAGCCCTGGCCACTTGTATCCAGTCTCTCCTGTCAAAGAACGCAATCGAAAGGGTGGAAAATGTAAAATCTCTCAGGTTTTACCGTCGCCTGTTCCTAGTACCCAAGCCTCACCAAAGGTGGAGGCCAGTCATAGACCTAAGCAGGCTCAACACTTTTCTACACGTAGAAAAGTTCAAAATGGAAACTCCCGAGTCCATCAGGACCTCCCTGATTCCAGGGGAGTGGGTATCGTCGATAGATCTGTCGGACGCTTACCTACACATCCCCATCCACCCAAACTCAAGGAAATACCTAAGGTTTTGCTACAAGTCACAGGTGTTCCAGTTCACCTCCCTCCCATTCGGACTAGCCACAACCGCCCAGGTCTTTACAATGATTGTAAAGGAAGTGAAACTAATGGCCCTCTCCAGGGGACTCAGAATTCACTAGCAGATCAGGTCCCAGTCTCAGGAGGAAGCCCAAGTGAACACTCAGGCGGTGGTAGACCTAACCCAGTCCTTGGGGTGGATAATAAATCAGGAAAAATCAGAACTGAAACCTACTCAGGTGTTTTCGTTCGTGGGCTACGAATACCATCTGGATTCAGCCCTTGTAAGACCCACTCAAGAGAGATGGCTCAAACTTCAGGATTTGATCCTACGACTCAAGTCAAAATGTGTTTTGACTGCAAGATGTTTGATGTCGCTAATTGGGTTGCTTGCCTCAACGGAGAAAATGGTCCCGGAGGGACGCCTTCACATGAGGCCCTTTCAGTTTCATCTCAAGGAGCACTGGAGATATCCTCAGTCGCTGGACAACCTCCTTCCTTGGACAGAATCCATTGCAGCCCACCTAGATTGGTGGCAAAATCCCTCAAACGTGATGAAAGGTGCAGACCTTCATCCCAAGGACCACAGTATCCAACTCTTTACCGACGCCTCAAACAAAGGTTGGGGCGCTCACTTAGATCAAAATTCTACAAAGGGTCTGTGGTCAGATCGGGAAAAAAGGCTACACATAAATGTCCTAGAATTGAAGTCGGTCTCACTGGCCCTTCGAGACTTCAAGGACCAGTGCCAGAACCAAACAGTGCTAGTTGCGACGGACAACTCAACAGTGGTAGCCTACATCAACAAACAAGGAGGAACTCACTCAGCAGAGATGTGTGCTCTCCTGTGGAAGATCATGACCTGGTGCCATCACTACCACTTAACATTGAAAGCCAGGCACATCCCAAGGTGCCTGAATGTGATGGCCGACCTACTGTCCAGGTCCAACCAAGTGCAGTCAACAGAATGGTCTCTGCATCCGCAGGTGTTCAAACAGATCTGCCAGAAGTGGTTCACACCTCATGTAGACTTATTTGCCACTCACCTGAACCACAAACTTCCACTGTACGTATCTCCTGTCCCAGACCCAAAGGCTTGGGACATAGATGCTCTAAACATAAACTGGACGAACCTCACGGCCTATGCTTACCCTCCTACGGCTCTCCTTCACAAGGTGATCCAAAAGATCAAGCAATGCCATTGCCTGATCATCGTAATAGCCCCAGGCTGGTCAGGGATGCCCTGGTTTTGGGACCTAGTGCAGCTCTCAACAGAGATCCCACTACAACTCCCAGTGTCAACGACCCTACTCAAACAGTCCCACAAGTATGCGTTCCACAACAACCCACAACAGCTGAACCTCCACGCCTGGTGTCTAGGAGCGGACAACAACAAGGCTTCTCTGTGGAGGTGGCAGAGAGAATTGCTGCTCCTCAGCGGTCATCAACAAGGACCATCTACAAATTAAAGTGGGCCCTATTTGAAAAATGGTGTAGAGAAAATTCGGTGGATTTCTCCACTCCATCTGTGAAACAAATCTCAGATTTTTTCATGTACCTGTACCAAGACCTAAACAGGCGCCCCTCGACCATTGATGGTTACAGGACTGCAATCGTTGACACTTTGGGCCCAACGGCCCACCATATTGCACACAATGCAGACCTTCATAGGTTACTCTCCAGTTTTCACAGGGATCATCCAAGAAGTTCCAGAAATCTCCCTAAGTGGAACCTTTCTGTTGTTCTCAATGAACTCACAAAAGCACCCTTTGAGCCTATGAAAGACACAGACCTCAAACATCTTACCCTCAAACTGCTTTCTTGCTAGCCTTGGCCTCCGGCAAACGCTGCAGTGAAATCCATGCCTGGGTCGCAAACAAAGTATCTAATCTAGGCCAATGGGAAAAGGTCGCCTTGTTCCCTTCTTCTAATTTTATAGCCAAAAACCAACTAGCAAGAGAAGGTTCTCAAAGTGTGTCTCCGGTGACTATTCCTGCTTTGACTACCATTGTAGACAGACAATTTAAAGAAGACAGGACCCTGTGTCCGGTGCGGGCCCTGAGGTACTATTTGGACCGAACCAAAGACCTGAGAGGGTCTCGTTCCATCCTTTTCGTCTCCTTCAAGAAAGGACATACCTCAGACATCAGACCCGCTACTCTCTCTTCCTGGTTGAAACAAACCATCCTACTTTGTTATAAACAAGCAGACCAACAAGCCTTGGACTTGGTCCAAGTTAAAGCGCATGGCATCCGGGCCTTCGCGGCCTCTAAGGCCTTTTACGGTGGGGTATCGGTGGACCAAATCATGCAAGCCTGTCACTGGAAAGCTCACAACACTTTTACAAATTTTTACCTAAAAGACCTTACTTGGTCAGACAACGACAACAATATGTGTCTGGGACCCGTAGTGGCAGCACAACAAGTCCTAGATCTTTCCCCTCAGACCAGTTGTCCTCGGAAAGAAAAAAAGGGGGGGGCACATCCGCTACAACCAAGTCTTCAGGAGTCTCTCCCAGGATCTAGGTATTCTTTTACCTTCAAGATGTTACGGGTAAGGTCATTTTGTTTTTTAGTTTATCAAAATTATTTGTATTAAGGACTTATTAAGTTGTCATTGATCTCATATTCAGGTGGCAAAAATTTTATGAGAATTCCAACCATTGGGCTTGTATGTCACTCGTGATGGGCCCCTAGGGACCCTTAGACCTCTAAGTGAGCACTGCTGCACTTCCGTCCTACAATCAAAACATCTTGACAGTTTTAGCACTGTCTTCTATTCTATATAGGTTTTTGGCTCCTTACAGGCCCAGTTTTCGTGATTGGGGCACTGTAAATGGGACTCAGACTGGTATTTCTAACACTATTCTAATTATTACTTCAAAATCTAAGAAAAAATGACATTCCTTCCAGTCTCAGCTGTAATCCCGCCACCGGGCAGTTGGATTCAGCAATGAGTCCCACATGGTAAGCTATTGTAGCGTAATAAAATTGAAAATTTTAATTACTTAAATGTAGCTTTTATAAGCTACAAGCTTATCATGTGGGACTCAGAAGAGTCCCACCATGCCTCCCCGCTGTTTACAGCTGAGGGGTAGGTTTTAAAAAATTTCAACGAGAAAGTAGGACGATTGGTCAGAAGTTATCGCGTGACGAGAGGCTACGGCCAACTACAAATGTCTTTTTTTCTTAGACGTTGGCCATGATGCCTTGTGGCCATCCGAGTACAGCAATGAGTCCCACATGGTAAGCTTGTAGCTTATAAAAGCTACATTTAAGTAATTAAAATTTTCAAATTTTTATGTTATATGCAGTCTTGGTTTATGCACATTTTTATACTAAATGTTTTTATACCAAACAAATTACTGTTTCCTACCATTGGCATTACTTTGAAAGGGTGGCAACCTATTCATTGTTGCTGCAGCTGTTTTGTGCATATTTGTTAAAGTTAAACTCTGAATTGCACTGGACTTATTCACCACTCTAACCAGGATTTTACATGGTAGTTTTCAATGGGGAAAACTCCTTTGTGGATCTGGTACTTTCAAGAAAATTGTACTTGTCAAACATTAGGCTTAAAACTGTTTGTACACAACTTTCTGCTGAATTTGTGCTTTTATTGCATTAATACTTGGACAATTGTTATACCGATCAGCAACCAGTCCTGCAAAACTACAGAAAAGGTCATCCTGTTTTTCCAGTGGCAGGACCAATATAGTACTGTGCATTCACTGGTGCATTGTACTTCCTTCATGTCCAGACAACTTGATGTCACAGAATCTTTTTCGTTTGGCATTCGGAGTGTGCAGACGTGTTTTAGAAGAGTTCTCAAAGTATGAAGAAAGTTTTCAGGATATCTCTGTTATTTTATTTTGAAAACAAAAAAAACAAGTTTTTAACCTAATATATAGAAGCACATTTTGTCTTCTTCTGTTGGCCAGCATTGAGAATCGTGTAGATATATTCAGGTGAACTTTGACCCCACAGCCATGATTCATTTGTTAAGAAAAGCGTCAGTACTGGTATATATTGCGTACTACCAACCTTTTTGTGGGTTTCTAGAAAGAACTATTGTTTCCTGGCCACTTCAGCATATAAATACCCTTTAGAAGAGTTTCCTTCATATCTATAAAAGAATGCATTGTCTTACTCTGACATCATCATCTCCAGCGAAAGTTGGTCACACGTACGACAATAGAGAGGTTTAGTCATACGTTTGACAGCTACCTAACGTAGAATAATTTCCGTAAGAGATACGTTAGGTTTGAAGTGGATGCGTTTGTAAAATAAGGGTTTAGCAATACGTCCATATGAAAGAGTGCAGGTCAATGTAGTTTCTTTGATGTGATAAAAAAGAAGCATCGTTTGTAAACAGACCTCTGGCATTCATATGGGAAAATATAGTGAACTGAAACCTAACCAAAACATGGTGTACATATTTATCTGCCTATGGGGTTGTGGGATATTTATTTGTATAGTGTGTAGTTTTTAAATAAAATAGATACGTGTGAGTGAACGTAAATATACCAGCCTTTACGTATAAAACCTAACGTAATTGACCCCCCAAACCTTAAAAGTCATCTGATACACATCTAATGCTGACGTAAATACGTTTGCGTTTAAGGTTTTGATGGCCAAAACGTAACACTAAACCTCTCTATTGAACTGGTCACATGACACACCTACCAGCAATAATGTAAATGGCTATCGCTTACTAGAAATCAATAACGGAGGAAACGTGCAATCTGCTGGCCTCAACACAGAAGTTAATGCCCCTTTCACACTACAGGCCATTTGTCCCACGGTAACAGGTGCACCTCGGCGGCGAAACCGCCTCTGGGAAGGTTGCATTTCAGGTGCTACCTTAATCAGTGGCATTTGAAATTTCTGTAGTTACCTTAAATGTACTAACCTCGGTAACATTTATTCCCGCTCTTTTTGAAAATTTTCCCTCCTACCTCACTTTAACTTCAGTTTCCATTGAGGCAAGTCGCCATTTTAATAAACTGTAAAATTTTGGAACTGGATATGCATGATAACTGGTGTTTTAGGATTTACAATTTTTATGGATTTTAGTGTTTAGTGTTTTACCATGGACCTGATTGTAAGTTAAGTACCTGTGAACATTTTGGCTCAGGCGAATGCTGTGGAAGAGGAGATTATTTGACTCTGCTTTGAGTCGTGCTTGTCTTGCTCTATCTGTTGGAGCGCTCTTTGAGGGCTGTATTCATTTTATTATTATATTTGGGTTGCTTATAACCCTCATTTGTCATCCAAATTTCACAGCAACACAAGCACGATCCAAAGCAGGTGTTTTCTGCTCTATTTTCAGTATGGTCAAAACATTTGACTGCATTAAATGTGGGGGTCATCATGTACGACCCATCAATAGAAACTGTAAGAACATGGATAGTGACCAATCAGTGGACACTAATACACAAATTCTAAAGGAATTAAAGAGTCTCAGTGGTCGCATGTCGCAGATGGAGGACAAAATGGAAACCCTCAGTGCAATATCTTCGTCACCCAGTAGAACACCATCCAGAGGCGAGATCTCTCGTGAATCACCAGCAAGTGGTAGATCACCAGTAAGTGTGTCAGAAAGTAGATCAGCACCTTCCAAAGGCTCTGTAGACAGCATGGATGATGATCTGGTGCTACCGACTCTGGCTACCTTGAGACAATCCAGAAGCATCCAGGATCAAGTGGACACCAGGATAAGAGAGCTGCAAGCAGTGGACAAAGAAAAAGGCAAGTACAAATCTCAAAGGGGAGGTTCAGAGACAATCTGGGTGAAACATGAGATCGCTCATAATTTTGTACTTAGTGGTAATTCTAAAAATAGAGCATCATATGACAGCTTATCGCTAAGCCAATGAGTGTCAGGCTTTGCCACCATTATTAGGGATGAACGGGACTTAGAGGTAAAAAACAAAATGTTAGAGTATTTATCTGAAATAATGGAGGATTCTCATGATTTTGGTTGGTCGTCTGCAAAAGGTTCTCACGCTGTTCTTCTTTGCAGAATGGAGGAGGGCCGTGTTACATGGAAAGAAACCAATAAAATTGACCGTGTTAGAAGAGCTTATGCTCATATGTCCCCTGCCCAATCCCAAGTACCTAGTGGTAACAAGAAAGTCGGTACCAAAGATGCAACAATCCCTTGTAGGTACTTCCAAAGAAACTCTTGTTCTCACAAAGGTGATCATGATACCAACAGTCTTACATATTTACATATTTGTAGTACCTGTTACTCGCAAGGCAAGACTGCTTCCCATTCATCCAAAGATTGTCGCAAATCAAAAAACGACTAGGGCACTGCAGAAGTGCAGTGCCAAGTATTGATAGTGTGGCCATTAAAAATCACAATACCAGATGGATATTCAATGGCAGTAAAAGTAAAAATGAGAGTAAAAATTGGAAGTTTGACTGGGATAAGTGGTCGGGAAAATGTAAAAATAGTTTTCCACAAACCTGTGTAGTCAAACAGTTTCATCCAACAAGAGTATTTACAGGTTCCCAACGTACTTGTGTCCAAAAATACAGAGCCACTGAAAGTACTAATCAGTCACAATTAACTGAGTCAAAAAATCCCCCCCTATTGAAACAAGCATTTAAACAAAACCCACGAGGTGTTGAATGTCAAACAATCAGCTGATTTCACAGGCGATTCAATACCCTTACATAATAGGTTTCAGGTGTTTAATAATACTGATTATTTTCCAGAAAGTGCGTTAACAGGTACAAAGTGTGAACAAGAAATGGTTTGTTTACATATTGATCAAAAAAGTAAACGTGAGAATGTTGAAAAGAATAAGGTAAGAAACAGTAGGAACAGTGCTAATACAACAAAAAGTAGTGACACAAGTGTAGAAAATCATACTGAACATGTAGTTGAGAAATTGTGTCAGGTGACTGAAAATTCTGACAAAAAATTTCAAAGGTAAGTCAAATGACTGTTCCATAAATAGTGATGCGTTGTCCACACGACATCGTCGTTCCGATACATCTTTGCAAATAGACAAATATGATCTGGATCTGAGATTCAGACCACGTCATAGAAATAAAATTGCATCTGCACTGGATTGTGAAATTTTTCAAAACTGGGATAACCAAAATGTCGACAAATTTGGGTTCATACCCTTGGATGATGTTTTGTTACCTCCTGATGACTTGAATAACGTCACTTCAGAAAAAAATTTTGATGTTCATAGGCGCATAAAAGCATCAGGAACTTACAATTCCATGAAATCCCAAATACTGATTTAGTCTCAGCTGAAACCTGATACATGGGAATGACATTTGACTGGTTATTGGGACACACAGTTATTATTACTGTTGAAATATGGCTTCCCTCTGGACTTTGATGATAATAGTCCCCTGGAAAGCGTTGACAAAAATCATTCTTCGGGTATTCAATTTGCTGATGATATACAGGCTTATCTATCTGAAGAAAAGTCTTTTGGGGCCATATTAGGTCCTTTTAAAGAACCCCCTATCAGCAATTTGCACATTTCCCCATTTTTAACTAGGGACAAACCTGGGGCCCCCCATAGACGTGTCATTGTGGACTTAAGCTTCCCTCATGGCAGATCAGTGAATGATGGTGTACAGCTTGACTCATATTTAGGTACCCCCTTCATTTTGACACTGCCTACAATTGATAATATTACAAATCAAGTTAAAAAAATGGGCAAGGGTTGTCATCTTTACAAAATTGACTTAAGCAGAGCCTTTAGACATATCAAGCTGGACCCCAAAGACTATAATCTATTAGGCCTGAGACTTAATGACCTATATATTAACAGTTGCCTGCCATTTGGGTTCAGGCATGGTTCAGCTTTGTTTCAGCGCCTCAGCGATGCCATAAGGTTTATTATGGCCCAGAAGGGCTTTTCAGTCATCAATTATTGATGACCTCATAGGGCACTCAGTTGTAAGCAAATCAAAAGCCTCATTCCATGCCTTAAGAGCCCTCTTGACAGAACTTGGTTTTGAAATTAGCGAAAAGAAAGTAGTCCAACCAGCAACCAAAGTTACATGCTTAGGTGTTGATATTGACACGGTAGAATTCACTGTATCAATAACCCCTGATAAAGTTACAGAAATTTTGTCAGAATGTCTCTCATGGGTAGAAAGAAATGAATGTACCAAAAAACAACTACAATCACTTCTTGGAAAGCTGCTGTATGTGACCAAGTGCGTCCGCATCTCAAGGCCTTTCTTAAACCGCATGCTTGACCTTCTCAGAGCTGCAGATAAGGTTACAAAAATCTCCCTGAATATGGACTTCAAAAGGGACCTGAATTGGTTTATCCAATTTTTGCCAAAATTTAATGGCAAGGCTTTCATCTCACACAGGCCCATTACTGAGGAGATAGAACTTGACGCTTCCTTACAAGGATTAGGTGCTAGATGGGGTCACCTTGTCTACACAATTTCCATTCATGTGGGTTTCAAAAATTTTACCATAGTCCATCTGGAGATGTTGAACATCCTTGTGGCAATACGTACATGGGGTCGTCAATGGCATGGCAAAGCTGTAAACATTTTCTGTGATAACGCAGCTGTAGTTTCAGTCCTAAATTCTGGCAAAACTAGAGACCTCACATTGACAGCTATTGCAAGAAACATCTTTATGGAGACAGCTGAGGAGGATATTTCCCTTAAAACTGTCCATATCATGGGGAAAATAAATGAAATAGCAGACACTCTATCCAGGTGGAATATGGGTACACAATATCAACAAAAATTCTACCATCTCCTTCCTGTTCATGTTTGGGCAAAAACACCTGCAAATGCACTCCAAATTAATTGGTCTATATAACATCTACAGGTTCCCCTACCAAGATGGCAGCTTTAACAGCCAGGGCCACCAGTAGACTGAACCAAGCCTTTGCAGATTCTACCTCCAGGTCCTACCAAGCAAAATGTAGGATATTTGTAGGATTTTGTTGTGTTGCATCCATCAACTTATCAAACATTTCCCCCTTTCAATACTCACATTTTTAGAGTTTCTTACATTTAATCACATTACATGTTCTGGCCTTGCAAATCACCTGCGACCCCTGGTATCCACATGATCATTAATGGTCCAAAACCTTGCAAAATAGAGATAAGATTAAAGTCCTAAAAGTCCCTTCTTTAGGTACTTCACCCCTCTGTCCTGTGGCAGCATTGAAGAAAGTATTATCCTCCACTCGAGGCTCCACTAACTCTCCTTTGTTCCAAGTCAAATGCTATTCCAAATGGGTACCCCTAAGTGACACTAGACTCAGAAAGACCTTTACAATCATTCTGAAAAAGCTCAATTTAGGTGCAACGGGTATCACCTTCCACTCCCTTCGCCGTTCAGGTGCCACCTTGGCGTTCAATCTTAATGTCCCCATGCAGGATATCCAAAGTCATGGCACCTGGACGTCGGAGGCAGTTTGGTCCTATATTACACAGGACCATAATGCCTCTACATCTGTGGCTACATCCTTCCAACATCTACTCTGTACCTAACTACTGACTACTGGGGTTTGGGGCTCTTGTACTGGGCTTCAGTTGCAATTTAAAACCAGTAACACAGTTTCAGTAATAATTTTAGAATTATATACTTAAAATGGTGGCTAGTCCACATTCGAAATTATAGCAGTTAAATACTTCAGGATTTCAAATAAGTTTATCAGTTAAATATGTCTAAGTTTTAACTTAAACTCAGTACTTAATATCATTAAATGAGTTATACAACTTATTGTGCTAAGTTTAAACTTAAACTCATGTGAGTGACATTGTCACAATTATTTGTCAATAATTCTAGTTACAGGCCACCTTAAAGTTGCATGTTCAATAATACTGACCCTAAGGTCATCAGAAAGTAAATCAATATAAAATCAGTTAAGGTGGCCTTAAAGTTGTTTGCAGTTTTGTACAACAGTATGTATATAAAATTAGTGTATTTTAACAAATAGAATAAAATGTAATTTCCCCAGTGTGACTTTCAATGACTTAATATTCAAAGTCAGGACACTGTCAGGTCACCCCATTCCTTCTGAGTTGTTCACACTACAGGCGGTGTAATTCACGGTTATAGGCGTTTGGCAAAATGCCCCTGTTCTTCAGCTACCATTAGAGATTTGTAGGCGACCTTGCGTCACAGTGTTGAAATGTCCATATACCTCCATTCTCCTTAAGTCGCAGTATCACACCAAAAGACGCCCCAGTCACAACCTTATGTACACCGTGGACCACAGCTTCAGTTACCGTAGCAAGATATTCATCTGCACATCCTCGCTTTCGTCTGCGCATGCCCAAGGTTCTGAAATCAGAGGAGGATATTTTAAACATTTTAAAACTTCCGTAGGACGCACAAGGTAATGGATGGTGAGCCACTGACTTGGAAGTTTGCAAACTGATGATTGACAATGATCCAAGGATAGGGACATTTCACCAAACACGGGTCACTGCAGGTGTGTTACGGTCACGGGGCAAGCATGGTAGCAATTACTGGTAGCTTTGAAGTTGCAACAGGAAAAGACAAAAACTTAACTAAGTCTTAACTCTCTTTCGACTTCTAACCGCCTGATTTTAAGTTGCCCAGAAGGTTCCATTGGCAGAGGTCTATACACTTCCAAACAAATATCAGGTAAAACGTCTTCATCAACTAACTGTTCAACAATAAGCCTTTTAAGTTCATATTTACATGTTGACCTTTTCACCTCTAACTGTAACCCTTGTGCTATCTGCATTAACATATCTTTCTTAAAAGTTTCTAGAACTTCCATAGATGGTAACTGTACAAACTCTTTAGCACTAGCCATCTTGAGCACTTTTGACTGTAACAAATTGTCAAATCAAGTGAATTTTCAAAATGTTAACAGAATAATTGGATCAAATGGTTTAGATCAAATGCTTGTATCACGGTCACGGGGAAAGCACGGTAGCAATTACCAGTTGCTTTTAAGTTGCAACAGGAAAAGTTAAACTTAACAATTTTTTTAACAATTAAAAATAATGATTACAGTCAACTGGTATGCTCTCAATAATACACACAATGATACACTAATGAAACCAATCTGACCTAGCCACTGTAACTGACAGTTAAGTTTATCCACTGTATCCAGCAATCTGTCCTGTGATCCGTCCAATATCCACTAACACACAGATATCTGTATCCTATGATCTGTTCAATAGTCAATAACACAAAGTGTCTTTATCCTGTGATCCTTTTGATATCCAGTTTCACAAAATGTCTGTATAGAGGTATTCAGAGAGTTTGCACAACTGTACTGTCTTCTCCAAGATAAGGACAATGTCCAAAATGCAGTAAATCTACTCTCTGGTATATCAAAGCACAAAGTACAACAAATCTATCCAGACACTATCCAGTTCACTCCAGTAAAAGTTCACAAGTAGTTTATATCCACTTGATATTAGCTCTAAAACACAAGCAGCCTTCCTTATATCCAGCAAATACTAAGTTCATGTGTGGTCAGATGTACAGTCCTTATATATGGTCATGGAAAATCTAGAATCTTATATAACTAACTTGAACATAATACAATTTACAAGATCAAGTGAGGAAGTTCCAGAACCTACAGGTAGCTTATAGGGTTTCCCAAAATCTATTTATAGCACCACTGGGGTTAGCCTAGAGGGATCCCCCAGTCTATAAATAGATCAATAAACATCATAACACAATCAATAACTTCCTTGCTTTAAATTTTAATACATATGTATAAAGTTTAGATTCAATAATGCATAGACACAGTGCCCATATATGTAACAGGTGATACTGCCTGTAGTGTGAATGGGCTAAATGCAGCATTGGCTAGTGTTAGTACTTGGATGGCTAACCATGAAACAGAAGAAGGCTTTTTTCCCAGACAATTCTTATCCCTTCCTAGCAAATGTAGAGAGCCCTTTGTTTTCACCAACAAGGGACTGATGCCAGTCATGTGACTACACAGATTACCATAGAGTGCCAGAGCCTACCGGTATAACCCTTCTCCCTCCCTAGTAGATCCTGGCATAGTTTCTGATCCTAGGGCATGTCAAGCCACAGAAATCCAGCAAAGGGGTACTATAAACCAGTTAAACAGGATTGCTCCACACATACCAGACGGGTGCTGGTCATGTGACTACACAGATTGCAATTCAAGAAGTAATCCTGCAGTTGCCAGCACTGCTAGGTCATGTTGATATCTGGGCTTCTGGTCACCGGTTACAGAAGATTGCCAGTTACAGAGAAATCCTGACTGTGACTGAACCTACAGGACCAGGAACTAATTCCGATGTGAATAAATTGGTTACAGAGAAATCCTTCGGATCATCCTGGTGAGGTGCCAGGGACTCCACCTACTAGACCGTCAGAAGATCAGAGGGGGTAAACTAGCAAGCAAGGCCACCAATTGCTCTCTGAAGATTGCTAACAGAGAAACAGTCCAGCTCTGGTCAGGTGACAGCACAATAGAAATTCCTCCCCCTCCCTAGTCGATCCTGACATAGTTCACATCCTAGGACAGGTTGAGCCTCAGATATCTACTGATCCCACTACTACTGGCAAGAAGAAGGTAGCTTTAGATCAGTCTACCCGTGCTAAAAAGAAATCTGAGTTGCCCAGTTCTGCCAGTTCCAGTGAGGATATCAGAACTGTTGAGCCACCAGACACCGATTACAGAGGATTGGTTCACCTACACCGGTTAGGACGTGGTACTGGCCAGGTCTACAGGACTGGCTAACAGGCCGGCAGAAGGGTTGAAGTAGCAGTTGCTGTCTAAAAAATTGGTTACTGAGAAATCCTTGGGCCAATCACTGGTCCCAGTGAGATACCAGTGCCTTTACCTACTGGACCATCAACCAGTCTACTATCAGGATCAACTAGCTGATCAGAAATTGGCTACAGATAAGAGGAAGACTACCCAAACAAAGACTCTTCCGACAACAACCGGTCACTCAATGTAAGTATCATCAAGGAGAGTCACCGTTGGGTGTACTTACTTCAGATCGACTCTTGAGTCCAATCAGGCAGACCTCTTGAGTCCAATCAGGCAGACATCAAACCAGCTAATTACTGATCCCAGTGAGATGCCTATGACTCAGCCAGACCAGTCCATCAGCCAGAAATCTACATCACTTGCTACAGAGGTTCATTAACCTGATTCTGTAACTGGCTCCAGTGAGATGCCAGTGATCCAGCCTCCTAGACTGGCCACCCAGCTTACTGTTACCCAGTCTGTGGCCAGTATCATTTGACACCAGGGGTCTGAGTTTGAAAGCTCAGCCTCCTTCCAAGATGATAACCCATGATATTTTAGTGGAGAATTTCACATATCTTTACTGTTGCTACTAAAACCTGATTCATGTTTTTATGTCTTCTGTCACATCAAATCTATTTTACTAACAAGACAGATTTTTTTGTGCTGCAATAGCTTACCATGTGTAACTAAATGGTATCTCAGATTGCCACAAGCATCTGGGCCAACTTAATAAAAATGAGCATAATAATGACCCAATGCCTTCTACACTGAGGTGACCTAGATAGTATTATGTACTGCCTTTTTCTCTTCGGCTGCCATCTTGCCTAGAAATTCTTGAAATTCTTTTTTAACTAGTGGATTTACGTATTGTTGAATGTTTAAACTCATGCAGTTCTTTTATGATATGATATATTGTAATCTATCTCTGTTCTTTTTAGTTTTTGAAAGGATAAGTATTCCTTCTTATTTGTGACTAGTTTAGTTGACTCGGGCTTGCTTCAGAAAAGCTAGCACGTCATCCAAAACATTGAAACCAAATAAACCACGCTCATTGAAGTTTCATCACTGCTGCTTTAACTTCAATCTGCACAACTATTGCCCCAACTGCAGAGATGCGGGTAAGGGAGATGATGCCTTTGTGACTGGTGACAGGCTATGTCTTGTGTAGTTCTTTTTCGGAAGATTAGTTGAATAATATAGCAAATCAGAAAAGGTATGTTAAGAAATACCAGAAATCAGATTCATCAAAGGACTTGGTAGGAACATTGATTGGGGGTTGTAGGTGTGCAACGTCATGATGTGACCTTGATTTGACCTTTCCGTAGTGACCTTGACCTATGAAATCTTGTCTTGGCTTTACCTCGGAAATTGTAAGGTGTAGGAAGTTAATACTTAATAGGGACAGTGCTTTATTGGTTGTAGGTGTGCAACGTCATAGTGTGACCTTAATTTGACCTTTGACCTTGCTGTAGTAACCTTGACCTATAAAATCTTGTCCGGGCAATATCTCGGAAATCATAACGGCTAGGAAATTGATTCTTAATGGGGACATTGCTTACTGGTTGTAGGTGTGCAACTTCATGATGTGACCTTAATTTGATCTTTGACCTTGCTTTAGTAACCTTGACCTATAAAATCTTGTCCGGGCAATATCTTGGAAAACATAAGGTGTAGGAAGTTGATACTTGATAGGGATATTGGTTAAGGGTTGTAATTCTCCAACGTCATGGTGTGACCTTGATTTGACCTTGCCATAGTGACCTTGACCTATAATGTCTTGTCCGGGCTATATCTCAACAACTGTAAGGTGTAGGAATGTAATACTTGGTGTGACCCTGATTTGACATTTGACCTTGCTGTAATGACCTTAACCTATAAAATTTTGTCTGGGCTATATCTCTGAAACCGTAAAATGTAGGAAGTTTATAGTTGGTAGGGATATTGCTTGGTGGTTGTAGTTGTGCAACATCATGGTGTGATCTTATACCTTGTCATAGTGACCATGACTTTTAAAATCTAGTCCCAGCTATTTCCTGGATTCCGTAAGGTGTAGAAGGTTGACACTTGGTAGGGACATTGGTTTGAGGGTGTAGATGTGCATCATGGTGTGACCTTTAGGTGTCTACACCTGCCATATTTGAAAGATGTTTCTCTGATGACAAAGATATATGGATTGTTGCAACTTATTGTTATTTGAACTCTTAACAATTGTCTATTTCCATTTACAGCTGTTCTCCAATTAATAAATTTTACAGCTTCATAATTTTTAGTTTACTGATTAATGTTGTTGTCATTGAATTGTCTTGTTTTAATACTTTATCTTTACATACATTTTCTCTACTTAAACATTATTTGCACCTTTATATAACTGACACTAGTCTGAAAGTTTACCAATCTTTGTACTGTTTCACTACTTCTGCATCTGGTGGTGATGAAAACTATTGCCCCAGGCTGTGGGGTACGGACTTCTCTGATGCTATTTTATACTTTTCCAAAATCATTGAACGTTATTTGCTCTGGAACCCCAAGCCTCCTTAAAATTCCCTCAGCCAGTCCTTTCCAACTCCGGGCACAATACATAGAAAAACATTGAGAAGTCAACAGATTCAAATTTAACAGCAAATGAGGGCCTTTCAGGCTTCTATGTTAGAACAAACTTTCCGAACAACGAAGGTCTTTTCAAGACCAAATGAAAGCCCCGAGTGCTACAATCTCAAAACCCCCTGCCAATTCAGTGGTGGATCAGATTGCTGAATCAGATCCTAAACCCAGCACAAGTCATGAATCGGACTTTCGTCCAAATCCTCTGATTCATCAAAACCAATCAATCAATCAATCAGTTGTCCACGTGCTTAATCTCTGTATCAATGGATTCTAAGGCACACCATCCAATTCATAAAGCATAAGTCATAAGACATTAGACATGTTCCGAGTCGTTCCCAGAGAGGTCGTCCGGTGTTCGGTAGTAAGAAGCTATGGTGGGAATGATTTCTGAAATAGGTAGGTTTTGAGTCGACTTTTGAAACTGGAGAGATTTGGAGCACTGCGTATATCATATGGAAGATCATTCCATAACTTAGGGGCATCATATGAAAAACTATTGTTAAAATGGACCTTAGATTTATGGATGGAAGCACAGTAAGAGGGAACCTGAAGGAACAAATTTTTGGGATTTGAACGTCTTGTATTCACAGCAGATTTGTACAAGGGGAGATATGGTGCAAAATACTTAGGCTGGCCAGTGGTGAGGTACTTATAAACCAAAACTAGGGTTTTGAAAATAATACGTTGTCTAATGGGTAGCCAATGAAGTGTCCTAAGGGTGGATGTAATATGAGTGTACTTTGAAGCACCAGTGACAAACCCTGCAAGAGCATTTTGAACATATTGGAGCCTTGTAGCATTTCGGGATGACAAACTGCGAAAAAGAGAATTGCAGTAATCCAAACGGCTACTGACCAGAGCATTTGTAATCACCACTGATGTATCCACAGAAAGAAACCTTCTGATGCGATGAAGGTCCCTGAGGCTAATAAAACAGGATTTGATAACAGAATTTACATGATTGGTGAAACAGAACTTTGCGTCAAACAGAACACCCAGATTGCGTACAACATCTGCGGGAGAGAGGCAATTACCCAGGATATTGACAGGAAATGAGTCACTGAGCCATTTGTGTCTGTCTTTGGCACCGAAGACTATGAATTCTGTTTTATCAGGATTTAGCTTGAGTTTGTTTTTAGACATCCAGACCTGAATATCATTCAAACACGATTTAAGACGGTCAAAAGACTTGAGACTATCATCAGGGGATAAGTGAATGAACAGCTGAGTGTCGTCCGCATAGAAGTGGTAATGGACTCCGGTATATTTTCTGATGACTTGACCAAGAGGTGTTGTGTAGAGGGAAAACAGAAGAGGACCTAAGACAGAACCTTGGGGGACTCCAAACTTCAATTTGAACAAATTCGAAAGACTGGAACCAATCTTGACTGACTGAAAACGATCCTGGAGGTAGGATCAATGGAGACAGAGTTTGCTAGTCCTCCACTATCACCTCACCTTGCCCAAATTCATGAATCGGAAAGTGGCTTTGATATTGACTTGGAAAATGAATCAGAACAGAATTTTCCGATCCAGGGCCCTAAATCAGAAAAGCACTCAGACAAACAGAGGCACAAATCTCACAAATATGTTCCATCCTCTTCAGAGGAATTGGGCGTACCTCCTCAGGTGAAGAACCTGTGAGAGCAAGGGGGAGTTCAAGGAACCACAAGACCAATAGCTGACCCCCAAACCCAACTTAACCCAGACTTTGTCTTTTCTAGGGAAGTAAATGTGTCTGATTTTCCCTCACAATATACAGGATATTGAAACTTTTAGACAGGTCCTCAATATCCCTGATCCCAGGGACAGTGTGCCAGTTTCCTCAGCTTAGGTGTGGGGTCTAAACAAAGTGGCTGAAAAACAGGAGCTCAGACCTAAGGGTCCTTCAGCTATGCTCCCAGTTAGTCCTACTCTAAATGAGGCCCAGAATTTGAGCAGGACTTTAAAGCTGCAAATCTCCCAGAAGGGAAATTCAATAAACTTATATGCTAAGTGGTATAAGTTCAGTCACTCCTGTTTTGAGGTGAAAATGCAAGACCTCAATACAGACTTTGCAAATATCTTTATCTCTCCCAAACCTCCTGGAGCCCCATGGGTAAAGTTCCCCTCCACATAGTCAAAACCTCTGTACCCTTAACTTTTCAGCTGCATTCAATCAAGTCATCTCAGAGTGCAACCTGACGGGAAAGCTGCAGGAAAATCACCCATGCTACTTCCAAACAGATCAAAACTCAAATACAAAAAGGTGCCAATCCTAACAGGGCAGCCAGAAACTGTTATGACACGACCTGTGACTACTTGGATATCCTGAATAAGAAGATCCATACACAACAGAGAGCCTTAGCCTGCCAAAGTAAGGCTTTATCCCACATGCCCCAGTGGGAACTCTACACTATGGGTAATTCTGTTCTCATTAGGAAGGGAGCATAAATGACTCCTCTCCAATCTAATGTGGGAGACACCAGATGTCAACAACTTAGGAACTCCCCTTTCTCCTCTTCTTTATTTCACTCCCAACTGGCAAAGGAGGGAGAAGAGTTTCTTCTCAAATAAGGCACCCCTAAAAACACTGGGGAGTTCAGGCCCTATCAAAATAAGCCCTTTTATGGTCCCTGCAACAACAGGAAAAGAGGCTCTTACAGGAAACATCACCACGCGGGACAATCCACTCCAAGCAGTAACCAATCATTTTCCTCAGACAGGAGGAAATCAAATTATAGAGGCAACAAAGGTCCTTTTTGGTGTCACCACAGGGGCAGAGGGCATGGAAACCCCCTTCCAAATGATTACCTAGCCTCAAACGGTCCACCAGTAGGATATCGCCTCCGTTCTTTCAGGAGAGACTGGCCAAAGAAAACTGCTCAAACAATGTGTTAAACATTATTACCAATAATTACGTTCCACCATTCATCTCGAAACCCAAATTAGCCAGACATTCCCTGATCTACTGGGGATACAAGGCCCACCAGAAAGATCTAGCACTGGCTTCTTGCATCCAGTCTCTCCTCATCAATAACACAATCGAAAGGGTGTAAAACATAAAGTCTGACTATTGGAGATATCTCAGTTGCTCTACATCCTTCGTCCTTGGTAAGAGACCATTACAGTTCACCTAGAGTGGTGGCAAAACCCTGTCAACGTGATGAATTGCTCAGACCTTCATCCCAAAGACCATAATATCCAAATCTTTACCAACGCCTCAAATGTAGGTTGGGGTGCTCACTTAGAGCAAGACTCAGTAAAAGGTCTGTGGTCAGATGGGGAGAAAAGGCTACACATAAATGTAGAACTGAAGGCAGTATTCCTGGCCCTGGAATGGTTCAAGGACCAGTGTCAAAATCAAACAGTGTTGGTAGCTACAGACAATTCAAAAGTGATAGCCTACAGGGAGGAACCCACTCATACGCACTCCTGTGGAGAATCATGACTTGGTTCCATCATTACCAAATAACCGTACAAGCCTACATCTGTAGGTGTTAAAACAGATCTCGTAGATAAAGTAGTTCACCCCTCATGTAGACCTATTTACCACTCGTCTGAACCACAAACTCACACTGTATGTACCACTAGTCCCAGACCAACATGCTTGGGATATGAATACTCTGAACATAAACTGATCGGGTCTCACTGCTTATGCTTACCCTCCCACAGCTCTCCTTTACAGGGTGATCCAAAAATCACGCAATGCAATTGCCTCATTATTATAATAGCTTCAGGCTGGCCAGGGATGCCCTTGTTTTGGGACCTAGTGTAGCTCTCGACAGAAATCCCACTTCAGTTACCAGTGTCAACAACACTTCTCAAATAGTCCCACAACCAAGTAATCCACAACAAAACACAACATATGGCGTCTTGGTGTCTAGGAGTGGATAACTCCAAGAACAAGGTTTCTCTGTGGAAGTGGCAAAGGTCATCAAGAACGACTGTCTACAAGTCAAATTGGTACTATTTGAAAAATGGTGCAGAGAAAATTTGGTAGATTTCTCCACTCCCTCTGTGAAACAAGTCTCAGACTTTTTCATGTACCTGTACCAAGAGTTAAACAGGCGCCTTTCAACCGTGGATGGCTATAGGACTGCCATTGATTACACCTTATGCCCAGCTGGGCTCCATATCTTTCAAAGCTTGGACCTTAACAGGTTACTATCTAGCTTTCACAGCGATCAACACAAGAGTTCCAGAGACCTCCTAAGTGGAACATTTCTGTTGTACTTAATGAGCTCACAAAAGCACCCGTTGAGCCTATGAAAGACAAAAACCTCAAACATCTTAAAACTGCTTTCTTGGTAGCTTTGGCAAAAACCATGCTGGGGCTGCAAACAAAGTGTCCAATTTAGGCAAATGAGAAAAGGTAGCTCTTTTACAATCTTCAAATTTTATAGCCAAAAAACACCTATCAAGCGAAGGTTCCCAGACTGTGTCTCCAGTGATTATCGCTGCTTTGACTACTATTGTGGATAGACAGTTCACAGAAGACAGAACCCTTTGTCCGGTATGGGCCCTGAAGTCACTACCTGGATCACACCAAGGACCTTAAAGGTTTTCAATCCCTACTTTTTATATTATTTAAACAGGACATGCCTCAGATATTCGACCCGCTACTCTCTCTTGGGAAAAAACAAAGTATCCTTTTATGTTACAAACAAGCAGATCAACAAACCTTAGACCTTGTCCAGGTGAAGGTTCACAAATGGGCCTTTGGAGCCTCTTGGTCTTTTTATGGTGGGGTTTCAGTAGACCAAATCATGCAAGTTTGTCACTGGAAAGCTCACAATACGTTCACAAATTTTTAACTAAAAGACCTGATTTTGTCGGACAATGCCAACAACATGTACCTGAGTCCACTAGTAGCAGCCCAACAAGCCCCAGACTCTACCCCTCAGACTAGTCATCCTTGGAAGGAAAGAAAAGGGGCACAACCGCTGCAACCAAATATGCCAGAGTCTAACACCCAGGGTCATCGGGTATATGCCTACCTCCTCAGGATATCTGGTAAGGTTGAATTTATCTTCCTTTAAAAATGTATGCCGTATTATTTGTCTCTCGAGGTGACCCTCATAATCTCATTATTAGTTTAAAATTGTTTTTATATTTTTTATCACGAGTGGCAATTTGTATTTAATGAGATTTGTCAAACCTTGGACTTGTATTCATAAATAGTGAAGCTCTTGGGGCAACAAAGATATCGGATATCCAGAGAATATTTGTACTGTCTTCAGTGTCCTGAGATGCAAGGTAAGTTATACACACAGTGGGGTTTATTATTATTTATTTACATTATTATATCTAGATTTATTTACATACAGATTACAAAGCACAAAGGCCACAAGGGGTTAAGCACCTCCAGATACATGACTAAGGTGGCCTTAAACTAAGCCAACTTAAACATTTAATACTGCACCCTATGATAAACAGCCACCAGGGGGTTAAGCCCCTTACAACACAACTTAAGGTGGCCTAATTGCCACTACAATATTGAGCATTTCCAGATGGACTATGTCATAATTGAGAAAACCTGGAGGTAAGTTACTTATGTATTTATTTGGGGTTTTACGTCGCTTTTAACACTGTACAGGTCATATCACGATGGGTAGGAGGAAACCAGTACGTACAGTTGGTCAAGGTTCTGTACTGTAAACTGCCGACCAACGGCAAGCAACTACCAGCTTTCCCATTTGAGGTAGAGCCATGAACCAAACCCCGGCCTCAGAGGTGGGAGGCGAAAGTGTTACCACTCTGCCAACGTGGCCCCCACCTGGAGGTAAGGGAATAGAATATACTTCCTTACCACAAATGGCACCCAACCCATTAAGACAAGCATCTATAAATGTACTTCCATGGCAAACTTCGTATGAGAGAAGAATGTGGTACAATTGAAAGTGGGAAGGAACAACCTGAACCAGTTTAAGTCCTGCTTGAAAGGGTCAGTGAGATGTATAACCTCTTGCCTATCTGAGGCCCTCAGAAGAAGATCCAACATTCGGTTAAGAAAGGCCCTAGAGGTCCTGACACACTTGGTTATGTATAGAAGCTGCCCCAGCAGAGATTGGAGGTCATGCTTTGAACATGTAGGAAGAATTTCTGCAAGTTTGTCCTGGGGAACAGCTAGTGTGAAGCTAACTGTAAGACTTCAGTTCCCAGACAGGTAGCACATTTAGTTGCGGTCACCAGTTTCCTGTCACTAATCTGGAAACCAAGTTCGTGGAGAACCCTGACGAGAGTGTTGAAGGAATCATGTGTTTGACTCGGTACACCATGTCCAATGAGGTCCTCTATGTAGTTTGTAATTCTGTGACCCCTAGAGGTCATAATAAACCTAATAGCGTCGCTTAGCCTCTAAAAATTGAAGAACCATGTCTGAAGCCAAATGGAAGGCAAGTATCTAGGTAGTATTGATCAAGTTTTAAACGTAAAATATAATAATCACAGGGATCAATTTTAACATGCCGAAATGCTCTTGAAATATCAACCTTGTAAATCAAGGAGCCTTTGCCTAATTTTTAAATTTCATTTGTCATGTTATCAATGCTTGGTAGGGTAAGGATTAACTCTGTACCCAAGTAATGGTCTTTGTTCACTCCTGCATTTACTGAATGGTGGTGAGGGTAACTAAGGTCAATTATTACATGCCTATTTTGAGATCCTGGTTTGTCCCTGATCATGAATAGAGATAAGTGGAGATTAGGGTAAGGTAATTCGGTAAAGGGACCTAAAATTGCATTAAAACTGGCTTCCTCATCCTGATATATCTTGACATCAGATACATGCTGAGTGGCTGAAGGATGGTTATTACCTGTATGCGTCAAAGTAATATCATGATCAAACTCAAGGGGGGAACCCATAATGAATCAGCAATGGAAGCTGTTTGTCCCAATAGTGGTGGTGGACCAATTCACATCCGCGTACCAATTCAGATCCACCCTCAATTTTCTTGAAGATTTATAATTTTTCACAGAGAAGGTGTTTTCCACATCATAGATAATCATCAAATTGATCAAATACATTTGTAATTTATTGTGTAACTGTGATTGTTTTGGATAAATTTAGGGGTGGGCATGAATAGGTACCTGGGCGTGAATTGGTCCACCACCACTAGTCAGTTAAATACTTTTGTCAGACATCTGGGTTAAGTTGGGAAGGTATTTCAATTTGGGCGCCCAAAAAACTATGTTTTCCTACTTTAGCAATAGCATATCTGGCATCAAGCAAATTGATGTGCAAAGGGATTCATTTGTCCTCATTGGGAAGGGTAAGGTCACTAAGGGGAATGAATCCAAATTTTTGTGGATTTTGAGCATCCCATAACTTGAATATATCAGTATTTCCAGCATTACTAATGCGAGACCTATTCTGTGGGCGAAAAACCAACCCCAAGTCAAATTTGCTGTCCACTGGAACACTTTTGTCACTACTGTTTTGTCTTTGATCAACAGCACTAGCAATGACAGTTTTGTGATGACTTTTTAAAACTGGACTTACGACACTGTTCAGCACACGCTTGCATTTAACAAAGTTTGACTTTACACCTACCTTTGTAACTGGATTACTGCGTGTGCTATTTATATCAACATCAAGCTGACCAGTGGCGTCAAAAAATTCAACATTTTTGTCACATTTTTGTGAATCTTCATCATTTTAGAACTGAGTATATTTATTCTCAGAAAATACTTGCTGAAAACCATGCCATCCTCGTGTTGTTAACAATATGCTTTACCAATATGATCATTATGTATTTCAGGGCCCGTATTCATGAAAAGTCTTAGGCTTAAAGTTGAGACTTTTGTCTCAAGTTTCTGCCCCAAAACTGCTAAAACTTTTGTCTTAGGCTAGTGGTATTCACAAAGAATTTAAGACTGGTCTTAGGCTTAGCCAAGGGCTCAACTTTAAGACTGGTTGGTAGTGGGCTTAAATTTTGTAAAGAGGGCTTAAATATGGCCGCCATAAACTTTTCTCCACTTCAAAATTTGAAATGGCTGTAAATAAAGTGAAACTATACAGAACATCTCACTAAAGCAGTCTTTGGGAGTTTATATATGGAAACAAGGTTTTCCATTTCAAAACAGCACTTTTCCTTAGATAAAATGCATTAAATGAAGGATATATGTCACCAATAGTATAGTTTGAATAGAAAAGAAAGGTCACATGATACAGAAAACCACTGTGGTTATTTGATAATTTTGGACTTAGCTAAGTCACCCTTTGTGAATACGGTTTTAAGACAAAACTTAGCTGA
The DNA here is from genome assembly GCA_964017235.1 of Sabellastarte sp. h YS-2021. NCBI lineage: Eukaryota > Metazoa > Annelida > Polychaeta > Sabellida > Sabellidae > Sabellastarte > Sabellastarte sp. h YS-2021. Next base: position 30,963,465 of record OZ024937.1, on the reverse strand, counting down.
GACAAAAGTCTTAACTTTAAGACTTGATTTAAGCCTAAGACCTGGCTAAGTCTAAGACCTTTCGTGAATACAGCCCCAGGTTTACTGACCTGATTAATTACGTTGCCAACCTGACCATGTTTATCTATGACTGTAGGAAATTAGTTTTTGAAAATGAGGCCTGTAGGTTTGTATGCATGATATTTGTAAACACAAGGTTTATGTGCATGCTTGTCAACAAAACACATTTTCACTAGTATTGTGCAATATGTCTCTTTTGTTTATGTTTTCCCACTTTACAACTTGTACATATGATATATCAACAAACCTATAATAGTTGGCCCTCCAATTGACACTGCCTTGGTGATCAAGATTACTGTTAAAAACAGTCCTAGATTGATGTTTCTGCTTTACATGACTTTTAGCCACTGCACTATTGCAGTGAATTACTCGTTGTTTTTGCTTTCTTGCAGTCTTTTGAGAGGTGGGTGTAGGATTTACCATTCTTAAACACAGAGTACACACATGCAGATAATTAAGTCTGACCACCATTCTCATGATCTTGGGTTTGACCACATGTGCCCTTCTGGTAAAAACAACATGGAATTGGTGATTTGTTTTTGATAGTTTATTATTGTTTACACCCGATAGATGACCAGACTGAACTTTTTGGGCATGTGCCCTTCTGACCTTATCAATTTTATTGGTGTCCTCCATCTTAACCAAAAGTACCGCATGACACCCCTTCACAGCTTGTCAACCAAAATCATGGGAGTCCTCCATGAGGTCTAACATATAATCCAACATCGGATTATTAATTGTGGGATCATTTTGTTCTCTTAGGATTTGGCAAAACCAAGCAACCAACTGGGACATGGACAGACTGTCGTAAGTAGCCCTAGCCCTAGTATTACGAGGCAAAATATAATTTTTGGACCAAGGGACCTCATTTTTACATACACTGTATCAGTACTGCCCCTCTGGGAATTAAACTTGCCTTGCTCATTTAGTGTCCTCAGCTCCTGCAGCCTGGCATCCACGCTGTATGTCAGTAGATTATCTGATGGTCGACACTGTGTGAAGGACTATGTCTTCTGCTGGCAGTTTGGCACCACTCTGAGGCGGTTGACTTGTCCTCTCTGGTGAACTTCTGGCTGATTCCTGCTAACTCACGCTTGCATCACTCATTTACTGGATGCGGCCACTCAGGTGCTTCAGTTTTGTTAAAATTTGCATACTTAAGTCCTGACCCAAAGCACTGGTTATTGTTTAGTGTCACTTTTAAATGAGGTGTCAGAATCCTCATGAATCACATCCTGTCTCTGGCATTTAGAATTCACAGGCCTTTCATGTTTTTAAGTGCGAGCCTGGTGGTTTTGCACTCGCGCTAGGGACCAAAACACCTTTTGGCCTTGTTCCATGCAGCATTTTTCACCTAGAATACAGAATACAATATTCTGATATTGTGTTTGTACAGCTAATGGTTGAAATTTTGAAATAAGAAAACACCCTTGCAGGTGAATAATGGCAGCATACAGCCCTTTTGAGGTGCTCCTGATCCAAAGCTATACAAGCATGTCTCAAAATATTTTGAACAAAACACAGGTCCCACTAATAGCCAGATCACACTGTGGCGATGTTTACCGGCGAATATGCGTGATCCTGAAATTCTTCACCTTTCGTATTGGGTTCTTGCTCCATCTTCACTGTTCTCCATCATTCTCCATGGATCGTCCTCTGGCTCAAACTGTTCAAAACTATCGCCGTCCTTCGTCCAGTTCTTAGCAATTCTTCACAGATGGTAGTGGCCTCGTAGAGTGCGTAGCCTATTCTTAGGCCGGTTTGTCACTTCGTGGCAGACTTCTTCATTGTTTATCACTATTCTTCAGAATATGCGACAATTTTCACTGTAAGGAAGCCATCCATCATCGCCCCCGAAGAATATGCCACGAGGCCCCGGAGATATTCGCCACTATTCTCAGCCAATCAGCAGCAAACATCGGAGTAGATCGTTGCCAATTGGTGAACTGGCTACACATTCGAAGAACTGGCTACTAATCAGCTACGATATTTGTGATCTACGACGAACTGGCTGGAGACTATAAAAGGAGGGCCCCGCGAACAATTTGCATCACTTGCGAATTTTTCTTCAGTGCGTTCACATCGACTCTAAGACTAGAAATATGGTGAAGAGACCTGGACTAGGAAGGAGAAAGAGGGTCACTCTACCTCAGATGGAATCTTCAGACCAGCCTGAACAGCCTGAACAGGCTGAACAGCCGGATGAATTGCCTGAGACACAAGCATCAGACCCCGGGGATCCAGCCACCCAGGCAACCCAGCCAGAGGACACAGAGGAGTCAGAGGAGCCCACCCATGGAAGGTACAAGAAGAAGAGGGTGGTGAGGATGACAGATGCCCAGGAGGATGAGATGGCCCAGTGGCTCAAGAACCATCCTGAAATGTACAACAAAGGCAAGAAGGAGTACAGGGACATGGACCGCAAGGAGGCTGCTTAGTCCACCCAGGCCAGGGCCATGGGCATGGAAGGTGAGTTCACTTATGCTATAACCTTTCAATGTTTTTGCTGATCATGTAATAATTTTCATTTTACTTGAGGTAGTTTGTGTAGAATACCGTGTAAATTGTGTGAGTCTTGACTTTTAATACTTTTATTATGTGTTTTTCTTGTAACTTATAACAAACCACATTGTGACCTACCTGGTTTCACACATTTGCAGATGACACATCAAATGTAACCTATGTTTTAGAATTACTTTTTCCAGACATGCTTGGCTGTTTCATAGTCTTTGATAATTTCTTTCAGCTAAATATAACTCATTGTTATAATATCAACATACCTAATGTTTTCTTGTTTGCTCTTGTTTTTGCAAGGTCTGGTTCAAGGGCATGCGGACCAGGTATGGAAAACCAAGAAATCCGGTGATGGGGCCAGAGAATATACAGACAGGGACTCCTGAGGTCCTTCAGCTTCTTGGATGACCACATCGCCAGAGTCCCCTCCAGGCAGTCCTGCAATGTAAGTACATTCTTGGTATGCAGATGTTGGTTTTGAATATTTTGAATAACTATTACCAATGTAGCTGTAACAGAATGGTTTTGTGAATGATGTACCTACCTCAGTATACAGATGTTGGTTTTGAAAATATTAAATAACTATTACCAGTGTAGTTGTAACTGAATGGTGTTGACAAGATATGTTGAACCTTTTTATGTAGCGAGAAAAAAGTTGCTTCTTCACAGCTGTAAGTACCTACCTGAAGTGTTTCTTGACATATGCTTACCATTTGTGTTTGTATTTTTCAGCTTAAGCCAGCTTCTACTGCATCTGCATCTGCAACTGCTGCCCCTGCCAGCTCCGCCTCCTCTACCTCCGCATCTGCCACCACTGCCTCCGCCTCAACCTCATCTGCCACTGTGTCTTCTGCCACTGCCACCATGCCTTCACACCTTTCCACAGACCTCGATCCAGCGGACGAACCTGTCGAGTCAGGATCCCTGGGTGAACCGAGAGTTTGTAGCACCCCTCCTCCACCTCTCAGCCTCTCCACTACAACAGTCAGGAGGATCACTAGGAGAAGCGCCAGTACTGAGTCATAGCTGCTGGACAGGATGTGTGAACAGAGTGACAACAGTGCCCAGATCTCTGACAGGCTGGAGAGACTCTTGACATCCATGGAGGCTCAGACCAATGACAGGACTGCTTGGGCTGGCCGGATGTCCAGTGCCATGGGCAATATACACAAGGACCTCTGGCCAACCTACCAGATGAGGAGTATGAACCTCCTCAACCAGACTCTCAAAGAATCCAAGCTGTTGGCACAGAGGGATGTCCAGAGGCAGGAGCTGGACAATGATAAGCAGCTGGACGACAGACAGAAGCAGCTAAACGACAGGCAGAAGCAGTTGGACAGTATGCAACAGCAGATGAAGCTGCAGCAGCAACTTATATTCCAACAGCACCAGCAGCAGCAACAGCAGTTCACTATTACACAGATGCCTCCTCCACCCGCACCAGCACCCACAGCTGTGGCCTCCTCTACTCCAGTGCCTCAAGCTTCAGACACCCAGGGTCAGACCACTGTCATTTTCCAGACTCCATCAGCACCCAGTACCTCAGGACAGTCAGCAGGATCATCATCCAGTGTCTCAGGCACCAACTTTGTCATCACAAACACTGAGGGTAGGACAAAAGGACTCTCTGATCTGAATTTGTCTGATTTAAATGCTTTATTTGCTGGTATTTCCAATGTGCCTTCAACACCCATGACACCTATGACTTTAATTAACCAGGATGATTCTCAAGGTTCTTAACTTTAACAACTTTCTTAACTTTATTGCTTAAAGGTATTTATGTGACATTTTATAAGTAATTTTCTGACATGTGAAAAGTAATTAGTAAACAGGTGTATAATAGTAAATTAATTAAAGTAATTATGTTAGGGCCTTTAAATAATACTTTTCATATAACTTTTTCATTGTGTGAATATTATTTTATAATAGTATTTCAATATTTATGTTATAGTCTTAACATGTCACAGTGTCCTAAGGTTTTAAACATAACTTTCTTATTACAGACGTAACAATATTTTTTTAGTGGTCTGTGTGTAGTAAACCAAGTTTTACTTTATAATTTAAACTCATGTTGTGAGTTGTTTCAAGTCTGGACTGTAGCATTTTATTAGTGGTCTGCGTGTAGATGTGAGTTTTGCAAACTGTGGCCTGCATTATTATGTTATGTGAGTGCACATGTCTGTGACATGTAATTTCTGTACTTTTTTAGTGGGTAATAATATAATTCCAGGTGTCTCTGGCACTACTATGTACTACTTGTGATATGTCCTTTTTGACATTGTTGATACAATAGAAGTTTTCATTATATTGCTTGTTTTTCTTTTGTTCAAAACACACTGAATTAACATAATGGTCTAAAACTTGGTGTCAAATCTTGGCAGGGATGATCCAAAGTGCCTAGTGGTTCGCAAGGCATGATATAACATGACCCAATATGACCTAGTCGCTGTTGAACTTGCACAATTGTAGAATAAAATCCAGAAATGGGATATAAACAAATTGCAGCACTTGGCCAATGTTAAAATTTGCATATAGCCATTCTTGGATTTCATTTGGCTCTTAATCCAAGGCAGGTGGTTTTTGTTGCGTAGAGTTTTGACCTTTGATCTGCTTAGATTAGTGACCTTTCAATTGCTTGACAATCTCTGTGACCTAGTTTGGCCTTTGGTAGTTCAGATATAAACGGTTCAGTGTGAACTGTTCAGTGTTGAACCATTTACTTGCTTTGGTTTTTTGGTAAGTGTTCTATTTGACCTCTTTGACCTTGACAACAAGACAATTCACAAATGAAATGTATTATGATAATAACTTTATTGTAATACACAAGAACTGTAACCAGTATATAATGCTCAATACATAAAGTAACACAGATAATGCTATAGCACTGAATAATGAAATTACTGAAGATAATACAGTCAAGTTGACCTATTACACCTTGACAACAAGACAATTCCCAACTGAAAGGTATTATGATAATAACTTTATTGTAATACACAAGAACTACAACCAGTGTATAGTGCCCAATACACAAAGTAACACAAATAATGATATAGCACTGAATAATGAAATTACTGCAGATGATACAGTCAATGACATATGTATGTACAAGTAACAAATGTCCTTGGCCTATGTGAAAATCTTAAATCATGTCCCTTTGCCATGCCATGGCCCCTACTGGAGCATTATAATAATGCTTCAAATACAGTCTCTGTCTCTTGGCAACCTGTGTATCCCTGTTGCCACCAGCCACTTCCTCAATGTCCTGCAAGCAAGCACCTTGCCTCCACTGTCCTGGGATAACTCTGTGGTTGTCATCCTCCTCATCTGCTATCCCCTGGTGGATACCTGAGTCTCATGATGTTGTGCAACGTGCAACAGGCTAATACAATAGAAGTAACAGTCTCTGGATTCTGACTCGTGGTGGTGAGAAGACAACCAAATCTGTTGGCCATGATGCCAAAAGGCATTCTCCACCACCCTTCTGGCACAAGACAGTCTGTAGTTAAAGATCCTCTCCTTGTCAGGCAGTCCTCTGGCACTAAACGGCTTCATCAACCAGGTCCTCAGGGAAAAAGCATCATCCCCAATGAGAAAATATGGGATATCACGGTCATCACCAGGCAGTGACTCTGCATCAGGTATATCCAAGGTGCCATCAACAATGCCCGAGCACAAATCACAGTCATTGAATATCTGTGCATCAGAACTAGAGCCATTGGTGCCAACATCCACCCACAGAAACTTGTACTTGGCATCCACAAGAGCCAGAAGTATGACTGAATGAAAGCCCTTGTAGTTGTAATACAGGGAGCCACCATTCTTGGGACACCTGATTGCCACATGCTTGCCATCTATGGATGGAAATGAAATTAATCCAGATGATCCAATGGGTTTATATAGGAATCGGCGTTGTCCAGGAATTGGTCGTCAGTCTTCTCAGCACATTCTTCCTCCTCGTCACGGGCTCGTCACATATTCCCCAACCCACTACCATGTTCTTGGCTGACACCAAGAATATCTCAGAGGATTCGCAAGACTTCGCATTAATTCATAGGTGCCTGTACGAAATTTGTTACATGTTCCTTGATGCTCTTCAGACAAGTAAGATATTCTCAGCCAGGTAATGGGAATATCGCACCATGATCTTCACCAGGATAAAGATGATGGTAGCCCATGGTAGCCGGATCACAGTAATTCTTCTAATTTTTGAATTTTTATCACATGACCACACTTTCCTGCCCTCTCTGTGGCAAAGTACCACAATTTCTAATTCGCAGGTATTCTTTATATTCGTTGGTTAATTCATAGCCCCCTCGCCACTGTGTGGCCTGGCCTTTAGGCAGCGCACACACTGGATTCATCAACTTCTATGAACTGCTCTTCTGACCTATGGAAACAATGAAACTTGAAAGTTTCATCCAGCTGAAGCTTTCAAGTTTATAAGAATTGAAAATAGAAAATCGAATAAAATTGATGTTGCTTGTTCAGAGGTAAAATTTAGAATGAATATGTTGGATCTAAGTGTGAGAAGGATAGTGCAAGGGTCAAAAGTGACCAATGACAAATTACGTCATGACAAACTAGAATAATCTTACTAAAACATCAACACTCGGACTGATGCACTTGCCACTGAACTTGAGGACACCTGCTGTTTCCTCACCCCAATTTGAGACCTTAAGGTATTTGACTATTTGCAGTGCCTAGTTTTGAACTTTTGCGCTCTAAGTGGGACTCAGGCTAGTAATTTTAACGTATACTTTATATAAATCACAAACAAATCTCACATAATACTTCCAGTCTTAGGTGTAATCCCTGCCCTTGGCGGTTGAATTCAGCATTTTTTTCCACATGGTAAGCTATTGTAGTGCAATAAAATTGAAAATTTGAATTACTTAAATGCAGCTCTTGTAAGCTACAAGCTTACCATATGTTACTAAAGAGAGCCCCAGCCTTAATCCTCCCTGCTGCATTACGGCTGAGGAGGAATGGCCATAATTTCCAACTTGAAGAAGAAAGTACATATGTCACTAGGTCACCTCAGTGTAGAAGGCATATAGCCAATATTATGCTTGTTTTTCTTGAGTTGGCCAGGATGCTTGCGTCCATCTGATATAGTATTTAGTTCCACATGGTAAGTTTGTAACTTATAAAAAATATATTTAAGTGATTAAATTTTCAAATATATTGGTCTTCACATGAGCTAAACAAGGCCGAAAGGGATTTCGGTCTACTAGCATGAGCCCAAATGCCATCAGAGACACAAGTAGTGCACTGAAGTGGTGACCCATCCTAGTACTAATGCAGCCCATTGCCGCTTAACTTCAGTGAACAAAGAGATACTCATCACGCTGTGCAACAATTCCGAAAACAAAAAAGGTGATTCCTAGGAGTCTGAGCATCGCTAGAGCTCACACTTAAAAATCTTCTTTTAAATATGAATATGTTAGAATATCACAGTTACCTAATGTAACTGTATGTTTGTGAACAAGCTTTGAAATACCGCTCTGTTCAGTTTCAGTGCTCTAATTATAAAGACCGGAAGTGTGCAGACTACACAAAACAATGCAGTGCGCATATTTTTGTGTACAATTATCTGAGGCAATAACTGGACAATCGCCGATAATAGAGAGTAAAACGATACAGAGAAAATATAGTGCGACAAGTAGGTGTGTTTAGAAACATATTTACAATAATATTTATGGATTAATCAATGAAACCGGTCTTTATAATAGAAATAAAGTCCTCAGTTTTGTGATTTATAACCCCCGATAATTCACAAATTTCCGGAAATTTGTGAATTATCTGGGGTTATAAATCACAAAACTGAGGACTTTATTTCTACATTGGTGCTCCTATTAGGAATAAAGATAAATTATGTGGTCATTCTTTAGCTTAGCCCAAAATTGGTGAAACAACAGATAATTCTTGGTAGTGTATGAAGTTTACCGGAAAATTTTCCGCTGGACCTGCAACTCAAAAGTGTTTAAGGTCTGTAGCGAAGTTGCCAATCCATACTTCAATGTAGGTTAAATTAATATTGAGCTGCAAAAACTGACAGTGGCAAGTGCTAAATAATAAATGGTTTAATATTATTTTCCATAATGTGAAGTCTGAAATGGCTGTTTTTCTCTGAAGTCAAATCTTTTTACAGTCCATTCAAAATACATTACATTGTCAAAGATACATTGATAAATATGTTTACTATATGTTCACAATCCTTTCATATAACCATCTGTTCATGATCCATTCAACATTCGATCTTATCAGCTCATACAACATCTTAAATTGTGATATTTTGGTGAAAATCTATTAGTTTTCTACATGACAGAGACTGATAGACTAGGCTGACGTGTATTTCTCATGCAGATGTAGTTGACTTAATCATTTTATTTTAAAGGCAGTTTGCACTAAAGAAGGACTTATATTTTTTTAGAGTGTGGAAGTGGTAGTGATAACAATTGATTAACCTTACTGGAGTATGTTTGAGCAAACCCTGTTTTGTTAGGATATTTCTAAAGAAAATGATGCAAACATAAACAACAGCAGCAATAAAATATAGCACCATAATAAGAGTCAAAATGGCACCAGAGATACCCGTACCCCACAGCCTGGGGAATAGCTTTGGACAAAATGAGATGTAGAAGATGTGAAACTGTACAAAGATCAGGACACTTTCAAAACACTGTCAGATTTTGTAAGCTATGTAAAGGCGCAGGAGAAGTGGCATTTAAGGGAGAGAGAAAATGTATGTAAAAAACAGGACAACTCAATAGCAAGTTGACAGCATTAACTAGTAAACTAAAAGATGCAGCTGTAAAATTGGTTAATTTGAAGTATAGCTGTCAATGGAGAGCACAAGTAGGTACAAATACGTATATATAATCACTTGCAGCAATCCATGTATCTTTGTCATAGGAAAAATGTGTCAAATATCGCAATAGAAAACATTCTGTCGGACCCAAAGTCAAAGATTACATAAAACTCACACTATATGTTATGATTTTTGGTATATAGCTTGGACAAGATTTTAAATGTCAGGGTCACTACGGCAATGTCAAAGGTCAAATCCAGTCACACCATGATATTGCAGACATACGTCCCTAACCAATGCCCCTACTCGGTGTGAACTTTCAATACCTCACGGTTTAGGAGTTACTGCCTTGACAATATAATTTTTTGCAATCTTTTTGCACAGCCTGTCTGTATAATAAATAAAAAGGTTGAATTATAAGTATGACATTAAAAAGAAGAGTAATTGTGACATTATAAGAAGACAAATAAAGAATATATCTGCATGTGTGACAGTATACTACCAAATACAGATCCACCATCCTCCCCCTCCAAAAAAGGAGACCTCCAGCAATCGATGGAGTCTGTGAGAACACCCAGCTTGGATAAAATACTGTTAATTTAGCACAAAACAAGTATACGATGGACAATCAGTGAACTGGACTGCAGGGAAGACATAACTTAAGTTTAAATAGCCAGGAGGTTTGCACAGGCACGTACGACTGTGGTCAGGCATCAACAGGATCAAGAATGGACAATAATACTCAGGGTTTGTAATTTGTGTTGTAACATACATAAAATAAAAGCTGCAATCCATGCTTTGTTATGGTTTTTCTTATAATTAATAATCACAATTTTATTTCGCTACTATAGCTTACCATCTGGGACTGTCTCGGATGGCGACTAGGCCCTTGGCCAAGTCAAGAAAAAAGTCTCACAGACATGTGAGTTCCTCGTCAGAGGATTCTGCTCCACCACCTCTTCGCAAAAATCCCTCTCCAGGTGAAGAACCTGAGAGAGGAAGGGGACTCTAGGAACCCTCACCTAGCTATTATATAATCAGACAATATATGCCCTAAAAGAGAAAACTGAAGCAAAATGGCAACTTAGTCCTGACCCCATTTTGTTTTGGGAAGTAGATATGTCTGACTTGCCGTCTCAATACACTGAGGACATTAAAACGTTTAATCAGGGGATTTATATTCCTGATCCCAGTGATATACTAGTTCCCCCAGCCTCAGTCATGGGTCTTGACCTAGTTGCTCAGAAGCAGGAACGAGTAGCCCTGTGGGGAGAAGCTCCCCTACAGGTAGTCAAAGAAGTTGAGCAACAAGCTATATAAAATATCTGTACCCTCAATTTTTTAGCTGCATTCAAACAGGTTATCTCTGAATGCAACCTGATTATGATAAACTGCAGGGACAGCATTAAAGCTACTACAAAGAAGGATAAAAATCAAGTCCAAAGTGGGCCCGACCCAAAAACGGTCTGTAGAAATGCCTATGAAAAAATATGCAACTACCTGGCAATTCTGGATAAGAGGATTTATATCCAACAGAGGGCGTTAGCTTGTCAGAGTAAAGCCTTATCCCACATACTCCAGAGAGACCTATACATTAATGGGCAATACAGGTCTCATCAGAAGGGATGCCGAAATGACCCATCTCCAATCTGACTTGGGGGAAACCAGGTGTCAGGAACTTTGGGACTCTCCCTTCTCCCCCTGACCTTTATTCCATTCACAATTAGTGAAGGAGGGGGAAGAGTTTCTCCTTTAAAAAGACACTACTAAATAGTCTCAGGCCCTGGGTGTCAGACCCTACCAAAGCCTTTTCGTGGCCCCCACCATAACTAAAGAGGCCATTACAAGAATGCCCTTATGGTAGACATTCCTCGGTTAGAGTGCTCGCCTCAAACGTCTGAGGCCGCCGGTTCGAATCTTGCGCCTGGTGCTTCATGTTGGAAAGTTGGTAGTTACTTGCCGATGCCCGGTGGTTTACAGTGCAGAATCTTGACCAACTAGTATGCACTGGTTCCTCCACCCGTAAACTACCCGTCGCAATATGACCCTGGCTGTTGAACGCGACGTAAAACAACAAATAAATTTAAATCTAAATCTGGTAGACATTCCTCCCCAACCAGTAACCAATCCTCCACTAAGTAAGAGAGTTCAAGCAATAGAGGCAACAGGGGCCAATTTAGACCTCACCACAGGGGCAAAGGGTGTGGCAATCCCTGCAAACAATGACTCTCAACATTTAGCTGGTCCACCAGTGCGAGGTCGTCTCAATTCTTTCAGGAGAGAATGGCTAGAAAACTGCTCAAACAACATATTGAACCTTATCACAAATACTTATGCTCATCTCTTCATCAACAAACCAATTTTAGCCAGACAACCCCCGATCCTTTCAGGTTACAAAGATCATCAAAAGGATCTAGCCCTGGCCTCTTGTATCCAATCTCTCCTTACAAAGAAAAAGCAGAAATGTAACGTCTCTTGGGTTTTACAGTCGCCTGCTTCTAGTTCCAAAGCCTCATAGGCCAGTCATAGACCTAAGCAGGCTAAGCACCTTTTTGAAGGTAGAAAAATTCAAAATAGAAACATCAGAATCCATAAGGGCCTCTCTGACTCAATGAGAATGGGTCTCCCCAATGGACCTCTCAGATCTCCTCATTCCCATCCACCTAAGCTCATAAAAAATTCTTAAGGTTCACCCACCAAGCCCAATTCTACCAATTAAAATATCTGCCTTTCAGGCTAGCAACAGACCCCCCCCCCACCCCACGTCTTCACAATGATATTCAAAGAAGTGACGCTTATGGCCCCCTCCAGGCGAATCAAACTCCATCTGTACCTGGATGACTGACTCATCAGGGCGCCTTCTCAGAGGCAGGCACTTCTAAACACAAAAACCCTTGTGAACCTGACAGAGTCCCTGGGTTGGATCATCAATCAGGAAAAGTCAGAGATGACATTGAGTGTGTGTTCCTTTGTGGGTTATGAATACCACCTAGATTCAGTCCTTGTAAAACCCACTCAGATGGGTATAATTACATGATTTGATTCTGAAAATAAAGTCAAAGTATGTTTTGACTGTAATATGTGTGATATAACTAATTGGGTCATTAGCATCCACAGAAAAAATGGTCCTGCAGGGTCCCCTTCACATGAGACTTTTTCAGTGGCACCTCAAAGAGACCTGGAAATTTCCTGAGTCACTGGACAACCTCCTTCCATTATCGCAGACCATCTTAGTGCACCTGGATTGATGACAAAATCCCCTCAATGTCCTGAAAAAAGTTTAGACCTTCACCCCAAAGACCACAGCCTTCTGATCTTTACCAAAGCCTCAAACGTAGGTTGGGGCGCTCATTTAAAGAGCCTGTAGCACCAATTTTGACATATCCTTTTTGTTGTTTTTCTATAAAATACATCCCCACATAAATCCAGTTACACTAATAGCAGTTACAACAAGCCAATGTTTATGCCACTATTTCACTTTTATCACACAAATTTCTCTCCCTCTTGGAAGGAGAAAAACTCAAGGCCAAAAGTCCAAAGTTTATGTGTACTACGTAATAAGATGGCAAGAGATTTCCACTTGCACAAAACACACTGTAAGTGTACAGTTTTCTTATACTTATTTGCTGGTGTGTAAAATTTAATTATGTCTTCTTCTTCTGATGACACCTTTATACATTTATCATGCACAAATTCAGATGCAGGTATCAGTGATAATGAATCAGATTGTAGTGATAACAATAGTGACAAGGCAATAAACATTGTACCTTATAACTTTGAACCTTATCTGTCTGATGATGATGACAGAAATGTTGAAAGTGAAGAATTGGATAGAAATGACAGTGGTGGTGTTATTGTTAGTGATATTCAGAGATTACAAAACACTGAATGGTAAGCAAACCTTTTTCAAAAGTTAAAGAGTATTTTGACTTTATTAATAAATCATACAATTTTAAAAACAACATCATATATATATGTGGACTAATAATGTCATCCCTTATATGTTTGTAACATTACTTTCTTCACACTCAAAACCATTTCTTTCCTGAGTGTATAACACAATGATATTTACTTTTGGTATTATCAGGACTATTGTATAGAAATATTTAAAAAAAAATAAAATGAATTAAAGTTTTTTTACAACCTCCATCATATAAAGTTTGAGAACCGACCATTTATAATGTCTGGTAAAGGGTGACCAATTGAAGAAGGAAGCTACAAAATGACTTAAAGGTAGAAATTTCTTATTGTAGGTGTAAATGCTTCAACTGTGTCGCACTTCCTTTAGTAGAAGAATGTGTTTGTTGCTGTGAAATAGATCAAGTGTCAGATAAAAAGGGTGACTATCCATGCATCATTGGTCACCCAGGATTCACTACAGTTTGCCTTGATCCATGGGTATTACAAACTGCCTATTATGCATACAAACAGCAGTATGGTCAGAATAAAGATCAACCTCTCAATCAGAGACTTCGCTATATTGCTTATAGACAATTAGCAAGATGGTGTTGGGGATTCTTGGGCAAAGAAATAAGAGTGGCACTTCCATCTTGTGCTGTGAACAGAATAAGGGAAGAATTTCCTTCACCTGATTATGAAGGCTTTAAACCATATCCACAGTTACCAGATTTAAACTAGAAGACTAAAACACATTTGTACTGTATTTATGTGGAAATCTGTGGCTTCATAATACATGTGTGAATAACATTACCAGATTTGTATAACATTGACTTTTTATGTTGCTATGAATGTTCCTGGCTGTTTCACAACCTCAGCCATTTCAAAACGGTGTCAAAAAAGTTATTTTATCTGGGCATTTACTTGGTTTCAAAACAGCTTGTCCATTTCAAAACCTAACTGATCAAAGTAAATTAAGCAGGTACACTTCAGCTATGATCTTCAATTGTTTCCTGAACAGGCAGTTAGTGACTACAGCAGCTACAGTTAGATTCCTGCTGTTTTAATATATTGATTAGTTTGTGATTGGATTATGACCAGTCAATAACAGGAAATAAATGCAATTAACACACCTCATAAAAATAATCCATGCAGAAGGAATAGCTTCCTCTCTGTTTTCTCAAAAGTAGTTATTGCTTTGATGGTGATTAGTTATTCACTGTTAAGTAATCCTTTGATTACATTTCCCCTATTTGTAAGGAATCAAAGAAAAGTGCTTAATTATAACAAAGAAAAAAGCTGGGTAAGATTAAGACTGTTTTAACACTTCTTCAATTGCTTAGCATCAGATGTCAAAATTGCATTTAAAAGATCATTAAAAACTATAAATATTCATAACATTTGAGATTATCTAGTTTTAAAACCACATTGAAAACACACACTGCTTAAAATCAGTGAGAAGGTTTTGAAACGGCCATCAGATTCATTTGGCAATTTCAAAGCGGCAAATGGCCAAGGGTTTGAAAACGACAAGTAACATGAATACATAAGATATTATCACTTTTACTGTTTATGTGTAACACACATAGAAATATATCTTGGAACACTTAGAAGGGCTGTATGTATGGATGCATGTCCAAAGTTATGCAAATGAAAATCACTTTGCAAGTAACTTTACCAAAATTAAAATTCTTCATTTCTTGTGCTTGTATCTTGATGCATGCTCTTCGATAGCCTTTTCTTTGTCAGGATGCAGAGGCCACTTGTTTCCTTGCTTCAGATGGTTTTTGGCATTCGTTCTCCACTTGTGTCCAAAGATTGTCAACGTAATCAAATGTTTGATTCTTCAAAACTTTTCTAACAATATACCCTCCCTTTTTGTACTTGGGATATTTTATCTGAAATACTGGCTCACCACTGTGTGTATGCATTTGTTGTCTGCCTGCATTATTTTCATTATAATGGATTGCAGCTAATTTTACCCTACATTCCATACCAATTGGTGTGAAAGAAGCCATTTTGGGTGCAAATTGGTTTAGCAGACTGTGAAAGGCTTCAAGGTTCCATGTTTGTTCGTCTGAAAGTTTAGAAATGTCACTTAAAAGGGCCTTTTTTAGACAAATTTCTTCAATTTGAAATGAGGCCTTAGATCCTGACTTTATCCACTTTTTCCTTGCTTCTCTGCCTACTAGTTCTTCATGGGCACATTTTGAAAATAACTCATTGCTGTGATTATGCTTATTAATCACATGGTTAACAACAGATGACCATTTTGCAACAATTAACTCTCCATGCCCTGGTTCTGTTGAAACTGCAGACCAGTAGAGGTGATTAATAATACTTTGAATCCATGGTCGAATGTCTTCACAGTCCTTTAATTTGGCTGCAGACTCCAATTTTTTGCCAACCGATTTGGCCACATGCCAAATATCATAAACATAGAGTATTGCACTGTGGTTTTCTCTTATCCATTTAGCTATGGATCTGTGCCTATCTGTCACAATTTTGACAATGTTTAACCACTCTATCAGATGATTCAGAGATTTTTGAAGTCCAGCAAGTTCCATGTGATAACTTCCACCTACTTCAGTGCTTGTTATTAATTGAATGTCTAAAATACAGTTCCAGTTAAGCTCCATGCATGTATAAATGCCATATTTTGCACAGTGACCCATGCTATCTGCACGCCCATCTCCCCATATTGTAATACCATCTCCTCTTGCCCTTAAAAGGCCTATTAGATTTTGTTGTTGCTCATTCCATATTTTATTTATTGCTGGAAAAAGTAATTCTTTTTGATGGCGGAAAAAAGTGCTTTTTTCAATGCAAGCAAGTCTCATGTGATTAAAAAGTCTGATCACCTTGGAGAACATTGAGCCACTGAACAATATTGCAGCTGAAAGAAGTATATTTCCAGCTGGATAGTCTCTCACAAAAGGTTGGGTCTTCCATTCTGTTGTTTTACCACAACTTTCACAAAAGAGTTTAACAGTTAATAGGTTACCCAAATTTACAGGACTGCGAAGGGAAATTATATCATGGCTGCCACATGATGGACAATGGGTCCATGAAAGCAGGACCTGTAGTGCAGACCAAAAGACAATCAACTTTGGCTGATCGAAGATTCGTGAATTTTCTACACCGTGTTGTTCTTCAAAAGAAGGAATTTCTTCTCTGTCTACTTCATTTTCACTGTCTGGAGATGGCAAATACTCTGACAGTATTTCAACTTGTTCATCTACCGACTGACTAGATGAGCTTTCAAAACTTTCATCTGAGCTATGGATTATTCCATCACCAACCTGAACACATTGATCTATCAGAGTTCTTATACTTTCAGTCTGTGTTGCCTTTTTATGTCCACCTTTGATGACCACTTGAACTTTTTTATTTTTTTTCTCAATAAGTGTCTGAATAGATGATGTCACACAACCACTTTTTTCACTATTATCATAAACGAATGTATCCATATTTCCTGTGACACTATTATCTTCAGTATCACTTAATTCTGTCATCTGGGATATAGTATGGCTGCTCAAAGCATCTTGAATAGCCCTTTGTCTTTCCCTTTTGTCATAAGCTGTACGTCGTTTCTTAACTGCAACTTCTTCAGATGTTTTACCCCTGTTGAACAGAGTAGGAACTGCACTGGGTTTGAGCTTTCGGACTGTTGACACAGAAAATCCCATTTCCTTCATCATGACTGGCCGAATTTCATAACAGTCTGGAGTAAAATGATCACTACAAACATAAGCATATTGTGAAGCTGGACCATTCCATTCAGCCCGAGTCTTCTGGAATTGCTTCACCCATTCATCATATCTTTTCAATTCTGCTTCATCTTTCCCTTTGTTTGGGAAACAATGAAATGTCACATCTTTGTGCTTGTCTGACCGATTGGTACAATTAGCTGCCACACAAGTCTTTCCCATGATGGTAAGCAGTTAAGAATGCCGATATACACTTTATATACATGTAAATGTATATGTTCACATTTCAAGCATTTAAATACAGCTTTTGTTAACAATTATTTATATTTATACATTTTGTTTATAAGCAGTTATTAATGTCATTGAAAATATTTTCTTTGTAACTACTTCATGTACACTGTCACTATTTGTACAAGTATATATAAACAAAACCTACATTTGTTTCTGTGTGGTTTAATTTCCAAATTATAAATGGTATAACAAACACATTTTTGAATATCTGTTGGGAATTTACTAAAGTGAAATAGTTTTCCATGTAAATTTTCCATTTAAACAATTTGTATGCAAAATGCAGAAGAAAAATGTAATAGTACAGCTCATGACACTTATAACCAGGATATAAATGGCCCTGAGAAAGCAATCCATTGAGTGACGTCACTGCTTTCTGTTAACATGGATGTTTATGTTTGGAAGCAGTAGGGAGACAGCTGCACAAAGAGGGAAATATCTCCCTTATAACATGGCAGTTTTCAAAATAGTGTATATAGGTGTTTTATGTATGTGCTTTTTAAACTGCTTGTGTTAAGTTGTGTTGTTGGTGCTACAGGCTCTTTAAATCAAAGTTTTGCAAAAGGCCTGTAGTCGGATGGGGATAAAAGGCTACACATAAATGTATCAGAGCTAAAGATAGATATTCTGGCCTTGAAACATTTCAGAATACAGTGTCAAAATCAGACAGTGTTGATTGTCACAGACAACTCAACAGTGGTAGTCTATATAAACAAACAGGGAGGAACCCACTCCGTGGAAATGTGTGCCCTCCTCTGATCAATCATGACCAATGTTTCACATGCTTAAAATATACATTTGTAATGGTATATATAATGTTTTACACTCTGTGTAAGACCAGTAAATTTATAAGATTGTTTATTTTATTACGCACTACCGCAATGATAATATCTTATTGCAATTTGTATTTGAAATATTTAACCAAGGTTTCACATGCTTAAAATATACAATTGTAATGGTATATGTAATGTTTTACACTCTGGTTAAGATTAATAAATTTATAGGATTGTTTGAGTCCTCACATTTAAACCATGTACAATATATCCCATAAGCAATAAGTGCTATGACATTGTTTCTTGCAGTGTTTATGTATTGTTTATATAAGTTGAATTTTAGAGCAGAATTAATGTTTTCCCGATGATTTTTACGGTTACAATGGCTCCAGACGTTGCAACTTTCACAAAGGGTCTAAACAAAGGTCTTCTCGTTCATCAGAAGTTAACATCGAAAAGAATTGCGTAAAATCACACAGTATATGGCGTTATTCCAACAGAATGCACAAAGCAGGCCTTGACTGTGATGAGTGTTAATATACTATACAACTGCTATAGAACTGTAGACTGGGCAAAGTCATGCTGCACATTGCAGGCCAGTATTCCATGTTGGCACTGCACAGTATGTGAAATTCGCCACCCTGGTCACCCCATGAAAGTAAACAACAACACGCAAAGTTTTGAACGGAATTAAACACATGACACAGGAGAGTTACAATAATAACGCAAGTCATTAGAATTCCTCTACATTTAAAAATGTAATAAGAGAGATTCCCAAGTTTGCCAATTTTACATGATTTGATGAAGTTTACAGTTTTTTACTCCGGCGCAATTTTGTACTCAATGTATTTTTTATAGAGAGCCTTGGATTGTATATTGTTAAGAGAACCAGTTCTATGCCTACTGAAGCTGTATACTGGCTAACGGAGACACGGGGATTTTGACCTCTTACGTTTTATTTGGTCAAGAAATTTAAATAACCAGAAAATAATAAGTAACAAAATAATTTAAATTAATCGTATGATACCCAACTAAATGTATTGAGTTTACGCACTGACAGTAAGGTTGTATTTTCATGCATTTCTCCCACGTCTGTTTGGCTTCCTCAGACGTTACCAACTGTATTGGGAATATAGGATTCACGTTTGCGACTTAGAATGCGTTCACAAAAAAGGTAATGTTTACATGACTACGGATCGTATATAAATAATCACGAATGTATCCTATTTTTTTTTCTTGACTTTTCAAATAGAAATATTGGTAACCAACACACGTACGTCTATTTACCAAAAATTAGCTTCTTTTTGTTTCAATTTAAGTTATCGATGTTGGTCTCTAAGGCCAATAGTTTGCCTTTGGCAGAACTTTATAAAGCGCGGGGATGTGTTGTAATCATTTACGCCTCAGCCTGTGTTGTGTGCTATCTCCTAGTTTATCTAATATTGCTCTATAGTAAAAGTCATTGGTTTCAATAGTTCATGGTTTGCAGGATGTTTGTGTATGTTTCTAATTATATGTGTTAAATTTAAGTTCATTCTACAACTAGAAATTTCTCAAAATAGAATAAAATTTAGAATTATTTATTTATTACTTTTATTTCCGAAATATTAATTTATTCCGAAAATTAATAATCAGGAATGACAGTGGAGAGATTAATGATGCTTTAAAACACTGTGATCAAGGATTTTAGAACTGTAGCACTTAATCTAAAACCCTTAAAAGAAATTGGGAATATTGCCACATCAGAAATTTATATATTCTACAGTAATTAAACCTTCATAGTATTGACAAAAAACCGCACCAATACTGAAAATGTCAAATAACCAGAAAACATCTAATAATCCCATTGGAATGGTAGATGACAACAATTCTGTGGTTGAAGAACAAGTTGGCATATCAAGTCTGGATAAGATGGAATATAGTCGTAAGATAACATGGAAGAATATCATAATGATGAGCTTCATCTTCATGCTCACCTATACCTCATATACAGGCCTGTTTGCATTACAATCTAGTCTGCATCCGCAAGCTGGCATTGGAGTCATTTGTACAAGTATCCGCTATATTGTTCTGGTCATATCCAGCATGTTTTTGCCAGAGATCTTGATAAACACCATTGGACATAAATGGACAGTAACAGTTTCCCTTATTAGCTTTGTACTGTGGATGGCAGCCAATGGATACAGTGTTTGGGCTACTATGGTTCCAGCTTCTGTACTCAATGGCCTCTTTGTGGGACCACTGTGGGCTGCACAGGGATCCTACTTCACTGAATTAGCCAAAGAATATGCTGAACACACACAGCAGAAACACGAAGGTGTTACATCATTGTTCTTTGGTGTGTTTTGTGCATTTTACTTAGGTTCAAGTGTCTTTGGGAGTATCATATCCACTACACTGCTTCAGATAACACCTTCTGCCAACATGACAAAGGCTGTAAACAATAAAGACATCCAGCAGCACTGTGGATTGAATGTCTGTCCTTGGAATGAACACAATGACACTCATGTTGATGTTCAACCAGCAAGGCAGGTTGTGTGGACCCTGGTCGGTGTATACATTGTAATATCTATTCTTGCCATCATACTCTCTATAGTTGCTGTAGATAACCTTCCTAAACATATGACCAACAAGAGAAAACAAAAGACATTAATAGAAAAACTTCGTAGTCTCCTGTTATCTGCTCTGCAGCTTCTAAAAAGTAAAGAGCTATGGCTTCTTGTACCCATTACTATGTACACTGGAATAGAAGAAACTAACTTTTTTGCTGAATATAACCTCTCTTGGGTGACATGTGGTCTTGGAATCTGGATGATTGGTTATGTCAATGTGCCGTTTGGTCTGTCCAGTGCACTGATGTCATATATAAGTGGTTATGCTGCAAAAACCATTGGTAGAGTTCCCATCATGTGTATTGCCCTTATCTTGGATGTATCAATTCAGCTAACACTGGCATTTTGGAAACCTGTCCCCGCTGAAAGTGAATCAACCTGGGTTTACTACATCATCGCCTTAGTCTGGGGAACCTATCATGGTGTCTGGCTGACTGTAACTACTGCCCTGTATGGAATAGCTTTCCCTTTTGACACAGGCGCTGCTTACTCTAACTACATGACATTTCAATGTCTGGGCTATGCAGCTGCCTTTGGTTACAGTTTCTTCTTGTGCTCTGACACAAAACTTTACATTATGTCTGCATCTCTGTTTATCTCTATTGTGTGCTATTTTATTCTAGAATTAGTACTTAAACAAAAGAAAGTGATCGACTGAAATAATTTCACAAGGCAATAGAGTAGAGTATACTACACATATTTTGTCAGATTTGTTCCATACTGTGTTATTGAGTATAGTTAAGCAGACTGTTAATGTACATGCATATGTTTAATTAATTCATATCATTGTTTCAGTTTTATCTTCAACTTCTACAACAAGTCAGCTTTAATCTTTTTGTTATATCCCTGTTCCAATGTCACAAATGTGCAGTTGGGAGCAAACCATGGAGGTTACAGGATCCATTTTTTTTGTAATGATCGGGAAAGAAATCACATTGATTAATTCTTCCAAATATTCAAGTGGTCCAGCCTGATCTTGTTGAGTTATAAGATCCGTGTGACTTATCTTTTTTCCTTGCATGACTTTTTATATATTTCATTGGTTGCATGACTCATGTTAGCACTTTCATCACGATAAGACAAATCAACCTTGAAAATGAGGTGAGTGGACAGTCACTCGGACCTTGGAGAGATCAGAGGCAGATACAGGATTTCCCGAAAGGGGGGACGTGGGTTGTCGCGGGTATGGATATTTCATACTTGGACATTTCATAGTGGGACAAATCATGTGGTGCATGGACAAAACCCCAGCAGACACAATGCCTGTAGGGGAGGACAAAATGCTGGCCATTTTATGGGACAGGAAGGACAAAATGCCAATCTTATCAAAACACTTAATATGTACGGAACAAATCATGCGGTGCATGGACAAAACCCCAGCAGACAAAATGCCGGTGGACAAAACGCCAATCAAAATTGCAGGGGAAGACAAAATGCTGGCCATTTTATGGCACAGGAAGGAAAAATGTCAATCTTGTCAAAACACTTAATGTGTTGTACTTATGGTCAAGAACTGAAAATGCCTCTAGCAGAAAAAAGTCTGTAAAAAACCGGCAGTAGAAAGTACCTCCATAAAAAGCCTATAACTAAATGCGGCATAACACAATTACACAAGCACTGCCAAGTAGCATACGCCATGTAGCATATTATTTTGGTATTTTTCCAACACCCCCAGAGTTTTTCTATTAGGCTTACTTGTTGATACACTAGTTTTCTACTGTGAATTTTTCTGCAGGTTTTTTTTACTGAGGTTTTTTCTATACTCAATTGTCATACACATACAGCAGTTTACTGTCATGAACATAATAACATGAAATCATAAAGTAAATTTCAAAAAGGCTTTCCATAATGAACAATTGTATATATAACTGTAAAAAAAGCTCGGAGAGAACATACTTTAATCTAAATTCGTATCCCACAATGTTTCTTGTTTTCAACTTTTTCATGTTAAAATAACTGAATCTTTCATCATATTCCTTTAAAAACACATAAATCAATTGATTAAATTTGATGAAACTTTTTCAGAATTTAACTTTTTTTTCAATTTAATCTTATAGCTACTGTGGCAAATTCTAATTGAAACATAGAAATGAAGTAATAAATTATTAATTGGGGTGAGTGATTACAGTTTTGCAAATTGTATATCTCATGTTTAAACACACACTGATAAACAAAACAGGTAAAAACAAAATAATCCATAAAAGATGTAATCCCCAGTTTGTTTAAGGATGAGACCTAACTCAGTACACACACAAAAGAGCCTAATCCCTTTTGATATTGGGACAGTTTGACTGTGACAATTCCCACATTCGACTGGTCGTTTCAGTACTTACTATACTGCTAGAAGTTACTGGAAAATACTTTTTACCCCACAGCCTTTAAGGGCTGTCGGGGTATTGTTTTCACCCATGGTGTCCGGATGGGCGGACGGACGGCAGGAAAAAGTTTGTCCGGGCTGTATCTAGAAACTGTAAGGTGTAGGAAGTTGATACTTGGTAGGGACATTGGTTAGGGGGTGTAGGTGTGCAACGTCATGGTGTAACCTTGATTTGATCTTTGACCTTGCCGCAGTGACCTTGACCTATAAAATCTTGTCCGGGCTATATCTCAGAAACTGTAAGGTGTAGGAAGTTGATACTTGGTACGGACATTGGTTAGGGGTTGTAGGTGTGCACCGTCATGGTGTGACCTTGATTTGACCTTTGACCTTACCGTAGTGACCTTGACCTATAAAATCTTGTTTGGGCTATATCTCAGAAAGCATAAGGTGTAGGAAGTTGATACTTGGTAAGGACATTGGTAGGGGTTGTGGGTGTGCAACATCATGGTGTGACCTTGATTTGACCCTTGACCTTGTTGTGGTGACCTTGATCTTGAAATTTTGTCCAGACAATATCTCTGAAACTGTAAAGTGTAGGAAGTTGATAGTTGGTAGGGGCATTGGTTAGGGGTTGTAGGTGTGCATCATAATTTTTAGTTTACTGATTAATGCTGTCATCTTGCTATTGAATTGTCTTGTTTTAATACTTTATTTTTACATACATTTTCCTTCTCTTAGATGTTATTTTCTCTACTTAAACATCATTTTGACCTTAATATAACTGACACTGCTCTGAAAGTATCCCAATCTTTGTACTGTTTCACTACTTCTATATCTCATGGTGTTGAAAACTATTTCCCCAGGCTGTGGGGTACGGGCATCTCTGATGCTATTTTTTCTACTTGCGTGGTAGCTTCCTGGTAAACAAGTAAGTACTGGTTGTGCTATGTGGGCGGAGCTTATTTTACTTGCCACAAATTTCCCCCTTTGAATGACCCTATTAATAAGTGTCACTTTATAAACAGATATATTATCCTAATAGAGGCAGATCTAGGGGAGGGGATTGTTGGGGGCGTTGACAGGGACAAAGAGCCCCATGACAAAGGTTTCAGACTCTGAAAGGGGGGCGTGCGCCCCCACGCCCCCTAGATCTGCCTCTGGAGATGAATGGAAGAGATTACTCGTATTATTACCAAGATGTGAACAGATTGGTAGTTCTGACATGCAACAACTGACTTTTTTAAATAGGCTCTATACTTTGTACAATACAGGCAACATCAAAGAAGAACTTCATTTTTATTTGCGAAATTGTAAAATTTATGATTTTGAGCGTCAGGGCTTTCTTAGAGCTTTTTTTGTTAAAAATCACATGATCACTTCAGGTTTGTCTTCAGAAGAATTATTATATCCCCAGACGAAAGTCGGGGATATATTGGATTCAGGTCCGTCGCGCCGCCGCCGCCGCCGCCGCCGCCGCCGCCGTAGAAATTTCCTTGTGGACGCGATAACTCAAAAACAAATTAATATTTTTTTTTCAAACTTGGTACACATGTTAAGGGTGTCCAAAGGAAGATCCCTATTTTAAGGTGACCTTAAACTCCCAATAAAAGAGAACTTATGGCCACCTTAAGGTCAGAAATTGCACTTTTGGCCACTAAGAGCCCTCTAGGTCACAAACTATGATGCTCAGCTGGCTGAAATTTCACCTGAGAACACATTAATATGTTCTTAGTACATGTGCCGAAAATCACGACTTTAAGTTGAGGAGAAAATTGTGTTTGAGGCCCATAAAGACCCCCACTTAGGGATTTTTTGCTATATTTTTCACATATTTTGCCCTATAATTTGGAAGTGGTAACTCTGATGAGTCTCAAACTGCACTAGGTATAACTTTGATATGTAATCCTTGTCTGTAGAAAATTTTAGGGCTGTAGGTTTACCCAAAGGGGTCGACTTAAGGTCTCAAAAGTGCCCACAGAGACCCAATTTATGCACTTTTTGCCACTTTCGAGCACTGTAGCTTTCAAACTATGTCTCTCATCTAAGTTAAATATCATCTGAGAATATATCTATGTGTTTTCTTATATCTGCCCCAAAATTTAGGCCTTTAATAGACATTTAACCTGTGTGTGAGGACCATAAACACCCACCCGAGTGACCCTTATAAGACATTTTTCACATATTTTTCCCTGTAACTTGGAAATGGTAAGTCTGAGAAGTTTCAAACTGTATTAGATATACATTCTATGTGTAACCTTTGAATGTGAAAGATTTTTAGTCTGAAGCTTTGATTTGAAGGTCACATTGAGGTCTCTAAAAGGCCCACAGAGACCCGATATTTTGCCTTTTTGCCACTTTTAAGCCCTGTGACTGTTAAACTATGTTACTGATAGAGCTGAAATCTCACCTGGGAATATATCATTATGTCATTTTTACATGTGCCAGAAATAAAGGCTTTAAGTAGACATTTAACCTGTGTGTGAGGACCATAACACCCACCCGAGTGACCCTTTTTAGACATTTTTCACATATTTTTCCCTGTAACTTGGAAATGGTAAGTCTTGAGAAGTTTCAAACTGTATTAGATATACATTCTATGTGTAACCTTTGATTGTGAAAGATTTTAAATCTGAAGCTTTGATTTAAAGTTCACATTGAGGTCTCTAAAAGGCCCACAGAGACCCAATATTTGGACTTTTTGCCACTTTTAAGCCCTGTGACTGTTAAACTATGTGACTGATAGAGCTGAAATCTCATCTGGGAATATATTATTATGTTCTTTTTACATGTGCTGAACATCAAGGCCTTTAGTAGATATTTAACCTGTGTATGACGACCATAGATACTCACCCGAGTGACCCTTTTTAGACATTTTTTACATATTTTGCCTTGTAACTTGGAATGGTAAGTCTGAGAAGTTTCAAACTATATTAGATATACATTCTATGTATAATCTCTGATTGTGAAAGATTTTAAGTCTGAAGCTTCAATTTGAAGGTCACATTGAGGTCTCTAAAAGGCCCACAGAGACCCAATATTTGGACTTTTTGCCATTTTTCAGCCCTGTGACTGTTAAACTATGTGACTGACAGGGCTGAAATCTCAACTAGGAATACATTATTAAGCGTCTTCTTTTTCCATGTACCGAACATCAAGGCCTGTAGTAGACATTGAACCTGTGTATGACGACCATAGACACTCATCCAAGTGACCTTTTTTGACATTTTCTACTGTATTTTGCCCTGTAATTTGGAAATGCTTAGTGTGACAAGTCTTAAACTGTATTATATCTAATTTTTGTTTGTTATGTATGTCCCCCAAAAAGTTTCAGATCTGTAGTTTAATTGCTAAGGTCTCTTTAACAATTGTAAAATGCCCACAGAAACCCAATTTATGGACATTATGCCACTTTAAAGCCCTGTAACTGTCAAACTATGTGGGTCATAAAGCTGAAATCTTTGAATTTTTAAAAGGAAGTGCCTGTCTCTTTAAATTTTGAATGTTAATGATGTTATGGCTATCTTAGTCTTTTAAGAACTTATTTTTGTGTGTTGTACCTCTGCTTGCTGAGTTTTTAACTCTTTAAAATGAAACTGGTTAAACATATTCAAGTAGGCAAAATGGACACTGTTATTTTCTGGTGAGCTTTAAGTCCCAATATTAATAAAAGTATATCCTTATGTAGTAAAACTAGGGGATTTTTAACCCTCAACTAGCCCAGTTTTATTCAACTTGCCTCAGTTAATTTTGACACAGCTCCTACAGTTATGAACTCATTTCAGTTGATAATCACATACTTAAAATTCTCAATTCTTTTTGTATTTGATTACCCCTTTGATATATATCAGATTGTTTGTTTACCATTTATGCTGTAGTCCCAACCCACATCCCCCACCCACCTCTGGGACCTCCAGCTATATTGAGTGACACTAAATAAACAAAGGTATTTAGTGATATCAAATGAGAAACAAAGAACTCAATGGGGTTGCAGATCTTGTGTAATAGTGAGAGAGGTGTGGAGAAGGGGAGAGGGGTGGGGTAGGAGGTGGTGGGCTTCATCATATAACACAAAGGGGAGTCAGAACTGAGATTGTGTCACATATTTAGGTTGCATATATATGGACCACATATATAGGAATAGAGGAAATGAATAACTGAAAACAATTTACAAATTCTATAAATAATATAATAAAATAATAATATAAATAATTTTTTTTTAAATAATATTTTATTTGTGAACAAATATAGAAACAGATATGCGCTTTTGGGATTATGAATTTTAGAATGGACATTCAATCATCAATCATTTAAATACTTTGAAATTAGGTTAAGAGTTATCATTGCAGGAAGATTGAAAAGTATGATGTTGAGTTAAAAATAATATTTTATTTGTCAACAAATATAGAAACAGATATGCTCTTTTGGGATTATTATTTTAGAATGGACATTCAATCATCAATCATTTATTAATAAATACTTTGAAAATAGGTTTAGAGTTATCATTGCAGGAAGATTGAAAATATAATTTGAGTTATGTATTCGGCGTCTGGGGATACACCATCTTCTTGGGAAGATACAAACAGAGTAGATTGATGTGCTGAAGTTCATATAATAATGGGTAATTATGTTTTAAAAAATTCCCGATCAAAACCTGTGGCGTGAGTGATGACCTGTCTGGGGATATGTTGGCGCCGAGTTGGCCCAATCTAGTTTATTTGTATAGGTCAAAGTTGATGTTTTATATCCCGTTCAACAGCCAGGGTCATGTTGAGACAGGTTCTCATCATAATGTTCATAAAGCCAACTCTATATTACATAGAGTTAAAGTTACTTTTTTTTCAGCGCAAGCTCTAGTGAGGCTCACGCTTCTAGAGATCATTTTTTGTCTCCAGACTTTCATTAATTGTGGCATAGCATGATGAACACCTGTCTCTTCACTGAAGTAAAGCAGCAATGGGATGCATTAGTACCTGGATTGGTGACCGCTTCAGTGTACTTCTCGTGTCTCTGATGGCTTTATGGCTCGGGCTAGTTGACTGAAACCTCTTTCGGCCTTGTTTAGTCTTGATGTCCATTTATTAGAGCAGGCTTACTAGGCACTTGCTACATTATCAAATCCCGAGGTTCCCAGCACCTTCCGTAACCTTAAGCCAGAATACCTGCCAATCCACCCTCAGAAACCTCTGTGGACAGCTCAGTCTTCTCCTTCATAAGAACACTTCCCAATACGTCAGCAGCTGTGAAACACCTGCAAACCCCTGCACACCTCTCAGCTCCTGCTGCCAGAGACTAGCACTGGAAACTCCAGCACCGATGACCATCATTATTAGCAAGCAGCCAGCCACACTCAGCTGACAATGTTTAAGGTCCTTTTAAGTCAGGTCTTGGGGGGAAGGTATCATATACTTGATCTCAGTCAGATACTTGATCACAGTGATCATATAGGTATTTGTAATATTTGTAGAGTGATCATATCCGCGATTGCTGGGTTTGGGGTCCAAAATTTCAAAGTCTTTTGTAAAGCTATCTTATTGTTCATAAACCTTAATTTTCACTCGAGAGCACTTGGATACCTATCACATTCTTTTCATTTACCGAAAATTCCCCCTCCCCCCTCTGATTTTTCCCAGGATTGGGAGCTACAAGCCTGATTCATGACTTTTTTCCAATCGGGAGGTTAGGTATATGATTTGAGTGGCATTATGGAATAGCCCTTTCATTTCACCGTGTCATTTTTATTTTATTTTTTATGAGTTAAGTGCTTTCTACTTGTTTGTCAATATTTATTATCAGGGTTATGTTTAATACATTTTTAATTTTTCAATACAAAGCACCGAGTAAAGTGAAACATTTTCCACATTTGTAATAAACACTAACACTGATTACTGTGTCTCATATGCAAGCATAGGATCTTGCTTTTTATACAGTGCAAGCAGATAATAACAAAGATACCACAGCCTTTAAAAGATAAAAACCCTTATGAATACAATAAATAGTGATCTTACCTTTGGATCTGACCTCTGGCTTTACTTGGATAGACCTGGGAATACTTTCACAAGCAGCTTTTATCTCCACACTATTGCAGTTACTTATTGAATGTGGCTCTTCACTGTCTTGATCCTCATGGTCTATCTCAATATCCTTACTATTTTCTGCATTCTCATGAGTTTTAGCTCCAGCTGAATGACTAGAAAGTGCTTCCTCTAATGTTTAAAAAACCAAAAAAAAAAAAAAAAAAAATGGAGTTACTAAGAAGTCTGTATTTTTTGGTCCTAAATACTAAAGATATGTATAAAGCATGATACCCATATCAGGGGTATTAATTAATTTATTTATTAAAAATAAGAACATCTGACTTGCTATGTTTTACAACAGTAGAAGAATATATACATTCACAGAGGAATATTGTATGATAATTACTGAAAAAAAACCCTTATTATTCCCCAGTTTAATAGAATTGATGAAACAATTGATTGTATTTACCTCTTTTTTCCTCCTCTTCATGAAGGCACCTCTACTTTTTTCTAGTTTATTTTCTTTTGAGTCTGGGAATGTAAACTTTGGTAATGCATCCAATTTCAATTTTGATAAAGCATTTGGGTATCCATGTTTAGCCATCCATTCCGGGTTAACTTTATATTGGTCAGTGGTGAAGTGATCTGAACAAAGCTTGTGTGAAGGTTTCCATGTATAATTCTTTCTTTTCATCAAAGTTATCCAACTGTTTCTCATAGACTTATCTTTGGGAAAACTAAAAAACCTTATCCTTTGCCCAGGCTTTCTTCTGTCACTTTTATTGTGACAGCCAAAAGCACCAAAGTGTACCATATTGAATGGGGGAACCTATTGAATGTTTTATTTACAAAAAGATGTGTGTACCCCACTTTGTATGCAGACACTGAGATAAGCTGAAACCATGCTGGGGCAATCATGACGTCAGTGCACTGGCTCACTGATAAGAATGCCAAGTGAGGAGTGTGTACTGCTGCCTTGACAGGCATGTTATAAAAGTCATTTTATAAAGTGTTTGTTGTGTTTTGGGAATCCTAACTACAGGCAATGTACATAAATGCATTAGCAAAGGGAATGCAAGAAAAAACAGTTAGCATGGATGTTAGTTACCCTTTAAAGAACATAATAGGTTAACATGCAATGGAATGGTTGTTATAATTGTATGTAATGTTAAGCTGTTGTTGTTACATGTTGTGCATCTGTTACAAATGCCTTCTTTTTATGAATAAAAATTTAAAAAGCAAAAGTGACAAAACTTCAATTCATATTCAAGAAAGAGCCTGATCACACAAATATATCTGAAGGTAAAAAAAATAGAAGAATGATGTTATATTTTCTTCTGACGTTGTCAATAGCACCGAAGCTCTAAGAGAGGATATCTCCAAAACTCAAGATATGTCAATAATATCCGCA
This sequence comes from Sabellastarte sp. h YS-2021, assembly GCA_964017235.1. NCBI lineage: Eukaryota > Metazoa > Annelida > Polychaeta > Sabellida > Sabellidae > Sabellastarte > Sabellastarte sp. h YS-2021. The sequence continues at coordinate 30,933,055 of OZ024937.1, read as the reverse complement.
GGACAGTTTGGAAAAATGTGATAGTAATGAGTCTGGTGTTTGTGCTTAACTATATCTCATATGAGGGACTCCCTGCATTACAATCCAGCCCTCTGTTCAGCAGGGAATGGGTGTCATCTGCACTAGTATCTGTATTGTCGCCTTGGTCATCTTAAGCTTGTTTCTACCAGAGCTTTTAATATGTCAGATTTGGCATTAATAGTCAATCCTTCTTTGGATTTATATTTTGGATGGCAACAAATGGCTCTGGCATTTAGGCAACCATGTCCCCGCATCAATTATCAATTGGGTATTGTTGGACCTTTAACAGTTGCTCAGTGGTCATATTTTACTGGATGGGCAAAAGAGTACATACCAAACAGACCCATGAAGGAGTGACGTCACTGTTCTTTGATGTTTTCTATACCTTCTTCTTAGGTGCTGCAGTGTTTGGAAACACTACATAAACAGAAACACTCAAAAGTTCACCACCTGAAAATTAATATACCAAGACATATAGCAAGGGAAGACAATCAAAAACCATTTATAGAAGCTCATGTCCTCTGCAGCTAGGGAAGTGGCCAGAAAAGAGCTGTGGCTATTGGTACCAATCACCTTTTATACTGGAATAGAAGAAACTTACTTCTTTACAGAATACAATGTTTCTTGGGTCAACTGCTCTCTAGGAATCTAGACGATTGGCTGTATCAATGTACCTTTTGGTTTAACCAGTGCAATTTTGTCCTATTTCAGTGATTCCTTATCCGAAATTTTGGAAAGAATACCAATAATGCGTATAGCTCTGGCATTGGATTTATCCATCCAGCTGACACTATCAAAGTGGACCCCTGTTTCCAGTGAACACAGGACAGGTCTTGGTTTTCTCTGTACCATCATTGACATGTGGAACTTATTATGGTATATGACTGACTGGTGCACTATATGGAACTATTTTGCCGAATGATACTGAAGCAGCATATTCTAATTACATCGTGTTTCAGCACTTGGGTTGTGCAAGTGTATTTGGATACAGCTCATTTCTTTGTACGGATGTGAAGCTGTACATTATGTTTGGAACTTTGATAGTCACTTATTTCTGCCTTGAATTACAACAAAGGATAGATCCTGGGAGTTCATTTAGTGTCACAGAGAAAGAAGGAAGTTCACAGAGGGAAATCGATTCTCTTCCTATGAAAAAAAAACTGACAGATATACGTCATTTTCTTTGTAAAATGTAATTACTTAAAACACTTATTGAAATACTTTCGGGCTTTTGTTAATGGATAATATTTTGTAAAACTAAGTGTGTGACGCATGCAATATTCGCAAGGATGAAATATTACATAACATGGGTGATTATGATGCAAAGTCTTCATTTTACCAACAGTTGTACACTGTATTAATCTAACAATGTACAAAGAGTGTCCTGAATTACATTAGTAGCCTGACTGTGTAATTAATGCGGAACTCTTCATTGGATACAAGGACTACATACATATGTATTCAAATCAGATAAATTAGGCTACTTCTTGTCTGCACAACTTTTTGTCAATGCTACAATGATGGTGTCTTTGTTAGACATTATACTGAACAATAGACATTTAGGCATTGTGCAATTGTGTTAGCCTTTTGACTAGAACTTGTGACTGAGGCTTCAAGTGTACCTACTTTCGGTGTTTGAGCTTAAAGATGGGATACATCGAATCTTAACACTTGTGCACAGTGCAACTTTAATAAATTTGCGCGCAAAACTTTAATTGATGTGTTGAAACACTTTTAGTAATAGTACATTTTATTATCCAGCACGACCTGTATTTTCCTAAATAGGGAAGACATGATACTGAAAATTATGCAAGATAACTTCTATACACAATAGATACAAAGTCCTATTGTTGTGTATCTAATTGCCTTTCCCTGGACTGTAATTTATTTTAACTATTGCTTGTCTAGTTTAGTAATAGTGTAACTGTTCAAATTCTTAGGATTATTTTTCTCCTCTCTGTATGATAAACTTTGTATGTGGTCATTTGTGGTCTGTAATTTATAAATTTGTGCAGTGGCTTATAATGGGGCTGTTCAGTTTCAGTGATATATCAATTGCTCCTGATTTTGAAAATCCATGATTTAGGGTATAGTTTATGATAGGTTTAAGATGGGTTTAGGATGTGATCCCGATGATTTTTTCCCGAGAGCTTCCCGACTGGGGAATTGCCATTGCCTCAAAGATTCCAATAGGTTTGCAATAGTTTCCCCATCCATCCGATCGGTTTACAAGTTGCTTAAGATTAAACAGGATCTCTGAATGATGGTGTTAATATCATTCCGATTGAAAAGATTTATCTCCTGATCCCAGTATATTGGGGATCGGGAGCAAGATTTATGACGTATCGCAGAAATGGAACTGTCTGTAATCATTGTAGAGTTTTTTATTCAATTTTGCATGCTCATCAATGCTCCTGACTTTTCAGATCTCGGCATGTAGGAACTGTTGTTCAAATTATTTTCCCATAAACAAATGAGCTGGGCTGTATCCAGTAGAACTTGTGGGTATGTGTATCTCTGGTTGACAAAATCATTGCCATTTCCTAGCAATTGCTGTCCATTTATCATCACAGATGGGTCAGTTGGTAGATATACTACCAACATAACAGGCAACATTTTATTCCAGCTGCATGTCAGACTCACCGTCAACCAGAATCCTGGATAATGTGTCTGAAATAACCAGAGTTTTCCCAGGATGATATCCAGTGTTGACATTGAGCTTTAGCATTTATCATTAGCAGGCACTGACTCTAACTGGTACATCATCTAAGGATTGCATGTTGATCAGAGGGACCAATGACTTGTGGTCTGTGTGCAAGGTAAATGAATCCAGCCTGATTAGGAACCTTAAGAATTTTTCACAGGACGACACAGCAGCCAAACATTCCTTTTCACTTTTTGGGCGTATGCCTGTTCAGCTAATGTTAGTTTCTTTAAACAAACTACTGTAACTTTGTTGTCTTGTAAAGCAACACCACCCATTCCATAACTACAAGCAACTGCACTAAGAATAGTCAATTTTGTTTGGTTAAGAAGAACAATAAGGGTGTTTTTGTAATTAGTTCTTTCTCCTTATTGATTGAAAGCTTCATTCGGCTGGCTTTCCCACACCAAAGCAAAATCTGATTTGAGCATGTCAGTAAGAGGCTTTGCAACATTTGCTTAGTCAAGAAGATAAGGTCCTAGTTGATCATTCCTCAAACCTGGTGAATTTTACTGATGTTCTTAGGAACAGAAAGTCGGGTGATAGCTCGCACTTTTCCTGATCAATTACTGAATATTTGACCTTAACACCCATTTCTCTTAACCTAGCCTTGTGGATTGCTCTGATAATATACCCCAAAGCTGCTATCATGTTGCCATTTGTCTTTTACCATTGACCAGAATATCATCAATATCCACAAATACACCTGGAACCCTTTTCAACAGTTCTGACAATTTCCTTTGAAATATATCAGTAGCCGTTGATAGTCCATAGTGGGTCCAGTTGAAGTAATACCTGCCAAACAGGGTAATGAAATGTGTGAGTTTGGAGGAATCCTCATGCAGTGGCAGTTTCTAAAATAATGAGGAACAATCTAACTCTGAAAATATTTTGGCACCTGCGAGTTGATCTCCAATAACTTCCACTGTTAGTAATAAGAAAATCTCATGTTTTACAGACTTGTTGAATTGTTTTTAGTCCACATAAAGTGTGACATTTCCAGTCTTTTTATAACCTGAACCATGGGAGCACACCAATAAGTGGGCTCTATCTACCATTTTGCGGGTTTTTCATTCTGTCAAGTTTGTCTTTTACTTTTTTTCAACATCCAGAGGTATGAGAATGCCTCTGGGGACATTTGTACAGAATGGAATGGCAGAATTTTTTAGCGTTATCCAAACAGGATTGGCCTTCATAAGTCCAAGATCACCAAAAACCTTGTTTTCAACACTTTGTATTCACTTCACAAGAGCCACTTCTTTTGCCACTGCATGACCTAGTAAGTTGGTCACATCACCGTCAACCACAAAACCATTGAAACTGTATATCTTGTTCTTGTATTCTGCTATTCACCGTTAAAAAAATGTTGCCTGGGAATATTTTTGGCATCAATTAAAAGACAAGATGGCCGCCAAGGGCGTTTTTTTACTTTCAGCAAGAAGTTTTCTTGACCCGTTAGAGCAAAGAGTGTTATAGGTAGAGATCTCAGATTCACAGGTTATGTTCATCCTTACACAATCATGAATGGGAATATTTTTGGCGTGATTTGGAAGAACAAGACGGCTGCCTCAGGTATTTGATTCCCTTAGAACCTTAGAAAATTTAGACTTTTCCGAATTTCGGCCACCATCTTGAATTTTAGCAGAAATGGAAACATGTAAGGGGCGGAGTGGTTTCAGACAAATTTTGGACCCTCCAGGTACAAAGGACTACTCCTCTAGGATCTAGACTTTTCCAAATTTCGGCTGCCATCTTGAATTTGCCTTCTTGAAATAGAAAATGTTATTTATTTAATTTTAAAAATCTGTAGCACATACAGCAATTTCAAGCAAACGTTGAAACAGCAATCTCCAATTATGAAAAAAATTATATCTCAATGGGAACTGTCATATTTTTTTATAATTTAGTTTACAAAAGATAAAATCACAACAAACGTTGCTTCACTGGAGCATATAAACTTAACATTATAACTTTCAAAGTAGTCAGGAGTCTGATAATTAATGGGTTAGTGCAATTAGCTCAGTTGCTTTTCACAAACTAGATTAACCCTTTTAATAGCTAGATCCTTATTAGCATCTCATGTGGTTCATCTTAAAGCTTTTCGTTGCTCCGTTTGCACGTACACTTGCTCCAAGTCTTTGTATTTCTTATTCCATAAAACCCGACATACATGGAATCATTATAAATCCACTAGATGGGTGGGAATACTACAGTCTGATGAAATACAGCACTGGAAACACTGGGAAAAATCATTCAATCCTCATATAATACATAACACAAAAGGGCTTGAGGAAAGTCTATTCGCACGTGTCTCCTCCGGGAAAAGATTCATTAAATAAGTCTAATTAGCTAAATGAATCCCATTTAGATCAATCTATCACACCAATACGTGTCCTTGAGGAATTGATATTAGCTGCCTTGGATTACACTTTTGACATTTTTTCACAAAGGGAATAAGTTATGCTGAATGAATTATGTACAAGTATGTTTTCTTTTATCTTGTCTTAAAACATGCATTCCAGGGCTACATTCAATAGATTAGATATCTGCTATATCAGTAATCCTATGTTCAGAAACATTATTGATCCAATTCTTACTGGTATTTGACCTCCATGCAGACAGTATGCAGACACTGAATGAAATCCACACGTGAACAAGCACTTTGTACATAATGAGAGACCAAATGATATTGAGCCTGTGTCGTGTTAGGAGGAACAAACTTATCTGATCAACTGAGAATTAAAAAGAAACATTGATCAATGTGCTGTACAGACAAGATACTTTAAGCCTATTCAGTATGTGTTGCTTAAGGTACACCTTTTATGTGACTAAATCACATAAATAAAATCTGTAAAGAAATTATGTGCAAAATCTCTCTTCAGTATATTGGATAGAAATCTATATTTTTTTTTATAAAAACAGCAATATAATACACAAACAGTTTAACATGAAGCCGATTTATTAGGAAATATTTTTAAATGCTGAATTCAGTAACTGAAACTTATGAAACTGTTCAAAAGTGCCAAGAACAAAGTTATAATTATTCAACTGATGATATTAACTACAGATTTGGTGAAAGGGGTTTACTCATGCCTACAGAAACAAAACATTTCAGTCTGTATCATGTATATTCACTTAGATGTGTTTCTTTTCATAATTATTTTATTAGAATTAGCAATTCAGTAACAATGACACTGTTAGATCACCGCAGCATGAGTTAAGTACACATGCAGATTATTGGATTATCTTCACACTCGCGACCCCCAGTTGATTGTAGTTTGTGCAAAACATAGTTGTACATGTTACTATGTGTTTATCAGGTATTTCAGGACTGGACTTGTGAATGCTTTATCTGTTTTTTAAAAAGTGAACATTTAAATTGTCTATTGAGTTTTGTTATGTTGTGACTACAAGAGCCTTTAGTTCCAAATAATATCACCTTTCACGGGAAGATGGAAACATTGACCAAGAAGAGAAATAATTCCACTAACTCACAGGAGGGGGAAACAGATGGTGATTCTACAAAATATGTAGTGCAAAAGAAAATTTGCAGGAGCTCCTGGAAAAACATTGTTGCCATAAGTTTCTCATTCACTCTGACGTATGTTTCCTACACAGGCCTTTTTGCCCTGCAGTCCAGCTTACATGTACAGCAAGGTATGGGAGTCATTTGTACAAGCTTGAGATACGTTGTTCTTGTGGTACTGAGTCTTTTCCTGCCCGAGCTACTCATTCGCATACTGGGACACAAATGGACAATATCAGTGTCATTAATGAGCTTCGTTCTATGGATAGCGGCAAATGGGTACGGCATCTGGGCTACTATGGTACCTGCATCCATACTGAACGGAGTATTTGTTGGACCTCTGTGGGCCGCACAGGGATCATATTTCACTGAGTGTGCTAAAGAATATGCCATACATACAAAGCAAAGCCACGAAGGGGTGATGTCACTGTTCTTTGGTTTGTTCTATGCTTTCTATTTATGCGCCACCATATTTGGAAGCATCATATCAACAACCATTTTGAAGCAATCACCACCAGAAAACTACACTGCTCTTCCTGACAAAGATGTGGAGCAGTACTGTGGTACCAGTGACTGCCCCTGGACTGAATTCAATAACACCAATGAGGACAAACCTGCGGACGCTATTTTATGGACACTAGTGGGAGTGTACAGTACAATGGGTATTTCTGCAGTTCTCCTCTCTATATTTGCAGTTGATAATTTGCCTATGCATGTTGTAAAGAAGGGGAAACAAAGAACACTTAAGCAGCTCTTGGCCTCTACTTTCAGACTTATGAAGAGAAGAGAACTCTGGTTGTTAGTGCCACTCACAGTGTATACTGGATTAGAAGAAACATTTTTCTTTGCTGAATACAACCTTTCCTGGGTTAGCTGTGCTCTGGGTATCTGGATGATTGGTTTTGTAAATATTCCATTCGGAATCACCAGTTCTGTAATGTCATATTCTTGTGGCTTTCTGTCGAACAAGATTGGCAGGGTCCCTGTCATGTGTATTGCCTTGGCCATGGATGCCAGTATCCAGCTGACTCTCGCCTTTTGGACCCCTGTTTCTCCCACAAATGAAACATCTTGGTTGTATTACTTTGTGCCATTTATCTGGGGAGCATACCATGGGATATGGTTAACTGTAGTTACTTCCCTTTATGGAATTATTTTTCCCGGTGAAACAGAAGCCGCCTATTCTGCCTTTATGTCTTTCCAGTGCCTAGGTTATGCACTCGCTTTTGGTTACAGTTTTTTTATCTGTACCAATACAAAGTTATACATCATGTTTGGCCTTTTGGTTGTTAGTATTGTGTCCTATTTTGTTCTTGAAATACAAGAGAAATGTAACAAGAAGAATGTAATCCTTAAAGATGCCAGTCAGGAAACAACTGATGAAAACATTCCAATTAAAGTATCGGACACATATACTCATTATGGCTGAGACACTGGCCACATCCTTCAATATTTTGTTGTAATATTATTGTTTGGTGTGTGTGATATTTTTATACATTGGCTAGCATGTTATCCCCGTTTATAGTGATTACTGTCTATTCTGAATACGTTTTATGATATGTGATAAATCTTCATGATTTATGTGTTTGAATGTGTAAATTAAATCATTCTGTCATGTAAATTGCAATTGAAAACCCAAGTTGTACAGTCTGATGGAAGTATTGTTAGTGTTAACTATCAACACTGATAATAAAAACCTCGGTCTCTGAGCAAACATCGATCTCTGAGTAAACAATAAAGAATACTCACTAACCTCTTTTTCACTTAAAAATTTCATAAATTTGCCCATAAGAATATCATTATCTGTATTTGAATCTGTCTTTTTTCTGATTGACTAATTATTTGCATTTGGTGCAGTAAAATGTTCAAACCAAACCAACAGTTAACCACAGAAGTCTAGATGTCCCGTACTATAGGTGCTCTCTAGTGTCAAATAACATTCTAACCAATAACATGTTTCAAACCACCCCCAACACAACCACTCACCTAAAATTTGGAATAGACAAAGTCAGAGTAAAAGCTATCATTTCCCACAGAATTCAACAAATGTTTCGTCCAATCTCATTCTCCTGGTATATATGTTACATAAGGTAAACTGATTTTCATATTCGAAATTTACATTGAAAGTAACACAGCGAAATGACCAAAGAGTAAATCAGAGAAAAACACTTATAAAGAGGACATCCCATGCAAAAAGCCAAACATAACATTGGTTTCTGTTTCAACAATGGCATCAAGTCTACTGGAGTGGTACAAAAGATGGAGTATTGAAAATGTGTTCGCTGGCAAATTTATCTTTAGCCAATTTGTGTCTTAATCTGACACTTAAATTTCTAAAAAAATATATATATAAGCCCTTTACTATGTGCACATAAATCAGTGTTCTAACAATATAAGTTCTCATGTTGCTTGTGATCTCACCCACACAGAGAAGTTGAATTACAGTTACAGTTATTAAAGCGGTTCTTTTTGCATATTGATTTAATGTAAGTGAAAATATCAGGTCATTTTTGTGATCTTTTGGCAGGTAACGACCCCCTGTGACTTCTCAGGTCTTTTGGTGAATGTGCATAATCTTACAAATGCCTTGCAGGTTCTTTATGAGCTGTTTTAATGTTGTTGTTCTGACTCCTGTTGGTGTTCAGGCGCATGGGTAACACTCCTCTACCATCTCTTTTACATCCAGGTCCTGAGGACGTGGGGTCAAATCCCAGTCCGCACCTTAAAAGTTGTAAGTTGCATAGTGACGCCTAATATTTCAGAGTGCAATTTTTTTAACGTACTTCTGAAATATACTTCTTTTATGTTCAAGCAGCTCCAAAAAGTGACAAGCTTTGACTTGCTCCAAAAAAGAGCATTCCCACTTATATTCAAGGAATTTACCAATGTCCTGGTACAAAAGCTAACAGATGTAATGGCAGTATTTGTAATATATATTTCAGTATATTGCCACAGATCCCGTTTGAGACTAGTTCTCTATTGATTTCAACCTTAAACCCACAGAACAAATGTCAATATGACTGTCACTTTTCCTAAATATCCTAAAATTAATGAGGAAACTACGATAAATTATCTCTTGACAACTTAAACCCTCAAAACTAGTTCCTGGGCCTTTTTTTCGTAGTGACACTATGACTCTCTTTAACAAATATGCTCGTTGCCAATACCAAACGTGTCTGCTTGACAGGTTAAATAATTGCCATGACAGAAGTCAACAGGCATTCCTCTTCAGATCATACTTGTCATAGACTACAACCTGTCAAGGTAGATAGCATGTTTTCACATCCCTTGGAGCTGAAATTTGGAATTCCCATAGAGGGTTTTGTGTATCGTCCACAACAATCCACTTTGCTCTATTATTTAGTCACACAGTGGTATCAAGCATCAGTTTTATGTAAATGACAATTATATATAACTCTATCACCAACAAACTTTTATCAGATTGTTTCAATGACATTTCCAAATGTCATGGCATCAAACAAAAAAAAAATAAATCCTGAAAAAAAAACAGAATTCATTTTGATCAACTCAGAAAACTAACATCAGATCAAGATCAGATCAAATTTGAGATATACAAACTGAATGTGAAAAAATGAGCTCGGGAACGATTGTATTCAGTTTACTGGAAATAGCTTTTTCAGTTAAATTGCGAGATATCAAACTTTAAATTATAATCCATTTGTCGATATTATCCCCAAACAACTCCATATATATTGGATATATTGGTAAAACAAATCTAACCTAACAAACATCTATTCACAAAGCAGGGAGCTTGGGCTGAAAAAAAAGAATCAAATATTTGATCTGTTTTGTAATCAGTCACATGAAAGCTCGCCAAAAAGTGCGATAATTTGCAAGATGTAAAGAAACGGATCTTCTGTACCTTTAGAAATCTGCCAGGGCTTTATTTATCTGATCAATATTATATTTCTTTGTTTCGTAAAGAAAAGTACATGTAGTAGGTAAAGTGGAATTCCTACATTTCGGTGTCAAACCAGAAATGAATATGTTATGTACTGAATACAACTGGCGTTTTTATGTACGAACTAGCAACGTGTCACACATCACCCACATCCAAGTGTCTTGTTACACCTACCCACACAAACTAGCAATCCCAGATATGATATTTAGCATATCCTTGTTTCATAATAAAGGACCATCCAGCGGTGGCCCCAGATCTAGAATCCCTAGAGACCCCCAACTGTATCCGGATAGACACCTACCGTGATTGGCTGACAGGAGAGGAAATGTTGAATAATTTGAAAAAATGCTCAGGCTGGTTCTGGGTGCCCCAGGACTTAGAACGGGATACCATACATGCTATCATCATACCTGGTCTTCACCACAGGGGTCCTAGGGCTCAGACTGCAGTGGCTGCCCTTGGGATAAAGGTCACCTGTTACAACTAACGATCACCCATTTTGATATGAAGATCACTTGGGATGAAACAACAGATACATGGGCTTGATGCCTGGTGAGGATATCATGTGGTTAATATATGACACTTATCCTCTCCCAGCAGGCACAGGTCCAATTCTTGACATCATGTTTTGGTCATGCTAGTATATGACATCAAGTAACTATCACTCGGACATGATTTAAGGTGGTCACGTCATCTGACACAAATCTGACATCCAGTTTATGTGACATGACATGACTTTATGTCAATAACATACCTACAATATCAACTAGATGACAAAATGATAACCAGACCTAATGTGATTGTATTATCCTATTCAATGACATAAAATTGACACCATCCCAACATGACTTTTTGTAGTCATGTCAAATGATGAAAATATGATGTTCGAATAATATGATGTGACCTGATATTCTACTCGGGCATTGTTTCTGACATCTTAATGATATTAATATGATGTCACTTTGTTAAAACATTTCAAGTGGAGTATCATCATATCATTTGAGATCGGATTAACATCAGTATTCTATAAAATTATATCATTTTTAGGAATATTACAAATGTAATATCATCCTGTACACCAGCCAGGGTCATATTAGGACAGGCCCTCAGCTTTTTCACATGAGTAGGGTCAAACCTAGGCAGAGGTGACAACCTTTGATTAGATGCTGAACCTACTAACTTGGCCTCTAGTCTCTGTGATGTTGCTTTGGCAAAAATAATTAAGTTTTGGTACAGACAAAACAATTATGTTTAAAACTGTAACTAAAATGCTGTGTGACAGCAAAAATTTACAAGAAATATGTTGTTTTGTAAACAAATGTATACTTTAGTGTTTGCAACCAAGCCAAAGATTGAATAAATAAAGATAAAAGTTCAGAAAAAGGGCTTCTAATATTCAAACTTTTGTACCCATAATTTGTATCTTTACAAATGGTATAAATTTTTGAACTGGTTCCCACTGAACATTAATTATTTTCTCCCATGGATTAATCTTTATAGTACATGGAAATCACTTAAGGCTGTGTCAGGTAAGTGTACACAAATGGTAGTTAAAGCAATGTAATGTGATAATAACTGTGAAAACAAAATGTTATTAACCAATATTTTTATTACTGAAAATTAGTTTCAGCACTTGTGAAATGATGTCAATCAGATTTTTATATCAGTACATCAAATTGATGTCAGTTTCTGATGTCATATAGACATGAAGTCAGTCCAAATTGGGCGATCATATTGATGTCTTATGCTGATATCAAATTTATATCGGCTACTAGATGTCATTTTTATGGCTTTTGGAGATGTCAAATAGACTAGGCTACTAAAGATCTGTTTGACATTTAACATATGATGTCATTTCGAATTTCAAATAAGCATCAGTTTCTGATGTCTTGCCCAGTGTCTTTTTGATTTCTTTTTGATATCCTATTGCCTGCTGGGGAGCTCCTTCATCACCTGTTCACATTTTTTTTGGATGGATACAGACACCTCTTTTGTCATATAGAACACATAATAGAGATATTCAAAATTTTAGTAGCCATGCATGCCACAATTTTGTTAGCTGCAAATATAATAATTGATTTCATGGCCATACTTTCGGGAGTATTTGCTCATGCTGCTATAAAAGTCAGGGGTCATTCTTCAGGAAGGGCCAGAACATGGACTGGTACACTTATCCACAGATGCAGGGATCCGGAGGTGTGGGAGGGGACCTGGGTTCAAGAGAGAGACAGATGTGGTCACTTCACACCCTTTCTGCCAGACTTGGCGGCCAATGATTGACAGGGTTCCCCAACTGTATCTACACGATCCTGAACTCTTCTATGAGGTGGCTGATACTTTGCTGGGTAGGCTATAGAGGACTAGAACATGGTACCAAGCCTCCTTGGATGCTGGACTAAAGCTGACAGTGGTATTGAGGTTTTTGTCCATGGGAAAATCAAGCAGCATCTTGGGTTGGTTTTTGACTTCAGGCAGGACAGTCCAGTGTCACAAGATGATCAATGAAGTGTGCCAGGCCAGTATACAGGAATACCAAAATGAGTATTTGATTTGTCCTACCACATCAGATGGCTGAAAAGAGATAGGTGTCTCCTGCAGCAGATGGAATGTGCATATTGCTAGGTGCACTGATGGCAAACACTTGGGCATTAGATGTGCATGAGAAATCAGTATTTCCAATATTAAAAATTACAAGGTCTTTGAAGTGGAAGGGCTTCCACGCGAAAGTACTGCTGTTCTTTGTAGATGCCAATGAATGTAGGCAGTAGCAGGGTTGGGTCTGAAATACAGATCTTCAATCAGTGTGAGCAGAAGGATATGATGGCAATTGACTCCACTGAATTGACAAAGCCACAATGAATCAGTCCAAACAGACCTCCACTACCTTCGTCCGCTTAGCAGATTCTGTATTTTCCCAAATTTAATCAATGAAACTGTTCACTCGATGATGTATGTCTCCCAAACAGAAGATTTACAATTACTGAAACAGTTGGGAGAGGAGGGTGGTTCAGAATGCCTTTGGGGTTCTCAGCAACTGGTAGAGTGTGCTTCTATGAATCAGTAGCAAGACCAAGGGCTGGCAGCCACCATGACATGCTATGACCTGCACAACATTTTGAGGACCAAATACAGTTGACGAATACATGGGCGAGCCACAACTACATGGAGATGAATTTAAAACTATCAACCCTTTTCAGTGCTGTCTTATTATTCCAAAAACAATATATCACTGCGCGATCACAGAATTATGAAAAAAACTTCACATCTATGTACAAACTGCCACCACAAGAAACAGTTCATATAAATGCACACATTACAATACACCCAATACAAGTTCTAACCAGAGGATCAATGGCATAAAAACCTCATTTTTCGGCTTTAAGGTGGCCTTAAAATTGGCGGTGGTGGCATTGTCACCTCCAAAATTTAATCACTTGTTACTTACGCAAGTGTTAGCATTATCTGAAAATTTCAACAAAATTAATCCATATATTTCTGAGGAATAACCAGTTTGTGAGTTTAAGATAACCTTAACATGTCAAATGTTGAAAATTAAATGTCAGAAGATAATAGAAATGTTCCGCCAGGCTGACCTGCATACACATACACCAAGTTTGCTAGAGAAATTATGAAAACAACAAATTATGTGACGGTGGCCATAACTTGATAAAAACGGAACATTTAAAGTCAGATTACATATTTCTGATTTCTGATTCCTTTCGACTTTAAGGTGGCCCTAACACTGATGGTGGTGGCATTTACACCTCCAGAATTTAATCACTTTTTACTTAAGCATACATGGACACTCTCTGAAAATTTGAAGAAAATCCATTCATAACTTTTTAACTTACACGGTACACTAACAAACAAACAAACAGACAGATGGACAAACCCCAATGATTACATAACCTCCGCTGGCGGAGGTAATAAACATTGAATAATATATTTATCAGGATCAGTGTTGTAAAATATCTCAGCATTAAAGTCCTTCAACTTTAATTTGAAAATTTGGGGAATGGGATTCAAGCCATGTGGGTGTTCCACCACACGACTAAGCTTCCCGATTAAGGGTTTTTTGTAGTTGGTTTCAAAAATTTGCTTAGTCCCAGTCATTCTGTATGGATCGGTAGTTGTCGGTTGGGGCCGTGAGAAAAATCAAACATGTTTGATATTTCTCAGGACCCAAAACGATTCTTATTTCCCGTTGTCAACAAAATGTCCAGTCTCAGGCTTCCTCAGTCCTCCTCAGACCCAAATTTACACGGTCCTATGTTGTCTCAGGCCTCCTGCGAGCCTTAGTCCCAGGCGTCCCTAGCTTAGTCCCAGGAAGCCTGTTGTCAGTCCCCGACTCATAACAGACCTTTGAAGTTTCATGCGTGTGAAAAGGAATCTGTTTCATTAGTCCAGGGAAGCCTTAGACCGTCTCAGGTATCCTGGGACTAAGAAATCTGGGTCTGGGACTAAGCCCCGACTAGGAGAAGCCGATTCAAACCGATCCAAGCCGGCCTCCTCAGGCCGCTTGGGACCACACAGATTTAGTCTGTGACAGTCTGAGGATGCCCCAGGAGGTGTAGGACTAAGTACGGACTCTTTTCCACGCGCTTAAAACCAAAAAGACGCAATGAGGGGGTCTGGGACTATATAAGCGACCGCACACACACTTTCTGTGTTTAGACTGGTTGGCTACTGTGCCACTTACTGCTAGGGGCTTTCAGTTTTTCACATTTCACATTTTACTTGAGTTAGGGCAAATTTAACAGTTAGGAGACACATTTCAGTTTTTTTTACTTTTTTTGTGATTTCAGGGCCACCCAAATCTTCCAAAAACAATTATTAAGCTGCAAGTTGTTCAAATTCCCCTCCCAAAACATAACAGTTCAGTACAAATACTTATCACAAAACAAAAAAAAGCCCAACACCCACACCACCCCAAACATGATACAAATAACCCATGGTAATACACATAACAACAGAAGGCCACATAGAAAAAAAAGATAAATAAACTCCCAATATAGCCAATAATCTGCCCATTTGTAGTTTAAAATCCATGGGATTGCTTTAAATCTGTAATAAAAAAGTCCAACACTGACACCATCCCTAGAGTTAAAAGATATTTTGTTATTACATAGCCACCAACCAACAAACAGACAAACCCAATACCAAACATAACCTCCCAACCAACGAACTGACAAACAAATTTGCAAACATAACTCCCCACAACCAACTGACAGATAAACCCTACTGTAAAGAGAACCATTTGGGTGGTTATATTTTCTAAATTTTCTTGAAGTGGAATAAAAAAATTTAATTTTGAGATTTGCAGTAAAGGAAATACTTTCAATTTCAGTTATTTTTCCAGAATAAAAACCAAATGTAAGTGAAATTAGGGTGTAACTTCCAAAATATATCCAATATTTATTCCATTTACCAAGTTATGTTGGGCATTGGGTTTGTCTGTTTGTTAGTTGGTGGACTTATGTTTGGTAATGGTTGGGTTATTTTGAACATGCACAGCTGATTAATTGTTTTTGGAATATTTGGTAGTCCTGAAAAGGACTGGTTACTTCAGTAGCAGTTATATTCTGCCATCTTGCCAGGCCACTGCTCCCTCATTATTGAAGTAGTCCTTGAGGTAATCCCTCAGTCTTTTGGCTTCTCTGGTAGGGTTTCTGTCGCGACCACAATCAGCAGCACCACCAATCAACCAACCATCACCAGGCACATCATCATCATCATCACCACCAGGCTGTTGACCACCATGTTGACCTTGATACTGGCTTCTCAATATGTTGTGCAGAACCACACAGGTCAAGACCACATCCCTCACTGTTTCTGGGGGTAGTTCAATAGTGGTCATCATCACTCTAAATCTTGAAACCAGGATGCCAAAAGCGTTCTCAACAACTCTCCTGCCCCTTGATATTCTGTAGTTGGCAATCCTTTCCTCTCTGGTTAACATCCTTCTGCCATAGGGTTTCATTAGCTAGGTCTTCAGGGCAAACGCATCATCTGCCAGGATGAAGTAGGGGACATCTCGACCATTCTGGGTTATAGGTGCTGGGTCAGGGAAGCCTATGCTGCCATCATCAATCTTCCTCTACAGGTGACAGGTATTAAATATATGGACATCTGAGCAAGATCCAGCTGTACCCACATCCACCCATCTGAACTTCTACTGTTCATCAACCAAGGCCAACATTAATATTGAAAAGAATCCCTTATAGTTGTGGTACAGGGTTCCAGAGTTCTTGGGTTTCTTCAGGGCCACATGCTTGCCATCAAGGGCTCCCAGGGCATGTGGAACATTCCGCCTGATCCTGAATTCTGTTTCCAGTTCTTTCCACTCATCTGGAGTAGTAGGACATCTGAGATACTCTCTGGTGAACTCATCCTAGATGGCCCTGCAGACCTCTGGTAGAAACTTGGAAATGGTGGATCTGCCAACCCTGAACTGACAGGATAATGATGTGTATGACTCTCCAGTGGCCAGATATCTGATGGTGAGGGCTAACTTTTTCCACACTGATTGGAGCTCTGTAGTTGGTGGCCTGCCTAGCTAGATGTGGTTCCAGCCTGGTCTTTATCATTTCAAAGAATTCTGGGGTCATCCTCATGAAATTGGTGAATCCTGGAATGTCTGTGGCATACAGTTCAGCCATAATGTTGTGATAGGCCCCCCTCTCCTCTCTCTGTAGTAGCCATGGCCTGACCCACATGTTGTGCCTTCTTCTAGGTCTCTGTCTGGCTGGTGGTGGTGGTGGAGGTGCTGCTGGTGGTGGTTGCTGTGGTCGACATAGAAATAGCAAAAATATCAGTATAAGTAACTGAATAAAAACTAAAAAAGCCCTAAATTGTTGCTGAAGCTGTCTTCCATTGAAAGGTGGCATCCTGCTGTGTTCCTAGAAAAGTAATGATAATTACATCCCGGAATTTATATATATACCCAGAAAATCCAGTTATTTTGCAAAACAAGAATCGGCCATCATGGTCTGAAGAACACTGAGGAGGCCTCAGGATGCCTGAGGAAGCCAGGACTTAATAGGAGCTTAGTTGGGGCTTAGACCCAGGAGGCCTGAGGCATCCTGGGACCCAGTCGGTATGTCTATGACAAGATCGTGGTTCAAACCGACCAGAAAAATGGCTTAATCAGTTCCTAGTCGCAGAACAGTCGGGGACTGTGTTGGGCCTCCTGGGGCCTCCTCAGACTTCCTGAGGCCGATCTGAACTTAATCCCAGGCTTTAGTACCGATTCAGTCTTCCTGCCCATTTTACCTTTTTTTTCACCGACTGTCCATGATTAAGGGTCGCGGACAGGATCGGGACTTAGTTCTTTGGTGGAACAGGGGCTTAAGTTTTAAAAAATACTTTATATTATTTAACTGTTTGCTCTATTGAAGAAAAGGTATGAATTCTTTCTCCTGTGTGATTATGTGAGGTAAAGTTTTTGGTGGGACCAGTGTCTTGTTGCAATGAGACTTTAAATTTTTAACACCATCTTAAACAAAAAGTTTTTGGAAGCTATTGGTGGCCCTTAGCAGTGTCAAAATTGTCCACTTTCTCAGGACAATGGGAGGAGACAGACAGTGCAGCTTAAGTGGGTGGTGTTGATTTGGTGGAAGTGTATCTGCTGTAGGCCTTGGGAATCATGGACGATGTGATGGTCCTGGCTGTTGCTGTTGCTATTGTGGTTGGTTGGCATTCTTCTTGGTTGGTGAGAGGTTGTGTCCCAAAATTTGTGCCTCCGACCAGTTAGGCTGATAGGGATGACTGACTGTGGATGTCTGACCCAACTGTCAGGGTTTTGCCCAAATGTAAATGGACAAGGTACTGGTGTGTTCTGCGGAAATGGATAAAGAACCAATGGCCACATTCAATGCTTTGCAGCTACCTGTGGTGCTTGTCATTTTTGTTTATAGGTGTTGCTGGTTGCTCTGGCCTTGGTTCTGGTTGCAGGTGGCTACTGATGCTGCTGTTGAGCTGGTGTAGGTTGCTGCTGATACTTTTGTTGTACTGGTGCAGGTTGTTGCTTACTTATATTGTGTATGTGTCTGTTCTGGTGCTGACTGATGCTACTGCTTATGCTGACGCTACTCTGATTTGAGTGTCTCTAAAAGTGCAAATGTCTTTGTCATGAATTATGTAAGGTGTGGCTCCTCCCAGATTTCTGCCTTTCTCTCAGTCAGGCTAGACTCAGGTTTTCTGAGGTTGTAGTCACTAGCGGATCCAGGGGGGGGGGGGGGGGTCACGGGGTTCAACCCCCCCTCCCTTGAAAAATAATGTAAAGGGGTTTAATCCAAAGTACAAAATTATTTCTTGAGAGTGGTGTTAAATTTACAGGAAATGCACTATATTTTTACCAAAAATTAATTTTTTTCCCGGGGGACATGCCCCCCAACCCCCGTAGTTAATGGTATGTCTGATGTGAACCCCACCTTACTTAAAAGCTGGATCCGCCCCTGGTAGTAGTGGGTAATGTCAGGAATTGGTCTGGAACATCAGAATCGATTAATCAGTAATTCTTAGTAATTGATTATCGATTATAATCTCTTTTTTTTTGCTTAGCTTTCAAGAAAGACAGAAATAATCATATCTTCTTCTCTGAAATTCTTTCTCAAACAGTGTCAAATTTTAATGGCGAATGTCTGCGAATATCTATGTTCTTGATGGATTTCTCATTATTCTTCTTTTGTCTTCAGTCCTCTTCATTTTTGCACATCATGGTGACAGCAACTTGATGTTCAAAATTGTTGCTGGTATTCACCAATTTTGAGTTAGCATATTCTCCCATTGACCCTTCTTGTATGTGAAATGATTCTCATTATCTCAGTCATTCATCTAAGTCAGAAGTGACATGATAATTCGAATGGGAGGCAACTGTATGTTCAACATTTTGGAAATAACACATCAACCACATACGGCAATAATTTTTCAGTTTATCATGTGATTCTGTTCACATTTTGAATGAGTTGAGTAACTATAGCTTTATAAAAACTATTTTTAACAAATTCTCAGCTGACAACAATTTACTTTATGTGTGATTGATGAAAGCAGAATGTAAAAATTCTCCTTCTTGATATATGTCCAACAAACTTATTTTTGTGAGGATTTTTCCTGCAGATTTCATCTGCAGATACCTGACTGAAAACATAAAATGTAGATAAGTCATTACAAAAAGAAATCTCAAAATAAAATTTCTTTCTGTAAAAGAAATCACAAATTTTGGATATTACCTAGCAGGCACGCAACTTTGAAATCAGGTTGAATCCAACGGTGAAACCTGATTGAAATAAATAAAGATTTTGCAAACCATTTTTAGTTGGATCCAACAGGTGAAACCATGTTGAAATCAACAGGTTAAATCTGATTGAAATCAGTGGGTGAAATCTGGTTGATATATGTATAGATCTTGCAAACCGTTTTTAGTCGGATCTAACGGTTGAAATCATGTTGAAATCAATTTGTAAAATCAGGTTGAAATACATGTAAATTTTGCAAACCATTTTTAGTTGGTTCTAATGAGTGAAATCATATTGAAATCAATGGGTGAAATCTATTTGAAATACATGTAGAATTTGAAAATTCTTTTAGTTGGATCTAGCCAGTGAGGTTGAATCCAACGGGTGAAATAGTGTTTAAATATTTGAATTTGAAAATTATTCACAGATCCAATGTTTTAATATATGTTACTCCAATGCAGATTTATTTTTGTGGAATCATGGTGTTTAAATTTTGTTTCTGATTTAGTAGCTTAAACTATTGGTTCTCATGTGGCTAGCTGAATTCTCATAATAATATGTACAAATGGTAATTTTCCGTTCAATCCATGCACATGTGATAACTTAATTGTTTACTGAGGATGGTTGCATTGTACCTGTTCATAATATTACATGAGGAATCAAACTTCATCACGCAGTGTATAGCTATACATGTATATTGTGATCTTTTGTATTTTCCACCAATAAGTATACATTACTTTATGTTCCTATAATACGATAATCCAATTTCAATAATCTGATAAATTCTTGGTAATATTTTTCAGCAAACAAAATATTTGTGAAGTAACATTCTCTGTGTCTAATTATTTTATCCAGTCAAACTTGTTGAATATCATATTAAAAATAGACATTGCAATTAGAAGAAACTCTCAAATAAAATCACAATGCCTTAAGTTTGAAAAAAACACACAACCAAGCTAAATGTGTACAACTTCACCACATTGATGTCCCAGCTTAATTAGTTTTTAACTTTGACCACAAAAGCGGGGACCTAGCTAGACACCATGCTATTGAGAAAGAGTAAACACTTCCTATTTTGTGGTTCTGTCAGTAATTAGTTTTAGTCACACACCTAGGACTGAATACAGCAAGAAGTACTGATAAGATGAATATGTGACCTCCATGACACCACTGAACTATTGTGTTCTCAGAGTGATAAACTGTTTTAACTGAAGTGATTTTCCATCTATATACATTTGTCTTGTGCATAAATGGCTGTAGCATATAGATTTAAGGAATATGTATATGTATTCATTGCATACTAAATATTTTGGTGATGTACCAATGTGCTACTTTTTTTACTGTAGCTGTAGTAAATATTATATATTGGAAAGGGTAGTTTTCAGTGTACAATTATATTTAAAAACTATAATATCCAGTTTTATTGTTATTCTTTGAGACTAGAGCTGCTATAATACACAAAATACATATGAAATTCCCTGATCATTTCATAGCTAAATATATTGTAGATATAGCATAGTTTACTAGCTTATAAAAATATTCTTTGAGGACAATGATAATGTAAGAATAAGAAGGATGAATCAAAATTATCTGGCTTCATCCGAATTTCTTTTGAAAAGCTCACCACATTTGGGGAAGGTACAAAATTAA
Organism: Sabellastarte sp. h YS-2021; assembly: GCA_964017235.1. Lineage (NCBI taxonomy): Eukaryota > Metazoa > Annelida > Polychaeta > Sabellida > Sabellidae > Sabellastarte > Sabellastarte sp. h YS-2021. Next base: position 30,911,996 of record OZ024937.1, on the reverse strand, counting down.
AATACTCATGAAACATTTTCTCATATTCAGTGTGTTTTTGTTTCAAAACATGACTCATTTTTCCTGTCAGGAATTAAACTCGGATGTACTGTTGAAAAAAGTGTACATTAATTTTAGGATGAATTTTCAATCCTACATCACCAAGATTTCTGGTGTAAAACATAACTACTTTTTAAAATTGAAAAAGTGTCATGATTAATTTTCAATGTTAAATCATCAGGATTTTATGTCTAAAATACAACTACTTTTTCATGTCAGAAAACTAACTTAGATTTAGTGCCGAAAAAGTATACATCCATGTTTGGATCGATTTTCAACACGAAATCAACGTGTTTTCAAAGATTTGTGCCTGCTGGGTATGCATTCACACCAACAACCAGAAAAGTTTCGGGGAGCAATGTATGGTTCTGTATAATTCGTACCTGAAGAGATTTAGTATGCACTTTTTATTTTGCTGAAAGAAAAAGTGAAACAAGGTCTTTTTTTCATAATAACTCAGTTTATTTACAATATTTTCCCACCATATTTCAGGAAAGGGTACTGGTCTATACAAAGTATGTCAATATGATTGAAACTAAAGCTCTAAGCATTGTTCATTGGTTAAGCATAGTACTCAGTTGTTTGCCGTGCTTTGAACTTTTACATTGTCCCAATCCTCCTTGTTGTTCACGCCCATCTGCTACCAGTAAATGCCTACTATGCTTTTTAAAATATTTTCATAAAATTCTGCTAACATGCTTAGTACTTTTTCGATAAGTTAATTTATTTTTATCATAAAAGTACTAGGGACAAGTGAAGATAGAGGCGCCGCTCGGCAAACCTACGGAATATCTCCCCCCCCCCCCCCCCCCCAACCCATGTTTTAGTGGCGTTTCGACTGAATGCGCCTCTCTCTTCACTTGGTCCAAGTACTAAATTGTATTTATTTTTTGATTAATATTTAGACCAAGTTTCTGTCCTGTGACCAATTGCTTTTTACACACTGATGGACGCAATGGCGAGATACAGAGTTCACATGTACTTGTTTTCTGTGTAAATCTTGTACAACATATTTGAACACCTATTACCACAAATATAAAGTATTATTTGAATTCTTTAACTTATGTAGCGTGGATGATCGTTGAGTCAATCATTTAAGACATCTTTTCAATATCGGAGTGGCTATTTGCCCAATGGCTGTGTACGCTAGTGGTGGTGGACCAATTCACGCCTGGGTACCAATTCAGGCCCACCCTCAATTTTCTTGAAGATTTATAAGTTTTCATGGAGAAGATGTTTACCACATCATAGATAATCATCAAATTGATCATATACATTTGTAATTTATTGTTTAACTGTGATTGTTTTGGATAAATTTAGGGGTGGGCGTGAATAGGTACACGGGCGTGAATTGGTCCACCACCACTAGTTGTGATGCTGGTCTAGCGTACCCAACGGCTCTGTATACAAGATCTATATCATCCATACCCAACGGCTATGTACACAAGATCACTGCTAGTGTACCCAAATTTTAATCACTTCTTCCTTAGCTCATTTCTGACATGTTCTTTAACTTTGTCAAATTGTAACAATAACAAAGGTATTCTGCTGTTTCACAGTGCAAACCCATGCTAAGTTGAATAATTTTAATTCAGAGAGTGATCCTTGGCCCATTTCTGACTTCTCAAAAAAATTCCTTAAAAACTAATTGTTTCACAATGCCTTGAGTACACTGTAAAAGGTACTGATATCAAGTGCACAACCACTGAGTGCGTACTACCTTGGGTAATGAGAAATTGGGTTGGCTGTAAAAAAATTGGAGTTGTTGGCTACACTAGCAGCAATATAGATCTTGTGTGCACAACCACTGGGTACACCAATATCACTGCCACAATTGCTGGGTACGCTAGAAGTGATATGGATCTTGTGTACACAGCCACTGGGTATGCTAGCAATGATATTGATCTTGGGTGCACAACCATTGGGAACATACAGTTTACTGCCTTGGGTACAGGGTAGTTGGGTATGCCAGTACCTTACACAACTATTGGGTACACTAACAAAAAAAAAAAAAAACAATGACAAAATCTAGGGTACATAAACAGTGAGAAAATGGAACTGAGTGCTTTAATTGGATGCAGGAGAGTTTGATATGCCATTAGTGTGCATACACAGCCTTGGGTATGCTAGCAGTGATATAGGTTAGGGTTGCGAACGGTTACCCAAACTTCAATAGACGAGTTGGTCATTGCTGGGACTCGAGTCCATTTTAACTGCTCGAGTACTCATAGTGTAGGGGCCATGGTGACAGAGTGGTAACACTCTCGCCTCCCACCTCTGAGGCCGGGGTTCGATTCCCGGCACGGCCTCAAGTGGGAAAGCTGGTAGTTGCTTGCCGTTGGTCAGCAGTTTACAGTATAGAACCCTAACGAACTCTATGTACTGGTTTTCTCTGCCCTTCCAACTACCCATCGTGATATGATCTGTACAGTGTTGAAAGCGACGTAAAACCCCAAATAAATAAATAAATACTCATAGTGTATTGTATTATCGCCTGCAAAGTGAAACGTTTGTGTAAAATATGCTAAATTTTTACATTTCCGCCACATAATATCAATTAAAGTTATGGTTTTGGCTTAAAAACGTATAATTTACTCCATATTCTATAATACTTGGTTAAATAGATGAAGTTTTTCTTCAAAAGTTTCGCTACCATTTGCAGAAGACTTCTAATGGTAGATACTAAATCTCCCGGTTATTCGAATTTCGGGTCAGTTGTCAGAGTGCGGGTACTCTGTGCTGTTTTTAACACCCGTCCCAGCCCTAATATAGATCTTGTGTACACAACCGTTGGGTATGCTAGACCAATGTCACTGTTATCGTACACAACCATTGGGTACCCTAGCAGTGAAATACATCTTGCGTACACAACCATTGGGTGCACTAACAATGCTATTGATCTAGGATGCTCAACCATTGGGAACATAAGTTCACTGCTTTGAATGCAGGATAGTTAGGTATGCCGTTTGTATAGCCGTTGGGTACGCTAGGAGTGACATGGGTCTTGCCTACACAGCCATTGGGTACACTAGATGGATAGCACTTCTAGTGTACACAACCGTTAGGCTAGCATTGAAATAGATCTTGTGTACACAACTGTTGGGTACGCTAAGAATGCTATTAATCTAGGGTGCACAACCATTGGGAACATAGAGTTCACTGCCTGTTCATTGTATTTGTTGGGTACGCCAGCAGATTTTGTGTACACAACTGTTTGGTGTGCTACACCAGTATCACTGCTAGTGTACACAATCGTTGGGTACCCTAGCAGTGAAACTGATCTAGTGTACACAGCCTTTGGGTAAATATCCTCTACCTTTCAATATAGCATTTGTTTTCAAGTAATAAACATCCAATAAATGTTACAGTATTAAGATACCTTTAATATGTCACCACATGAAGAAAGTAAACCAAAATAACACACCAAGTCTTCTATGATTGCATTTTAAAAAGATGTTTACATCTGTGTTGTGAATGCAGAAAAAATGCCGTTGTTGCAGGGATGTTCATTAAACCAATCAGTTGGTACCACCACTTTCACAGGGGCTAAAGTACCCATATAAAAATGTCATAGCACTGATGTGCGACAGATGTGGAAAACCGGTTGAATACTTCAAAACACCAGCACTACAGAAATATTATTTATTCAAATATTGAAAAAAAATAGAAGTGTTACTCACCTTTGATGCAGAAATATTTCAAATCTTTATGTTGAAACGATATCCAAAAGTAGTTGCTTGTGCACAAAAAACATGATGATCTGTACATATTTATATATTCTATATATAATATATTAGGGTACAGTTAAGATTGAAACATACATGTTGTACATGTATATGTGTATAATATACAGATCTATACAGTGCAGTAAATCTCTTTAACTGAAACACTATCAAGACATGCAATATATGTGTCATGGTAGGAATTCCAATCTGGTAGAATTTCAAATTCTACCGGTAGAAAGTCCAATTGGAGTTTCTACCAAGGTGAACTTGGTAGAAACTCCAATCAAGGAGATTTAGGTATTGCTCAGGGGGCCGAAATCTAATAAACTTGGTACTACTCGACTGGTAGAAGATTGAAAAGAACAATAAAACTTTGTGCAGATTGGTCATCGCAGCAGGAATATTAAAGATTCTTTATAGTGGTTAAGACTTGGCTGACAAAAGAAATGTGCATTTTTCCAACTGTTTCACCATATACGGTATGTTGAAACTCTGGATTAGTATACAGTACTACAAGCTTTATATAATGAGATGAACTGGACTGTTGTGACAAACATATGCTGCTGTAGAAGCATAGGTGTTAAGTGCTCAACTAAATGCCATGTAGGAAGTGACTGCTGTCAAAATTTAATTGGTTAAAACTGTATTTTATATAACACTTGTTTTTAGACATTTCACACTTACATCAGTTAGTAATGTCCATGTTACATATTTCCCGTGAAAAAAAAAATGGTGGTATTTGATGTTGATTCTGGAAGTCTTTCAATAGTCTGAAAATTTCAGTTTTGAACTGTCATCTTCTGCCAGTAGTACCAAGTTTATTAGATTTCGGACGCCAGAGCAATACCTAAATCTCCTTGATTGGACTTTCTACCATGACATGTATGCATTTGATATTGTAGACTGCTAACATAAAATAATGACAATCAGACTACCAAGATAACATGCATTATATAAACAGTTGAGATAATAAGAGTTAGTGCTGTAACGAGTTGACCGAAACTTGAGTCGTAACTCGGTGGTTTACGCAATTTAAACTCAAGATTCTTAGAAATAAATAATGATATACTAATCTTTTTACAAACTAGCACTTTTGCAATTTATCTAACCATAAAGACATAAAAATCAATGAGCAATGGTTTTATTTTTTTATTTCCCTTATTTACATGGCTGTTCCATAAAGTACAAATACATATCTCCACAATTTAACCGGCAACAAAATATATTTCCTTGCAATAAAATGGTACTAAACACATTAATGGCAGATCCCTTAATGGCAATATTTGGACATTGTTATTCGCATCTAACAGGTGATCCTCGATCGACAGAAATCGCTAATGATAACAGGCCTAATAAGAGTAGTGCAAGTAATATTATTATTACATTTTATGCAAGTGCTACACTACAGGAATTTCAATCCATAACTACATGTGTGCATGCAAATATAATCACTTTTAACACATGGCAAAATTTCAACATGAACGTTGCTAACATGCTTAAATTTTATGCAAGTATCTTATTCTTCCTCTTTATTTGTTGACCAGTCACAGCAAGGACATAAAAACTGTGCCTCCATACCACATGCACTTTGGTACAATAGCCCAAATGGGTCCAATGGGAGCAGCAATCACACTAAGCCCATTTCAGAATAAATAATCCAGGCAAATTACTTGTATTTGGAGGGGTAAACCCTTTACATACGCAACATAAATCACTTTGTTCATCATCATCTTGTGATACCTCATCATCTGACATATGAAATGCAGATGGACCAGCAGGAGGAGTAGGAGCAGGAGGTATGGGAGTTTTACTGCAAACCTTACGGGGTGGTTTAAACTTTGCTAAGACCTTGGTTGATGAGCCATTTTGCCGAGCTACTTTCTGATCAAATTTCTTTACCTGTGCAACATGACTAGATTCTAGATTTTCACTGACTGACTGGTTGTTACATGCGTTTGTTACTTTACCTTTACCTCTGTTTTTAGGCGGGTTGCGTGTAACCAACCCGCCTATTAGATTGATGTGTCCGACGTCCGTCCACATTTTCGTTTCCAGACTCTAATTCGAAAACTGTTTGTCCAATCGAATTCAAACTTGACAGGGAGATAGATCACCATCATAGCTAGGTTCCTTTCGAAATTGGTGTAATTCTGCCCGTTCGTTTGTCCGTTTGTCTGTCCATCAACATTTCCGTTTCCGGACTCTAACTCGAAATCCGTCAAAATTTCTGTTTCGGGACTCTAACTCGAAAAACGGTTTGTCCAATCGAATTCAAACTTGACAGGGAGATAGATCACCATCATAGCTAGGTTCCTTTCGAAACTGGTGTAATTCCATCTGTTCGTTTATCCGTTTATCTGTCCGTCAACATTTCCATTTCCGGACTCTTAACTCGAAATCTGTCAAAATTTTCGTTTCCGGACTCTAACTCGAAAACAGTTTGTCCAATCGAATTCAAACTTGACAGGGAGATAGATCACCATCATAGCTAGGTTCCTTTCGAAATTGGTGTAATTCTGCCCGTTCGTTTGTCCGTTTGTCTGTCCATCAACATTTCCGTTTCCGGACTCTAACTCGAAATCCGTCAAAATTTCCGTTTCGGGACTCTAACTCGAAAAACGGTTTGTCCAATCGAATTCAAACTTGACAGGGAGATAGATCACCATCATAGCTAGGTTCCTTTCGAAACTGGTGTAATTCCATCTGTTCGTTTATCCGTTTATCTGTCCGTCAACATTTCCATTTCCGGACTCTTAACTCGAAATCTGTCAAAATTTTCGTTTCCGGACTCTAACTCGAAAACAGTTTGTCCAATCGAATTCAAACTTGACAGGGAGATAGATCACCATCATAGCTAGGTTCCTTTCGAAATTGGTGTAATTCTGCCCGTTCGTTTGTCCGTTTGTCTGCCCATCAACATTTCCGTTTCCGGACTCTAACTCGAAATCCGTCAGAATTTCCGTTTCGGGACTCTAACTCGAAAAACGGTTTGTCCAATCGAATTCAAACTTGACAGGGAGATAGATCACCATCATAGCTAGGTTCCTTTCGAAACTGGTGTAATTCCATCTGTTCGTTTATCCGTTTATCTGTCCGTCAACATTTCCATTTCCGGACTCTTAACTCGAAATCTGTCAAAATTTCCATTTCCGGACTCTAACTCGAACACAGTTTGTCCAATCGAATTCAAACTTGACAGGAAGATAGATCACCATCATAGCTAGGTTCCTTTCGAAATTGGTGTAATTCCGTCTGTTCGTTTGTCTATTTTTTTGTCCGTTTGTGTGTCCGTCAACATTTCTGTTTCCGGACTCTAACTTGAAAATGCTTTGTCCAATCGAATTCAAACTTGACAGGGAGATAGATCACCATCATAGCTAAGTTGCTTTTGAAATTGGTGTAATTCCGTCCTTTCGTTTGTCCGTTATAGCATAAATACAATTATGTAACCTAGATTACAAGTTTTACATTTAATAGCACGCCTAACACATTCACCTTAACTGGGTGACCTAACATTTCTTTCCTTGTCTCTAAGTGTAATTACAGCAGCCGCTAACCTTATTTCTGCCTGCGCAACCCGTCTTTTGGGGCATCTTTGACCCTCTTGTTCTGATCTGAGATGTGCTTTTCAATGTTACCAAATACACTGTCGTCAGTAATACATTTCCCACCAGTGAAACGACTCAATGTACGTCGTGGAGGTTTAAATGTTGGGACAGATTTCTTAATCTTTGACAGTACACTGTGGTCTTCAACCAATTGTTTGGCTTGATTTGTTTGTTGATTATCACACATGCCTATATTTTCACCTGGATTTGAGGCCTGTGCTGTCTGTTTTGCTAAAGCACTTGGTTTGACCCGCTTAAATTCTGGCCACCTCTGACTGAAAACTATATACCAGTTCTGGGATAACCTTTTATTATCAGCAAGCACAGAGTGCATGTATTCAGTGGCCATATTGATAACATCTGTCCGTGTGTAACCATGGCCTAATTATGTCCACCCCACTGGGGGGTGGACATATTATTTTTGCTTTTTCCGCCGTCTGCCGTCCGGCGTCCCACTTGGTTTCCAGACATTTTAGGCAACAGTTCTTATCCTATCTTTACCAAATTTGGCATGCAGGTTTATTGGGTTAATATCTTGTATGGGATTGCTTTTGGTGATGATAGCTCTATAGCTAATGAGTAATAGCTACTTTGCTACTTTTGAGTATCTCTTTGGTTTCCAGACATTTTAAGGAATGCTATTAAGCTTAGCTTTCTGAAATTTGGTATGGAGGTTCATTGGGTTAATAGGTTGTATGGGATTGCTTTTGGGGGGAATTGCTTCATAGATGAGTGAGTAATTAATTAAATAAATGAGTAATATATCTTCGACCCACAGGGTATCTAAGAATGTAATCTTTGCAATTTTCAAAAAATTTTCCCCTTCTCAAAAATGGCGGCCATTTTGAATTTTCGAATTTTTGCCAAAGATGGCAAAACACAAATTTCCTTCTATCTCCTTAACCGTGCGAGATAGAGCGATTTCGTCAAAATTTTCGACCCACAGGGTATCTCAGCATTGTACTCTTGGCAGTTTTAAAAAAATTTTCCCCTCCCCAAAAATGGCGGCCATTTTGAATTTTTGCCAAAAATGGCAAAACACAAATTTGCTTCTATCTCCTTAACCGTGCGAGATAGAGCGATTTCGTCGAAATTTTCGACCCACAGGGTATCTAAGGAATGTATTCTTTGCAATTTTCAAAAAGTTTTCCCCTCCCCAAAAATGGCGGCCATTTTGAATTTTCGAATTTTTCCCCAAAATGGCAAAACACAAATTTGCTTCTATCTCCTTAACCGTGCGAGATAAAGCGATTTCGTCGAAATGTTTGACCCATGGGGTATCTAAGAAATGTACTCTTGGCAATTTTCAAAAAAATTTCCCCTCCCCACATATGGTGGCCATTTTGAATTTTCGAATTTTTGCCCAAAATGGAAAAACACAAATTGGCCTTAACCGTGCAAAATAGAGTGATTTCGTTGAAATTTTCGACCCATAGGGTATCTAAGAAATGTACTCTTGGCAATTTTCAAAGAAATTCCTTTTCCCAAAAATGGTGGCCATTTTGAATTTTCAAATTTTTGCCAAAAATAGAAAAACAGAAATTTGCTTCTATCTTCTTAACCGTGTAAGATAGAGTGATTTCGTCAAAATTTTCGACCCAACCAATGCAAAAAGGCATGAAGCTGAAATAATTTACATGTACACTAATAAATATTTAAGCATCATTGATATATTTTACAAATGAAACAGGCTCTTGTAAGACTACTGTACAATTTTGGCAAAAGGTTCATGGGGTGGACATTACACATGATAATGTGTGTTCTTCTATGCTATCCTCTTTCTATTCATATGTCGCAGCTACTATCAACAGGGCGTCCTATTTCTAGTTCAGCCTCTTGTTGAAAGTGCAATGCAAAGCTTTTTTTACCCCACAGCCCTTAAGGGCTGTCGGGGTATTGTTTTCACCCATGGTGTCCGGATGGGCGGGCGGCGGGTAAAAGTTTGTCCGGGCTATATCTCAGAAACTGTAAGGTGGAAGAAGTTGATACTTGGTAGGGACATTGGTTAGGGGTGTAGGTGTGCAACGTCATGGTGTGACCTTAATTTGACCTTTGACCTTGCTGCAGTGACCTTGAGTTTGAAAATCTTGTCTGGACTATATCTCGGGAACCGTAAGGTGTAGGAAGTTGATACTTGGTAGAGACATTGGTTAGGGGTTGTACGTGTGCAATGTCATGGTGTGAACTTGATTTGACCTTTGACCTTGCCGTAGTGACCTTGACCTATAAAATCTTGTCCGGGCTATATCTCGGCAACCATAAGGTGTAGGAAGTTGATACTTGGTAGGGACATTGTTTAGGTGGTGTAGGTGTGCGACGTCATGGTGTGACCTTGATTTGATCTTTGACCTTATCGTAGTGACCTTGACCTATAAAATCTGGTTTGGGCTATATCTTGGAAACCGTAAGGTATAGGAAGTTGATACTTGGTAGGGACATTGGTTAGGGGGTGTAGGTGTGCAACGTCATGGTCTGACCTTGATTTGACCTTTGACCTTGCCGTAGTGACCTTGACCTATAAAATCTTGTCCAGACTATATCTCAGAAACTGTAAGGTGTAGGAAGTTGGTACTTGGTAGGGACATTGGTTAGGGGTGTAGGTGTGCAACGTCATGGTGTCACCTTGATTTGACCTTGTCGTAGTGACCTTGACCTTTAAAATCTTGTTGCACCTTTGGGTCTGTCTTTTGATGCAGATGTTAAAGCACTGTTAAAGTCATATTACAATTCATTAAGAATTTTACTTTTACAACTTCCCATTGTAACAGATGGAATTTCATCAAGTGAGCCACAGATTTTGCTCCAACACCACACATAAGCATTCATTGAATGTATTACCACTTCTATATGCATGGTAATATTCAAAACATCTAAACAATAATTCGGCCATGCCAGATGTAGATAAAGAGTACATGCATTATCTTTCTCTAGACATTATTTTCTCTATTTAAACATTGTTTGGATGTTTATATAACTGACAGTGCTCTGAAAGTATCCTGAACTTTGTACTGATACAGTACTTCTATATGTCATGGTGTTAAAAATATTTCCCTTGGTTGTGGGGTACGGGCATCTCTGATGCTATTTTTGTGTCTTTTGATGATTAAGCACTGTTAAAGTCATATTAGAATTCATTAAGGGTTTTACTTTTACAACTTCCCATTGTAACAGATGGTATTGCATCAAGTGAGTCACAGGTTTTGCCCCAACTCCACATATAAGCATGTATTGCCACTTCTGTATGTATGGGTAATATTCAAAGCATTCAAACCACAATTGGACCATAGATAATTGTGATGTTTTCATTGACAGCTGTTCTCCAGTTGTTAAACTGTCATATCACTGTTAAAGTCATATTACAATTCATTAAGAATTTTACTTTTACAACTTCCCATTGTAACAGATGGAATTTCATCAAGTGAGCCACAGATTTTGCTCCAACACCACACATAAGCATTCATTGAATGTATTACCACTTCTATATGCATGGTAATATTCAAAACATCTAAACAATAATTCGGCCATGCCAGATGTAGATAAAGAGTACATGCATTATCTTTCTCTAGACATTATTTTCTCTATTTAAACATTGTTTGGATGTTTATATAACTGACAGTGCTCTGAAAGTATCCTGAACTTTGTACTGATACAGTACTTCTATATGTCATGGTGTTAAAAATATTTCCCTTGGTTGTGGGGTACGGGCATCTCTGATGCTATTTTTGTGTCTTTTGATGATTAAGCACTGTTAAAGTCATATTAGAATTCATTAAGGGTTTTACTTTTACAACTTCCCATTGTAACAGATGGTATTGCATCAAGTGAGTCACAGGTTTTGCCCCAACTCCACATATAAGCATGTATTGCCACTTCTGTATGTATGGGTAATATTCAAAGCATTCAAACCACAATTCGACCATAGATAATTGTGATGTTTTCATTGACAGCTGTTCTCCAGTTAAGAAGTTTTACAGCTTCATAACTTTTAGTTTATTGAATTGTCTTGTTTTAATACTTAATCTTTACCTGCAGTTTCTTTCTCTTAGATGTTATTTTCTCTACTTAAACATTATTTGGACACTGACACTGCTCTGAAAGTATCCCAATCTGTGTACTGCTTCACTACTTCTATATCTCATGGAATTGAAAAATATTTCCCTAGGCTGTGGGGTACGGGCATCTCTGATGCTATTTTATCATAATGCAATTGTATACCTTGTAGCTCATAGCAAAGCTGAGCAATAGCTACTTTCAGGTTATCACAGTTGAGTAAATGAGTTGGAACTTGAAACTATTGTATTTACAGCATTTTTAAAAATGTGTTATTTTTGGGTCAGCTATAAAACAGTAAAGTTGCAAACCTGCAGCTCATTGCATACATGTGCAGTAGCTACTTTCAGGTTTCCAATGTTGAGTAAATCAATTTTAACTTGAAAACTATTGAACTTAGAGAAAATTACTTTTAAATATGTTATTCGGCTATTTTTTGAACAGCTGTAACATAGTAAAGTTTCAGACCTGTAGCTCATAGCATTGATGAGCAATAGTTACTTTGAGGTTCTCACTGTTGAGTAAATCAGTTGTATCTTGAAAACTCTTTCGTTTACCGTATTTGGTTTAAAATATGTAATTCACCTACTTTTCGCTCAACTATAACATAGTAGAATTGCAGACCTATAGGTCAGTACAAAGCTGAGAAAAAGTTAATTTGAGATTATCACTGTTGATTAAATCACTTGTAACTTGAAAACTATTGCATTTACAGTATTTTGTTGAAATATGTTTTCCACCTAAATTTTACACCTTAACAGCTAACTTTGTACTTTACTTTTGAATACCATTTGCAGGTCACAACCTTTGCGACCTTTTTTCACTTCTACTCTGACACTCAAAACACACAATCAGCTGACACATAGCCCGTTCATTGGCAGTGATTGCTTGTTTTTCAATTTTACGGATAAGTATGATGAAAGAATTGTTATGAAATGATCAATTATACATATAGAACAAAAACATTGCAGACGGATTTCATACTGGAAAGAGAGAAAACAAAAAGTTCAATTTTGCCTTGCACTGGGAAGACTATAACAAATGAATTGTTTTATTATTATCTTGGGACAATGTTTTAGCTTTGATTTTGGAAAATATGAAAATTTACCTGCTTAGACTGCATTCTAAGTATAGATTTGCAGACAAAATCAAGCAAATGTCATCCTTTAGTTAAATCTCCAAATGAGGTTTGTCATGGGCAATGAAGCAGTCAAGGACATCCGATCGACAAAATGACCATATCGACATAATGAGCAAAGACGATGTATGTGCCATTCACAAAATATTTAATGCCAATCAAACTGGCATGTATTTTTTTCAGCCTATAAAAGCAGACTGAGTTTAGTTTAACAACATTATGTATTGTAAACCGGATACAGCGATAAAGACAAAAGGACTTCTTAAAATGAAATTATTTCCGACAGTTCGATATTTACACATAAAAAAGTACATGTGAGCTCTGTCCCTTGCCATTGCGTACCATCAGTATAACAATAGCAATTGGCGACGGGACAGAAACTCTGATCTAATTAATAGTGTACATAGTGGCTTTTTACCAGTAAACACCCATGCTGTGATTAATATTTTAAATTTTAATAATATTAACAGCTTTAAATTACAGTGTATTCTTCTAAGACCAAATTGATTAATTACATGAACTAAAATTAATACTTGGAATATACGGTGCAGTATTTCTTAGAGTTTTATTTTAACAATTTATCTCTATTATTGGCAGGCGAACATTCACTGGTATACAGGCATTTACTGGTAGAAAGCCACTACACAGTTTGACAATACGGCTGTGTGTGTGTGTGGCAAGTTAGTGAACTGCAATCTACCATAACATTAAAAAGAGACAGTAGGGACACAGGGTTCCAACACCCCACTTATTATGTCCACCCCCCTGGGGGGTGGATATATTATTTTTGCTTTTTCCGCCGTCCGTTGTCCGATGTCCGGCGTCCGATGTCCGGCGTCACGCATGGTTTCCGCTCATTTAAAGGAAAAGTATTAGAGCTATTGTCACCAAATTTGGTATGCAGGCTTATTGGGTCAGTAGCTTGCTTGGGATTGCTTTTGGCTGTTGTACCTCTTTTGCTTACTGAATAATACTTAAGTACAGCTATTTTCAGTACCCATTGGTTTCCGTGCATTTAAGCCAAAATAATTAAAGATATTTTACTACAATTTTGAATACAAGATTGTTATGTCCATAGCTCGCTTGGTATTGCATTTGGGACTGATAGCTTTGTCAGTACATGAGTAATAGCCATTTAGGTACTTCATTGTGTATTTTCAGTACTACTTTTGAGTAATTTGCTAATATCTCAGAAACCGTAAGAGATAGAGCGATTTCGACAGAATTTTTGACCCACAGGGTATCTAAGGAATGCAATCTATGCAATTTTCCAAAAATTTTCCCCTCCCCAAAAATGGCGGCCATTTTGAATTTTTGCCAAAAAATGGCAAAACACTAATTTGCTTCTATCTCCTTAACCGTGCGAGATAGAGCGATTTCGGCAAAATTTTCGACCCACAGGGTATCTGACAATTCTACTCTTGCCAATTTTTAAAAAGTTTTCCCCTCCCCAGAAATGGCGGCCATTTTGAATTTTAGAATTTTTGCCAAAAATGGCAAAACACAAATTTCCTTCTATCTCCTTAACTGTGCGAGATAGAGCGATTTCGTCGAAATTTTCAACCCACAGGGTATCTAAGGAGTGTACTCTTTGCAATTTTCAAAAAACTTTCCCCTCCCCAAAAATGGCGGCCATTTTGAATTTTCGAATTTTTGCCAAAAATGGCAAAACACAAATTTCCTTCTATCTCGTTAACCGTGCGAGATAGAGCGATTTCGTCGAAATTTTCGACCCACAGGGTATCTAAGGAATGTAATATTTGCAATTTTCAAAAATTTTTCCCCTCCCAAAAATGGCGGCCATTTTGAATTTTCGAATTTTTGCCAAAAATGGCAAAACACAAATTTGCTTCTATCTCCTTAACCGTGCGAGATAGAGCGATTTCGTCGAAATTTTCAAGCCACAGGGTATCTAAGGAATGTAATCTTTGCAATTTTCAAAAAATTTTCCCCTCCCCAAAAATGGCGGCCATTTTGAATTTTCAAATTTTTGCCAAAAATGGCAAAACACAAATTTGCTTCTATCTCCTTAACCGTGCGAGATAGAGTGATTTCGTTGAAATTTTCGACCCACAGGGTATCTAAGGAATGCAATCTTTGCAATTTTCCAAAAATTTTCCCCTCCCCAAAAATGGCGGCCATTTTGAATTTTCGAATTTTTGCCAAAAATGGCAAAACACAAATTTCCTTCTATCTCCTTAACTGTGTGAGATAGAGCGATTTCGTCGAAATTTTCGACCCAGAGGGTATCTAGAAATGCAATCTTTGCAATTTTCAAAAAATTTTCCCCTCCCCAAAAATGGCGGCCATTTTGAATTTTCGAATTTTTCCCAAAAATGGCAAAACACAAATTTGCTTCCATCTCCTTAACCGTGCGAGATAGAGTGATTTCGTCGAAATTTTTGACCCACAGGGTATCTAAAGAATGTAATCTTTGCAATTTTCAAAAAATTTTCCCCTCCCCAAAAATGGCGGCCATTTCGAATTTTCGAATTTTTGCCAAAAATGGCAAAACACAAATTTCCTTCTATCTCCTTAACCGTGCGAGATAGAGCGATTTCGTCGAAATTTTCAAGCCACAGGGTAACTAAGGAATGTAATCTTTGCAATTTTCAAAAAATTTTCCCCTCCCCAAAAATGGCGGCCATTTTGAATTTTCGAATTTTTGCCAAAAATGGCAAAACACAAATTTGCTTCTATCTCCTTAACCGTGCGAGATAGAGCGATTTCGTTGAAATTTTCAACCCACAGGGTATCTAAGGAATGCAATCTTTGCAATTTTCCAAAAAATTTTCCCCTCCCCAAAAATGGCGGCCATTTTGAATTTTCGAATTTTTGCCAAAAATGGCAAAACGCAAATTTGCTTCTATCTCCTTAACCGTGCGAGATAGAGCGATTTCGTCGAAATTTTCGACCCACAGGGTATCTGAGCATTGTACTCTTGGTAATTTTTAAAAAATTTTCCCCTCCCCAAAAATGGCGGCCATTTTGAATTTTCGAATTTTTGCCAAAAATGGCAAAACACTAATTTGCTTCTATCTCCTTAACCGTGCGAGATAGAGCGATTTCGGCAAAATTTTCGCCGCACAGGGTATTTAAGCAATGCAATCTTTGCAATTTTCAAAAAATTTTCCCCTCCCCAAAAATGGCGGCCATTTTGAATTTTCGAATTTTTGCCAAAAATGGCAAAACACAAATTTGCTTTTATCTCCTTAACCGTGCGAGATAGAGCGATTTCGTCGAAATTTTCGACCCACAGGGTATCTTAGGAATGCAATCTTTGCAATTTTCAAAAAATTTTCCCCTCCCCAAAAATGGCGGCCATTTTGAATTTTTGAAGTTTTGCCCAAAATGGCAAAACACAAATTTTCTTCTATCTCCTTAACCATGTGAGATAGAGCGATTTTGTCAAAATTTTCGACCCACAGGTATTTGAGCATTCTATTCTTTGCAATTTTAAAAAAAATTTCCCCTCCCCTAAAATGGCGGCCATTTTGAATTTTCAAATTTTTGCCAAAAATGGCAAAACACAAATTTGCTTCTATCTCCTTAACCATGCGAGATAGAGCGATTTCGTCGAAATTTTCAACCCACAGGGTATCTAAGGAATATAATCTTTGCAATTTTCAAAAAATTTTCCCCTCCCCAAAAATGGCAACCATTTTGAATTTTCGAATTTTTGCCCAAAATGGAAAAACACAAACTGGCCTTAACCGTGCAAAATAGAGTTATTTCGTTGAAATTTTCGACCCATAGGGTATCTAAGAAATGTACTCTTGGCAATTTTCAAAAAAATTTCCTTTTCCCAAAAATGGCGGCCATTTTGAATTTTCAAATTTTTGCCAAAAATAGAAAAACAGGAATTTGCTTCTATCTTCTTAACCGTGCCAGATAGAGTGATTTCGTCAAAATTTTCGACCCAACCAATGCAAAAAGGCATGAAGCTGAAATAATTTACATCTACACTAACAAATATTTAAGCATCATTGATATATTTTACAAATGAAACAGGGTCTTGTAAGACTACTGTACAATTTGGGCAAAAGGTTCATGGGTGGACATTACACATGATAATGTGTGTTCTTCTATGCTATCCTGTTTCTATTCGCATCTACTAGCAACAGGGCGGCCTATTTCTAGTTTTAATATATGAATTAATAAATGATCATTCATGAAATAATATTAAATCTTTTAAGATGTTTAGTATTCTTGGTATAGATTTTTCAACTGAATTACTTGACATTCCTAAAATAAACTATATCAAAGCTTTAGTTAAGGTCAAGAAAATTATAAATTCTTGGAATTACAGACATTTGACACCCCTAGAAAAGGTTAGAGTCATTAAAACTTTGATACTATCAAAATTTAGGTATCCAGATGTTTCAAATTATCCTTCTCAAAGATGATTCAACCCCTATTTGTGCTCAAACATCGTGTATTTATAACGTTTCAACCAGACCTCATATTTTCTCATTTGTGCATTTTATTTTACACTCTTGCTAGGAGACCCCACGGAATTACATGACTACATATTTTCTCATTTGCATATTTTACTATAGGAATATATCACTCAAAAAACGTCCAAACGCAGAATTTTAGCACGGGTGGCGTTGTCAAAGCACGAAGGCAAATATTCTAACATGACTGTTATGAAATACTCACCTCAAGCACTTGTAAGATTACAAAAAATATCCAAGTGAACACATTAGGGCGCCGCCATGTTGGCTGTTCCATCAGTTGAACAAGATGACTTTTTTTTGCAAAAGATATACCGAAAATTTTTCAGAATTAAGGTACAAGCAAATAATTTTAAAACACACTGCTTTATTCACTGTGGCATTATTATCAGTCAACAAATGTAATAAACTAATAAAATACAATATTTACAAACAAGTCAAATTTTATGCTTATTTAATCTTTATTCATGGTGATGTTGATTGTTCCCCCTTCAATGTGAGCATTTTCAAACAAACTCAAAGTACCCTCCTTCGACAATTTCAAGTTTGTTGTGGTGCAACTTTGAATGCTAGAGGATACTTCAACATTTTTGCCATATGAATGAAGGATTTCACTCATGGCCTTTCTCTTCTTGTTAGAGCTAGATGCTATGTAAGGGGCCAAACTTGATTGGTCTTTGTGGCCGGTCACATTAATTATATCCCCCGGGGAAACATCGTTGTGCGCTAGTACTGTGCAAGAGGTGGCTCTGATGCAGTGGTTGCTATAAACCTGAGAAAGACCACCTTTCTTGGATATATTAAACATCATGGATCCAATGCTGTTTATACCTAATTTCCGGCAATACCAAACATTCATCAACTCAAAACTGTTTTTTTTGTGGTTTTTTTGGTATTTGGCAAAGGTGGTCTTCCTCAGGATCCAATTTTGCCAAATACATTTTCAACGATTTTATGGGACTATTGGGGTCAGTATTTTGTGAGTACATCGTTTGATCTTTGTTGGTTTGATTTGTTTCGGTTCCATGGTTCTTTTTGGTGCACTCATTGAATCTCAATGTCGCATAATCAACCTCCGAGTTTTCATCATCTTGAACAAAAACAATGTCACTTTTTTTCAATGCAGCCAAACCCTCCCTGCCCCTGCGTCCAAAATGTAGACAAATTTCAAAAAACACTTTATACTGGAGTGATGTTGGATTGTCTGCTGAGAGGACACGGTTTTCATACAATTTTTTAACATCACCAGGTGCTATAGCAGTTTTGTGTTTTGATATGTCGAGTCCAGATTTATGATTTACATGCATTCTTCCTGTGAATACTTTGTTTGCCGTCATGAAGACTCTATCTGTCACAATATTTATGCGTCGGTTATGGGGGGGTCCTTGAAGCTGCCTATTTATTCCCGATCTTATCCCAATCATTGCTGATTTGGAATACGGAGAACCATTCCTATTATTCATCTCAGTATAAAACCTTCTAAGGGAATCTGATAGGATCTGTTCCTCAAAGCTTTGAAAATTTTCATCCATTTCTCTAGCCCTCAACCAATCTAAATACAAAATCCATATAACCAATTTACCTACCAAAAATATTCTCATAACCATATATTGTAATCATTTTCTATAAAGTCATTCAGGATTTCTTGATTCACATCTGCCACTGTGGCCTAGCGGGTAACACACTTGTCTAGGAACTCAGAGGACGTGGGTTCAATCCCAGGTACAGGCAGATACATAGTGGCTCGGATGACCACTTAAAATGGCGGTCCTCTGTCATTGGGTCCTATCCCCAGTGGCAGGTTAAAGAACCTCAAGGACATTGATAAATGGTCATCCTTGAGCCTCTATCTTCCAGTTAGGGGAAAGTCAGTTACTTGTGAGTTGGGGCTGTACCTGTACAGTCGGATTGGTTAAATAGCGCTTTGAGTCCTGTAGTATATGGAGATATTGCGCTGAGTATAAATACATAATAATAATAATAATAATACTAATATTGTACATGGCAAAGAGTAATAAGAATTCGTTAACTTTTTAAATATGTTCTTCTAAATAACTGTATATATTTTTTTTTATGAAATTGTGAACATATTGCTTACATCAAGTTGCATTACATAAATTATATTAATTTCTAAATATTTGAAGAGCTTTTTAAAGCAGCTATTTTACCTCTGAAAATGCCAACAGCCCATTTTGTTTGTACTTTGGTGGACTTCTCTGTATTTGCATCAGCAAATGCATTTAACTCAGTTTCGTCAAGTTTTGAGTATCTGTTGTCCTCTAATCTTTCACATTTGATCTCACACTCAATTTCGACTTTTGATTCATTTGATGTTTCTTCCATTAAATCATTTTCAATAAAGTCATTCAGGATTTCTTGATTCACTTCTTCAACAAAAAAATTGTATTCCCGGGATTCTGCCTCGATTCCCGCCACTTTAGCATTTTCGGTTTCTATTTCTGCTGGTAATGGCTTTGAGTAATTGTGATCTTTAAAAACCCAATAATTTGGAACAGTTAGAAACTCAAACTCTTTACCAAGTAAATCAAAACAACCATATTGATCCATATTTAATATTTCTTCAATTCATATTTCAAATAGATGTTTATTTTAAAAGAAATTTGCCTTT
Source organism: Sabellastarte sp. h YS-2021 (assembly GCA_964017235.1). NCBI lineage: Eukaryota > Metazoa > Annelida > Polychaeta > Sabellida > Sabellidae > Sabellastarte > Sabellastarte sp. h YS-2021. The sequence goes on along the minus strand of OZ024937.1, from coordinate 30,892,350 downwards.
TTACACACATTTTCTACCGTAACTAATGTAAACAACGAAACCGGAAACATCTGTGTCTGTTTATTTTGCATGCAAAGGGTAGTTGCTGTAACAGGCGGAATTTTAGACGGCTTAGAAATCGCTCTCGACCAATCAAATTCACGGACACATCCGTGTCATGTTAGAATCTAAAATATTGCTAGGAAACCCATGGAATTCCATTCTAGGTTTCTTATATATCCCATCTCTGTGGGAGTGGGGGAAA